>QNUK01000014.1:1000000-2340000 GCA_013621035.1 Clarias magur | reverse complement strand
AAATGAATGTACATACCTGCAGCTGTGTGATGATACACAGTTAAATGTTTTCAATTCCTGATTAGTTTCGACAATGTAAAGTTCCTTTAGGGATGGCAGGAAATTACTTCCTAAGAAACAAAAAAAGCAGCTTGAGACCACCAATGGTACCTACTGTACTACAATAACTACTTATACAAAGTTTAAGTGTATTATAACTGTGTGTGTGCCATGTGTCGATGTTTACCTAAATATTGAACAATTATACCTTGAGTGTTTGCACTGCGTTGCCTGCGCGGCCCGGGCAACCGGTTACTGTTGCCTCCCGTGTCCATGTCAGAGGGCAGAGGGGTTTTCTTGGACTTGTTGAGGGAGAAAGGGGATGAAGTGTGACTCAGCCTGTTTCTACTCCTGCTGTCTTTATCCAACCCACGAGATTTTGCCTTTCTGTTTATACTAGCCATGGTGGGAGCAGAGCTACTGAATGCTAAATGTAAAGAAGAGGGGGAGAGAGAGGGGGGAAAAACAGGAAAATTAAACATACTATGCATACACTGATAATGAATGTTTTCAGCCTTTTTGAGAATGAGACTTCTGTGCAGGAGCTACTTATGCAGGGGATGTGTAATGAAGAAAAAAGACTGATGGCATGAAAGTATCAATGAGTTTCCTCATTGCACAAGCATTTTAGTGTAAGTCAGAGAACAAGCCTGGGTCACAGACATGCTGAATACAGCACTACACTTCCACCAGGGATAATGCTGTCAATGTCAATCACTTTCATTTATATATTCTGTTACACTAAAATAAAAATGAATACCCTGTATTTATAGACAAATGGGTACGTAAAATAGATATAATTTAGTAATTTGATTTTGTTTACAGAAGTCAGATGGCCATGTGGTGGAAAGTGGTTTTACCTGACATAGATTGGTTAATGCTTCCCTGTAGGCTGACTGTAGCTGATTGGTTGTTTGTGGCAGTTGTTGGAGGGCAGCAGATAAGACGATTAGGCAGGGTTGAAGAGGTGGTGTCTATGTCTATGAGAAACAGTTACAGGCCAGTTAAAGGTACTTTTGCCCAAAGGATAATCCTGCAAATTAAACATGTAGCTTACACTATATATCTCTAAAACTGAACTTGTACTTTAAAATTTTGGCACCTGAGGAGATTGTAGAGATTGGGGGTGAATAAACTGCTTTACTAGATGAGCCAAGAGCAGAACGGGTGCTAAGTAACAAAAGAAAACAAGCAGTTATTTAATATTTTCAAAGAATACAGCATGCCATGCATGTTATGTATTGTGTAGCTTTTATTATTAAATATATATGCAGTGCACCTTTAGGACCTTCAAGTTGACATTTATGTTCCATTGTTCCATTCACATTATGTTCTTAGAGGTTTAGTTATGATCAGTGTCTTAATTTAAGCTCTGAGTTCTCTTCAGTTTCTAGTGTTGAATCCTTTTTATTTCATGATTGGACTGACATCTGTTTTCCATTTGTAATTCTGTTTCTTATATTCAATTAATTTATGTTTTTGTTTAGCCTGTCTCATCTTATAGACCACAATGCACTCCGAATGGATAAGCTCTCGGCTTGTGATATGATTAGACAGCAGCCAGAAGCAAGTGTAAAAGTGTTTTTTATTAATAAGTTTTATTAGGATACAATGGAAACAAAGCATTTGAAACAGCCCTCCCTGTACAGTATATAATAGTATATAATAATGATAATTCTGTCTGAAAACAAATCCAGAATATGTTCATGACACACTTCAGAGGAAATGAATGCACCTTCACCGTCAATCTAAAATTGACCTGGATTAGACATACAACCATAGTTCCATTAGAGGTCCCAGACAACCAGAAAGAGTCAACAAGCTTTTCTAAAATGCCTGCAATATAATGTACTGTAACTGAATCTCTATACTGAATGTACTGTAACTGGCTCTATATTTTCAAAGTAAAACTAATCATTTCTGGTTATCGCATGGCTTTGAGAAGAACCCTGGGAAAACCACCTCTGTATTGGGAAAATGACACAGGAAAACAGGAAAATGAAAGAAAACAGAGAAAGCATACCATAAACACATGGTTGGATAGAAAGTGACAGTGGCAGTGAAGAAGGGCATCCAGGAGATGGAAAAAGCACAGGGGCGCATAGAACTACAAATGAAAGAGAAATCCTAATGACAAATATCTAACTCATGCACATGTATACATTTAAGAAGACACGAAAGGGGAAAAAAATGACAGCTTTTTCTTATACAAGTAAAAGTCAGGTTAAATTTGTATGGAAGTATAATACTTCCATAGATTTGCCAGTTTCAACCGAGCAGCCACAAAGGATGAAGGAAAACACATGTAAACCATCTTTTTGAACTGCTGCCTTAGCAGTAAGCACTATCCTCTTTTACATACGAGATGTCATATGCCTTCCATGGGACCCATGAGTGACTGGTGTTGCTGTTAGTTACAGGGATCATTTCTGATATTTCTGATAGTTTCAAAATCTATCAAAATCTAAACAGTCTGGTTATTTACCCTAAATATTATTTCATGTAAAAGAAGTGTTTTTGCAACGTCCATATCATTAAACACTCCTTGTGTTCAGCAAGGCAAACACATTGAAATCACTCAATTTCATTTCTTTTTTGACCACTCACTTCAAACCAAAACTAAAATTGAAGATGAGCTGTCCAATAATCAAATGATTTCTTACAACAAAAACAATTATTTAAACTTTTTTTTTTAAAAACATCTAGTCAAATTTTTTGACATATACATACCGATCCACCTCAGCCATGTTGCTGTGTTGATGCATGTTTAGTACATACAGTATAGACATTGAGATGACACTTGGGAAAGATAAAGGAGAGAGAAACTTGAGACAAAGTGTTAATTTTTACATGTGTTCACATTCTGCTCATTATACTTATGGCATTTGGCAGCTGCCTTATCAAGTGTGACTAACAGAAGTAATAAGACATTTGCAATGTACATTTATCTTATGGCATTCTCTTTTCTCACCTGAAGGCCATGATGATGACCAGGGCCAGTATGGTACCCTGCAGGAACCGGTGACTTAAACAGCCCTGCTCTGGAACTGCATTCTGCAAATAAACAAAAAGCTTTTAAATTCATTTTGCATCTTGACTAGGTACTCCTATTATTTACAGCATTATAAATCCTTTCACTGAACAGTTCACTCATTTACCTTTTTGCTTTGTAAAAAAAGAAATAAAGTAAAATAATGGAAACATTCCCTTAATCTTATACTCTTTAACAGGTATAGCAATTGTTTGTAATTTTCTGGGTAGGTCATCTGTGACAGTAAGATTCCTACCTTACTTCCTGCAGTGGGTGCTTTTTTCTTAAGTGGACCACTTCCTGTCCTGCTAAAGTAGCTTCCTGTTAGGCTGAAATAAAAAGAAAATGTATTTATTCTCATACTACCACAAACAGACATTTTTTTGTCATGTGCAGATTGAGTAGTTAACACACCTAATTGTTCCCCCACTGATGGAACTCTTCATGCTGTCGAGGCGTCGTAGTTTAGCAAGTTTGCGACTCCACCGTTCGAGCTCATTAATTCGTGTTTCCAGATTATCAGTCAGTTTACACAACTCTTTCACTGCTCCGACATTCTCCATAAAAATACGCTCCTATGAAAAATACATGCATATATTATTTAGTGTGTATTTGTCATTGAAATGTTCTACAATGCATACAATATGGGTATACAGTGAACGGTACTGATATTATGTCACTATTCAAATTAAAGTAAATTCGTAAAATTGGCCATGTTAATGCCATTGTACAAATGTCAGGTTTTCCCAATGACCTTATCCTTTCCACTGAGGTGGTGGGATGTGTTCAGATGACTTGATCCACCATACAGTATAACGTGGTTTTACAGAAACCATTCTTACTAATACATATCCCTATATAAATAAATATGAATGAACTGTTTGCTTTAAATACCTTGTTGACTACCAGTAAATTGGGAATTGTCTCTCCATTGGCACAAACTACATCTCCGCCTTCTTTCACTGCTTCTGGAAGGATCTGCTGGACCTCCTGGGCTATGACTCCTAGTATGCACACATACACACAGTAGCTGTATTAGATGCAAGAAACAACATGTGTAATCGTTGTGGTTATGGTACAGACATACAGCACATCTGCACTGGGAAAAAAATACAATTGTAAACAAGCACAGAAGGTTTTACAGAGTACAGGTGATTACCAGTCTCTGCAGTGTTCTCAATGCCAACAGTGGCAGCAAACTCTGGCTTATACTGGTAATGCACCAGCCGCATCTGAGAGATCCGCTTGAGGTTGTCTGTGGTGTCCACCTACAATGAGGCAATCAGGATGAGATAGTGGTAAGTGTTAAAGTTTAAAATAACAAATGAGTTAGTACCTAACAAATAAATACCTCTTTCACATTCTCCTTGGCACGGATGTCAGATGGATGCACCAGGGAACCCATGACTTTTAGGTTGCCATGGACAACCAGAGCCTCATCAGGTCGATCAGTGTTGATGCCCACACGGCCATGGTGATACACCGAATCAGGCAATTGACCTCTCTGCCACAACACCTCACTGTCACTCTCAAACTGACCTGGATTGGATGCCTGAGAAAGAGAGAGAGAGAGAGAGAGAGAGAGAGAGAGAGAGAGAATGATAATTAATTGACATGTTGGGAAAAATGATGAGTCATTTGATAGACAATTGTAGGCACTGTTATAAGAATATTTTTTGTTAAAAAAGTTGCACAGGGTAGATTACATCACTGTTTCAATAAGTATATATTACATTAAGCAATTTTATAACTGAAGCTACTTAAATTAAACAACAATAATAACTGAAAGACTAAAGTTTGTAACCAAATTGTGAGTAATTAACCAATAAATAAATAAAACCACATTTAAACAAACAGACAAAAAAATACCTTACCAAACTAACTACACACCTTTAAAAGTGAGCACATTAGAGTCTAGGACTATTTTAACTTGAATACTATTTTAACATAAATACAACTTCCATGAAGACATGGTTTGCCAGGCCTGGAGTAGAAGAATTTAAATAGCCTGCACAGAGCCCTGACCTCAACTCCACTAAGTACCTTTGGGATGAACTGGAACACTGCATCCTACTGTATACTGTATAATAATAATCAATAATGCTCTTGTGGCTGAATGGGCCAATCATCATAGCCATGCTACAAAATCTAGAGAAAACCTTCGCAAAAGCAAAGAAGAAAAATTATATACAGTATGTCACAAAAGTGAGTACACCCCTCACATCTCTGCAAATATTTAGCTATATCTTTTCATAGGACAACACTGCAAAAATGACTCTTTGACACAATGAAAAGTAGTCAGTGAAAAGTTTGTATAGCAGTGTAAATTTATTGTCCCCTCAAAATAACTAAAAATACAGCCAATAATAGCTGAACCCCTGGCAACAAAAATGAGCACACCCCTAAGTGAAAATGTACAAATTTAGCACAATTAGTCATTTTCCTTCCCCTCATTAGTGTTACACCTTCTCAGGTGTCAACAGATAGCAGGTGAGTTAAATTTGGTATAAAAGCTCTTCCACTCCCTCAACCTGGCCACTGAAAGTTCAACATGGCAAACAACTCTCAAAAGACCTGAAAAAACAAATTGTTGCTTTACATGAAGATGGAAAACAATTTGCTGCAGACATGCAAACTAAGAACCAGGATTACTGGAACCATGTCCTGTGGTCTGATGAGACCAAGATAAACCTATTTGGTTCAGATGGTGTCAAGCGTGTGTGGCGGCAAACCAGGTGAGGAGTACAAAGACAAGTGTGTCTTGCCTACCGTCAAACATGGTGGTGGGAGTGTCATGATCTGGGGCTGCATGAGTGCTGCTGGCATTGGGGAGCTACAGTTCATTAAGGGAAACATGAATTCTAACATGTACTGTGACATACTGAAGCAGAGCATGATCCCCTCCCTCTGGAAACTGGGCCGCTGAGCAACGTTCCAGCATGATAATGACCCCAAACACACCTCCAAGATGACCACTGGCTTGCTAAAGAGGCTGAGGGTAAAGGTGATGGACTGGCCAAGCATGTCCCCAGACCTAAACCCCATAGAACACCTCTGGAGCATCCTGAAAAGGAAGGTGGAGGATCACAAGGTGTCAAATGTCCACCACCTCCATGATGTTGTGATGGAGAAGTGGAAGAGGATTCCAGTGGCAACCTGTGAAGCTCTGGTGAACTCCATGGCCAAGAGAATTCAAGCTGTGCTGGAAAATGATGGTGGCCACACAAAATATTGACATCTCACATTTTCACTTAGGGGTGTACTCACTTTTGTTGCCAGGCGTTCAGCTATTATTGGCTGTATTTTTAGCTATTTTGAGGGGACAATAAATTTACACTGCTATACAAACTTTACACTGACTACTTTTCATTGTGTCAAAGAGTCATTTACGCAGTGTTGTCCTATGAAAAGATATAACTAAATATTTGCAGAGATGTGAGGCGTGTACTCACTTTTGTGACATACAGTACTGTATATATACAGTACTATATCCCAGCTTGCTAGGAAGGTGGAATCAGGGCTCAGGGTCGCCCATGGTAAAGCACCCATGGAAAGATAGAGTTAAAGATTTGGGAAATTATGGGATGTTCATTAAAAACACATTATACTCTCACTCATTTTCTATCGTGTATATGGTTGTGGGGTAAACCCTGCACACACAGTCTTTGAACTCTGGGAGGAAACCTGAGCACCCATAGGAAACCCACCAAACATGGGGAGAACATGTTAAGTCCATGCACACAGACCCGAGGTGGGAATCGAATCCTGACCCTAGTGGTCTAGGCTACAACTCTATACCCACTACACCACTTTCCCACCTATTAGTACATATTAGTAGAGGGAACTACTGCATACAACAGTAAAATTGTGAAATTGAAAAGCTACTGCATACAGCAATAGAATTGTGAAACTGAAAAGTGAAATTGAAAAGCTCCTGCATACAGCATAAAGTCACTCTACAGTCAGAAATAAAATGTTTGGACAGATACAAATGAATATGCAAGGTATTTATTAAAAATCATTGCATTTGCCCTAGACTTAAGTCCAGAGTCTATTCTGAAAGGCAGTGAGTGATTATTCTGTGAACTCAAGTGAGTGTGAATGTGACTGTATAGTGCAGTGTCTGGGCTTGTAATCTGTTTTTTTTAGGAGTTCATGGAGGATTCATGCTGTCTTATAATGTCTTTACAATTGTGTGCAGGATGACAATTTAAGGGCATCCATATACAGTGTATGAGTGTGATGACCAGGTATCCACAAATCTCAGCCGTATGATGTACTGTACGTGTGTGAGAGATCTGAATTAACACTTTAAAAGTCTGCAGGTTGAAAAGTTAGAAGCCTAGAATTTTGTTGTTCAAGAGTGATTGATAAAGCACTTATTGAAGTTAAACGAATGAATGAGAAAAAAACATAGTGTTGTGTCAGCATGTAAGAACTTCATGGGACAAATGTAACTGATCAGGGTAAGATGACACAGAGAGATAGACACTGGACAGAGGAGGATGGTCAGACAGACACAGCCAGACTGACAGCGGTTACCCTGACGATGATCCTCTCAGACACCTGAGCTGCCACCGTATGGCTCTGACTATGGGATTGAGCCTGGAGAGCCACCACCAACATGAAGTACCTATACACACAAACACAACTGAGTTATAGACCTCACTCATGCTAATTTCGCTTACTGTCTGTCCAGACTATGGCACTGAGTTGATGGCACACTGTGGTTTGTGGGTATTTTGTGCGTGCGTGCATCCGTGTGTGACTTATACCTCTGATCAGGGTTTGGCTTGCCCTTTTTTCTCATATTATTGGCTGTAGTCTCGCTGAAGTGCAGTCGACCCACTGTTACCTTTGTTACTTGTTCCGGGGGCAAAGTAACCCTACAAAAACCATGCAAATTGACATGACTGACATAAGGTTATATGACCGTAAAAAGATATTAATTGTGCTATGTATTATTATATTTGCGTCCAATAGAAGGAATGTATTTAAAGACCATAGAAACACTTTTATTGTATTGTATTGTAACTGGGAACTTACAGAACAGGTTTAAATGGCCTCTTGCTACGGTCAGACTGAGACTGCTCAACATTGATGGTCTGGTTCATGGCTTCTAACTGCAGAAAGATTTTTTTTCAGGTTATTAAATATATAATTAACCTAAACAATATTCATCTAGGAACTATGAGTGATATTCAAGTCAGACCAGGACTTGTGATGAAATTTAAAACTTATTAATATTTACAGAAGACCTCAAACACAGTTTGGTGGTGAGACTCTTAGTTGCAGTAAAACATTTGAATGGTGCAAAATTTTCAAAGAAGGCCGTACATCCGCGAACGATGTCCCAGCGAAGGTGGCTCAGAGCCTAGTTCAGTCATTCGCGTGAACATTCATTGGAATCCTTAAATCCTGATCCTTAAATCTTGATGGATATCTTGTTACTAACTTGTGGAAGAGACGCATCTGACTTTGGAAACTGCATTCCAAGCCATTTCCTAATTTTTGGGCCATTAAAGGAGACGCTATGGAGCAGGCAGTCTGATCATGGTTCCAGTATACTGAGAAAACCTTCTGCCTTGATGGTATCCAAACACTCGTGAAATGTTTGGAGAAATGCATTAATGTAGCAGGGGATTAAATAGAGAAATAAAAGTAGTTTCAACTGTGTTCTGTTATCATGCAAAATAAAAGTCCAGTTTTGACATGAATGTCCTTTGTATATGTAATGAATTAATTAATAGCTTAAATGATTACAACCATTTATATAACTACAT
Source organism: Clarias magur (assembly GCA_013621035.1). NCBI lineage: Eukaryota > Metazoa > Chordata > Actinopteri > Siluriformes > Clariidae > Clarias > Clarias magur. The sequence goes on along the minus strand of QNUK01000014.1, from coordinate 2,331,147 downwards.
ACACCATATGAACATATAAACATATACCATATGGCATTTTAATCAATGTACTCGAAGCAACAAGCTAGTTCTTTATCACTCCTCACCTTGACTCCATTAAGTTTTAGGTAGAAACAATCAATTGGTTGCAGCCCTTCACTGGTCTTCACATATTTGGGATCTCCCAGCATGCCAATGTACACAGTGACCTGAAAGTGGTTCTTCTTCTGACACACGAACGCATCATCAGCCAAAGAAAAATTAAAACCTTTGTCAGCATCCACTCTGTAAGTAGGCATCGGGCTGGAGAGACAGAAGAGGAATTGAGAAAAATAGATTACACTATAGATAGCAAGAGGAAACCTTTGGTCACCAGACTAAATAAATCTGTTTCTTTTAAAATGCTTGTTTTTTTGTCTCAGCTCTCTTTAGTGGGAAACTATTTCAAGTTCTTTTTTCTTCCTGCTGCCCTTCTCTGCCTTTCTCCAGTCAACCGAAACTACTTTTACTCTTACTCCTACACACAGCTCACCTCAATGGAATTCCCAGTCCTCTCCATCCTCTCTTTCTTTCTCTGCCTCTCTCACTCGTTTGTCTTTAGTATCATCTTCACCTCATTAAATCCATCCATCTAATATAAATTTGTGTTTCATTTCCGCTCCCTATCTCAATATTTTAACATAGAATAACATATGTAACAGTAAAAGCATGTACAAGGGTATGGTGTTATATTTGTTTAAAGCAGTGATTTCACCCACAGTTCTTTTCCATTGACATCATATAATGGAGTCCATTTGTTCTGTTGGTGTGGCTGCCATTTTATGCACTGGTAGTTTGGATCCAAATACGAGTTCTCTGCATCCTGCATCAATCCTTGATAACACAAAGCAGCTTGTTTAATGAATTTAATAGGATGAGAAAGACATGTTGTATTTGTCAAATGTCTGCGTACCTGGTTCTTGCTTGATAATGCCGCTAAGTATCTGAGCATTGATAGTGCTGTTAGGAGAATCAGAGTGCTTTCTTTTCTTTGCTTGGTGCACAGGTATACCACTTTAACACACACAAATGCAGAAAACGATTCAGTTTAATCACATATTTCTGTTCGTTCCTCTGCTGTAACATATTTTACAAATTGCATGCCAGTATCTCTGAATCTTTCTCACTCTTGGCCTGGTGGATGCTGGAGCAATTGATGGAGCATCTGACCTTGTTGCAGGTCACCACCCCCACTGCTTGCTGGACCGATCGGGTACTGTGAAATCATGGGCTCAGGTTTCAGGTACATGTCCCGATGTATGTTGGAGTAGTGGCTATGGGGTGGCATGGGTGGCGGAGTGGTCATGTGACACATATTCTCAGGCGTCATGGTCCGAAGCATGTGTGATTCTGTGAAAAGAATGATAGAATTGACACAATCATGTTATATCTGACATTGTCTGATGTATCATCAACATTATACAACAAAACAATTACTGTGAGAATTTACACTTCAAAGCTACAGTAAAATAAAAGTTAAATAAAAGTAACAGTCAATCAGCTTATCTCAGTTTTCTATGACTTGGCTAATGGTATATTGGTAAACTGGATTTGCGCCAATAAGATTAAAATAATCCACACTTTTCACCTCCATTAGAAAGACCAACACAGGTGTAGCTGCAGTGAGAAACTTTCTTTTGTCTTTGTAGACACAAAAATAGCCACATTCGCTATATTAAAAACTACCTTATCGAAATAATGGTTGAAGCGCAAGTAGTTTCTAATCGTTTTTTAAACACTTTAACACTATCCTTCAGGGATTTCCGCCACTTCTTACCACTTTTTATTTATTTATTTATTTATTTATTTTTCATTTTTGGATTCTGCACAAAAAAATCTGATTCCTATCTTAATCCTGTCTTCTGTCAGTATAACTGCATGCACGGATTTCCCAGTCATGACTATGTAGAAGTAGCAGAAATCACTTGGGTGTTAAAGTCTGTTCTCTTTGTTCAGTTGTTTTATATCACAGCTACAGTATGTAACAAGCACAATGTATTTATCATGACACCTGATCTGGATTGTTTATTTCTTTGCAATTCTCATTGATATTTCAGAATTGTTTTAGAATTTAACTGTAAACCAGTTTCCACTGCCTTTAAAGAGTTAGCTCGATCACCAATTGATTAAAATGTTCTCCAAATGTTCTTTAAAAATGTTTCCCCTTCTACTGCTCCATCAAGCCTTTTAATCGTTAGACCTTACCATTCACTTGCGGGGGGGAGTAGGGCTCTGAGCTAGAGTCTGGTGGAGACTCAGGTAACGTTCTGCAATTTAAAAAAAAAATGGCACAGTATTAAAGTAGACACATTCAGAGAAACAAAGCAGAAAAAATCTTATCATGAATATTTGTTGCACAACCGTACCTGCTGTTCCTATTCTTTCCATGTTAAGAAATCCATTTAATGATTGTGAAAATGCAATGCATCATTAGCAATGCACTGTCATAATTCATAAGAAGTTATTAGTACAGATCCATTTGTCTTACTCTTCACAGTATGCTCATGGTTGTCTCCCTTCACACCGTGTCTGATATTTTTCTTTGAGTTTTATTTGTCAAAGTTTAGTTCAGGTCATTTAGTAACCTGGGTGTGGAAAGTCGTCTATTGGCATTGCAGCTTGTGGGTGTGGCTATGGCAATCAAAAAGCACACAGGAGTACATTGCTACATCAGCTAACTTTAAATCCTGTTCAGAATCCTATTTCTAGCTGTTCATTATCCACTTTCTGCCTATTTAACAGAATTCACCAGTAGTCCAGCTTAAAACCAGAATATGAATTTAGTCATTTGTGTAATTTGATTAGTGTTAGTGTATAATACTAGTATCCTTAAGGTTTCATACTACTCACCCTTCCTGTCCTTTCCCTCTCCTTCATCTTATCAGCTTTTGTTTAAATAACACATTTGATGTCTAAAGTTCTGTTTGATGTAGTTTGATGTAATTCTTTTTTTTCACACACTCACACACTCACTCACTCACTCACTCTGGCTTACCCAGCTGCGTAGTGAGCGCAGTGCTCAGGCTTGATGTGGGGTGGTGGGACTGGCTGGTGATGGTGGTGGCTCTGGCAGGGGTGGTTGTGTCTGAGAAGACTGAGTGGGGGTGGAGGGGGATAGGGATTCTGGCACGGTGTGGGTATAGACTGGGTACTGCCCTGACGATGGGGGATAGCAGGGCTCACACCACACACCACCCCCCCAGAGGAAGATGCTCCAGGGGAGGAGTAGTTAGGTCCTGGGCCGCTGTGGACTTCGGGAAAACAGCTGCTGTAGAGTTAGAAGGAAATTTTATGAATGCCAACGCAATCATTACACAAACACCCCAACAGCCAAAACATACAGCATGACGTGGTGTCAAAGTAAACACACATAGTACAAAAAAATTGTAAGAGTGCTGAATTTGAGCAAAAGCATGTGCCCAGATACTGGATCATATCAACTGTAGTGTGTGTTTATACAGGGAGCTAAATATATTTGTAATGGTCTCAGTGAACAGTATATGATAAAAGGTAATTTCATAGTATGCAGTGTGTGTGTGTGTGTGTGTGTGTGTGTGTGTGTGTGTGTGTGTGTGTGTGTGTGTGTGTGTGTGTGTGTGTGTGTGTGTGTGTGCGTGTGTGAGTGAAGTGCTTGAGACTTACATATCTGAGCTGTCGTCCTCTTTGCTGATGTATTCCTCCAGAATACTGGTGTCGATGTTTGTAGGCTCCAAAGAGCTGTTAATATCATGACCTGAGACAGAGAATGAGCATCAATGTTTATAAGACTATAATGCAATTTCAAAGTTACACAACATTCCTCGCAGAAGGTTTATTGAGCTGATGTGTTTAGGGGCATTTCCCCCACATTCCCGAACATTTTGCTAAGGCATGGCATCTTTTCCTGAATTGAAATTCTTAGTTGCTCAACTCCGTGACATCACAGGTCTTAAATCATCTGCTATGGCCTATACATTACCTATGAAATGATAAGATGTACTCACAGTTGCAATCACCTACTGTATAACTTTGCTACAAACTGTCTACAAACACTATTTACCTACTACACCTCATGATTTGCTATACATTGTTAAGACCTCACAAACCGTGAGAAACCATCCTGAGCTCTGGAAAACTTCATGATGATCTTGAGAATGCACCAGTTTGGATCAAGTTTATGAATGTAGGAAGATCCATCCTAAATGGAAATTTTGTGATGATCATCTGGGCAAAAGTTGGTGGGAGGATTTGTGTGTGTAGGACATCAGTAAGGTATGTAGTGATATCAGTTTGACATAGAAGGTTTGTTGACTCACTCCACCTAATTGGTTTTTCCGAGCTTTCCAGCAGTGAATCATAATTCAGCACATTTGGCTTATACTCATGTTAATGTCAGCATAGTCATTATTTACCTCTTTTTTTTTTCATTTGCTTCTCCCACCTTTACACAAAAAACCCTCAAGACAAAACATACTAAATTTAAGTACTTTTTCTCTTAGTGGAACTGAACTTAATGAGTGACTATCCATTTAATGAAGAAAGAAAGATCAAGAATGTAACCCAAAGGTAGTAGATGAGTTATGGAAGATGGGAATGAGAAAGGGATGGAAAAAGAGGTAGACTGAAGGTCAGGGGGATGGTATGGAGTGGGTGGGCAGGCATCCCCTAAACCCCAGTGCTTTTTTCTTTGATAGATTAAGCAGCTACCCAGTTTGGTATGCAAAGAATTTCAGTGTTAGTGTTGGGAAAAGCTTAGTTTGCCTGTCCTTCTTTCTTTTTCTCTGCTCCTCTCATCACCCCCTTGCCCCCCGTCCTAACTTTTAAATGGAACTGTGTTATTTCTCAACAGTTCTGGAGTGAGTCAAGGCTACGATCTTGAACCTGCATCATCTCTCATGACATCAACAGAACAAAACAGAACACACGACTGAAACTGAGCTCATCACGAACATGGTAACAATGTGGAGGTTCTCAGCCATGCCTCATATATGTTTTTACTCATCTTTACAGAAAAAAAGGATGCTAAATTTACCGAAATGTTACCCAAGTTTAAACCTCAGGTTCTGGTTGTTCACCAGAAACTTTTTATTTTACCATCGACTCAGCTCACAGTTTAGTTATCTCCATGAGCTCTCATACTGAAAGCAGTGATGAAAATATAACTGTGGAAACGCTGGTTGAGTAAGCTGGTGCTAAATGTGTGCCAGCAAGCACAGAAGGCAGGAGAGGGATGACTGCTCTTTAATAAGACCCAGATGTTCACCCCACCCATCACAACCAGTAAATCTGCCCCAGCAGCACTGATAACGGTTAGGAGAACGCAGGAGGGGGTTTCAGCCCAAACAGGAGGGTGAACCAACAGAGATGTTCTGGTGTGGAGATAAAGAAGGAATGGTGGATGTGAGGGAAACTAGAGAACATAACAAAACAGGTAACAAGCTACTGTTTTTAAGATCATGTCTGACAAGAATGTTCTGGAAGAATGTAAATAATTTTATTATACACACAAAAAAAAGAATACAAATTGTGTTGTATAGCTGTCTGAAATATAGCAGAACAAATCAGGTGTGATGGAGAACTAACAAATAACTTTTGGAATGTACTATATAACGGCTTAGCGTTTGCCGGTTAGTGGATAATTAATCAGACTTCCTGAAATCTGGCCCATTTTCTAATTCCACATTTTCTCAAGAAAAACTGTGTACTTAAGTCGCAACCATTAAAAGTCTGGTGGATACATCAGTTATTTAATTGTTGTATGAGTTAGTGAGTCTGCTTTTGGCCTGATGTGGATGTGTCCAGCTGTGGTGATATGCAAACAGAGGCCTGATTGTCAGCACACTTTTACAGACACACACGCACACACACATAGACAAAAAAAAAAAAAAAAAAAAACACACGCAGGCCTTTTCACTGTTGAAGGGTTAGATTGGGGGTTGGAGAATCAGGACATCACCTCAATGCTGGAGTTGTCTGGTGGATAACAACACAAAATAAACAGAAACAGAGCTTGCATGTGTGCGTGTGTGTGTGTGTGTGTCTGTGTAGCTCATCTCAATTCATTTAGAATGGTTTATGCATTGTCCACTAGAACACCATTCTAGCGCAATTCAGCTGGGAAACTATGGCAAGCAAAGACAACTGCAATACACATCCAACTGATATAAGTTTATTTGGTCATAAAATTGTCTAAACATCTTTAAGTGTGCTACGTAACGGTACTTTAAGTAATGATATTCACTGATTATTCTTTTTCCTGCCTTCTGTATTTGATACTCTAATATCTTTGATCCTTTACTTCTTCTTTCTCTTTTTAAATTACACATAATTTACAGAAAAATCTGAAGTCTATGCTTGGTCTAATAATACTGTGGTTTATACTATACATTTCCTTTGAATAATCATTTCATATCACTTAAAAAAATACACAAACACTTGTGTGAGAAATAATTGTGGTCCATGGAAAGTCCATACACAGCTAGTCAAACAGTATTACAACAGTGTGTGTGTGTGTGTGTGTGTGTGTGTGTGTGTGTGTGTGTGTGTGTGTGTGAGAGAGAGAGAGAGAGAGAGAGAGAGAGAGTGAGTGTTAATTATTAATTCCTAATTCACACCAGAGCATAGAATGATCGAGCAAAGTCCATAACATTATCAACAGTAAATATTAAACACTTCCCAGAATGCAATTTCTTTCTTAAACAGGGAAGCACTCTTGCATATGATTATTTAATAATGATAATAATGATAATAATAATGGAAATAACCTTTATCCAAATTGTAACAAAGCACATATTTTGCTAAACTAAAAAAAAAAAAAAAACTTTGCTAAGCCTGACTTTCATACAACAGTTTTCAGCCTGAAAATCCCTTTATAACTGTGAGAACTACTGTAGTGTGTTCTTCTGTAGGATATATACTTACATCTGACCATGTTCTCAGTCTTATATTTACAGTTTTCCTGGGTGTTGTCTGATGTTCCTAATCAGTTTCCAGGATTTCAGACTTCAGAAGCATGTTTCTTCTGACAAACGCACACATATCACTATTCACATTTAACTCGATTAAGATGATAAACTTCTACACTACAAGCAGCATGAAAATGTGGTCCGGTGTGCATTATCATACCAATGCATCATATATACAACTTGGAATAGTACGCTCATAAAACACAGAGAACACTGGACACACTAACTAAAAAAGCATCACAGATATGCAGAGAGCATAAGGAACAGGAAAAAGAAGATCATGTGTACCTGCATGTAGCCACAGCATGGTGACCACTTCTCAATCAACAAACCTACAGCTGATGATGTGCTGGAAAGTGACAGAAACATATATATACTTGTGATGTCTGTTACATCTTTCTCGTCAATGGCTTCAGACACAGTTTTCTTCATGAGACTAATGTGCTAACGTTTGGAGTGTGTATGTGTGTGTGTGGTATTGGGGGGATTAGATCCCAGTCATGAGACAGGGCTGTACCAGGCCACCACACACAGCTTTTGTCGCCCACCAGCACTAAGTACATCGTCGAACCTGAGCAGCTTACCTACCCACCACACAAATAAAGAGACACATAGACAAAGAGGTTGAAGTTTGAAAGGGCAGATGCAAAACAATGTTAAACAGGCAATAAAAATGTGTTAAAGGGAAAAGAATATATGAAAATCCGGGAATGGTACTAAACACAAATTACAGTACAAAGGCATAAGCCCTGTTGGGACCCTAATCATTTCTACTTTGTCTCACAAACTTGACTAATAGTTAGGCTAATCTGACTAGTTATCTAATTAGCCAATCATGTGGCAGCGGCACGGTGCATGAAGCCATGCAAATAATACAGGTCAAAGCTTCAAATCAAACATCAGAGGGAAGAAAAGGTGTGATCTCTGTGATTTTAACCGTGGCATGAATGCTGGAACCAGAAGTAATGATTTAAGTATTTAATAACCAGTCACTCTACTGGGATTTTCACTAGAGTTTGCATTGAACTGTGTGGTAAAGAAAAAAACTAAACAAAACATAAATCCATTTTTACAACCATGATGAGCAGAAATGAAAGCATCTCAGTGCATGCACAGAACATTAAACCTTGAGCTATAACAGCAGGAGACCACACTGGGGTCCACTTTGACAGTCAAGAACAGGAATCTGATATTACAGTATGATGATATTTAGGGGCAAAGGTTCACCCCCAACAGATCTGACTGAAACTGTCCAGTTTCATTGAGCCTGTGCTTTTGATAGGTTCAGGTTCCTGATCCACTTTATGGTACAATGTGTTGTGCATTCTAAGATTATTTTCTGTACATTGAGTTCTTTAGATTAATCTTGGCAGGGCATGATATTTTGCCAGTATTTTTTTCTTTCTAATAATATTATTATAAAAGACAAACATAAAAAAACACATTTGGTCTCAGATAAAGCTTTACAGTTTTTTAATCAAATTACATGCCTCACTAGTTAAAAACAATGCATTCCAGTCATGTCAATGATGTTAAAGGGGAAAGAACATGTGCACAGCTCAAGCTTTTCCCACATCATTCTGAAACCACCTGTATGTACCCTCCCTCCAACAACACTATGAGTTATTACCACAAGATGACGCATTACATAAACTAAGGCAGTTATGGATTTTCTGAAAGATGGCTGTAAAATGCAGCGCAGATCATTTTAATGACTGTGCTAGATTTATGAACTGGACAGTGGTATTGTGGCTTATCGTGTCTTTTTTTTAAGTCAATCAGAATTAATCTGTGGAATACCCAACCATTCCTAGTCTTTCAAACTTTCAAATACTCCACAGTGAAGTTAGAGAAAAATTCCTCCTGTGAAGGACAAACAGTCGTGTTGGACTACAAGCAGGGTGTTGACGAGGTGAGTCTCTCCAGACTAAAGTTAAACAGTGATATAAAGCACACAGATGGGCCCCCTTCCAAAACATCAACTCCTACGCTAGGCTATTGACTGATTAGCTCTCCTATCGTTTGATACTCCCTACTGTACGTTTGCCTCTGCATATGCTATAGAGAACATCTATACATACATCTTAGCAGTTACATATAGAATAGCATTCTACAATATGCTTCCAAATGAATGTGTCAATAAGTTTGTATATTCCAATATTTCAGTGAGCGTATTACCTGTTCAGTGGCTCTATCCTACTCCAATCAGAATGTTTGCTTACTTTCATAAGAATGCATGTGTGTGTGAGTGTATATATAAAGCTGTTTTCTATCTTCCTCACATCGTCTGCTCACTGTCACTCTAATGGCTTCTGAATGAGGGAATGACAGCATAACCTAAGTGGATGGAGAGAAAACATTACTCTCACCTCGTTCTGTTTCTCATAGGTCACTAAGGTATGCATGGAATGGTACAGTCCATTAGGGGGAGAGTATACATAACCCAATAAGCCTCTTAAAACCATTCTGTCTTGAGACCTGAATACATAGACTGTTGCTCTTAAAGTAAAGGTAAAAAGAGAACACTTTTTTTTACAGAGGTCTCCTCCTGATGTCTGTCACGATTTATGTTACAACATAAAGGTTTACTGTTTACAGTATTTCTGCATATTTCTATTCTGCAAAAGAGCACATGGAATTGTAATGATTTATAACATTATGATTTAAATCTAATATATTAACCATTGTATGGTAATGTTTAATAACTGAATATTTAAATTTTTGCATATGAATCAATGTGAACATGTATATACATTTTTGTTATTTAAAATCGGAGAGCTTAATTACATATACCCCTAGTGTACAAATACAGTTACACTAGATTCTGGACTGCAGCTCCCATCATCCTCTGTAAGTCACACTGTGTACTTACAGTCATGTTCAAAAGTTAGCTCCCCTCTCTTTTAATTCTATGCTGTGTGTGTGTGTGTGTGTGTGTGTGTGTGTGTGTGTGTGTGTGTGTGTGTGTGTGTGTGTGTGTGTGTGTGTGTGTGTGTGTGTGTGAGTGTGTGTGTGTGTGTGTGTGTGTGTGAAGCCATCAAGATCTCAGTAATAGGCAAATACAACTTCAGATAAACAACATGTAACTTTTTCCCCACAGTATCATTATTTATTTAACAAAAATTCACTCAAAAATAAAAAAACATGTGAGCAATACTAAGTACTCTTCAGGATTTAATAGTTTGTGGATTAGCAACAATACCTTGAAGTAATCATTTCCTGTATGACTTTATCAGTCTCATACATTGTATTTTTCCATTCTTCTTTACAACATTGCTTAAGTTCATTGAGATTTGTGGGCATTCGATGGTGCACAGCTCTCTTAAGGTCCCACCACAGCATTTCAGTTGGGTGGGGATCTGGACTTTGACATTCCAAAATATTGATTCCTTTATTTTTCAGCCATTCTGATTCAGATAATTTTCCTGTTGCATGACCTAATTATGACCAAGCTTTAGCTGTTGGACAGACGGCCTCACATTTGCCTCCAGAATACTCTGGCATAGAGAGGAGTTCATGGTCAACTCAATGACTTCCAAACAACTGTACTTGTTCAGTCTTCTTCTATGTATGCTGTCATGGAAATTAACATTTAACTCGCTTAGTGATACCTGTATAGGCTGAGATGTATCTTTTGCTTTTTTTGCATTTCTCAGAGCATTGCACTTGTGAATAATCTTTCTCACTGTAGATTGTTAAATATAACCCATTCCACATTGATGTGCAGCAACAATTGCTTCTCTAGCCCCATTGCCTATACTGTATCTTTCATTTTTGCCGTTAACACACACCTGAATGCTCCAGACCAGCAAACTGCGAAGACTTCTGTTTTTTACAGAGGTCTGCCTACCTGCTTAACCGTTGGCCAATGATTAGCAGCACCTAGCTGTAACTTACCCTCTTAAATCCTTTAAAAGCCGTAAGGGGGTACTTAGTATTGCCCGCATGTCACAGTGAAAAAAGGTACATTATATTGTGTGGTTTGTCTGAGGTTGTATTAGTTGTATTAGGCCTAGGACTGAGACCCACTACAATCAGATTATTTGTATTGTGTTTTTACTCAAAAAACATAGTGTTAAAAGAGGGTGTACTAACTTTTAAACATGATGTTTTTCGATGTTTCTTACTGTCTACATTGTAAAGCAATGCTAAAGGCATACAAAATATGCAATAATCTTCTTTGAACAGTTGAAGTGCTGCAAATTGATGATTTTTGAGGCTGGTAACTGTAAATGAACTACTTCATGCTTTCCTAGCATGGTCTTCATAAGACCTTCATCATGGTGCTTGATGGGGTTTGCAAATGCACTTGACAATATAGCTGACTTCTGTTGTTGTTACCTAATTCCATGTGTGTTACTTCATAGCTTCAGAAGAAATTCAGTATTTTTCTAGAATGCAGAAAATAAACCCAAACTTGTGTCCAAACCTTTTATGGTGTGTCCAACCTTTGAATAGTACTGCCAATGTTTATATTTTTTTCATTTAGATCATTTCTAAGTTTATTCCTGACGTTTATCTGTCTTCTATTTAGCATTGCATTTCAGTTCAGTGTTTTTTAGTACAGTATGTTCACAGACTTTGTCCTGTCTGTGTGTTTTAGTGATTTACAAAATTAAATGTCTATGTTTGAATCTTCTCTTCATTTAATTCCCTGACATTGGTCTCCCTACAGTTTGTCTTATTAATTATCAGGGGGAAATTATTCATGATTATGATTACTGATTTGTCCATAATGCTATTTAAATAGTTTTTAAAGTGGAACCATATTTAAGATCTTGTAAACATGCTCTAATGATTTTTTGCAAGTGAATTGATATTTGCTGATCAGAAAGGTTTAATCATGCAAATCCATTCACTAGTTTTACAAGTAACAGTAAACTCACACTGAGTAAAATAAGATCAAGTCTCTTTCAGCTGGGGGTCACATCAGTTTTATCAACAAACAGCTTTTCACTTCTTCTTTTGTCCTTTGTCTGCCAGAACACCACAATAGCTGTCCTGAGTCCTTTCCAATAACACTGCCTAACACACACACACACACACACACACACACACACACACACACACACACACACACACAATTACTCTAACTGAAACATAAAAATGCGTAGCATTAAAAAGGGTCAGTGGATGAACTAACCCACAATTATATCCTATACTTGATCAAATGTCAGGCTTCTCACAATTAAAATCTACATATTAGTATGTCTGTAAGGAAAAATGAAAAAACAATCCTTCACAAAGGTAAAACTTTATTGTCTAAGAGTGAACTAAAATATGTTAATGAATACAACTATAACTCAAAACCATCATAAAAGTTGTACTTTTCTAATAATTATGTAAATAAACTAAACTGATTTAAGACCAATGTGAAAACATGCATAATTCCGTGTTAGTTATCCCTGAACCAACACATCTCTCTCACTCCCAATGAAAGAATGTAAACATATGAAAGTCAAGAGCAGCACTTGACAGCCACGAACCCTGAAGCCAGAGCCCATCATCTTGTTTACTGTAGACCAATAAACACCCCATCACCTGTACTCCCAGCGTGACACATTATCATGGGGGAAAACTGTAAATCAACACAAATGTCTGTTATCCTGTATCATTGCCCTCATTCAAAACATGATCAAAATGAGCTGCACGTTACAGAACAAGAAATATGACAGGCTAAATTAAATGTAGTGTATTTGTGTTGCTTTAAGGGGCAGAATATATACCAACATACCAGAAGTACATTCATTAACATGGTTTACATAATATGGGGATAACACAGAATACGTTTTGTGAAAGAGTGAATTGTTTCATAGTTAGCAGTATTGTCATACTTTGCCAATTAATTACAAATATTTTTTTTATTATTTGACAATTAATAAAATAATCACATCATATCTATTTTATTCCTCTCAAAACAATGACATCACATTAATGACAACAAAAAACATCTTCAGTGACTTTCCCAAACTCCAACGCCTCTCAAACAACCCCAGGAACTTCCCCAAACACTACTGATTTTGATATACCCTTAATAAATCTCCCAAACTCCCACCCCTCAAACACCCCAATAACCTCTCCAACTTTCAAACACCTTCAATAACGTTCCCAAACATCACCAAGGCTTATCGAACTTTAACAATTTTCCCAAATACAACCATCTCGTAAATGTCCTCAATAACTCTCCTCAGTAGCACCAACTCATGAACCTCATGAACTTTCATTTACCAATAGCTTACTCAAAAAATATCCAAACACTATTTCTAACCCACAAACACCTTTTACCAACTCCCCGAGCCCTACAAAAAGCCCGAACATCATCTACGACCCCAAATTCCCCACAGTCTCCCATCCATCACTCCATGTGAGTGAAACTTAATGATATGATAGTTAAATATCTTCAACTCCCACAAACAAAACAGGAAGATGAACATTTCTTCTTAGGACGTATGTGCTTTATATTATTTAATCAAAACATTTAATCAATTAATGCTTTTTTATAAATAAATAAAAAAAACGTGGAAATACCCTATTGTTTGTTGTTTGATGGTTGGTTGGTTGTTTTTTAGCAACACAATTTTTAAAAATCTATTAAAACTGTAAACAAACTTTAATGAAATTGAAAATGTATGCAGATGGTAGAGGTTTTTTATTCGTTCGATGTACTTATTAAAACTAATTTTATATATTTATTTATAGGGTTCATTTGTCAGGTATGTCCGCAGGCAGCCAGTTCCATTTATTTATTTTCCCTAATAAGATGAAATCTGGAGTTTGGACTCTAGAGATTAAGCCACTTACCTTCGAAGAACCTCTGTAAAGCCTCCGTTTCATCGACCACGTCCATGCTTATGTGCGGCTGAGCTCCTCCATGTAGCGCTGAGGCCGGACCGGGCTCTCCGCGTCTCAGCCAGCCATGCACTCCTTCTGTTTCTGCTTCTTCTTCCTCCTCTCCTCCTCCTCCTCCCCCTCCTCCGGGTGCCTCTACTCAGCGTTGCTGTCGCCCTTCCTCACTGAGAAAAGCTTATTGCTAGTGGGGAAGACAGCACTTCTCTTCCTTATAACCGTAAACAGCACGTGAAGCACTTTTCTCCTCTCCTGAGTCCTGAGGTATCAGGTGTTTCCTGTGTGTCCAGCCCGGCCTTCCCGGAAAGTATGTAATATTAACAAAATGTGTGGGTATTTCTGACTACTTCTAACTTTTAAACAATGTTACGAGTCAGAATCTCAGGTGTGGATAACCTGCGCCAGGTAAAACGCTCCCTGCCTCACGCCTCGTGTGCGCGCGCCTTGACGGAGCAACAGCTGTACGGAAGCACAGAGGATGCGCGAGCCAGAGGCCACCTACTAACACTTACTACTAACACTTAATACTAACACTTACTACTAACACAACGCGCATGATGTGCTATTAAGTAAAATACATTTCGATAGCCCACAGACATCCTGTATTACATATAGCACAGAAATAAACACACACATAGATAGATAGATAGATAGATAGATAGATAGATAGATAGATAGATAGATAGATAGATAGATAGATAGATAGATAGATTATTACTTGGATATAGAGCAGAGACAGGATAAACATGCAACCCACATATTTTCCTTGGGAAGGGACATTTCCTTCCCTGATTTTACAAATATATTACACAAAAACTGAGCTATAGGTACAAACATATTCACTTTTCTGTCATGCATAGTTTTTAAGAAAATGATTGCACACCTGGAAAGAAATGTATGCTCATCCTGTAATGTGCAAACGGCTTAGGCGCATGTAAAGAAACTATGTAAAGCAATGACACCTTTAAAATAACTATGTACTTCACTTTTCGTAATTAATAAAAAACTATAATAATAAAAAATAAACATTTTGAAAAATAATTAAATAAAAACCCAGAGTCAGTATTTAATGTGTAAATACTTTGCTTTTGAAACTGCATCAGAAGCCTTTGGAAAGATGTGTGCAGATCTATAAGGACATTAACTGATAAATCATTTTAAACATTTTATTTCAACCCTCTTTTTTTTTTTGCCTGGAAAAAAATATAATATTTTACTTACCCTATTGACGTTCTAAAATGTACAGAATTTATGTAACAAACATCTACAGCCAAATTTGTATGACAAACAAATTCACATTTATATGTTTTACTGTATATTAAACACATGGGATTTGGAGAAAAATGTAAAGCTAGTGTCACTAATAATGAATGCATGAGCTCTTATACACTTGACATTTGGCACACAACAATGTTTGAAACACGCTGAGCCAAAATAAATAAAATCCAGTGTAAAAAAAAAAAAAAAAAAAAACACTTTTAGAAATGATAACCTCAAACACTAAATCTTGAACATTTGAAGGGTGAAGTGTGGAGGATCACAGCAGCCCAAAGTGTAGAAACCAACTGAATCTACTCTACTTTTATACTGAACCATTTTAAAGTGAAAAGTAAAGTTTAAAAAGTAGTTTTGTTAATCGAATGAAATGTTCAGTTCATTATTTTTGGACGCATTTTAGTCTAAATATTTGTTTAAAACTTTAAAAAATAATAATTTAGTCACTGCACATTCTTGTAAATCATTAAATGTCTCATTTCAAAACCTAGCATTTTGTCTATATTTGACAATATAATAGAATATCTCAGAGGTGTTGGGTAAGATATATTTCCTGTTTTTTGTTTTGTTTTGTTTTTTTCTTCTCCTAAACAGGGTTAGTGATTGTGAATGGATGAGGTGTAATGTGTGCAGTGAATACTGTAGAAGCTGAATGATGTATTTCTCCTCTCTTTATCTGCGACCTCTTTACACACAATAATGCTGTGTGCCTTGGCTCCCCCCCACTCTTGTGAGATGCTGTTTTGTTGTCTTTATGCTCACAGCTGGAGCATCTCTCTCTCTCTCTCTCTCTCTCTCCCTCTCTCTCCCCCCTCTGTTTAACTTAAACAACGCACCAGTTATTTCATTAACACAGTGGGGATTGTTTAGATGGATGCAGGCGAGAGAAAGACAGATCGAATACTTGGAGGACAATGAAACATCTGGCCATGTTAATGCACTTCATCTGTGTTTGCATGTATATACAATCTGCATGCGCCTAATACATGTAATCATATAGGCAACTGTGGTTCACAATTCAGCTATTTGTTTCTGTATGCGATCATTTAAAAATGAAAAAACTCACTGATTCTGATTCTGTAATTATACTACACATAGCATGCCACATATAGCTTGTATAGCTCGTCACCTATGTCATGAGCAATTGTAGTACAATTTTAGAAAAGGAATATGTTCTTCCATGGTTGTTTGTGGGCTCTATTGATAATAAAGAGGTTTGCCTCCATAAACTCGTTCTACTGATAGAGTAACTGTGTTACAGGGTTTTTACATACAACTTTAAATGGGTGCCTGAATAATTCAAAAGTGTTGTAAATTTTCGAGATAAAAACTAAAAAAGTTTGAATACATTTTCTCAGCAAGGCAGTGCAGCAAGATAACATGAAATAATAACACCAAATAACACAAACATGTCTGATTATAAGTTTACAAACCCTTCATTCTAGGCATTGCTCTTAATAGGGCACACTGACTGAGGCACACAGAGTGAGTTTGTTACTGACACTGAGCATGTGTCTTTCTGATTGCACACACACACACACACACACACACACACACACACACACACACACAGGCTTTGCTCCGCCTCACATATTCATCTTTATCTCTCCTTCTTTTTCAACAGGTGTGCTTCTTCACAGCACTGTCACAGTTATCTCAGCCTGCATTCCAACCACTTACATGTGTGTGCATGCGTGTGTGCGTGTGTGTGTGTGTGTGTGTGTGCGTGTGTGTGTGTAATTGTGAGTTTAGGGCTTACAACAACACCAACAAAACCACCATTCTTCTTTTTCTTCTTCTTCTTTCTTCTTATCATCTTCTTCATCTTCTTCTTGTTATACAAGCAGTTACATCATCATAGAAGTTAACATTAATAAGTAGTAGTAGTAGTAGTAGTAGTAGTAGTAGTAGTAAGAAGAAGAACAAAAATCCAGTCTAGGTCTGTAGGACATTTAAAAACATATCTTACACAACTAACAAATAAATTGTCAATTAAAAGATAAATAAGATGTAATAAAAAATACCAGATTAAAATACAAAACATGAAAAATATGCTAGATTTCTTACTTTTTTCACTGCAAAAATTAATTGAAAACACAATATTTTTCAGAAAACTGAAAAATAAAAGATTATTATGTTTTTATTGTTGTGTGTTTTTCTAATCTCATCATTTAAAAAAATAATTTTATTACATTTATTTCTAAATTTCAGTTTCTCACCTTGCTTATTTTAAGGATCCCCGTACATTTAGTCCTTAATCTAGTTCCAATTGCTCACATGAAACATTTCATCTTCCTAATCCATTTGTAATCGCTTGTATATTTACAAGGTGAAATGTCATATTTAGTAAGACAGGATCGCAAACATCACATATTCACTGAGAAAGAACTTGATGTTATGTTGCATTATCAGGAACCTGGTTTCGTGGGAGAATAAAGTCTAAATAATGCAAGAAATTGTCTGTATACTGTTTGATATCTAAAATATAAAGTGCCGCGTTTTACATCAAAGTGTTACAAATGGTTAAACGATTCTACTTTATTCACATTAATGATACGCGAGCAAACGTGCAAATATTTAGTGACGCGCAGACACATAAGGTCTTTTTTTATTTTTATTTAATCCATCTATAAGGAACCCAGGGCACCTGGAGGAAACACCAAGTGATGTGACAAGAGCATTCACACTGTTACAAAAATGCAATGCTTGCAGGAAACTGTCAGTAAATTTGCGGCAAATAAACTAAATAGTTACCCTGAGCTCATGGTTGATCTGGAGACATGCAATGCATATTTCTTTTTTTTTCTTTTTCAACAGAATGTAATGCAAACCTGTATTATATATGCATTTGGTTTAGCGGATTTATTCTTACCCTCTAAGATTTCGAATGTACATGAAATAAGACGCATAAAATGCTTTTGCGACAGTAAAGTCAGATATTTTGAGATGTGCATGGCTTGCAGCATTGCACGATTTCAAACGGAATTATTCCTAAAGATGAATTCATGCAAGTACATAAAAATACTATCATTCTCATCTTTCCATCTGCTGTTCTATGATGTGAATTTTATATTCATTAGGAGGTGTTCGTTATATAATCAGTAAACATAATCAGTCACTGCTTTTTGAAAACTCTCTTTTTAAGTCTGTCAGCGTTTATAAAAATATATTATTTTAAGAATATCGAGTCACGTGACTAAGCGCGCCTTTCGGATTTTTTAACTCCTTTATATTAATAGGACTTTTCATTCTATTCTATTATTTAAATAATAAATACATAAATAAATTATCGTTTAAACGAACATCCATTCCAATGATTATGCATATATCGTAATCCTTTGAGGAAAACACAAGCTGAATAAATCTTCAAACTACACTCTTTAAAAACGTTTATACTCCTTTCCACGTGGAGGCGCTAAAGACGGTTAAATACAAAATAATACAGACCAGAAGGAATACACAACCAAGATGGCGATGAGACGGCCAGGTACTTAATATCGTTGCCATAGATACCACTATTCGCTCTATAAACATGCAATTTCTAAAGACTTTATTCGTAATGAAAATTATTACATGTTAATGTTTTACTGTGTTTTTTTTTTTAATGGAAGCTAGGTTTTGTTGTTTGTTTCTGTGTTTATTGTTATATTTATTCTGCTCCCGACCCTGAACGTTAAGCTTATAATCTTTTAGTAGGAAAGTATAGCATAAATAACGTTAGTTCTTTTTCTTTCCATGCTCTATAAATGAATCAACAACAAACCGGATTCATCTTGCTAAACTATGCGGGAACAAATTTTACTTTATTGTTTTTTTTTCTGTCAAGTTGTCATCTTGCATACAACTTTAAAATATAAAAACTATCCTAATGGTAACTACACACAAGGGGGGGGGGGGGGGGGGGGGGGAGATAGACTTTCAGTTACTATTGTTAGTTGCTAGAATTTATGATAGAAGATATGAATGATATGATTTCCTGTGCATGTTCATATCTTTGTTTGTTCATCATACTGTACAGTACATCCATGTACTGTAAAAAAATAAAATAAAATAAAAAAAGACAGGTGAGCATAGAAAGTCGGAAATATCCACAAAAGTCCAATTTAAGCCTTTATAAAACATTCTTCCACAGGCTGAAAGAACACAAAGGTTTCTGTCCTGTTTTACGTCCTATTGTTCTTTCAGAATGTACATTTTATCCTAAAACAAAGATGTCTGGCAGACCAGTACACAGGGCTATATACAGTAAGATTCCACTAGTGTGACAAGAGCACAAATTCAGCAAAATAAAACACACACACACACACACACACACACACACACATGACAGTGTGGACACTCTGTCGCATGTTTAAGATTCATGGAAGATGTTTAGTAAGTCCACAATGTAAATAGATTCAAGTCATTTTTTTCAATAAAAGGATGGTTTTACAATCCTGTGTGTATAGAGCTTTTAAGCATAGTTTTTAATCCATGTACAGTAATTAACTATAATATATATAATTTTTCATTTCTGCCTCTATTCATTTGGTCTTAGACAGAAATGCCAATGTTGTATCCTTTTTAAAATGTCTGCTAGCTATGGGGCTTAATTTCATTGTATTAATTACACTTGAACCATAACATAGAACCTTTATTGTAGTTTTTTACTAAATTTGTGTACATAAATACTTAAACAGGGCAATGTGTACAGTACTATGGACCTTTTAAACAAGCCTGATTTGTTAACCTTTTGTAATGTTAAGTTAAAGTAAAATAAAAATATTTTTTAGCCTTGACCTGAGGCCTCAGCTTTCCTCTGTGCTCCTCCAAATTCTGCTCTACCTCTCTGCACTCTACTACCTCTTCTACTTCTTTTCCAGCCTCTGTATGATCATCTACAAAAGTAAGTACTGTACAAACATAAATAACAATAATTAGTTATTAGTTAAAACATCACAAATCTGCAGGTTTACAAGCAAATGACAAAATGGGACAACATTTGTATAGAAAATTGTATGTTTCATAGATTGGGTTAAGATCCCCTTTGTCTTTGTTGGATAATTCCTTAAGGACCATTAAAGTTCTACCTGAAGCATTTTTAAAGATAATATTCTGTTGTAATGTCTGTTGTAAAGGGACAACTGCCACACCTTTAAGGTCGAGTTCTTGCATTTATCTCAAGCCACATGTTGCTTTGAATATCAGTTTTACCAAATTAATGAATGTAACATTTAATATTATGTGATGCAGGTCAGGTGTTGAGTTACCCTGACAGTTATTTGGTGCTAGATGTGTGCTTGCTCCTGTTAATGGCTGCTTTCGAGATCTTCAGAGTCTACTGGGGTAAGATAAGCCTTAACTGATTGGCATTATACAGGTTTTTAATTTAATTAATTAAATTCATCCATGGATGATATTAATTTTAAAAATGCATTGCATCTTATAAATTTTTTTTTTTTTTTTATCTCACTCAGGAGTAAGAGGCAACTTACAGGAGAGTGAGAGATATATAGGTGCCAGTCTTCTCATCACAGGAGCCACACTTCTGCTCTCAGTGTACTTCCTGGTGTGGCAGGCATATGTACTGAGGGCTGATATCATTATTAATGCCATCCTGCTCTGCATTTATGGTCTTTCTGGAGTAGCCGGCTTCGGAGCCCTTGCACGCTTCACCAGGTTAGATTTTAGAGGTCAGACTGTACAGAACCATACATGACGTTTTATGAGTACAGGTACAAAGACACAAAAACATTGTTTTAATCAGGGTGGTACAAATTTGTTCTGTGGAAGCCACAGATTTTTTTATTTATTTACTGTGCACGTGAAAGTTTGAAGGAGAGCGTATTAATCAGAGATGATTATGAACTCAAGGACTAAACTTTAGATGCCAAATTTGGGCTGTTTCAAGTGTTATTTTATAGGCTTGCAGAAACATGCATGAAACACATTGCAAAAGCACCATGATGAACAGAGTTAATATATATTGTAATGACACCTTGAGGACTGAGTCAAATATTCACTTTACTGCTTCTCACCCGCAATCACCCCATAGCTCCAACCCTTACTAAAAAAAGAAAAGTTGCACAAGAAATAGCCATAACTTTTACATTTAATTAGCTAAATTAAGACTTTTATTGTGCAGATTGCATGACCTGTCATCTGGCATTGCTGAAAAAGTGTTACAGGAATGAGGCCTCAGAGGAAACTCACCATGGTCAGGTTTTCCGATACTTAAAATAAAGAATTTATTTATTTATTTATTTATTTTACAATTAACTAATAAGTGCACATGATGTCTATGCGAAACGCATAAAAGACCATACATCAGTACAACTTGATCTTTTGCTTTCTCTTTAAACAGATTGCACCATTCCTCGTGCCCTTTCTATTTTTTTTTACCCATTGTTTATAAGGGTGAATGAAATAAGCTTGTTTACTAAGCTTTGCACATTGGTGTGAATTATTTATATGCAAGTCATTCAGGAGTCTTGACACTTTATCTGCAGCACAACTCTGGTGTGGCTGATACTTAGTCCCTATAGGCATTAAATATGCTTTTGTGTTGGGTTTTGCGTCAGAGAACCACTCCCAGCTGCCCAGACTGTGTTACAGCTATAGCCTGTCTGTTGAAACTGTATAAATAACTGTAAGATTGAAGCTATAAACATTAATGAATATTCAAACTGGTACTCAATAGCCTATAGACTTGTAGATAAATAATTGATAAGTAAATTATGGATATTCTGGAAAATTCTGGACTAATAAAGATGTTATCAGCTGAAAATCTTATATCAGTTTTAATTCATCACCAAAACACTAGAACAGAAGCATGAGACTCTTTTTTAAAGCAGAAGGCATTATTCACTTGATTATTATCTGCTGTTGTGAATAAATCAAAATGGAATATAGCTTGTATATAGAATAAAAATGTCTCTGAATTATTCAAAAATACATACATGTAAAAACTGCCTAACTAATAAATTTTCACTCTGTCTTTTTAAATTGTCATTAGGTCTAGTATTTAATCATCTTAAATACTTGGCCAAAAGATGTAAAACAAGGTATGCCTACTGTAAGTCAATTTAAAATCCAGCTGAGTGCAACTTCATTGTTACATAAAATACTTTATCTGTTCACTTTTTCTGTCATGGATGGCGACCATAAAACTGCATGTAACATTTTGAGATGAGGTTGCTAGGAAGAAAAAAGTTATAAAAAGACAAGCTGTAAAGCTGTAAACATTTCTAAAAGTACTGTGAAATCCACTAGAGTAAAGTGGAAAAATATGACACCCAGACACTAGTAGTATCAGGCTGCCCTTTCAAACTGGTCACACAGACAAGAAGAATAATTGTGAAAAAATTTCAAGTGTTCAAGGGGCTACCTACAACACTGAAGTGGTTACAGAGATTACAGGCTGAAACAGAAGAACCTGAACAATATCATCTCAACAATATCATTAGCTCCTTTAAAGACAAAGAAGCCATTTTTAAGAAAGGCTAACAAAAAGGCATGTCTGGAGTTTGTTAGAAGGCTTTTGCAGAAAAAAGATTGCAAGCTAAGGGAAATCATTATGTTTGGCAATATACCATCATGCTAGTTGTGCAACGTGGATGAAAACAGTCTTAAGGAAATTCTGCTCCAATCAGCCAGAGATGTTTTTCTGTTGAGAAAATTTACATTCCAAGATAGGGAGGAAAAAATAAATAGATAAATAAAAATAAATAATAAAAACAAATCATTTATATTTCTACATAATGATATGTAGAAAGTCCCATCAAAATTATCTAATGTACTTAAAATATATATTATTAAAACTGAAGAATTATTCCATTACTGAAATTGTATTCCCAGTCCCATTTACATATTTATGTAGGTTTTTAAACTAGTTAGTAGTTGAACAATTATGTTGTGTTACACTTGCCTTATCTTGGATCACTCTAGGACACTCAAGTCTAAAGAGGCCTAAGAGCTGTCAATGCTTAAATATTCATGTGAATTTAAATGACCATGCTACCAATGTCAGCTTTTGCTGCTCTATCAGTCAATGTTATCTGAGAAGCTGTGTTCTAGTGCAACTTTTCACAGCTTGCTCTTCACTCTGCTTGTTCCTTACACT
This sequence comes from Clarias magur, assembly GCA_013621035.1. Taxonomy (NCBI): domain Eukaryota; kingdom Metazoa; phylum Chordata; class Actinopteri; order Siluriformes; family Clariidae; genus Clarias; species Clarias magur. Next base: position 2,307,963 of record QNUK01000014.1, on the reverse strand, counting down.
TAATTTTCTCTGTTGATAGCACCCAAATATATTTCCTTTTGTCATATCACAACTACACACATGGACAAAATTGTTGGTACCCTTCGGTCAATGAAAGAAAAGCTGACAATGGTCACAGAAATAACTTTAATCTGACAAAAGTAATAATAAATAAGAATTCTATGAATGTTAACCAATGAAAGTCAGACATTGCTTTTCAACCATGCTTCAACAGAATTATAAAAAAAAAGAAACTCATGGAACAGGCCTGGACAAAAATGATGGTACCCCTAACTTAATAGTTTGTTGCACAACCTTTTGAGGCAATCACTGCAATCAAACGATTCCTGTAACTGTCAATGAGACTTCTGCACCTCTCTGCAGGTATTTTGGCCCACTCCTCATGAGCAAGCTGCTCCAGTTGTTTCCGGTTTGAAGGGTGCCTTTTCCAGACAGCATGTTTCAGCTCCTTCCAAAGATGCTCAATAGGATTGAGGTCAGGGCTCATAGAAGGCCACTTTAGAATAGTCCAATGTTTTTCTCTTAGCCATTCTTGGGTGTTTTTAGCTGTGTGTTTTGGGTCATTGTCCTGTTGCAAGACCCATGACCTGCGACTGAGACCCAGCTTTCTGACACTGGCCAGCACATTTCTCTCTAGAATCCCTTGATAGTCTTGAGATTTCATTGTACCCTGCACAGATTCAAGACCCCCTGTGCCAGATGCAGCAAAGCAGCCCCAGAACATAACAGAGCCTCCTCCATGTTTCACAGTAGGGACAGTGTTCTTTTCTTGAAATGCTTCATTTTTCCATCTGTGAACATAGAGCTGATGTGCCTTGGCAAAAAGTTCCATTTTTGTCTCATCTGTCCATAGGACATTCTCCCAGAAGCTTTGTGGCTTGTCAACATGTAGTTGGCATATTCCAGTCTGGCTTTTTTCTGATTTGTTTTCAACAATGGTGTCCTCCTTGGTCATCTCCCATGTAGTCCACTTTGGCTCAAACAACGACGGATGGTGCAATCTGACACTGATGTTCCTTGAGCATGAAGTTCACCTTGTATCTGTTTAGAAGTCTTTCTAGGCTCTTCTGTTACCATTCAGATTATCTGTCTCTTTGATTTGTCATCAATTTTCCTCGTGCGGCCACGTCCAGGGAGGTTGGCTACAGTCCCATGGATCTTAAATTTCTGAATAATATGTGCAACTGTAGTCACAGGAACATCTAGCTGCTTGGAAATGGTCTTATAGTCTTTAACATGCTTGTCTATAATTTTATTTCGAATCTCCTGAGACAACTCTTTCCTTCTCTTCCTCTGGTCCATGTTGAGTGTGGTACATACCATGTCACCAAACAACACAGTGACTACCTGGAGCCCTATATATAGGCCCACTGACTCATTACAACATTGTAGACACCTGTGATGCTAAATAGTGGACACACCTTGAATTAACATGTCCCTTTGGTCACATTATTTTCAGTATTTTCTAGGGGCACCATCATTTTTGTCCAGGCCTGAGTTTATTTTTTTAAATAATTCTGTTGAAGCATGGTTGAAAAGCAATGTCTGACTTTCATTGGTTAACATTCATAGAATTTTTTTAAATTATTACTTTTGTCAGATTAAAGTTATTTATGTGACCATTGTGAGTTTTTTTTCATTGACCGAAGGGTACCAACAATTTTGTCCACGTGTGTATGTCTTTGAAAGTTAATATCACTTTTTAAAATGAAGACATTAATAAATAAACAAACTAAAATAAATATTAACTATAATAAATTTTAAAAAGTAAAAAATAAATAAATAAATAAATCACAAACAGGTTGTTTTCGTCTGTGCTCAACAAAGAATCATCTCTTCAAGAGTGTATGGAGCTGTTCAACAAAGAGGCAGGTTAAATAAATAAATAAAACAGAATTATCAAGTAATTAGCAAAAAAAAAAAAAAAGCCAAACTCAATCTTTTTAATGATGATATACTGTATGGGCCTATGATTATATACCAGCCTTGCTTACAGAAATCAGCATTTTAATCTTTTGATTTGGATTGACGGGTGCAATCTGATTATATTTCAGATGTTTTACTTTTTCTTGTTCCTGGGCAGAAATTATTTGTATATATTTGTGAGCTGATATGTGAAACTGATTTACATTACAGCCTCAAATAAAAAATAAAAAAATAAAAAAACTTTTGATCATTTTTATATGACTAGTATAAATACATGTTATACAAGTGATGCATGTAATACAAGTCTTGATTCTTATGTTGCTTTATTCTGACCTTCTGTAAATAAAAATGTGCAAATTGGCCTATTTTTCATTATTAATTTTATAAATGTCATATTATGTTTCTCCATATGAAGTGTAAGGGGAATAATGACCATTTTCTATACTTTTACAAGATAACCAATTAAGAAATAACACACTGTTCAGGAGCAAGAATTGTTTTACATAGTTTAAGTTTAGTCATAAAGTTTGATGTTTAGGTGACAATTTTTATTCATTTTTCTTTTTAAAGCACAGATTAGTTTTATGAAAAAAAGAAAGATTTGGGAAGTGTTATATTGAAACATAGACAGTTATCTCAGTAAGGCAGTTAAGTTTCGTTTTTAAGCTTCACTGTGCATGTCATTAATGTATTGTTTTTTCAGATGCTGCTCAGTATTAAAGCTTGTATTCAATGGACAAATTTGGGGGTGTAGGTGTTCATAGCAGCCTATAGACTATGAGAAAGCTCCATTAAATTTGTGGACTATTGATGATGCTGGTTTACTTTATTACTGTATATGGCAAGCTTGCTTTTTAATTGGTCCTCCTGTTACTTCATTCTGAGATGAATCATGTTTTCTTTATTTACTTAATTCACCATCTTCCCAGTTACATTTTAACAATTGTACATACATACAGAGTAACTATTGTACATGCTGGAATGCTTCAATGCTTCAAGAAATGGCGTCTGTGCCTTATAGTTTTAGCATTAGTGCACATGTTAGTTAGAATGATACGAGCACATATGTTTTAATAGCAAAGATTGTTTCTTTTAATGAGGTTAAAATTTATAAATGTTTTTTAAAAATGTCCTAATTTTAGTTTATTGTTGTACATGGATTATTGTAGCAGTTTAAAATGGAATGTTCTCTTGTAACCTTAAACCCTGTTCTTTCTTTTGTTTTTCAGCATTTACTCATGACACACTAGGTCTGTCCTGGTGTCTACAGCAGTATTTTACTTGATTTATGGACTACATGTTCCATAATGCAACAGTGCAGTTCCCCTGGCTCACCAAAAACACTGGTTTGAAGTAGGACAAGATAATTAGAACTTTTTCTTTTTTTTGCTGAAATATGGTTAATTATAATCCTCTGAATTTTCAACCACACAAAATAGGAATGAGACATTGACAAAATCAGTCTGGTTGTTTGTGGTTTTTGTTACACACTAGAAAATCTATCGATTTTGAAAAAAATAAAGCAGGAGGTCAGGAAACAATGTTGAAACACAACACAGTTCCCATCAAGCTGTAACTGTAACAGAAAGGTTTATTGTTTAAATGATTTATTCATATTTATTTTCTTCTTAAATGCAAACATATCAAGCTTGCACCTCTAAAGGAACGGCAAAGAAACTGACTAGATGTGTGTGTGCCTAATAGGCTGATAACTCTGTAAAACTGTTAAAACATTTAACTGATGAAAGAATGCAATTTCACGGTGATGTGTTGCTGCTGGAAAAATATTTTTTATACCTTTTTTTTACGTTACGTTATACGGTTGCTTTTTTATGATTAAAGTGTCTCCATTAAACATTTGTTATATTATCCGTTTGATTTGGTTTAATGATGGTGAAATTTGTACAAAAGATGTCTGAAGTTCTAGAAATAACTGCATGCGCAACACCTATATTTTTACATAGTGACATTTAATAATATGCACTTTCACATCTACATGCTGGCTAACAAATGCAGGGAATAACATCTCTCATAACATACTGTGTTTACAATCATGCAGACCTATTACATAGTTTTACTACATAAATGTTTAGCTAAGATGTTGCTGTTGTTGAGTTTTAATAGGTTTCTTACTATTTTAAGCTTGTCCAATAGAGGGAGTGTGTTTACCTAAACCGAGATGAGTACATGCCTTACTCTTTATTCATGTTAGATAATAGGTATAAGAATTAAATAAAGAATAATAACAAATTTTCCTGGTCCCTCTCAACAGACGTTCAATCAGTTTGCACACCTCTTAGTAGCTAAGGTTTAATTTCACAGTGATCAATTTCAGTTTATTATTTGATTAGTAAGTATTAAACATCATTGCAAAATGTCTTGATGGTGCTGTTGTTAATAATTATTGCACTTGGCTTCTTGTGAACTATGCCTTAAATTTAATGTTTACTGCCAAAACAAGTCTTGAAATGAGTAAACTGACTTATTAAACCTGCACTGTGCATGTAAAAGTGAAAGTAAAAGTAGTGTTAAGGGATTGTGAAGAATGATCTTTGTGTTTTACAGATATGAGAGAGATGTTTGACCTTATTAGGTATGATGTTCTTTGCTCACGTGTGTCTGCGTACGTGCGTGCTTGTGTGTTTTGTTAGGAGAAACAGAAAAAGTGAATGAATCAAAGTGCTTTTCGTTGTCTTTTCCAAAGGCAGGTCAGAGGCTTTAGGGCTGATGTCAGCCTTGGCAGCCAGTGATATCCCAACTAGGTCTCTGTTCCAGCCATGTTGCTCTTTTCTCATTCTGTTCTTTGAAGCTGCCTCTCCCTGACCATACTGAATTACACACCTGGCTGAAACAGTCTGCTCTGATACAAGCTGCCAGATAGAAGTTCTTCAACAAACAAGAAGCAATAATAATATTTACTCTCCATTTTTGCATTTATTATTCATATTTAGACAAAAATTTAAGTAAATAAAAAAAATGGCGACATTTGATCAGTGACAGAAATGGCTATTTCTCTTAAGCCCGTAAAGTAAGAAAGTGTAATATTTAATTTAAGATAACGAAACAAGGGCGAAGTTCATGGATCGTTAGCCTTACATGGTGTACAGGGCTGTTACACAACGCCATCTCACTCTCAGTTTGTATGTATTGTCGGATTTCAAACGCAGTTTTACTTTTCTCCCTCAGTCTACACTCCCTGTGTTGTTGTAAATTCACTACTACCCCCCTGTCCCCTGAGTGAGTCCTCTTGTCTACAGGTAGAGCTGCACCGCTCGATCACCTCACCTGCCAATCAACCACACCGCCCCTCCCACCGGGCGAGCTCTCAGTCCAGCACCTGTCGCTGATGCGCGCGCCGCTCACTCGCTGTTTTCCGCGTGAGTGCCGGTGCCGCGTTTCCTTGGCTACTGTTCAGCGCGCGCGTCCCCGCGTTCAAGATTCACATCAGCGCACATCAGTTCACAGTCTGACCGCTGACATGGCACCTTAATCACCTATTTCTCCTTCGTCTGAGTTAAACGGTGGTTTATAACACTGGACTAGAATTTTATTTGCTTTTGAACGGTAAGGCTACTGTTTATTTCTTATTTGAAATAGTTTTTTTAGGGTTTGTTTGTTTGTTTTCAGGCACAAGTCAGGTACAAAGTTGAATAGTTATTCCGAGTTCCGGAGTTGCTCGTGTTTTTCTTTTTCGTAAACTAAACCAAAATATAACACCATTATTATTTTACAGTGTATTTAAAGATTTAAAATGTAATGACGCTAGCTATACGTGTTCATCTACATTTAGTTATTATAGTACTTCTCTCATCTGTCTCTACACACGTAACTTTACTGTACACTAGTAATGTGAACGATTCGGATCTTTGAGTCGGCACTGTGAGTCGACTCTTAGACTCTTTACGACGTTTACGAGAACATTGAAAACAAATGCACAAAAGCGAGCTGGGTCTCCCCACATTTATGTTCTTCTTTTCTTCTATTTATTTACATCATTTGTTTATTATTTTTATTGGTAATGTTTGTCCTGCTGTGTGATTTAATCAGAATGGTTCAATTTAAAAACTTGACAAACCGTTTTGAGCTGTTTATTAGAGCTAAACATGAGCCTTGTGTTTGACTCTCACCTGTGTGTGTAAGGCTGTTACAGTGTCTTATGTCATTCAGACGATGGACATAAGAGTCCAAATAAAGGGGTAAATGAATGAATGAATGAATAAATAAATAAATAAATAAATAAATGAAGCGGAATACACAGCAGACAGCAGAAAGGATGATAGTCATGCAAGGATGCCTGTATTTACTGCACAAGTGTGCAGCCTTGCTGATTAAATAATATTGCAATGAGATGTTTGGGAGCCAAAAGAGTAAACTCTTATTTGTGAAATTAGCAAAATGATCGACTGACTCAAAAAAGCCAGAATTCCAGTCACTATTCTATTTTAAAACTTTCAGGACAACACAATTCACAAGTATGTTCATCCAAAAGAAAGTCTTTTGCAACCACTCTCATAAGAGGAATATCCAAAATGTTCATGTAATGTATATAGCTACTTTAATGCTGGCCTCAGAAGCTTTGATTACAGCAATCTTTTAAGATTAGCATTTGTCACACTGAATAAGACTGATTTTATGACTGTGATAATGTGTTCCTGATATTATATTATGCAAGGAAACTTGTTTTGCGATAGACTTGTGATTAAAGAAACTGATTTTCTGCATAGGTCAGCAGTCAGGGTGCTAAAAAGAAATGTGATATAAGATGATTGTATGCTGTCTGTTATGTCTCCAGGACGTTTTGCAATTCCCACTGTAGTATTTGTATCTTTTTAAGTTTTTGCATTTGTAGCTTTTAGATGGGTATTGTAGCAGAAATAAACACACATTCTCTTAAACAAAGAGTTTAAGAGAATAATAATAATAATAATAATAATAATAATAATAATAATAATAATAATAAAAGAAAATAGATATTGCCAGAACATTGTTATCAGCTGTCTTATAGTAGGTCTTATAGTATACAGTAGACTTAACCTGCTGGGTAGTGTGTTCTGTCCTGTTCGTGTGTGGAAATTCAATATACAGTATAACAAATAACTGAGTGATGTCTTGGGACTACCTGATGAAGCACAAAACACTGGGCCTCTGTCATGTTTCACTACAAAATTATTTAGAAAAGCTTAAAGTACTACAAAAGCTCCTTCCCTTTCACTAGTGAAGCTCAGCCCACTTTATTTTTCAGTAGTTCTAATAAATAATTTTCATATTTAATTATTTTCCACTGCAAATGCAGCATTTGCACTAAAACTACATGTAGTAAGTTATTTGAGAAATAGATCTAGACAGTGGATGGGAGGATCCATTAAGAGCACTGCAGCTCAAAATAAGAACAGTGCACTTAAAAACAAAAGGTTTCATGTACTACACAAAAGTTAGCAATTGTTACTACACCTGTAAGATTACAGTGTTCATAATGCCTGATTTGAGACGTGGTCTAAACCGGATTAACTTTGGAGCGTGACACATGATATGGCACTATTCTAAACAGCGTCAGTGTAAAATTCAACACCACACTGAGCGCATCCTTAATGAGCACACACTTTTCCAGCACACACTTTTCCGGAAGCAACTATTGTAACTGGATGGTGAAACCTGAAATGAATGTACTATACTGTAAAATATTTTTGATTATCTAAAGAAGAATTTCTCAATTTTTGTTATTTTACCTCAGATGTTCATCTTGAGTGATTTCATCAACAACAGGGTTTGTGATGTGATTTTAGTGGATTATGTTTCTTAAATCAGTTACAAATTCCACAGAATGATTTACCTAGATCTGCTTTTAGATTCACATTTTGTCAGTTGCAGTTTTTTTGTTGTTGCTGTTTTGGGTTATAACAGTCCTATTATTTGTTTTGACGCTGATTGAGTCAAAGCCTGTACATGTTAGCAACATGTTGTGCTGCTTGTTTTTTTTTTCTGGACTTGCTATGGCTGAGGGATAGACATGAAATATATGACCTGCACTTCCTCTTGGTCCTGTGTCTTGGCTGGTTTCATTAGAACAGACTGAACCTGCTTTCGATCCAGAGTCATCAGCATTTCTGATAGGGCAACATGAAGCTCTTTATCTGGCCATTGTGGTTTCCAACTGGTCTGTGTCATTCACTCATGAAAGGCTTCTTTATTTGCATTGCACATGGAGTAAAAGGGCATTATTACAACCTGCTCCTTTGTTTTCTGAGCCTTACAAATTGAACATAAGTGCATGAAGTGGAGTTTAGTGGCGTGTTTATTTGTGGCTTTTTAAACAGACTGATATAAGCATGTATTTACCAGTGTTAGTGTGGCTATTGATTCACAAATGAATGCAATAATTAAATGGTACTCATGTTTTTCACTCTGGATCTAATTTTCATGATTTCATGTAATTAAAAAAAACGTGCACTGATTGTGGTGAAATTATATACAGGGAACAAATACAGGGCAATTATCCAATATGCTTCCTCACCCCTTGTTTTAAATGCTGAAAGTTTTGTCTGGGTCTTTCTTTCTTAACATTGCAAGTAAAATTATTTTTGAAAGGTGACTGCACATTTTGCTAGCAGGAGAATTATATGAAACCGTTGGGCGTCACTTTATTCTGCTCAGTTTCATTGAGTGTTTTAGTGTTTCCATTTCTATGTGTGCTATTAATTCTGATTCTTATTTGTACACAGTCATTAATTCAAGTCTAAAACTCTTCAACTATTGTTTGTATACAGTGTGTACAATGAGTGTGTTGTGTTTAGACATACTTAACGTGCCTAAGGAAGGGAAGGGAGGGAAGAACCCATCAAAAAAGGAGAGTCAATAGGAAACACAGTCTATTTTATTTCTATGGTTGTGCAACCGAGGCTGTTTGTCCATATTTTTTCCACTCCTGATATGATTGCACCTGGTCACATGACAAACTAGAATGCTGTTCTTTGGACCATAATTATCATGTTGGCTCCGATGACTGAACTGATGTTGTCACTCTCACTCCTGTAGACATCTTTCCAGAATTTTCCATTTAATGTTTTTGTGAATAGTGACCAGCCAGTACATCAGAATGACGTGCTTAAATTAATTTGGTGAAACCCTCACATTTGGTTTAAACAGGACTTACCCTGTAACCGTAGCAGTGAACCATCAGGAGAAGTATGATTTGCATGCATAGTTAATGGCTAACACATGTTCTAAATTAAATAATGAACTTAATGTTAGAGCATTTTCTTTCTACTCTCAAAGTGTTAATGCAATTTGTGGACTTTGGCCCATACATGTATGTGTGGATTTCAGATATGAAGTTAATCACTCTTACAGGTGACAGGTTATCAAATTGCACCTATCAATATTCACCAGTCAACCAATTGGCACACAGTCTTACTGTATCTCATAGCCTCATCTATTGAGTTCTACAGGTCATCCCAGAACAATGGAAGCAACACTTTAATTTTATTCTTCAGAGTAACCTGTAACAACGAATCAGTAGCTCGGACAAGTAAATTTAGTATTTGGGCTATTAGTAAAAGACAGAGGGTTGTCACAATATAAAAAGAGATTATGGCCTTGTGTAGCTTTTACATAAAATGTCTGTGGTACAGTATGATTATAAATTCTATTTAACTGTTTTAACATAAAGTTACCATTATTTACAAATAATTTTTGCCTGCTCTCAAATAAAATATGTTAAATATGTTGAGGTTTAAGCGAATGAAATAGACTCATTAATGTATTTTTATTTTCTTCTTTAACTTATTTTCCCTTTTCTCTCTCTTTTTTTTTGACTTACACATACTACAAAGCGGGGCAGGGCTCAGACCACCACCTAATCCAGCCAAAAACATTATGCAATTTTAAAAAATGCCATCTAGAATTAAATGCACTGCCTAAAATTTAAAGGTTGTTGCCATGTGGTTGCATTAAAACCTAGATATAAAATTCTTTTTAAAAAATCTATCGCTGTTTTGTCTATATAAACATTTTTTACCCCAGGCGGTTATGAAGTCAAATGGTTTGCAGTTATAAAGTCTCATAGAAGTGCCCTTTTACAGCTCATTTTATACACCCAGCTGTAACTGAGACTGTAGTGCTATTACTTATTAACTATTAACCTGTATGAGTTTAGTTATATGACCTTAGTTATATGAAAAGGATAGGCCCTTGTTCTGCACAATCTGTGTTTTGTCATTTCACTCACCTAAGCGCACACAGACACGCACACAAAATATCCCTGCCCACATGCTGTTCCATGATATCACAGAGAGTCAACTGTAAATCAGGAATGAAAAACAAAAAGGGTGGAGTAACACTCAGCAAAAAAAAAAAAAAAACAACATGGAAAGGGAGGAAGCTTAACATGGGAGCTTTAAAAATCGGTGTGATTAAAAATGTTCCCCAGAGCTAAGCCAAAAATATGTTGGCAGGCTCTCAGTACTCTTGTGTCTCAACGTTGAGTTTAACATGGTTATCTTTTCTTGAACCATTTTACCTTTTTTGTAATTTTTTGACATTCAGATGGGTCTCCAGTGAGTGTGTATGAACAAAAACCGTGATACAAAAAATTTCCTGCTTATAATAATTTTTCCATTTTTGTATTGGCCAGGGTTTTCCCCTATTGTGACACTCACTCTGTCCCTTGGTGGGGTGTGGCTCAGCAGCAGCTCATTTACATTGAAATGGCTTATATGTAGGAGGAGTGAAATAAAGAGAAGGAGAAGAGGAGTTAGAAGGAGAAAAAAATGCATTTCTGACATATTAAGGTATTTCGAATGGAGCATTAACAAACGCATTGGGGGAAGCTCTGAGACCTGTGTTGATTGTTTAAGAAAGAAGCAATAAGTCCACTTTGTGGTTCCAAAACAGTCAGATGAGTTTGGCAGTGAGTTGCTTGCCTGAAAGGTTATCATTATTTCACCTGTGTTCAATGTTCTGCTGAGCCTCTGCTGTTATCTAATATCTGTTATGTCACTTCCACACTCAAGATGAGGGAAAAGCTTGTTTTTAGGTTGAATCAAGGTGACTTTTGAAATTGTGCCTTACTTACACAACAGTAATTAAATGAAGAGAATGTTACTTGTGAAATGTATTGTGTTACAGGTAACCAGTTACCTGATTAAAATTTTAAAGGGAACATAATCTAATCTAGCATAATTGCTGTATTCAACCATTTATAATATCTGTAGCTTCACAAAACTACATTTTATTTTATAAACGGTGTGATAAAACTAGGTGTTAGGGTGACATATTTTAAACTGGCATTTTTCAGAACACAGTAACAAAATAATTTAAATATTGGAAATTTAAATATTTTAAAGAACTGTTCCAGAAACAATGTGAACGTAAAAATCAGCTAGCAAATCCTGGAAAGTTAATTTTGATCTAATAGATCATATATTAGCACACAAATTATAACTTTGCACGGATTAGAATTTTCATTCTACTGCAGGTCATGCAAGTCTCATGTTTGAGGTGCTTTGAAATTACCCTTACTTTTGTTTTGCATCTGGTCCCATTGTATTATGGGTTACCTTTCCTGGTATTCCTTCATTCTTTCTGTCAACCCCCAGGCCAAGTCTTTGTAAATCATTGACTACTGTGATTATTTGTGTGTGTGTGTGTGTGTGTGTGTGTGTGTGTGTGTGTGTGTGTGTGTGTGTGTGTTTTGTTTTCACTGAAGAATATAGGTCATACTGCATCTGTTCAATTGCATTGTGAAAAGCAGCTCTATATAAAAATAATTTCTTGCTATTATCAGTAGCTCAGACTGCTTAGATCCTCAATATTTAGAATGCAATGGAATTCAGAGAAGGCACATGCAGAGGCCCATCTGAAGTTTAAACAGGGAAGGATTGGGAGAAAGTGAGGCCAAAATTGAGGTCTTTGGCATCAACTTGACTCGCCGTTGACTCGAAAAATGCTGACTATGACCCTAAGAACATCATCCCTACCGTCAAAAGGTGAAAACATCATGCTGGAGCATGTTGGAGCTGTTTGTCTGCTAAATGTACAGGACAACTTTGCAGCATTCAGGGCCAATGGACTGGTCCATGTATTGTAAAATCTTGGAGGAGAACTTCCCGAAGATGACAATGACCCAAAATATACTACCAAGGCAACAAAGGAGTGGCTCAAGATTAAGTACTTAGAGGTCATGAAGTGGCCTAGCCAGTCTCCAGACATGAGTCCTATTGAAAAATGTATGAAGGGGGGTGGGGGGGGGGGGCGGTTGAAACGAGTTCCCAAATGACAGGCAAGAATTAGAAAGATTTAGAAAGGATCTGTAAAGAAGAGTGGACCAAAATTCCCCCTGTGTGAAAACAACGCTTACCATCAAAGGTTTCTCCACCAAGACCAAGACATGTTTTGCTTGGGGATCAAATACTTATTGTACTCATTGAAATTAAAATCAATAAATAGTCGTCACGTGTTCATGCATCATGTGCTTTTTCTGGATTTTTGGTTGATATTTTGTCTTTATCCTTTAAAATAAAACTATGATAAAAATTGTAGACAATTACTTTCTTTGTAAGAAAATACAAAATCTGTATGGGATCAAGTAATGATTTTCCCTACAGTATTTTACAAGATCTGGATCACATTTCCGTGGACATACCTAACCCACTTTTATCTCTATGTGGTTTCTTTGAGCCTAGCCAATTGTTATAACTTTGTTGTTTGCTATGTTGGTATACATATACAGTAGTGGCCAAAAGTATTGATAAAAAAGTAACGTTTAGTGTTTTGACAATATTCATTAAATTATTGTTTAAAAAATGACAATCAAGATTATAAGAATAATTATTAGGGATTTTATGCAATCAAATCGCTGTACAATAATCAATATTTAGTATAAGTCCTTTATTCTTAAAAACCTGCTGGATCCAGCTGGGTATAGAGTCAAAAAGACATCTGCATGACTTGTATCAGTTGTTCAATCCATTCCTGCTTGATTGCTTCCTCAAGATGATTTACAGAATTTACAGAATTTTTGACTGCTGCTGCCTTCTTCATCATTATTCACAAGTTTTCTATAAGGTTTAGGTCTGGCTCCCCTGGCCATAGTTCCACAAGCTGAATACTGTACCATTGTCACATAGCTAGTTTTTCAGCTAATTAGAACAACTCTTCAGCCAGATAGGCTAGATCTAATTAATGAATCACATGTTTTGTGCACGGGGAATACAGTACATAGAATATGTTTCCTAATACCTTTGGCTACCACATTGCAAATGTTACCACATTTTTTCAGTTGTTGTGTTTAAGTTCTTGAGCAGTGTATTAGGAGTCTAGGAGAATCAGGAAAAGGGCTATCAAAGTGTGTTTTCATTGAACCAATAGTTTTCACAATAGATAGTTCCCAGCTCTGATAATTGATTTAATCTGGATTTTTGCAGTAATTGTTTTATTTAATTTTTGTTTTATTTTGAGTTTCATCCAACCTCACTTATTTAATTGCTTAAAATTACCTTAAAAATAGCATTTTTTTGCTGAATAATAATACCATAAACCAGACAATAGCCTGATATCAAAACTGATACCACTCCAAATTACATTTTTAATTTGTTTGCACACCAACATAGCACATTTTTTTCTGGCAATTTTATTTTAGATTTGTGCTTTTTGGATTTTTAATATTCATGATTTCCTCAAAATTGACTAGAGGTTTAGCCTCAGCTGATGGGAAAACACCCCATAACCTGATGCTTCCAGCACCATAGCTGTCTTGTTTCTTTGCTTCAAACACACATATATTATATCCTTATAAATGCTAACTTTTGTTTCATCAAATCATAACACAATGTACCACATGAGAAATGCTTCCTCATAATAATATTTTGGCTGCAGTTACTTCAGTGTTCTAAGAGGCCTCTTGGCATTCTGACTGATTCTTGTGTGAATCTCTCTAAAACAATACATTAGAAAATTCTACAAAAACATCCTTTATGGGGTTAATTAAATGGGAGGTCCATGATAATGAATTTTGAGCATAAATTTGGGTGTCCTCTGCCATGTGAAAGGCCCGGACTCAATTACTAAACACTTCTCAAACACACTGATAGGGGTTTATCCCTAAACATTTGGGAATACTGTAACGTTTAGTTTTAACATAAGAAGTTTTACTAGTGGTTTCAAAATGATTTGCATCACAAAATTTATTTATAATGCCTCTCCTGAACACAAAAACAGCTCAAAGGCACTCACAACATACTGTAGCGAACACATGTAAAGGATCTTAAAACATAGATGCATGTCAGATCAGATCACAGGCTTTTGAGTAAAGGTTTGTAGAGTTAAGTATAACTTTGAAGCTGTATCAGTTATCTCGGTTCTGATAACAGTGTACCAGGTTTGTGTATTACAATTTCATGGTATGATGAATAAATCTCCAAAAGATCCCTGGAGCACCAGCTACTAATAAATCCTGCTGAATGTATTTTACGATGGGGTTGGCACATTTTCCTTGTGTACAGTTCACTTTATTTGCCAAACATGCTGATGGTGTTTATTGACAAAACTTTAGATTTTGTTTTCGTCAGACCACAACACAGTATCACAGTTATTATTCCTCTGATGCTTGTGGGGTTAGTACAGGCCGTACAATTTGTTGGTTGCAAGTCTAAGGAATTAAAGAATTATTTGATTGTTGTTTCAACATTTCTTTTTAACATGTAACATTCTTACAAGACATTGCACATTTGAAATCATGCTGCAGAGCTGTAATTACATTAATCACTGATGAAAACGCCATCATATCTTTTTTATGGTTTCTATTACTCTGTGAGCTTCATTTTTCTCTGCCATACTCTCTTTCCAGCTCACAGAACAGGAACCTCATGGAACCTCCAAGACAGACTAAGTGAGTATGGCCTACATATGAACACACTGCAAATGATTTCCATGTACTAAATTGCTAACTAAGAGATGTTTGAACAGACGTGGCTAAGCGTGTTCATGTCAGCTTATGTTAGTGCAAGTGACAGGGTCTCAGCAGACAGAGAGGCACTGTTAGGGAATGTTTGCTTTGCCATTCAAACTGGACTCTCGCTCTCTCTCTCTCTCTCTCTCTCTTTCTCTCTCTCTCTCTCACCTCCTCTTGCTTCCATATGCCCTGAGAACCTGTAGATAATCTTAGTCAGTTTTGCTCAGTGAAGCCACAGAACAGAAACCTTAACAAACAAAGCACTGTGGTCGTTACTTTTAAGAGTGTTAACAGACAAGCTAGTGCTATAAAGGTGTATTTTTTAGGTAGTGGAAGTATTGTTTAGTAAAAAACAACTTGAGTGATGAAGAGTAGACATCGTCCTCCATCATCTGCTGCTGCTTCTTTTTGCAGTGGGGTGGCCAGATCTGACAGCAAGATCAGCGCCAAAGCCCTGTTTGGTAAGTACACAATGTAAATTCTACTTTTTCTTTGTTTGTATGTTATGTTTTTGTTTTGTTTTTGTTGTTTTATACAAAACCCAATGTATACTTTACTATATACCTTTTTTGCTCTCTACTTAATGTAATGCAGTTTTAAATGAGAAATGTATGATTATTTTTGATTATTTTAAATAAATTAATTGTTTAATCCGTAATTATTATTTAATCGTTCATTGGGCAAATACAGAAACTCAACCTAGCAACTGGATTGTTCACAACAACACTGAATTCATTGTATTCATTGTAGTCCACTGTTGACACAAATTTACACACGAGAAGCATTCTACCTTACTTTGATTTGATTTCTTAATTAACATTTTCATGCTAGTCTAATTTAATCAAACATCTTTGAAATTAAATTAATTTTATATGAATATAATATAAAATATTATATTAATTTTTATATTAAAAATTATATTATATTGATCCTGAGCATCATGTGCCTTTGTTCAGTGCTCATTTATTTATTTTGTACATATTACTACAAAATATATGTACAAAATTTCAGCTTACATTAAATTAACTTAAAATATCTTTGTGCTTAAAAAGGCTGTTAATTAATGTGTGCACTTTACACCACAGAGAATCTCATCTGCTATCTTCACTGAGATTGAGATTGCACCAAACCATAACAACAGACAATTGACATTTGTTAATCAAATGAACATGCCAGCAAAGTGAAAATTGAAGAACCGATACTATGAATAATGCCAGCCTGTTTTTTTACCCAATTGAATTTTGGTTCCCCAACATGAATTTCACAGGACATTTACAGTGTCATGTCAATTGATCTTAGTTTCTCCCACTAGAAAATCTGCCCTGTAAACTTCATTCCTGCGATGTCAATCATTTACTTAATATGTTACAGAGAGTGAGAGGGAGGGAGAGAGAGAGAGAGAGAGAAAGAGAGTTTTTCTGTCTAAAGTTGCACAGTCCTGCTCTGTCCCTATTTGGGTGTGTCTGGAATGAGTGTGTGGCTGGAAAAATGAATGCGTGTGTGCACAGTCATGTAAGGTGTATAAAAGAGGCTTTCAGAAAGAGCATGTTTAGAAGGAGTTGTCCATTTAGAGCAACTAAGGACAACGCAACATTCGTTTTTTTTGGTGGGGCTAATAAATATGCCCAGTACATTAGATATGGGTCAGTGAATGATAAATCTACTGAGTGGAGAGAAAGATTGAAATTAAGAGAGAGAGAGAGAGAGAGAGAGAGCAAGAGAGAGAAAACAACATTGATCAATGTGTGTTTGTGTGCGACAGATGGTCACTGATACCTTGCCAGCAGGTGTCCTATAAATCTATGGACATACCTGCATGTGTTTGTTTCTGGAATTGCAGTACATAAACTACTTATGATGAACATCTAAAAATAGGTCTAATGTGTTATTTTATGTGCATCACAACACAGTTGTGTGGTGAGAAACCCTTGCTGCTAGTTTGCTACTGTATATTTGCAGCTTCACAACTTCTGTAGGTAAAAAAAAAAAAACTTTGTTTGTTATAGATCTGTAGGAATCATGCTTTATTTCAGTATGCTTTTGGGTACCATCCTTTTTGTTTTGCCATGCAAAAGTTCAAACAGTCACTCAACCCTTGCAGGCCTGTTAACTGGCAATGCAAATTGAGTCACAGGCTTCTTTTACCTGCTCCATAGCTACTGGCTTATCTGTAAGCAAGCGGATCATAGATGTATGACAGTGAGAGAAGTTGCAGTTTAGCCACTTATGTTATTGTAATGACAGTGTATTCCATAGACATTGACTCTAAATATGATCTGTAACAAATGGCCATAACCTTAACATCCATTTTACACCTCGTAGGCCTCCTCCTTACCTTCTCCTTTTTTTTTCATTTTATTAATTTGTTTCCTTGTATTTTTATGTAAATGTGTGTTTGCTTGTGCCAGTATTGTGTGACCATGTAGATTGTAGGCTGACCATTGTGAGATGGTTTGAGACCATGTGGTGGACCTGCCATATGGTGTTTATATTGGTCTGTATCAGCTGGAGAAGGATGATTGTGTTAAACAGATGGTACTGTGTGTGTCCATGGGCACTTTATTTCCGATATCCAGCAGGCATTCTGTGGCAAGTTGGCATGGAAACTTGACTGCAGTCAATGCCTGTAACCCAATGCCTCAACAGGATCTGTCAGAACAGGTGTACTGGTCTTGTAACAAGATTTTCCCTGGATTATATACTCTAGGTAAAAAAATTAAGATATGACTAAATTTATTTATATTTTGCTAAAGTCTTGCAGTTCTGAAGGAAAAGTGCAGAATATATGTAGGTAAATGTAAATCCTGTGACTGTAGATACAGTCAAAGGTGTGTCAGGTATTCTAATAGACAAAATTGAAGAAAATGCTATACTATACTTTGGAGATTGAAACAAGAGGTGAGACAGATAGCATTACCTGTTCTTTGATAGTAACTTCAGGACAGCAGTAGTTCATCCTGAGCCGGTTCATGACCAAGTTACAGTGAAACGATCCAAAAGGCTAGCACATTGTTTTTCCTAAATAGGCTAGGAGAATCTAGACATGTCTTATGCTGAAATCTCTAATTTTACATTAAATTATTTAACAGACACTCAAAATTACTTGCACACCCACTCTTAAAAGATGACTGCTGCTTTTGTAGGAGAGTTTGTGCTACAGTACCAAGTCGGTCTAATCATGAGAGACCTGAAAAGGTGTATTTTGAGCTTGGGCATATATGTATAAAAATACCTAGGCCATACTGTGTAACAAGTAAGAACATGAACTTTTAATACCGTTTAAATATTCAGTAAGAAGTAGGGGTGCTCCAAACAGGATTTTTGGGGGCGATCACCGATCACTAGAAGCTGTATCTACCGATACCGATCACCGATTACAGGGTCTACTCGAAGCCTTATCATGTAGTATTATTTTTTAAACTATATCTAACAACAATGTAAATCAAGTATTGAAATTACAAGAGGAATATCATGAATGAATTGACAACTGTATTTATTGGCAAGCAACATGTGCAACACGTCAACTAAACATAGCAGCCTGTGCTTGGTTAGTAATTGGGAACAGCTTAGAGCTTGACAAATACAACTTTCCTGTAGATTGTATAAAATTAAATAAAATAACAGACAATAGGACGCGAGTCGGCGGAAGTTCTGCAAGGTCCGCAAGCATCCGTGAGGACCACCAAAAAAAACTTCTTTTTTTTCTTCTTAAACATGTGTCATTTTTCATGTTAAAAACATGTTTTAAAAATTGTTTAATATTTAATAAAAAATAAAATAGTAAAAACCTGTTTAATATTTCACACAGAACGATGGAAACGTAATCACAGCGCCAAAACTCGCAGTGAATCATAATGAAGCGTGCTTATATGGCATTATATTCCTGCCACTATGGGAAGCGAAACACATCAAAAGTGAGACGAATTTTGGCGTATCTGGATTTTGGCGTATCTTCATTTTCACTACTGAGTAAACAAAATAGATGTTTCACCAACTTTGTTTCTTAAGGCTACAATAACTTATTCTGCATGTTTCTTAATACTGTGTAAGTCATAAAATCCTATCTGGCCTTTACCTACCTGTTTTCTTCACCTGCTCTGAACTCATTTTCTATCATTGCTTCATTGTCCTCATCTTCATGGCTAAGTAAATGAACCAGATATTTCACAAAATATATACCTTAAATCATCAATCCCAAATTTTTGTTTTTTGATAATGTTTAAAGTGGTCATGACAAGATGAATTAAAATTTACTTGATTTTTTGACAAATAAGAGGTCACTGCACTATAAAAAACATTCTGTAATTCTGGTGCACAAAAAACCTGTAACTTACTTTATAAGTGTACATCAGAAAACACATTAAAATGGTAAATGTATATAATGACCCCTTTAAGTCATAGTATCCTGTGTGGTAGCTCCTACATGTTCTCTTCACCTGCTCTTGACTTATTTGCTTTCTCTCTGTACTCTTCATCTTTTTCGTCTTTTTTATGAACACTCATGAACAAAGCATTAAAATTATTGTATTTGCTAAACAGTGATGTAATTTCATTAGCACTGTTATTACAACAGAAACAGAAAAAGCTCACGCATTAATAAATCCAAACTGGATAATTTTTAGAAACTTTGTGGTTTTTCAAGCTGTTTTGAGAATCTTGTTTACAAAAAGCTTACAATAGGGTCTTGAATACTGTATGAATGAACGTGTATAGGGATCCAAAAGTTTTTTTTTAAACCAAACGCCTCTTTTTTCAGGAATAATGGTAACTATGTCCAGCCTCGCTGGCAATAACGTTAAATGTTGATGAACTAAAGACTTACAGTAATACAAACTGATAGGTCAAGCTTACCAATCTCTTTTTATCCACTTTGACATTGCTGTCCTCATTTTAAGACACTGTTTTTCATTTTCTTTTTTTCTTTTTCTGTTCTGCGCGTCAGTTCTGCTCTTCCCTCTTCTGTCCATTTTGCATACGTGACTGGCAACTATAGGGGGGTGGGGCTCAATTGATATATTATTTATTTATTTATTTATTTATTTATTATTTTTACTCGTTTAAAATGCTAAACAAAAATGGTCTCTTACCAAACAGAATTTTTCAAATATTTTAAAAGCTTTATTAAAGACAATTTTCAAAGATTTTTTTTCTTTCCCCCATGCACTGCATATACTGCACACCCCATTTTTGCGCCCCTGACGAAACCGCGGAACCCGTTTGAGCCGCTCTGGGCGGAACAAATATCTGCGCGGTCCAACGGACAGCGCAACGCGACAATCTGGACAGCGCAGAGATGATCTGGTTTATTTGCGCAGCCCAGTGGATCGCGCAGCTCGAACCAGTTTCAGCGGACCAACTTGAGCAGCGCTGCCCAGCGACTCTGATAGAAATAGACCCCGTCCACCATAACTTTACGCTTTACACAATTCCCCGTTGGGGTGCGCAAATACAAACCAGGCATGGCAAGGCGCACAGTGAAAACGATATTAAACAGTCCTGACATTTTAAATAAAATTGACGAGCCTTTGGAAAATAGAAACACTGTATTGTATATACAATAATCCTGTATTATATTGTATTGACTGTATTGTAGATCATTAGAAATTCGTGTAGGAAATTGAACTTCACAATGTCTGCCAATATCCGTATAACCTAACATGGAAAAAAAAACAGCTTCCACTTTGTGCGCTCTAAACTACAGCGGGGAATTGTGGGTAAATGTACATTGATGGTGGGCGGAGTCTATTTCTATCGGCGCGCAAGTTGGGCCGCGCTGCGCGATCCACTGGGCTGCACAAAAACAGATATTTGGTCCGTCCAGGGCGGCTCAATCGGTTGCCGCCGTTTCGTCCCACCTTTGATGTGTTTCGCTTCCCATACGTAGAATTGCCAGACCGGTGACGCCGTTTTAGCAGCGCTCAAAAAAAAAACAAAAAAAAATTCCCGCGAGTTTTGCGTCATCTGCTTTTCTATATCGGCTATTATAGAGACTGCCGATCAAACTTCCCAAAGCAATTATCGGCCGATTATGATCCGCGACCGATCAATCGGAGCACCCCTAGTAAGAAGTTTATATATACTCATCATAAACATGAATGCCATGGCAATATTGGACTTGCAGTAAGTATTTTTAATTGTTGTTTTCTGGGAAGGAATGATTGTACAATGTACAGTTTGAAAAATTTTAACTGATTTTGGTTTTCCAACATCAGCATCTAATATTTGGTTGAATGTTCATTAGCAAGTCTCACCTTTAGTAAGTGCTTTTGGTAGCCATCACAAGCATTTGTCAGAATTCCGGTTAAATATCTGATCGCTCTTTTTGGCAAAATGGTGTTTTTGTGTTCAAATAGATTTGTTGGTTTCTAGTATTGACATAACTTTTGATAGCGATGAGGTTCAAAAAGCTTAGTCTGTTTTATCCATTTCATAACAAACTTTGATGTGTGTTTGGTGTCTTTGTCTTGTTAAAACATTACGTTTTGTCCAAGTTTCATCTAGCAGATTTTAGAATATGTTGAAGAATTCTGTGGTAGTCCTCCTTTTTCATTATTCCACTTTGTCTAAGGCACTAGTTCCACTGGCAGCCAAAGAGTCTGAAAATACCTCAGCTTTACTCCTCCAGCATACCTCTTTATTTGATGGCACCTTTCATGGTGATGGAATCCTTGGTTTACTGTACACAGTGACAGTATTGTGTTTTCTTTCATCGGTTGTTCCTGACCATTGTTACTCGTTCCAGAATCTATTTTCCTTTGTATTTAAAACTGATTCTAGCGAATTTCTAACGAATCTAGAGTTGGTTAGAAATATCTTTGAGAGACATTCCTGACTTGTCTAACGCTACAATCCTCAGATCTGTACTGAGCTCCTCGAACTTTCCCATTCTACTGTGCTTGGTCAGTGTAGTTGAACCAATGCGTTTTATATTGTCACAAATATCTATCATCTTCAGAAGTATCATCAGAAGTTTATCTATCTATTACCAAATTTATGCCCAACATGAACCTTTGCGTGTTTACACTCTAAATTTTTTGTCACTTTCATTTAACCTCTGCCCTGTTTTCTCATTTATGATCTCTTTATCATACTGTTACCATGATTTTTGGCTTACCGCCTATTTTTCTGCATTATTAATCATGGATATTGGACTCTTAGTCAGCAAGGTGAAATGTTTGAATATCAATACAAAACTCTAAAGCTGTGATATTACCACAAAAATGTCCAGAATTACATATTATAAATGCATGTTATATAACAAAATATATTATGAAATATATGAAAACTGTGCATTATATTAGCTAGCTGGTAAATATAGAAGTAACCATAAAATACCACTGCATTTCACACCTCCACTATGCCCAGGACATGTTTAATTTTAGTGTCTTTTCTGTGCTCTTGTAGCTGTAATCATTGCCATAAATGTCAGTCATGTAAAAACAAAATGCGTACAATTTTACTTCCTTATAGGCAGTTACGGTAGATCCAGCTCCACTGACCATGCAGAATTACTGTTTACCTGATATGAGAGTATCTGCTTTGTGATTAGAGAGAATGAGGAGACGGGAAGAGGGTGTTTGTTTGATACATTATCCTGTAAGCTAACCGATGGTAACATATGCTAAGTTAATGGCAATAATTAGACTTGCTTCCTTAACCTGAGAGAAGCAGCTTTTGATTTGTTAAGTCAATAGTATTATTTTTAATGAGAGAAAGGTGAAACAATTATGAAAGAAAATGTTTATGTATTGTGCATCTGTAGTGTGCATATGCTATGGTTGATGCAAGTTCACAAAGCCTGAGAAATTAGGGTGTGAGTGTTCTAATTGTATGTAAATATGGCTTAAAGTGTAACTACCAAAGGGGTAAGCAAAATAAAGATTCCTCAGCAATGTACATGTGTGGTATGTACTTCTGAGTAAATTCAAGATTTTTTTTTCCCCGGGAAATGTCTTTTCTGAGGATATTTATTTTTCAGAAACAACAATATGCAAATCTTGGGGTGTGGTCTGTGTGTGTGTGTGTGTGTGTGTGTGTGTGTGTGTGTGTGTGTGTGTGTGTGTGTGTGTGTGTGGTGTTGTGTGTGTGTGTGTGTGTGTGTGTGTGTGTGTGTGTGTGTGTGTGTGTGTGTGTGTGTGTGTGTGTGTGTGTGTGTGTGTGTGTACATGAGTGTGTGTACATGAGTGTGTGTACATGAGTGTGTGTACATGAGTGTGTGTACATGAGTGTGTGTACATGAGTGTGTGTACATGAGTGTTGGGACATGAGTGTTGGGACATGAGTGTTTGGGGGCGGTTGACTTTGAGTGTGTGGGTGCCATTTTTTTAAATAAAGCATCTAAGTTAAAAAAAGATTTATGGCAAATGCAGTAAAGCAAACATAGATAACTCTAGATGACTGTAGAAGGGAAGGAAGCCAATACCTAATCTCAACAGATCATATATATGCAGCCTTTGACCCTGATGTGAGTTGAAGTGTACTGTTGCCCGGTCAGTCCTTGTCAAAATGGAGGAAATGTTCAGACACGTTATTGAGGCCTAGACTGCTAAGTGGAGTTTTTGCTGCAGTGTTGAAGTTGACTTCTGTTAAATGGGTAGGAGTTTTTATTATTTGAAGAATGTGAACGAAGTATTAATTTTCTTATCAAAATATAAAAGTGGAATGCACAATTTGTGTGATATCTGATGCATTGAGTTTAATATTAGTATAAGTATTAGTGTAATATTCTGATGAGGTCTTAGTGCATTGATAATAATGCTGTGCGTTTATGTAACTGAGCATGAATTCACTACTATGTGTGATGATTGTTTTGGTATTGAGAACAGCTTTGTGTTTGTTTTATCTGTTTGTGTGTACTCATGTGTTACTTCCAGCTTGTTTCCTTATTACTGTTTCGTGACTAGTCTACACAAAATTACACCAAAATGTGGCATCGAGGTTAGTCTGTTGTCTCTGCGTTAATACAAACTACATTTGTCGATTTACATTTATTTACTAAGATGTTTAGAAGGTTATTAATCTTTTTTTATTTTCTAGTTAACGAATGCAGATCACACATCTGCATGTATCACAATAATGTTTTAAATAACTTGGATTATAGAAATGCAATCAGTAAAAATAAATGTAAAAAATGTAAACATTTAAATAGAATTTTTCTAATTTGGTAGCCATGGCATGGTGCACTTTTTGTTAATAAAGTTGATTTCATTGGATTGATGTATTGTCAACAATTGTCAAACAAACTGTGTTTGTTCACACTCCTATTCATAGTTAGCGCATCACAAATGATCTTTTGTAACAACTGTTTTTTATTTTCCATACCAGAACAGCGCAAGAAATACTCCAACTCAAACTTCATCATGCAAGAAACCTCTCAGTACCACGTCCAGGTAGGACAGCCACTCCCCTGTCCTTCCTTTTGTATTTTTATACATTCATGCAATTCCCTTTCTACATCCTTCTTATACTAAGTATCTGTCTTGTTTCCTTTAGACGTAACACTCACTGTCTTTTTAGTAACTCTATATGTTTAGTTAATGTTTGAACACAGCAGGATTTTTTTGTCATACTGTATTTGCAGTAAAACTACTGTAACTGTCTTGCTAGACGATTGCTAGGGATGTGAACTATTCCTGCTCCCTCTCTCTCTCTCTCTCTCTACTCTCTCTAACCTAACAAAGCAGAGTGTGCAGAATATAAATGTGAGTGAAAGAGTATAGTATTATAATGCTGTCTTGGTTGATTGAAAAAAATGAAGTAACAGGCAAACGATTTAAACAATGAGAAGGTGTGGCTATTGCCATGACACCAGTAATAAATATGTATGCCCAAACTTGCTTATGACAATGTGGTGGTTAAAATATAAAGCACAATACTGAACAGAATTAGTAAGTACACTTAGTCAAGGTTATTATTATACAATTTTCCACTGTATTTCATTATTCAGTGAACACAAACATGTGGAAGCTGTATTGTTTATCTTTCTTTATGCATAAGGTCAAGGTTTGGCCATTTTGAGAATAGGCTTACTGTTTAAAAGATGGGGTTTAATTAATGTCACATGTGCTTTGCAGCTTGCACAAATTCAGAAATACTATGTTGAAGTGACTGTATGCTTGCATTAAAGGGTGTTTTACATTGTTGTACAATCTATGCTTTTTAGCATCTCTCCACATTTATAATGGACAAAGCTGAATCCATAGCAACGGTAGATGATGCAGTAAAGAAACTCATGCTTCTGGAGTCTAAAGGTAAAATCTGGACCCAAGAGATGCTGCTGCAGGTCAGTGACACAGCCATCAAGCTCCTAGACTGCGACACAATGGTAAGCATGTTAAGGTTTCCTTGTTGTATGATGAAGATGTTGTTGTACATGTGTTTGTGTGTGCGCCAGAGTGTAATAAGGTGGCTACTACAGAGGCTCAAATCTTTAACAGTAAATAATCTAACTCTAACTGATGCAGTACTGCTGCTCTGCCCAAATGCTTTCTCACTCCTAATTTCTGTCAACACTTTAATATGATTACACAAATCCTTTCGTCTTAATTAAAAGTAGTATTTCACTCATTATTCTTATTTTAGGAGTGGATAGAGATATGACGTGTTTATAGTGGCCTTGCTCTTTGACTCTGTGTTACTTCAAAGCTCAAAACACACTGACCTTTACCCCTGCCAGTAACTACCTAGATAACTATTTTAATTTCCTTAAATATAGCTTGCTTTAAATGCTAGTTATACTCTTTGTCACAATAGAGTAAAGTGATATAGACACTTACTAGTAGTAAACAAGGAGAGCTAATGATTATTTAGAATAAAAGCCCAGCATATTGTTTTCCTAAACATTTTATGTTGTTAGAGTGTGGTTTTAAGGGCAGTGACTACTTTTCTGGATAAGAGCATCTGCCAAATGCCTAAATGTAAATGTAAATGATGATCTTATTCATATCTTATATCTATCTGTGTTCTTAAATTGTATAAAATTAAAACCAGTATTCCGTATTAAGGTGTGTTGATGCCTGACCATAACAATCCGTATGTGCTGTTCAAGATATAAAGTAGCTCCCTTTTTCTGTTAAGGTAACAGCTCTACTCTTCCGCAAAGGAGATTTTTTTTGTGGCTATGAGGATTTGTATTCATTCAGCCACAAGTGTTAGGTCAGGCACTAATGTAGGGAGAACTGGGGTTCAGTTGGTGTTCCAGTTCATTCCAAAAGTGGCAAACAATGTCATAATGCATGGACATTTCTATATCATACAAACACTTGCTATACAGTTCTGGGATTTAATCTTTGTGGTAACAGTTTGGTGAAGTCCCCACAACTTTTGACCATATTGTATATACAGTAATAGTCTCACTGTATTAAGGTCAAAATATACATAGTTTATTTATTTCAATATTTTTGTTACTGGAATTATATTTCTATATGCTCTATCCACTCCTCCCCCTCCAGTATTTAAGCTTCCACATTCTTCCTATTTTCCAACACATTTCCCACAATTTCCTTGTACCCTTTGAACAGGATGAGCTGGAGAACTTCCCCCTCTCTACAGTCCATCATAGTCAGGCGGTGCTAAATAAGACACGGTACCCCTCTGTTTTGGTGTTAGTCTGCCAGGACAGTGAGCAGCACCGACCAGACATTCACTTCTTCTATTGTGACGAGGTGGAGGTGAGGCACATAAACACTCATACTGTAGGCTTCCATGTAAAATTTATGCTCCTTAGCCATAGCTTGTTTTTACCTTTGTTGTATTTATAAATTGTAACTTTGCCCATACATGGACTTATACATGCATTTTCATTATGAAAAACATTGTGCTCATCATTGCTTACTGCTTAGTGTGTGTGTGTGTGTGTGTGTGTGTGTTATACAACCAGGTTTGATGGACATTTATTTATTTTAGACATCATCAAGATAGCTACTTGAGAGAGCAGAATTATATAGAAAGTGTATAAATTTATACTGCAATGAAATAAAAAATCATATCAATCTCTTCAGGCAGAAATAGTGCATGCTGACATCGATAGTGCTTTAGGAGACAATAAAAACGGCAAGAAGATGAGACCTCAAACACTAAAGTAAGTTCCAACTATAACTCTTACGCACACAAAGTTTCGTTACATTAAATGAGTTTATTATGAATATAACAGCAACAACAGGAACTTGGATATACACCAATCAGCCATAATATTAACACCAAATAACATTAATAGATTAACATTTATTATCAATTAAATATCAGCAAACTGGTTACAAGAGCATAAGCACCCATGTCTGTGGAGACCAAAAGCCAGCCCCCTTGCCAGTATGCAACTCCAGCATGCAACTCAACTCAATGAAATAAGTCAGTGCTGGCCATGATAGAAATGCACCAGAACACCTCAGCCCAACGTGCATGGAGCCTAGCAGAAAAAAAGCCCCGACTCCCCTCATCCCAATCAAACTCAACAACCATGGGTCATGCTAAACAAACACAGCACGCAAAGGATCCACTGTTAACGTTCTGGTGCCAGAGACCACAGCACACCCTTAGAGGTTTGTGGGGACGGAGTTGCCAGAGCTGCCTCAGCGGCATAAGGGGAACCTACACAATACTGGGCATGGTGTTTTGCATTGTAATGTTAAGGCTGATTAACAGTGTGTACTAGTTCATTTTAAAACAATGACAAGAAGACTAAAACAGTTGCACTTTTTTTTTTTTTTCATTTTCACAAGTGTGCCAGTTAAGAAAGTAAATAAATGCACAAACGCTAAGTATTTTTTCTGTGTCTGTAACACAATCATGGTAAATAACAAACAATGCTGATAGTTTCACTCCCAAGTATCCATTACATTCTCTTTGTGCTTGGATTGAACAGGTACCGAAAGCCATACAAATGAAACCTTTTGTACTAGACCAATGCAGACCAATCAACTCATATATTGAACCTGTAAAAATCATAGTACCTGTTTTATACATATACCATAATCAAAATGCTGATTCTATACACACTCACAAAGTCTGTTGTTGTAGGGTCAATCAGGAAAAAATGAAGCGGCATCGGGAGACAATCATCCCACCCTCAGAGTCAAAGGATTTTTCCCCTGAGAAGAAAGGGCGCGTGGCAGCTATGGACATGCAAAGTGAGACATGCCTACGCACATATGGGAGACATGCAGTGCTACCCTGTATCCATTGCATAATTTCTTTAATGCACACCTGTCCATGTGTGTGTGTGTGTGTGTGCGTGTGCGTGTGCGTGTGCGTGTGCGTGTGCGTGTGTGTGTGTGTGCGTGTGTGCGCGTGTGTCACAGATGTAGAACGACGAAGTTCAGTACAGCAGGATACAGAATCCCATGAGAAATTAGCCCAGCGCATTGAGAAGGAAGTGGTGAGTGCACCTATCACTAAGTAACATCAGAAGGAACACACACACACACACACACACATATGTACTGTATGCAAAGGGCTAAAAGCCACTCAGGCATTGAGCACACCAGGATGAATGATGTAATTGCAGTTACCTCTAACTGTGTGGGTGTGTGTTTGTTGTTTAGCAAATACTGAACTGTGCTCTGGATGACATCGAGATCTTTGTGGCCCGGCTGCAAAAGGCTGCAGAAGCCTTTGCCCAGCTTAACCAGCGTAATAAAGCCAGAAAAACAAAGAAAAAAGGACCAGCAGGTATTTTCTATTCCCTGCCCACTTTCAGGATTGAATCATCCTTGATACTCCTTGTTCTTTTTTCATGTTGTGTATAGTTAAGATTAATGGGCAACAGTGGTTATTATTTCTTCCTCTGTTTCTTTATGGTTTATAATCAGAGGGGATGTTAACACTAAGAGCTAAACCTCCATCTGAGGCAGAGTTCATTGACAGTCTCCAAAAATTGAAGCTGTCTTTCAATTTGTTGGTGAGTTTCATTATACTGTACAACCTGCTTTTATGTGGCACACCCTCAGACACAAACACATGTACAAGCTCTTTAAAAGTCCAAGTTAGTGCCTATACTTGCTGCAAGTGACATAACAAAACAGCATAATCATACGACAGTGGTTATATTTAAACACATGAAGGAATCTAGTAAAATGTTTTATAAGCATTTATTCCTTTACTGACTCCACATCAGAACAACTTAGTAAACCTGCTCTGTCATTTATAATGATTCTTAAAATAACAACAGCTTCAGTGTAGTTTAAACATATAATGGATCCAAACATTACCATGCCCAATGGTACTGGGTGTGACTGGTCAATATGAATTCAGTCCTGTACTCCATGTTTAGTTTATAAAACTACACCTAATTGTTGACTTAGTATGGTCTTACTGTAATAAAGGCATGAACAGATATGAACTAAATGTAACAACACTAGTCATATGTGCTTGTTGACTTTGTGCTCCATCTACAGGCAAAACTGAAGAAGCACATTCAGAACCCTAATGCTGCAGAACTCATTCACTTTCTGTTTGGACCCCTTGAAATGGTAAGGACTGCAAACCAGTAAACACTTACAAATACATAGGCATTAGCTCATACTGTAACTGTGTTCTTGCAGATCTTGCAGAGCTGTGGTAGTCCCGACCTGCCCCGCTCAGTCATCTGTCCTCATCTGTCTCGGGATGCTGTGGATTTTCTGAGAGGACACCTGACTCCTAAAGAGATGACCCTTTTTGAACTGCTGGGAGATGGCTGGACAAGACCCAGGTAATAGTGCTACTGCTTGCAATATTCACCTAGAATTAATGTGTCGGTTTTGGCGGGGTTTGTTAGAGCACTTCTTTGCATGCTTGTCAGATTGCAGTACAACATAGTAAACTAACTAAAGCTGATAATAACCTGCATCAGGTACATTTCAGCAGGGAGGTCAGAGCATATAAGTGACACTCTACACCTTATTCAATTATTGATACTATATTATGATATGATATGATATGATGTATCTCTTAATATTTAAAAAAAAAATGTTTAAAAGCATCCATAAGTTTTGAGATTGTGGACACTACTGTCCCCTCATTAGTGTTAGAATCAGGCATGGTTAACTTTATGTAGTGAGCACTGTAGTTTAATGTCTCTCCTGTGTGATCTTTTTTAAGACTGTTCTAAAGTATTTGGCATATTTAAAGAAATGTGTAAAGCAAAAAATATAAAGACACATAAAAAAACAATAAAAAATTTAAATATACACTACCAGTCAAAAGCTTGGATACATTCCATTCCATGATCTTTGCTGATTTTTTATTTATTTCTACATTATAAAACAATGCTATAGGCATCCCAAATATGCAGTAATCTCATTTGAACAGAAGCAAGTTCAAATTGTGAACAGTTGTTATTAAGATGAATCTCATACTTACTGTATGCACTGTGAAGCCTTCATAACAGCTTTAATGTGAGGTGTTGCTAATCGTTGATTTCTATGACTGTATACGAACTTCTAGTTCAGCAGGGGTAAGTTTTGGTCTTGCTTTCCTGGGATGGTCTTTATGGAAGCCAGTTTTATTATGGTGCTTGATGAGTTTTGCAAATGTACTTGATAATACTGTTCTTGCAAGAACCATTTCATAACAGCTGACTTTCATTTCTTGAAACAACTACTGATTGTTGTTGTTACATAATTACCAAATTCCATACGTGTTATTTCATAGTTTGGAAATCTCTAATATTGTCCTAGAATGTAGAACAATAAATCCAACCTTGTGTCCAAACTTTTGATTAGTGTACCAAAACTTTTGACTGGTGTTGTACACATGGAAAATTTATTATATTATTCTCAGTGAATAGTAATAATGACACTTAAATTAATACTTGATAATCTTGCAGATACTTGCTTCTTTTTCTGAAGATATTACAAGAATGCTTTTTCATAATTTATTATTTATAAAGTGGCCTACATGTACATGGTTCCTTATGTTACGTAGATGTTACTTTAATATGTGATATGGAAATCTAAAAGAAAGTAATAATAATAATAATAATAATAATGCATTTTTTCATGAGACTTGAGACATGAGATTTCTTTCCATGAAACTTGGCTACTGGGTAAAGTCTAGTAGATCAAAATTATATTTACAAGGGCAAGTTTATAAGACAACATTGTTTTAAAAGAATAAACCCAGTCTTTCTTTTTTTAACTAAACCTTTTTAGACGGGATGTTTTTGTGTATCTCATAACATTCCTTTTTGACATTCTGACTCTGATTCTGTTCTCAGAATCACTCTTATGTATTTTCAGCCACCATTCTGTAAATGTTCTGTAAATCATAATCACATTGTAAAATAGCCCTGCTTAATGAATTATTAAGCATTGCTCTTCCCGACTTCTCTGTCACACAGAGCTGACTGGCCCAGAGAACACTGTGCTCCACTTTACATCCCACATTTCCGTAATGGCTGGGAGCCTCCAGTGGAACTGTTTCGCATGTCACCATGGGAAACGGAGTGCGCCGAGGTATCCTCCATGTCATCAGAAGAGGTGAGAAATAGAGAGAGGAATCACGTCTCATTTTAAACGCTTTTATGATTCTGAAATTACTTTGAAATGTCAGAAACCAGAGATCACTTTCTTATTAACTACAGTACCGCTGCATTTCTTAAATATATTGTGTCTCACATCCAATTTCACAATTTTTCTCAGCAAACATTAAGTTGTCTCCCCCCCCCTCCTTTTTTTTTTTCTTTTCAGTTTTTTGGATCACAATCATCACTGTCATCTAATGGGTGAGCTATGGCTTTTTAAAATATTAAGCTTAGACATATTTTTAAAATGTAAAATGTTAAAAAGTTGTGTTGTGATCTTGAGTGTTATATTGCTTTTATACAACAATTCCACAAACAGCAGTTATTACCAACAGATTATTTTTTATCCAGTTATTTAGCTCTGCCAACACATATCCATTTTGTGTAGAAGCTATTATCTTTATAGCTCACATTAACAATGAACAGAACAAGATGGCTGATTCAGAGGCCATTTGGAATGACATAGAAGTAATTACTAGGGAGACAAGAAGTGTTGTTTAAGATGACATAACATTGTTAGATGAGTTTTCTTCTTAGTTTTGAATGTGGGATTTGGCAAGCAGCTGCTCTCCCCTCTTTCCAGTACTATAGACCATACCGGCTTACATTCTTTCGCCCATGCTTTTGACCAACAGTTAATTTAATTAATGACTGTAATCATTAATTACAGTCCCAGAGTAACCCAGCGTGATACATATAGTTAAACGTCCCAGGGTTGCTATATACTATATCACCACTCAAGAAATGAACCTCATCCAGTCAGATTACCCAATCAAAATAGCTGTTGTGCAATATATTATGACTCGCTTTTTAGCCCATAAGAAAAAATACTATTGTATACTATTGTCTAATACTATAGTGCTTTTCAACCATACTGTAGTAAAATTACAATGTTAAATTACAAAAAAAAACTATGGAATACAACAGTATGTAATAATCTTATATGTATATTGTTGTATATGCTGTATATGTGTGTCCAAAAGTTTTGCTGCTTCAGTGGTTTTAGATCTTTTTGTCAAATGTTACTATGGTATACTGAAATATAATTAAAAGCATTTCATAACTGTCAAAGGTTTTCAACTTAGTTATCACTTTTGCCTTATGGCAAGAAGCTCCATCATGCTGGAAAAGGCCTTGTTTGTCCCCAAAATGTTCTTGGATGGTTGGGAGAAGTTGCTCTTGGAGGATGTTTTTGTACTGTACCATTCTTTGTGTTCTTAGGCAAAACTGTGAGTAAGCCCAGTCCTTTTGCTGACCTCATACATGAATGATCACAGGATGCTTTACCTTTGGCATGACACTAGAAATATTGGGTCCATGACCAGGAAACTCTCTAGACCTTAATCCTATTAAGAACCTGTGGTCAATCCTTAAGAGGCTGGTGTTAAAAAAAAGAAACACTACAAAGTCGCAAGAATGATCTGCAATCAGTCAGGATGTGGCCCAGAAGTAGATTGACAGCATGCCATGGTGAACTGGAGAGGTCGTGAAAAAGAAATGCCAACACTGCAAATATTTACTTTTTGTATCAACTTAATGTAATTGGCAATAAAACCCTTTTATGCCTATGAAATTCCTTTAATTATACTTATAGTAAAGAATAGTAGCATCCGACCTAAAGATCTAAAAACACTGAAGCAGCAGACTTTGCACAGTGTGAAGTAAATTAGTGTGTTGTCAATTATTATAAAAAGTACTAGTTATTATGGCATTTAGTTACTATAGTATTTTTCCCTATGATTAGCTATTTGATTGTTTGTTTGCTTACAATAAACCACACTTAAAATATGCCACATATTAAATATTAATTTTACTGAAATTAAACACCTGTGGGTAAATACTGATTTATTACTGGAGGAATGATTTAGATATTTGTATTGCAGATTACCTAAATGTGAGACCAGCTTTCATATGGTGGTTGATTTAAAAAAATTCATTTAAACTATCCAGGTCCTTCACAGCAGCTTCCTCTGTCCGGAGATATGTCAAGGTTCTCTACAGCTTTGTGGCTCACAATGTCAATGAGCTCTCTGTCCTTCAGGATGAGATTTTGGAGGTGAGAATGCAAAATGATCAAGCCAGA
Source organism: Clarias magur (assembly GCA_013621035.1). NCBI lineage: Eukaryota > Metazoa > Chordata > Actinopteri > Siluriformes > Clariidae > Clarias > Clarias magur. The sequence goes on along the minus strand of QNUK01000014.1, from coordinate 2,274,510 downwards.
TTTAGTTTTAACAGAGCTGAGTTGATTGATCCCATTCTTTATTAAGATAATTGAAAGTGATAACCAGTGGTGGAAGTTGAGGAACAGGAGTGGACAAATGGGGTTAGTGCCCTCCAACACCCTAGCTGTCATAACACCAGAAGATCTTCATAATATGGACCCAATGCACAGCCAGGTAACACAATCTCAACACACACATCAGTGTCCACTTTGCTAGAAATCCTGTACGTTTCTCACATCTTCTGGTTCTCTTTGTAGTCATTTGTAGGTCCATCATCATCAAGTCCTTTGGGTAGAGGAAACAGTTTTGAAAAACCAAGAACACCACGGGAGAAAGATTGTGAGTTTACCTAAATGACATTAATTATATAAATTATTGTTTTAATGTTTAAATTGCCACTATTAGACAGTAATTTACTTGTCCCCTAATTGGAATTAATAGCAAGGTGAAATTTTTGCAGTTCCCCAATCATAAGTAGTGTGGTGAATGTATTAAACATAAACATTGTTCAATTTAATTTTATTCTGCTAAGTTTACAGGTATGCAAAGTAAATGTGTTCTAATCTGTGGTTGCCAGTTTATTCCTGAAGGGCCTTTACAGTATACAATATCTCCTCTCTCTTGCTTTCTCTAATAGACCGCATTCAACAGATGGACGAAGTGAATGATGAGCTGTTAAAAAAGATCACCTCCAGTAAAAACCAACCGCCAACACGCAACTTTAAAGTCGAGCGCCACTCTGTGCCTACCGTTCCCCTCAAGTTCGATTCATCTCCTCCTGAAGTCACTGCCTGGCTCAACGCCAAGGAGTTTTCCAAGCCGTGAGTCAGTTTGCTAGTTCAGTTTAGTGTGTTAGTGATTTATGATGACTGCATTAGTGAGCATCTGTTTGTTTGCATAAATCTGTATGTGAATGTGTCTGTATGTGCAACTCTTTGCAGGACGGTAGACTGTTTGGGAATTCTGAGTGGCGCTCAGTTGTTTTCCCTGAATAAGGAAGAACTGAGGGCAGTATGTGGGCATGAAGGCGCACGTGTCTACAGTCAGCTCACTGTGCAAAAATCCCTGCTAGAGGTTAGTTATAGCCACTTATAATGCAAAGCACCCACCTGATAATCCACTGTGTATGTGTGCAGTCTCAGTTTATAGTATACTGTAAACTCCAGTAGTGACTTAATGTTGTTGGGTACTGCTCCCTAATGGACAGTAATTCTATAAACCATTATTGATTTATTGATTTATTCATTTATCAGTTTGTTCAGCTCTTAATTCTGGCCTTTAGCAAAAAGCCAAAATGGTATCAAATCACTTCTCTTATAAATATGTCTCTTTTATCTGTTCATCAGAAGAGTCAAGGAGATTCAGAGCTGCAGGAGATCTTGATAAAACAGCAGGAGAAAATCGCCTCTGCCTTCAAATGATTGTGCTCTCTTTAAAATATGAATCAAATAATCATCAATGCAGTATGACTTCTGTAATAGTAATGACTGACAAAACCAATGCATTGCGAACTTCACAAATTAATACCAGGAATGCTTTTGAAAACATGCTCAACCCTGTTTTATCTTTGCTGTTTCTCTTATCATATATTCATACGCAATTTGACCACATGCTTAGCTTGTATACATTAAATTTGTCTACTATTTATTTTGGTTGTAGAAAGGCCCGTTTAATTACTTCATAACATTTTTCTTAATTCTTTTACATTAAGGGGAAAATATTAAACTTTGCTTCTGTATAAAAGGTGCGCACAAGAGCATCCACACTAAATCTGTGATAAATTTTCTAGTGTTTTAAATGAATGTGCTCTTGTCTGCATTTCATGTTCATTCAACAATGTTCAAATGCCATTTTAAATCTAGATATATGTTTTGCAAAGGGTACTTATTTGTAAATGTACAGTAAATAATCCTGTCTGCTGATGCAATGTTCAAATGCTAATTTTTGACATGAAAGATTATGCAAGTGTAGCATTGCTGCCTCACTGCTCCAGGGTCCCAGTTTTGATTACCGTCTGTGCAGCGTTTCCCATGTTCTTTCTATGTACTCCAGGTTCTCCAATTTCATCACACTTTGCAAAAATATGCCAATGTGTTGAGTGGCTATGTTGAATTTCCCCTGGGTGTGAGTGAGTGTACAAATATGTCTACATGGTGTCGCATTCAGGGTGTATTCCCTCCTTGTGCCCAGTGTTCCAAGGGTGGGCTCCGGATCCACCCTGGCCACGATAAAGAGGCCTATCCCTGGCCTATTCCTGAAGATGAATAAATAAATGTACATTGATGGAGAAAAATAATAAATTCACCTGACAAATTCATTATATAATATATTTGTCTGTTTAATACACCAATACACAGTTTTATGTCATGACTGCAGTTTTATATTAGTCCTAATTGGACTTGAACCCCCATTGTACTTCTGTGTCAGAGTATCCACTAATTTTTCTGTCGGGCTTCAATTAAGTTTCAGTTAAGAAAACTATATACAGTAGATATAATTTGGGTAAATATTATGAATTTATCATAAAACAATGAATAAATTTATTTTTTTGAGTAGTCATTTTTTGTTTGTTTAAAAAACAAACAAATCATGAATGCAAAACATAAGGAAGACCAGAAAACAGGCATGAGAAGATTTATTTAGTAAAAAGTCATTCAATGGAAATCTAATAATATGAATCTTTTTAATTTACTTTTTTTTATTTAATTATATAATCATTGAAATATTTAGGTTATTTAAAAAATGTATTTATAATCATTACGTGTACTATAGACAAATCTAAGTGTCCAATAATGTCACAATTGTTGAATGGTGATTTGACTGAAGACTTGGTTTTAACCAGGCATTGAGGGGTGACTCATTTGTGGAGGTAGGCATCTAGCCACAGCTCACCAGACTTCCTCAAAGACCTGAAATAGACACAAATAAAGCATTAGAAGGGCCCGAGGTATTTAATTTTATCAAATAATAAACACGTACAGTTTATTTGCCACTGCTTCTAGAGTTTCCTAAGGGTGATTTCACATACAGTATGCAATGTTTGGTCAGTTTGAGGGAGTTGATCAAACCTGGGGGTGTTTTCTTCTGAGTGACACTCAAGTGTGGGCCTAAACTATGGTCTGAGGCTGTCTGCGTAGGGTAAGTTAGTGTCTGTCTTTCAGCTGCTCCCAGCAAGGTGTCTCCACAGCAGACCATCCAATCCACACATAAGCTTGGCACAGGTTTTATGCCTGATGCACTTCCTGACACAACCCTCCCATTTTATCCAGGCTTGGAACCAGCACTGCATCCAGTGGCTGGGGTTTGGGCATTGGCTGGGAATGAAAGTCCTTCCGCATGTCAGGCAAGTAACCTACCACTGAGGCACCAATAACCTCACTGATACCCTTAAGCATCTCATGTCATAGTGTCACCTTGACAAAAGAGCCAGCTGCATATTTGACCCATCCTGACTAAAGAAGCCTACCTGGCAGTCCAGGAATAGAGGAACTATTGAGAGCATCCTGAGCAGCTGCATCACTGTCTGGTTTGGGAATTGTACCATGTCAGACCGCAAGACCCTACAGCGGATAGTGAGAACAGCTGAGAAGATCATCGGGGTCTCTCTCCCTTCTATCGAAGACCTTTACACCACACGCTGCATCCGCAAAGCCACCAGCATTGTGGCTGACCGGACACACCCCTCACACTCACTCTTCACCCTCCTGCCATCTGGAAAAAGGTACCGAAGCATTCGGGCACTCACATCCAGACTGTGCAACAGTTTTTACCCGCAAGCCATCCGTCTCCTCAACACATAGAGACTGGACTGATAAACACACACACACACACACACACACACACACACACACACACACACACACACACACACACACACACACACACACACAAATCACTCAGACGAACTAAAATAACATCTGGACTGAACTGATAAACACACATGCACAATCACACTGATATACATCCATCTAAATCTGCTCATACCTACCTACCTGTGCTGCTCCTCGCAATTTTTTGCACAATATTTATTTGACTGCTATTTGCACACAATACTCTTGTCAAAATGTAAACTGTTTACTGCTGCTCTTCCCACTACCTCAATTCATACTTCATCAAAAAAAAAGTACTGTTATGTGTTACATTGTTGTGTCTGTCATGTACCTCTTGTTTGCACATTTGCATGTGCACTTTGTCTATTGTGTATTTTTGTATAGAAATTTGATAGTTCTTTTGATTAACTTAAAAATGTAAAAAAAATTGTGTTGTAAATTTATGTTGTTGCCTGTATGTAGCACCCTGGTCCTGGAGGAACGTTGTTTCGTTTCACTGTGTACTAACTGTATATGGTTGGAATGACAATAAAAGCCTACTTGACTTGATAGTCTACTGACCAAGATGTCAGGCTGTCTCCAGAAGAACATTTTTTCAAACATTTCTTTTCACCTCTAGTGACACCAACCTAACTCACTTGGATATTTACAAGTTTGATACAATAAGCACAAAATGTTGCATCTAGTAATATAAATGTGAGTTTTGCAGCATCAGATGGAACTGTTTAGTTTTGATAGCAAGTGCCACCTGGGTTACTTTGGTTCATTCTGGTATGTGGAAAGTGGAAACCAAATATCAAGTGCACCAAAATGATACATTTTGCTCTAACTTCACAATCAAGTGAATTTGTGGTTATGAATTAGCAAGCAAAAAGATACTGTAGATGTGAAAGTATTTGAAGAAACATTGGAAATTGTACATGGAATACTCAAAAAAACTATCATACCCAATAATATCAGACATAGCCTCCAACAGGCCTTTGACCTGATACTGAACTCCATACTTCTTACAAAGCTCTCGAAGTTGAGGAGCCACACGAACCAAGTTATGGCGAGGCATTGTAGGGAAGACACTGGGGTTGGGATCGGGGAAGAGATGTGAAAAGATTTTGGTGGAAGCAGACAGGAAACATATTAGTGCTCCATACATGAGGCTATTCTTGAAATACAATTCATGCACCTATGCACTTAATCCTAAAACACGATGCTATTCCACTTACTGGTGCTCAATCTGGAAGTTGAGGTGGCCGGTGAACCAATCATTGAAGAACGACTGCTCAACATTGCATGTAGCTTTCAACTAAACAAAAAGCCACAAAATCACATTATATCCTAAAGAAGAAAAAAATATATCCATTTAGTAACTTGCTTTAACATACTTCATTGAGACAAACAATTCAATAATAACAATGGGTTTTAATTCATGCAGGTGATGATGATGATGATAATAATAATAATAATATGAAATGAAATGTATACATTTCAGACAGAACACTTGATTTATTTTTTGATAATTGATAAATTTTCCAGATACTACAAGCAGTGACTCACTATGAAAAGGAAAAGTGAGTATTTGAAAAGGAAAAGGAGGATACCACATATAGTATCAATGGTGGGGGTGAAGATAATGGTCAAACTAATATTTAAAATCCTCCTCAAAAAGGAATGGAAAATGGAATACTTAAAATAGGAAAAGAAAATATTGTTATGTTATTTAAATGTTTTAAAAAAAACATTAGTTTCAATAAAGCAAGAAAATTTCAGAAAATGAACACTTACTGCATAATGGCAGGCAGTTTACCTGTTCATGGTAAGCTGACTGTGTTCATTTGATCCATTAGCACAAATGTATTGGACCATCCTTCTAAACCAGGTGTCCGAATAATAACGTGTACAGTGTACAACATCTGCACAAGTCTAAGTTGTCCACTGACAATAAGCCTGATCTTACAGAGCAAAAACATACCTGCATGCTGAGCCAGTCATCATATTTCTCATAGTCTATGTCCATGGGAATGTGGTTCATCTGGGTCACCCACACATACCAATGACTCTCCATATACCTTAATATCACACCAGTAAGAAAAAGTTTGTTTTTTTTTGCCAGCCATATAATTGTAATACACGTAATGCTATCTACAGTAAGGGTTAAGTGAAAGCGTACCACACATACCTCATAAATGTTTGAAGCAGTACTGACCCCAGTAATCCATAATGGGGAACATAACAGAGGAAGAAACGTGTATAGTAGGATAGATACCATACAAAATCCTCAACAAAAAAAAGGGAAAGGATTATGAAAAACACAGCTCTACCTGCACAATAATTTGGTGGTAATTATATGGTAGTAATAGAATGTTATGGCAACTTACCACCCAGTCCCGTTTTGACAACAGAGTTCGAAAAATATACACACTAAAGACCGCTGGTATGAGCAGGGGAGGGCCAACTGGGTAGAAGAAGGATAGAGTGGAGTTAGAGATCATTTTATAAATCTAATGAATTAATGTGAGCAATATGTGCAATCATACTGCTGTAAAAATAGCAAAAATAGCAATGAATGTCATACTTAAAAAGAAGTAGTGATGCTGATGGTTATAGGGCATGCGCTTCAACTTTTTAATCCCATACTGTAACAAAAAGGAAGGGAGGAATAAAACAAACACTACATAATCTAAGTATATATCATCTTCTTCTTTGTGTCTACGATAGATATATCTGTCCCTGATGGAGTGGATAAATGAATACAGACAGACAGACAGACAGACAGATAAATAGATAGACAACTTAACCCAATACACAAATTTTATGTGACAGATCTTCACAAAATAGTCTAGTGAAGTGAAATAATGAACATGAACATAAGTTCACCTGTATGCAATGTAAGTGTCACATGATCTACAGTATAAGCACACTTTTTCTGAAAGGCCCCAGAAGCTGCAACACCAATAAGCAAGAGGCATCCCACCATGAAGACCAAGGAGTTCTCCAAACAAGTCAGGGACAAAGTTGTTGAGAAGTACACGTCACAGCTGGGTTATAAAAAAAAATAACCAAATGTTTGGTGATCCCCCGGAGCACCATCAAATCCAGCATCTTTAAATAGAAAGAACATGGTATCACAACAGACCTGCTAAGAGAGGGGTGCCCACTAAAAACTCATCAGGCCGGGCAAGGAGGGCTTTAATCAGAGAGGCAGTACGGAGCCTCCGAGTGGCGCAGTGGTAAAAGCGCTCGCCCTATCATCCGGAGATCACCAATTCGAATCCCGGGTGGTGCTGTAACCTCTTGCTGCCGGAGGTCTAGAGAGCTGATTGGCCGAGCCCTCTCAGAGGGGGGGATGAGAGATACATAGTGCTCCCACATTAATCACGGCTCTACAGCCAGTCAGGGGCGTCTGTGAGCTCGTGCAACGGAGACAGCGGATAGCGCTGTCCTCCAAGTGTGTTACGCCGCCCCCAACGGAGGAATCTGAGGCTTCGGAGGAAACACGTGATAGTCTTCGGCCCTACCGGCTAAGTGGTAGTAGTAGCCTTAATGTGGGAGCCCCCTAGTGACGGGGAGGAATTGGACATGACTAAATTATTGAGAAAATCAGGGAAAAAATCACAAAAAAAAAGGAAAAAAAAGAGAGGCACTGCCTTGTGTTGATTTAACACACCAAGTGTTTATATATGATCTAATGGTCACGAATGTACTCTGAAAGTGTTAAATCAACACTCTGGGTGTTAATTCAAGACTAAGGATTTTGCTGTGTACGGAGACCAAAGGTAACCCTGAAGGAGCTGCAGAGTTCCACAGCAGAGTCTGGTCTATCTTTACATGGGATCACGATAAGCTGTACACTCCATAGAGCTGACCTTTATGTAAGAGTGGCCAGAAAAAAGCCATTACTTAGTGTTAAAAATAAGAAGGCATTTTGAGTTTGCATGTGAGACATGTGGGTGACTCTCTAAATGTTTGAAGGAAGGTGCTCTGGTCAGATAAAATTAATATTTAACTTTTCGGCCACCCCAAGAACACCAAGATGGATAGTGTTAATACAGGGATATCCGTGAGCAAAACCTGTTTCAGTCTGACTGTTATTTGAAACTGGGACAAAGGTTCACCTTCCAGCCGGACAATCACCCAAAGCATACTGCTAAAACAACATTGGAATGGCCAAGTCAAAGCCTAGACCTCAGTCCAATTGAGAATGTGTGGTCAGATTTGAAGATTACTGTTTACAAGCAGAAACCATCCAACATGAAGGAGCTGGAACAGTTTCGCCTTGAGCAATGGGCAAAAATCTCATTGGCATGATGTGGCAAGCTCACAGAAATTTATCCAACATGACTTGCAGCTGTAATTGGTATAAAAGGAGACTCTACAAAGTACTGACTTTAGGGGGGTCAATAGTTATGTACGTTGAAACGCTTCTGTTATTTTGTCCTATATGTTTTTTGCTTCACAAACACGAAAACATGAAAAAATGCCAAAGGGGTGAATATTTTTGCAAGGCACTGTATACATATTTACATATATCCTCTGGAAGCATGAGGAATCATGCTCAGACATGAATCTGTAACTGCACTGTAATCGAAGCTTAAGACAATCAATGATATCTTGGGAGTGTGCAGGGTATATATACATTTCTTTCCTTCTTAATGTGCTTTAGACCTGTTAACCTCAAACCATCTCAGGTGGATTTAGTTTGGGTGATTTTGGAGGCCAGGTCATCTGATGCATCACTCCATTACTCTCCTATTTTGACAAATAGTTCTTACATTAAAAGGTGTGTTTGGGGTCATTGTCCTGTTGGAAAACAAATGATGGTCCAACTAAGTACTAACCAGATTGAATGGCATGTCCCTGAAAAATGCTGGTTAAGTATGCCCTCAACAACAGTGTTACCAGCAAAGCACCCCACACAGCTCTAAAAAAAAAACACCCTGGATAGGACAAAAAATCTCACATTTGGACTCATCAGACAAAAGGACAGTTTTTTACTTATTCAATGTGTTTCTTGCCCAAGCAATACTCTTCTGCTTGTTGTTCTTCTAAAGTAATGGTTTCTTAGCTGCAATTCAACCATGAAGGACTGACTCATGCAGTCTTCTCTGAAGAGTTAATGTTGAAATATGTTTGTCACTTGAACCCAAAGAAGAATTTATGTTGGCTCTGAGGTGCTGTAAATCAGTGTAAATCTTATAAACTTATTCTCCGTAGCACAGGTACGTAGCTCTTGATCTTCCTTTCCTGATGATCTTCATGAAAGACAGTTTCATAATAAAATTTTATGGTTTTGGTGACTGCACATACATTTAAACTTCTTGTCGCTGTCTTCGCAAGTCAACTCCTCCCCTCTGCCACCATCATTGCTCACCAGCAGCAAGCAGAGTGGCACGTGAAAGGGGTCATGCCACATTCTCCAGAGGGTCTAAATGTGTGTGGAATTATCTGACTGTTTAACTGCCTGCGACAATAGCTGAAGTACTGCACAAGCTGACTCGGCACTTCCAGTTTCGCCAAGAGCCAGCCATTGTGACACATCCTCCCTCCATCCTTAAAACCCATTCCTTTCCTCATTTTCTCAATAAAACTCTATTTTTCCATAAGATCTCGCTTTGTGACTATGTGTCTGTTGTGTGCCCCGAGTGAAAGCTCTTGCAACAAACGTACACAAAATTAGATCATTTATAAAGGTTGATACAATAATGCAGTGAGTTTACCTCTACAGGTTGGATGTTTCCCAGTACCAGGATTTCCATTGTGCGGAGGTCAGGGTCCTTAGAAAGCACATTGGGTTTAGAATGGTGCTGAAAATGTTGATAGTTCCACCAATTTGCAGAGGCCCCCTATAGAATAAACCATATTATACATGTACACAGTTCTACTGTATATACTGCAGGCAAAATTCATATGTGCTTGTTGTTTTAAGTAAAGTATTTCCAATGGTTGTAGATACTGTACATATTATACGGTATAAACACTTGCAATCTAGTTTTCATGCATTATCATTATCATTTGATGGCAATGCAATGCATAAAACCATACAGGACTAGACTTTCAGTTAATGGCCACATCAGCCATCACCATGAGCAATTACAAAACGATCTCTCTGACTTTCATCATGGTATTTAATTGGTTGGTGTGATTTCAGAATCCCATTCTGTCATTTCTGTGAATGAAAATGTTTCTGTTGACTGTGAAAACTATAAAGCATTTCAAAACCTTAGAACAATTGTGGTACAATGCTATATGAGGTTCCACTCCTGTAAAAAAATAAAAATAAAAAAAATAAATAAATCTGAGGCTACAGTTGTTGCAGCCTCAAGAAAACTGGACTGCTGAGTGATTATTCACAATTTCTTAGTATTTTGTGTGAACTGAATGAATCCATGGGCCCAACCTTTTGTCCACAATTCAGGCTGATTCTCATCTTATAATCTGATAATATGCCAAGTTACACAGCATCTCATACTGGTTCCAGTAATAAGACATTGAGTTCAGTGTACTTAAATGGCTTCCCCAGTCTGTGGATCTGAATGGGATGTGGTTGAGCAGCATGGAAAATCTGCAACAATTAAGTGTTACAATAACATTAACCTGGGCATAGATCTCAAAGGACTCTATGCCATGAATACTTGAATCTGTCCTAAGAGCAAGGGCCCCTACTACTCAGTATTATTGTGACATTCCTAATAATGCAGGATTTGTACGGTATGTCTACATGATAAAGTATTCTCTGTAGGATCTGATACCTTCAGGTGTCCAATGACAAATTTATGTGCTAGGTGATCCCAGGTTGAATGTTTGAAGACCGACAGGTGGCCAAGGTCATGCTGAAGCCAGCCAGCCTGAGCCTGCATGACAAATGAGAGAGAGCACACACCAGGTGTGTCATTTCTACCTTGGTTAAAAAAATATATATATATATATATATATATATATATATATATATATGGCATGCCGTTTAGGAAAATATTCTTGAGAGAACTTAATGAAAACTCTGAATATATTGAATGAAACGTGAGAATATTGAATGGATTCCGAATATATTGATTGAAAAAAATATATATATTTGAATGAATTCTGAATATATGGATTGAAACTCTATATATATTGAATAAAGATTCTGAATATATTGAATGAACTGTGAGAATATTGAATGGATTCCGAATATATTGATTGAAAACTGATATATTGAATGATAATTGAATGAAAAGTCTGAATATATGAATGAAAAGTCTGAATATATGGAATGAAAAGTCTGAATATATGGAATGAAACATGACGTCATCGAAACACAGCGCCATCTTTAGAAAGGATGAGTGAGTCGGCGAGAAACTTGGTTGCTGCAATTGTGAGAAATGAAGAGATATAATATAATAATATATTATTCTAATATAATATTCACGGAGATTAAATGTATCTGTGGCAGGAGGGCATTTTAGCACATAACACCGGTCTTCCGCGGTGAAATAGCGAATAAATTTCTTCATCCGTCGTCCGATACTGAGTGCAGCTTGTGCCACGACTTTGGGCCGGACACGCACTCATCAATGTGTTCACCATCTCTTCATTTCTCACAATTGCAGCAACCAAGTTTCTCGCCGACTCACTCATCCTTTCTAAAGATGGCGCTGTGTTTCGATGACGTCATGTTTCATTCCATATATTCAGACTTTTCATTCCATATATTCAGACTTTTCATTCAATATATCAGTTTTCAATCCATATATTCAGAATTCATTCAATATATATATTTTTCAATCAATATATTCGGAATCCATTCAATATTCTCACGTTTCATTCAATATATTCAGAGTTTTCATTAAGTTCTCTCATGAATATTTTCCTAAACGGCATATATATATAATTTTTTTTTTTAATAGCTCATAGTAAATGCAAAAAAAAAAAATACATTTCAACCCAGCTTGCTCACAATGTGACACACTTCATATGGATAAATATAAACAAATTAAAGATAGATATGAAATAACATTTTTTAAATCTGTGGTAGGACTCTCTCTCCTCTGGAGTTCCCAAAGGGAGCAGCCCTCAGGTGACTGGAAGATGATTTTCCCGACCTCAAACTGTTTCTTAATGGACAAGAAGCTTATTGATATTTTGAGTGTCAAGAAGGAAACCTGATTGTTTACACACTATGCACCAAATAGCAGTTTGGAGTATTCTGCTCTCTTGAAGGTTGAAGAGGTACACTGTAAAAAATACACTGTAAATTTTACGGTAAAAAAAACATAGTTTTGGTTGCCAGAAGTTTACCATTAAAAAAAGGTAGCAACATGTTTGGTCATACAGGATTACACTCATTATACTGTATATTCTATGGATTTTAATTGTTTCTTTTTTTTCAAGCCTGGCTAGGAATCAAACCCAGACCCTGGTGGTACAAAGCGACAGTGCTAACCACTACACTACTGTGTTTGCTGTGCAATTGTGTCGTTGTTGGACTTCCTCGGTTCCCCCGCACAACTTGCACTCCAACAACGACAACATCTGAGTAGCAAGCACAGTAGTGTAGTGGTTAGCACTGTTGCCTTGCACCGCCAGGGTTTGGGTTCAATTCCCAGCAAGGTTTGAGAAAAAAAAAAAAAAACAATTGAAATCCATAAAATTAGTGCAATTCCGTACAACCTAAAAACATTGCTACCATATTTTTCACGGTAAACTGGCAATCACAGCTGCCGTATTTTTACCGTAAAATTTACGTTTATTTTTCACAGTGTACCTGCAACTTCACACTGCTTCAGTGCTCATGGAAATGATGAAGGGGTGTGAGGTGAGTAATGGCATCTCAGATCTAAACCAGAGCAGTGATATTTTCTTAGATTTCTGTGCAAGACACAGATAATAACAGACACTTTGTATAAACACAAAGCTGTTCATCTGGGTCTTTGGCATGAGAGCACCTCGGGTCAATGATTGTTTTTGTGATTCTATCAACAGACTATACGTTTTGAGCACTCTGATAAGGAAGCTCTATTCTGTGCACAACATGCAAATTCAGTGACTTGGCAGGTTGTCTTTTCTAGCTGTACAGTATGTCAAGATATCTTCACAATGATTAATAGCTTCCACTGCTATGCTGGTGACAGACAGTACACCCACTCTTTCAGCAAACTCGAAATACATCTGAGAAATATGTGATGGACTGTAGTTGTTCTTCTGTAATGCCTTGCTTTCTGGATGTTGCAGTAGGTGTCCACCAGTGGTCTTTACCACAGCCAAGTTTACATTTTCATTCAGGGCATTTGGCACCATTCCCAGAGCAAATTGCATTTATCTTAACTCAGCAGTTGAGGTTTAATGGCCTTGCTTAAAGGCCCAGAAGAGATCATGCAAAATGGGCAACACCTGCTAGGTAGTTTGGGCTTTAGAACTGTGGTGGTGTTGCTGTAGCTAAATGACAAAGCAGCTTACCTGAGCAGTGGCCAGCATGACAGCAATTAGAACTGTAATAATCCAGCCATTGCCAAATTTCCACAGCAGTAACAAAGGCAAAGCTTCCAACAGCAGAATGTGGCCAAGATAAAGGATATAAAACAATGGATTGGTGCGGAACAAGCCCTGTGCCTCCAACTGTTTACGCAAGGCCTGAAAATCTTTCACCAAAGCAGCCTGAGAAAAAAAGACATAAACGTCAGATTAATGGGCATAACTAACTCTGAGAACACAGATCCAAGTGTTTTGTTTGTTTGTTTGTTTTTTGCATGTGTAACAGGGGTTTATGCTGGCTACTGTTTTACTTACAAGGTAAATCTCACAAAAGTTTACATTTTTTAATTATTTGCTGCACACATTCTTATTAATTACTGGTATCTATTTTTACACCAGAATCAATAAAATCTTCAAAGTTTGATCAAGTCCATTTTAATGTGACATTGTATACAATGAGAATAAAATAATAATAATAATAATCTTTATATCATTTTGAACATGGAGGCACTGTATTTTAAAGATAATTTAAATAAATTTAGGGAATAAACTCTAACATTTTGTACAATTTCCCATTTGATGAAATCAAAAGATAACATAAATCTTAAATGCTAACAATAACAATAAATTAAAGTGCCAACAGTAGCTGCAATTAACTTATATAGCATTGCTATATAAATATGACTACAATGTGTGTCAATTATGGTTTCAAATTAACTGACAGGAACATGAGGAAAAGACGGTAACATAATGCATGGCAAACTAATGAAAACCGTGTCTATAATTTGGAGACCAAATGTGTGATCAATTGATTAAACAGAATAGTATGTAAGGAAATGTAAGTAAATAGTTAACAAACGTGTCTGATGAATGGCTAGAACCAAAAGAATGTAATGTGAGCCCAGTCAGATTAACTGGGGCAAAATGTACTGCCACTAATACACAACAGGTGGCAGTAGACAATGATCTGTTATTGTGGGGAAAAAAGACAAATGGACTGAAGTAACCTCAGGCAATGTCACACGTGTTACAAAAACCTAACCGCCAGTAAGTCTAAACAGAAAGAAAAACCTCACCTGATATTGCCTTCATTATATTCAGGAAACCCATCAGGCCACATACAGTTTCTATAGCAAAATTTTGCTCCCAGTAATTAACCACTTTACTGTGTCTGTATGCACACAGCCAGAGAACCATGTAGTGTCCTGATTTTAGTATTTTCCAGACTGATATTTACATTTCTGATGCACATTTCAACAAACATGTAAAGTCTTCTAAAGTTCGATCTAAATCTAAAGAAATCCGTCTGCAGCATACTGCCTTGGTGGGATGTGGATGCTTTTGTGGGATTCCAACTTGTAATGTAAGAGTCAGTAAGAGCTCAACACATTTAATTGTATACAGTACCAATGGAATAAAATTTTAGTCTAGAAATTTTTTCTAGACTCTAGAATATTAATGACTCAGATTTAGCACATAGACATTATAAAATCCTTTGTAATGTCTATGCGATTGAGTTTTTTGTATCTGTGTATTTACTGGGACCAATAATTGTCAGACCATCAGCAGGTTTTTTATAGTAAATCAACATTGACAAATATTTAATACCTAAGATACTAACTTAATCCTACTTATTTGATACTTGAACCTAGATTTTGAGAGAAAAAGAGCAAACTGTAAAACAGTGGACCAGTGCTTCCCAATTGCAGATATTGTGAGGAGTTATAGTAATATGCTAACCCAGATCAATTTCAGTACTGTAATAGAAAAAATTTGTGTGATGTGCAGTGGCAGCCATACATTTTTGCCGTGGTCTTGACTCGGCTCTGCGGGCGCCAACTCTCCCATCAGCAGCGGCTTCATGAACTTGCGCACAAAACGCCTATCCGGATGAAAGGCTGTAAACGCATCCTGCACAAAGCATCTTACACTATCACTCAAGTGTCCTTAAAATGTAATAATATATATATACTTTTGCTAGCAGCTAGTGTGTTCATATCAATAACCCAAGTGAGTTAGACAAATTTGTTGGTTAATGGCCTTCATACACACAAACAAATGGTGTTATCTCTTGACAGGGTAAATTATGTTGTGTGATTGCATATTAGTATTTGTATCATGGTTATTTAAAGTATTGCAAATGTAGATAAAAATATAAATCTAAAGCATAAGCCAAACAAACGCCCGTCAATTTCCTTGTGTCCATTCTATATATCAAATATTCTTTATTTTTTCTGTATATTAAATGTACATAAAAAGATGAGAAACTCATCTTTTTTTGGTGTGCACGATACCCATCTAAAAGAAATTTCTTTAATGAAAATATCTGATGAGGTGGCTAGTTACCGTTGCGTCTTCCCCAATGTAATGCTCAAGAAGTCTGTGTCCTCCAGGATGTTTTTTTGTCCATTCGCTCACATTGTACACTTTCCTCTCGATCACCAGCCACTGATCACCAGTGCGATTGTGTTTCTGCACTTCTTCCCAGGTGTACTGTGAGCATGAGTCAGTCTCCCCTGATCCCTGCTGCTCACCCTGGTGTTCTCCACCTCCCATAATTCCCGTAACGATGGTTCACTTATAATACTGCAACATCAAGCACCAATGTTTCAATACATTTTGTCTGGGTGAATTTGATATTTCTTTCCCTGGAAATCAGTCCAAATTAACACACGATGTCACTGTCCCCAATAAAAATAAAAACCTGAAATAATGTGGTTTAATAAATATGCACACCATTGTGCAGTTTTTGATTTTATTGAGTCTATCAGCATGGAACATCTTGGCCTTAGCAATATTTACCCAATCTTCTTTGCAAAAATGCTCCAAATCAGCCCAAAAGCATGCTGCCGCCATCATGCTTCACTGTAGTATGGTGTACTGGTGCAGTGTTGTTTTGGCATACTTTTTGGAATTATGTTCAAAAAGTTCAACCTTCACTCTACCCCATAGCCCAGACATATAAAGAATACAGAAGACTGAAATTCCTGCAGCTCTTTTAAAGTTGTTGTGGGCCTCTTAGCAGCCTACTTGACCAGTTTTCTTCTCGTCTTTTCCTTAATTTTGGGCGGACATGGTAGTAACTGTTGCACCATTTTTGGGGGGGACTTGGTTGCCCATTTGATGATGACTGTCTTCACTGTGTTCTATGGTATACCTAATGCCTTGGAAATTATTTTGTAGCCTCCTCCTGATAGATACATGTACCTTTTAACAATAAGATCCCTTCAACCGCTTTTGCTGTAAGATTCCTCTAAAAAAAAAACGTCAGGAAAAGCCAACTAGAACAGCTGAACTTTATTTGGGGTTAATCAGAGACATTTTAAATGATGGCGAGTATGTACTGACTCCTATTT
This sequence comes from Clarias magur, assembly GCA_013621035.1. Lineage (NCBI taxonomy): Eukaryota > Metazoa > Chordata > Actinopteri > Siluriformes > Clariidae > Clarias > Clarias magur. Next base: position 2,257,882 of record QNUK01000014.1, on the reverse strand, counting down.
AACATGAGTTTGAATGTGATTGCTTTAGCCCCAGTGATAGCCCCAGTTGTAAGATGGTGTGCACACTTACAGTATGCAACCACATTATTTTAGTTTGTTTTTCAATTGACTTGTACAGGTGATAGGTCACATTAAATGTGGGGGAAAAAAGGGCTGGAATGAACTTTCTTTGTCTATTTTCAACATTGTAAAAACCTGCTCTTTTAACAGGGATGTGTAGACTTTCTATATCCACTGTAGATAGATGGATGGATGGATGGATGGATGGATGGATGGATGGATGGATGGATGGATAGATAGATAGATAGATAGATAGATAGATAGATAGATAGATAGATAGATAGATAGATAGATAAGCATTTTACAAAATAAAAAAATATAAAAACAATGTTCTTTTTCAATAGAACAAATAGTGGATCAATTCCTTCAGTGTAAAATGTCTGCTAGTTGCAAAGCCTTAAACATTAACATTTTTCTCAAGATGATGGATGGTTTCACTACTCAGTTTGTCGACTATATTTCTAACAGAACTTTATCCCGCAACTCTAAAATTATTTGTCCCCATGCCGAGTGACCAGCATCAAATTATGCCATTTTGTAAATTTCAAATTAGATTAATAATTTTAATGTTTTTTAATTATTAACTGTACATTCCCTCAACTGTACATTCACAAAAGTGGGCATGTCAAAAATGGTCAATTTGGCAGCATAATGACAATTTTCAAGATAAGTGGAGCATAGGATGCTTTGTATGATTCTATAACCTGCTTTTGGAATACATAAAATCCAATATTTATATAGAAAATATTTAGAATAAATGTACTGTCATCAATGGACATGCAATGTACCCTAAATTAAATAATGACTCTTTTGTTTCCACAGTTTATAATCTTTAAAGTGTACTTTAAATATAATAGTCCTATTGTTATTTAAGCTTGTATAAAATCTGACCTGGTTTAGAAAATAATAAAGGCTTTTCATATCGGTTAATCCATTTAGTTAATGCACAACCAAACAACACATGGCATGAATTAATATAATGAAGAGACAATGGGTTCAATAATAAAACCTGGAATAATATGGAATAATAAAACCTTATTAGTTATATTAATATAATGAATGATCGTAATTATCAAACATCAAGCCTCAATGAATGAACGGCCTTAAGCATCAGACTTTTGGGCAACACTCACAGAGACATTTGATGATAAAGGTTTCCCTGTGTTATGTTCTTGGTGTATCTATCTAACTAATCTATCTATCTATCTAACAAAATTCTAAAAAATGTATCTGTTCCCAGACTTCAGACTATTGATTTACTGTTACGGTAGTTAATATAAGATATGGGTCAATGTACATATAGGGTGCCTTTGGGATCCCATAACTTTGAAAATCTTATGGATTAAACAGGTAGTTACTGATCCAGAACATTTATTAACAAACACATAAACAATTTGGTCGGAGAAACAGAACAGAACTGGTTACCATACTATTTGCCATTTTAGTTATTATTACAATCTTTCAAAAATATATAATTGAATAAAATAGGTTCATTGTTTTACTAAATATACACAAGTTGCCCTTTCTGTTCTATACAAAAATCAGATTGCAAAAATATCAAATCAAGAAATCAAATAATATGAATTGTCCCTTAATGTTTATAACAAATCAATTAAAAATACTTATGGACAGAAAACATAAAATGATAGGGTAGACAAAGACATGACAGGTACAAGCAGTACAGCATAAAAATAAATGAGAAGAGAGTTGTGATGAATAGCATTGCATGTCAACATTTTAAACATTTTAGTTAGATAACTACATTTTTACTACATTTTCCAGGAATCTGTTACTGCAATCATCTCTCACATACTTTGATAATATCATGTATTACAGGTTAAAGTAATGATTATAACATAACCTTCAGAATACTAATAAAATGCCATATCACTTGAAGAAGAGTGTGGGAGTTTTTTTAGTAAAACTATCGATACAGATTCCAGTGGCTTTAAATAGATGATGGCTTTGTCTACAACATATTTAGGAAACTGAAGTTGAGAAATTAATCGCACATCTCTGCTTAACAAAAATAAACTGATAATCGAAAGTAAATAAATCTCTATATATCCTCTATTTCTCTTTTTAATAAAATGCATTGCATAAATACATAGTAAATAGCACGGATTTCATTTACATTCTTTATGCAAGTGAAAGTATAAATATGAACAGTTTCACAGCAAAATAAGATTAAGGAGAAACAAGCTTTACTTTTTTCAATTCAAGCAAGCAGTATTGCACACTGATGGACATTATTTGTGCATGTTTTCTTTGAGTCACAAAATTGTTAAAAATATTAAGTAACATTTTTGGGGTTATATTAGTATGAGTGTTGTGATTTATAAAAGAAGTATTCTATAACCCACATCTCCCACAGTTTTGTAACAATAGATACATTTACCTGCAATTGTGTTTTTGGTTATTTAAATACAAAGTTTAATATAAATAAAATGTTAATTTTTATGAAAATATAACATATAACTCATGCTTTGATTGTAATTTCATAGTAAGTCAAACAGAAGGTTCTGGCTTCAAATTTGATCACTTTTTAATTATAGAGATTGTTGAAGATCATAAGAAACATTATAAGACATGGGGAAAAAAACTTCAATCTCTTCCTCTGGCAGTTTATTTTTTACTCAGGTACATGATAACAGCTCCATTTAATACAAACTTAATCATTCTTTTTATTGTGTCAAGCTGCTTTGCGACAATGTCAATTGTTTAAAGCGCTAAACAAATAAAATTGAATTGAATTGAATTTAACCATCAGCTTCGCTGTCTCTTGTGCACAAATCAGTTGTGCATATTTTTTAATAATTGTGCTTAAGTGGTTTAACTGCTTCGAGACAGGATTTACACTACATAATCCCACATCATATTGTGGTGTATATATTTTGGTTTTTAAACAACATTCAAACTGCATAATGTCCTTTTTTACAGAACATAATGTGGATGTTAGGCAATCCATACCTGCCATTTAGGAGTGATTAAATTGGCATTAACAATGTTTAAACAGAATTTTTCTTGGCTTCAACATTCTCCAAAAATCAACTGAACACATTAAACACACATGTGGCAGCTGCCATGTTGCACAGGAAGTATCTTCACTTCACTGATCATGTGACAGAAAGAAGAAATACAATTAGCTCATAATACAAGATAGCTCATGAATCAGGCAGCTATATGTCATGCCTTGCTCAAAATATTGACGTTTAAAGCTTTTAAAAGAAGGTTATATATAATGTTGTTATAGACAATCAGAGAATAATTAGCAAAAGTCCACAAATGCCATTTAATGCATTCTGCTGTTCTGCGGTGAAACATATTTCACCTTGGGGAAGGTGCATGACAGAATGGACAATCACACATTTTAGCATATAACGAGCATATAGATCAGCATCAGTTAGCAATGCTAACTGAATTGTTAAAGAAGAAGTTATACACGTTTGACCACGGTACAAACATAATATAATGGAAATGAACACATAAAGTGTAGATACTTCATTGGTGCATGCAACACCTGTTATCTCCACGTCTAATGAAAAACAATATGGTGGCTGTGATGTCACTGATGTCTTCTTCTTCTTCTGGGTTGGAATCCAGTAGGTTAAATTAGCACCAACTGTAAATCTCATTCTCCCCCCATCTTCCTGGCCTCTTTTAAGGGTGATTTTCCAGACCAAAGAAAATGTCTAATGCTTCGTTCCCTGATCTTCTCTTGACTTATTCTATAAACTCTTCGCCTGCTTTATCGTCACATCCACACCCTTGTCATGTTTCCTCTCAGGACCACTCTGCATCTTTAGTTGGAGTTCTGTAAGTTCTGTAAGTTGCATCACTATACCGTAGACCTCACTCTCCTCAGCTTCCCTGTCCTTTAGAGCAAAACTTTCCAGTCCAGTCTTTCTCAAAAACAATGCTTCCTAACCCTGATCAGTGACTGCCAGTTCTAAAAGACTCTTGCCTTCTACTCTTTCTTGTTCTTAGAGCTGTGTCACTATTCCAAAGGATAGGTGTCTTCAAGAGGCGATTATCCCATCAAGACAAATTAAACAGCAATGTCACAGACATGCACAAAATGTTTAATATTGTGATGAAAAGTGCAACATGAATGGTAGAATGCTCTGAGTTGTGAAATATCATGTTTATGGGGACAAGAAAACACTGAGCAGTATTCAGAAACAGCAGAGGAATAGGAAATGAGAAAATGATACAAGAGAGAAAATGAAAGGGTGCAAAATAGAAACTATTCAGAAAAACATTAAAAACAGGTATTTATAGGAAACGTCAATGCTTGTATTGAGGACACTAAAGGCACCTTATAGACCTACCCATATAAGGACTATGATGATATAATAATAATAACAACAGCAACTAAATGGACGTGCGTTTATAAAGCTGCCTTAATCTGGAAACCGTTATTAAGGAGCGATGCACCTGTTCTGGGGAGCTACAGAAAGCTGACCAAGGTTGATCTGCACTGAAGCAGAGCACATCATTTTACTGATAAATACAGCAATTTAAATGAGTATTTGACCAATAAATGCTTGTGCGGCGTGACCGGGTGACACAGGCCTAAACAGGACAGTGTGCAATGGAAGATTCCTGACTCGCTAGGAACGCGGTAAACGCATGCAGAGATGTACTCACTCGTTCAGGTGCTGCTTCTTTGCATGCACGTAGACGTGATGTGCATTTAACGGAGCTCAGTCCTCTGAGCGTCGGTGTTATCAGTGCTCTCGCCCGGTGCAGCGCTGCGCTTTCATACCGGCTCTCATCACTGCGCTCCTCTCCTGAGTTCCAGAAACATCGTTCGAGCGCTTCTGCTCCAATCCGCGCGCGCGTCCCGCAGCTTCCTGACCAATCAGCGCGCACCGTGCTGGCTTTTCATCTTTCACTGGCTGAAAGGGAAAAGGCAGGATTTTCTTTATTTTTAAATGTACTTAATTGAGAATAGTTCTCAGCACCCGTGAAAAGGTTCAGCATATTTTTACAGTATATAACATATTCCTTCGGAACTGCTTACTATTACATTAACTTTACAGTCATAATAATAATAATAATTCAGAATTAATTATTTATAAGTTCCAAGTACTTCTTGTGTTGTCTTCTGTTCAAAGTCGTTTAGGTGATTGACAAATTGTTTAAATACAGTATCAGCAAATATAGGCCTAGATCTTTTCTATTGATTGATGACTAGTTTTTTTTTCTGTATCTTACAGATAACAGCACAGAAAACCAACCAAGCATTAAAGTCTGTGTAAACGTTGTGGTACAGTATCAAATATCTAATATAACAATATATTTAATCACCTCAAATGACACAAATGCTGACCCATTTTTACTTTTTATTAAAACAGCATTATATTTTCATTATATCATTATACCATTCATATTTGGATTGATGTATATTAATTTCTAAGTGGTTTTTATATATAAAATATTTATAATAATACAATCTTTCTTTCAAAAATGTAATCCCATTTTAATTTGTTGTTCCATTTTTATAAAAAAAAATTAAAAACAAAAACTATAAAGTAATTTGATTATTTATGTTTTATGTATGAAAAGATCTGTGTTACATGTGCCTCCTTTCATACTGAAAATACAACAAAATTTAACAATACATTATTGTTATTGCAAAAATATACCACATTTTGTTTTGTCATAAAGAAGCCAGTTTTTCCCCATCTGTGTGGACTTTTCACATTTGCACAGGCTTCACACACATTGATCAATTGCAGTGTTATCAGTTATAGCGGAGCAAGTAACTACTTTATCTATGAGATAAACCTATGACCTTCAGGGCACTATGTACTGTATGATAGGTGTCTCACTTCATGCACTTGCCTTTTTAACCCTGATGCCCCCATCGCTCTGAAATAGGGACATGCTGAACCCATTAGACGACAATGACCTTTTTCCATTCATCCAAAGCCCAATTGTTATGCTTCCTAGAAAATCGAAGTCTTTTTTTTACTGATGAGTCTCAGTAACAAGTGAACGTCAACTATCCCCACACCCTTGACCTTACCCCTTGACGTCGCTCCAAGCAATCTCCACATGTTTGAAGAAGATCCTGGGAGGTTAAAATTTCAGACGTGGAGCAGGCAGTCTGATCATAGTCTGACCAAGCAAACCTTCTACCTTGATGGTACCAAGCCACTACAAAAACACTGGGATACTGTAAGTGCATTTGTGTAGCAGACTTGAATGCCCCTTGTAGTAACACATTTACATAGGGAATGCTATAAGGCAGCAGATCACTAAAGAGAATCCTGGTGATCCTGATGCTCCATCACCCCTTATCATTCCCACAATGCCAAAACGTCCCATTAATTTGTTAAAATGATTCCATATGGCACTGTGGCAAGTTGTTGCAACCATCATATTAATTTACATAATAAAACATAAAATAACAATCAGATTTCAGTCTAATGCATGTGTAAACTCATAGATCAAATATTACCAGAATATACAGATTGGCGACATGGTAGCATTATCGCCTTGCACCTCAGGGTCTGGGTTCGTTTCCTGCCTCAGGAGTTGATGGGAGATCATACTACTGTCGAAAAAATGGGAATTATTACAATTGTCACCATTGGTCTTAATGGTCCCTAGTTGGATTCCAAATTTTCCTAGATGGGTGGATGCATGATGCAGATAAACATAACACAAAAATTTTCAAATGTAAATATGGTTAGTCATCTGCCAAATGTTCCTTTGTATAAATCTGTAGATCAGCTTGGCACAGAACACAGCTCATTGTGTTGTGTGCCAACCCCTACTTACCTACTTACCTACTCTACTGCTGTGCTCTATTTTTAATCAGGAAGCCAGAACTGAACCAATGTACAAGGTGGAGCTTCTGCAGTGCATATCCTATAGCACACATAACATCGCATTATTTTTCACAGAAATGCCAAAATCTCTATTATAACAATGCTTAACTTAATTAAAAGACCTCACTACATTGGCTTTTTATACATGAAGGTCATTCACAGTAGTGTTTTATGAGGTTTTTATTTTTTGGTCCGTTATGATCCACAATGTATGCTTCTTATTTATTTAGCAATTGCTTGCCTTTGGTTATTCACACCTAAGTGAACGCCACATCAGTGTGTACTTTTAAGAACCATGTCAGCATTCTGGACACAGAAGAGACATGACACATACAATAGCCTGCAGACCAGGCAGTTGTGTTTACAATGATGCCATTACTGACTATTAAACTCATTTTATTTCTTTCCTGTTTGTTTAGTTAGTCACTTCTGTGACTACTTGTGCTGCCAGCTTGAAGACATGACAACAACAATGACTGTTTATTTTGCCTTTATGCCTTCATGGCAAAATAAAGGCAAAAAAGTTTGTAAAAAAAAATGACCTGTCTGTTTTACTTGACTATGACTTTTACTTTTAGTTATCTTGTTGTTCCTAGACCTACTGGAGTCCCATCTTGCACTTTGATCATCATGTACACCTTTTTATACTGTACCACTATATGTTAAGAGTAAGCCTAATAATCTATCCACTATCTCTTTTGAGCTATAAATGGACTTTTGTTCCCTGATCTGCCATTACAAGACCCTGACACATTTGTACAGTTGAGGCTTCTATCAGAGGTGGAAAGTAGCGAATGACATTTACTCGCGTTACTGTAATTGAGTAGTTTTTTTTTGTGTGTACTTCTACTTTTTAAAGTAGTTTTTAAAATCTGTCATTTTACTTTTACTTAAGTATGTTTTGTTTGAAGTATTGTGGTTCGCTACATTTTAAATCATATGCGCTACTGAGTTAAACAAATGACTGTAAATGCAAAAATAATAATAACAGAACAAATATATTATGCTTTGTATAAATGACTCGCGTGTGTGCATCGTGTCCTGGTCGCGCGCCGCTCCAGACTCCATTCCAGGTTTTCTGACTGTCCCCACATCGGCATCTACCTGACCTTCCACACGGTCGCTTCCGCCCTGCGAGTGACGTCATCAACCAGCGCGACTATATATAAACCGGAGAGCGAGGGGGGAAAGAGGAAAGAGGTTGTGATTCTGGTGTTTCGATATTTGGTTGTGTATTCTGGTTTTGACTTTTTGCCTCCCATTGACTTTGATTATTGCTTTGTCCCTTTGGTTTGGTTGGTCTTTGTATATATTTGATGATAATTTCACTGTATGTTTGTGCACTCAGCAGTAGTAGGGGCGTGTCTGCCATTTATTTTGGGAAGAGGGAATTTATTCACTGTTTTTGGTTTAGGGAGTCAGGGAAGGTACCTGTATTTTTGTTTGTGTGTGTGTTTTTTTTTTGCAGGTAATCTAGCTACTAAATATAAATACCATTTAGTTTATTATTTTGGCCTGGGTCCACCCTGAATCTCATCCTCCTCCTGTTGTGTGTGTGTGTGTGTGTGTGTGTTTTTGTAAAGCAATACAAACCTCATTATTTCATCAGTTAATGACTGGATCCATTTTTTTCTGCCATATACCACCATTTCCATACAGTTTAAAATAGAACCCTGAACCATTCTTTTGCTGTATGGCCCAACCCTAGACTGGGACGTAACACCATATTTAAGTGACCACTTAGATTTTCAAGCACAAGAAAGACAACGGCTTTATTATGCAAAGGTGTTCCTTCAGTTAAAAACAACTAGTTTGAGATTTATATCTATATTATATATTTATATCTATCTTTTTTGAATTATGCTAGAATGCCTCATCCCACCCCTGCTGTTAAAAAAAAAAGTAACTCGGTAACTTTTACTCTGAGTACATTTTTATGAGCTACTTTTTACTTTTACTTGAGTAGATTTTTATAATGGTAACTTTACTTGTACTTCAATAAAATTTCACTGAAGTAACAGTACTTTTACATGAGTACAAAATATTTGTACACATTCCACCTCTGGCTACTATAACCATTAGTTAATTAAAAGGGTTCAATTGCACCAACTGTACTAAGAATTAAAGGCTTTTTATTCATTTAATCTGTTCAGATAATAATTATATGACCTTTTATTGTATGTGATGCATCCTATAACACCATATTTCTTTTGACCTTTTTCACTTTACATTCTGCTGCTGTGAATGGTTTCACATTGATACAGATGTGACCTCTCAGTTTATCTCTGCATTATACAGGACTTCATCATCTGTATCCCTAAGAGGGGATACTCCCTGTACAATCATACTGTCATGGTGGATTGTCTACATAGATTCTTGTGTTGATGCATTGGTTTTATAAGCATTTGGATGTGGTGTCCAAAATTCTATATGTTTAGTGATTGGACATTTAGAGGACAATAAACAACAAGGGAATGATGTGATGCCATTTTTTTGTTTGTTTTATTCCTTAATTGTTACAGTTTTCAATGCTCACAATCTAACATACATCTTAAAAAGTTTAAAATGCAATGCCCCAGAAATTACGATTAAAAAGATCATTACTCATATTATACATTGCAATTTAGTTGGATGCCACATGTATGTATCATGTATGCAGTGCGACAAGACTTTCACCTGACAGTACGTAGGGGTTCAAAATACTTCATGTATTTAATGAATTAGGCACAGGTGCATCAATAATAATGATTCCAAGTAACATATTGTCCCTCCTCCTGTTTTATATTTGCAACTTTGCTTATCCCGATCAACACTGAAACACATTTTGGTAGGTTGCAAATCAGGTCAAACATACGATTGATGGTTAAACAAGTTGCTCACATGTCTAGAAGCTGTGATTGAAACAAAACAAAAGATTTGTCTGTGCTTCCTCCAATCCACCTACTTTAACCCTCTTTATTTGTCAGAAACACTCCAGTCTCCTCCCATATATACAAGAGAATTAGCCATCTGGGTATAACACAGGATCGGACAATACGGTTTTACTTCCCAGATGAGCTTGCCTTAATAAAACCTCTGTCCAGACCTTGACCTCTGTTTGTCATGGACTTCATAGATTCTAGATTATAGTGTCCTGAAATGATGAAATAGATTAGACTTTTAAGAGCAAAAGGTTTACATATGCTGTGCTTGAATCAACTGCCAATGTGGCTGGAGTGTCAGGATTCATAAAAGTAGACATACTGTGGGCTGCAGAGGATCTGTAATATGGGGCCAGATCATCAATCACTTTACTCTAAGAATAGTAGCAAGTGGCTCTATACATGGAGCCCCAAAGTATTAAAAAGTAGATAAAAAACAAACAAACATCCTGGGTCCTAAGCATTAAAGGGGAAAGAATTGGTCTCTTAGAATGGAGAGACGGCTAGGTACCAAATGATAGCCCTAAAAATTTCATCACCATGCCTTTAGAAGCTTTAAGACAAAAGGCATACCTGCAGTTGTAAAAAAAACAAAAAAAAAACAACAACAAAAAAACATGGCACTTATGGATATATCAACAATATTGGTGTTCTAATCATATTTTCTAAGACATAGAAAAAATAGTAACAAAATAAAATAAATGAGAGCTGTGAAAATGGGAAACTCTTTAAGATTTAAGTAGCAGTTCTACCAAAAAACATCTTATTGCATTTCAACAACATCTACAATTAGAACAACATCTAATTTTACTACAATTAGCTGTTTTCAAATGGAAATTAGTTGAAAAAACAGTTTAATACAAGAAAAGCATTACTGGAGATCTGTTTAACATATAAGGAGCAATTAAAACATTTGTGGAATTGAAAAGTCCAGCATTATAATTTGATTTTATTTGTGTCGGATGTAACCAACAGCATGGAAAGATATAAAAATTATTTTCATTCAAGAGAGATCTGTGGTCCTAATTCACTTACAAATAAAGTACCAAAATACCACATTAATTCCAGCATATAGGACAAGATATAATGTGAAGATTAATGTGTGAATTCAAGAATTGTTTTGGATATTCCTGATATTAAATTAAAATCCTAGGTTAATATTGTTGAACTGTGGTTACATTGTATATATTTTTGTTTAGTTTGAAAAAGCAGTAGAACAGGAGAGATGATTATTTGTGGAGGTACGCATCTAGCCACAGCTCACCAGACTTCTTCAATGACCTGAAGTGGACATAAATAAAATCTCAGCGTTCACTGAAGGATCAAACATTTTTTCTAAGCAACTTAGATACTTAATATTTCACATGGTGTATTAAAACAGTGTGTACTGTATATATATATATATATATATATATATATATATATATATATATATATATATATATAAAAACCTCAGTAGTAAGTTACTTACGTGACAATGTCACACCAGGATTCCCACAGGCCTTTGACCTGATACACAACACCATACTTCTCACAAAGTTTTCGTACATGAGGAGCTGCACGACTATAGTTATGGCGAGGCATCATGGGAAAGAGACTAGTGGGGGTGGAAAAAAATACAGACATCATATAAGAGTACCATACACAAGCATGTTCGTAATATGTACTGTATGCACCTACTGTATGAACAAAAGACCAAAAAAAGAGTTTTAGGCCACTTACTGGTGTTCAATCTGAAAGTTAAGATGGCCACTGAACCAATCGTTGAAAGGTGACTGCTCAATATTACAAGTGGCTTTCAACTTGGAAAAAAAAAAAAAGACATGAAAGCACAAATTTAAATTAAATTATTTTTAAATTATTTAATTATTCGTTTAGTAATTTATTTCTACATACTTCTACACATACCTAAATAATGAATGTGTTACTTAAAGAAATGCAGACAGTAATATCTGTCTATAAATGTTATCAATATATAAATATATCCTATAAACCTTTCTAAAATCTACACTGTAAAAATACCATGTGATATGTGTAATAATAATAATAATAATACATTATATAAATGTACAGAGTCAGGCAAAAATATGTATACACACATCAACATGAAAAATATTAGCCTCTCTAATACTGTAAATTGCTGTAATCTCTAGAACAACCTAGCTGATTTCAGAAAGTAATGCTAAATGTTACAGTATTAGATAATAAAAACAGACAGAATAAAGATGGAAAAAAGAATAACAAACATTTCTTTTTACATAAGTGGAAAACACAAGCTGGTATTACATAAACTTTTACAATACCATGTGATATGTGTAATAATAATAATAATAATAATAATAATAATAATAATACATTATATAAATGTACAGAGTCAGGCAAAAATATGTATACACACATCAACATGAAAAATATTAGCCTCTCTAATACTGTAAGTTGCTGTAATCTCTAGAACAACCTAGCTGATTTCAGAAAGTAATGCTAAATGTTACAGTATTAGATAATAAAAACAGACAGAATAAAGATGGAAAAAAGAATAACAAACATTTCTTTTTACATAAGTGGAAAACAGAAGCTGGTATTACACAAACTTTTACATCATGGCATTTGGTTATTCAGAGTGACATTTTTATCTCTTTATACATCTGAGCTTTGCTCAAGGTCCCAACAGTGGGAACTTTGTAGTGCTGGGGTTTGAACCTGATCACTAGACCAATGCTTTAACCACTGAGCTACCTTTGCCCCACAAACATTTTGTACCTTAATTATACGGCTATCTTAATAAGCAAAACCATGGACACGATAATAATAATAATGTTCAACCAAGTCCATAAAAATAGACATTGTAAAATAGAGTTGCACAAGACCTGAAATTAATCAATTAATAAAAACTCAAGGGGAATAGTATTTGGGGGCATGGTTATTAGTGGTTAGCACCTCCAGCCTTGCACCTCCAGATCCTGGGTTCGATTCCCGCGTTGGGTCTGTGTGCATGGAGTTTGCATGTACCCGTGCTACCCATCTACCCGTGCTTGGTGTGGTTCCATGGTGCCGTTTCCAAATTGCCCATAGTGTGTGAATGTTGTTCAAAATGGGAATAAATACAATGGTCACCATTGGCCTTCACGGCCCCTAGTTGGATTACTCCTGGATGGATGGATGGATGGATGGATGGATGGATGGAATTTCATTTGGTGCTATATGATGGTATTTACATACATCCATATCAAGTAAACAGTACAGGAATTACAGCAATCTTACAGTATATCTACTCTGCCATTTTTAAGTGACCATAAGTAAAGAACAATTTAATTTGTCAGTTCCAGTGAAACAAGCCATCATTAGGCTGAAAAATCCAAACCAAATTATTGGAGACAGGAAAAACAAGTCTTCTTTTTTTAGGCTGTACTCATCAAGGTTCAGGGTTCGAACAGTCAGCTTTCCAGGAATCCCGATTTCGGTCCTTTTACTGTTCACACTTCAACGTTCTTGGAGGTCCCCAATTTCCTGTGTGGCTTATAATGGCATTGTGTTAAGGGCCTTGCCCTAGGGCCCAACATTGGCATGGCTTAAACCCCCAGCCCTCCAATCATCAACCCAGCACCTCAACTGCTTGAGTTAGAATTGTACTAGTCAGTTATTTGGTGCATTCTTAAAAAGGTAGCCAAGTCAATCCCTTGACCCGAATCCCACTAAACATGCATATTACTTGCTGAGAGCAAAATCAATGGCAAAAAATTTCCAGGAACTTGTTGAAGCAAAATACAAAATATGATACTGGCATATGATCCAAAGAAATCCATGTGCTGCAAAGTAATGAAGCCCTATGCTTACAGCATCTTCTACAGAACAGTTGGCTCTGTAAGCAAGCTGCAGATAACACATTTGAGGTAGGCAAGGACAAGTCTCAAATTACTTCATGACTACAGATGCCCGTACCTATATACCTCTAGGATTATGTAAAAATAAATGTAAATTTAACTCTGTAGGGGAAAAAAGGCTATTGATTTATATACTGTATCTACAAGGTGTGTTCAAAGGTGTGTGAAGGTATAAAACTGATTTATTGATTCAAAATTTCAAGCACAGCACATTTGAATGGTGGCAAAGTTTCAAAGAAGTCTGTAGATCTGTGAATAATGACCCCGGCCTAGGTGGCTTAGATCCCATTGTATTTATTCCCTTAAACATTCTGTGAGTAGAACACCCAATCCTTAAAAATGAACAGATAACTTGCCGATAGTTTTTGGAAGAGACACATCTGTCTGTGGGAACTCAATCAATCACAAACACCACTTGCACATTACAGGGAACGAGGCTGGCACTTATTTCCACACCCCTCTTTACAGTCCAGACCTTATGTCAAGCAGTTTCTGCATGATTGCTCCATTAAAGGAGTTACTGGGAGTCCAGTTTTAGACATGAAGCGACATATTGAGAAAACTTTCTACATTGATTGTATCCAAGCACTAGTGAAACGTCGGGATAAGTGCATTAATGTAGCAAGGATTTACTTAGAGATGTAAATGTAGTGTTTATTCTCATAACTATGTTTTGTTATTTTGCACAATCAAAGGTCCCCTTTTGACTTGAAGACTCCAAATCTATCTAATTTTAAACATATATTGCTTTCAGTCATCACTGATACTTTGGGGGTTGTTTTGGCATGGTTCACAAGCTTTACAGACATTATAGAAGGAGAATCAGTGCTACTGTGATATTCTCTCCAGCATAACCTTCCCCTAATACCAAACAGTAAAACAGGGAGTGCATATAACCATACTGTATATATTGTGTAAGACATTACTTAAGTGTTTGAGCATTATTGTATACAGAGTGGAGTAGCTGCCATTGATTAGAAGTCAGTGATCATAAAAAAGGGAGACAAAATGTACCTGCATGGTGAGCCAGTCACCATTTTTGTCATGGTCAATGTCCATGGGAATGTGGTTCATTTGGGTCACCCACACAAACCAGTGACTCTCTAGAAACCTGGCAATCACGCAAATAGCAGAAAGTTCAATGTATCTGTTTTCTGTCATGTGTAAGATTTTGATATACAGAATAGTAATACGCTGTCTTCAATCATTACGTCTTACCTTACAAAAATCAGAAGCACTAATGAGCCCAGAATTCCATAATAGGGAACATAGCACGAGAGGTAACGTGCATAGAAGGACAGATACCATGCAAAGTCCTTAAAAATAAAATGAAATAAATTAAATTGTTACTATTTTATCAAGATGTAACTCTATTGTGTTTTGTCATAGCAAAAGGAATTGCCATAACAACTTACCACCCAATCCCGTTGTAAATACATAGTTTGCAAAATGTGTAGGTTGAAGTACAACGGTATGAGCAGGGGAGGGCCAACTACAGTATGTGCAACAGAGAAAGACATAGAAAGAGTAGAAATGTGTTGGTAGGAGTGGTTATAATGGTAAACATACTATGCATATATGCATACTATGTGCATATTTTGATGGTAATGCTGGTTCAATCAAAATATAATATTGCATGACATACTCAAAAAGAAGTACTTGTGTTGATGGTTATAGGGCATGTTCTTCACCTTTTTAACACCATACTGTAACAAAGAAGGGTGGGAAGAAAGTTAAGATAAATAAAATAAAAAACATGAATTTGTCATTCCAGAAAAACTGTAAAGACTAATTAATTGCTATATAGTCATAATTGTTCCTGATAGGAACACATAATTCATTCAGTTTACCTCAACAGGCAGGATGTTTCCCAAGACCAGTATGTTAATCATGTTGACGTCAGGGTCCTTAGTGATCACATTGGGCTTAGCATGGTGCTGAAAGTGCCGATGGTTCCACCAATTTGCAGAAGCCCCCTATGTGTTCAGAAACACACACACAGACACACACACACACAAGCACGCACACGCGCACACACGCGCACACACACACACACACACACACACACACACACACACACACACCCATGCAAACATTTTGAAAACACTGCTAGGGAAAGTGAAACATGATGAATTTCTTAGGGCCTATTTTAATATACACTAATGAGTCAAAGCATTTAGACCACTCTATGATTAAGTAAATAATAATAATAACAACAACAACAACAACAACAATATTAGATATTCTTTAACTAATTTTTCAAAATTAGATATTCTTTAACTTCTTATATTTATCTTATTCAAATACTTTATTTCATTTTATTCTTATTCTGTATATTATGTAAATAAGTGTTTTATTTTATTTAATTATTTTTTGTTATAATATAGTAGATCAATAGCAGTCGTATAAGCATTTCACTTCATATCATACTGTGTATGACTGTGTATGTGACGAATAAAATTTGAATTTGGAATAATAATAATAATAATAATAATAATAATAATAATAACCATAATAATAATAACAACAACAATAATAATAATAATAACCATAATAATGATAACAAAACAACAACAACAACAATAATAATATAACAACAACAATAAAAATAATAATAATAATTATTATTATTATTATTATAGCTGTTGTTGGTGCTGGTGTTGTTATCTTAGAGCACAGAAATGTAGTGATATGTTATATAGTAATCGAAAGGTCTGGTCACATTGGATGTATGGAGAACAACTGGGCTACTTTAGGGGAGCCAAACAGTATGGCCAGATGTCTAGGTCTGGGCATCTCTGAAACGACAAAGCTTGCTGGATGCTCCCTGTGTGCAGCAGTGAGAGCCTACTGAGAGTGGTCCAAAAGGGATAAACCAGGAACTTGCAAGAGAGTGTTGGAGGCTCATCAACACACAAGGGCAGAAAGGGTTGTCATGTCATGTTATGGAAATATTTAATAATGGTTACAGAAGGAAGGTGTGAAACCACACAGTGCTCCACACCCTGCCGTGTAAGAAGCTTCACAGCTACAGACCCAGTTAGTGTGCCCATGCTAACCCTTGTGCAGTATTGAATGCCACTACAATGGAAAAAGGAGCCTGATTTGTGAAGCTCTACTGTGCAGCTTATAGGACTTAAAGGTTCTGCTGTGAATGTCTAGCCAGATACCAGATGGCAAGACAAATAGCATATTAAACAAAAAGTAATCGTTTAAAATAGTTTGACTCATCGGATCATTTTACATTAGAAAATGAAAATTCCTTTGTGATTCCTCATGCATGTTGTTTTAGACAACACCTTTATAATTATTCTACCATCATCACTCAGCAAAGTTTGGCTCATAATCTGTTAACAACTAATACCCCTATCTCACCAACACAGTTTCGCACAGTGGCCGTAAGTACGGTTCATCATGATTCACCACGCGTTTTGACACTGTGATTAGGTTTCCTTCTTTCCACACCTCGGACCTCGCGGCTGCTCACGGTGCCTAACACCGCTTTTCACCGCATAAGTGATATAGGGGTATAACAGGAGGAATAACTGAAGGGGGTGGGTTATCGGGGACGGGGCTTGTAGGACGTCTTTCACACACACACACACACACACACACGCACACACACACACACACACACACACACACACTAACGGAATGACTGCTGTTTGGCTCACGGCTTACATAAATTTTCTGAATAACGCATTACATTTTTGAAAATATGACTAAATAACTGAGTACTTAAATGGCAGACCTAACGCTTTCATTACTTCAAAAAAGTAAATCCAAGTGCTCTAACACGTTACACCCAACATGTCGGTGTACAGTATATCTATATGATAAATGGTTGTATGTCACTTGATCTGGTACCTTCAGGTGTCCAATGACGAATTTGTGCAGAATGTGATCCCAGGTGGAATTTTTAAAGACTGACAGATGGCCAAAGTCATGCTGAAGCCATCCAGCCTGAGCCTGTATAGTAAAGGAGAGAAAGCACACATGAACATCTAGTCTCAGCATCACTTTTTTACCTTAGTTTTCCCCCAATGTGGTCACCTGCCAATTCTCTTCTATTCATCAACCAATGTATGAAACATCAAAATCAACATTGAAAGAGCGAGTTCTGACCAATGTACGGACAAAACCTTTCTTTTATTTATATAGATATAGTATACTGCATTACACCCTTACTTTCAGTAACTACCTTAACCTTGTTATGACTTAATATGACAATATAAAGTATGAATGATTGAAATATGAATATAAAAAAAGTAAAAAATTAAGCCATCCTACCTGTGCAGTTGCTAGTATGACAGATATTAGTGCTGTAATAATCCAGCCATTGCCAAATGTCCAAAGTAGTGCTAAAGACAGGGCCTCCAAGAGAAGAATGTGGCCAAGATATAGGATAAAAAACAATGGACTGGTGCGGAATAAGCCCTGTGCCTCCAACTGCTTACGCAAAGTCTCGAAATCTTCCACTAAAGCAGCCTGAAATAGATGACACAATAGAGTCACACCAACAGGAACTGAGGATGGAAAGTTATACATACTGTCTCAGGTATATATTCTTGCTAACTTAAGAATCCATAGTATACCTAATAATTAGTTATTATTGCAAAGTAATAATGTACGTGGTTCTAAGACTATATAAGGTTATGTGTGTACAGTAAAATAGTTCTTCAATGGGGTTAAAGACCTCCAGGGCTCAGAGAGTATGTGAACTTTTTCCATTTACAAATATTTTTAGTTTTGTTTTTGGACATTTTTAGTAGTAATTGCAGTTTCACAGTCAGTATAGCCAGTTGGGTTCCGTCTTTCAGCCCTGTAGGGAAAAACCCCTTAGTTTGGCAGGGTTCCATAGTCACAGTCACCAGATGATGACGTTTACTGGGCAAAGAGGCCACCATGGTGGTCCAGAATGAAAGGATTTAGAACTCTATTTATATCAAAGAAACCAACTGACCAAAAAAATCTAATGTGTTTCAAATAATTAAATACAGTCCTATTAAAGTGATATATCTCATTGTAACCTGTCTGAAAGATGGGAAGAATTATTGGTTTATCTTGAACTGCAATAGAATAAATGGATGAAACTTGACCCAGTCTGGAAAACTGGGGCAAAATGTACTGCCTCTAAGAGGCAACAGGTGGCAGTAGATACAGGGACATTATTTTGACCCTAAATAACCTCATAGACAGTCACATGCAAGTTAAACTCTAGCAGCCAATAGATGGTTGAGCCTGAACCAGGAGACCTTATACCACCACAATCACTGCCTTCATTAGCTTCAGGTCAACAGATTGTATAGCAACAGACTGTTTTATTAATAATTAATTTCTGTAATATGTTTTTTTTAAAGCCATAATTTCAACATTAAACAACTAGATTAAATCCTTATTTAGGATTTTCTAATGCAAGCTGGCCTGACAGCACCTAGGTAAAGGCAAGCGAACAAATCCTACTGATTCAGCTTTGTTGCTGAGAGCTTCAAATGTCCAAATATATTGCCACCTCTTTAAATTCTATTTTTATTTCTCTTAAAACATGATAAAAAATCATCTGATCATAGCGGATCCCAGTTATTAGACAAATACAACCTCAGACGAAAAACAACATATACCTTTTTTTTACCCTGCCATTATTTATTTATAATTCAATAGCTTGTAAATCCACCTTAAGCACAGGTAACATAAAGTAATTATTTCCTGTATGTCTTTATCAGTCTCTCACATTATTTTGGTCTTTTCTTCTTTACAACATTGCTTCAGTTCCATGAGGTTTTTGGGCATTTGCTTATGCACAGTTCTCTTAAGGTCCCAGTACAGCATTTCAGTTGGGATGAGTTGATTAAGAAATTCCAAAACATTGAATTGCAGAATACAGCAATTTCAGATGTAGATTTACTGGTGTGCTTCAGATCATTGTTGTGTTCCTTGAGCCGATCTCAACCAAGCTTTAGCTTTAGCTGAAGACTCTGGTATACAGAGGAGTTCATGGCCAACTTATTGACTGCAAGGGCCCAGGTGGTGTCTCTGCAAAATGAGGCCAGATTATCAACCTTCCACCACTGTGCTTGACAGTGGGTATGAGGAGTTTCTGAGATGCCCTTTGGATGTTGCCAGACATGGGGCTGGGCATTAAGGCAAAACAACACCAGTTTGGTCTCATTTGCCCGTAGGACATTATTCCAAGAGTCTTGTAGTTTGTTCTGAGTTTTGCGAACTCAGTTGTGCGCCCATGTTCTTTTTAGACAAAAAAGGCTTTCTCCTGGCAACCCCTCCAAACAAGCCATACTTCTTCGCTCTTCCTCTAATTGTGGTTTTATGGACTTGAATGCTTTCCACTTATAGTGAACAATCATTCCACTGTAGAACGTTGAACTCCAAATTATTTGTCAATGGTTTTATAATCCTTTCCTGACTGATATGCACTAACAATTGCTTCCTTAAAACTATTCCTTATATCTTTCCCTCTTGGTGTGTGTTAACAAACACCTAAAGTGCTGATGATCAGCATCACCTGGCTGCAACTTACCTTTTTAAATCCTGGAAGCAGTAAGAGGGTACTTAGTATTGCCCTTGTTTTTTTGTTTGTTTCTTTCTTTTTGCTTAAATATTTTTTTTTATAAATTATGTTAAAAATACATCAAAATACACTTCTCTACTTCTTCATAATTTATCTAAATATTTCCCTTGGAAATCATTAGGTTAGTACTTGATAAAGTTTAAGTCAGTGTGAATGCAATAATACACTTTACTAGGCTTACAGTAGCAGCTTATACTGTACTGGTATATACAGTAGAAGTTTATACTGGTATATAGAAATGGTCCCAGTTTAAATCCATACTAACTCTGTACTATACTATACTATACTAACATGTATTCTATGGACATTAGATTTTATACTACAGACATAATTATCTGCAGCCAATCTGTTGGTTAGTTAATATTGAGTCATTCAATATGATAAACCTTTGGAAAAATAATTTAACTATTTCCTTAACATAGATCTCACGGCTCCCCGAAAGTGTTTCTGTTAATGCACCATTTCAGTGTCTATGCAGTGTCTATCTACTGCTGAGCCACAGTTTTAGCAACTTTACTGAAATGATTATTGGCACTTTGAAGTTTATACCATTCCACCTGAATTGTCAAATACAAATTGATCTGCAACAAATCGTTATTGGATATGAAGAACAAGAAGGTGCTACATTCTCCATCAGCTGCCCATGTCTACTGTATATAATGTCAGTAATAGAAACAAAGTTGTGTGATGTGCAGTTGCAGCCATACGTTTTTTCCTTGGTCTTGACTGGGCTCTGAGGATGCCAACTCTCCCACCAGCAGCGGCTTCATGTATTTCCGCACAAAACGCTGATCCGGATGGAAGGCTGTAAATGCTTCCTGCAAGGGCAACAATATTTATTCTTTTTGCTCAATACTACTGGGTTTATATCAGTAACTTCAATGGCCTATTGTATATGCAAGTGATCACAAACTAAATAGTAGTTATTAAACTTTGAGGATTTAGCTGTGTGATTACTGGTGCATGGTAATTCTTACGTTACTTATATAAGAACCGCATCTGTGGTTTAAAAAGTTAAAGCTTAAATTTAAAGTTTAAATTTAAAACATGAATGAATATCTGAAGAGGTGGCTAATTACCGTTGCATCCTCTCCAGCATAGTGCCCAAGAACTCTACGTCCTCCAGGATGTTTTTTTGTCCACTCAGTCACGTTGTACACTTTTCTCTCGATCACAACCCACTGATCACCCCTGCGTTTGTGTTTCTGCACTTCCTCCCAGGTGTACTGTTTGCATGAACTTGCCTCTCCTGACCCCAGTTGCTCGCCCCGGTGTCCTCCGCCGCCCATCTCTCTGTGAGCAAACAGTCAACATCACTCAAACAGGAAAGTGCAAAAGCACTGGACTTAGACCCCCCCGACCCCCCATCAACTGGATTGGGATCTAAGGAATTTGGAGGCCAGGGTGGTGGTCTTGGGCTCATTGCCTGCTGTGCCCTTTGTGTGGCAGGCTGTGGTGCACTGGGTGTTCTGATGCCTTTCTAACATCGCCAGCATTGAATTTTTTGATTCATGCTGCATTGGCGTTTTTGACATCGCCAGCATTGAATTTTTTTGATTCATGCTGCATTGGCGTTTTTGAAGGATTCGAGTGAACAGGCTAGCCTTTAGTTCCAGTGGGCGTAGGTGAGCTTTACGAGCGCACGATCCTGTCACCATTATACTGCCGTATAGCTGGTGATCATTGTTGTACAGTTTAGCTGGCAATGCTGTTTACTGTATGCTACGGCTGATCGGGGTATAATTAAATTATCATTAAAATGATGAAATTTCTTCTTCTTTTTTTTTTTTTACATACACCACCACCCGTATGAACAAAGAGCACACAATGAGACTGCTGTCCAGGATTGCTGGAAAGATTGAAAGCAGAAACAAACAAACAAACAAACAAACAAACAAAAACATGTTTTCACATGTACTTGTATTTCTAATGTTTATACATTTTTAGGAAACTAATCCATTTTTAATAACTAATGGCTGTTTTGCGCAGCTGTCTGGACATGCTCTTATGTGCTCATATAAATACACACAAGTGAATAATTACTTATTTATATTGTATATACTTTATTACTGCCTCCCACAAAAAAACCGTTATTCGTACCCGAGTAATGCACCTGCCTGAGGAGTCAGAAGAGGTCTCGTTTCTTTGCTGTTAGTTTGTAATACAGTCTCATTAGATAAAAGTATTCTGTAAGTTCATGTACAAAGCCATTCACGTCTTATAGTACAAGTAAAGATTCCTGACTCGCTAGGAACGCGGTAAACGCATGCAGAGATGTACTCACTCGTTCAGGTGCTGCTTCTTTGCATGTGCATTTAACGGAGCTCAGTCCTCCGTGCTGAGTACGTGTACTCGGTGTTATCAGTGCTCTCGCCCGGTGCGGCGCTGCGCTTTCATACCGGCTCTCATCACTGCGCTCCTCTCCTGAGTTCCAAACACATCGTTCGAGCGCTTCTGCTCCAATCCGCGCGCGCGTCCCGCAGCTTCCTGACCAATCAGCGCGCAGCTCTTCTTACCGATTCTACCGAGTTTATTCCTCTCTCTCTCTCTCTCGTTCTCTTTCTCTGAATTCGTAAGTGATTGAAAGTATTCATACTTCCATGGTTTGTTTTTTTCGTCATGGCAAAATGTCCCAGAAAAATCATTTAACATGGTGGAAATGTATGTTTTTTTTTGTTTGTTTGTCTTTCTGTCTTAAAATAGCACACTCAAGGAAACTGTTTATGCAAAAATATGCTCTAACTTGCCATATAACAGATCATTTTTTACATGCCTAAAAAGCATATTTCTATCACCAACTAATGTTTTTCACACTTTTTTTTCTTTATGCAGAAAGTGGGGTAAACTTTGCAGGACAGACGTTCCTTCAACTTTTATTCCAACTGTCTTTATTGTTTTGAAAAAATTTTAACAGACATACAGCATAGATTGAACAAAAGGCATATTTAAATATAAAAACATGTGTAAACAAAGGTGCAACTGTATGTCATCCCAGATCCTATAATCCCCTACACCCATCCCATCACAGGCCATTCCCCAGGAGAGACAAAGACCGATACAACATCAAACTGTACCCTTCCAGTTAGCACTGAGCATATACACATACATATATATATATATATATATACACATATGAGGGGATGCAGAATGAAGTGGATGAGATAAATAGTAAGTGAGGTATGTAAACGCATACATACATACATACATACATACATACATACATACATACATACATACACGCACACACATACATGCACGTCTGCATACAAATGCACATACATATACAATTTTTTTTTTTAAGTAAATAAATAAATAAATAAATAAAGGGGGGGGGGGCGGAATAATAAAATAAAACATTAAAAGAAAAATAAAATAGGATTCCTTCAACTTTTATTCAACAAAGGCAACACTGGCCAGGACAAAAAGAATTTGAGTAAAGCATTCTAGAAAAAAAAAATACAAACGTGATAAGAATTAAAGAAATGAAACAGGTGAAATAAATAACCTTGATTATGTATTTACAGTGGCACCTGTCAAGAAGTGGAATATTAAACAGCATGTCGAGGTGTTTGAAGCAAGAAACATGACTGACTTATGGCCAAATTTTTATGGGGAAATGATTGTATCAGAGCATCTCCGAAACTGAACGTCTTGTAGATTGTGACCAGTATGTGGTGGTAGGTACCTGTCAAAGGTAGGCCAGGGAAGAATAAAAGGGTAGTGAACTGGGACTGGGTTATGGGTTACAGGTGCCTACAGGTCTAAGTAAGACAGGTAAATACAAGGCACCATATAGCAGTTTGGGGAAGAGTAGCCACAGATCAGTCATAGTGTCTATGGCTGAGCACTGGCAAAAGTGTCTCCAGTGGCACATAAGCATAAGAACTGATCCATGGAGCAATGAAAGAAGGTGGCCTGGTTTGATGAATTATGATTCTTATGTGGATTATGTCAGGTGCATATGTCTCCTTTACCTGTGGAAGACATGGCACCTGGATGCACTCCTGCAAAGGCAAGCATGGGTTGATGTTCTGCTAGCCAATGTTATATCCTGGCATTTATGTGGATGCTACTTTGACACATACCACGTACTTAAACGATGTAGGTAAACACTTTTTTTTTTTTTTAAGAAAACATCCTTGACAGAGTTCCCATTCCTTTGTAGAAAGAGATTACTGAAAGCAAAAAAGCAAGTACATGAAAGGAATATCACAGTACAGCTTCTTTCTAAAGCCTATTGTGCCATACCGCTCCCAGGTCTTTCACTAGTATTACATTTATAATGCTTTATTTTTTCATAACACACACATGCACAGACTGGGTGCCACACAGATGCGGGCACACACGGGCACACACACACGCACACACACACACACACACACACACACACACACACACACACACACACACACACACAATCACACACAATCACACACACACATACACACACACATCAACTGTTATTGTTCTTCACCAACTTTTTTTTTTTAATATAATGACATAAAAATAGGATTCATTACACCATTTAATGTTTCATAAATAAAATAATTATAATCCAATAATCTTTCCATAATTTATGTTATGGCCATATAATGCTTTTGATTATTTGAATAAAGAAAAACTGACTGGTGTGTGGTTGGCTCTTTATTGGTTCACGTGGATGGCAGTGATGCTGATATGACATTATCAGTAAACACTGCTTATGGTTTTGATCTTATGCCATCTCTCGGAATTTAATTGACAGTACTATGCAAAAATGTAACCACCGAATAATCTCTTCATATTTTGTTTACAAAGAGCTAAATCTTATTGTATTTTTAATGTAGACTTGTATCTGACCAGTTTCAGAGGAATGTTTTTTTCCTCGTTAAGCAACACAGTGACCTTGCTGCTGAGATTGTTACATAAAAAATCAGTTTCTAAATTGTACTGTATTTTTAAGCTCTTTGCAGCCTGTTTCAGTAGCCCTTCCCCCCCCAAAAAATGTAAAAATTTCATTTACTTAATTTAATATAAAGTTTAACTAAATTTTACAGTAATTAATATGAAGAAACGAGAGGTGACAGTAATGTATATACCATTGCCTGCAATGGCACTTACCAACCAATAACTCTTTTGTTACTATCCAACTACAACAAACTGAAATTAATCACAGGCCTATATATATATATATATATATATATATATATATATATATATATATATATATATATATATTATATTTTTTTTTTTTTTTTCATTTTATTTTAGAGTAATGCTTTAACTTTCTCTCTTCTTGTTTACTTATATACCTTTACAAAAAATTTATTAAGTATTAGCATTTTAGGAGTAGTACAGTGCATACTGAAAAAGCCTAATTAACTATTTACTTTCTCATAAATAGAAAATTTATGAATGATCCAGCTTTCTCTTTGTATTTATATTAATAAATACTATAGTATTGTATAAATAGTAATGATCAAATAACATAAGAAATGGGTAAAATGTCATTGGTACAAGGTCTGCAGAAGAACAAACAGTTTGGCAGTGAGGATACTGCGTGCACGTACTCATGAGGTGCTTATATTAATCTTTTTGTTTTACTGACTGATAACAGAGCGCAGGTCACTTTGCCACAAGCTGCTCTTTGTACTGCTAGACATCTACAAGCTACACTGCTCACCCAGGAAACATAGCACTTGCTACTATAAAAGGTCTGCTTTTTAAAACCCTGTCCTTTTTTTATTTACTTTACATTTGAAAAGCAATTGCAATTTAATTTTAACTTTATAGTTGAACAGCTAAAATTAAGCAAATTAAAAGAAATCAGCTTTAAAGAACAAACCATGTACAAACAATGCATATTTCAGTTAACTGATGTGTTCAGTCCTGCCTGTCTATTTTATCAACATAGAGGCTAATTTTCACAAGCAATTGTGTAATTACTGTATATTACACATGCTATGCATTATTTTAATATACTTAAGTAAAATAACACACCATTTCGGAACATTCAAATAAATCAGATACATCAAGTTAAGAAAACTACTCAGAGTATTTTAAAATACTATATCTGGGTTAAGAACCCTTCAACACATTATTACAACCTGGTGCTGAACCATCTTCCACTTTGTGGAAGAAATGTGGGCAGGAACAAACCCTGAATGGAGATCCCATAAACACTTGTTGAAGATAAATGTTAAAAATCAACAGTAAAAAACATAAATGTTTACTTGCGAAAGTAAGAGAATTTCCATATGCACACAATTTGATACAAACTCACAGGATTGGGACTAAACAGCTGTGTGGTCGTAAGAAAACCACTTGTTAGTGACACTAATAAGAAAAAAAAGGCTCCAATTGAACAGATTTTTTATTAGTAAGGTCTAGGCTTATCAAGTTATGTCGCAATAAAATGAAGTCAGCTGATGACCTGAATTTGTTGAATGACCAGGTCATCACATCCATGGAGTTTTTCTTTCCTGAGAGCACCAATGTATTTAGTACCTTATCTTCTTAAACTGCAGACAACCTGATAAATAATTCTGTTGGTAAGTCTAACAAATAAAAATACAGTTTGCACAGTAGACAAAAAGTACAGTTAATTATTTAATTATGTCCTCAGTTGGACGAGTTTGTTGAGTTGGTCACCAGCAGGGGGAGCTCCAAACAAGTTAATAAACAGGTCAGTCCCTTTGCCTTGTCCAACCCTGGGCTCCATCATTTGCTAGAGGGTCTGGAAAGTTTCATGAGCACGTGTACCCAAAAACGGTCTACTTTTACAGAAAGAGTTAATTTGACTGAATTGAAACATGGCTAACAAAAGGAATCTCATCCATTGGCAAGGTTTCCGTAGCTATTGAATTTAAGTTATCCATAATTCGCTTCAGACCAGCATCTGTGACTTTAATATTAATTATATTCATAAATAGATCTGGTAATTTATATCTGCTGGTAATGCAAACTGTTCTTCGAATCACCCTTAATTTCTGATGTTTATTCAATGTTTTATGGAAAAAAAGTTAAAAAAAATAATAATAATAAATTAATGGCAATTCATTAAAAAGAAAACTCTTTGTAGGTTGGTAAAAGCAAAAAATAACAAGGGACCACGTGGAGATAATCTCTCAAAAACACAAACATTTGTACTGTATGGCTCGCTTTACTGGTTGCCCCTTTAGGATAGTGCTAACATGCCACAACTTTGGCTGCATTATATGTTTACTTTTATTCCCCAGGATATATGCAAATTTATGAGTGTACATATTAACTTCAGATGCTAACTACAGTACAGACCAAAAGTTTGGACACGCCTTCTCATTCAAAAAGTTTTAATTTGTATTATGGCAAGAAAAAAGCAGCTAAGTAAAGAAAAACGAGTGGCCAGCATTACTTTAAGACATGAAGGTCAGTCAGTCCGAAAAATTGGGAAAACTTTGAAAGTGTCCCTAAGTGCAGTCACAAAAACCATCAAGCGCTACAAAGAAACTGGCTCACATGCGGACCGCCACAGGAAAGGAAGACCAAGAGTCACCTCTGCTGCAGAGGATAAGTTCATTCGAGTCACCAGCTTCAGAAATCGCGGGTTAACAGCAGCTCAGATCAGAGACCAAGTCAATGCCACACAGAGTTCTAGCAGCAGACACATCTCTAGAACACACAGAACTCTAGAGGAGACTGTGTGAATCAGGCCTTCATGATAGAATATCTGCTAGGAAACCACTGCTAAGGACAGGCAACAAGCAGAAGAGACATGTTTGGGCTAAAGAAGTGTGTTCATGTGTGTGTTCAGTGTGTGAGTGCATGTGGGTCCTGAAATGGTTTGGCTTGTACACCACCATTCTCAAAGTCTCCTGGGATAGGGCCCAGACCCCCACGAAACTGTACTCTAATTGTTATGTATTTATGACAGTGTGTTAGGTTGTCTATCTCCATCTTCACATCTCTGTGTGTTCATAAAGCCTTATCATCTTCAGGGCTTCTTACCTTTCTGTCTCTAAACATTTGATGTAATGAACTGTGGTACATTAGTAAAACCTAGAAGGATAGTGCTGAACTGTTAACTCTGGTGACATAAGAAAATATTAGTGCGTGAGACTTAGATAGAGCCAATGTGTAGTTGTCATGTGGCCCTTTGTAGTTTGTGATAATATGCAGTGTTTACACTCAAAGTCTCTCTCTCTCTCTCTCTCTCTCTGTAAAAAGTTTTAAAGTTCAAAGGATGCTTTATTGGCATGGCTGTTTTAATAATGTTGCCAAAGCAAACGAATAAAAAGTATATTAATGTAGGCAAACAATAACACAAGATAAAAAAAAGATAATGAATACAATGAAAGGTATACATGAATAGACATAATTTAAGATACATAATGCAGAAAATTCCTACAGTAATGGAAACACTTATTTTATATATTTGAAGAGATAGTATTTGGATTGGATAAGATTTTACTTTATGGTTTGATAAGAATCTGAACACATCTCTCTCTCTCGCTTGCTCTCTAGCTCCCTCTGCGTTTGTCTATCCCTCTCTGTAAATCCAGGTTTGGCATGGCTGTTAATGCTGCCAAAGAAAACGAATACAAATTAAATTAATGTAGACAAACAATAAAAAAAAAAAAAAAAAAATATATATATATATATATATATATATATATATACAATATGCACAAATAGACGTTATTACAGAAAATATGTCATACTTACAAAAGCTCTACATGCATACATTTATATATTTATATGAATAGCGTTTGTATTGTATAAGAGGAGATTTTACTTTTTGGTTTGATGAGAATATGAACGTCTCTCTCTCTCTCTCTCTCTCTCTCTCTCCCTCTTTCTCTCTCTCACAAGTGTGTGTGTGTGTGTGTGTGTGGTAGGCGGATACAAACACATCAGCTCCTACAGTAGTGGAGACACTTCACGCTGTCTCAGTGCTTTACACCGGACTCGACTGGATTTTCACCTTAACATTGTAAACTTCGAAGTTTTGCCGAAGAGCACATTCAAGAGCGGCAGAAACAAAAGCAGGACGACGATTCGGCGTTTTCACGCGGATTCCCCTCAGATGAAGACCAGGTTTCTGTGAGACTAACAGCGGAGAAGAGAAGAGACCGCGAGGCTCCGGATGCGACGCCGCTTCTCGGGAGCGCGTGGTTTTCCTCTCAGCGCAGCACGCGCGTGCACGCGGGAAGGTATTTGTGCAGAAGTTTGTCTCAGGCGCAGTCTTTGTCTCTGCGCCAGTTCTGAGACATCTGTCTACTTAATGTCATAACGGAGTCTGACTGTTCCACCTGTGTCAGGATTACACTTTTAAACCATACTGACAATATTAATGTTTACCCCTCCAATAACTACACCTATTACTATTACTACAATTATTATTACCATTACTACTACTACTATTATTACTATTACTACTACTACTACTACTATTACTATCTGTTCTAGAACTGTAACATTTGTTTTAGTGTTGAGTATGGGCCTCCTCCGTCAGGGAGTATTTGATGACATGCTGCCTTGCTGTCCTGCATCAGGGTTCAGGTAGCTCCCAGCCAACACACCATGCCGCCCCGCATAGCAGCTCTTTGTGCCAGGGAAAGCCTGCTGAGTGAAGCTCAGCAGCGAGAGGGCAAAACAGTCAGAGAGACTTCTACACACACACCCAGCCCATCCTGAGACACACAGACTCTTTCACATACTCCCACTGGCAGACACATACATCCCATACACAGTGACCCAAAAAGGAGGGCATGGGAAACTCCTCTCAAAAAGAGGGGGAGGAGGAAACGGCAAAAGAAAAAGTGGATGACAGTGAGGGGGAAGTGGAGGAAGAGGAAACGGCAAA
The DNA here is from genome assembly GCA_013621035.1 of Clarias magur. NCBI lineage: Eukaryota > Metazoa > Chordata > Actinopteri > Siluriformes > Clariidae > Clarias > Clarias magur. Next base: position 2,227,769 of record QNUK01000014.1, on the reverse strand, counting down.
AGTGAAAGAAGAAGAAGAGGTGGTACAAAAGCTGCCTTCATGTTATAACGAGCTAATCTCTAGTGGTGATCCAGTTCTCGACCTGAGCCATTTTCGTTTGCGATTCCTCCCTAAGGAAGTCGTGGGCCTGGAACATTTGGAGAAACTGTACGTATGTGGAAATCGGATTCGCACTCTGCCTGATAGCATTGCTCAGCTGCAGGGCCTGCGCACTCTTGCACTTGACTTAAACAAACTGGACGATGTCCCACTGGGTGTGTGCCAGTTGGCCAACCTCACCCGTCTATATCTTGGCAGCAATCGACTGAGGAGCTTGCCACCAGAGTTCAAAAACCTGCAGAGCCTGCGTTGTCTCTGGGTGGAGAGTAACTACTTTCAGCACTTCCCCAAGCAGCTATATGATCTCCCTAACTTGCACTCGCTGCAAATTGGTGACAACAGACTCAAGAAGCTGCCGTCAGACCTGTGCCGCATGGAAGGGCTGAGGAGCCTCTGGCTCTATGGCAACCGCTTCTCAGAGTTCCCACGTGTTCTCCTGAAAATGGAACAGTTGGAGATTCTGGACTTAGACAAAAACAGTATCTCAGACTTCCCCAGTCTGTTGCAGTTCCCAGCACTCCGACTCTTCTCGTATGACCACAATCCTGTGAAGGGTCCACCACGTTTCGGACAAGATGTTATAATTGTTGGGGAAGGAGCAGCGGACGCCTTGGAGCGACGGGAGAGGAAAAAGGAAGAGAAGGAGAGAGCACAAAGAGAGGCGGAGGAGGCGGCTGCAGCGGCAGTCGCAGCAGCTAGCCCAACCATCCACGGAATACTTAAGAAATTGAGAATGAGCAAGACTTTGACCACAAGCGATGCAGCAATATCAGCTGAAGAAGATGTCATGTTACACGGCAAAGAAGAAGAGTTGGAGTCTGAAAGTCATACAGTGGCATTTGATAAGGGAGAGCTTGAATATGAGGGTGAGGGCTATGACAATTATGGAAGGTCTAAGCTGGAGTATGAACAAGCTGAGATAAGCTACGAGTATGAAGAGGAGGAACCTGAGCAAGGAAGATGAATGTAAAATTTGGCACCTTCCCTTTCACTACAACAAGCTTAGACTTTGGATTGCACTAACTCGTTAAAAGAATACTCTAGTATTTTTAACCTGTCTATCTACCACGTCTGCGCTATATATGCAAATTCAACACAAGAATTGACAAAGTTAACATGTACAAAAATCGGAAACCTAAATTCGAAACTCACTCAAAACAGAGGTTTAAGAGCAGGTGCAGAATTCGCTTAACCCTTTAAAATGTTTGTATACAACTGTATATACAAATATACAGTTTTCTATACATGTTGGAGTGCCGTGGGAAGCCCATGGAAATCTGTTAAGACCCTTTACCAGGTTGCTATAGACTAACAATGCTATATTCTATATTTTAGGAACAGGGTAGATTATTTAACATACAAGTCTTTTATTACCTTGATGAACAGAGTGATAACAATTTTACCAGGTGGCATTTTAGCAATTAAGCTAGCTGATATCGTTGACTTTCTATGATCAGTTGCACTAATGGTGTTAAGTCTTCAGTGTCAAGTGCAATCCAAGCAACATCTGTCCTCTAGGAGCCACCTCAAAGTTTATTATAAAGTGATAGGCTAAGAGAAGAGGGTTAGGCCACCCACAGGCTCTATCTGTGCACTTAATTTTTTTTTTCTTCTTGAGCAGTGAACAATAAATAATAGATACATGTTACTTAAACCTATTTTAGGGGAATTCCTGTATGTATGTGCAATCAAAGCAACATGATTAGGTTAGCAACAGATAACTGATTAGCTTCTCTGTGTGAAACTAGTCACATTCTGAAAGGAGAAATTGTACTTTGTATTAATTGTGCTTTGCATTAATACTTTTTACATTAACTAAAATCAGTAGTTTTTAATAGACCATTATTATAAAGGAGTTTCATACAAACTGGGTTACTTTTTTCCTCCGTACATTAACATTAAAGGTCGTTTACCGGTAATCATACACAGGGTAGATAGAATGTGGTAGATAGACATTAGGTTAAAAATTGTAGAGTTTTATCCAGTAAAAGCTACTGTGAAAAAAAAGGTTACAATACAGGACTCTTTAGGTTTTGCACTTAATTTCTCATTAAATAACCTGTGAAGAACAATGTGCAGCTGTAACTGACTAAAACTGTAACAGCTTTATACTTAATGAAGACCAACTTGTGTGTGTTTGTGTGTGTGTGTGTGTGTGTGTGTGTGTGTGTGTGTGTGTGTGTGTGTGTGTGTGTGTGTGTGCGTGCAAGTGACTGGGTTAACGAGAGGGTGTAATTCTACGCTAAACTGGGTGTTCTGTATCTGAAATTGGATATTGCGATTGCTGTGATGTCTTTTCCTGAAACAAAATCTCTCATTAAATAATCATTGGGTTGGTTTGCAAAAATGTTTTTTAATCATTCATGTATGGCTGGGAGAAAGATCTAGCACTCAAACTGACTTATAAAATATCCTCAATGCACACCAGCTCTGTAATTCATTCGAAGGAGGTACATGTGTTGCTTTTGTTACGAAACATTGCAGCCAGAAGCAACAGTAGCTCCAGAGCTTTTGAAGGTCTACCACTTGATAAACTTTGTTGCAGCAGCCAGAGTTTCTCCCAGGACAAAGTGTGAAAACCAGGCTGGTGTGAGGGGATACCGGGGAACTCTTCTCCTTAAAAGGCCAGAGTGAGAAGCAAATATGTTTACATATTAGTATGAGACAAGGAGGGAGGGCAGTTAAATGAGCCTTGATGTATAGAGGATGTATATAGAGTCACAATCTTCAAGCCTCTTGTTCCTTCTTTGTCAGGGTACAGCATGTTTCTTTTTTAACCATTCTTCCAATTTCCTCCTGTTTAACTTGGTGGTACTGTAAAGTGGAAATTATTTGGGTCATTATGATTCTAAAGTGCCTTTGAGAGTTCCGGAGGAACTGAGATTTTCCATTTAACCTCATATAAATTTTATTAAGTACACCTTAGAAATGCACGTTAGTCAACCTCTAGCACTTTTTAGAAAATTAGCTGCAAGTTGACAATGTATGAGCAAATCACAACATATGTCCACCCTGGCACTGACAAATTTAAAGTCGTCTAAATACATTTTCATAGTGATTATAAAATGTATGTTTTCATTATTTCATATATTGTCCCCATCTCAACAATATATTTTAGTTAATCAAAACTATTCACATGTCCACATTGTCATGGAAGGATTGGTGACAGATTGGACACTTTTTGCAAAAGTTAGCATTTAATGAGCATTGTGAATGAAATGATTCACTGTTAAAGGTGACTGACTGTGCAATGTTTATCACAAATATTTAGAATTTCTGAAAAATATAAATTTGATATTTATTATACTGCAGTTAGTTCTGACTGAGTAATCTGATTGGATGAGAGGAATTTCACGGGTGGTGATAAAAGATTATAGGGATGCACTGGGACGTTTATCTGCATATCACTGTGTCACAGATGCTCTAACAATCATTTATTACCCTAACTGTCGGTCACCAGCATGGGTGAGAGTATGAGGAGAGATCAGCTGCCTGTCAAAACCTACTGTACATTCAACACCAGTCATGGAATCACTTTCAGCAAGAAAACACAGTATGTCATCTTTGTCTCCTTAGTACTTACTAACTTAGTACTAACTCCTATAATTAAGGGCACTACTGTACTTGATATGTGGAACATGTGATTGTATACCATACTGTAATACTGCACACCAACCTATTTAATGCTAATTGGAATTGAACCCTGGAACATGGAAGGTAATGTAGCTGATAGTAAAAAATATCGAGAGAAATATGATGTAATAATAATAATATAAACGTATAAGATTTACAGGACTGTCCTGTAAATCTGTCCTGACTCATTTTGGCTACATAGTAGCAATGGGAATAGGATAGGAATTTAAAACTACTTTTACTCCAGCTACTTTTTCTTGTCAGCTCCACCAGTTATAGTTAGTTTCACCAGTCACGGGAGGATATGTGTTGATGGAGCAAAATAACTGGTAAAAAAAAAAATACATAATTATAATTATAATCCTAATCTGTTGATAATAAATCGCATGTATAAAAGTCTGACTGAAACTGTAACAGCTTTATACTTATACCTTATACTTATGCTTTATACTGTTGTACTGTTGTCTATTTCATCTTGACAATCTGAACATGTTAACACTTATAATTGTAGATATGTTTCTAAATGTGATAACTAAGTGATTCTAGACACCAAAGCCACAAAAAATATTTTGTTTCACTCTCTCCATCACTGACATTAAGTTTAGTTTTTTTCATCCTGTTATGATAAACTTCAACTAACTCGTGTTAATTTGCTGTCTGTGTTTATATAGATTATATTTTTAATCTTCAATCAGATAATAAGAAGTTTATCTCCCCCCCCCCCTTTGACTTTTTGAAGTCAAAGTCCAGATTCTCAAACAAGTCCAAACCAAAGAATAATAGAACAAAGTCATGCTTTAAATAAGAAATATATAGCTAATTTTGTAACTTATTTGTGTTTTTATAAGTACATCATTTTAAAATACTGAAGTCTTTAGCTGAAGTGTTCTATCAGATACAGTTTCCTGAATGCACTCTCCCCTTCTCTCTCTATCTGTCTGCTAAAATGTTAAAGAAACCATCTGCTAAATCATTTTGACTTTCTGACTCATCGTTATTGTAGCATGAGGTATTTGGAAAGGGTTTTGTCTCCCAAGGAAATTTTGCCACTGTTAACGGTGACTTTGTAGACAAGCTTCAGGTTAAAATGGTGCATTATTAGCAAGAATGTGGAGATGCTACTGTATATACAGTATAAGATTAGTTCCAAAATGTTAACTCTTTATATGGCACAATATACTATGATCCTAAGCAAAAGCCTGTATATCCCAGATGCTATATAGTACATTATATGGCCAAAAGTAACAAGACCTCCACAATTTCCATTCTTAAATCATGGGCATTAATATGGATTTATTCCCCTATTTTTATATTGGAATGTACCTGTGAGTTTTTGTGTTCATCCGTGCACAAGGGTTTTAGTGAGTTCAGACAACAATGTCAGGTGAGGAGACCTGTGGTACAGTCAGTGTTCAAACTCGTCCCATAAGTTCTCCAGGGGCGCTGCATGCCAAAATTAGCAAATCAAGTCTTGCACAGTGGTACTGTCATACTGAAACAAGTTCGGGACTCTTAGCTCCAGTAAAGGGTAATGCTACAGAGTACAAAGACATTTCATACAATTGTGAACATCCAACTATCTGGAAAAGGTTTTTGAAATCATGACATACAGTATGTCTCTGATTTGCTCACAAAACTTTAGTCACATAGTACAGCTCTGGACAAGATAAAAGTATTACCAAAGCATTAAGCTGTACAGTCTAAGATTACAAAAGAGTTTACAAGCTATACTGTACAGGATATCTCTTTGCTTTTTTCATTATCATTAGTTTATTTGAGCATCCTTGAGTGTCTATTAAAGTACTGTTCTAATAGCATGTAATTCATACTAGCATACTAATAACTGATGGTTGATCATGAATAAATTGCTATGTCCACGTCTTTTTCCCACTGACGTATACCTCTGGGTAGGTTGGACTGTTTTGGATGTAGGTTTGTGGGGTTGTTGCAGGCTGTGACATAAAGCAGGCATGCACTGTGCATAATCATGTAGAACACTCTCCTCTACTTTTTACTCCCTCCATTCTCTTTGGATCACTAACATAACATTCTAACACATAACGGTAAATGAGCTTTAAATGTGCTTCACTTCCATTGCACCGTCATTGGTGATAGCCTCACCATTTGCTATTAATATAATACACGACTATGTCATGACAGAGAATGAACATTATACATTTGAATAAGAAGAGGAACTGGATTCTGAAACAGTTGAAAAGACAACTTTACATTAAACTGGCCCTGAATTAACACAGGTTTTTAAATGTGTTTCAGTATCTGTCACTAAGTCTAATAAACGTCAATTCTTAGCAATTGGCAAACGATAAATAAAAATTATAATAATTATGGATACAGTTAGGTGGCACGGTGGTGTAGTGGTTAGCAGTGTCGCCTTGCACCGCCAGGGTCTGGGTTTGATCCCCGGCCAGGCTCGATTCTCATCTCTGTGTGCATGAAGCTTGAATACAGGAACAAGCGGTATAGGTGAGTGAGTGGATATAGCTAATTAATACCATGCCTTAATGTATACTAAAGCGAATTTTACTTATTGAAAAAGACAAACATTTTAATGCACAAAGGCAGTAAATAGGATTTAGTAAATATGAGTTTTGAAAACTTAAACTATAGCACTATAGCAGTGAAGTAACCACAATGATAAAAGACAGTGACAATAATGTACATGAGTCATAGCTTTTCATTTACTGGATAGATGACTTAATATTCACAATGATTAAAGGAAATTATAAAAAAGAGTTCCAATATTTACAAGGGGCATTCAAGTCAAACTGGGATCTGTGATGAAATTATTCATGAATGAAGGCATAAAACTGATTGACATTTACAGAAAAACTTCAAACACAGTACCATGATGACAATCTGGAACGCAGTAAAACATTTGAGCGGATCTGTCTGTGGGAAATGTACAAACAATCATTCACGAACACCACTTGCACATTACAGGAATTCAACTAGGAGTTATTGCCTCGTCCGTTTGGAAAAGCCATTAAAGGAGTTTCTGTGTCTGCTGCTATGGAGGGGTGTACTTGGTCTGGAACAATGTTTATGTAGGTGGTAAGTGTCAGAGGAACATACACATGAATGCCAGAATGCCGTTGTGGAGTTGCTCTGACCCAGTCATCTAGCCATAACAATCTGGCTCTTTTTAAAACCACTTAGACGCTTTTTTGTCCATTACATTTACTACCGAATACAGTTGTAAATATGATGTAAATACTTGTTGAACTGTATTGTTTAGGGGGCAGTGACAAGAAAAACATTCCCTCCAACTGTAGAGCCGCAGCATGATCCTATAGATTACAGAGGTGGAATTTTACCTGAGCTCCAGGCTTGTTTGAATCCTGTCTGCGCTTTTTTCTTTTAAAAACTTGTTTAAAAAATGAAAACGACTCAACAGAAACAGGTGTGTCCCAGACTTACAGCTTTCACTCCGTCAAATTCAAGTTCACGCTCTGCAGGACATGCATGTGTGTGTTGTAAGCTCTGCCAAGCTGTATCTCAATCTCTCTCTTTTTCTATCTCTGTGGCTGCAAAAAAGCTTTATTGCACTGAACTCTCTTAGCTTTTGATGATTTGCTTTGACCACTTAAAACAAAGGGTACACATAACACAAGTAGCAAAGAGGCTAGATGTGAGGTAAACACTGCTCAAACGAGTGCTGGAGAGTGGTGGGGATCTGTGTTTAAGAGGTGAGAGGCTGCTATGCCTACAGCATGGTATCCTACACATCACCTCATTCCCATGGTTTCTTTGTAGTGTTAAACATGCAACAACTTCAAGTTTAGCTTTTTGGGAAATTTCTGGAATTTTCTGTTCCTCGGTTGGTAGAATAGGTAATGGGCTACTCCTTTAAAGGTGCCGTTGTAATGAGGTTTCGTTGTTAAGTTATTCATTTCAACTGTCGGTGGTTTTAATGTTATGGCTGATATTTAGAACAGGCTTAAATATTGCTATTGCTAAATAATTTTTATTTATTTATTTATTTATTTTTAAAGGAAAATGATCTGCTAACAGAGTAGGAAAGTAATAGTCGTCATCATGTAACTCCTATAATATATATACATGAGTGTCTGTAGTACTTCTACCCGTCTGTTTCTCATCCATTGTATTCAGCATCTCTGTGTTTGTGAATTCCTCCTCTAGTCCAGCCTGCCTTAAGCGTATCAAACCCTGCTGTGTTGCCAAACTGGCACACACATCATCAAGCTCATATTCTTTTTACACTACAAGACTAATTATATCAGAAAGAGAAAAGTTTATATAACGCTTAATTGTATAAACTCTATTGTAGAGAGAATAAATACTGTATTTATTTTAAAATTCTGAGGACTTTACAGGGCACACACAGTTCAGACAGGCAGACTCACTTGGTGTGGTGTGAGAGGAACTGCAGTGGGTCAGACAGTGTGTCTGATACGGTCTTGAGGTGTTGAGGATGAAAGCTGAGCCTTCCTGAAAGAGAGCAGAACTCGCTGGCCTACTTTGCACACTGTGACAAAGCTCACTGTCTATAACGCATATTTTACTGCACCGTATCTCCATGGAAATTCAGTTCAGACTGCTCCGCTCTTTCATATGGTCGTATCTGGCATCAGTACACCGTAACGCAGCCGCTGCTTACAATGTGATTAGAGTAGATGGCATTCAAGCAAAGGACAAATTATGTCCAACCGACTTTTAGCACTCTTAATAATAGTAAAAATCATTACTCTCCAAAGCAACCCTGCAGTTTTTAAGCTAAAGCCAGAGCATTGTAAGCATTATTGGATAATTCACACTAACGTAGTCCAAAGAAACACCTAAAATATGTCCTGTCTAATTTATTTAACAAACTTCCAATAAAGACCATTTTCTGATGAAAAGTAAAAGCTGCGGAAAATCAGTCAATAAATGAAACCACTTTGTGTTTTTCTACCCTTTAGAAATCTAAGAAAAGTTTTCTACATCTTTCATTCATTTTCATATTGGTTATGTTAATATCAACATAAAGAACAGAGGCATGGTGGTTAGCACTCTCACCTCACACCTCCAGGGTTGGGGCTTCCTCTGGGTACATAGTCCAAAGACATACACAGTCGACTGAGTGATGTTTCCCTTTCCGTGTATTATTGGGCATGTGAGTGTGAAGACAAGTCAAGTAAGCTTTTATTGCAGTATCATTTGATTCATATACAGTTCAGTACACTGTAAAACAAAATAATGTTCCTCCAGGACCAAGGTGCTACAGACTGTAAAACTTAAATTAACAACATAAATTTACAAAACTAGTTAAGTGTGTATGCAATGATTCGGCACCCATTCTGCGTGTATCCCATGTTACACAGGATAGATGATGGATGGGTAAATTTATACTGCATTAATATTTAAATGAGGGGGTGTCCACATTTTTGCCTTTAAATGAAAGGAAAGCTCACTAATAATAGTGATATACAAACTAATATAATAAAGAATTCTCTAAATACATCACTAGAATTTGCAGCACTAGAATGCAGGGAATATACCATAGCTTATCTAGATAAACATTGTTTCCCAGGTTTATCTAAACCTTTAAACTCACCTTCTTTATACTGAGAGCATAATACAGTACAGCCATAGGTGTTTATGATAACAGAGGATGCATCATCCGGATCATCTTGCCTCATGTCTAGTAATTCCTAACGAATAGCCTTAGGGTCTAATTCTCAACTACTTAATAGAATTTAAAAAGCTCTTTGAAATGTCTGGGAGATTGATTATACATACCTAGTCATCTTGACCTATAACCACTTGACATGATAATTTCGGCAGAGAGAGTACGAATGTCAATCAAACCTTCCATAGAATCGGCAAACAACAGGCTTTTTCTGTCTGCGCACATGAGGACGCACCTGTAGATAATCCTGAGCGCAGAGCACACAGTTACATTCCTGAGTAAGCTTATTACCAAGTACTTAATGAAGTTTAACAAAGATGAATGTAGGAGTGAAATTTGACTTGATGGGAAAGCAAGGAGATGGGACGAGTGTAGGTGTGTGACAGAGAGACCTGAAGAGTGAAAGTCCTTTCTCGTCATGCTATTCTGCATCTGCTGAGCTTCTTCCTGACAATCAGAAACACAGAAAGAGGTCCTGTAGGCGAGGTAACATGTCCCACATTACAGGAAATAGCATGCAATTTAAAAGTATCTGAAATTTTTTGTACTGTTACTTTGACTCTATATTTATGTTACACTAACTGTAAAGTTAGCAAGCAGATTTAAGGATATTTATGGTCAGAATTCTCAATTTCAATAATTCAATGGTTCACAGGTTTAAAACTGAAGCGATTCAAACGTGTTCAATTAAAAAGTTTGTGAATTTTCGTGGTGGTCGTTCCTTGTAGGATTTCTCATCCCTGCTACCAATAATGCCTATAATTAAAAAGTAAAATGTATTTATTTATTACAGTGCCTCAATGTCCCTTAATAACTAAATAAATTTATGATGTCAGTACCCTTTTCTGTACTTTTGGGCAATAAGAGCATACTTACAATAAACAAAGACTTTTCCTTGGCTTATATACTGTAAATGGTATGCTCAATTGTTACATGCATAAATAAAATTAATTCTTAGTAATGGATAAAGTTTTTTTTTTGACCCTATCAAATTTTAAGGAAGTAGAAAAAAGATAAAAATCAATAGCGCCATCTTCTGGAGAAAAATACATATTGTGCCTACCAGTACCAGCCAGTGGGGTTGTGAGGCCCTAGGTGAGATCATGAAAACTGGTGCCACTGGTGTAATAGTGTATGTTATTTCAGCATCTGCAATTAAGAATGTATATACAAAGTCGGTTTGTGTTTGAATTAAATACTAAAAGGAATCTCAGACAAAAACACATTTATTTTTCTTAACCTATTTGATAACCTACTTGATTTATATTTCTGTGGACTTTTTTTTTTTTACGTTTACATCACTGACTAGGTGCAATTTTGAGCTGCTCGCTGTGCAATTAAATCAGCAACTGTACATACTGCCACTTTGCACAGACATTACCTACACATTTAGCCTGTACGCCTGCATTGTGTAAAATCGGCACAGAGACCACGCTGTGAGAGGCAATACACAAATCAGTTCAATCCATATTGCCATAAAGATAAAAATATCGGGAACTTTGTTTTTGAAATGCAACTGTCAGGAAACTGCCTAATAAGCAATGAAACATTAATCAATGATAAGGGCATATCTAAAATAAGACATTTTTGATCAAACGTAAGCATTTTAAAAAGATCATGGAATCTATGTATACGAATTTTATGATCATTACAGCACTCCAGTTCTCTCAGTATATTGCAGGCGGTGTTTTGCAAATGAGCATGTGGTGCTTCTGAGCATGTTTCAACTCTTTTATGCTTTCATTTATACTGTTGTTTTGTATTTATTATCGTTTTCAGCAATTTGTCATGAGTTAATCATATAGAGCTACCCTTTTTATTTAATAAGGTGGGTAATTTTGTACCTCAACGTTATTGTTTAATGGGTCCATGTGTTGAGAGTATAGCGATTTGTTTATGTATTTACATTCTATTGTGGTGAGAATAAAATGCTTTTAATAACGTGCGCGGACCCTTGTTGTAAGGTGAGCCCCTGGGTGACCGCCTGTATTGCCTGTTGGAGGGGCCGGCAATTAAAAAAAAAAAAAATTACTTTAAAAAGTAAAACTCTCATATTCTAAATTCATTACACATCAAGTGAATTATTTCAAGCCTTTGGTGGTTTTAATTTTGATGATTATGGCTTACAGTGCATGAAAATCAACGAGTTGGTGTACAGACAGAGTGGCGTTTTAGAGCTCCACCACAGGGTCTCATTAGGCACAACACTGAACATGTTCATGATGCGGTCAGGATACGCCTTGCGGATCTTGCTGATGAGCGTGCTCACGCCTGATACAGTGCCCCAGCCCAGGGAGTGAGTGAGCTGGACGCCCAGTCACAGTTCTCATTCTCTTTATGCACGAAATACATCACCAAGTCCATCAGCGCTGACCCCTCAGTATAATGACCTTTCCCAGTTATTCCCAGCCCCTCTCTGATCTGTGAAAAGAGAGAATAATAAGGTTAACCTATGGATGGACTTATGGATGCTAATTTCTAGGCATAACTAAAGACTTAAGATATCCTTTGTGACCCAACAATTATGAAAAAAAAAAAACGAATATAGAGTGAAACCTCGATTGCGAGTAACGCGGTTTGCGAGTGTTCCACAAGACGAGCAAACATTTAAAATAAATTGTGATTTGAAAAACGAGCAATGCTTGGTTTACGAATACCGAGTATAATGTAGTATGCATACGCTTCTTGTTTTGACGCTGAGCGTCACGTGATTACAACTGAGCCAATGGTTTTTCTCTCTCGTGCGCTGCAGAATTGTGGGTAATCGTTTCCCTGGCTTAGTGCGTACCTCTCTCTGGTATAATCAACATCCGCGCACGCGTGTACTGTTTACTATAACACTGTGACCACGTGTGTTATAAACATCTTTTATTTTGTGTTTGTATGCGTGTGTGCATGAAAGCCATCCTTTGTAAAAGTGTAAAGCAAAAGCAAGTCTCATTAGAGAGGTTAAAGATCCATTTTCTATATCTCTGTGTCCCTTCTCCTCTTGCCTTCACACACACACACACACACTTTTAACAGAAACACTGCTCTGTCGTGATTCTTTTAAAACGTAAAGTGCAGTTTAATTTGTTTTGTTTTTACTTTATAGCAGTGATTCCGTTACTGTGCGCTCATTAGCGATGTTCTTTTTTGATTTTCCAGATAAAACAGTGTTTCCGTTAATGTGTGTGTGTGTGTGTGTGTGTGTGTGTGTGAAATTCAAAGAGGGAGAGGGGAGGGTCTCATTCACAACAAACACACAGGTACACAGCGCCTGCATGCACAAACACACACACACACTAAAGGAAACCCTTATCTGTCGGGATTTATTTTCACTTTTTTCAAAGGTAAAGTGCAGGTTAATTTCTTTTATTTTTACTTTATATTTTGTATTAATTATTTTTGTGTTTTTATTTTTTTGGGCAGTGGGACGAATAACTATTTCTTATAGAGGAATTAAAATTCAGTTTTCCTATCGTCCTGCATTTCTTTCACTTATTTCTCTAGGTGCATATTGGGTCAAACCGGGCCCTCTGCCAGCATTTATTCATTCTTGCAAAGTCACCATGTGGCGGTAATGCTAAGTAAATAAATGTGTAAAATACTACTTTATGTTACTTTATATTATTATTTTAGTATAGTTTAGTTTAATACTAGTATTTTATATTAGTTATTAGTATCCATCCATCTTAAACAATCACCACTTTAGTAGTATTTTAGAAGTCATGTTAGTAAAGAATACCTGTAAAATTGTTTAAACATTCAAAGAGAGATCAACATTTAGAGAATATTTTGATTCATTCTGAAAGTAAAACTTGTTTTGTTTAATCATTTACAATTCTACTCCTACAACTAATTATTGAAGAACTTCAATGCCCTTGAATACAAACATTGTTCACATGAAAACAGGTTTCCTTAATGGTTTATATTATATGTTTGTCCAATGTGGATTTTATTTATTTATTTACTTATTTTATTATTTATTTAACGTGGTAAATATTTAAAGACAACATGTAACGTAACTCGTTTTAGGTTAAAACAATATCTGGGTGTAGATATGCAAATATGATTTAATCATTTGATTCGCTTGGAGAAACTAGACATCTTTGAAATGTCTTTGCAGATTTTGGGGGGAAACAGCCATCATGCCACAGAATATTACAGTAATGGGGAAGCCCACTGTATTGTAGTAGAAACTGAACGAATTAAGTGATTAGTACAGCAAAATTATGCCTACTGGTGGTGGGTAGAGTAGCCAAAAATTGTACTCAAGTAAGAGTAGCTGTATTTTAAAATAATATAACTCATGTACTGTAGAAGTAAAAAGTGGTCATCCAAAATATTACTCAAGTAAGAGTAAAAAATCTATTCAATCGTAATGAAAATTTATTTATATACAAATTTCCTAATCTCCCTTTTTTTACGACATAAAGCTTTTGAAATAAATACCTACTGTAGGTAACATATGTATGTTTGAACAGTGTAGACTATTTCCAGTGTACGATATACTGTATATTCAGTTGCCCTCCAAATGGCTTAGCAGATAGAAAGTAACGTTAACACATGTACAAGAAGTCTCAGTTAACCATAAACTGTGTTTAGCAGAACAAATGTAAGAAACTTATATTTTTTTAAGCCTCTAGCCTATTAGCTATTTATATATTTTAACATTGCAACATTAAGTAAAACAGCTAAACTATCCGCGACATGCTTCCTTTGCTGTCTACAACGGCAGAATAATTTTTTTCTCCACTATATGCAGCGTTTTTTTGCCAATGCCAAACGTCGGTTTCAGTGGTGCGAGCAGCAAAAATCTTGGACTGTGGACAATGTGAAACATGCATTGTTCTCTAATGAACCTTCACTGCCTTTCCCACATACGGGAGAGTTAAGGTGTGGAAAAGCCCTAAAGAAGCGTGCCACCCAAACTGTTGCATGCCCAGAGTGAAGCATGGGGGTGGATCAGTGATGGTTTGGGCTGCAATATCACGGCATTCCCTAGGTCCAATACTTGTGCTAGATGGGCGCGTCACTGCCAAGGACTACCGAACCGTTCTGGAGGACCATGTGCACCCAGTGGTTCAAACATTGTACTGTATCCTGAAGGCGATGCCGTGTATCAGGATGATAATGCACGAATACACACAGCAAGACTGGTAACAGAGTGGTTTGATGAACATGAGTGAATCATCTCCCATGGCCTGCACAGTCACCAGATCTAAATATTATTGATCCACTTTGGGGTATTTCGGAGGAGAGAGTCAGGAAACGTTTTACTGCACCAGCATCACAAAGTGAACTGGCCACAATCCTGCAAGAAGAATGGCTCAAAGTCCCTCTGGCCACTGTGCAGGACTTGTGTCCATCATTCCCAAGACAAATTGATGCTGTACTGGCTGCAAAAGGAGGCCCTACACCATACTAATGAGTTCTTGTGGTCTTAAACCAGGCATTTCAGTTTCATTGTTCAACCCCTATATGAATTATTAAAAATATTGGGTCTGACTTGATATGCCTTGGAAGAACATCTACACTTGATGTTCTCAACTATTAAACTTGAAAATACATACAGTAATTTGAATTGCTTAAATTTCAAAGGTTACTTAGCAAATTGCACATGATTTTCACATTAAAACATTGGACAACGGGAGTAGCACACAGCAATAACAAACATATTAAGCATATAAGCATATACACTACCAGTCAAAAGTTTGGACACACCTTCTAATTCCATGGTCTTTCCTGATGATTCTTGCTTTCTACATTGTCAAACAATGCTGAAGGCATTTGAATTATGCAATAACCTCTTAGGAACAGTTAATGTTGCTGCTACTTATGCTGTGCAAAACTTTCAGATGGTTTGAGGTGCTTGTCATATTCCTGGCTTCCGGTCTGGACTCCTCTTTTGATTCTTTTCCAGAGCACCGCTGCTCAAAAGGTTTCTCCATCTCTCCCAGCAGTTATGAGCTACTGTACACCTGAGCCTTGTTAACTCTTGCTTCATTTTTCTTGAGTTAACTTTTGAACTGTTTTGGCTTTAAAACCATCTGTTAGTTTCTAAACTCATGGAAGAGGAGCTAAATAGATACCTGGTGTTTCCATAGCCTTGTTTCTGTCAAGTTACCTGATTGCCACTTGCTAGTGATTCTGATGCTGGTTTTCACTAGTATGGAGAACTGCCTGTATCTGTTTGTTTGTTTGTTTTTTTAACCAGGATTCACTCAACTTCTGTTTACCAGTCTGCATGCCTGAGCATTATGTCATCTGTACATCCGTACACAGAACTTGTAACAGGACTTTGAGTATTATGGACATCGGACCCTACTCTCTTGGCAGTATACCCTGTCTGTTCCTGAATTCAAGCCCGTGTCTCAGAGGGTTTCAAGCCACAAGCCCTCATCTCGGAGGGTTTCAAGCCACGAGCCCTCGTCTCGGAGGTTTCAAACGACAAGCCCTCATCTCGGGGGTTTCAAGCCTTGATTAATTTGTCCCATTCATGTATTCTTAGTGGGGTTTTAAAATTTTTATAGTTAATTACGAAAAGAATTAAGACAACTTCTGGTGTCTAGTGACAACTTCCAACTTGGCCTCTTGACTGGTACAGTAAGTCCCCAACACACACATTCCTAGAGCTTGTTTGTAAGTCCGACAAACATTGTCTAGGTAATAGGATACTAACACAATTGACTATTGCAGTATATATACGGCAATATAGTATGTTGCAGTTGAGTGTTCTCTAGAATCATGCCTGTAACAATGTACGCTGGACATATAACCCCAACTTCCGCGATTGAACGCATGTTTGTATCTTAAAAAGTTTGTAACTCAAATGCAGCGAACTTACTGTACTGTGTATTGCAATATTCAGCAGGAAAATACGTTGATGGTTAACTCGCTTGTCTAGCCATGTTTAGCCCTGACATTAAGTTAAAATCTACTATCTAACTGAAAGAACTAGAACCATTTAGCTCTATGGGGTATTGCCACTGTTGGGCCCTTGAGCAAGGCCCTTAACCCTCAATTGCTCGGATGTAATGAGATAAAAAATGTAAGTCGCTCTGGATAAGGGCGTCTGCCAAATGCATAGATGTAGATGTAGATGTAGATGAAACACCCCTGGCCCAACAATGCAAAAAGTAATGCAAGTTGGCAGGCTTCACATTGGACTTCAAGCAACTTAGATTCTGTGCCTCTTCACTATTCCTCTTCCTGACTTCACTGAATCCAGCCTCACTCCACTTTTTGTGAAGCACTCCCAGGTTCTTGAATTGGCTTTGCTTGACACTCTTTTCAAGGCTGCAGTCATCTCATTTGCTTTTCCTACTTTTCCTACCACAGTTTCCCCTCCTTTAAACTTTCCATAAATATGCTTCAATACAGCAGCCCTTTCAGCGATGGCCATCTGTGGCTTACACTCCTTGTGGAGGCTGTCAATCATTTTCTGGACAACTGTCAAATCAGCAGTCTTCACCATGATTGTGGTTGTGTGTACTAAACTAGACTGATGGATACACATTTATACTGCTTCAATAGTAATTTACTCAATATTGTAATTAAATAGTCTTATATTTTGAGATAATGTGATTTGACTTATAATGGCTATAATCAAAACTAAAAAGAAAAAGGCTTAATTTTTCATTTTACATGTAATGAAACTGGAATAAATGACGGTTTCACGTTTTGAATTACATCATTTAATTTTTTTTTTTTCAGATGCACTGTACTATGGTATATACCTTTTGGGTGTAGCCTGTTATAAGGCTATATTTTATAATAATAATAATAATAATAATTATTATTATTATTATTATTATTAAACCCTGAAGCCTAGCAGCATGGTGGTGTTGGGGTTATGCTTCTGTCACACACCTCTGAGGCTGAGGGTTCATTTCCTGCCTCGGGTCTGTGCTTGTGGAGTTTGCATATTTTCTTTGTGCTTGGTGAGTTTTTTTCCAGGTAATCTGGCTTCCTCCCACAATCCAAAGCCATGAATGTTAGGTTAATTTGGGTTTCAAAATTGCCCACAGTGTGTTTGACGGCCTGGCATCCTGTTCAGTGTGTAGCCTAGCACCCATGGGATAGGCTCCAGCTAGTCCACAACCCTGTACAGGATAAGCTCTGTAGAGAATGAGTGCCTTCACTCCCACAGTAAAGTATTTAAACGTTTTGTTATTAAATCACGTAATCACATTTAATTTACAGGATTGTTACTGTTGGCCATTGGTCATACTTTGTGACGGATTTAAAATTACAATGGCAAAGTTGTTAACTTTTTAGAGATGCCTAAAAAAAACACATGGATAAAAAGTGAACATGATTAACAGATTTATGGCAGCTCCTCTTTTGCCACTTCCTCAAACTCGCCCTCTTGTTAGGTTGTGGTATACTGGTACTGCTGGTACTCAAACACAAGGTCATTCATGTTCCTCTCTGCTTCAGTGAACTGTCTCATGCATTTTGTCCTCCCTAGTTAGAATCATCCATTAATTTACATTTAAAAAATATAGAAATATGTGTATTTAATCTTTCTTATCTTAATGAAAGTATACAGGGGCCAGAAAACCTCAACCAAGAAATAACTTCAACCAGGTGATTCCTGTATCTGTGGATTAAACCTAGATATTGTTCAAGAGGAATTTTAGCCCATTCTATCTGGCAGAATGCTTTAGCTCTGTTATATACTTTGGACGTCTCATGTGTTTAACGTCCTTCAAGTCATTCCATAGCATCTCTATTGGGCTGATTCTGGGCCACTCCAAAAGACAGATTTTGTTTTTCTGAAGCCATTTAGTTGTGGACTTGCTCTGGTGTTTTTTGTCATTGTTGCATTCCAACTTCTACAGAGTTTCAGCTGACGTACAATACAGACACTCTATGATTTTCATCTTCCCCTCTATGATTGCAAGCTGGCAAGGCCCTGATGCAGCAAAGCCTCCTCCATACTTTAACGGTTGGGATGATGCTTTCATGATGATAGGAAGTGCTCTTGTTCTGGCAGATGTAGTTCTGTGTATTCTTTCCAAATAGTTCAATATTAGTTTAATCAGAGCACAAAACATTTTACCATTACCACAATGTGCTCTTTCGCAAACGTCTTGCGTGCAGTAATGTCCTTTTTAGTAAGCAGCAGCTTCCTTTGAACACCCTCCTTGTTCAATGTTTTATGGACTGTACACAGATGTTAGCCAGTTCACTTTGGCTGTCACTCAGGGTTGTTTCTTTACCTCATTGATGCCAGGCAGACAGATGGATCCTTAACTTCTCTTTATTTGAGTTTTATTTTAATAGAACTTCTGTACTCTAACTATTAAAAAAAAAAAAAAGTAAAAAAAAAAAAAGACATTCCTGTGATGTTCATGTGGTGTACGTAAATGAATGAACGTACTGTATGCACTGTTTACACAGACAGATCAGGTGTTCCACTCAATGATTGTTCATGGGGATGACTGCAGTGGGCTCTGAGCGACCTTGACTGGGATCATCATTCATGGACGCCCAGCCTTCTTTAAAACCTTTGCACCATTTGAATGTTTTTACAAATCACATCACTGTACTGTGCTTGAAGTTTTCTGTAAATGTCAGTCAGATTTACACCTTCATTCCAGAGAAATTTAATCCCTTTTTTTTTAAACCCCTTTTTGACTTGAATGCCCCTTGTATCAGATTTTGCTGAGGATGACGTAAAGAACTCTTAGGGCATATTGATGTTTAAAGGCCTACAAGCGACCTGAGTCTGCATGCCTTCTGGCATATTTTTACTTAAGTAGAATTTCTCAATACATTGTACACACCTGTTCCTGTAACTATTGTAGCACATTTGTGTAACTATGTAACCTGTGTGCGGGGCAAACAACAACTATCATAGCAGGAAATGAAAATATGAGACACTTATTGCAGTAAGGTGCACTATGACGTGTCAATAAGTGTGTGTGTTGGAGGCGGGGGTGCATAATATTGAGTAGGTCCCTTCTTTTGCCCCCATAACAGTGATGCACTGTGTATTTTGACATTTTTCTATCACAATCAGCATTGACCTTTTCAGCAATATAAGCTGCTTCGCCACCCATGACCCTGTCGACAGTTCACTGGTTCTCTTTCCTTGAATCACTTTTTGTATGTCCTGAGAGAGTTTTGGAGTTGCTCTGACCCAGTCCTCTAGACATCACAATCAGTTTTTTTTGTCAAAGTCACTTAAATCCTTATACTTGACCATTTTTTTGTACTTCAATTTCAGGGGGGAAAAAGGTTCACTTGTTGCGCTCGTTACAATGCCACTTCCAGATGCCATTGTAACGAGATATTGAACATGTAGCTACTGTGAGAAGGGCCAATTTGTAATGACAAGACAACTAGGTCAGAGCAACTCCAAAACTGCAGCTCTTGTTTCAGTTCTTTCTAGATCCTCTTCTGGACGATGAATCAAACGAATCAAAGCTTGATTCTTCTGAATCACTTCTTGCATATGCAGTTTAACAGGCTGAATTTAGTTGGGGAAAAGCTGCAGTTATCGATTTCTGGTAAATTTCACAAAGCTGATTTCTGAAGGAGGTGGCACTGTCACCTTGCACCGCCAGGGTCTGTGTTCGATCCCCGGCCAGAGATTCCCGTCTCTGTGTGCATGGGGTTTGCATGTTCTCCCCGTGCTTGGTGGATTTCCTCTGGGTAATCCGGTTTCTTCCCACAGTCCAAAAACGTGTAGGTTAGGCTAATTGGCGTTCCCAAATTGCCCGTAGTGTGTGAATGAGTGAGTATGTGTGTGTGTTTGTGTCTGTACCCTGCAATGGATTGGCACCCTGTCCAGGGTGTACCCTAAGTTTCCAGGCCCCCGTATCCCTGAATACAGGATTAAGCGGTATAGATGATGAGTGAGTGATTTCTGAAGGCTAATTATGGTTGTCCTGTTATCACAGTGTCGTTTACTTTTCCTACCACGAGATGGCGGTGTTGTTTTGTCAGTAGTCTGAGCTCACACTTTCTGCTTTTTGTCCTAAATTCATCCTTCTTTTCCAATTTATGGTTACGAAACAACATTTGTAAAGGGCCAACTGCAATTAAACAGATGTCTGTTTTTATAGATGTCAAAGTCATGCATCTTTAGGTAGCCAACTAGTCCAGATGTGACTCCATCACAATTCTTAAAAATAATTACCATTATAATTACCATTATTAACATTTCATTTACAATTATCACAATCAAAATTCCCCAAGCTGCTAAAAATCATGGACACCATAACAAATCTAGCAAAAACACAGATGGAAACAGGAAAGTATGGCGGAAAGGCACTGCTTTTCTCCTGTTATGCATTAGGCTATGGCATAGAGATGTGTGAACTGACCCACAAGTCTGGCTTGATGAATGACTCCAAACAACATCAGCAGAATACATCCATCAAATCCTGGTAAACAACGTTCCATCTTCCAACGCAACATAGCGCCTGAGGAGGTTTTCAGGTCAGGAGCTTAAAAGGTGGAACATTCCTGACTAACCAACCACCAAACCTGAATCCCACTAGTAATTTCAACAAGCCTATGAAACGAGCAGAAACTAAAACATACTTGCATTACTGTGGGGGAAAAGCCTAGCAGTGAATAAGGGAAATATACCCACCCTATGTGTGGGCCAGAGACTTAAGAAATACTGTACATCAGCTGTAGAGGATTAGCTTTACACATGGCTAAGCACGCTTCGTCCTAATTGTGTAAACCAGTAATGATTACTCTATGGATCAACTTGTAATGCAAACACCTGATATGTCTTATATATAGTTTAATCCAAATTGAAACCAAGCTCAAGAGCAGCTGAGTAGTCACCTACTGTGCAGCCTGATATATAACTTTAATATTGTGGTAAACTTTATGACACATCTATGGTTGGTTTATTTATTAAAATGCTTAATTGAACTCAGGAACCCACCAACCACAGTCTCCTTTTGACATCAACTCTACAGCTCTCCCATTTATTCCATCCAACCTTTATTGTGAGTAGCTTCTTTAGCCCACAGAACTCCTCCTGCAGAATCACCTGTTACTGTCCCACCTCTCACCATGCTCCAAAATATTGAACAGGGTATTTTGGCTGCCCAGCTTGGCTGCCCTTGTGGATCATGTCATTAGGGAGAGTGTTCAAGCAGCGCAGTGATGTGAGTGATTGAAACTGTCTACCCAACATAAGAACACACACTTGATGGGTGTCTGGTTATTTGAAGAACCATTCAAGTAACCACACTTGGTTATTTGAAGAACCATTTGTCTTGAAAAAGCTTTCAGCCTGATTTTTGTTGTCACAATAAACTAAATCTTTTTCCACACCCAGATCCATCTACACAATGGTAACATCTGTGGCAACATTGGTAATATTTTTCTCAGAAAATCAACGTCCAAAACTTTTTATTTATTTATTTATTTATTTATTTTTTATGGCATCACTCTAAATATCAATTCTTGGCAGCTTTATTGGGAAAAGTATAAAAGCTTGGGAAGTCCACTCCATTGACCCCACCTCCAATTAAACACTTGGTTAAAAGCCTTTGCTTTCTACTGATGTACATGTATTGCTATTATTTGTATGTTTGCTCATATTTGATGCCTTGATAGTAGATAGTGGATTGACATTGAAGCACTACATATAATAAATCAATTTCTTTGACTCTAAAGATTCAAGGTTAAGACATAACCTCATCATCATCCAAATCATGTACTGCTTGTCCAGCGTTCCCTCTTTCCAAAAGCCACCCAGTTGCTTGATGAAAAGATCAAAGATAGACAGCATCCAATATAAGATTATACTCTGCCTGAAAAGTCACAACTTCAGAAGGATCACATTATTGTGTCAAACATCAAGCAAAGAATAAGATTTCTGCAAAAAACATAAATGAAGGTCACTCATTTGCTTTGTAAAATACAGTGGAACCTCGGATTGCGAGTAACATGGTTTAACTCTGCTCGTCTCTTATGCGTGTGCGCGCGTAATTTGATACCATCACGCACACACACACACTCACACACACACCCTGATGCTCTTTCGCCTTTTCACCCCCTCCCTGGCTTCACAAAAAAATATTTTCAAAGGTAAGATGCTGGTTCATTTGTTTGTTTGTTTTTTACTTTACAGCAGTGATTCCCTTAGTATGCTCATGCCAGGTCAGAGAGATTTCTTTTTTCCCTGTTAAAACAGTGTTTCCGTTGTGTGTGTGTGTTTGTTGTGAAACTTAAAAAGTGATTCCTTTAGTATGCACTGACGCCAGGTCAGAGAGATGTCTTTTTTCCGTTAAAACGGGGTTTCCGCTGTGTTTATGCGTTTGCTGTGAAACTTAAGAAGTGATTCTGTTAATATTCGCAGTAGTCTCAGAGAGATTTCTTTTTTTCCTGTTTCTGTTGTGTGTGTGTGTGTGTGTGTGTGTGTGTGTGTGTGTGTGTGTGTGTGTGTGTGTGTGTGTGTGCTTGTTGTGAAACTTAAAAAGCGCGGTGGGGAGAGGGAGGAGGAGTGTTATCGGAAACACTTATCTGCCAGGATTTATTTGTACTTTTTTTAAAGGTAAAGTGCAGATTAATTTGTTTTATTTTCATTTTATAGATTGTACTAATTATTTTTATATATTTATTTGTTGGGGCTGTGGAACGAATAATTTGAGTTTTCATTATTTCTTATGGGACATTATGATTTGGTTTACAAGTGTTTTGGAACACGAGCCCACTTCCGGAACGAATTATGCTCGTAATCCAAGGTTCCACTGTAAATCAACAGGAGAAATCATTGCTGTGCTTAATAGTGAAAGTGAGATCATTTCCACACACAATGCAATGAGAACTCAGAGGACTGGGACTAAACAGCTGTGTGGCCATAGTGAGGCTTTGAAAAAACCTCCCATTATGCATAGTACACATCTCACTTCATTTGTTCAGGTCTAGGCTCAAGATCATTATGTAGCAATAAATTGAAGTCAGCTAATGACCTGAATATACTAAATGACCAGATTCTCTCATAAACTGTTTTTCCCCCTTACTGATGGTGCAGGCATATTCCATGTCTTCATTTGGGATCATTCTTCTTCTTTGTCTTTTGGATGTTCCTTTTCATGGGATCATATGCCTCCATCTAAGCCTATCCTCTGCATCCTCTTCTCTCAAACCAACTAACTTCATGCCTCACACCAACTAACTCTTTCACTACATCCATAAATCTTCTCTTTGGTCTTCCCCTAGACCTCCTGACTGGCAGTTCCAACAGCCTTCTACCGATATATTCACAATCTCTCCAAATTTATTTTCACACATGAATTGGTCACTGGATTGCATTACATTTTCAAAGCAAAAGGAGTTAAACTGAGACCTTAATCATGTGCGATTGCTGTGTAAAAGCATAAAACAAAGAAATCGCACACTCCAAGGATCAGACCCTTGTGTGGCCACCCAGGAGATTTTTCCCCAGTTTGACCATGTTTTAACAAACTTTGACTAGGAATGAATTATATGTGGATTGCAGCAAATGTTCACTTATTGTTCCAAGAGAAGGTTTAATTTCCCCCTCATGTAGAAGTGGGAATATTTAAACCTCAGGATCAACCTTGCAATATGTTGTCCAGATGGTCCCTTGAAAGTAGAGCAGTATTAAGTATTTTACAATGTCTCCTGTTTCCATGACATCACAGTTTGTGAGACCTGGAGGAAGTTTTGCTAATGACACCACTGTTGGTCTCAATACCATTGAAACAACATTGAAAATAGTAAAAACATGTTTTGTTTTGATTTCACTCATTCTCTATACCTCTAAGTATGATCAGGGGCACTCATACACTACAGGCAATTTGGAAATGTCAGTTAGCTTAACCTGCATGGCAGGAATTGATCCTTCATGCCTGGAGGTACAAGGCCATTGTGCTAACCACTTTGTCACCAAGCAATGATTGCTTTGTTAATTTATTAAAAAGACATATCCCAGACACATCACTTGGTACTTGGTAAAGCACCCTTGGCAGCAATTACACTCTGCTTGTGTCTTTTTAAAATTTCTTCCATTCTTGACAGAATTATTCAAGTTTAACCAGTTTGGATGGACACAGCCAGTGGATTCAGGTGCAAACATCTGTTGCTCTCAAGCCACACCTGTGTTTCCTTGGCAGTATGTTTGTCTTGTTGAAATTTAAACTGTAAGCCAAGCCTGAGATCCTGTGCACTCTGGAGAAGGTTTTTACTCAGGGGTTTATTTTTCTGCATCAATTTTCCCTCTATCCTGACTAGTCTCCCAGTCGCAGTCGCAGAAAAACATCACCACAGCATGATGCTGCCACAACTGTGACTGTAGGGATGTCACTAATGAGGTGATGCACAGTGACTGATTTCCTGATGCTAAATAGTTCAATCTTCTTGTCATCAGACCAGAGATTTTGGTTCTAGTGGTCTGAGTCCTTCAGGTGCTTTTTGGCAAGCTCCCAGCCAGCTGTCAATTTCCAATTAGTGAGGAATGGCTTTTGTCTGTCCACTGCACCATATAGGCTTGATTGGTGGAGTGCTGCACTGATGGTTGTCCTTCAGTAAGTCTCTCCCATCTCCACAAGGGAACTCTGGATCTGATTTATAGGGACCCTTGGATTCTTGGTTACCTCTCTGACCAAGGCCCTTCATTCCTAATCACTCTGTTTGACTGCGCAGCCAGATATAGGATCTGGAGAGCACCTTCCTCTTAGGTCTTTCAATACTGCAGGAACGTTTATGTACTGTATATCTCCCCAGATCTGTGTCTTTACACAGTCCTGTATCGCAGGTCTGCAGATAATTATCTCAAACCCTTGGCTTTGCTTTTACGCTGACGTCCACCATCTATTTTGAGACTTTATGTAGACAGGTGTGTGACTTTTCTATTTATTTTCAATGAAGTCAATTAGGTACAGGTGGACTCACGTCAAGTTGTAGAAGCATCTCAAGGATAACAGATAGGAGTAGGATGCACCAGGGCTCAAGTGCAAGTGTAATAACAAAGGGTCTAAATTCTTATGTAAATGGGTTATTTACACTATAAATGTTTTTTACTGTCGTTGTGAAGTATTGTGTGTAGAATGAGGCAGAAAAAGGAATTTGAATCAATTTCCCTTTTTTTATTTCAATTGTTAACTATAAGCTAAATAGTATGTGATAATTGAAAAGAATAGATCATTGGCCTTGTTTATTTATTTTTTATTAAACAGGAAATGGTGTATTGAGGTCTGGCTGATACTAACTGAAGGTGACAGCAGTTTCCAAACCTGCTCCCTGTAGCTGTCCCTTCTTGTTCCTGTAGGACTTAACCGAAAATTACTTACCCCAGCCGATCGAGAAGCAACAAAGCCCGCTCACTGCCTAAAATGCTTTGACAAGAAAAATCTACCTCACACAACTCTGCCTGTCTCTTGGGCAAACGAACTTAAGATTTCAGTAACCATAATTCCTTGGAGAATTCAGAGACTTTATTCAGCGAGCAAGCTGTGGAGTGTTTCCTCATGCTGGTGCAAAGCAGGAGGGCATAGTGAACGTCTGCAGGGCTTTAAATAACTAACAACCTAAATAATTTAAACAATTTTTAAGTATTCAAGTTCTCTACTGCTGTGTTCAAAATTTACTTTTTTGAGTTGTGCGCGTGTGTGTGAGAACTTGTGAATTTTGGGTGCATCTGACATAGCAAATCAATCATCCAGTGTGTGACTTTTTTGCCCACAGCCAGTTAGATCTAATAAAGCAGCGATATCGAATCTGTCTCCTGATGTCTACTAGTCTCTTTGTCTCCTTTACTTCTTTCCTCCATGTTTTTTACACTTTTTTCCCTCTTTTTTTACACTTTGTTTCCTTAGTTTAGTATTAGATTTGATTTTGCTTTTATGTCAAATTACATTCTATAAAATAAAACTTTTCCAATATACAGTATACTGCAAACATATCTGAATTTTGTTTAGGAATTAGCAATACCGTCTTTACTAGGAATTCCAAACTCAGGACAGTTTCCTCCAGATGTGGCAAGTAACAGAGTACAAATTATTCATTACTATACTTACTGTAAGATTTTTTTGTGCGTGTATCTGTACATTTACTTGAGTGGTTTCTATATATAGTACTTTTCACTCCTACTCACTGTATTTTTTATGAATAACCTGTACTTTTTCTTATTATTATTTAAACAGAGACTTGTTACTTTTCAGATGACAATCATTCAAAACTGTATTGATTTTCTAATTAAAACATAAGTGTTTCTGTCTCTGCACACCATAGTGTGACCTAGGCTACCTCAGGTGAGAAGGACAGGAATTAAACAATATTGTGCATTACAGTTCTTAGGATAGAACTGTGATGCACAATATTACAGATACTGTATGATTGCCACATCATAATGGAAGCACGAAGTGATTGATTGTTACTTGATATTCTGGATTCTTCTGGCTCTTTTTTTCAAGTGTCTCAAACAGGCTCGCTTGTTATGGTAAGATTAGACGTGATCTAGCTAACTAGCTAACATATTGATCAAAATTATATATTTGGTTTGTGTTTCATATATATACATTTATCAAGCTTGAAGTATTGTTTAATTATTGTCAAATCTTGTCACTATCAACAAGTCATGGCCTCTTTTCTATTCGTTTGAATAATTAGATAATTTCTCAGTTATAATTTTTTTAAAATCTGCTTTTGTGAAATAATTAAACCATTTCTTTATTCCTCTGGATTTTTGTTTGTTTGTATGTTTGTTTTTTGCAACCACTAAAGCACTGGCTAGCAGAAGCTGAAACATTTTAGATTTTTTAACAAAGTTAATCAAGGATTTCTTTTTTTGCGTCGGAAAAGCCTCAAATTCCATAAAATAAAACTACAAACAGAGCACATACTTCCATCTTTGAAAGATGGTGTCTTCTTAATCCATAAAACTTATCAATGCTGAATATTATTCAATATTCTATCTGCTCTCTACTCTAAATGTCCTTTGTGTAAAAAAGTAAGCAATGTTCACTCCTTGCTGTCCAGCCATGTCTAAAATAACCAGTCAAATAATGAATATAACCTGTGTTAACTCTGTTAAATAAATTAAATAAACACTTTTATCTCAACAAGCCCATAAGGTTTCATGAACTTGTAAAGCATCTGAACACACATTGTATTTTATATTTATGTATGAATTGTACAATGTGCTTATTTCCTTTTTTTTTTTTTTTTCATTCTGGTAAGAAATGACAAACATTTTCCTGCAGAAAAAAAATCACTATTAGACTTGTAGTTGTAGACTGGTGTTTTCAACAGCACCAACTTCAATTGTGTTTAAAGTACTGTTTAGTACTAATTCTGGAAGATTCTTTTATGAAGTGCCTGACCTTTTGTACTTGAAATTCCTTTAGAAATACTTAGTACTTCTACTTGAGTAAGAAAAATTGAAATTGCACTTCTGCTTGTAGTGGAGTACATTTAAGGCAAGTACTTTTACTTTTCCGTGATTATTAGCTTTGTGCCAAGTCACGTCCCTTCAGCCTAAATCTACATGCTTCAAAACAACATGGCTGCTCAGAGCACCAACAATAAAGAAAGTTCTGTAGCACTTCTTAAAGGCATATTTCAGTCTGTTTCAAGTTTGTCTTAAATCCAAGGTCTCGGGCATTTGAACTTTTTCTGCTCTGCACACAGGCTGTGTTTGTCACAATATATTGTTCAATATTAGTTATCTGTTTCGAATTCCACAACTCTAAAGTTCAGCTGAGACTCGAAAAAGTCTTACATCAAGTTGGTATCTTTCAAAGTTATGCTATATTTACTACAAATTAAATGATTTTCTTTCTCCAGAACTAGCTACATGACTATTTCCAGGTGGCCATATGGCAACTTCTGGTTAGAATTACGGCTAGTTACATTGAAAGATACCAACTTGATTTAGCTCAGTGGAATTGCAGAAGCTTCATATGAGGCTCAGCTAAAATGTGGAATGCATTTTTGCACGGAATTAGACTTCATGTTCTCTCATAAACTCTCAGTTGACAATATGCCTTTATCACATTTTCAACTCGTATCAATTTGACACAATATATCTATAATAGTAATAATAATCATAATCATACTACTACTACTAATAATAATAATAATTACTATTATTGTTATTATTATTATTACATTTTGTCAGCTCTTTCACTTTTTCCACTGTTTTTTAGAAATATGCACCAATCTATCATAATGAAAACTATTAACATTAAACCACCTAGGCTACAGTGCAGAGCAGGAAAATGTATAAAAACGAAGACTTATTGTAATGTTATTATATTTGAATTAAGACAGATTTCAACTGTAACTTTAACTGTAAATGACTAATATTGCACACACAGATATTTGCTTTAGATTGTCAGCATACTGACATATTCACTTACTGACTGTCCGGTTCATTTTGCTGATGACATAAATATACACTAGTCATCAAAATTAGCTTAGCTAATTAGTTACCCTGTTGGTAACTAAAGACAGAGTCATTATACGCTGGTTTGTCTGTGTGAACTATTCAGACCACTGGTACTCAAATGGGTTTAATTCAAAAGCATTCGCTCGCCTGGGTTTACATGCATATGAACTTTAATATGATGTTGGCCCACTCTTTCGGTATAACAGCTAAACTCATCTGGGAAGCTTTCTTAGGAGTGTGTTTTTGAGAATTTTTGACCATTCTTCCAGAAGCACATTTGTGTGCAGGCCAGTCAAGTTCTTCCACACCACACTCGCTCATCCATGTCTTTATGGACCTTGCTTTGTGCAATGTTGTGCTGTTGGGCTCGGCCCCTTACTTCCAGTGGAAGGAACTCTTAATCTAGGGACTGCCCCTTCCTATTCCAACATGCGTGCACACCAGTGCACAAAGCAAGGTCCAACATCACATGTGTCTAACCTTACAAATTCACTTCTGGAAGAATGGTCAAAAATTCCCATAAACACTCCCATAAACCTTGTGGAAAGCCTTTATGCATGAGAAGGCAGGCGAGCCAATACTCTTGGGCAATATATAATTATGTACAGTATAATTCATGCAGAAACTTTAAATTTAGTCTTGGAGTTCTTCTTTGCCTGGAGCAGTATGCTCATGTCTGTTGTTTTCTAAATGAAACTATTCCAGACTTTTGGAACTATTTACTATAACATCATGACTCTGATTGTGTCTATTTTATATCCATTACCATATTCACATGTCATATGTTTTCTCTCATGATAATGAAAGACAAACATATGACATATGTGTTCATCAATTTGATTAAAAAAATAAAACAAATTACAACCAGTGTTGATATTCCTGGAGCTGACTATTTCTGCATCATCTGTCTATTCTTCACTCAAATCAAACCACTTTCTTTCTCTGCAATTTTCACTTCTCTTCTCATCTTTCAGTTTCTCCTTTCTCCCCTCATCATATCTCTTTCCCATCTGTCCTGGAGGCCCTGCTGCCAGAGTCTATCTGTCTGTAAGTGTTTTGCAATTATAGAATTTCTCACATTTCTCTGAACTGCAATGTTATTATGTCAAAACAGAGAACATTTGCTTCGTTTCCTCTGCGCTGCACTGAAAGAGAAAAGATGCGGGGTGCAGTCTCCAAGGTTGATAAAAATAAAATTTAAAAAAGTGGTTATTACATGGCACCAGTCCTGCACAGCTCGTAGTTGTGGATTAAGAGCGGATTAAAATCATTAGGAAGAACCAGATGACAGTGTGACTGTGTGCGAGAGAGAAAGAAAAGATGTGTACTGTGTGTGCTGAAAGAGAGAACTTGGGAATACAGAGATGGAAACGGGGAAAGTAAAAGTTAAGGTGTGTACAATCTGAGTCTATTAATAGAGTAACGAGATGTAAGCTGGGGCTCCTGTCGCGCCGGGTGGATTCAGCCGTCTGCTGCAGCGCAGGAAAGGACAAGCACACAGTCCTTGTCTACAGGAACCTGGCTCAGTGTGTGTGTGTGTGTGTGTGTGTGTGTGTGTGTATATGTATGTGTGTTTGCTCTATAGCGTGACTCACTCTCCTCTCTGTCATTGTTCTCCTGCGTGGCTATTTTCATATTGATTTCCATTGTCCAGGCTTCCTTTTCTTTCGAGGCTGCTGTTATGATGGCTCTCGGCTAGACAGGTACAGCACCTGCTGTTCCGTCACTTGCTATTAACACACACACACACTTTGTAGCTAACAAATCCAAACTATTTGCTACACTGTAACAAATGAATGTGCCATGCTGAAATTAACAACATGCTCGCTCTTAATATTGACTGAGCATGACCAATTGCTTCAAATGCATTACTACGCAGAGTGTATTGTATTATCGGTACACTGGTTCGTAAATGGTTGCAAAAACTCCCTCTCAAATTGATATGCGCTTCAAATATTCTAATTATTAACCATTTTTTGCACGATTGAGCTGATCAACTTTGAAGATTTATTGCTTCATATACAGTAGATATGCCACGATTTTATATATGTGTGTGTGCGCATGCTTGCATGTACTGTATAAGAGAGCACCATGTTCTTTTCCAAATCCAGTCATGCATATTGAGTCAATAATTTAGCATCAGGCTTCATTCAGAACGAGTGCAAAGAACACGCCGGACTCGCAGATGTTTGTACAAATTATTGTTTATTTGTTTTTTAATCATAGAACATAGTAAGAGCTCAGCTCCATAGCTCCGCCCACCCCACACACCCACGCACACAGAGGGGTGGGGGGCAGACAGGAAAACATGTCCACCAATTAAATCACAGTCCGCTCGGCCAAAAAACAGGAGAGGCAGAAAAAAAGAAAGGAAACGCATAACCTCGGTGCTTCTGGGTGGAGCTTACAGACACCTCAGTCTCTAACCCCACTCCTCAACATACATACATACACACACACACATACATATGTAGATTCATTTAGTGCTATGAATGTTGACAGGACAGTTGGTCTGAGTTGTAAGGCATGATCGCGAGTCTTCATTTCTATGACATTTTCCCATCCCTCTGTCAAACACCAGTTCAATAGTTTTCATGGAATGTTTGAAGATATAAGATGCTCGAATGAGGACGGAGTGGCGTAAGAGTACAGAGGCGTCCAGACGGCATCTTCAACCCAGAACTAATCTGACATTCTGTAAAAAGATTCACACACACACACACTCGCATGCTCACTTACAGAGACAGCTCTATACCTATAGTACACACATCTAAACATAGTCAGACACTGGGATGTGGGATGAGGAAGGAAAAATGGCCTAGCTATTTACATCATAAGCTTGTAATGCTCAAATAAAGCCAGGGGCCATCTACTGTAGTTCCCATTAATTACCGAAGGTGTAATTCTTTTTTTAAGACGGTGTGACAAAGGTATTTAACAAGTCTCTTGTTCCTTGATGCTTGATGTATTATCTTTTTTTTAAATGGATATTTCTGGGTCCCTTATTATACAGGTTTCTTTTCAATAAAGAGGAAGACGGAAGAAGAAAGGGAAACATTGACCCGTGCTAGAAAAGCACTTCATAGACATCGAAATATCTAACACACCCACTAAAGCTTCTATAGCACTAACACAGACTAGGCATCGGACTAAGTTTCGAAACGAACGTGTTACACAAACGCAGACAAACTCCCACAATTCCTCTCTGCGTTCCCATGCACTCTCCTGGGCGCCTGAACCTCGCTGTGTTCATCAACAAACAAACAACAAACAAATAAACAACCCATACAAAGTATTAACAGGAAGCAACACATACCTTTAGGATGCCACATGGTAATTCATAAAAAATAAAGACGATCAAAGAAGGAAAAAAAAATGTAAAGAAAAGAAACCGTGGCACCGCAAGAATCTACAGAAAGCATGATTCCTTTAGAATGCTTCTACACGGCTGACCGATTTACTCTACCATTTATATACTGTATACTTGTGGGCCTTGACAGGCAGCTAGAATCTATACAGTACTCATTTTTTTCATATATTTATACTTCTTTACACTATACAAAGTTGGCAAAAAATACAGAAATAAATCCATGAAGATTGTACACATATGAGTGCTGACACGGAGAGCACTCTTCACTGGAAGCGGGGTCGGTTAGGGACAAACTCACAGACAGAACAAGAGAAGGAGATCCACCGTCTGTGTCCCAAAACTCTCAGGTGACAGTATGACTCATCACATTATCAATTCGTTTTACTTTGCAAAAATAACAAAAGTAAAAATAAATTATTATCTCTTCATTTCCAGATTGTAGAAACTTTAAAAACTGCCCCCAGTCTGCTCATTAGAAATGCACCAATCAGTCATAACTAAAACCATTATCATTTAAACTACCTAGGCTTTACAGTAGGTTTCTCTTGCATGACTCCCCAAGTCTCCCCACGTCTGCTGGTGTGCTATGGTGTCTGGCACCAGGACTTTAGCAGCGACTCCTTTGGGTGCTCTGGGATGTGGGGTGGGACTCCATAAATCGTGCTTGTTTGTCTAGAGCATTCCATGGATACTCAACAGGACTGAGATCTGGGGAATTTCGAATTTCGACCTCTTTGCCTCCTTTGCACTGGGTGTTCTGATACAGCTTTTCAGTAGGATTGGGATAGATCGGCTGACTTTTTGATCCCTGTGGGTGAAGTTGGGGCTTGGTGCTTGGTTTACTATTATATAATTGATAATCATTGTTATTCAGTCCACCATGTTCTAAGTTTTATGACTGTTATGACTGATCTGTGTAGTTTGTATCCTTAAATGTGCATTAAAACCCAACTGAGAGGTTTAACCTTGAACTTCTTTCAGGTGTTGGCAAGAATGCAAGGGGGATCCTTTCATCTGGTGAGCATAACCCCTTATATGTCATCCCCAAATATCTGCCGGCATAGTTGAAAAGATGTTACTTTAATACATACAATGACGTCATTGACGCTGCTCCTCTTATTTAGTTAGAATTCTGATGTTTCATTTAATCGAATTTATTGTGTTCTGTCACAGATCGTGCATCTCCTTCTCTCGTCTCCCCGCTCATTCATTCCCCTCAACCCTTACTCCAATGAAAATACAGCGGACATCAAATGCCCTTGTTCAAGAAGGGCGTATCATCATCATAATCGTCATCAGCATCATAATTATCATCAGCATCGTTAACCATCAATAATATTTTTTCATTATTACAAGTGGCAATTAAAACATCTTTACAACCACAGAGTTCTTCATTTTTCAACTATTTACAGAAAAAAAGGAAAACATAATATAATATTTAGGGTTTTGTTACACCCTCTTTTTCCAGTTACTTTATAAAGAAACAAACTCAACATTAGAACTTCTATCACACATACACAGTTATACACAGACCGACAGTCAAATGTAAACAGAAAAAACAGCTATTATTACTTATTGTAGTCGTTTATGTTCATTTAGAATAATGTGCACAGAAACCCTGACTGGGAGTGGCCAAGCCAGTGCAAGGACCAGCGCATTTAAACAATGAAAAGGAGAGCAGATGGAGGCTGGGACCAGAACAGCACACACTGAGACAGACAAAGTGAAACAAGAGAGAGAGAGAGAGAGAGAGAGAGAGAGAGATAAGTTCCTCTGAACACACTTCACCTGATGGAGCAAGCTCCCTGTCTGACTGAGCCCTCCCACCAACACACACTCTATTAGCTCCTTTTTCGATCCACACTGGATTACAGACCTGATCTGCAGAGACACCAAACTATAAGACGAGTCCCGTCCAGTGGGAGCAAGTCAGTGATAAGCCCTATAAGCTGAGTATGAGAATAATATAACGCATTGTTGCTATCTGATGTTAGTGTGTGTGTGTGTTTGTGTGTGTGTGTGTGTGTGTGTGTGTTTGGGGTGAGTGCGGTGGTCAAGATCACTGCCAACGTCCATAATCGGAGCTTTGCACAATAATCTGCAAATCCCACCACAAACTGTGCTGACCTTTACTGCTAATAAAGCGCAAACTACTTAAACACAACGGGAGAGAAGACAGAAGGTTAAAGTCTGGAGACGAGACTGTGAGAAGAAAAAAACATGTAAAAAAATAACAGTCTGAGGAGAACTGTCGCTTTCTCCAACGTCTGCTTTTCTCTCACACTTGTCGCAACTCGATTTGATGCCTCGACAGCTTTTCCACTAACAGCACCAAGTAAAAGTCTTACGCTGCATATTTTAGCAGAAATTCCAGCAAGTTAAAATAGTATAGATTTCAACTAATATTTCCCTTCTTTTCTTCTTTAAGAATAAGATTATATGCCAATATCATTACTCATTGTCTTATTCTATTTTCACATATTTTTCTTGATCATTTCAAAAAAGAAAAAAAGAAAAATGACCTGCTAATAGAATGCTCTTGTTTTTTTGTATTCACATGCTAAAGGATTGAAACAACAAACTGTTTATGATCCACACATTTGATTTAGATGCCCTTCTTAAAGCAAATTTTTATCTGGGCTTGGGACTGGCAGAAAAAGGGTGCCTTGCAACCCCAGGGATTGAAGCACTGCCTGGGAAGCAGACCCAGGCCCACCATGTGGAAGACAAGAAGCCCATGAGCCATCAATGCGGAATAAGAACATTTCAAGCTTGAAACGAACAAATTTTTCACCCATCACATCAATTCAGGTATTTGCACAGGTTAGCTTTGCGCTATGGTCATTGGAGTGAAGTGAGCAATTTGGTTAAAGCTAAAATCAGTTGACAAATAACTTACCGTCCTCATCCTTAAGCAGAACAGCAAAAGGATTCCTCCTAAACTTTACTGAACACTTTCCAAGCAGGTTACTCCAGTTGTGATGAAAAAAACCTGCATTTTCTCTCCGTAAAACTGTGCTGCTGGTGAAGTTGATGTCACATGGTACGTACATAAAGAACACTAAATGTTAATATTTACTTAATAAAATAAATAAGGTATATAGTAAAATAATAAATTGTCTCTGAAACACAGCTTAGTTAGATTGTAGAGTTTTTTTCAGTCATGGAACTGCTTTGTCTGACACAGTGACAAAACTCAGTTTCTGTAACTGAGGATAAATTTGACTTCTTGATCTTGATATTTTAAATCATTTACAATGTTTTTTATTGCTTATGGTACATACTGTATTTGATAGATAAAATATAACTGTCGTAATCCCTACGCTTTTTTTAATAGCCTGTTAATGTTCTCCCCATGCTTTAGGATTCATAGATGGATGCATGGAATAGCCTATTAATATATTTTTGTTATATTTGCTGTAAGGTTTTTAAGGAATTGGGTTTAATCAGAATACAAGCAGTCATGTACAGTAATATGCAGCAATCTGTAATATAGTGAATGTAACAAAATAAATGATTAAATTTAGACTGAATTGCAAGTGGTGTAGTGGTTAGCACTGTCGCCTTCAGGGTCCGCGTTCGATTCCCGGCCAGGTTCGATTCCCGTCTCTGTGTGCATGGAGTTTGCATGTTCTTCCCGTGCTTGGTGGGTTTCCTCCGGGTACTCCGGTTTCCTCCCACAGTCCAGACATGTAGGTTAGGCTAATTGGCGTTCCCAAATTGGCCGTAGTGTGTGAATGAGTGTGTGAGTGTGCGTATGTGTGTGTGCCCTGCAATGGATTGGCACCCTGTCCAGGGTGTACCCCGCCTTGTGCCCCAAGTCTCCTGGGATAGGCTCCAGGTCCCCGTGACCCTGAATACAGGATTAAGCGGTATAGATGATGAGTGAGTAAGTGAGTGAATTGCAAGTGATGTTTATCAGATCAGATATGACTGTTTTAAGAATTCTTCGTTCATCAGATCTGCTGCATCATAGGTTCCCAAGTCTGGTCCTTGAGAATCCCTTGTCCTGTGCTTTAGCTTAAAAAAAAAAATAGAATATTGCTTTTTTGTATTAATGTATATGTGAATCTGGATATTTACTGTATTCTAGTAAATCAAGTTTCTAATAAAAAATAAAGTTTCTGGTACATAAGCGCATCGTTCAGATACATAACATTCTTTAGACTTCTGAACAGTACAGTAAAAAGTTTAACATGCTCCATATTGATGCAGCAGCAACCCAAATCTTCTGTATGATGCAATCGAGTGAAATGTACTGCAACTGCCTCTGAACACAGATGCCGACCGTCTCACTTCCTTCGTCTCGTCTGCTCCGTTCGTCACAACTCCAGATTTACAAGACTATAATCAAATGAATTAGTGACACAATAATGAGAATGCACTTAATGGAAAGGTACTTGTGTACTATACTAAGCTGAGATTGCCAACCCAGCGTGGATCCAGAAGCCTCACGTGGAGAGCGTAAAACATTGTGACACCTTTTAGACTCCTACTGTGACAACTGTCCCGTTCACACAGCACACACAACTTGATGAACACTATACAAATCTTCTTTTAGTACAGACATCTGCACGAAGCTTAGCAGTAGCACATTTTTAGCAAAGATCTAGAGTTAGACATCGACGCGATAAAGGCAGTATTTAATGAGGTCACAACATAGTACTGGTACACAGGCAGTGTTTAAGGATCACACTAAGTGGCAGTGTATAATTAGCTGTACTGTAGCACAAAAACACACAAGCAGATCTGAACCGTGTTTACTCATTTAAACCACCTCCTTAAATCAAAGAGAAAATAACAATGCAAGATACTGTATACGGTGTTGTTGTGTTGTGAACTACAGAATGCACAAAGCTCAAGCATTCTGCATTAGACAGAAAAAGATCTTTGCTTTTAAATCCATTAATTGTTGCTAATGCATAACGAGGAACAGTACTTATAAGAAGTGAAGCTTTTATTCATTCGCTAATTGTTCACGAACCAAAGCAGCAACGGGCGGAGGCCACATTAAGCCACAAAAGCAAGCACTCAACAAGAAGCGCTCCACGGATACTGTATGGATTTCCATTAAGTGTGAATGGGCATAAGGGGGATTGATTAGAGCTCAGCTTTCTTACTCAAGAACACTGGATGATCGGAAAGCAGCATGAACTCACAAGTGCTGTCCTAACTACCCAACATCCCCACAGGGATCCAGAGTAACATACAAATAAAGACCATCCACAACAAACACATCTGTATACTGTACCTTCTCTCCATACACGAACAGAATCTGGTATTATAAACATGACAGTGGGAAAGTTATATCATACACTGGTCTGGAAAAATATGTAACTTCTTCTAGTATCCTGGTACATGTTCTATAATACCATATTACAGTACATACAGTAGTAGAAACCTGTGCCATAGAACACGTACCAAAAGTAAGTTATTCATTTTTATGTATCATAATAGTAATATTTATCTAAAAATCTCTTCAGTACCATTTTACCTCCAAAGGTTAATACACAGCACTTTGGTGAAATGCATGGTATTTATTGAGTAGCACAGTGACTACTATAGGTCACTGTGCTACTCAATATGGTACTGAATATAGTATACCATGCACACAATATGTGGTAAGATATTTTATAAGGTACAGGATGTTATACATACCATATTCCCCCTCTGCTGGACTTTGGTAGCTACAATGGTACCCAGTAAGTGCCATGGGATTCACCAAAGTATTGTGGTACCATATAGTGATGTCTGATATACAGCACGTAATGTCTGAAGTACCATGGTAATACTATGGTATATTTGGTATATATATTTGGGTATATAATATGGTATATTATGGTATGTATTACAGTTTATCAGAGTACAATATAGTACATACCATAGTAAAATTGATCACAACTACAATAAATCTTTTAGACAACATAGTAAAAAAAAAAAAAAAAAAAGACTATAGAAGTACGTAGGCTGGGATATAAAGGTATTACATTTGTTTTTCCATACCCATGTGTGATATACAGTAATTTTACCACTAATATATTTCCAATAGCACATTCCAAATCCAATTTAAGAAACTCTTAATTTCTATTGATTTTGCATGGTTTCTAGTTTTAGCTGTCTTTTATGCTCCCTTGAGTACATTTTGCTGAGCTCTTAAGTCTTAAGGTTTTTTCTGTCAATGCCTGAAAGTGACCAATGTGACCCTCATGTCTAAGGCAACTAAATTGCCTTCAACTAAACTGTAACATCAAAACAGCTTTAAAGACTGGGGATCAAGAGTGAGAGCCTTAACTACTGCCACTGGCTTTTTCTAAATGTTATTCCTCAGGCTGGATTTTGTGGCAGAGCTGTTGATCCACCACCAGCTGTTGAGCCCAAGCTGTAACTGGACAGACATGAACGTAGCATTTAGGCAAGGGCTTAATATTATGCTGTTTTGATACATACATTGATGAATTTGTTGTAAATATATTTTTATAAAGTCTCACTTAATACTGATGATTTTATGACTTTTTTTTTTTTTTTACAATTCTTTCATGCTCATAAAGCATATGCTAATTCAAATATTAGTTGTGTTCATCTCTACTCTTATTTATTACTATTTGGCTATTATTGGTGTTGTTTTATATCACGTCCGTACATTTAGCTACATCCCACTTCTTTGCTCAGAATACCAGCATTCTTATAATATGCACAGATTTGTAATAGATGTAGCAAAAATAAACTGTTAAATATAAATCAGGTTAAAGTTGCATTTCTCTAAAAACAAACAAACAAACAAATGTATTAAGACAACATTTGCCATGTTTTGTATTCTCCTTCTTCCTGTACAGAAAACATGTGGTTTCACTAAGATAGGGTGGTTCTACCATATCTGGCTGTACAGTTGGGCTAATTAACAAAACAGCTACTAAAAACCTGCCTATGTGACAATGGTATTAAGTTTCTGGAGCTATGGCCTGAAAACTGTTGGACAATGGTGACGGCGAAGTAGATTGAAGAATAAAGGACTTCATAATAAATTTTGATTGTTGTAGAGCAATTTCATTGCATACAATAAATTATTTTATTATCTTGATTGTCATTTTTTTTTCAGAATGCCATTAAAACATAGAATTTCACTTTTGTCTCAATATTTTTGTCTACCGCTGTACTGTATTTCTTTAGACTGCACACGGTTCTCACATTAGCTTGCAAAGTTCCTTTGTGACCATGCAATTATTATATTTAAAAAATGCTATAAAAATTAAATTAAAATGGATTTACAGTATTTAAATACATAAGAATGAAAATGGTCACAAAGAGCCTTTGGATTTCATTATTACTTCTGATCTTTCATTTTTACACAGATTATTATTTCTATACATTTCACTGACGGAACAAATTTGGTCCAAGCAACTCATGTTATGGAATAAGTGAGGATGGCATTAAGCACTTGTGTGACCAGTCAAACTGATTATTTATTATTATTATTATTATTTAAATGAATAATAAATATAACTTTTGTATTGGGGCTTGTGATTTTTACCCGACTAATACACTCTGTCTGGTAAATATGATGTAACATTTAGGACCATATACAGTATAAAGGGTGGCCAAAAAGCAAAATGTCGTGGCACTGACTCCCTTAATGTACTGAGGCTTTTGGGACACCCCGTAGTATATCACATAAAGGTGAAATCCATGTGTTGGAGGCCCTAATGTAAGTGATAAATGGAGAGAAATCAGGACTGCCTTACAGCAGATTAAAGCGATCTGTGTGTGTGTGTGTGTGTGTGTGTGTGTGTGTGTGTGTGTGTGTGAGAGAGAGAGAGAGAGAGAGAGAGAGAGAAAGAGAAATCTCAGTGCTGTACTGTATGGCCCAGCCTCCATGTATTGCTACACCCATCTTTATCTAACCTCCCCTTAAAATACAAAAAAACGTATTACTGTTTAAACATTTATTATTATATTTATCATCGTTATTACACTGCCATATAGTGCAGGTTATCTCTATTTCTCCATCTTGTTTTCAGAGGCATACAGAAAGGCAGAAAGAGAAAAGAGAAGAACCTTGCATATCGGCTGCTTTTCACATCAATGATTTAACTTTTACACACACATGCGCGCGCGCACACACACACACACACACACACACACACACACACACACACACACACAGTCAGGTAAAGGCAGTATTAGGGCAAAATCTTATCTCAAAGATTCCTGCAGAGACATATCCCTATCAACAAGTAAAGGAAATAAGAAAAGAAAGAACAGAGCAGACTGTGTTACAGATGCCCTGACGGGGCACGCAGCCCACTTCTCACTTCTCACAGCAAGTTTGGAAGAACATTTTGCTTCATTTTATCAATTTTATGGCAAAGATGACTTTTTTGTCTTTTTTCTTTTTTCATTCTTTCTGATTTACTGTATATCTCTTTCACAAATGTCACAGAGGACCTGGAACAGTAAGCCCCAAAACCTAGTGGCTTTCCCTTCAGTTCACTTAGATTACATTTTTTTTTCCATCTGGAGCTTCAACACATCACCTACTGCACACTGATGACAAAATGTCCCAGGAAAAGGGGTACATTTACTACCATTGTTCCACTTGCACAGAGTTCTGAGCAAAAAAATGATAGTCTAAGAGAAAGAGAGATAAAGTCATATAAGGAAGGGCAAGTGAAGGGGGGAAGGTGGAATAAGAAAAATAAGCGAATTGAACAATGGAATATGCAAGTAAGGAGACGAAGAAAGAAGGAAAAATGTTAATTTAAAAAAAAGATAAAGATGATTATTATCTGACATCTGTTATTCACCTCATGTGGGTTAAACAAGCATGAATTTCCTTCATGCGCGCGCGCGTGTGTGTGTGTGTGTGTGTGTGTGTGTGTGTGTGTGTGTATGTGTGTAAAAGTGAATGAGCATTAAAGATGGCCAGGGACGGACTGCGAACAAGAATGAGCCAACAAAGTGCTGACAACTGTCCAAAATCACTTTAGTGAAGTGTATCAGCTAGGCTCCTAAGCTCATCACCTCTAATATGCAATGCCATAAAAGTAAATCAAATTCAGCAATAAAAAAGCAAAGGTTGCTTAAAACTATAAATTAAAAAAACGTATATTCTATTACACTCTTAAACACAAAACTGTTTTTTCTTTGCTGGACAATGCAGTGGCTTTTTAAAATACCACAATATTCAGGTCGTTTTGTATATTTCACTCATTCTCTAAATACATGTGGACTGATTTAATTGGAAAGCAGTTTCTCTGCTAAATAAGTGTACGTGAATGGTTACAAAACTAACCCAGCTAGCCTATTTTAAGCTTGGTTGTTTACTGTAGTGTTGAGGGAAAGTTACACCAGGACTCATTCTGCTAGCTAATCATATTCTTTTTTAAATGGCTTTGTGACAGTTCTGAGATTAAAAAAAAAAAAAAAAAAGTAGTGGAGGGCACACACCAGAAAATGCAGTGGCCCGCTGGGAAAAGTCTCAAACTTCGCGACGGACAGTCCACCCCTAAAGATGGCTAATAAATGAGCTCCCAAGAGTCTCCAAAGGCTCTCACCTAGATATAATAAGAGTAAAGTCTGACCCACAAAGAGCAGGTAAGGGAAGCGAAAGGATAAAGAGGAAGTAAAGAAAACGAGAGCGATCGAGGAGCAGCAGGACTGATGCGATTGACCTCTAGGGAAATTTCATACTAAAATATTATTACTAAATGACCTAAAAGTGAACTAAAAGGTTCAAAAGGAAATACTGGTAACACATCACATTAAAGTTTGCATATAGCAGTTTTCAAATGGCTTCGTTTAATTTAATTCATCATTAGGAACTGAAGAATTCATACTTGTTACAGTTACAAAAGGGGAGCTACTTCATATGCAGACCTTAACAAAACATGTTACCGAAATTATACCAAAGATCAAACAGGACTGCAAGAGCGGGAGGAAGAAGAAATCAATTGAGAGTGTGTGATAAAACTAAGGGAGATATTGAGATGTAAGATAAAAGTAAGATAGGGAAAGGAGAAAAGGACAAGAGGCCACAAAGGAGCAGAGGCTAATAGTTACAAGGTTTGAGAGTGGATGGCTAAAAGTACCCGTGTTTTGCAGCCAGGCATCGAGTCAGTCTTGTGCATAAGGATGGGGCATGGGGTCAAAGGTCAGAGCTAATGGGGTCAGGGTGGGACCAGGTGAGTGTGATCAGGCTTTGAGGGCGTGCCACTGTGCCACGTTGGTGCGCGGTCTGCTCAGCATGTCTTTCCAGTGCTTCACCTCTGCTGGTCCGCTCTTCCACGACAGATAGATCTGACACACACAAACACACACACGCACACGCACACACACACACAATTTGACATACTGTAGGTTGTGGATTTCTGTGCCAGAGTTACAATATGAGATCAATACCACAATGACTTTGAAGAGTCTTCTGCTACAGTTTCATTTGAATATCACACACGTAAATAACTGCCATAGAGCGTTATTGTGATTTATTGTTATTGTATTGCTTTCCTGCAGGTGGCAGTAAACTGAATTGATCATCAATTGACTCGCTCTTGCTATTTCCATGCTAATGAACAACTTTTATTCCGAATGCC
This sequence comes from Clarias magur, assembly GCA_013621035.1. Taxonomy (NCBI): domain Eukaryota; kingdom Metazoa; phylum Chordata; class Actinopteri; order Siluriformes; family Clariidae; genus Clarias; species Clarias magur. Next base: position 2,185,053 of record QNUK01000014.1, on the reverse strand, counting down.
AAAATGATATACCACAGTTCCACAATGTCATCAAGAGCTAAAGTGACTTCTTTTTTTTTTAAAGCTTAATTCATTCAATGCATGGACAAAGCCCAGAGCATGGCCAAAAAGCACAATCAGATTAAAAGTACCTTGCCGATGACATCATTACGGCTCAGCCGGTCCTTATCCATGACGGTGATAATGATGGTGGTTTCCCGGAGCACGTGTGCAGGAATGTCGAAGGGGAAGGACTCGTTAAAGACAGGATTCAAGCAGCGCTTAATAGTAATTGTCTTTTTCTTCTCTACACGCTTGTCTTTGTGCATGAGCCACACCTTCACATAGGGATCTGTAGATTATTCAGAAAATCAGAAAATAACAATGTTGAAAGAACAAATCTTTACAAGTGAATAAAAGCACACATTTGGCAGGCTGTTACAAATCTATAGTACGCTGCGTGCACAGTTATTAGGCAAAAGCCTAAACTTATATTAATATCCAATAGTCTTGATTGATCTTACTGTAAATGCTCATTTCACATCATAATGGAATGTTTAGCAAAGAAAAATGTGATAGGTCTATCCCTTTTTTTAAACAAATATTTAACAAATAACTAACACAAAATATTAGATAGCCACTGACAAAAACACTTCAAAGCTAGTGGGGAATACAAATATTTTCCAAAAACTGCCATGAGCCTTCCATCCACTGAATCCGTCACTTGTTCTTGATCCGTTCACGGTCAATTTTCAGTGAAGCAGCAATTGTCTTCTCTCACATTTAAGAATGACCCAGCCGTTCTCAATAGGATTTAAGACCAGTGTGGAGGTCATTTGTCTGATGGCAGAAAGCCATCCGTGTATGCAGTGGTACACTGTCCTGCAGAAAGCTCATGGCCTTCTGGAATGTTACTGATTTCCTTCTGTACCACTGCTTGAGGAGAGTCTCTTTTAGAAACTAACAGTGGTTTAGGAGTTGATTTTCAGTTAATCTTTAAACTGAAATCCAACTAGGTCATCAATTACGAGCCCATAGCAGTAGCAGTACCCCTTCTAAACCTTGCAATTACCTCATGCGGGATATAATACACTGTATAGTGATATAGTACTTAATTCCCGCAGACTATTTTGATGTGCAGATTTATCACTGTGCTGCAGGAAAGACACATCATACAGGTGGAGGAAACTGTGTCACAATCCTTTATTGACGTGCTGATTACGATTTAACTTTATCTGTCCATGAAAGCTTTTAGAAATCAGTCTTCTTCATCATATTCGTCATAAGGCTTCAGCTTGTGAGTACTCAGTGATGGGAGTGTTTCAACCTTCCTTGCCCTACACATGTCTCTTGGTACTTCTGCATGCATGTTCCAGGTAAGTTGCAGTTCTGAAATCTGGTGGCAATTAAGGCTAATGTGTTTCTGGTAACCTTGGTTCCTTCCTGGTAATTCCTTTAGAGTCAACTTTTCTTCTCCACATGCTTTTCTGACACTGATGAGTATTCATAAAGCTTTTGATTGTCCACCTCAGTAGGTCTGCAATCAGTACTATGCTCCATCCCTTTCATAGGCATTTTAGGGTTCTTAATAAATATGCAAACCTTATTTAGGCCTGACTTTAAGCCATATTCTCCCTCATTAAACAAATAAACACCTGAGAATAATCATACCTAGTTAACATTCGAGTCACTAGGTTTAAGAGCTGCCTAATATGCACAGAAACATGATCAATATTTTTCTTTGAAATCACTGGCCTTGTCTCTTCCTCATGAAAAAGCAAACTTTATAAAAGCAGATTGATGGTAGTGAGTGTAAGTGCAACAGTGGTCTGATGTTGGGTGGCAATGAGCAGACTGTTTTGTTGTCATTGTTTGATGCTGTTAGAATGATCAAGAGTGCATAAGACTGCAAATGAGTTTTGAAGGAACACTGAGGTCTGAAAGATCAGGACAAATAGAGACAAACCAAACACGCATAAAAATGCAACAAGTCATGTCGAAAAAAACAGAGAGGATGAGGAAGAACATCAAGTCCATGCATGTTTATTACTATATAATTTGGTTTCGGTTTACCTGATGTGCCTCCAATGTCCATGGCTTTAAGGTTGCGTGCTTTTATAATGTTGACAGTAATGGTGTTAGCAGTTGGATTATAACACAAAGACACAAGCAGATCTCCTCGACTTCCCTACAAATCAAACATGTACACAAATTAAAGTTAACTTTTTATTTGTCACTTCGTTCTTGCCATATCTCATGGTCAGAAATGATACAGCGCCCGGGGAGCAAATAGGGTTGCTCAAGGGCTCAACAATGGCACCCTAGTGGATCTGGGGCTCAAACCGCCAACCTTCCGATCATTAACTCAGTGCTTTAGCCTACACTGAGCTATCATTGCCCCATAAATATCCTTAAATAATAATTGTTAATAATTACAGTACACCAGGACTGTAATGCTTGTGTTTGTAAAAGAATGATGCTGTATAAAAGAATTAGAGAATAGTTTTACACAACTAAACATTTTCATTTTAAACATATATCTAATTCATGCATCTTCATGTATATCCCCAAATAATCAGTAACACATTCATTGTCATGCTACTTACACTGCCATCACTGCATGGTTTCAGGTCTTTCCAGAAAGTCTGGTGTTGGCCCAGCTCCACCTTGTTTAGGGGAATAGACACCTCTCCTATAGGGTCGTTCCTGCTGAAGCGGTCATAATCAAGCACCTGCAGGTAGAGTGTGCGCTCTCGCACCTTCTCATACGGGAACCCTGGACAGTCAGATAGAACTGGATATGTCTATCTACAGTCTTGTAACCTTCAGTCAAATACAACATCAGTGTAACAGAAATGCTGAATAGCAAAGGATTAAAGGTTCTTAAAAAAAAAAAAGAGTTAAAAATAAAGTGTGTACACATTTACATAACCCACAACACAGGAAAAACTGTACAGTAAGATATTTTTGAAAATGTTTTTTTTTCTTTTCTTACATGACCCCAATCTCCAGAGTTTGTGTATTATATCTTGCAGAATTCGAACAGCCAGAATAACACTGCAACTAAAAGAAACCAAAGGGAGCTGACCTCGCAGAATATGAAAAATGCCAGAGGCAGTTTTCATCGCAGACTGGAGCATACAAAATAATTAGAAAACATTTAAATAATACAGGAGAGAACTTTTTTATGTTTTTTTTTTTACGTTGTTATTTGTCTTTACTTCGCTTATTTAAGAAAATGAGGCACCATGGTACAATTAACAAATACAAGAAATATATCCTTCCTATATTGATAAAATAGCTTGCATAAACTAATCTACACACTGCATGTACGTGTTAATTAAAAGGACTGCCTGGGTAGTTTTCTTTGGAACTTGTGGAGTTTTCCCATTAGCTCTTTTCCTTGACAAGTACTAATTGCAAAACTGTCACCTTGTGAATTTGACCTACCGTGTACTACTTTTATTAGGCTCTTGTTATATCGTGCTTGCCACAAAACCATTCTCATCAAGCTGGTGGTCCTAGAAGTCCATCAAAAAGAAAACTTTCTTTTGACTCCCATACAACTCTGTTCCACACAGCCAGTACAGAACATTATCACTTCCCCCACCTCCATACAACATTTAAAGAAGCTCTGTTCACTCACTCAATTGTGAAGTACAGTGGAACCTCGGATTGCAAGTAACGCGGTTCGCGAGTGTTCCGCAAGACGGGCAAAGATTTTTGATAAATTTTGACTTGAAAAACGAGCAAGTATCATGCAACACGCATGCGCTCTTGTTTTGACACAGAGTGTCACGTGATCACAACTGGGCCAATGATTTTTCTCTCTCTTGCGCTGCGGAATTGTGGGTAATCGTTTCCCTTGCTGGGTCTTAGTGCTCGTCTCTTACTGGTATGATCAACGTCTCCCTCTCTGTTTCAGCATGTCCCCTAGGTGTGTGCGCGCGCGCGTAATTTGACACCGACACCCACACACACACACACACACTATTTTACTTTAAGGCAATGATTCCAATAGTATGCACTCACGCGAGTGTCATTAGAGAGATTTCTTTTTTTCCTGTTAAAACAGTGCTTCCGTTGTGTGTGTTTGTTATGAAACTTAAAAAACGAGGTGGGGCGAGGGAGGAGGCGTTTTACTGTATAAGACGAGGTGAGGGAAGGGGCTAATTCCAGACACATACACATACACACACACACACACACACACATACACAGCACCTGGGCGCACAAACGGAAACACTTATCTGTCGGATTTATTTTTACTTTATTTAAAGGTAGATTGTGCAGATTAATTATTTTTTTTACTTTATATATTGTATTAATTATTTTTATGTATTTATTTCTTTGGGCTGTGGAACAAACAATTTGAGTTTTCATTATTTCTTATGGGAAAAAATTATTTGGTTTATGAGTGTTTTGGAATACGAGTCCATTCCCGAAACGAATTATGCTCGTAATCCAAGGTTCCACTGTAATGTTCTGTGTCACTTTCAGCCACTGCCAACCCTTGCCAAGCGTTATTTCCACTGCATGTCCCATTACGGGTTTGATGCAGTGTTTTGTCTCTTTTGTCCTAAACCACTCTCTCAACCTTTGCCTGTTTTCTGATTCTGATGGATTACCAGATACTGTTTGCTTCATGTACATGATATTAAAGTAGAATCAACCTGCACTGGCGTCCTTCTGTAATACCCAACAGATTAGTTCATCACCACCATGGACACAGTAGGGGAGGTCGCCGACCTAAAAGCCACCCTAGGAAACCGAGACCTGCAGAATGTATGGGTTTCATGCTCCAGCGCCCACTATACTTTGTGGGACAAGAAGTGCTTTCTGAACAACATAAATTTGGCCTTCTTACCAGAAAGCCTTTTGAATAGGCCATGGAGGTATGGAATTAGAGAAGAGAAAACACCTCATCCTATGAATGTTTTGAAGAGAAATGTCTCTCTTTGACCATTCTCTAGAGGGAAAAGAGGTGGCGAACAGGTCCTTAACTGAAAACTGAGCATGGCTGAGTGTGCCCTGAGTTTCTGCACCATGGCAGCTAGCCGTAGATGCCCACTCTCAAATAGCTTTTCCCATGGACCCAACAAAGTGTTATTAACAGAACTATCATGCTGAGATGAAAGTGCCATCTTAGATGATCAAACCGACATGTCCATTTGCCTTGATGCAGTACCAAGAAGAGAACCTGCACCTACCAACCACTGGGAAATCCAGCAACTATCTCTACCTGAGCCCATGCAACTGGGGAAAATAAACACGCAGGAGAAAGCATCAACGCAGGCAAGCTTTCGGTGAAAACTATGGTAGTCCACAACACACCAGTTCACGTTGCCCCATTAAACCTTAGTCTTGGTCACAAAATTTGTGAGTTTTGTGAGTCTGAACACGCCAACTCCATCCAGGCGTCCACTACAGGGCGTACAACTGTTCTCATTACTCAAAACAATCTCACTGAGCCTGTATGGAATTTGCACTCAGAAAAAATATTTCATGTTTCAGTGTTGATCGACTCTGGAGCCACTGCCAAGTTCATAGACCACATCGCTGGTGAAAAACCTTCTTTACCATTAAAACCTGTTACAGTTTGAACAATTTTCAAAGGCATTCAGCAAAGTCATGGCAAGTGGCCTACCAGCAACACTCCTCTCGCAAAAAGAGTTACCACCTCTCAAAAGATGAATCTCAAGCAGTGGAAGAATATGTAAAAGAAGCACTTCAACAGGGATATATTCAATTGTTACGAAACATTACATCACTATAGCGTCCTTATCATTGAAAAAAAAATGGAGTGGATTCAGGCCATTGATTACAGAGGATTAAACAAAATCATTATTAAATTATTTATTCCCACTTGTCTAGAACAACTCTGTGAGGCAATTTTTTAAAAACAAAATAGATCTTCAAGGCGCCTACAATCTCTCATATGGGCTATCTTCGGCATTGGCAGTGTTTCAATGCTTAATCAAGGACACATTAAGAGACGTACTGGTAAGATTCGTCACAGCATACATCGATGTTATTCTTATCTACTCCCCTATTTGCATTACCCACGCCTGACATGTAAAGAGAGCACTGTCATACGTAGATGAGAAGATGGGGCATCGGTGAAAAACTGGCCAGCCCCCTCCAGGATAAGGGAACTGCACAGTACTTTTAGTATTTGCAAATGTATACCGTCACAACGTCAGAAAATCATGCATTTACCACAGCCTTCATTCTGAAACATCCAATCCTGCCCAACCATTTATCATTAAGATAGATGCATCTGCCAACAGAGTGGGAGCCATGCCATCTCAACATGTGAGCAGAAACCCAAACTTCACCAAGTAACTTTTTTTTCGCAAAGAAAGTAGAATGTAGAATGTAACTACAATGTCAAAACCACAAAATATCTTAAAGCAGCTTGACATGCTGTCCAGAACACCAAGGTAGATTCTGCCTTGTAATGTGAAAAAAAAAGTTTGAGGAACACATTTTACCCCATCACAAATCATGGATGTCCCTGGGGCCTAGATAAATAGTCAAACACACGAGAATTCCTGAGCAAGAGACAAGAACTAGAATCCTCTGGACTCTGGAACTTAGGAGGTATTGAGTAGCTACTGCTAACAGGCACATACTGTATATTAAAAAAATTAGTGGCCAAACTTGTTCTAGAATATTCACAAACTCATCTCATGCTGCGACATTTGTGCCCCACACGCTACCAGCAGGAGAAATCATCCTCCTCCTTGTATCTCAACACTCCTGCTCACACAAAGCAATCAAATTCATAACAGATCTCCTCCCGGTCAAAACAACACAACAGTCTTAATGACAGTTGACCATTTCTCCAAATCATTGCATCTCGTTCCATTACGCAAACTACCCACTGCCTTTCAGACAGCTGAACTACTCTTGCATCAGGTTTTAGATACTTTGGGATCTGTAGGAAATTATCTGTGAGAGAGGCACACAATTTAGTTCAATCGTATGAAAGAGTTCCATGGAAAAATTGGGCACACTGTGCATTTAATGTCCGCATACAATTCAGAAATTAATGGACAAGTAGAGAGAGTCAACCAAGAAATGGGGCTTGAACACAAGATCTCATGCTTGGTAATTTAAATCCTCAACTACTACTCCAACACAAGAGTTATGGACACTACTCTTCATTCAGCTTTCCCAAATCCAAGCAGGGGCTGATAGGAAGACTTCCTACACTGACACAACCAGAGATTAGGATGTCAGCCTTGTTAGGCTCAAGATAAACTTTGTTATCTAAGAGATGTTTTCTATGAACCGAAAGTAAAGCATGGTTAGCGTTGTTGGCCTTACGGTACGTCCTCCTGACCCGGAGAGCCTAGAGCTGTCCTCTGTAAGCCCTGTTGACCCACAAATTGACACAGGGACAGGCACTGGATTACTTAGGCTGCTTTGCCCAAACCTAGCCCTGCAGTGCCAGAGGTATGTCCTAGACATTCTCAGCTTGGCTCTGCACTGTCTCAGCCAGGAATTGCACCGTCTCAGCCAGACACTGCAGTGTCCAAGTTTATCCTCTGGTACCAAGAATGTACTGCTCTCCCCACCAGGTAAGTTTAAAATATTCTGCATTTTTCACCACCTGGCTCCATGAGCATTGTGCAGGTGCTGCTGCCTGGCTTCGAGGACATCTGTGCTTGCTCTGTCACATGGCTTTGAGAACATGGTCCCTGCAATGCACCCCAGATTTGCTGATTTACTCAGTTTCCTCAGTTTCAATGACGTAATGCTTACTTCACACCCTAGTTTCAACAGTGTCATGCTTGCTCCACACACTAGCTTGGGTGATGATGTACTTGCTTCACACAACAGCTTCAATGACATCTTGCTTGCTTCACAGCCTAGCTTTAATAACATCATACTGACACCACTGCCCAGCTTTGCAGACACCAAATTGCTGCCGAGCTTTTGTCTCATGTCTAGGAAATCACTTTTGTTTCAACCCCTGGCTTAATTTTGGCCCAGTGCCCTAATAAGTATCTGGCCTCATGCCCATGCCCAGTACCACCACAGCCCCCATGCCAGTCGTTACGTAGCTCATGTCTTCAGTTTATTTCTTGGTTTTGTTTCTGCTCTTCTGCTCATATTTTATTTCTAACCAAGTCAATGTCTGCATTCATGCCATGCCTCGTACAGCTAGCTGCTTCATACAGTATATATTAAAAACTACGCTGTTTAACAAAGCAAAACAAAAAAAAATTGAGTGATCAGCTATTCATTGGTTAATAAAGCACAATAACACACCAGACTGTGCGATTATGAAACAACCATGCTGGTATTTTTGTTACTGTCATATGCTATTCCTTATATATTAGCTCAGTACTGGTACTAGTAGAGGTGTTGAATGAAATTAGAAATAGACCTAGATCAGGTAGAGTTCATAAGCAAAATAAAGTCTTTACGTCCTACAAAGAAACCTTTGCTTCTACTCTTTAATCCCTGTGCAACATGAGGCTTGACAGGAACACTTAGGAACAGGTGCACAGGAACGACAGGAATAAAACTGACAAACCTTCAAACAAGAATGTCTCATTCCAATGAGGATTGAGATTCTTCCTCTTGACTTTGGTCTCCAGTTTGTGCTTTTTGTCAGGCAAAAGGTAGATTTTTACAAAGGGGTCGGAGGTGCCAGAGAAATCTTTAGCGGGCAGGTCTTGACCTTTTAATATTTTGACTGTAAGAGTGGAGTCCTGGAAGCTGTAACCGACACTGAACTGAATCCTCCCCAGCTTCTCACTGACTGGACCTTCATGATCCTCATCAGAGCCGGGAGACAACTGAAGCGAAAAACCAAATACACATGCGCGCACACACACACACACACACAAACACACACACACACACACACACACACACACACACACACACACACACACACAGAGTCGTTTATGTAATCAGAGATGTGCAGTAAATAGTAATTATGCCCGTTACGATAGAGTGCTTTACAGCCAAACAGTGTGTAATTAAGGTGTAACCAAAGTAGATTACTCAATAGCTGTTTTGAATTGAAAAACAATAGTCATAGCATCTCTTACTCTGGTATCGGTCAACTAGACACACTCACACACTGTCTGACCAAAAAGACAAGTTGTGATTTGGTTTAAATAAGCAAAATTTGTAATAGGCTTTAATTGGATAATTATCTCAGTGACTTATTTTAGTTGCTTTTATTTTTCTTTTAGCCCTAACTGAGGTATTCTTGTGAAAAAAAGATAATTTTGACGTACATAAACAAAGTGAGAACCCAGAGAATTAGGACTGAATAGCTGTGAGGCCATAAAAAAAAAAAACAGTGAGGATTATCAGAAAGGGAATTTGCTAGGGAGTATAACGACTAGACGGTGAAGCAATGGAAAAAGGTCATGTGGTCTGATGAGTCGAGGCTGACCCTGTTTCAGAGCGATGGGTGCATCAGGTTAAGAAGGGAAGTGCATGAAGTGATGCACCCACCATGCACAGTGCACTCTGTGCAAGCCTCTGGAGGCAGTGTCATGTTCTGGGTTTGCTTCAGTTGGTCAGGTCTAGGCTCAACAGCGTAAAATGACGTAAATGTACTGAATGTTAAAAAAATATATATTGATGTGATAAATGAAGATTGTTTAAACAATGCAACAGCACATGCATGTAAACTAAAGGCAATCAAGTGAAAGTTTTGCATGTGCTTTTTTTTTTTTTTTGGTCATGCAGTGTAAGACAAAATGGGGAACAAGAGGCTCTGGGTTTATGTGAACAAGCTCTTTCTGAAAACCAGTAAAAGACAAAAAACACACAATCCACAGTCCACCATCTTACCATCACCATATCTCCAGTCAGTGAGTTAGCAAGGTCAGAGACAGAGGAGTGTCCATCCGCATCTGGGGGCTGGCCCTTAGGACTGTTTGCTGGCTTATTACCCATATTCCTACTGCAAAGAGACAGGTAAAAATAGGGAAAGAAGAAGAGAGACAGAAAGAAAGAAAGAAAGAAAGAAAGAAAGTGAGTGACTTTGGGTACAAGGTAGATTCTCTTTTGGCGCGAATATTCCAGTTTAATCCCAAAGTCTGCTCAAAATTGCAATGCTTCTAAACATAAAATCCTACGGTATTCAATATATCTCTGAGCTACACATGGTTGAGATAACAAGCGTGTGATGGACATCTCAATAGGAAATGCAATAAAACAAATAATAAGTAAAATCCATATCCAAAAAGTGCAAATTAAATATATTAAAAACAAAAAACATACACAATATTGCAGCAAGCACCTTCGTTACTTCCTTACACTCACAGACAACCGTTAAAATATTAAGCATGATCAAATTATAAATGCAGTTAACAAGAAAACATTGGAACAACAAACAGGCATTTAACAAAATTCAACCACACATCCAACACACATGATCAGATTAACTAACAGATTAAAGATGTCAGTCAAATGTGTTAATTTTGGGGGCAGGAATAAGAATAATAGAAGAATAAAGAATAATAAAGGAATAAGAAGCCTGACAGACATTACACATAGATGTGCAGACAGCAAACTACAAAGAGATGAGACCTGTCAAACGGCGAGAATGCATTATTCCCTTACGGCAGGAGAGAAGCTGCTAAAATAAGTGGTATAAATATGGAGTTGTCTGTTTCTCACAGGCGAGAGAAAAGCCGCGAGAGAACACTCACATACTGTAGAGTGCAGTCTTACTGAACTATTGTTTAAAGCCAAACCCTGCAAAAAACTAATGAAATGAAACAGTCCAAATGCAAGAGAAAGAGAGACCATGAATGTGCATGTGTGTGTGTGTGTGTGAGAGAGAGAGAGAGAGACCACATTTAAAACTAATGGAGAGACTGGATGACACACAGAAAGAGACGATGATAATGACGTGTGTTCAGTAACAGTGAAAGACAGTAACAGATAGAGAGGTTGGGTGAGAATGAGACAGATGGATTGATCACAGAAAAATGAAGCTAGTGCAACAAAACAATGGGTGCACAATTCAGACAGCAACTTCAGGAAAGACAGGAAAAAAAGGGAAATAAATAAATAAATAAAAGAGAACGTTCTCTGTCAGAAAAGAGATGCGGCATATTATTAGCATGACTACAGACTACAGAGTCAAATGAAACCAGAAGAGACACAACGACTACACCAGTGCGGAGTTATCAGAGGAGCAGAGCTGCAAGAGAGGAGGAATAAGAGCAAGAGAAAGAAGGAAGGAGAGCAAGAAGCCTGGAAACACAAGAAACGCTTAATCCAGTCATTCAGATAAAGAACAAACAAAGGAAAGAGAGAAAGTACAAATAATGGAAAAAAGTAAATCGAACCAAGAGCGTACAGAAAGTTAAGCGAAAATAGAGTGCTTGCTGGAAAAAAAGGGCAAAAGGAGAGAGAAACAAGATTGGAGATTAGTTTGACAAAGGAAAAAAGAAAGGATGAAACATTTTTCGTTTCTCAGATTACAGACAGCTAGAAAGAGTGAGAGAGTACGATTGAAAAGCAAACACAGAAGGACACGAGAAGAAAGCTATAGAGAAAGAGTGACGTCTTGGAAAAAAAAAGACACATTAAACAAGTTGAAAATCTCAAAGCCACAGAATAGGGAGAGACACGTAGTTGAGCGGACGGACGGACAAGCAAAGGTGGGACGCTACACTCAGGGGAAGATGTACATCTTTAGAATGGTGGGGAGACAAGGAAAGAAAGGAGAAATGAACAATCTAGATATTTAAATTACTGTACCATCAGATAAGATGGTAAGAGTTCAGCCACGTCACTAGCTCGACCCCAACAGTCTAAAGAGATCGGGACGGGGCCGAAGTCCACACTCAGCACAGGGGTGCTGGGACACGAGCAGGTCATGTGGACTGAGTTTCACACGAGAAACTCCTACATTGTCTGTCTGTCAACACGTTTTCGCTACCAACATGGATATTAAAGCTTTGTTCAATGTCGCAGGATTTTTTTTTTTATTATTATTCTTTGAGTTCACTTATTAAATCAATGTAGACACACAGACATGGGGATACCATTTTAAATACAGGTATACAGTCGCAAGCAAGGTGAGACAGGCAGAGACAGAGACATTCCAAAATCTGAACAACATTGAAAGACAGACAGACAAACAGACAGACAATAAACACAGAAGGATTGGCATGACAGCCTGGGGAAAAGGAGAAGATAAAATGCTCAGCTAACAGATGCCAGGTAATATTTGGCATTTATGTTAATTAGTAAGTAATTGGTTAATTGTATAATTGAGTGCTGCACAGTATGGCAGATTGGATAATCAGTTTCTAAGTGGTTAGGCGATTTGGTAATTGGTTAGTGGAATTGTATTTTTCGTGACATTGAGCTAGATAGAGAGGGTGACATGAGCAGTAGGAGGAGTGAAACAGGAATGGGAAAATAATACAGAATGATGCACTGGCACAATGGTAGAGGACGGTGTAAGCTCTCTGAAAGCTGACATCAAACCTACAGGCTGAAACAAAAGCAAAGGGCAAGAAAGTCAAAAACCAACATTTTTCTTGTTGTTGTTGTTTGTTTGACTTTCTCACACCTTTTCTGTCTTATTGATTGGGACGTGACCGAGCAATTCTTCACCGAGCTCTGGATAATTCATTGTGCCTGAAGATCACATTGTAGGCTGCTATTCTCTAGAATAGCTCCTCATGTGCTAAATCTGGAGAAACAGACAGTCCTGTAAAACTGAATACCCTCCAGGACTACGCAAGGGAATTACCCGATGGATAAATATACAGTACTGTGCAAATGTCTTGAGCCACCCCTAGTTTCATCCTATTGTGCTCCGAAAAGCCAGATTTTCTTGCATTTTAATGCAGTCTTGTAGGCTTTTTTGCCTCTTATTTCCAGTCCAGCTCCCTGTACCTGACCAGTTTTAGAGGAGTGACCTATGGATCATTCAAGCACTAAAAAGCATCTAATTAAGGCAGGAACCAGTGAGAAACAGGTGCAGTTGCTGACAGATGATCTGGTGATTAGTATACTGGTGATGCTGAATGCTGAGTGGCTGGAACAGACGAGAGGGGAAATGAGGTTGCTGCTGGTTGTTACATAAACAATAATTGTATCTTTAGGTACAGCTGGCGCTGTGATGTAATGGTCCTATTTACAGTACGCCTCGGGTCTGTGTGTGTGTGTCTGGGTCTGTGATTTACGCCTCGAGGAACTTCGCCTTGTGCCCAAAGACTCCTGGGATAGTTTTCTATGGCTAAAGACTTTTACACAGTACTGTAGTCTTTAGGTGTATAAAGTGCAAGAAAGGTAAAAGTCACTTATAAACATCGCAGTAAACTTGATTACATTTGCTTAGCAACGCCAAGTAAGTGTGTATCAAAAGTATTAACAGTAATGAAGATGAGACTACGCAAGAGGAGAGACAGAACACAAAAGAATAATGGGAGGTAATATAATTTTCATTTGATCACCGTGAAGCTAGTTATAACAAAACCCCAGAAACTATGAAACTAAGAAATCTGTTTTCTAATACTTCAGGATGAATATATAAATGAATAAATCCTATAAAAAGCTGAGCAGTCAGGGGGCATGAAGAGCAGGCAGTAGGGGGCAGAATGATCTCAAATTCCCCAGAACACTTCTGTTCATCCCATCACTCCCAGCTGAAAAGTAGGCTGTTGGCATAGCAACCAACGGGTAGAGTGTGGAGTGTACGTGAGTGAGTGTGCGAGAGGAAGAGTGTGCGTGTTGTGTGTAGAGAAAGGTTTTGGGAGGACCTGGGGTGAAGCAGCAGACAGACAGATACAGTACAAACACGGAAGACAAGAAGAGGATATATGACAGGTACAGGTGAGAGCCTCGGTAACTCGCACACACACATACACACATGAACACGCGCGCGCATACACACACACACACACACACACACACACACACACACACACACACACGGACAGGGGAACACACGTTCAGAGGCAGGCGGCTGGGCCATTTGTTGTTCACCGTGACCTGTTATACTATCCTGCTGTTACCTGCCCGGTGGGCTGCAGGTGGCCCCCCCGCGCCGACACAGCAGAGGGTAAAGTGGGCAGAAAAGCCTCGGCTGCAGGGCTGCAGAGAGACGCGAGAGACACAGCCATCCCTCCCCTGTTTCTCCCTTCCTCCATCCATCCCTTTATCTTTATCTGGTTTCTAGATATCCCCTTAACAAGTCAATGGCAATATTACAGTGCAAGCACTCCCACACAAATCCACTCCTGTTTATTCCACACACCAGCTGCCACTGACCAAACAGATATCTTTCTCTCATACACACAGAATACACACACACACACACACACACACACACACACACACACACATACACACAAAAACACACACAAACACACACTACTTCCCAATTTTCACTAAACACATTACATATTTTTCACACACTTCTTCTCTGCACTGGGGAACAATGTCCAAGGCTCATCAGAGTGAGGAGAGAGCATATGAGAGGCTATTACATAACCAACCCACTCCAGCATTTGTATGTGTGTGTGTTTGTGTGTTTAGTGTGGCTGTGTAAGTGATATGAGTGGTGATTAATGTCATGGAATTATACCTCAAATGTATGTACATTCACACACACACACACACACACGCACACACACACACACACACACACACACACACACATACAAATGCAGATATTCCGTGAGCTTTAAAAACATAATTGAACACAATGAGCTACAGTACAGCAATTATAAGACATTATAAAAACAGCTAAAGTAGCATGACTCCTGCATTCATTTCAGAAAATTGTCATCTTTTCTAGGACTCACTTTCGTAAATTTTATAGAATATGACCACCTGAAACTAATAATATCGTCGATATAAGCCTTTCAACAAATATTAATCTTCATAAAATCCTGATTCACATCATGCATTTTAAATTATTAATGCTAATTACACATTCAAATAATAAATGATTATTTTCTGAGTGACTGCTAAATAATATATATTTACTTATATGAACATATTTGTTATATACCGTATTTACTCATATGTCTAGTAAAAGCCAACGTTGCAGGGCAGCATGTACTGTACAAGGCCCCACTTACTGTAGCTTCCATAGAGTTCTTATTGCACCTAGTGGTCAAAAAGAAAACTGCAACAAGTCCTGATTGATATCCATAGCGGCAGTTAGGGCTAAAGCAAATAATCTGAATGAGATGTTACATGCTTTAGCAAAAACCTTTGTTTGTCTCATATATACATGGATCAGCCACAACATTAACACAGATTATCAAATTACATACCAGTAAACTAGTGAAAGGATCATGCGCACCCAAGGCTCAATTATCCCTGTGGGGACCAAAGACTAGCTTGGCCTGTCTGATCCAACTGAAAAGTTAATAATGCACAAATTGCGAGTTAATGCTGTCCACAGCAGAAAGGAACCAGAACACCAGAATACTTACAGTACTAGGCATAGCAGGCAGAGTTCAATACTCTTGAAATTCCCTACTGTAGATACACCTCTTCACAAGGCGTCAGAGAGAACACTCTGGACTATTGTGCACTAACTCATTTTTTCATCATGTTTACATTCCGTTACATCTTAATACCCTCTCATCATATGCAAATCCCTATGCCGGACATTTGCATGATTACTTATTTATTTTTCAACATATTTACAGTACATTCCTTTATACTTTAATGCCCTCACATTGTATGCAAATCCCTATATGTGACGTTTGTGCATTTACTTACTTATTTTATTTTATTTTATTTTATTTTATTTATGACCTAGGCAATAAAGCATCCTGAATCTTGAGAAGGGAACCTACAGAATGCTGGGCTTAATGTTTTAAGGTTGTACTGTTATGGCTGATCAGTCTGTATGAAATTCTTTTCTTGTCATCTGCCAGCTTGTTGAAAGGTTGAGGTCAGAGCACAGCGGTCCTGAGCTCTGACACCAACCTTTCAAAATCTGGAAGGTGCTCGACCTATTTAGATATTGGAAAAGGGGAAGGTTAATTATATAGTCCATACATCAGAAACACATGACATATCTGTTTCCCCCTGCACAGGCACCAGTTAACCTTGAACACAGGTAATGGTATGTCTAAACCACACCTAATAAGCTGCTAGACACCATGACTCAAAAATGTTTCACTGGACAGTAACCTATACCATAAGTCATGTGTGATAGCCTTCGGCTATGTCATTATTAATGCTGGCCTGTGACAAAAAAAACACACAAACTGTTGCTGACTGGAAATGAATCACAGGAAGGGAAAAAAGAAAAACTGTCAGTCAAAAGAAAATCCCACAAAGCAGACACCTGCAAACGTCATGCAATAGTGTAGTAATGTCAGTACTACAGTACATAGTACTATTGTGCTTTATACTATAGACACACGGTGTAAGATTCGGAGAAGAAGCCTGCACTTGATGAGAGACATCGCATGCAGTATGCTTTGGAAACAAACTAAAGGATTAAAGTGAGGAACAGTCTGATCGATATGAAGCAGAACTGGGAATCCATACGCTTTAATTGTATTTAAGCTGAAATTGCCTTACAAATTCTCACATTTAGTAGTATACAGTACAAATTGCTCACATTCCAAGGACCCGCCTACAAACCTGCTCCACAGACCAGCTCTGCAAAACAAAACCATATACGAGTGAAACAAACTAGAGTATTGGACAAAGAACGAAGCCCATCTGGACTGGCAGAGCAATGCGATTAAAATACAACCAAAATTACAATGCTACTGGGGATTCTCTGTGTGTCTCTTCCCCACAAAAAAGAAAAATGATTCGAACTAATTTAGTGTGCTCAGACTCAGCCAAGGAAAATGTATAAATATATAAATAAATAAAGATCTTGGCTGTCCAGACACACTTCATGGTAAGTATAACAGCTGTGAGGTTGAGAGAGAGGTGGCTTGCTCATTTTTGCTGTCAAACGCCTTTCACTGTAAACACAAAAACGTCGCAGATATTATAGCTTTCTCTAAATTACCATCATGTTTACAGTAGGTTTCTGTATTTTGTTGGCTTAAACATGTATAGTCTATTTTATCGTGTTATACTGTTGTTAGTACTTTACGCTGCATCCAACTTAAGGTAATAACTCTTATGTTTTTACTTTCCACTCTGACTCAGGACCTCGGCACAGTCTCCTCAATTCCAAGCTGAACAAGTCACGCCAAATCCAACATGGCTGCTCACAACATGCAAACAAGAATAAAAGTAAACAAAAATAACACTTCTTGTCCCTAAATTAGTTATTTAATGCATATGAACAGTTTGACAGAAAAAGCAGATAAAAGCCATTTTCGGACTTTCACTAAATTTTGGCATATATGGTCATATGGTCACCCTATAACAAAAGATTGTTTATTGAAAATTGCTACATATTCTTCTTGTAGAAGCTTCGAACTACAGTATCACCAACACTGGATTTGCTGCATTTGGAAGATATTTTGGAAGATAGGGTGTATTTAAATGTTTATAAAAGTAGTAGTAAAGGTAATAAAACTGTCGTCAACTACCAAAGTGAAACTGAAACTATTACAGGAGGAAACTGAAGATGAATAGATTTTTATTTTTTTTATTTGTTTATAATGTTTCTCATGCTCTTCAACAATCTTTGTAAATCTTTTTGACTCACTACAAAACCACACTCAAAGCAAGTGTTTTAATTACTGCATATATTCTTATGTAAATATCAGTCATTTGCGGTTAAAGAGTGTGCAGAAATAGTTAAAAGATTAAAGCTGTTTGTCATCAGGCAAATACACTCCCTGTGTGATCGATGTGTGAATCACATGAGAAATCGAAAAAGTAGAGCAGATAAAGATTTTTGTCTTAAAACTAATTCGAAGGCTTTAAAATTAACGTACTGTACATCACTTCAGAGCAGTTATTTCAGCTGATAAAATATTAAATAATCCCAATTAAATATTCAGTTTAGCTTTTCTAATTAACATCTATCAATGCAGAAGTATATTTGAATGTAGATTATTAAATCCACCACATAACTGTTCATAACATTGCTTTTACTTAAACTTCAGGCAGATATCCAAGTAATGCACATATATTATTATAATATTTATAATAATACAAATACATTATAATTAATAATATATATACATAACCACCAACATAACTGTATAATGGGTTATTTTTCCATTGTGGATAAATGGAGTAAAGTTACTTGCAAAATAATCCAAAATTCACACTGATAGAACCAAAACAATTTTGACATTAAATTTTGGCATTTGTGCTTTTTATACACCCTTGTGACTCATAGAAACAATATTTTCAAACAGTTTGTGATACTTTTTGCTTCTTTTGAAAAAAAATTATATATAAATATATATGATATGAATTAATTTATTATTTATATTATAACATAGATGCATCTCATTTAGCTGTCAAACTGTTAAAATAAGTACATATACAAGAAATGACTTCCCGTTAAATCTACAACACAGACTATACAGGTCATTTATTGAGGAGGAAAATATACATAACTTATCATAGTTTTTGGCAGGCTAGCATGAACATGATCAAAACAGATGTAATTCCAAGTTCCAACAATTGAGCGCAGCAAAGTTGAATGCAGCACTTTGTTTGTGATGATCTGGCAAGATCCCAGTGGATGTTGCTATGGTTGACAAATGGCCAAAAATGCTGAGGACTATTGTTTTTTTTCTGCCAGTAATCTACTTTGTCATCTCTGCTTTAAGAAAAATAAGTTTAAATGTCAAAATGTCATGGAAATTACTTTCTAACTTACTTTTCAACATTTTCTTGGTTGTCTTCTGTCACAAATCACATTGAGTAAAGTGCCAGTCTCCCTAAAAGTGTCTTAAACTGTCATTTTCTCAAGCAGTGAATATTATGATTCAATCCGATCCAAATGTTGGATAGCTACTGAACATGCTGTAGGGCAATGACTATAACCCTAGATAGATACTCTTAACTATAACCCTAGATAGCTCTTAAAATATCTATGATGCTCCTGACCATTTTACTTCATTAGTAGACAGAAATATATTTAATAGCCTTTTTTAAAGCAAATTTTTTCATAAGTTAATTAGGATTTATTTATACTAGATATTTGATTGAACTGACACTGTTGTGGACGAATAATAAAAGAAATGACATATATTCTGTTGCGAAATTATACTTTATAGTATATAGTAAATGATATTATAAACTATATAGTTTATAATTTGCCAGTAATATTGTCTCCAAAAGTTGACTAGGTAATATATGTAGCAAAGACAATTTCAGTTTACTTATAGTTTTCTGAACTATACAGTACTAAATGATAAATGAATAAAAAAATTTATTAAATAATAATAATCATCATCATCATCATCCCAGGCCATTACAAATATACAGTATTAGATAGAACTATGCCTAGATTGAAAATAAAGCAGTTATGCCTATAAAATAAACCTTGAGCTGAATTGTTGCACCAGAAAGAAGGAGTGAAACTAAGTGCCCTATAAAATTGAACAACCTTTTACTTCACAGGCACCAGAACAAAAATGACCAATGAACCATAACAAACCATTTGAGATCCTTGTATGTGTCTGTGTGTGCAGGGGAGAGTAAGAGCGTGCCTTTTGTTCCCAGTGAGGATTATTTCAAAGTAGCTTCCACCAACATTTACTCTTTTTGAAGTGAGGATGTAATCTTACAATGGTGTGGAGTAAACTGTGTGACAGAGAAGCTACTGTCCCCTTATGCACACAAGCTTCCGATATATTTAAACGTATATACAGTATGTCTTGCATGATTATTCAGCCATTTGTAATTTTACACATTCTGTGGATGTGTAAACTGGACTTTTATTGGATTTAACTGAAAAAAATATTTTGAAAATGTTTTGAAAATTTGAAGTAGTTTTTTTTCTTTTGCTGGGCTACTAGGCTGCAGTTCTTAGAGAGTATGCCTTTTGCAGCTTGCCAAACATTGATTTAATATTTTGGCCCATTCCTCGTTTCCTTTTCATTATTTCCCTCATGATAAAAACAAAAATAATCACAGCATGATGCTACCACCATCATGTTTCACTGCAGAGATGGTGTCCTCAGTATGGCAAACATACTGTGGTGTAAAACATTTGTCTTTTTAAACCAGGGAATCTTCTTTTTCCATGATTGCTGAAGCTCCAGCATGGGACACTTATTTCCAGCTCTTCTGTATAGATCTGCTGTAGACCGCTCATGCTCTTGACATCCCTCATTTTGTGTGTTCATATTTAATACTAACACCAAACATTGTTCTGTGTCATGACCAGCCTGAAATCCCCCCCCCCCCAAAAAGGAATAAAATAAAGAAAAAAATGCAGTAGTTTAAGGGATAAAGATCTTTGGTAGATATTAGAAGCTTGGGATTTCAAATCCCAGGACTGCTGGGGAGCCAGCTGAGCTGCTGAACAAGGCCATTAACCCCCAACTTCTCATCTATATGCTTGTGTTGTTAGCTTCCTCAAAGTCAATTCAGACCTAATGAGTCAAGGTAAACGATTATATAAACAAATAAATAATAAAGTGTCACACTTAATGGAGCACTCTGGGAACAATTAAACATGCCTCTTAAAACCCTATAGTATAAGATCCTGAAATAGTCCCAACTAAAAAGTCTCCAGTTTTTATTATCTCCACACCCTGTCGTATAAGATGTCTTGAAGTTGGGGGGGAGTTAAGTTCTGAAAGAGTTAAACAAAAGATTAAGATATTCTTAGGAACCTACTTTGGAATATATAGGCTACAGTTTTCATAATAAATGTTATCATATCAGCAAACATAACAGAGAGCATGTATTAATCCAGCAATGATATTTTGATTAAAATCATTTTTTGTTTGTTCCATTTACTATATCCTGATATCTGGTTATACCCAGAAAGCACAGAAGAAAATTTTTTATTGAGGCATGAAGAGTTCAAATTCAATTATAAAACAATTAGTTCCAAGCAATTTGATTGGATGAGTGGCATTCTATTAGTGCTTATGTAGAGAATAAAAGCACTGGGATGTTTAACTATATGTATCACTATGCCACATGTGAAGGCCCCACTTGGTTTGTAAAAAAAATTAAAAATTGTACTCCCTACACAGCACACTAGTTTAGCAGTTTACACGGGATTCAACCCCAGATTATATGGGATTTAACTCTAGAACAGTTAGTTAGCTTAGGCTATCCTAATGTGCAATAAGTGAAGACATACTGTAAATATAAACTTTTACAGATTTTAAAGATTTAAAATCTATCCTCCCCATGGTTTATTATCCTCAATACTTTTGGCTACATAGTACCAAGTAATTTAAAACTACTTTCACCGCTGTCAAACTGTCTGTCTGTAATTGTTAGTCGTTAGCTCAAATGCTAGTTCTGCCAGTTGTGGTTAGTTCGTTCAAAAAAATTTGTGTTGGAGGAGCCAAATATCTGGTTAAATAAAGAAACAAACCACAATGCCGTTTGTGAAACTGTTATACTCTAAAATAGCTACAGTAACTGTAAATGCTGATACTGTATAAAATATAAAAGCATTTTGTTAAAGTACATGTCAGACTTCTGATTAAGAAAGAAGCTAAGGTACATATTGTGACAGTACAAAACATTGTATAAAAGTACTATATAAAAATATGAAATTACCCCCTCAAATCCCCCTCCCCAAACACACACACTTCCTTTTCCACCCAAGCACACGTACATTAGCAGAAAACCCTTTCCAAGGAAAATCAATTCCAAATAAAAAGGCTTTTTTAAAATTGGAGTTTGACATTTTGATGCAGCTTTGATTACTTCAACCATATTATCATGATATAAGACTGAATTGATTAGAGAGAGAGAGAGAGAGAGAGAGAGAGAGAGAGAGAGAGAGAGAGAGAAACAGAGAGCGAGAGAAAGAGAGGTAAGGCAAATTACATAATCAAGCAATCAAATATAGCTGAATATGTTGATAGCTTACAATTGCAAACAATTTGCACAGCCATTTTCCCAACCATCCAATTACCCCATCTAGTTTGTTACATATAGCTGCAATAAACGGTGGACTATTGTTTCATTGTGGGTTTTGTTCACCCCTCATGTGCACTTGTCTTGTCTTGAATAATTTAGCCTGATTCACACATGACGGAAATGGACTTTCCTATTTGATCCATGTTTTTTTTTTTTTTCTTTTTACCTGCTGCACCATCTCTTTACTGCTCCCCTATTGCTCATTACTTGCTCTTGTTTGTCATGAACTGCCTCATTCATTCCATGTACAATTAGGTAGGGTGTATATATTCCTTTTTTAGTCTCTAGTTTTTTGGTTTAAGGATACTTTCACACTTATCTCCTTAAAAATTCTGCCCAATTTGACATTAAACAACTGAACGTTACTCACTGTCCAGATGAACAAACACTATTCAGACCTTGCTGTTTGCTTGACCCTGTCCAGATTGATGGCAAACACTAATTAGTTCATCTGACGGTTACAATACAACATTCACAAGAATCCTACAAAATCCTGATCAATCCAATAACTACATAAACAGACTGACAAACAGATATACAGACAACCCAAAAATATAACCCCAGCGCTTTTTAAATGCATCAACTATTCAGGATATTTTATCTCCAATAACTATGCGCCTGCATGGATGGAATTGGAAGTATGACCCTCAGAGAGAATCAATAAAACATGTCAATACAATCCTTCTTCACCAAATCCCTAACCAATCACAGAGAACTCCCATGTGCAAACAATGTGGTGCCCTTAAATAAACAGAGTATGTACAATATAGACTCAAAGCAAATGTAATATATCTTTATCCAAACTATCCAGTCAGGGTTTCAAAGTTCTCAGACACTGAGTCTGGACTATATGTATATATAGATCCTTAGAAAGAGACTTTACATCGAATCAGTACAAACCACTGACTGGTTTGCCAAATGTTGAGTCAACAGCCACATATATATTAAAAAGTACCCAAAATATCATACTCCTACATGCACCAGCTGACAGAAGTGAGTAGCGTGTACAAAGCTATAGCCTGTGTATTGTAGTTGAACAGCCCAGTGCTCTTCTAGTTCACTGGCGAGGACACTAAAAAAATAAAAAGACTCAATCTGACGTTGAAGCAGTGTTAGATCAGGACTAAAAAAAGCCTAAAAATATTCACTAAATATGTTTTCATGAGGCATGTTTAGATGATAGAGACAAATCGTGTCATCTGAATTTCACAGTGTATTTCATAATCACACTGACACGGAAGTATGAAATCTTGGAACTCGTGATCTTGATCACCTTTGGATCTCAACTTGAAACTTTGCTTTAAAGTAATCATAAAAGTTTTATGTGGCACAATGGTGCTGGAGGAATGTTGTTTCATTTCACTGTGTATGCATTTATAGTATACAATTGAAATAAATACAAATTCACATTGAATTTGACTTGACACCCCACAAATCCCCTTCAGCTAACTGAACTGGACATAATGTTAAGTTAGCTGAAAAATGCCTTACACAGATCTTTTCTTTTCCCTAAAGCTGCATGCATGAAATATTGAAAAATAATAAGGAACAAATAATAAGGCATTCAGCTGTCTTTCTTAAAGGAAACTTTTGCATCTATGAATTGTTGATTAATCTACATACCGTACATACTGTATGCATCTACATAAAGTATATTGCCAAAAGTATTGCCATCACATGCATATAAACTTGAGTAACATTCGATTATTAATTCGAATGCCCAAAGCAAGGTCCATAAAAACATGTATGAGCCAGTTTGGTGTGGAAGAACTTTACTGATCCTGACCTCAACCGTCAGAAATTCCCACAAACAATCATATTAAACCCTATGGTTTAAGAATTGGATGTTACTCAAGTTCATATGCATGTGAAGGCAGGCGAGTGAATACTTTTGGCAATACAGTGTGTTATATTCTATATATACAAATCATATATATTACAGCCTATCCCAGGGGATTTAGGGCACATCCCTCGGTACACCCTGTGCCTTGATGGTGCCAATCCATCACAGGTCACACACAAATAAACACACAATTTGGGAGCACTAATTAACCTAACTTGCATATCTTTGGACTGTGGGAGGAACCCGGAGTACCTGGAGGAAACCCACCAAGCACGGGGAGAACACACAAACTCCGTGCACACAGACCCAAGCCGGCAATCGAACCTGGATCGAACCCGACAGTGCTAACCACTAAGCCACCATGTCGTCTTTATTATGAGACACAAATGCAAAACCATACATGTTATATTTCATGTGTTCTTCTGTTATTTATGATGTCCTCTGGTGTACCCTTGAGGTTTTGTGCTGCACTGCTCTGCGCTACATATAATTCTGTGCAAAATCAATAAATGTAATCATGTAATGCATAACTTAATCCTACTCAGGCTACTGGGAATGGCTGATCCCCTTAGTCTTACATGAGTGCTGACTGAAAAAGCCGTGCTGGGTATTCTCTACTAGAGCCATTCAAACGAAATGCCACCATCGCAGCGGGTGCCTCGGTGCAGATCCCCTATAGTCCTGCCCAATCAAACGGTAAAATGGCTAAAGCTTTCTGTATATGTGGGAATTTCTGTTTGTGCAAGTGGTATTGTCAAAAGAGGATTAATGATCTTCACTGTTAAGATATGACAAATACGAAGATTAGTATCTCTCTCTCTCTCTCTCTCTTTTTTTCTCTACCCCCAGTCTCAGTGGTTATTTGTCTAATTAGACAAGTCTCTTTAATAAGACTTCACCTAAGCCTATGGGGCGAAATTGTTACAAGCCGCAGAACACAGCTTTGGATACACTCATCAATTTATTAGATATGGAATGGTTTCAAATCTATATGCAAACATGTTTGTGCGTTTAGCCTTTTGTTAGACCTGAAAGTCCTCACAATAGAGTGTTTTAAGAATTTGCAACACAGTCCATCCACAATTTGTTTAATGCTATGATTGATTGCTTTTAATTAATTGACTAAATTAGCTTTAATTGTTGCAATAATTATTATGTCATTGGAAAGGTTTCAGAAGGTTTCTTAGTTCTCGTGTGTATGCGTGCGTGCGTGTGTGCGTGCGTGTGTGTGTACGTGTGCGTGTGTGTGCATATTCAATGCATCACACTCTCTGATTCTGTCTGTTAGATGATAAAATTGCTTCAGATTATACACCCTATTTCACACCATATTAGCATAACTGTTATATTATTCTAAGGCAGAACAGCCACTAGATTATTCAAGCTGCTCTGGGTCATTATTACCAGAATAGCAGCAGCGACCAGCCAGCAGTTTATGTCAACCATTAAAGAAAATCTCTATTCTTTTCAACTGTTCCTTGAATTAGTTAGCTAACATATATATTATAAGACTCTTGTAACATAAGAATCGAATGTCTGTATTACTGTACAGTAAGCATAGCTGCCCTTATCTGGTACATTTGGTCTAGAAGGTGTAGATGAAAAACAAATGAAACAATCGGAGTACACTGCTGAGTTATAAGTTAGTGAAAGACTATGAAAGTGTTACGTGTATTTAATATTAATTGTGTTCCTTCTTTCATCTTAAGTGCATTAGGTTACAGGAGGAATATTAACGTCTGAAGCAGTTCTGTAAATCACACATGGGTTCAGGTGGCTTTTGCGCAACCTGTGGATTATTCTTAATGCAGACTTACTAATGCCAGTCCGCTGATGCACTCACATTCGGCAAATCGGCCAAAACACTTTAAATCATCGAACTAAAGCGCTGCCAGCTGTTAATAATAATAAGCACTCCAAATAAAACAACAAAATCATGCTGTACTATATAAACACTGCTAGCAAAGAGGGCTGTTAATCAGTTTTATATTAATAAGAGAGATCATCTCAGTGTCTAGTGTGTTTTTTTTGTGTGTGTGTGTGTTGTCTAGGCTACAGAAAAATGCCTTATTTATAGATGAATGCTTATGTAAGTGGCTGGCATGCAGCTGAATAATAAGACCTCATGCTGAGTCCTCATTTTAAACGCACACATACGTGCCTGCACACCTTGCTCAAAGACATGCACAGACCCACACACCCACACACACAAACTAGAACAGGGAAAGCAGGGGTAAAAAAAAAAAAAACATAATAATAATAATAATAATAATAATAAGCAAAAGAATAAATGAGGGAGCACACGAGAAACAAAATCCAACATTAACATAAGGATTAAAAAAGGATAATATTGTGGTGTCATATTCAAGAGGAGATAAAAGTGTCGGAGAGCAATGAAGCAAATTAGTCAAAAAAAAAAAAAAAACACGATTTGCACGGGGATGAGGGCTAAAAGAGCATGACAGCTTTTTGAGAGTGGTGGTGTGAAAAAACAAACCCGAATCCCTCAGTGGCTGAGCTGTGGTCCACACAGCAACCGGTGGCGTGTGTAAAGCCCTATGCGTGAACATTTCATTAGAATGATTAATGAGCAAGCTAGCTATTATCGTCGTACACCATCCTTCGAAATTAGGCCATCACCAAGATACTAGGCTTGCTCGTTTGTTCACGTGCACTTGTTTGTTCACTTAAATTAGTTTCCTTCTAACAGGTCATCCATGCAAAAAAAATAAAAAATAGAGAAAGAGCTTGGTGTCAGTAAATAGTGTTACCCATCATTCCTCTGAATTAAAGGTGCTACATGTTGTTTCCCTGTTTGCACCCTGGTGCTATTTTCATAGTGAGAAATGAAAGCAGTTTTAGTAATGTTGTTAGAGCAGTGGGATATTAAAGGAAAAATCTATTCTAAACAACATGCACATTGAAGCGTTCGAGCAGCAAAGCTGCAGGAACCCTCTTGAACTGGCTGGGATTATTATTATTTTTCTGTCTTATGATTATATGGGCAGAAAAGACTGAGCTACAGTATGAAAATTGCCACAAAGGTGCCATATTACACCAACAACTTGGGCTAATGGTGGCAATTGACCAATCATTTGCCTGATGGTGGCGCTATTGCGCTGATTTTAGTTTGAGGCTCATGACTTACAGTATGAACAAATTGACTTAGGCATTAGTTGTTTTAGGCCCACTGAGCCATTTTTGTATGGTTTTCCTCCATTTTGAATGTTCCTCAAAAACCTACTTTGTTGAACTCCTACTATTCTACAGGCCTTAAATAAGCCAATAAACTTTGTAAAGCTTTGTACAAATAAGACATTATGAAGACACTTCTTGAGTTCATTTATTCAGGATCTAGGAGGCGTTTCAACTAACAAATGTTCAAAGGTCCACATGGGTTTGGCCAAAGTTTTGGTGAAAAATATGCTGGCTGGTCCCCAGAGGTTGCATGGAAGCCTTTGGCTTGTGGCTCCGTGTGGTCGGCTTGGGATGCATGTGGTGACTGAGGACGGTTCCACTTGATGACAATGAAGATGGTCTTGGACACGGCTGACGCAGGCAGTTTTTCTGTTATGGCTAGTGACTGCAATCACTCAATAGTTTAGGATTGAAATTCTGAAGAACATTTTCACCAGAGTCTACATCAGTAAAAATGGACTCTATTAACTTCTGTAAACACCATCTATTAACTTAAACACCTTTCCTGTTATACTGAACTTTCAACCTTATAGCACACAGATAGACATACCAGGGGCTAAATCATTCATGGTCGCTTATTGTATCTAATATAACGCAAATGAGGTTCCTCTCAAGGTTTCGTCCTATTGTCATATCAGGGTTTTTTTCCTTGCCAATCTCATTTGATTCGTTGCCAATTGCTCATCAGAGACAACCATCCTGTAGTTATAGTTTTTCCAAACATTTTCCATTTTTTTTCCATAAATTGTCAATTCTGTAAAGCTGCTTTGCAACAATGACCATTGTGAAACGTGCTATACAAATAAAATTGAACTGAATTGTAGTTCGATAACTAGCTGAGTTCTTGTTTCCTCTAAACCTGTCCTTGATTTTTCTTTAATATGAATTTAAAAATCACTGAAAAAACTTTGTTAAAACAGTAGAAGATGACCTCTCTACAAGTTGGCAGTCAATAAATATTATTATTGTTTTTTCTTTTTTTTTTTTTCTATTTTCTTGTAAAACTACAGCATAAAAATGCACCGTGCTCCCTGTGATACACATATTACCCTTTAATGCTCCTGTATATTCTAAAGTTAGTACCGTGAAAACTCTTGTGGTTAAAAACATAAGGCCATTCAGAGTCAACTGAACATGTTGTAATTTAATAATAGTAATAAACACACACACACACACACGCACACACACACACACACACACACACACACACACACACACACACACACACACACAGACTAAGCAACAAATCTTGGCACACTGCTACTAGTTTTATCAAGTAGGTACAGTGAATGAACTTTTATTC
Source organism: Clarias magur (assembly GCA_013621035.1). NCBI lineage: Eukaryota > Metazoa > Chordata > Actinopteri > Siluriformes > Clariidae > Clarias > Clarias magur. Next base: position 2,156,707 of record QNUK01000014.1, on the reverse strand, counting down.
TAGTAGCCAGAAAACACATCTGTCCTAACTTGGTCCTAACCAAGCAGCTAATTACTGACAAAGAAAATCATTTTTATTATTATGAAAAGTCCTTGTACTGAAAAACTCTAGATTAACTAGATTATGAGGGTTTGATTCATTTGGATGTTCCTCAAACATACTGTAACTCTTCATACGCTGTTGATTTTTATGTCATATTTTCAGGTTGTGGTGGCAACAATCCCAAGAGTGCAGTATATCTTAATTCCTGTGATCTTGTACCTTGTTTCTGCCTGCATGTTACATTTTACCCTGCTCTTATTTTTCTAAGTTATTCCGGTTTCCAAATAATTGTACATGTAGCACCTTTAATGATGCGGGTAACCACTGCTTTCATGCAATACAGTGTGGGTTGGTTAAGTACATGTAAAAGCCTCTCTGTTGCCGGAACGAACTTTCACACTGTTCAAAATGTCTCTAAAATGCTCTGTGTAAAACAAACTACAGGTACTGCCTTTTATTAAATTTGCCATTTGCTCTTGTGCCCACGCACGGTCCACCATCCAAAACATATACTGTATACTGACACATTCTCACTATTACATTCCAACAAATCTTGTCATGCATGCATGCACTTGTACATACAGTACTAACATGCATGTGCTCACACACGCTCACGTACACACACCTAAAGTAGACAGACACACCTACAGTACACACACCTACACGCACACAAACCAGTACCTCTTTTCAGCAGGGGTTTCTTGACTGGGTGGTACCTCCTGTAGGTCAGGTAGATTGGCAAAATCATCCTGCTCAGCCACTCCAATTGCCAGAGACAGAACCACCATCTTCCCTTCCCTTCATCACAGGCACAATGTGAGAGGATAGGGAAGATAGAGTTTTTTTTTTTTTTGGAGAGAAACAGGAAATATAAAGAGTAAGAATAGACAATATAAAAACAAGCCAGCAAAACAGCACAGCCCGGATCCCCATAGGCCTACAGTTCATCAAGCTCCAAAAGTAACAGCACAGTATCTGGTTTTGGAATACAGGACACAACACCACAACACCGCCCATACATGTAAAGGTTGCAGTGTACAGATATCAAGCTCTGACTGGATATTACATCCCATCCTTCAATGAATGTTAATGTAGTGTTTGGTGCAATCAAGCAGATGTGCATCTCAGTGAGTTCCTTGTACACATGCACGCAATCGCATCATCTTAGACTATTAGGAATCACCTATCCCCTGTTTTATCACCCCGTCTATCTTGTTACTCCTGCTCTCTATCTCTTCCAACCACCCCCTCTCCCAACTCCCTCCCTGCAGAGAGCAGATTTAATTGTCCCTCATTAGAAAGATCTGGACTAATTGTTTCTATTTGAGAGTCAGACAAGACCGAGGTGCCTAGGGTGTACCACTGCTTTCTGGGCCATCGTGTTTTCTATCCTCGTTTTCCCTTTCTTCTTTCGTTGTCTTTCTTTATTTCAATCCTTAATTTCATTTCACTTTCCCCCGAACCCTCTCACTCTTCTACGCTTGCTCTCCTCAAAATCCCCAAATCCAGTCTCACTGACTTTTCCGTCTCTTCTATTATCTGTGTCTGTGACTCACTGACTCTCTACATTCTGATCATAAAGCCACTCACCTTCCAAACATTTAAGCCCTCCACATGGCATTTATCCCTTGCCGTCTTTTTTTCTCCTCCCCACTCTAAATTGCTTTCTGTCTTTCTGAAAAACCGTCTGTCTAGTTTGGTGTCTTGCTCGTGCTCTCCTGGGTATTCCTCCATTCTGACACTCACTGCCTATTTTTACCTTCCATATCATAATGTCCTTAAAAAAAAAAAAAAGTGACGGGTTCGGTAGAAAGCGCCAGGAACACGTCATACAATCGCACAAAAACACCCCCACGCAGACACACACACACACACACACACACACACACACACACACACACACACACCAAGTGTAGACAAAACAGCGTTGGGAGTTTTTAGTCTTAGTACAGATAGACAGACTGTTCTAATAGGCTGTTAACAATGCCAACACTTCACACTGATTACAGAGCAAGAACCCTCAATAATCCTTGTTTGTCTCGTTCTCTTTCTGTCTCTGTCTCTCTCTGTGTCAGTTTCCAAAACAGGTTGTGAATGCGAATCTCCTCCTTGTTTGGACAGCTACGCTTGACTGTGGAGAGGAAAGAATTGTAAAATAAATGAGCTGCTCTCTTTCCAACAGGCTGCATTTGAAATGCCACCTACGCAGAATGCACATGATCAATCTTCTGTCTAGGGGCAATTGTTTTCAAATATGTATTGTCAGTCCTGGTCTATTAATAGACCGATTTCCAATAATAGCCGCCACACATTAATTATTTCGTATTTAGTTCTTTACATTCACCATTAGTTTTTGTGGCACTAATGTTCAAAATGATGTGCATATAGTTTTTAAGCAGATTCCAAGATCTCTCTCTCTCGCGCTCTCTCTGTCGTGCACACTCGTAACACGACCGGCACTAGGACCCGGAAGTAATACGGTCGGGTTTCAGGAAGCATAAAAGGAAACAAGATGGCGCTTCACATTGCTCAGTCATTGAGTTTTGCCCATGCTATCGCCGACGCCTCGCTCGTCTAAACGTGAGTACTCACTTTCTTGGGTTATCGCTTCCGATTGGGTGTGTGTATTTAGAACGCGGGTTTATTTGTGTAAACTCTTGCTCTCTCTTCGGGAGAGTTCTACTAATAACCAGCGTGGTTATCCTGCCTGCTCGCGCTACTTCCGCGTTTGGGTTTACCATCCACGCTACAGGGCTAACTGCTAGTCTTCTGATTCACCTCCGGTTAGTTCGTGACAGAATGACTGAGCCATCAGCAGTAAACCCAGCGGAGTTTGCTCACCTCTGCGATGTGGTTGACCAGCATGCTAAGCTGATCGATCAGCTCCGTGGTGAAGTCGCATCTCTCTGCAAGGAGCTCCAAGACGTCACGGTCTTGCATCGCGAGGTGGCGGAGCTGTGACAGGAGAATGCAACCCTCCGCGGGGCAGCCGCTCAGCCGGCTGTTGCCACGCCCATTGCAGCCACGCCCAATCCAACCCCCTCCCCACCTTCTGATGTTTTTCTAGCTTTACCGGACGGCACGGATGGGAAGTGCTGTGTTTTTCTAACTGCACTGGATCTTGTGTTTGAGTTTAATTCCACCAGATACTCCACAGACCGACAGCGCATTGCCCTTCTCGTCTCGTTGCTATCCGGGCAGGCAGCTGAGTGGGCCACAGCGGTTCTTCGTTCAGATTCAGACGTCGCCCACTCATACACAGAATTCACCCGTCAGCTTAAACTCACCTTTGAGCATCCGGCTGCTGAGGTGGAGACCGACTCTCGCCGTGCAAACCGACTGGGGAGACTCCGCCGGCCGGGAAACGCACAGCCCCGGTGAGAAATGAGAGTAACTCACCGGGTCCCATCTCCCTCTCCACCACTCTGACTAAAGATTCCTGTCTCACGGTAAAAGTACACCTCCAGTTTGGCCATAAACGGGTCGGAAGTACCGCGATCGTCGACTCCGGGGCTGCAGGTAACTTCATTGACTCTTCATATGCCAAAAAACTGGGGGTAAAAATCAAGGCGTTATCCCAGCCCGTAACCATTACATCAGTCGACGGTCGGCCCCTTTCCTCCAGCCCCATCTACTTTCAAACTCAGCCTATCACCCTCATCACCAGCATCAGGAACAGATTCAGTTTTACACCACCACCATTTCATCACCACCCACCATCCTCAGACACCCTTGGCTGCTGCATCATGACCCACTCATATCATGGACCCAAAATCGGATTCTACAGTGGGGGCCGACCTGCACCGAGCTCTGCCTACGGGCCGAGGCTGGGACGTGCTCTAGGGAGTCCAAGGCCCCCGATGTTGACACAGATAACATCCCGCTAGACTACCGGGACCTGGCTGAAGTCTTTTGTAAGAGACGCGCTACCCACCTACCTCCTCATCGCCCATACGACCTGGCAATCGATCTTCAGCCAGGCGCCACACCACCCCGCGGCCACCTCTATTCACTATCCAACACTGAGATGCAGGCGATGGAGGAGTATGTTTCCAGCGGATTTCGCCATGGTACCATCCGGCCCTCCTCCTCACCTGCCGCCGCGGGGTTCTTCTTCGTGAAAAAACGCCATGGTAGTCTACGTCCCTGTGTCGATTACCGGGGGCTCAGTAACATCAACATAAAAAACCAACACCCGCTGCCTCTTACCAACTCTGCCCTGGACGCCCTCTCTGTTGCCACCATCTTTACTAAGTTGGACCTACGGAGCGCCTACAACTTGGTGCGCATCAGAGAGGGCAATGAGTGGAAGACGGCCTTCATCACCCCTACAGGACACTACAAGAGTCTGGTCATCCCCTTTGGTCTCTGCAACGCACCTGCCGCTTTTCAGCAATTCATCAATGACGTCCTCAGAGACATGTTAGGCCGCTGGGTGTTCGTCTACCGTGACGACATCCTTATCTACTTCCGAACCGTCAACAAACATATCCAGCACGTCAGAGTGGTTCTAAAGAGATTGCTTGCCCACCAGCTATACTGTAAGTTGGAGAAGTGCGCTTTTCACAAGCGCTCCACCACATTCCTTGGTTTTGTCAACTCGCCCCAGGGTGTGGCCATGGACCCGCAGAAACTGGAAGTTGTGAGTCATTGACCCCTACCCAAGACTCTTAAACAACTCCAGAGAATTCTCGGGTTTGCCAATTTCTATCGCCGCTTTATCCGGAACTACAGTACCGTTGCAGCTCCACTAACCGCTCTGACCCGCCCATCATCTCACCCCTTCAACCTCACCTCAACTGCCGTCTCTGCCTCCCATGAGCTCTGTTGCCGCTTCACCACTGCTCCCATCCTCCTTCACCCGGATGCTGACAAACCATTCATTGTTGAGGTGGACGCTTCGGATGTGGGCGCCGGGGCTGTTCTCTCCCAGCAAGGTCCAGACCAAAAACTGCACCCCTGCAGTTTTTTCTCCAAGAAATTTGACGCCACTCAGCAGAGATACGGAGTAGGGGGCCGCGAGCTGCTGGCCATAAAGTGGGGCTTGGAGGAATGGCGACACTGGCTCCAGGGCGCCAGAGCCATTCATCGTCTGGACAGACCATCAAAACCTCATCACTATCCGCACCTTAAATGGCACCTGCAGTCTGTCCTCCGGTTACCATCCACAGACGGTCAGACGGAGTGAACCAAGTAACAACTGGAGCGCTACCTGAGATGCTTCATTGCTGATCGCCAGTGCTCCTGGGCCCGCTACATCATTTGGGCTGAGCTGTCTCACAACCTCCACATGTCTTCTGCCACCAACCTAAGCCCATTTGAGGTATGCTACGGCTTCCAACCTCCGATGTTCGACCATCAAGAACCGGAGATGGAAGTACCGTCGGCCCAACAGTTGGTTCGCCGGTGTCGATGGCTATGGAGACAAGCAAACAACGCCATTCAACAGACTAACCACCGTTACACTCTACAACATCGCCGTCGACACCCACCGGGACGAATGCGCCAAGTAGGTGATAAGGTTTGGCTATCAACAAAAAACCTACACCTGCAGACTGAATCAAGAAAGTTGTCACCAATATCATCGGACCATACCGCATCAACCTCCGGATTAAAGCTGTCACCTACTGGCTCCAGCTGCCTGCGGCGCTCCGGATCCATCCGGTATTCCACACCTCCCAGCTCAAACCCTTCATCACTTCACCAATGGTCGGGTTTCAGGAAGCGTAAAAGGAAACAAGATGGCGCTTCACATTGCTCAGTCATTGAGTTTTGCCCATGCTATCACCGACGCCTCGCTCGTCTAAACGTGAGTACTCACTTTCTTGGGTTATCGCTTCCAATTGGGTGTGTGTATTTAGAACGCGGGTTTATTTGTGTAAACTCTTGCTCTCGCTTCGGGAGAGTTCTACTAATAACCAGCGTGGTTATCCTGCCTGCTCGCGCTACGTCCGCATTTGGCTTTACCATCCACGCTATAGGGCTAACTGCTAGTCTTCTGATTCATCTCCGGTTAGTTCGTGACACTCTCTCTCTCTCTCTTGCTCTCTCTCTCTGGCTGCAGTTGCTATCTGTTGTGGGTGTAATGAGGCTGCAGACAGAAGATCAATGCATTGGGCTTAACATGAGTCTGCATCCAGCAGCTTAACCTGCTGACCTGTCACAGGCAATATTATACACACATAACCAAAACATACACACACACGGGACTGGAGCACATGTACACCTACATACAGTACATTGATTTATTAAAATACAGTAGCGACACAAAGTTTTTTTCGACTCTTTTATGGGTAACTGTTCCTAGTTTTCCACATTTTATGTTTCACACTCATCATAAAATGTACTTAGATCTTTTTTTTCCTCATTATTCTCCAGACAATACTCCAGAAATGACAAAGTAAAAAAGCTGGTGTTTATGTGGGATTTTTTGTTGTTGTTGGTAATTTAAAAAAAACTTTAAAAAAAAACAATAAAGACAATAAAGAGTCATTACTTAGTACTTGGTCAAAGCACCTTAAGACCTATTCGCACGACTTATTTCCCGGATATGATTTCAAGGCTTTGCATAACATCCGCTTTCACTCTTCAGCTTTCTCTTTCTGCATATCATATTGTTATATTGTGTATAATGGTCCAGCACCTAAAAAACTTTTACAAACATGGCTAATTTGCACGGAATTAAGATCACAGACCAACCTCTTTTATACTAATTATACTAATCTCGTGTGAATAGGGCTTTAGGCAGCAACGAGAGCCACAAGTCTGATTGTGAATGATGCTACAAGCTTGGCACGCTTTTCTTTTGGAAGTTTCTTCCATTCATATTGGCAGAATCATTCAAGCTGATCCAGGTTGTGTAGGGTCAGTGCACAGCCATTTCCAGGTCTCTCCAGAGATGCTCTAATGGGTTCGGTTCTGGAAGCTGGTTGGCCACTCCAGGACTTCACAGAGTTGCTTGTTATTCTTTGTGTTACGGTCTTGTTGAACTGTAAACCTTCATCACAGCCCTCTGGAAAAGGTCTTAAGGATAGCACTTTATCAGCAAAATTTTTCCTTCTATACTGACTAATCTCCTAGTCCCAGTCACAGAAAACATCCCCACAGCATGATGCTGCCACCACCATGTTTGACTGCAGTTTTAATAAGGTGAAGTGCCGTGCCCGATTTCCTGATTCTCAAGAAACAAGGATTTCCTGATGTACTCCCATCCAGCTGTCATGTGCCTTTCCTCCTGAGGAATGACATATGTCTGTCTACTGTACCATATAGACCTGATTGGTGGAGTGTTGCAGTGACGGCTGTCCTTCTGTAAGTCTCTCCCATCTTCACAAATTAACTATATATACTAGAGTGACTAGTTATAGTGACCAATAGGTTCTTGGTTACCTCTCTGACGACTAGATTTAGAAAGGCTGTTGGTTGTTGCTCTCTTCCATTTAAGAATGATGAAGGCTAACGTGCTCTTACAGAGCTTACAGTGCTCTGTAAAGTTCTTTGTATTCTTCCCCAGATCTGTGTCTTGACACAATCCTGTCTCACAGGTCTATAGATAATTCTCTCAACTTCATGGGTTTTCACTCTGACATGCACACTCTACTGTCAGACCTTAGACAGGTGCATACCTTTCCTAATTACAGTATGTCCAGTGAAGTCAAATAGGTACAGGTGGACTCCGGTCAAGTTGTAGAAGCATCTCAAGGACTGATCAGAGTAGGATGCGCCAAAGTTCAATTTCAAGTGTCACAACACACAAATTTCAATCTTTATTTTTACATAAACTGTAAATAACTGTTTTAACTTTGTCATTGAGGAATATTGATTTCACTATGATGATGAAAATAAGATTTTAATACATTTTAAGATGAGCGTGAAACATAATAAATGGACAGAAAAGAATAATAAAAAAAAAAGATAATGACCCTTCTAAAATCTATAAAATATATAATCACGATTAAACACAATTTTTAGATACTCAGATTTACTTGAATTATGTGCAATTTTGAAATAAAGAAATGCATGACAAACTGGTTATAGAAAATAGATTATGCAGTTTTATAATATCTCAAACATTAACATTTAATAAATGTTAAATAAAAACCTCTCGAATGGGACTGGCACTGCATGCTGTGGCTGGGTAGCATGGGATCCGAAAATCAAGAGCCTCATATATATATATATATTGTAAAAGTGCATATATCTATATAAATAGTTAGCTCAAGCAAGCAACTTTGGGTTTATACAAACTTCCATCTAGAAGCTTTTTATAATGAAATTTGCAGTTCAGCACGCTGGTGGTGTTCCCGCAGTCATCCTTTTATTTGTGTTAAACGTGCCATTATCACACACAGCCAGGTAACTGCACTGTGATTATGGAAAGTCATCAGAGTCAAACATGATTATATGAGTAATTTGCGTTTAAAAAAATAGTAAGGCGTTAAAATTCTTATATTCACCACATGCATTAACGCATTAATATTGACAATCCTAATATACTATATCCTACTCCAGGACTCCGATTGTTAAAGAATGTCTCTGGGAGCATGCAGAGTCATTTTCACACATGAATTGGTCACCACATTGCCGGCTGCAATCAAAGCTTATTGTGGTAAAACTAAATCTTAGAGTGAGCAACATTTTTTAGACAAGGCAGCACATGCCACATTAGCATGATAAACAGAGAACTAGAAAAACATCAAGACTTTATGTCTTCGGGAATTATTTAATTTCTATTAATAAAAATAATCTGAAAATTGTAATAATTTATAATTATGCTGTGCATGAAAAGATTAAATATCTTACAGGACTGATTTAAAAATACAATTAGGCAACAGTTTGTCCTTAACTTCAGATTCCTCAGATTATTCACAATAGCTACCAACCAGGAGGTCGCTGAGGGTGAACGCTAATAAATGATTTGTCGGAATTCTGCTGTTGCTATCTTTCCAGACTTATGCTCATGCTAGGTCGCAGGGGAGCTGAGCCCAATCAGTGGAAAGCGTTAACTTCTCTGCATATATAAGCTCAAAGGCAATCAATTAGTGTAGCTTTGATAGACAATGCCATCTTTTCCACGCAGAGAGCACAGCTAAATTGGATCTCTTAAACGCTCGGTCATGCATGGCTGTAGCATTGTTGGAGTTCGAATTCGCTAAGATTTCCTAACAATAGGGAGCATGATTTTGTGTTGTGCCAACAAGGCAGCAGCCGAACACCACAGACTTCAGAGAAATCCAAGACACTCTCATTTCTAATCGCTAAACACATCATGAGTGCTTATGAAAACCCTGACACATCCATCAAAGAAATGCAAAGTTGCCCAAGAGGCCATGGCAGGTTATTGCACCACATTTCAGGCCCATGCAGCAGAACATATCTTGCGCTGGACTTGGTTCTGCTCACCAGTCATTAATAGTTAGTGATGAAAGCCATGCAGTTCACATCAGAATTATTGCCTTACTGCCTTTACACTCTGCTCAGGTAATAACCCCGATTTGCCTAGCAGTGTGTGAAGCCACTCGCTCATTTATCTTATCCCTGTGCTATTTAAATATTCAGTGCAAATTATAGGCCTACTCTGGCATACTGCCCTCATTCCAAAGCAAATATCCATAATAATTAAATTAACTACATGTCAAAACAAGACCATATGTTTGGGGGAACGGAATCGAAAAAAAAAGAGAGAGAACTGCAAATGTGTCTGTTTGGAGTTAAATGAATTGAGATGGCGGTCGAGTGTCATGGATTACATCTTAACTATTTGAATTTATAGCAAAATGGGAATATTTTCAGATCTGCTGCGTATGTATGATTTTATAACCTTAATTGTGACGTAAAGTAAAAAACAAGGAATCAATCAGGACAATACAATACATTTTATATTTAAATACTGTAGTATAGCAGCACTGAAAACAACTGCAATTAAACAATCAATTATTATTAACACTACATTCTGTTTATCTGAAATTAACTATGGTAGTTTTTGAAAGACAGACAAAAAAATGTCCAGAATACTAATATTGATCCCTTGTTGATGATTAAAAGCTTACAGGATTGATCTTAACAGTGTGTGCTTGTATTCTTGGGCCACGGATCTCTATCTCAGTACATCATGCATCTTCTCAGAGCTAAATTATGATTTTTTTTTTCGCTGGACCTTCTAAAAGCAAAGCCCATAATAAATTAAAAGGAATTTTGAAAATGAAAGGACAATAACACTGAGCAAAATAAGCATTAATGAAATTAACTCATTTTACTGAAATTAATAAACTGAATTTAATATAATTATGCTTACACCCAATGTCCCACAAATGGGCAGAATCCCTTAATACTGTTGTGTGGATAATATGTTAGAGCCGATTCACATACCAGTCATTAATAGTATACTGTAAGCCCACAGAGACAAGGAGAACCAGAGCAATATTCCAGCATTATGAGAAACCATATACAATTTATGTCTCAAGATTAAAGATTAACGATGACCAGCCGGGCAGTGGTTATGAAGGATGGGAGCAATATTCACCAGGTTAAAATACATGCTTTTTATGCAGATCCCAAGAGTCAGAAAGATGGAGAGAACGACACAGTCTCAGCCTAGGAGGTGAGAACAGGAAGAAGATTAACACAGTGAATGTCATAAAATGTCTTATTCTAGGAGTGGAAATCAGGTTTTGCATTCCATAACTTCAGGAATGGGCTTTCCAAATGTGTTTGGAGTAAGATAATTTTAGAAATCGATTTTTACTCTGAGTCACTTAAGATGTTTAGACCTAGAACTTGAGCTTTCTCCATCTCCATGCTGTCTGCCTGCTTTCACAACTGGGAACTTTCCAGACTTTTCACTTCAGAGTATGAGAATAGACATGATTAAGGTCAGGAAGCATAATTACCTATTAGCAAATTAGTGCCAAATTTATGTAATAAATATGACATTTTTTACCAATGTGTCCTTATTACCAATAAAAAAATTTAAATTGCGAAGTAATTGAAATTCTAATTCAACTTTAATTAACCATTTAATTATCCCATTGTCATCCTGATTATTCCACACTCAGAGAAACTTCAAAGGCTTAAAACATGCTCGTTAGAATGCAGCCATGTTGAAACATCATCACAGACTGACGGAGAGGTCGAAGCTCTTAGAAACTTAAATGTTAGGATTGGGTTTTAGGAGTTAGAAGGCCGTTCAATGGATTTTTCCAACTCTGAGGTCAAAAAGTTCGCATTTAGCACTGTAACAGTCTAACGCAGTTAAAGGCTGCTTACTTGCCCACATTTACTTTGCTCAACCTTAGGTAAAGCCATTGAGACGGGTCATAAGGCTGGATCAAGACCATCGGAACAAACACAGTGACACGGTCATGCAGGGAGAAGCGACTCACAGGAATGACTTGACATCCAGGCCACGGTTCTTGATCTGGCTCATCATATAGTCCCAGCTGCCCGGGTTCCCCCTCAAGACCCGGCTCCCTGTGCCTCCTGACCTATAGCGTGAAGCTCCACCCCCTGCTGTGCTGCCTCTAGTAACTCGAGTCCCGGTTCCTCCATGCTGAGGTGTAGACGTTGCTCCTCCCCCTCCACCTGGCCCTGCCCCTCCACCCCCTCCTCCAGGTTGAGGATGGAGCTGACCCAAACTCTGTGAAATGGTTGAACGGGCACCAAGGCCTGAGGCTGGAGGTTGAATAAGAGGCTGCTGGAGGCTTTGCTGCCTCAGCAGTGTCCTGGGACGGGGTGTGGCACCCGCCAAGGGGATGTGCTCCAGAGATGAGAGAGCGGGGTCTGTGAAACTGGGTGGGCAAAGCAGGAGGGAAGGGAGAGAGCGAGAAGAGGAAGGGTGAGAACGACACAGTGATGGGCGGGGCAGGAGCAACAGAGAGGGAGGGACCAACATAAAGGGGCGGGTTGAAGAAGAGGAGGATGAAGAGCCATGTTTGGATTCAGTGGAGGAAGAGGAAGAACCATGTGAGGTGTGGGATTGAGTTGAGGCGCATGGAGGGAGAGATGAGGAGAGATTGAATAAGAAGTCGTTCGAACCCGGATGAAGCAGAGAAAGAGAGCCAGCAGAGGAGAAAGGAAAGAAGGCAGACAGATTCGAGGAAGAGAAGTTGAGAGATGGATGGGGACAGAAAGGAACAGGAAGAGATGATAAAGAAGACAAAGACATAGAAATGAACTCATCAGGGTGAGGGGAGGGAGAGGGAGGGTGAGGAGATGCAGGGTGAGAGTGAGAGCGAGGTGAAGGAGGAGAGAGGAAGAGGAGAAGACAGAATGAAAGGACCATCAAGCCAAGGCAGTAGGCACAATAACATAGGTAGCAGAAGAGGTTACAGCCACCTTGGTCAGCGTGAGCTGACAGGTGCGCGTAACTGTGCATGTGTGTGTGTCCGTTCCCGGGCCGAGTCGGACCGCCTTGAGCAGATAGCGAGCGGTGCCCGTGGGAGTGCAAGTGCGCATGGCCGTGTGTGTGTCCCTGCGAGGAGTGTACGACCTGCTTTCGGGGCGTCACCGTCCGAGGCTGAGCTGCACGTGGAGTATGTCTTGTCTGCCCTGAGCGCGCGTGTCGCGGTGTGTGTGGCACCAAATGACCAGTGCCGGTTCTTCCAGGTGACTGCTTTTTGGCTTGATGAGGAACGCCCATCTTTTCCCTTCTCTTTTCTTATTCCTTCAGTCTCTACATAGCAAATCCAAAGGCAGCTCCTGCTTTCTTCTTTCTATGACTTTACCCCTCTTTCATCTGGCCCTTGTCTTATACACTACCTCAGTCCTCAAAAGTCCCACATCAACCAATCGCCTTTCTTATCTTTCTTCATGGAAACGTCACTCTTTCTTACTCACCTCCCCCTGTCACCAACTCATCTCATATTAACCTTTTTTTTTTTCTTCTATTCTCCATCAGCAGCTGTTCGAAAACTGTGTCAAACTTACTGGAGCACAGCACAAACTTCAATTAAGCATGAAACGTGCCAGCCTCTGCCACTGTTCACAGCCAAACAGCCTGCTGCACACCAAACTGCTGGACGGCTGAGCATCCAGCTGCATCCATCTGAAAACAAACACTCGATGGTATTTTTCTGTTGTTTTTGTTCTAAAAAGCCATTCCATACAGGAAGCTCCCGGGCTGTCAGAAATGACTTAAATGCTGACAAATAGTGGCACAATGCAGGCCAATACAAGGCCTTTCATGGGAGAAAGAGGAAAAGAGAGAGAAAGAGGTGAGAAAAAGAGACAGAGAGAGAGAGAGAGAGAGAGAGAGAGAGAGAGAGAAATGAGAAAAATGGGGTGTGAGACACAAACACAAGAGACAGACACATATAGCTGCCTGAAAATAGAATCCAATTACAGAGTGAAGAGGGTGGAGTGCGAGTAAGAGAAAGAGAGAGAGAGAGAGAGAGAGAGAGAGAGAACAGAGGAGGGGAGGAGTGTGCATGCACAGTGAGATCAGAAAGTGAGATGGAGAGAAGGCAAGAAGGAAGGAGTTAGGTGCCAGAAAGAGAGGAGGTGCGAGATGGGGGTGAGAAACGAACTTAAATTAAGCACCTGGTGTGTGACACCTACAGCTCAGACGTCATCCACTGCAAGTCTAAACATAACCAGTGCAGAAATATTCTCTCTCCCTGCTACTGCTGCTGTTCGACACAATTCCCAACTATTCAAACCACTGGCATTGTTCTAGTACTAAAGAAACCTGAACAACCCTCTCATCCATTTCCATCGCAGACACATTCAAGTCTTAATTAATTTAACTACATCACCTACTGTACCTCGCAGCAAATACTCCTGCACAGTCTATCTACTGCATACATAATTTATGTGCGATAAATAATCATTTTGCAACACTTCCTTGTGGAGAGCCTATTTAACAGCACCTCTAAAGACAATTACTAATCCTGTTAAAAAAAGACAAGCAAGTAAAATATTTTTATAAAATAATAAGATTAAGAAACTAAGACCAAGAAACAAACTGACTTTAAAACATATGAGCGGTGTTCAAGTCAAACCAGGACTTTTGATTGCGCAGAATAATGGAGTTATGAGAGTAAAAACTCCCTTTATTTCTCTATATAATCCCCTGTTACACTAATGCACTTGTCCCAGTGTTTCGCTACTGCTTCAATACCATCAAGGTAAAAGGTTTTCTGTTTCACGTCTGAAACGCTGGCCTCCCAGGAACTCCTTTAATGACCCAAACATACGGAAACTGGCTGGAGTGAGAACAGGACTATATGGGGAACAGTTGAGTTCCTGTAATATGCAAGTGGGGTTTGTGAATGATTGTGTGTATAGTTCCCACAGGTGTCTCCTCCACAACTTGGTCACAAGTTATCGGTAGATTTTCAAGGATCAAGTGTTCCACTCACAGAATGTTCATGGGGAGTAATCTCTGAGCCACCTCAGTCGGGATTGTTATTCGCTGGTGTTATTATTATGTATATGTTATTATTAAATGTTTGCACCGCTCAAATGTTTGACTGCGACTGGGTCTCATCACTATAAGAGACCTATAAGTACTATAAATCTTTTTTATATTCATTTTAAATGTTTTTTGGCCTTAATTCATAAGAAGCTTGACTTGAACTACCCTTGTATTTCTAAAACTCTATACAAATTTTAATCTTCTTATCTTAAACATTTATTTCAAGAAAGAAGAAGAATTCATCTATTAATTATGAGAATATTTCCAAATATAACTGATATTATAAACTATAAAATGTCATTTACTATGTGTTAGTAAATAACGACCTGTACTGCTGTATAACTCGACATCTGTGTATAATTATTGCATTGCTACAGGAGGAACTACTTTAATAACTTAAATTCATGTCTTATTAGACTTAACGGTGCACAATAAAACTTTATACTCTGTGTTACAGTATATCTCGTAACTAACTGTTATCACTAATTATTGATATCCAAAGGCCATGAATACATTCTCCATACAGCTTATCTTGTGTCGTGTCACAGGTGACTTGGTCTACCCCAGGGAACTTGATGAAGAGCACAAGATGAAGGACACCAGGAACTCATGACACCAATCAGCAATCAATTTGAAAACACCAATCTGCCTACTGTGCTATGTCTCTGTACTCTGGGAGGAGACTATGAGGAGGAAACTCACCAAGCACGAGGAGAACATGCAAACTTCATGCACACAGACCAGAATGTGTCAAAATGTGAACCTCCATCCCTGTAGGACAATGACAGATGACGATACCAATCACAGCGCTAACCCAGTCGTGAAATGCTACCTAAAACCTAAAGGTCTAACACAGATGCTTTTCTTATCACATCTTGCTCAATAGTTAATAACAAGGATGTAATAGTGTTTATTGCAGATTATTACTCAACTTTTTTTGCAAAAATGACTCATTTTCGTAACAGATGTTTACTTATGCAACAATACAGGTCAAAATATATAAATACTCACATGCAGTAAATGACGCTTTTAAGTTATGGAATGAATAAATATTTGTTTACTAAAATAAAGCTTAAAACCTGCTTTTTGACATTTGACTTGCAAAAATTATGCAACATGAAATATGCTTTTTGCTGTCCTGCTCCAGTATTCTAAAGTTGTATAAAACAACATAAAAATTTTGGAGTAAATTTGCACCATTTTATCCTGGTGGAGGTGGAGACCATCCTGAAAAACCATCCTGAACCTTTACAGGACACTCAGATGCTTATTCACACCTACTGTAGCAGCAATTTAGAATTATCAATCTACCTACCAGCGTAATGTTTTGGAGAAAAGCCATGTACGCATATATGAGAAGCGCATACCTTGCAAAACTCCACACTGAGCTCAGGACAGAAGCTACAGTACCGTGCAAAAGTCTAGTAGAGCCATCTTATTTCTTTATATGAATTTACAGGAATGGAAACTATAGTTTTACTGTGACAGGCTTTAAAGTGCCTAAATATACGATTTTGAAAATAGGTCGTTTATGTAAAAATCTCATCAGCAACCTCATTTCCCCTCTCGTCTGTTCCAACCATTCAGCATCACCGGCCTGACCATCTGTCAGCATCTACTCCTGTTTCTCACTGGTTCACACCTTATGTACAATTTTCTTAGTTTTTTTTAGATGCTTGAATGTTTCATAAGGCACTGTGTGGCTAAAAAAAACAAAAAACATTCCTCTATAAATGATCAGATAGTGGACAGACTAGACTGAAAATGGCAAAATGTGCCAAAAAAAAGTCCTTCAGGAGGCCTGGAGAACTATTTTTCAAAATACAAAAAAGTCTGTTTCTTTCGAAGCAAAATTCGAAGGAATGCAGGGTGCCTCAAGACTTTGTGCACAGTACTCTATATAGATTTGAATTTGAACAAAAAGTCTTTGTTTTGTTTGTAGTGTACATATAAAGTTGCTGGTAATCACACATATATCATCGATGCAATGGATAGATATTTAAGGTAACATCCAGTTATTGTAATACTAATAAATCATAACTGGCTACAGTACGTACATATAATGACAGATCACAGTGAGCTGAAAAGTCTTCCCGCAAATGTTCAGCATCTGAAAGCTGTTAAAGCTTCACGAGCACTAAGCAGCCAGCCAATCAAGTGTTCCACTATGGAGTGTAGGACTAATGGCGTTCAGGTGAAAGAGCAGGAAGGCTAAATGGTGCTCCTCTAAAGCAAGGATAACATAATAAGTAGGCCATAATAAGAGCTGAGGTTGTCAGCGGGCTTACCGGATGGGATTAGAATAGTCGTAATCACACTGTTTTGTTACATTATAGCCTGATGTTGAGCTCCTTATACGTGTGTGTGGTGAAACAGTGAGTCAGCGTGGCGATGCGTCGTCTATTATTAGTGTGCGGCGCAGCCCGGATCACCCATTTAACACGGACACACACACAGGCATGTTTCCCATAAAATGTTTCCAAATACACAATCAGTTCTTCTCTTCCCCTCTCTCGCTATCTTTTCCTCTCTTACACCCACACACACACACACACAAACACACACAGAACTTTTGTGTGTGGCTCTGAGCCACCACCCCTGCACCCTTTTGCACTCATGCATCTCTGGTTCTTTTCTTTCTCGGTGATTAAATGAGAGCTCCATGAGAATCATAGTCCCTCACTAGTTTTCATCCTTACCGTTAACCTCCCTCTGTTAAACTCTACTTTTCTCAGTCCCATTCATTCTCTTGCTCGTGCTCGTCCTCCTC
The DNA here is from genome assembly GCA_013621035.1 of Clarias magur. NCBI lineage: Eukaryota > Metazoa > Chordata > Actinopteri > Siluriformes > Clariidae > Clarias > Clarias magur. The sequence continues at coordinate 2,139,482 of QNUK01000014.1, read as the reverse complement.
CTCCTCTTGCCCCAGCAAACTTTGTTTTTTGACTCACTTGCTGCTCTTCAGATCTTCGGACTGCGTGCGACCCTGCGCCATCTGCCACCTGCTGGCTTTACTGGCTCCCATCATCATGCTCTTCACGCTGTCACTGCGTGAGGGACCCCCGCCATCCCCCCCACGGCCACCAAGGGACCCCTTCTGCCCCCCAGGGACTGCACCACTGGGGATGAGGTGTGAAGGGTGACGAGAGAGATCAAGAGAAAATACGGTGAAACAGAGAAAGTAAAAGGCTATATCGGGACAAGTTACAGTACATAAAAGTGCTTGAAAGTGGAAAAAAATAATAATAATTGAAAACTATCTAACTATCTCGTCAGTGGTTGAGAGCTTATGTGTGTAAACACGTGGAAGGTGCAGTGGGCGACATGCGTAGGTGTGGAGTGGGCGGGAGTTAGCTGGTCAAGTTTGAGTGCATGGTCTGAAAGTATCTAGCACTGATTAGATCTCCAATGCATGCGGTGTGTGGTGAAAGCCTGGCAGCTCTCTGCTTAGAGCACCGTGGGAAGCATACGAGTCTGATCTAAATTACTTCTGGATTCATTTCTACCTGCTGTTCCTCTGTTCAGAGCATCTCTCGCCTATGGGTACATCCTGATTGCTGTGGGTTCCTACCTCGCTGTAAACTCAGCGCAAGACTGTTCTAGTGGATTTAGGTGCTACGAAGTTAGCTCTCTGGAGATTTGAGAGCCCAATGTTATTGTGAATGTGTCAGAGTAATGAATATGAATATCAGCCCAGGCTGCTGTGCTAATGAAGCTTGGGCTGGTGAGAGAGAGGATCGGCTAGCAGTCCATGCCATTAGTGAAATTGTCAGACCGCACCAACTGGTCACTAGGGGGCCTTACTGAGTCTGATGTCATCCAGCCTAAAAACGACAGCGTGTGAGCGGGATGCATGTGATGCTCTCTCTAATGTACCTATGTGGTGTGTATTCAGCTTGAGTGAATATCACTCGAATGGCATGAAATAAAAACTAATATGATAGAAATCCTGGCACTACAGCACCCCCTGGTGGACATGCTTCTATTTAAACCCACCACATCAGCCTAGTGTGATTTAGGGGGGGAAAAAAAAAAGAAAGAAAAAAAAGATCATTACACACAAAAAAAAGTCAACATGTTTTCAATTTATTATCAGTCATAAAACCATTATTAGGCACCGTCATACATTGAACAGAAACATTGCAACAATCCCTCCACAAACAGCAGCAACATTATAATGGCAATTATGATGTTAGAAACAAGTACGAGTGACAGCTGCAGACATGAGCAGAATCAGATTAAAGCACTTGTCCTCTCGAGTAAAATAAAAAGAAACACCAATAACCAGAGTGAGTTTAAGTTTTTTTTTTTTTGCAGCCCACATGGTGCATACATAATGTAATGTAAAAAGAATAAAAAAGGATATAAACCTGTTGAGAATATTTTCAGAAAAGATAATATGAGCAATCCTACAGTATGATTGACTTGCAGATGCGGACACGTTTTCTCGTAAACGAAGAGCTCGCTGCTTTAAGCAGCAGCCGAATTGAATCTGAAGGGGAAATGCCTTGACAACATTTTTTTTAAAAGGTTTCGTATTTTGTCTACTACAAGGGGCAAAAAGTGAGGCAGAAAAAATGAATTAGCTCTGGTTTTGCTCACATCCGCAGCTCTCATGCTCGAGTCCAGAATCTCCCCACACCGTTTTAATCCAACCAGCTCCACATTCTCCTGGGCCTTTAAAGAAACTGTACTGGAACAGTCCAATTAATAGAAGGCCATGTTAAACTGGAGAGACAGGAACTCCCACATCAGTCACATATCCCTTTTTTTCCCCCCATACCTGACATCTCTTTCTCACTATTTCTCTTTCCTGCTTGTTCCCCTAAAAAGCCACTGAGTAGGTTTTGACAGACAGGTGATATTGAAGTGAGCTCCGTAAGGCCTGTGCAACTAAAAGCTCCCCCTGGCATAGCGGGCTCTCTGGGAAGTGACAGGAACCTGGACTGGATTAAGCAGGTATGGGTTTACCTCCTTATCCCGAAGCTGGAATGGAGGTGTAGGAGGGAGGAAACAAGGACTGGACTTTAATGCAACACACGCTGATGGACCAGGAACCAGGATCTATTTAACTAGGTCAATCCACCAAACACAGAGCATGGAGGGAAACAAGAACATGGGAAAAGGAACAGTTGCTAACTAAACACAAGCAAGAACACACACACACACGCACGCACACACACCGCAAACTAGACAAAGGTGAGGGAACAGGCCAGGGAATCGGCCGTGGCAGAGCCAGAGCAGAAGAGGAGGAGCCGTGACACACCATTAACACATCACGACTTCACTGCAACGGTCAACCCTCGGCAAGGGCAAGGGAAAGGGAGGGAAGGTAAGGGAGAGCACAACAGAAATAAACAGACAACGTGCTAGTAGGGTAGATCTGTCAATATATTAGAGGGTTGTCCGTCTCCATGGTAACACCCCATGGGGGAGAGGGGGGGCGGGGCTAGAGTTTACGGGCCAGGGAAGCATGGCAGGGCTGTAGGGAGCAAGAGGCAGTTACACACAACTCCTCTCCTGTCATCGTCTGAACAAATTAAGATGATGCAGCGCTGACCTGCCGGCTTCACGAGGGCGCTCGACCGCACCGAATTACTGAGCTGCGTTCTAAGATGGCGGGTGGAGAGGAATCCGAATTAAGTGCGGCATTAAGTCAAAAGTTAGAAAAACACAAGCATGACGATCAGAGTCCAGAGCTCAAACAGGCGCGCGGAGTTCCGCTGATCATGCAGAATGCAGCGCAGCATTCATTCGCTCGTCACGCGGCGTGCATTACAAACGTCTCGCCAACTCGAGAGGTCATCGAATACGGATTGGAACGGAGCGTTTCATTTCAAGAAGGCATAATATGGGCCCCGTTTACATGTGGCAAAGATGCAAAATGTACGGTATATGCAGGCAGCGTTCCACGCAGGAAGCATATCCCTAGATAGCACACTTCAGTGACATCACCACGACTTGGTTTGCTAACCGAGAAGGCTTTTTTTAGCCGCCCTCGAGTATAGCGTGTGATTTGAAATGTGTCAGTGTTGTACGACGGCACCCCTCCTTGAACAGAGTGAGGAGATTAAATAAATCATCAGCGTGTAATAAGCAGAATCAGCTCCCTTTACACAACATACCTCCGGTGATCAAACGACATGGCTTATTTTCGGAGGTGCGTAGCTGACGACTGATTACAAACTGAATAAACTTTTCTCTGTCGAAAAGTCTAAAAAGAAATGGATCAAGAATGAGAAGGGATTGTCAGGGAAGTAAAGCATGGTTGTGCCGAAGTCAAATTAGCAAAGAAGCTGCGTCGATACATTATGCATGACAATTTGCGCTGACGTTCTCTAGGTGTGTGTGTGTGTGTGTGCTATCTGGGTCAGAGTAGATGCATTTAGATGTTGCTTTTAAATGCATGCACGTCGGTGAGAGTGGATTTCACCTCTTTTTTTTTTTTTCTGTGGCATTATGCAAAAAAGGTACTCACCGAGGGCACTTCGACATCGTCAGGTCCCCAGATGAGACCTCTTCCTCAGAAAAAGTGCTTCGTTTGGCTGGACCGCATTTACACCAAACTGAAATCTAAACACAGCACGAGGTGCTCAGGCTGCTCCATCATATCTTGTATGTGCATTCATACTGTAGCTCATCCGAAAAAAGGGAAAAAAAAGAAAAAACAGACTGTGTGTATACTGTATATTGCCAGCTGTAAAAGGGGTCATAGCCTTTTGCAAAACTGTTGCCTTTCATTTAACATTTAAAGCACTATACGAAATTAAAAGCGAGGTATGCAGGGGAATTATTTCAAATTTCACACAATAATCCAAATAAAGTACTTTATAACAGGCTACTTGTTTTGTTTTTATTTCTTCTCTCCCTATTCCTTGTTAATTCTAATAAAGGTCATGTGAAAAAGATTTGCCTCCTTATCTGCACTCTACAGCCTTGCATGGTGGCAGGGGTTATAAAAGGTTGGGTAGTTAGGGTGGGGACTGTTGGGTAAGGGTTGGGTCTCTTACCAGCCTGTACAGAGACTCACTTGAGCGTGAGGCGAGGGTCTCCGTAAGGGGCATAGGGAGAAATGTTTAGTACAAACTCCTTGGGCGGGTAGGAGCTCCACCGCTGCTGCTCTGAATTGCTGTCATTGTTATTCCAAAAGTCTCTGTCTAGATCACTAAAGGCCAGAAAGAGACACACATCCATGAGACATAGCATATCCATTCATCAATCATTCATCTAATCCATCCGCCCATCAATTAGTTGAACTGTAGCCAGGGGTCCGCGCCAGCCCGAAGGCCGTCCTGACCAAAGGAGATGGAAATCAAAGTGAGTCACTGGAGAAAAATATACAGTGTTCTTATGGAGAAACACAACAAGCTTAAGAGGGACAAAAAAAAGTGGAATCTTTGTTCATTTATGTAAATCAGATATAATCAGAGAGAGGAATTACACACACATTACATAAATGTCATGCTTTATATGCAAATTGTAATTGACAGGTTTTACAAGCTCAGAATAAGGACAGATTAATCCACATACTTCTCTGCGCTGAAGGGGGGGGGAAAAACGAAAGTTAGTAAAGTAGAAAAACAGAGAAGGTACAAAAGTTGAAGAGAAACATTCATGGAAAATTACAGCACATTACTGTACGTATTACGAAAATATGAATAGAGAAAAAAGTCAGGTGAGTTAATGGAGCAAAATCCAGAGAGGTCGGAGTGATTAAGATAACGTGGCATTTTCTCTCAAATAAAATAAAGCCATTAAGTATACAGTACTTGCTGCAAAACATAACTCGTGTGCAGTAAAGAAGAGGAAAAAGACATTTGTGCATCAGCACCACCTGCAAACAGACAAACTCAGATGCGCTATTATTATTATTATTCTGAGAGCACAGCTGCATTACAGAGGCAAGTGAACTGCGTTTAACATGAGTCACAAGCCAAAGATCAAACGAGCTCTCCGGGAGCGTGAAAAAGGAAGCAGCGATTGCCTTCACCAACTCGCACCAATAACAACAGCTGCACACCAACACAACGCATCCACCCCACTTAACTCTCACTTACAGACAGCACTTACGATTGCCAAGCACCTCTCTCTCTCTCTCTCTCTCTCACATACACACACACACACACACACACACACACACACAGCAAAAAGCAAAATCCTCTATTGAGAAGAGATTCATTTAGTGCGTGCGACGCTCCCTGTAGCTCTTATTCCGCCATCACACACTTAAGCATCAGAGATGCTATCAGTCAAGGAAGCGGAATTATGCATAATGGAAAAGAAGTTTCGGTATAGAGTAAGCTGATACGGTATTTCAACCTAAGCAGATCACATCGTAATAACCCCTTTCCAGCGGATAAAATGCAACATTTTAATGGGACAAAAAAAGGGATCATAAGAAAAAAGGCATACAGTGCTGGAAGAGAATAAAAGACAGGAAGCAGGAGCATTTCATGGTGCTGGTCACATGACTGCCTTAGCAGCAGACTTACCAAAGTTGTATGATCTCATCTCACCACAGTAAAGGTGGGAGAGAGAAAGGGAGGGGGGTGGAAGAAAGAGAGAAAGAGAGAGGTTAATTTAGCGAGAGAGAGAGAGAGAGAGAGAGAGTGTGTGAGATGCCCTCCACCTACTTGATGGCTTTCTTCTCTCCTCGGCCTCGTGCGGAGTCTGGAGTGCCCGCTGACTCGACCCCTGGTTTGTTTCTCTTTCCCTAGACACAGATAAAGAGAGAAAGAGAAGATGACTGAGTGAGATACATAACGAGCCGTCTAATTAAACCTTCTGCATAAACATAACTTTGGAGTGCATCCACCAGGTCTGTGTGTAAGCCATTATCCTCTTCAATGTGCTCCTCCTGCTCTCTCTCTCTCTCTCTCTCCTTCTTTCTCTCTCTCACACTTCTGATTGCCAACATCACACTTCATGCTCAGCTGTAATTACTTGCACACACATATTTACACCGAAATACCCAGTTTAACTCTATCACCTCACGGCTGTGTCACTGAGCCCTGTCCGAGTCCTAGAGGATCTGAAAAACAACACTTTACCTCATTTCAGCCTCCCGTCTCATATCTTATCCACAGTTAAAAGAAAAAATATATAACAAATCCACATGCAGGATCTGGTGCGTTCTCAGATCCTGAGCACTAAGCATGGCCCAATTAAACCAGCATGCATATACAGAAATTTCACACATCATGTATTCTGCAGTTTCATCCCCCGAAGAGGTTTCTCTATTACAGTTTATTTCGCTGTACTCTTAATGACCGGTGTGGGTGTTTTGCTAAAGTTTATCCATCTCTCTCTCTCTGTACTCACTGCTGGGGAGTTTTATGGGTTTCATTAAATATATCAGCACCGCACAATATTTCCTCAAATCCACTACGGCCATATGATGTACTTGTTTATATTTGATATTTTATGTATATTGGGGATATTCTGGCAGCCCCGCCCCCAACGTAATCTCTTCAGCCAATCACTGTGTAGTATGTGTTTGATCGATTTAGACCGATTTCTTAAAAAAGAAATGAAACCCTGTTCAATCAAATCTGCCTCATCATCCAAGTCTAAGGTCAGTTCTTGACTTTGTTGATTAACATTCACAAGCCACTGTAATAAGGACGCTCATTAACGCAGTTATCCAATCAGCCAATCGCGTTGCAGCGCAGTGTCGAAAGTCATGCACGTACAGGTCGAGAGCTTCAATTAATGTTCTCAGTGGTATCCGCGGTGACATGGCAGATGACACTGATTTAAGTATTTCAGAAACTGCAGATCTATTCAGGATTTCACCGACAACAGTCTCTTGTGGTTACACAAAATAACTAATCCAGTGAGCTGTGTACTGTAGACGGAAAAGCCTGGTTGATGAGAAGTCAGAGGAGGATGACAAGTTGAAATCATGTTTTTTTTTTCCTTTCTTATTATTTTTTTAACAGCAGCTGAACTTTTAATGAGTATCTGCATGGTTTCATGATTCGAACTGGTGCCACATGATGTTCTGATTGCCAGAATGAGCAGGTGTGCAGGCATTCTCAATGCAGGAAAATATATCATACCAGTGTAAAAAGCCAGATTGAAGCTGATCAGCATTCATTTAATCAATGATATTATTATTTCACGTTGAAGCTCACACACATAAGATGAATCCCCTTCATTTTTTTACTGTAATTTTTATTTAAATTAAATAGAATGAAACCTGTACTTAGATATACAGACAGACAGACAGACATATTTCTGAGACTGGTTTCTTTGTGTACTACTGTAAGTACTAACATATTTTTCCTTTTCCAAGAATCCCATTAAATATGACGCGAATATTTTCATCCAGTTGTGCATGGAAGCAGAAAAACATAGGGTCTGAAGGTTCTACTTCATTATATTCGAAAATAGCATCATAGATAAAAACACTAATTAATAATCAGCAGACAGTGCAGGATCTCCCTCATGGCCACTGGGACTGGCTCATCGGCGCCATCTCTTCTGTTCTTTAAGCCAGTCCAGAGCTAGAGGACAGCAGGGATTGAGTGTATGAATGGCTTGGCTGGATTTCCTTCACTATGGCCCAGAGCATCTCTTCACAGCAAGCGACAGGCTGTGGTTACGCTTGTTTAAACAAAGCTCTGTGATTGGTGGAGCTGTGGGGCTGCAGGGATCTCCAACAGCAAGGACACAAGCACTGAATCAGCTTGCGTGTGTATGTATGAATGTGCCTGCATGCATGTGAGTGTGTAGAGAAATGAGTGTACCCAGGTCTATAAATACTCACTTCAATAGGCACCTACTGTGCCTACCCTAATGCATGTATGTAGAGTATGCACTTACTGTACAGGATCGGAAAGGTGTATGGCGGTGAAGACGGGACAGACGAGACAGTGATGATCTGCACAGTAACTAAGTTGATATAACACAATAATGTACAGTTGCGAAACATATGTTCCCAAACAAAAGGAGTATGGATTTGCAAATGGGATAGTGAGAGAAGCTTGTATTCCCATTTTTAGTTTCCTTATTAAAATTATTTCCCCATTCATGTACTTCCACTAAACTATTCCAGACAGTTAAGGAGTACCATCACTAACTCGTTTTCCTGTTATAGTTTGTGTCTGAACTTCAAAATCTGTAATATAGACTTCAAACCTACTGAAATGTAATATAAGATCAGAGTTTTGGATTTGACAACAACCACAATGACAGTGCCATGTTTTAAAATTCACTCTTTAATAAACAATAAACAATTTAATATATGACTTAATTAAATTTTCCAGCTGAATTACAGCTTACAACCCGCCATTTCAGAGCATTCCAGTTGAACTACTCTCTAATTGATGTGTATTTTCCTATCCAATCAGAATGCAGAAAATGGAACCAGTTAGGGGAAAATACCCCTTTCGAAACCCCCTCGTGTTTGAGACATTAAGGCATTTCCCACTCATTTTCACAGCTTTTCTGACACTCACTCACTCATCATCTATACCGCTTTATCCTGTATTTAGGGTCGCAGGGACCTGGAGCCTATCCCAGGAGGCTTAGGGCTACGGGCAATTTGGGAACGCCAATTAGCCTAATCTGCCAGTCTTTGGACTGTGGGAGGAAACCGGAGAACCCGGAGGAAACCCATCAAGCACGGGGAGAACATGCAAACTCCATGCACTCAGAGACGGGAATCGAGCCTGGTCGGGAATCGAACCCGGACCCTGCAGGTGCAAGGTGACAATGCTAACCACTACACCACCGTGCCGCCGTTTTTCTGACAAACAAACAACAAAAAAGAAGGAAATGTGTTTTTCAGTAGCAAGTATTTTATTCTGTCCACCACTTCAGCACCACTGATATTTTGGACCAACGGCAAGTATGAGAGAGATGATCTACATTCCTGCAGTCATCGTCAACCAACTACACTATACTTAAATTAAAGAGCACTATTTTATCTCCTTCAACTTGTATTTCTAGACTGCTGATAGTGTTAGAGCTGAAGAAGGTGGTTAGCCATTAGTGGTTAGACACTAATCTATACACATTTTTAGCTCCTAAGAAACAGAGAAATCAGAGATGGAGCTGGTTGTTGAGTTTTATATGGCTAAACATGTGCAGTTGAGGATATCATAAAAAAAAAAAACTATATACTGTACACACAGTATATATATAGTTTATTGTTATATGATGACTTGGTAACAAGAGGAAGGTCTTACTACCTTTTTTCTCAGAAACATTTAGAATGTCACAATTAAAAGACGAATCTGAAGAGGGGAAAAGTAAAAACGAGGGGGGGGGGTGAAAAAGCATATTTAAGGAGAATGTCTATTTCTTATGATTTTTTTTTTCCATAATTGCTTTCCTTTAAAAAGAGACAGAGCATGTCACTGTGTTCAGCATTGCTAAACATTTTACACATTGACGTTGTATTCTGATGCACAGGAATGTTATGGCTCTAAAGTGCCATGTTGTGAATGCTACATTTAATCCTCCAGATGTACACGGGATATGAAGTGACTGTGTAAACAATGCCATTCACATTTTCGCTGCTTCTATACAGGAAGGTTAAAAACGCATGAAGCTGCATATAAACCAGGATCTTCTGCCATGTGTCAACCACATCACACTATTCTGGTGTTGAGAAGTGCGATATTATCCTGTTATCCTATAACAACACATCACAACACTTCCCAAAGGATGGGTAAAACAATGCAAGGAATATTTCTTTTGTTTTTGCCATATACAGTCATTTTCAAAAGTTAGTACCCCCTCATTTAATTATAAGTGTTTTTGTGTAAAAACTAAATAGAAATCATCTCATCGTACCAGGTCTTAGTATTAAGCAAATACAACCTCATGTAAATAGCAAAATATAACTTTTGTATATTAAATTTTTAATATAACTTTAATCACTGTGACATTATTTATTTACCAAAAATAAAGTGGTCGTTTGGTCTAAAAGAGATTAGGAAAACCCTGATGTACAGTATAAGGTCAGGTCAATTGTAAGTAACACAATAATGGAACTACACATGCAGAAGCGTTTAGGTAGCAAGTTTCACCGGGCTCAACAAATTCAATTCTGTATACACAGATTACCTATAACATAACGCAAAACATGAAGCCCAATATTGTATAGCCCAATATGGTGCCACGGTGGCAGCTCTGGTCCATCAAGGGTGGCCTCTAATGGGCCTCTGGGTTTCTACTGTGGTCTCGGCCACCAGGATGTTGGCAGCGCACCTTTTCGGTGCTGTAGTTTGCAGGGTGGGGCCTCCATGGGTCAGACCTGTCCAGCACATGTCATGGGTGCTCAATCAGATTGGAGTCTAAGGAATTTGGAGGCCAGGTTGGTGGTCTTGTGCCGTTTGGCTGCTGGTCCCCATGGTTGCAATGCACTGAGTATACTGATTCCTTTCTATCATGGCCAGCATTGACTTGATTTCTGTGACTTTGTTTTCTGCATTGGCTTTTCTGGGAGATCGGATGGGACAGGCTGGCCTTTGGTCTCCACAGGCATGGGTAAGTCTTGGGTGCCAATGAACCAGTAACCAGTTAACTGGTATATCATTCATAATCTGTGTTAATGTGTTAATGTTATGTGGTGTCAATGTCACGGCTAAACATGTAATGTAGATGTAACTATTAAAGTACTATTTAACCCTTAAGTTTTTTTTTTCCCAATTTCCAGGTTGACTACATAAGAAAGAGAAAAAAAAACTGTACGTATGTTGAACTAGGAAATACTGGGAAACATTTGCACGAGAAGACGTTCACAGAAATGGCAGCTAGGACGTGCAATGCCACACATACTGATGAGTCAGATCCAGCTTGAAGGGACATCGGACGTGCACCGATTGCCCCAAAGCACACACACACACACACACACAAACACACAGAAAGAGAGCAACAAAGAAGGTGACAGTAGCTATGCACAACAGTAATGTTCTCTTCCTCTTCCTCCACTGCAATTAGTAATGACTAACAAAATTGCATTCATTAAAGAACTACACATCATATACTGTATTTTATACGTTCACTGCTGTGCATTGTACACGAACGCTCCTACACTATACCATTGATAAACAGTTATTCCTGTTATATATTAATGAAGAGTTGTAACAAAAAAGTCACAGATTTTTATGAAATGCGGAGCCTAAAGACTTCTCCAAGAATGCTCAATACACTTCTCTGAATGTCTACAGTGTTACTATAGGGAATGATAATGGATAAAAACAAACACAATCATCTAAGCCTGTGATTTGCCTTACAGCAGCAAATTCTGACAGATCTGCTGTTATAGTAATAATCATAAACCACTGATATTAAGCACATAACTCAGCAAATAATAATCAAGCTGAAAATCGCAGCACAATGCACATTGTGCACACTGAACATGATTTCAGAGAAAACAGCATCCTCGGAATTATCAGAACAGTGCCACTGGAGGAAGGTCATAGGCTTGGTCCATATTAAATGGAGTGATATGAGTGGGATCAGTGGGTTCGGGGGAAAAAAATAAAATATATATATATATATATATATATATATATATATATATATATATATATATATAATTTTTTTTTTTTTTGTGATAACTGATGGAATTGTTCACATGAATTACAGACAGAGCAAAAAAATTTTTATATATGCTGTATATATATATATATATATATACACAGCAAAAAAATAATTTCCTTCCAGTGTCCAGAGCATCTGTCTGTAATCCATGTGAACAATTCCATCAGTTATCATCACGGGAAGAACACTGGAAGGATCAGGATTACTGAGTTCTCTTATTGCTCTGCTTATTCTTATGAATATATATAAAATAAAAAAAATACATGAATACATTTTGCCATACTACATTACACTCATGATGCAATACAGAAAAATCTTTTGGTTCTGCTATCGTTCTATTTATGTTATGAGGCACAGACCATGTTCAGCCATTTATAAAAAATAAATAAATAAAACTCTACTTCTACAGCTGCAGATAGAGAACACAACATACAACATTAATATCAGTATATGAATCATCAAATCAATCTAATATGAAATAGCAACTGCATCCTCAAAAATGCTTGACCACAAACTCTCTTTACACACACACACACACACACACACACACACACACACAGAGTGTACTTACACGCTCTGGATCCTGTGAATGGAGAGGAGTGTTGCTTTGTGACAGACAAGAGCAAGCGATCAAGGGGGCGACTCATTTATCATTCAAGAGCATGATAAACTGTTAGAAAGATGAAATATAGGGAAGACTCAGGGAAAAAAGGAGAAAGAGAGGGAAAGAGGAGGGGAGAGAGAGCATGAGTGGGAGCCAAAAAGGAGAGGAGGGGATTAGAGGGTGAAATACAGAGAGAGAGAGAGAGAGAGAGAGAGAGAGAGGGGCTAATATTTCTCCTGATCTCTGTGAAAATTACAAATACCTTATGTGTGTGTGTGTGTGTGTGTGTGTGTGTGTGTGTGTGTGTGTGTGTGTGTGTGTGTGTGTGTAAGAGTGAGAGAAGGAAGGAAAACAATAGTAATTCAGATAATCAATGCATGAAAAAAATCAGCACCACACACACACACACACACACACACACAAGCGTAACCAGTCAACAGTGCAACAGTACTTTGTCAACGCGCTTCTCTTCTCCCAAAAAAAAAAAATATTTCAGAAGAATTCTCAAGGGGATCCTGCTGTCAAGCACGGATCTCTTCATTTATTCCCTCTCTTTTTCCCTTTATCTACTCTCTGGCATGCTCGCTCACTCATTCTCACACTTTCGAATCTGATTCATCTCTCTTCAGAGTCAACTTCAAAGTCCTCTGCCCTTCTCCTTTGTTTTTTTAGCCAGCCTGTGTGTGTCCATCCATCTGTCTGCCTTTGTCTGTCTCTCTCACTCATCAAGTGTCCTCCATCCTTCTCCTCGCTATCTCGCTGATTGTCCATACACCTGTGTCTCCTATGCCCCCTCCTCTCTCTCTCTCCCTCTCTCTCTTGCTCTCTCTCTCTCTCTCTCTTTCAAACACTTAACCCAATAATGAAAGTGAATTGAGTGATTACGATTTACAAAAGGCAGGTTTAGCGTCAGTATCAACCAACAGAACACAAGAGTCAAACCGGACTTCGATTGTGCAGTTATGAAAGTAAGAATTACTTTTATAATCCCTGCTACATCAATGCACTATCCCTTTCACTAGTGCTTGGACGCCATCAGGTAGACGATTTTCTCAGGGCACCAGAGCCATGATCATACTGCCTGCTTCTCGTATGAAACGCGGACATATGGGAATGGTCGTCACTCTACAGGGGGTGTGGCAATAACTTCCAGCTGGATTCCTGTCATGTGCATGCGGTGTTCGTGAATGACTATGTGTACAGTTCCCACTGACATGCCCGTCTCTTCTGCAAGTTGGCGACAAGTTACTGTATGTGTCAATTTTCAAGGATCAGGCATTCCACATGTCAGTTGTCTGAGTTTGACTTGAACGCCCCTCATATAATTGTGCCTCACAACATGCCACAGGGGGCCCAGAAGGCAAAGAGTTCAAGCCCAACATCCCATTCTCTAAACTGCCTAAATCTCCATCTGATCAAGCACCCACGTAATGTGCCAAACAAACACGTCTGATCCGCTGCAGCCCACCCCACAACCCACAGCATCCAAGTGATCTGCTGCTAGCGGCCTGGGGCCAGACAACATGGTATACCTACAGTTTCCTCCCACAGTCCAAAGACATGTAGGTTAGGCTAATTCGCATTCCCAAATAGTGTGAATGAGTGTGTGCGCGTGTGTGTGCCCTGCGATGGATTGGCACCCTGTCCAGTGTGTACAGGATTAAGCGGTATAGACGATGAGTGAGTGAGAGTGAGTTTTATTGTGTGGGTGGCACAGTGGCTTAGTAAAGCACTGTCGCCTTGCATCTCCAGGGTCCGGGTTCGATCCCCGGCCTGTTTCGATTTCCGCCTCTCTGTGTACTGTGTACTCTGCATGTTCTCCCCGTGTGGGTTTCCTCTAGGTACTCCTGTTTCTTCCCAAAGTCCAAAGACATGCAGATTAGGTTTATTGGCGTTCCCAAGTTGCCCATCGTGTGTGAATAAGTGTGAGAATGCGTGTTTGTGTGTGTGTTCTGCACCGGATTGGCAGCCTGTCCAGCACCCTCGTGCCCTGGGATATACTCCAGGCCCACAGTGACCCTGTATAAAAGATTAAGCGGTATAGACAATGAGTGAGTCAAAGTGAGTGAGTTTTATTGTTATTAAGACTCTTTATTTGTAACAGTGTTAGATGAGTCTAAGAAAACATGTATATGTTTTCCTTCTTAGATCAAAACAAAGAAAAACTTATAATGAGTTATTAATTATCAGTAAAAACTATTTCTCTATCATCCGTTATTAAAAGGAAAGAAAGGCCTTATTAGCATAGCATTATTTCAAACTTTTGCACATTGTCATTCATTATATGGAACTTGTGCTCTGTTCTGATCTGTGACTGTGCTGGGCTTTTTAATAAACTTAGTGTTAATGTTTCCCTCTGCTAAGAAAGAGAGAGAGAGAGCGAGAGAGAGAGATTCAGAGTGAGATGCGGAAAGAGAAAGACAGGAAAAGAGCACATATAGTACATGGATGTGAGCTGCATATTTTTCATAATTTCCTTTGTATGTCAACGTCAACATAAATGTTTTCTTGTTGTTTTTATGTGTATTTATTTCCTGTATTTTATTTACTGCAGTTAACTACATTTATGCCAATAAGGCCATTAAGGTATTCTCTTTTTTAATTCTCTTCTGTAAGACATGACATTTATGTACAGTATGCATGCTAGAGCCAGTGGTGAAAGTGTGCTGAGAACATGAGGCAGTGCAAGAAACAGACAACAGTGAGCAGCATGGCTTCAAAGGCTTTGTGTTAGTCTCAGTGGTCTGAAGCATCTTTCTTGTAACTTTAAGGTATTAGATTAAAATCCGAAGAGCTTAGAGATCAAACCAAGAAGCTCTATCATTACGTGGTTCCTACGGCAGAGACTTAACCTACTGATCCAGTCTCCAACTTTGAACCACGCAGCTCCCAAAATCCTCCGCTGACACATTCACTAATTACTTGATGTGCTTCACGCAAACTGATGTCATGTTAACCGTGCTTAGCGTATATAATTAGTGCAATGAGCTAAAAGTTTAGAAGCCATTTTGTAGAAACAAACATCAGCATCAAGATCTACACAGTAATATGTCTACTGAAGAAAATCCTGCAGCAATAATGTTCAATTAAAGAACCATGAGTCTTATCCTTAATACAAAAGTCAAGGTGTCATTTCCAAAAAAACTCAAAAGGCATGCCGCGTGTATTGCATTGCCAGCATTTCAAATAATAAACCTTGATTTCCACACTGACCAATAAAGTGCATCTCATAGGAGCAGAGCTTTAGGGTCGAAATCATTTTTTCATGACATTCCTTGATTAAATGTCAAAAACATGTGTTATATTGGTTGCTGGTCAAATGCCAGCATTATAAAATATGTATTGGGCTTTAAAACATTATTGCAAGCTTGTGTGCCTTTGGTCTACAGTGTAGTTCAGGTATTATGCAATAATTCAGTCAAGAACACTCCAAGGACTCGTGCTGAGGCACTTCGTTACATTGCTCTGGATTTGCATTTTAACATTCAAAGTCCTAAAGAACATTTAAACAAATATACTGTAACTCTCTCGATATGTAAAATCTTTCCTACAGTATAACCGTTAATATATGAGGGGCTTGTGCAGAATAACAGCGCGGTTATGAGAATAAAAACTCCCTTTATTGCTCTATATAATCCACTAATGCACGAATCCCACAGTTTCACTAGTGCTTGCATACCATCCTGGTAGAAAGTTTTCTTATGTTGTATGTTATAGCCATGATCAGACTGCCTGCTTCATGTGAGACAAGGTCAGGACTGTACAGAGGATGTGGCAATAACTCCCAGCCGAGTTCCTGTAATGTGCAAGTGGTGTTTGTGAATGATTGTGGTCAGTTCCCACAGAGAGATGCATCTGTTCCTCAAGTTGGCGACAAATTATCTGTCGGTTTTCAAGGATCAGATGTTTCACAAGCTGAATGTTCACGGGAATGACTGCAGTGGGCTCTGAGCCACCTCGGCTGGGATCATCACTCACGGACGTTCGGGCTTCTTCAAAACGTTTGCACAGCTACAGTAAGATTCTCATCAACATCCCTGAAGTCTTCTCCAAATGTCAATCATTATACATGAGAAATTTCATCACAAGTTCGGGTTTTCCTTGAACACCCCTCGTATTACAGACACAAAATTCTAAATATCAGGATCCTAAATCTAAAATGTGATCGCAGTGACTGAGAGGTTGGGTTGTTGGTGTCACTTTTGGTTTGTTTCAGGATTTCACATGTTTTGAGTTCTGACTTGCTTTATTGATCACCACCATTTTGACATAACAAATCTTTATTTCAGTTACTGTAGCCTTCCTGTTAGCTCAGACCTTTCTCCTCTGAATAACTGTTTATCAACAGGGCAATCAAATGCACCAACAAAACCACACAATTTCTTTTGTCTGTCTACCTTATTATACTGCCAGTTGTTGTACAGACAAATATATACAGTACATATGCATAGTAGTCTGAAACCTTGGACGCATTCCTAAAGATTGCCTCTGACTAAGAATGAGCTGGAGGCAATATGAGAAGTATTCAGAAGCTCTTGGAAAAAAGACGAAAAAAAAAACCCAACTCACTCAAAATGTCAGCTGATAACCTATGACTCAGAGGTGTATATTCCTGTTCACATCCTTAACACTGGAAGCAAATGCAATGAATGTGCATGTGTGTACTGTATGTGTGTGTGTGTGTGTGTGTGTGTGTGTGTGTGTGTGTGTGTGTGTGTGTGTGTGTGTGTGTGTGTGTGTGTGTGTGCTTGTTACCGGTCTGGCATAAATAAACCATGCTGTCAAGATAAAGTTATTGCCATCTAAATATAGTTAGTGCTTCATTAGCACTGTTCTTGTGTTTATTTGCTTTTGCCACAGGCACGCCCTATATGCACAAACACAATTTCTAATTTAGATGCTAATATACTTTAGTGAAGAGTATATGCTAATCTGCTTCTGTACAGACAAGGCATCAACATATATGAATATTCATAATGAATACATATCAAATTGATGCTTGTAAAAGGACAGATGTGTGTTAGACTTTCACACTGTGCATATTCTAAACAGAGGTGGCGACAGACGTGCTGAACAATTAAAAGGTATCATTATAAGCATTTCATAAGTGTCAAAGGCTTTCATTGACTATTACGTTAAGTTTATGCAATAGTCCCTTCTTTTCCAAGACCTCTCTACTTCGCCCTGCCATTCTGGGCCACACCCTGACTGACGCCAGCCCATTCCTGCATAATCAATGCTTTGAGTCTGTCAGACTTTTGTGGGGTTTTTGTTTGTTCACCCTCCTCTTGAGGATTGACCACAATTTCTCACTGGGATTAAAGTCTGGGGAATTTCCTGGCCATGGAACCAAAATGTCTATGTCTTGTTCCCCGAGCCACTTAGTTATCACTTTTTTCCTCATGGCAGGCTGCTCCATCGTGCTGGAAAAGGCATTGTTCATTCAAAGCAAACTGTTCTTATGTGGTTGGGAGAAGTTGCTCTCGGAGGATGTTTTTGTACCATTAATTATTCATGGCTGTGTTCTTAGGCAAAATTGTGCCACTCTCCTGGCTGAGAATGAATGGTCTCAGGATGCTTAACTGTTGGCATGACTGTTACTGATGGCATTCACTGCAAATCTCGACTTTTTGCATAAACTTAATGTAATCTACACATACTGTATAATAAAACTGTAAAGTTGGCGTGTCTGTACATTGAAGATATTTGCGAGAGAATTATTTAGTGGGACGCACGATGAGTAATGGAACACATCAAGATGGTTTTTGTAATTTTTGTCTGTCTGTGCAGCATCACGTAAAAACTAAGGAATGTTAAAGGGGTATCACAGGTGTATTTGACCGAGCTGAGTTAACATATAGGTTTTGTTTCATCACAGGAAGAGAACATATTAGTATTAGTGTAAGGTTTAAATGAAAAACTCCTATATATCATTAAAAAAAAAAAAAATTTAATCAAGGTTGGAAAAATCATTAGTTCATCTCAAAAATTCAATGCTGTACATTTTTTACATGTGCAGTTGAGATCTACTTAATAAACACAGTATCACACCTTCATTCCATGAACTTCACGATAAAACCTAAAAATTCAATAGATGGCGTTGAACATTTTTTGAAATATGCTTATGAAGATGGAATTAAATTATCCATGACCTAAGTCTAGGTGTCAATAAAAGGTTTTGACACTTGCTTGTAATTATAATTCAGTATACCATAGTAACATTAAAAAAAAAAAGATCCAAAAACACTAAAGTAGTAGACTTTGTGAAAATTAACATTTGAGTCATATTCTCAAAGCATTTGGCCACAGCTGTATATTTGTTTTTTATTTAAACATTATAACTTATCTCAATTTTGCTTTGCTTTCCAAAAAAAGAAACAAAAAAAAGAAAAACTTCTGTCAGCAGAAAACTGATATCAGTTATTAGACCTTGCTGAAGTCATGTTCACATCCCTGACGTATCTGTTTGCAGGGAAACCAGATCAGGGAGGAGTGTTGGCACAGACTATAGTGTGATAGTGTAAGTTTTCTCATTTCCATCCGAAATGATGCCTCCTGGATATAAATCAAACATTTAACCAGCTGTGTATTGGGAACTCAATTTAACAATGAAAATTCTGACCAATTTAAAAAAAAAAAAAAAAGGTCAACCATGAACCACCATGAATGTGATTTCGGACAAATTAACTCATTAATTCATTCAGAAGACAGGATTTGTACAATAATCACCCAAATCTACAGTGCTTATTAATGGTGTTTGTCTGACGGGATGATTTCTGGCTCCTGGGTAACCACGCACCATTTCTCCTCTAATAGAAAGATGCTTTGGAGCAATTCTGCTCATCACCCGCTGCCTTCATTAAAGCCTGCCTGGAGTACCGACTCTCTCATATCAAACACTGGCACCCAGAACCGGAGGTTCCCTCCAATCACCAGACAGGATGCAATTATCACCACTCTCTCACTCTGACACACTTGCTGCGACACAGAGAGAGAGCGAGAGAGAGAGACATGCATGGTGGGTCCGTCTCGAAGTAGTACGGTCGCGATTCAGGAAGTATAAAAGGAAACAAGATGGCGCCGCACATCACTCAGTCATTGAGTTTTCCAATGCCATCTCCGACGCTATCTCTCCAATTTCGTGAGTACTCACCATTTTGTGCCATTTTCCTGATTGAGTGTGTGTTGTTAGAACTCGGGTTTAATTGTGTAAACTCTTGCTCTCTGTGTGAGAGAGTTCTAAAAATAAATCGCGTGGTTATCCTGCCTGCTCGTGCTGCTTCCGCGTGTCTTCCGCGTGCTTGGGTTTATCCTCCACGCTACACGGGCAAACTGCTAGTCTTCTGGTTCGCCTCCGGTTGTCCTGTGACAGAATGACTGAGTCCGCAGTAAACCCAGCGGATTACGCTCACCTCTGCAATGTGGTGAACGGACATGCTAAGCTGATTGAGCAGCTGCGCGGTGAGGTCGCAACTCTCCGTGCTAGCGTCCAAGACATTGCAGCCTTGCGCCACGAGGTCGCGGAGCTGCGACAGGAGAGCGCGCCGCTCCGTGAGGCGGCTTCTCGGCCGTCGCCCATTGCGGTGGATGCTGCGCCGCCACTCCCTCCCTCCTCCAATGTGTGTTTAGCTTTACCGGACAAATGGGACGGCACAGATGGGAAGTGTAATGTTTTTTTAACCACACTGGATCTTGTGTTTGAGTTTAATTCCACCAGATACTCCACAGACCGGTTGCGCATTGCCCTTCTCGTCTCGTTGCTGTCAGGGCAGGCAGCTGAGTGGGCCACGGCAGTTCTTCGCTCCGATTCGGACACAGCACATTCATATAATGAGTTCACTCATCAACTAAAACTCACTTTTGAACATCCTGCTGCTGAGGTGGAGACCAACTCAAAGTTATATCATCTGCGACTGATACCATCATGACTATCGTCGACTGATTCTCCAAAGCCCTGCACTTGGTGGCCCTCGCCGGACTCCCGTCAGCTAAAACCACAGCCGAGCTGATATTAGAGCTTGTAGTCCGCTTGCATGGGTTCCCAAAGGACATCGTCTCGGACAGAGGGCCCCAGTTCACTGCTCGATTCTGGAAGCCCTTCTGCCGTCTGATCAACTCCACCTGTAGTCTCTCATCAGGATACCACCCTCAGACTAATGGTCAGATGGAACGGGCCAACCAACAACTAGAGCGCTATCTGAGATGTTTGCCGCCGATCGTCAGCGCTCCTGGGTCCGCTACCTCATCTTGGCTAAACTCTCCCACAATCTCCATGTTTCGTCCGCCACCGAGTTGAGTCCATTTGCGGTATGCCACGGTTTCCAACCTTCGATGTTCAACCACCAAGAACCGGGGGTTGATGTGCCGTCGGCCCAACGGTTGGTCCGTAGGTGTCGGCAGCTGTGGGACCAAGCAAGAGCAGCCATCCATCGTGCCAACACTCGCTACATCACTCAACATCGCCGTCGACACCCTCCACGACGGTTGTACAATGTAGGTGACAAGGTCTAGCTATCAACAAAGAATCTGCATCTTCACACAGAATCTTTCACCCAGGTTCATCGGCCCTTACCATGTCACCCTCCGGATGAACCCTGTCACCTACCAGCTCCAGCTGCCTGCGGCGCTCCGAACCCACCCGGTATTCCACACCTCTCAGCTCAAACCCTTTATCACTTCAACTAGACTGAAAAAGAGAGACAAAACTCACCAAAAACAGGAGCCAAAAAAGTCCAGAGAACTTTCTCCTCAAAAGCTCCTTGAATTCCTCAATGCTCTTTGAAAGCAACATATAAATAAATGAGGGTCAATGGGCAAGTGTATTATTTGCATGACTTTGACATGGGCCAAATTGTGATTGTTAGATAACTAGGTCAGAGCAACTCCAAAACTGCAGCTCCTGTGGGATTCTCCCACAAGTGGCCTTCTGTAGTGGCCTTGATATTCCAAAAGAGATCCAAAGATGGAAAACTGGCGAACCAGTGACAGGTCACGGTTCACGGATGCACATGTGGAACGAAGGTCGGCCCGTCTAGTCCAATCCAATAGAAGAAAGAGCTTCTGGGTTTTTTTTGTTGTTTTTTTTTTTAAAGATTTTTAATTTAGGAGGCACATGTTGTGGATATTGTGATAATGTAAAACCCAATAGGTACGATAAACCCGCTATACAGTATAATATATTATGGAAGCCTAGGCTGGAGTAATCAATGGTCATCATAATGGTATTATGATTAGAGGAAATGAAAAAGTGAAGGGCAACCAGACAGGTGAAGAAGCAAGAGGGAAGAAGACTAAACATTAATCCAAGCTCTCTTATGGTTTCTTATAAATTAATCTCATTAGAATGACAAAATGCCTGTTTATCTTCCTCTCTATTGCCACTCTCTTTGTGTGTGTGTGTGTGTGTGTGTGTGTGTGTGTGTGTGTGTGTGTGTGTGTGTGTGTGTGTGTGTGTGTGTCCTGGTTGTCTGCTAGTCTGCTAGACCTTAAGCACTACAGCCGTCTAACCAAAGGAAGCTGGTGCAACTTCACCTCTGCTCTCAACTTGCTGAGTATGGTCAGTATTTCTGTGACTTAGAGATCCCCTCAGGCTCCCAGAGAAGTTCAGCCATCTTGTCAAAATGTCATGGCTGATTTTTATTTTTCATACAGGAGGTGGACAAGAAAGTGTTTGTTTTATTTATATGCAGCAGCTCTTCACCAATGGGCGGCACTGATTAGCACTGTCACCTTACACCTCCAGGGTCTGGGTTCAAATCCCAGAGTTTTGGGTACTTGGTGAGTTTCCTCCTGGTACTTCGGTTTCCTCCCACAGTCCAAAGACATGCAGACTAGGAAAACTGGCCTTCCCAAATTGCCTGCAGTGTGTGAAAAGGCATACGAGTGTGTGTATGTCTGTTTGCCCTGGCACACTATCCAGGGTGTACCCCGTCTCATGCTCAAAGTCACCTAGGATAGGCTGCAGGCCCCCTGCGACCCTGTATACAGGACAAAGAGGTACAGGACGATGAGTGAGTGAGTGAGATCTTCCCAAATGATCTTGACGCTGCACGTCAGGTTACCCACACGGCTCTCTGTCCTACTGATAAAGTGATTAGCACACTATACTTCAACAAGGTATGTCTTTATTAAATAACTCTATATTAAAGTGTGAGACTTTGTTACACATTAAACTGATTTCGCTTTCAATTAATCTGTAAAGGGTCTCTTCAGTATGTCAGATATTTTTTATTTTAGATTTTAACTACCCAAGCTCAGTAGTAATGTTGCAAAAAAGCTCTTATTACAAACTTTAAACACGACCTGATGTCAGACGAGCAAATTGTTCTGCTCTTTCTGCCGGGTTCACTTGCATCAGACTCCCAGCGAGGAATCAGTCCCAAGATTGCTTTCAGACAGCTACATGGAACACTTTGCTCACTCTCAAATACAACATATACTCAGGTGCACACATCAGACATGTCGTTAGCTTAGCACTATAATGTTTTATCCGTGTTGATTAGGAGATAGAACTTTATTACTGTTACTAATGTCCTGATGTGTTTAAGTGATGGTCCTGGGTTTTTTTCTGCTTGTGGGAAATGAAACAACATATGAAAGAAACAGTTCATGTTTCAGTTCGTGTGAAGATAGATGCACTAGGCTTGCGTGCTCCACTCGATCCACCTGACGAGCAGCCACGGTATTTTAATCAATCACATTTCATACTGCCTAATTAACACTGACACAGTCTGAATGGAGAGGGATCAAGCACTACCCACTCACACACGTGCAAAGAAACATGTGCACATGCACACATACACACATGGACACAAACTCACATCACCATCTTGTCAAATGAAACTGTGTGTGTGTGTGTGTGTGTGTGTGTGTGTGTGTGTGTGTGTGTGTGTGTGTGTGTGTGTGCTATAAGATTCCTGGGTTTGCTCAGATACTCAAAAAGTGCAGCTGCACGTTTTTACAATGATGAGCCAAATTTTGTTACATAAGCCATGGACTGCTTTACAACTCCAAGCCGTTCAATGTAATCTATAGTGACAGTGCTCGTCTGTGAAGGAGAGAGCCTTAGCATGAGTGTGCGAGTGGGAGTGTGTGAGGTGTGTGAGTGCAGTTTTGTGGCTTGTAAGAAAAGAAGAAAATCTATGCGCGGTGACAGATTTAAGTCCACAGACAATCTGTCTTGTAACACACATGGCTGTAGGTAGTCAAGTTTTAATTAAAAGAAGTTTCAAAATTGCTTCTTTCCCTTTCATTATTCATTATTCAACCTCATTTCATTTTGGAATATTCCCCTAATATTGGCCCAGAGTAGATAGAAAAGAAATTTAATAGACCGTGCATATAAAGTGCTAAAGTTCTGCTGGAAACACCCTTTTGTCTGGAAGTATGGAAAAGATGGTCTGCTCTAAGTGGTTCTACAGTATATTCTGTAGTTGAGGTAGATGTCTGCGTGTGTTTGTGGGTGACTGTATGATGAGGGTATAATACTGTATGTTTTACATTGTCAACATCTCTCTCTGACCTGAAGAAATGGCCAAGGCGGCAGATAAAGTGGCGGGTTCCTCCTGTGACAGGTTTAATTACAGAATCCATGCACAAATTTTAAATCTTTAGAAATAAAGATCTACAGACATTATATATAGTTTATACTGTATATAGAGTCCCAATTGAGCTGTATACGAAGTAATAACTAATTAAGTCTATACAAGATGAATGTTGAAGCAAAGGTTCTATAAAATCCTACTGTAAGTAAAATTCTATACAAAATGTATCTTGAGGAGGGAGTTAAACTGCAGTTTCATAAAAAAAAATTTAAATACTGTATATAAAAAAATGACAGATGTTCTATAGAGTCATATTGCAGAATACAGAATAAAAAAAGTACAAATTCTATGGAAAATGCATTTCAAAGCAGACAAACTATACTGTCCCGTTGCAGGTCTATAGAGTTCTATAGAAATGAATAAAAATAAATCTATAAAAATTCCAATAGAGTCTTTGTGCAGGTCTATAGAGTTCTGCTGAGCTGAGCAAAAGCTCTATAGGAATGCATCCCAAAGCAAAAGTCCTATAAAGTAAAGTAACTATAAAGTCCAAGAATTCTATAAAATTTTACTGATATTTACAGTGATGAATCTGCCTGTTATCTGGAGAAGATTAACGCCTTTATTGCACATTATTTTTAAACCTTTAGGTCACGATCCATTAACAAATTATACATAAAATTAAGTACCACAATTTATGAGCTAAATGGCTAATTAACCAAGCACATGTCGAATAATCTGTAGCTAAACCAAACAACCTTCACATCTAAATCTACAGGATCTCTAGAGAAGCAAAAAGCTAATTGATATTACGGAATAGTCCCTAAATGATGATGTTTAATTCAGATTCTGATACTGTATGTGGGTTGGTTTGATTTGGGTTCATTCCACGCATAGATTTTATCAGATGCTAATTTATTAATCAATAAGGGCTGTGTGTATATATGTAGATATGTGGTTTGGTCAGTATGTGTGTGTGTGTGTGTGTGTGTGTGTGTGTGTGTGTGTGTGTGTGTGTGTGTGTGTGTGTGTGTGTATGTATGTATGTGTGTGTGTAACTCACCAGCTTGCGTTGACACCAGCCACAGACGCCGCACAGAGCCACCAGCCAAACAGCACACACTGTTACTGCCAATGACACCAGGAACACACTCAGTGCCACTGAGCCTGTGAATCAGACACACACACACACACACAAATTCTTAGAATGATTTTACTCATAATGTGAAAAAAGCGGCTGTATTAGAGGTCACATGTGTGTCCTGTATGAAAAGCTGCAAAGTAGAGCTTAAAGTATAATATCGATGTAAAATCTGATACTGAGTTTTTGTGATTTTATTATGTTAGAGTTTTTTTTTTTCCTAAACCCTGCTGGCATTGAGGTGCAACATGATACCGACTTATTAAGAAGCATTTTTATTCTGAGCCACTGATGTGTCATCTTCTTTTTCATAAGGAGGGCACACTGGATCATTGCCTCAGGGTACCTCCAGAGTTTGGGGTTCATTCTGTGTGTATGGAGTTCACATGTTCTCCCTGTGATTGGTGGTGTTTCCTTTAGTTACTCAGATTTAAAATGGTTCATATTGTATGCCTGGGCATGTGAATGTGAGTGTATGTGTGTGTGTGTGCTTATGAGTTGGAACGCCATCCATTGCCACTTTATTCCCTGAGTCCCCTTGGAAAGGCTCCATGGATAGATTCCATGACCGTACACAGAATAAGCAGTATGAAAAATGGTTGAATACTGAATTGAGTCTGGTATAAATGTGCTCTCCAGACGTATTATTTTGCACACATACTGTGAAGTTGAAGACGGATTAAAGGAAGAAGAATCACTTGATGTGTCCGCCGTGCTCTGATACGGTATGCTTAAGTTACCAGGCGGGAGAGATACCACACAACACTCATAATGACCGTGTCTGATGATCTCTGTTTAATATTAGAGATATATATATATATATATCTGGCCTTTGGCCAGACAGCCTGTGTCACGTCCATCCCGTACATCAAAAGAATAAAAGTCACTGACATGTTCCCGGGGAGAACAAAGAGAAGAAGTCATATGGAAAAGCACATTAACATTTTCTGGGGGGAACAAAAGGACTCTGGAGAGCCATAGGAAGTATTACCATATAAGGAATGAGGAAGCATAACAAGGGGATCATTTTATAGATGTAAGGCGGAGTACAAAGAGACACAAAATCATAAATCCCTAGCACATATCTATCAATCCTGTAGCTTTACTAAATCATACTCACTCACTCATCATCTATACCGCTTAATCCTGTATTCAGGATCACGGGGGGGCCTGAAGCCTTTCCCAGGAAACTTAGGGCACAAGGTGGGGTACACCCTGGACAGGGTGCCAATCCATCGCAGGGCAGACGTAAACATACTCACACCCTCATTCACACAGTAGGGGAAATTTGGGAACACCAATTAGCCTAACCTACACGTCTTATACTCCTTATACGTCTTAAACCCACCAAGCACGGCAAGAACATGCAAACTCCATGCACACAGAGATGGGAATCGAACCTGGCCGGGAATCAAACCCGGACTCTGGAGGTACAAGGCGACAGTGCTAACCACTACACCACCGTGCCGCCTTACTAAATCATACTGCACTGCTAAATGAATATATTAACATTTAGGTGGAAATTCTCCAACGTTAAACAAGAACACATATATACAGTAATATTATTATAATATTAATATTTCCATGCTCTTCAAAACATTAAAAACATTTAAAAACATTAATATGCAAGAGTATCCTTTAACAGATAAAACATAAATAAGAAACATAACAAGACTAAGTGAAAAGGTAATTGGAACAATGATGTCTGTATATAGAGAACGTAAGAAACCTCACAGTTCTCTCCAATTACAGGCTTTATTATTGTATTCAAATTGACTATTATATCTAGCCTGATGCATGCACTTTTATTATTCTGCCATTTTTAGTACAAATATGGACTCTCATCTCCATTGCACTCCTACGCACCTGCACACTCCCTGCACACACACACACACACACACACACACACACACACACACACACACACACACACGCAGTCTTGTAAGTGGAGGCTAAAGCTGGCTGCGATCGTGTAAGATGGCAAACAGGCCAGTCTGGAGCGCAGGCTGTTGGGTTCAACTCTGATAATGAGTGTGTTCTGTCTTGCTGTTCACACACACACACACACACACACACACACAAGTAACAAGTAAATACAAGCACACATTGTATAACTGACTATATACAGTATAAAAGCTGTGTAAAAATGAGGAGAAAAACTATGAAAGAAATACAAAGAGGCAGAGAGAGCGATAGAGACTATAAAAGAAGAAGAAGAAGAAGAGACAGGGAGGAGAGAGACAGGGACTGACAAACTCTGATTAATGAATACATGTGCAGGCTGAAGGGAGAGGCATGTGGTGAATCAGGGATGAGATGAACGACTGATAAAATTGAAAGATTTATTTCCACAGTAAGCATGGAAGGAAACTGTAATGCTCTATTGCACTTTTACAAGCAGCCTCTTGTGTGTGTGTCCAGAACATTATAACTTTTTTCTGTTTTAGCTTAACCTTGACAATTACTCACTCACTCATCTTCTATACTGCTTTATTCTGTATTCAGGGTTGCGGGGGCCTGGATCCTATCCCAAGAGGCTTAGGGCATGAGGCGGGGTACACCATGGACAGGGTGCCAATCCATTGCAGGGCACACACACATACACACACTCACACAGTCTACGAGCAATTTGTGAACGCCAATTAGCTTAGTCTGCATGTCTTTAGACTGTGGGAGGAAACCGGAGTACCCGAAGGAAACCCACCAAGCACGGGGAGAACATGCAAACTCCACGCACACTGAGACGGGAATCGAACCCGGACCCTGGAGGTGCAAGGCGACAGTGCTAACCACAACACCACCGTGCTGCCCTTGACAATTAATGAGCATTTAATGTTTAAAACCTTTGTGATGACACAAATCGGGTAGCTTAGGGTTGAAGAAGCCCATTTTACAGGTTTTGGTATCTCTGGATGAAAGACAAAGTAGAGGCTAACAGCGCCTCCTTCAGTCTCTGTCTCTGTCTGGCTGTCTGCATATCTTGTTGTAAACCTTTTCACATCTTTATCCTTCACCCAGAGAGACAAAAATCTGTAAAATTCTACAAACTGGAGTTACCAGATTTGAGTCCGATCAGATTTGAGTATTATCTCACTTTCTCATTTGTCCAGCAAGTTTCACATCTTCCTGTCAACCCATTTCTGAGAATAAATATCCCCCCAACATGCACACCTGCACATGAGTCTCTACATCGCAATACAACCAGACTTTCATGGCTGCTTTTTTTTTAAAAATATATTTTTCTCACCGACTTAACAGCTTGCACTCTATTTTTGGCTAAACGCTATCAGCTGTGGTTAAACAACAGGCTTGCAAACGCACAGCAGATCATTGTCATATGAGTCTGGGAACAGATCCAACATGGCTGCTCACACAAGAACGCACACACTCAAAATCTTCACCCAGAATGCCACTGGAGGTTATGTTTCACTCCACTCTCAAACACTAAACTCTAGAATTGCTTCTGGTGTTGTGTCGTCCTTCTATACTATCCCTCACACATACTTGGCTGTTCCTCATCACTGCTTTTATTTAAAACAAGGTTCCACATAATGATATTGCAAGACTGACTGGTCTCACCCATCAGACTAACTTAACCTATTTGTTTTCTTTGTGACACATAAATCCAGACAAATACATCTTGGCTGCTCATGCTGTGCCACATGACAGGTGTAATACACTCTCATATACTTTCCAAGCTATTCATCCTCTCGAGCTCACAGATGTCAACAGTTGAGTAAAGGCATTGTGATTGACAGCCCCTCCCACTCAGAGAGGTTTTGCACCCTCGGCCCAAGCTCTGGCAACATCAGCATTCTGACGCTCACTGCTCCCCTTTGCAAATTGTCAAAAAGTAACGTTTAATGACACCTTTGCTATATTGCACACCATATTATGTGGATAGACAGACAGACAGGTGGATAAACCGGCGGAGAAAAAAGCCAATGCCTTTGAATTCACAGTCGATTCTGTGTTTAACCTAAACAAGACCACAGGGCATAAAGCACCAATCAATCCACACAGCCAGTTTCATCTGAGGCATGCCACACACTAATGTGGATGATCTTCCCTTCCCCTCTGGACACACACAAACACACACATACAAAAGCACACACACCTCAATCTTTTCTCAAAGGTGAAGCATGAAATAAAGTGTCAGAATAATAGGTCCTGACCCCAGAGAGAGGAGATGGACTGAAGGTAAATGACAGGGAAATCTGCTCTCAAGCCCAAGAGACACGCAGACGGAAAGGGGATGAAATCTAAATGAGGCAAACTGTCCCCGGCGGTGGGTCTCTCTCTCTCTCTCTCTCTGTCTCGTAAACCTAAGGTCCAGATCTTTCATTTTTCAAGGTTGAACTAGAATAGGCAGTAACATTCTATATAGACACACACACAACCAAACACACACACAGAGAGAGAGAGAGAGAGAGAGAGAGAGACAGAGAGAGAGAGAAAGAGAGAGAGATTTGCAGGTGTTTTAAACTTCAGTTTTTGTTTGCTCTGGGCACATGAATGAATTTCTGTCATGCTGCATTCTGTCAAAATGTAATACATCTTATGTAAACTACATAAACCGTGCTACGATTGAAGCCTCCTTTAGTGCATCAGCAAGATCTACAAAGATGTGAAGAGAAGTCTGGTTAAAACACTCTCTTTCGCAGGCCTAGTGCCTTATTAGATACAAGCATAACGCTGTGCAGACCAGATCTGCTGTCCAGAAGAACATAATAATATGAATAAAGCGGTCCTTTCGGTTAAAGAAGCTCTCCGTCCTGCGTTTTAGCTCAGAGTGCTAGATCTGGGCACAGGCCAACTCCTTCAGAAGCGTAATTACAGGAAGCCAGAAGTCTTAAACAACTACAATCACGCTCGGGTTCAGGCGTCAGTCATTGACAACTTCTCACAATGAATTACCCTTCTGTGATAAGAGACAGGAAAAACCCTAGTGCAATGTTTTTCAGATCGGGTAATGTGTGCTTTAATGAGTGGTTTAATGCAGCGACACATATGGGTCACATAAAGAACATTGATCAGGTTTATTTCCTGAATGCTAGGGCTTAAGATCTACGTATGTCACAAACTATTAAAAAGAATTCCTGTACCAAAGTATTCTATATATAATTTTCTCATTAAAGCCTCTATTTCCTATGTAGAGTAGAGTACGTGCATGGCACTGAGACACAACTCCAGCGAAACTCTTAGTGACGAGAGTTAATACAAACACTAGGTTGGACTCATTGCTCAGATCAATCGCATGTGAAGCATGGTATAACATTTGCTCATTGTCATTTTTACAACTTATAATTATGGTTGGTATGATAAATATTAATTATTAATAATTAATGGCATGGTGGTTAGCGCTGTACCTCCAGAGTCGTGGGGTCGATTCCTGCCTCAAGGTCTGTGTGCATGGAGTTTGCAGGTTCTCTCCGTGCTTGGAGGCTTTCCTCCAGGTGCTCTAGTTTCCTTCCACAGGAAGAGAGTGCTACACCTTATGAACGATAACACTGTGCACAGATGCACAATTATACAGAGTAAAAAAAATCTCCCTGGGTAGATCTTTTGTTAAAATGGCTACCACGTACAAACCAGAGAGAACAAAAAGAGAGAAACACCTGAAGGAGAATTACCCAGGAAAGGGACTCACTTTGTAAACACTATCCTCCTCCCCACCTATCTTCTTCTTCTGCATCAGCGAGTCTCCCTAAGAAAGTTGCTTGAACAATACATGTTCAGTAAATGTAAAAATGAAGCTCTCCCGTACAGTTTATACTTGTGTTTAGTGCTCATACGTGTTTTATATTTTGTGATATAATACAACACCACATAGTTGTCAAAATAGTTCAGAGTGACGGAGAACAAACTAATTCTATTTACATGTATTCCTATGGAAAAAAACAGAATCGGTGAATGACCAAATCAGGTTACGAACAGAACATAGGATCAAATAATGTTCATGAACCGAGGTTCCACTGTAAACAAAATTGGCCGCTATGGTCCCTAATTGCACTACAGAGGTTCCTAGATGGATGGATAGATAATTACGATTTTTTTGTTGCATTTATATGATCATGTGCTTTATTCTCGCTTTTATTAATATATTGACTTGCTGGTACCCCTCATGTATAGTTACATAAGTCCCTACCTGTATATCCAGCCCAGAAAAAAAAGAGACTCTAGGAACCTTTCCTGGAATGTCTTCAGGAGGAAGATGTACAGTCTGGTCACAAACCATCAAGCACAGCTGAGCGGTTTGCTTTTTTGCAAAAAAATTGGGTATAAAGTTACCCAACAGCAATGTGAATAACTGGTGAAGAGCATGCTTAAATGCATAAAAACTGTAATTGCAAATCAGAGATACTATATATTATATTTTATATATAAAAGCATTAACACAATTTGTTCATATATTATTCGCATTTTGTTTTATATGAGTTATTAAAGCTCTGCAAATACTGCATAATTACTTTGAAACTGATGGTTTTGCACTGGTCTCATTTTTCTCCAGAGCTGTACAATCATCATGTACAGTACAATACATGTACATAGAACCATTACATTATGTTTTTTATATTTAACATTTTTATTTATTAATTCACTTACACATGCACTATTATTTACTAGCCTGAATAATCTTCTTCGCCTTGTTGTTATATGTTGTTATATAATCTGAGAACTGCTTTAACGTTACAGTTTCCCTTCAGTACTAATAAGGTATCTTGTATTTATTTTTGGATTTCAAAAGATCTATCTATCTATCTATCTATCTATCTATCTATCTATCTATCTATCTATCTATCTATCTTGATTCTTATGCAGCTAGAAAGAAGAACTAAAGAATTAGCTTGCTCTGCTAACATGCTAAAAAGCTAATATGAAGTTTTTTACATTTTAGGTTAAATGTTTTGTGAAATTAAAACAGTCAATAGTTTTCACACTGTGAGCTATTTAATTTAAATTGATTTTAAAGACAAATAAATCATATATTTTAGTAAATAGCTTTCCTTACGCTCTATTTTGCTAAAAAAAAAAAAACAGCGAGAGAGAGAGATAGAGGAATGACTATAATGAATGAATGTAGTAGCTAACAATGCTACTAGAAAACTAGCATCTTGTGTGGATCAAACAACCAATTTTCATAACTTTCATAAAAAAGCCTTATTTAAATATCAGAATTTATTTTAAATGTAGTTTAAAAAATAAATTGCATAATGTAGTGAATCTTGCAATAGGCTACGAATGCTATACACGAGATAACAGTAGCACATGAGCAGCACATTCCACATAAAGTCCTCGTTAACACTTAAATCTGAATCCTGAATCTCACCTACGGTGTGTTAATTTAGAGAATGTATGCAATTATAACAATACCCAGCTCGCCTTACAGTTAGGGTAAGTGGCCTGAGCAAGCTATTATACATATTAATGACATGAGATTTGATTGCCGGTGTAATGTACATGCTCAACCCCCTGGGGGTCTGGAAACCAACCAGCGCCATCCTGTGTGTGCGTGATGGTGAGTGTGTGTAGCTAATTAGTCTGGCTTTATTAGCAGCAATGCAGTTTGGTGAGCAGAGCTGCTATGGTAGACAGCCTCTGGGACGCATGAAGAGGATGCACTTGACATGGAGAGGGCAGCACTTAAGAGAAACAGCAGCTACCACGCACCCTTGCAAGACGTGTCTGATGTGTGTGCATGTTTGAGTGGTTTTGTATTTAGAAAGACCTTGTAATATATTCATACAGATGCTAAAGAGTGCACGGATGCTGACATTGACCCAGTAACAGCCCTTAATCAAATCTACCCACTGGGGTTAACAACACCCACCCCTTATTGCTCCACTCTCACATTCTCCTTCCACAACTAATAACCTTGCAGTGTGGAAGGTGGGAGTTTAAACTCATGACCTACAAATGCTCATTATAATTAGAAAATGTACGATGTGTCACAAATCAATAATGCAGTACAATGACCCTGAGGGGTCTTGTATTTTATTTTTATTTTTTTAATGACTTAGGTCTACAACTTAAGTCTCACTTAATACATATCTTTCAGTTGATTTGTATTTCTTCAGTATCTGTCAGGAACAGCTTAAAAATGTCTATGATCTTCACATTTTACTTAAGGTGACTCGGGTATCTTGGATCTAAAGGCCAGTGACAGTATAAAGCTATGTATTTATACACCATTCCAAGACCGAATTACCATTTAATCTATACTGATTAGCTATAACATTAAAACCCAGAACATTAAACCCAATATTGTGCATGTTCCCCTCTAGCTCTGACTCTACAAGACCTCTTGTGGTCCACCATGGATCAAACTTGTTTGTCTGACACATTCCATGTATGTTTGGTTGGATTGAGGTCTACGAAATTTGGAGGCCAGGTCAACCACCTTGAATTCTTTCCATTTGCCAGCCAACTACAGTATGAAGCACTGGGTATCCTGATACCTTTGTATCTTGGCAACCAGAAAGGGTCGCCCTTGGTCCTCACAGGCGTACTGTAGATTAGCCTTGGATGCCCTTGATCAACATGGTCACCAGTTTCCTGGTACAGTATGTCACTTGACTTTGACACAATGACTCTTTGACACAATGAAAAGTAGTCAGTGTAAAGTTTGTATAGCAGTGTAAATTTATTGTCCCCTCAAAATAACTAAAAATACAGCCAATAATAGCTGAATCCCTGGCAACAAAAGTGAGTACACCCCTAAGTGAAAATGTGAGATGTCAATATTTTGTGTGGCCACCATCATTTTCCAGCACAGCTTGAATTCTCTTGGCCATGGAGTTCACCAGAGCTTCACAGGTTGCTCCTGGAATCCTCTTCCACTCCTCCATCACAACATCACGGAGGTGGTGGACATTTGACACCTTGTGCTCCTCCACCTTCCTTTTCAGGATGCCCCAGAGGTGTTCTATGGGGTTTAGGTCTGGAGACATGCTTGGCCAGTCCATCACCTTTACTCTCAGCCTCTTTAGCAAGCCAGTGGTCATCTTGGAGTTGTGTTTGGGGTCATTATCATGCTGGAACGTTGCTCAGCGGCCCAGTTTCCAGAGGGAGGGGATCATGCTCTGCTTCAGTATGTCACAGTACATGTTAGAATTCATGTTTCCCTTAATGAACTGTAGCTCCCCAATGCCAGCAGCACTCATGCAGCACCAGATCTGTTCTGAGAAGAACCTGTCCTCTTAAAGCACTGGATGGTCATGGCCACTTTTACAGCACAGTTACAGAGTGTTGGCTATCTTCTTATAGCCTAGGCCATCTTTATGTAAAGCAAAAATTCGTTGTTTCAGGTCTTCTGAGAGTTGTTTGCCATGAGGTGCCATGTTGAACTTTCAGTGGCCAGGTTGAGGGAGTGGAAGAGCTTTTATCCCAAATTTAACTCACCTGCTATCTGGTGACTCCTGAGACAGTGTAACACTAATGAGTCACATGACAAAGGGAAAGAAAAATGAATAATTGACTCAATTTGTACATTTTCACTTAGGGGTGTACTCACTTTTGTTGCCAGGGGTTCAGCTATTTTTGGCCGTATTTTTAGTTATTTTGTTTGGACAATAAATTTACACTGCTATACAAACTTTACACTACTACTTTACAAACTACTTTTCATTGTGTCAAAGAGCCATTTATGAAGTGTTGTCCTACGAAAAAATATAACTAAATATTTGCAGAGATGTGAGGCGTGTACTCACTTTTGTGACATACTGTATATACAGTAATTGGTAATCAATGTTATTCAATTCACCTGGCAATGATGTTAGTGTTGTGGTTTAGCGCAATTATCAATAATTTCCCTGGTAATGTTTCTGAAATAGATATAGTTGAGAGTTCATATTTCTTATTAAAACATTAAATTAAACCAAACATATTATCACATAGATCTTAAATCTGTAAACATTTTACTTGTTATTTACTTGTTGTTTGAAAGAAACATGAGATAGAAGACATAAGCTTTAAAAAAAAGTAAAACTGTCTATAAATCAATGTTATAGTCTTTTTTTTTTGTGACTATGCATTCGTATAAAATAAATCACACCGGACACTGGATCTGACATTTTCAATTCCAGTGCATGCCACATTCTTATCTGGTACTGATACATATCTAATATGTGACATTCTAACCTCTGTCTAAACAGTTTGCTCAAAATACATGGGAGTTCTCATCCAAAAGCAAGAAATATCAGCATTTTGAAAGAAGCTGCCAAATAAACTGTGACATAAATGCATCATGCCTTTACGCACTAAGATTTTGGAGTTGTGGCTCTGGTTTTGAAGCGAGACCTCTGTGCGACTCGACTGCAGTTTTGCAATCATTTTCCCGGTGTGTGTTTGCTGTTAAGAAGAGATCCAGAATATTCCTCCACATATCATATACACCTACCCTCTCCTTTATTAGGAACACCTGTACACCTGCAAATTCATGGAGCTCTCTGATTAGCCAATCATGTGGCAGCAGTAGCATGCATAAAGCCCTCCAGATACAGGTCAAGAACTTCGGTTTTTGTGTTCACATTAAACCATCAGTATGAAGAACAAAGTGTTATATCTATGACCGTTGCATGATTGATTGCAACTGCTTATTTCCTTTTCTCCCGCCACACACCAAAGCTTCTTGCAGTTTGTTGCAGAAAGCTCTGAGAGAGTGACAGTTCTGTGGGTGGAAATGGTAACAGAGGTCAGAGGAAAATGGCCAGATTGATTGGAGCTGCCGGGAGGGTTATATTATATCAAATAGTCGCTCTTTACAACCATGGTGAGCAAATAAAGCATCTCAGAGTGCAAACAACACCATGAGAACGTTTGAATCAAGTTCATGTGATGTAAACCACTTAAACCAGTCTATCTGACTCCAACAACAAAATCAATCATTCTGATATTTGATGTGAATATTTATTGAAAAATAATGGATGTATAACTGCATAGATGTGCAGAATGTATACACCTAGTAGAGAGAGAGAACATAATT
Organism: Clarias magur; assembly: GCA_013621035.1. Taxonomy (NCBI): domain Eukaryota; kingdom Metazoa; phylum Chordata; class Actinopteri; order Siluriformes; family Clariidae; genus Clarias; species Clarias magur. The sequence continues at coordinate 2,103,565 of QNUK01000014.1, read as the reverse complement.
CAAATATCATGCTGAACTGAGCATAATACACTCACAGTCAAGCCAAGATGTGGTTCTAGATCAGCTCTGATAATTAGCATTTTGTTTTCAACTAAATTTCTCTGAGCTGAAAGCAGGTGTCCATATGCAACTGCCAATCGGCCTGCTGTTGGCAGCAAAAAGCTGTTTTTTCTGACAATCAAAGCTGGAGGATGAACATTCATAACTCATATCTACATCACACTCACTCACTTACTCATTGTCTATACCGCATTATCCTGTTTACAGGGTCGTGGGTGGCCTGGAGCCTATCCCAGGAGACTTGGACGGGGTGCCAATCCGACGCATGCCACATACACTTGCATGCTTATTTACACACTATGGGCAATTAGCCTAATCTGCAAGTTTTGGGACTGTGGGAGGAAACCAGAGCACCCAGAGGGATCCCACCAAGCACGAGGAGAAAATGCGAACTCCATGCACACAGACCCGAGGCGGGAATCGAACCTAGATTCTGGAGGTGCCAACCACGAAGCCACCGTATCGCCATCTACTGTACATCACAATCATACGTTAAAATAAGAAATCTGTATGCTGTATGTGCTTACCATACAGGAAGAGTGTTACATCAGGTAGTTTGGTTAACTAATACAGGCCCAATCTTTCAGTGTAGGAGGCAATGAGGTGTGTGTGTGTGTGTGTGTGTGTGTGTGTGTGTGTGTGTGTGTGTGCGTGTACGCGTGTGTGAGAGCAATGAGCTGAGTGATAGTGACTGGTACAAACCTGGAGGGCACTACTGAATAACATCTACAGCAAGTTGGTAAACAACACACACCTAAAACATGGAAGGATAGACAGATTTGTTTCATTAGGACTCCATCTCTACTCTAATATGACAGTTATTTTAATCGGTCCTGCTAATTCACACATTCTGACTAAGGCATGATAATGAAAGAGATGATGCACAGAGACAGAGATGAATAGAGGGAGAGAAAGTGTGTGCATGTACTTGTGCCTTAGCGAAGAAGATGCTGTAACCAAGAGGCAAAAAAATCCTCCTCTCCCTATAAATATCTGCTCAGATATAGTGCCTTTTTCATCATTTGCATTTATGCATATGCTCACATGTGTGCTCAGACATTGCTGATAACCAGCTCAGAAAGCTGATTGAGCCACTTCTAACAAAATAAGCATGTTTGATTATTTCTTATACTAATAATCCATGGCACACAGTACATGAGGTTTCAGGTGCAGCACACAAGAGCACCTTGTCAAAATAGTGTTACCCGAGGTAAATCTCGAGGATCAGAAAAATATTACCAAACAAGAATAAACTCCATGCCTGCACAAACAGCAATACAAGCTAAGCTTTTTTGGGGAGAATTATGTAACATGGACACTGAACCATACAATGTGTTATACAGGTACTGTACGACGGCATTAGTAAGACACATCAAAGCTTTAGTGCATTAAGATGAGATTGCTTAGGAAAGAGATCTCCCCATTAGAGGCTCATTGTGATCGCAAAGAACTAATAAAGATCTTTTATTAGAAAAAGAAATGGTCATCTTGTTTACTGGCAAACACAACAAAACAACAGCAAATGGATCTCAGAATATGAAGAGGAAAAGGACTTCGGAGTGGCGATGGTGCACTTTGCTTTTACTGTGTTTAATTAATTTACAGCTTTATAGATTTGATAATATGTGCATCCTTCCAGGGTCCGGGTTCGATCCCCGGCCTGGTTCGATTCCCGTCTCTGTGTGCATGTTCTCCCCGTGCTTGGTGGGTTTCCTCGGGGTACTCCAGTTTCCTCCCACATTCCAAAGACATGTAGGTTAGGCTAATTGCCATTCCCAAATTGCCCGTAGTGTGTGACTGAGTGTGTGAGTGTGTGTATGTATGTCTGTGTGCCCTGCGATGGGTTGGCACCCTGTCCAGAGTGTATCCTGCCTCGTGCCCTAAGTCACCTGGGATAGACTCCAGGCCCCCGTGACCCTGAATACAGGACTAAGCGGTAATGATGATGAGTGAATATGTGCATCAGGACATAAGAAAAGGGTGTGGCCATTTAAAAAACAGTGAGCGAATTTCATTATAGATGGCCTGCACAAGTTTGATGACTCCTTTGTTTAAACTTCAAAGTCAATTATTTCTGAGACCAACATCCAAAATCACTAACTGGCACCTACTGACTGCAACAAACATTTAGAAGCCAGCCACATCATTCATAAATGAAATGTATTATGTAGATTTAAGTAAAGAAAAGGGAACACAAGCTGCAAAGCTGTACGCTGTATTTTATTACCACAAGCTGCAAAGTGCTTAAAGATACAATTTAACAATTTTAGCAGCAACCTCATTTCCCCTCTCGTCTGTTCCAACCACTCAACATCACCCGTACTACAGTAATCCCCGACCTGATCATCTGTCATCATCTGCACCTGCTTCTCACTGATTCATGCCTCTAGTTAAGTAGTATTTTTTTTTGAATGATTCATAGGTCACTCAGTAGAAACATGCATATACTGTACCTCTATCACACCAGCACTGGACTCCTTGGCTTAAGAAGTATATCATCCTATTCTAACCACTTGCATTTCTCATTTCTCAAGGGGAAATCATTTAGATCTGCTGTTTGTCTACAGCACTGTTGGTCTTATAGTGGTTCATGATTGCATGCAAAACTTTTCGTTTTGCAAAACTGTTCATTACAATAATACAATAAAACATTCTTCCATAAATTCCAAAATCATATTTGAAATAACAATGGCATGTATGCAGTACTGTCCTTTTTCAACACCGTCTGTTTCTGCTGAATTTTCATAATGAAAGAATATCGTGAGTCACATAGTGTACTATAGAGAGGAACAGATATATTTCCATTTAACTGACTTGTCTAAAAAAAAAAAAAAAAACCTAAAACACATCCATTCTCCTACATTACGGTATATACAGTAGATACTGCAATTGAAGTTAATAAAAAATAATTCCCTACTTATTCCTGCTTAGTGTTCTCTTTGCAATTTGGTTTGGGGGTTAGAAAAGTTGGTAGATTTTACTGTGCTGTGGTAATCACCTTTTAATACTCTCTTTCTCTCTCTCACCCACACTGCACATACATTATTTTAAATGTCCTATAACTGTAACATACATTACTTTAAATGCCCTATAATCCTCAGTCTGAAATGGAGTTTAAGGCACTGTTTCTTTGTGCAGTACTAGGCAATATTAATAGGCAACCTAATGAAAAATTAAACTGCTATACAAAGGGTGTTCAAGTCAAACCAGAAAGTTGATTGAAGGTGTCCAACTGATTGTAACTGATCAACTGATTGTAACTTGTAACTTAGCTGGTGCAGTGGTGAACGGTGCAAATGTTTCGAAGAAGGCTGTACATCCGTGAATGACGATCCCGGCTGAGGTGGCATTGTTAGAGTGAACGTTCATATAACTTGTCGCCGACTTGCAGTAGAGAATCTCTGGAAATTATACACACAATCTTTTACCAACACCACCTGCACATTACAGAAACTCATCTGGGAGATATTGCCACATCCCTGTAAACTCCTGACCTCACTCCAAGCTACTTTCACATTGTTAGGGCAAAAGGAGCTCCTGGGAAGCCAACGTTACAGACATGATGCAGGAGGTTCGATCACGGCTCCAGCATACTGAGAAAACCTTTAATACTGACTGTATTCAATCACCAATGAAACGGTGTAATAAGTGAATTAGTGCAGCAGGGGATTTTATAGAGAACTGTGCTGTGTTACTTAAACACCCCTCATATCTACACAACTGTTTCTGTTTCAAATTTTCACAAAAATCGTCTATATATACTTGTATACTTGTATATAACTTCATTAATATTGTTTAATGCAGATTATTGGCAATCATTTTACATTCATTACATAATGGTATATAGGGATTTGACTAATAAATAAACACACACTGCCCATATAAACATTTATAAGAGTATAAAATGTATTTGTAAACCTTTGCATGTTACTTTACAGTATATGCGACATGTTCTTTATATATATATATATATATATATATATATTATCCTCATATGAAGACTGCGGGACATAATTCTTGTGCCGAACTCCTTCATGTTTAAAGACATTGATTAATTTAATAGTTATAAGGTGAAAATTAATGGGAAATACACAGCCCTAGAGTCCAGGCCTCCTGAGAGTTTATGGACGTACTGATACTAATTATTTTCCATAAATCTAACGCTGTTTAAACTTGAACATATACTAAAATGTACTGTATTACAATAATCACTTTATCACTGTACCACATATACAGGGTGGGCCATTTATATGGATACACCTTAATAAAATGGGAATGGTTGGTGATATTAACGTCCTGTTTGTGGCACATTAGTATATGTGAGGGGTCAAACTTATTGGGAATTTCACAAGAAAAACAATGGCGTGCTTGGTTTTAACTTAACTTTATTCTTTCATGAGTTATTTACATGTTTCTGACCACTTATAAAATGTGTTCAATGTGCTGCCCATTGTGATGGATTGTCAATGCAACCCTCTTCTCCCACTCTTCACACACTGATAGCAACACCGCAGGAGAAATGCCAGCACAGGCTTCCAGTATCCGTAGTTTCAGGTGCTGCACATCTCGTATCTTCACACCATAGACAATTGCCTTCAGATGACCCCAAAGATAAAAGTCTAAGGGGGTCAGATCGGGAGACCTTGGGGGCCATTCAACTGGTCCACAACGACCAATCCACTTTTCAGGAAACTCTTCATCTAGGAATGCTCGGTCCTGACACCCATAATGTGGTGGTGCACCATCTTGCTGGAAAAATTCAGGGAACGTGCCAGCTTCAGTGCATAAAGAGGGAAACACATCATCATGTAGCAATTTCAAATATCCAGTGGCTTTGAGGTTTCCATTGATGAAGAATGGCCCCACTATCTTTGTACCCCATATACCACACCATACCATCACTTTTTTTGTTCCAACAGTCTTGGAGGGATCTATCCAATGTGGGTTAGTGTCAGACCAATAGCGGTGGTTTTGTTTGTTAATTTCACCATTCACGTAAAAGTTTGCCTCATCACTGAACAAAATCTTCTGTGTGAACTGAGGGTCCTGTTCCAATTTTTGTTTTGCCCATTCTGCAAATTGTGTGTGCCAATCTGGGTCATCCTCGTTGAGATGCTGCAGTAGCTGGAGTTTGTAAGGTTGCCATTTGTGAGTAGCTAATATCCGCCGAAGGGATGTACGACTAATGCCACTCTCCAGTGACATGCGGCGAGTGTTACGCTGTGGGCTCTTGCTGAATGAAGCTAGGACAGCCACTGATGTTTGTTCATTAGTGACAGTTTTCATGCGTCCACATTTTGGCAAATCCAACACTGTTTAACGAAACTTAGCAAGCAGTTTGCTAACTGTAGCATGGGAGATGGGTGGTCTCGCAGGGTGTCTTGCATCGAAATCTGCTGCAATGACCCGGTTACTGCGTTTACCAGATATCAACACAATTTCGATCCGCTCATCACGTGTTAACCTCTTCGACATGTCAATGGCTGTGAACAAAGAGAAACTTGTAAATAACTCATGAAGGAATAAAGTTATGTTAAAACCACACCATTGTTTTTCTTGTGAAATTCCCAATAAGTTTGATGTGTCACATGACCCTCTTCCTTTCGAAAAAACTAAAGTTGGATCCAAGATGGCCGACTTCTAAATGGCCACCATGGTCACCACCCATCTTGAAAAGTTTGCCCCCTCACATATACTAATGTGCCACAAACAGGACGTTAATATCACCAACCATTCCCATTTTATTAAGGTGTATCCATATAAATGGCCCACCCTGTATAATTATCTATTGCAGCTTTCCTTTGAGCCAACATCAACACCGAGCCTAAATTGGGACTTGCAAGGGAGGGAAGCCCCTGTTTCCGGTAGGGTGCGGGACTATAATTGACCATCTTATATAAAAAGACCACTCTCTGATGTTGTTTTTTTTTTATAATTCTTTTTTTTAACATATTGGATTTGACAATGTCATGCACTGTTGCCCTTGTCATCTACATACCACATTAATATAGTTTAATTATGCTTTGAACTAAATACGTGAAACTACTGTAGATCAGAGGTAGCTCTTGTTTGTAACCTCTCAGTACTCATTTCTTCCTTTCCTTCTTACTCCCTCACTCACTCATCGTCTATACCACTTTATACTGTATACAGGAGACTTAGGGCATGAGCCGAGGTACACCCTGGATGGGGTGTCAATCCATTGCAGGGCACACACACACACGCTCATTCATACACTACAGGCAATTTTGTAATGCCAGTTAGCCTAATCTGCATGATTTGGACTGCGGGAGAAAACCAGAGTACCCGGAGGGAACTCACCAAGCATGGGGAAACTCAAACTCCACGCACTCACACCTCGAGGCAGGAATCAAACCAGGACCCTGGAGGTGAAAAGCGACAGTGCTAACCACTAAATCTTTTCTATAGTATATCAGTAATTTGTATGATTAATTCCATTATCATGTTCAAGTCTCTGAGCTTAAGCATTTGGCTTGTACTGCAAACTACACCTTGTATCTTTGTCATTGTCTGTACTGTTAGAAATATATTTACAGTAGCTAATTTTTTTATCCTTATTCATATTATAGAACTTGCAAAATTACATTTATCATGCGAGCTAAAGTGATTACTCATTGTGAACATGTTGTAGGTCTAAACACTGAACAGTGGAGGATTTCTTCATGTCACATAATAAAATAACAGAAATGAAGGGTTTTTTTGTATAGCAGTCTTTTTGGTCATGTTAATCAGCATATGCTAGTTAACACTTTAATTAGCTCGAAGGCTTAAAGGTCACATCCACCTTATTTTGCTTGAATTTCAAAAATCCTGCCAGACCTCTTTCTATCCCCTTCGCTGACTCCCATTGCTCAACACAGTTTTAGAAAACCCGTTCCTCTCTTTCCATTGCTCACCAGTGCAGCCATAATGACAGCGGATGTGCGCGGAGAGGAACACCACTCCCACAGCATATGGAGAGGAAAACCAGTGAGATAATCAAGCAGCACTGAGTGGAGATTGCATTAACCCTAATAGTATTGAAAGGTGATTTGTCAAACGGGAAAACCTGAAGATGAACACGTGTCATCTGCCCACGCTGCCTCCAACCAGCAACATGATCACATTTGAGATCCTCTGAACAACAGATCTAATTTGGTAATTATGTCATTATTTGCCTAACAGCTTTAGTTTAACGGAACATTTTCTCAATGTTATAGTTTAAGAACTTTTGCTTTGCCAACAAATTACACCATCTACGCTTCCTGTTGTTGCAACAAGATCTGAGCAATAAGGACCCAAAGAACCCAAACTATAAACTGGCCCATCCCCTAGTGTCTGGTTTGAGATACTGCGCCATAAAAGCATGCAGTAGCAGACTGAAGGATGGTTTTTACCCGCAGGCAGTCTGTATCTTGAGAAGTGTGCATTATTGAACACATAAAAGCACTATATTATATGCAGTTGTGTTACACAGCTCCTTTTTGCACATTATACTGCACACAATAGTAAGACTAGACTTAACTTTGCTCATGAAGTTCACCAATTATGCTGCTTCTCAGTATTCACTACTTATTTTTTTCCTACCGAGTTTCTGAATGTCGGTTTACTTTTTGTGAAAAAATTACTACATATTGAAATCTGTTTGGGTTTTTTTTTTTTGTATTGTTCTCCGATGATGTTATTTGTTCATTTACAACGGTTGGTTAGGACCACACTACTGTTATTCAGTACAGTAATCGGATGACTTGTTATTCAGCTGACTTCATTTTGTTGCTGCAATAAAAGATAGGCCTTCTTGCCTTTTTACCCTGATGCACCAAACACATAAATAGGAGCAATCTGTACTCACTAGACCACATGGCCGTTTTTCCATTGCTCCAATTTTTTCAATTTGCTCTCATCTGCCATGCAGAAGGCCCAGGTTCAATTCCCACCCAATGTCCAAACCCCAGCCACTGGATACCATGCTGGTCCCAAGCCCGGATAAAATGGAAGGTTCGCATCAGGAAGGGCACCCGGAGTAAATCCTGTGCCAAGTTGTGACGACCTCAACTTCACAGAGCCATTAACTGATCTTAATTCATGATTTTTTTTTCCAACCACATTTCTTTCATAAAGCTGATTCTTGTGCACTATCCCTCCAATTTACAATTTGTTTTCTACCTTTATAAAGCACAATCTTTTTTTTTTTGGCCAGGAGGTATAAAGTGTCATAGCAAACCTTAATTAATCATCGTCATACTGTACAAAAGAATCTTTAAAGTATATTAAATCTTTATAGATGAGGCTTCATAGAATTTGTCATATATTACTAAATGCTGGGAGAGAAAAACACTGTGCTGTGGTCACATAGACAGATATACACACATTCAGTATGCGGATATGTAGAGATACACATACTGTACAGTATATTCTCAATGACAGTTACACCATATTGCTATCTAGTCATCCATCTGTAAACCAGAAACAGTTTGTCTCATTTTGTAGAATGACAGCTCAATCATAATTCGCACTCTTCATATTGTCCTTATTTAACTAAATAAAAAAATTATCCCATGAGTAATTAAAATAATGAAGACATCCAATGACAGTTCAACTGAACGGTTTAGGTTTTAATGAAAATTTTAATTCTCCACTTAGATGCTCAAGCCTGTGTTTTTGCAACAGGCAACATACAGTACAGTTAAACCTACTCCATGATTTTGGCCTAAAAGCCTTCACGATGTTCAACATTTACACTCTGACGTTTTCAAGACAACCCTTCAATGTCAAATTAAAGGCTGTCACCATATGTGGGTCTGGAATCCTATTTGATCCTGAAACTGTGACATTTTAAGGCCCATATCCTAGATTCCCTCACCACACACACACACACACACACACACACACACACCATCTCCAGTGGGCACTGCTAAAGCCAGCCAGACTTCGCTTGCCATAAACAAATTACTAAAGATTTATGAGCACCTGGAGACCCCCCTCCTCCGGCTCACTTCTCTTCTCAGTGCGCTCCTCCTTGTTTCTTTTCATCACCCGCTTTTTATCTCTATCTCTCTTTTGGTGTCCTTTTGACCTTTTCCCTCAGTGCCCATTGAATTAAAGTGTCTCTGTAAAGAGCCGTTTATTACTGCATGAGACAGCGTCCTCCATAGAGCTCAGGGGTGACTGCTCAACTCACACCCTCGTCCCTGAGATAGAATATTGACTGGAGAGCACACCCCTGGCTCACCAGCCTGCCTCTGGACTCCATAAAACACACAGCAACAGACAGTTTTATAGTCACTTATCATAAGATTACTACTTTCTGTTCTGCGCATGGGTCAGAAGGGCGATCTGTATGCATGCATTAAACATGCACAATGTAAACACTGCTCAACACATTTAGATCACTCAATTACCAAAGATCCACATCATACAGGATATGTTTTGTTTTCCCCAGAAGCTGTCTGGCTGTTTCTCTGTCTCCTCACTATCAGCTATCTAAAGCCCATTAAACAAGACATGGCACCATTAAAATCTAAGATTTCTCGCAGTACTACTGTGCACTGAAAACAGGCTTGTGATCTATTGCTCAACAGCTGTACCCTGAAGCATAATTTTCTGCATTATAAACCTTAAATAGAATTAAATTTGGAGAAAAAAAACCCTTATGCCATTATGTCGATTTTTGGTTCAGACACCTGATATGGATGCCCCCTGGTTGACGTCCATTGGAGGTGTACCAGACAGTCCAGCTGGACGGAGGCCACAGGGCTGGCCCAGGACACGTTGGAGAGGTTATACTGTATCATTTGGCTGGCCTGTGAGAGGTTAGGGGGAAGTTACTGGAGCCAGGGAAGTCTAGACATCTCTGCTTCTCTGCATTGGGCTAAGTGGTATAGAGAATGGATGGATGGATGGATGGATGGATGGATGGATGGATGGATGGGCAGTTGAATGGATGGATTTATAGATGGAAGGATGGATGGTAAAACTCGAACAAGGTTCATACAGTAGGCTTTAGCAAATGTGCTGTGAAATCAATCTTAAGTTGTGAAACAGTCCTATTGTATATGGAAGCTCAAATGTTAGCCAATAATATTAGCAATATAAGCAATAATATTAGACATAATATGAAGGTAAACTTCATTGTACTCTAGCTCTTTAAAATTTGGTAGGATTAAGGGAGCAATTGTGGACCAACTTTACAGACCTCAGAGGTTAGATTCATTTTATCATCACACAAACCAAAAGAAATTTGAGTCTACAAGAAAACAAGTCTAAGAATGGAGAATATAAATAGTGGATAAAGACAGCAGTTATATCAATTATTGTGGTTACAAAAACACACTGGCTAACCACCCTTATGTAGACTGGGTAATTTTAGGATGCCGTTGAGAACAGAAAATAGAATTATTGCCTTGCTATTGTATGCCTCAGTCAACCAATGAGGTTTGACCTTACATGTGCATGCATTCAAAAGTCAAAGTTCAAAGTCTTAACTTCATACTGTATAGGTAGTGAATGTAATAAAATATATGAAGTGTATTTTGGGTGGACATTCTTGTTTCAGTATATTGATATGACTGTCTACTGATTTTTTTTTTTTTTCAGTAAGAAATATGCTGTATTGAGTTATAGGGTAATGTGTAAATACACAGTACTGATATAGATATCTGTCATACTGACCAATGAAAATCACTTGGAGCTCAATATCAGCAAAAGCAATATGGTTGTGCTGGACTATGAAAGGGAAAGGAGGGCCCTTGTCCTTTCATCCAGGTAGGAGAAACGAGCATGCTTGGCCTGTACACGTACTTTGGGCTCCAAAATCAATAACACAGGACTGGAGACATACTGTAACACTCAAGTCCTCTTCAGGTTGTGATCCTTCAATGTATGCAGCAGGCTCCTGTAGATCCGTATCAGCTTGTGGTAGCCAGTGTTTTTTTTTTGTTTTTTTTGTGTGGTGGTGTCATTAAGACTTGGAGGTCAGCAGTCTCAAGAATCTGTTAAGGAAGGCTTGCTAGGTGATCAGATTTGAAGTGAAGAGTGTGGAGGCAGTAGTGGACAGTACAGCCAGGGATAATATCAAAGACATCTTGGATAACTTTGCCTGGGGACACCAATACAGTACCGTTATAACATTTACAGTGGGTGCTAAAAGTATGAAAAAACCTGTGAGTGGTGATGTGTGGTTGTGAGGGCATTTTCCACTAAGACAATGATCCCAAACACAGTTATGAACTCTTTTACTTAATCTTGCTCTTGTATAGATCCTACTTTACTTGTAATCTTATCTTAGTTTTATATACTTATTTTTCAGTGGACATTTGTGTTGATTTCGCTTTATGGTGTTCCTGAGATATCACTTCACAAGTATTGGACAGATGAAAGTGACCTTTGATCGACAGACTGTACTCATTTCATCCTTGAGGCAAACTGGATGTTCACAACGAAATGGATGTGATGTCATAGTGATGTTGACTTTCCACAATTGACCACCAAAATCGAATCAGTCAATCTTTGAGCCGAGTGGACATTTGTGCCAATTAAAAAAAAAAATCCTTTTAGGCACTCCTATGATGTTGCATTCACAAAAATGGGAACAAGAATGGCACAATTGCTTTGACTTTTGACCACCTATATGTTATCAGTTCAACCTTGAGTCTAATTATACATTTTTGCCCATGTTACTAAAATTCTCTAAAGGCATTCCTGGGATATCATGTTCAAACAAATTAGGATGAACACAAGGTCACAGTGACCTTTACTTTGAACCCTTGACCCCCAAAATCTAACCAGTTCATACTTCTAGCCAAGTGAACATTTGTGCCAATTTTGAATAAATTCTCTCAAGGTGCTCCTGAGATATTGCATTCACAAAAATGGGATGTAGGAAAACACATAATGTCTCCAGCGATAGCTGCCACCAGACGGAGGCATAAAAAAGATTGAAATTGTACTTATTTACGACTGAGTAGACTCTCTTAATGATCTGCTTTTGTGTCTTTCTTCTTTCCTTCTCTTTCTCGTTCCCCAGAGATCGTGCTTGAAAGGGCAGTCAAGAGAAAGACTTTCTTAACCCTGGCATTTACCAATAATTGGATGGTTGTGCGTTTGCTTTTCTGTTTCTTTCTGCATAATCTCTGTAGATTGATATATTCACTGGGGGGGAAAAGTCACTGACAAAAACATTCCTTAAAAAACTGTTTTAATTGTTTGGAAACAAGTCTCCTGTAGTGCATAGTCAGGCATATTGAAGCTTGAAAAAAAATGTTTTTTTGTGTACAAAAGATACTGTATATCCAAATATACAGAAGCATAACATTATTACTACCCACCACTACCACCACCCCAATGTATTTAATACTAGCATACAGTAAGTATGCTCATTGACAGGAAAAGTGTTTATTGAAATACAGAGGTTGAACAGTGAAACTGAAACACTGGCCAATTTAGTGTTGGAGGTTTCATGGCTAAATCTGACCAGCCTGGTGGCCAATCTTCATTGATTGCACTTTCCACCAGTAAGAGCAGAGTGTGAACGTTTCATTAGCAGAGTAATAGCACAGTTTTGCTTACAATATTACAATGCACACAACATTATGGGTGACATATCAGAGTTCAAAAGAGAACAAATTGTTGGTGCATGTCTCGCTGGCGCATCTGTGACCAAGACAGCAAGTGTTTGTGATGTATTAAGAGCCGCGGTATCCTGGGTAATGTCAGCATACCACCAAGAAGAATGAACGACATCCAACAAGAGTAACTGTGGACGCAAGAGGAAGCTGTCTGAAAGGGATGTCCGGGTGCTAACCCAGACTATATCCAAAAAAACTAAAACCACAGCTGCCCAACTCACTGCAGAATTAAATGTGCACCTCAACTCTCCTGTTTCCACCAAAACTGTTTGTCGGGAGCTCCACATTAATTATGGTCTAAAACCAGGCGTTTCAGTTTCATTGTCCAACCCCTGTAATTAAAAGTATAAAGCTAAAAATAAGCTAATTAGTTTTAATGTAATCAGCGATATTATTATTTCAGGTTAAGACACACCCACAGTTTGATATTTGCGCAGTACGCTGTCAAAACTTGCAGTTCATAATTTGGCACATAACTGCTCCTCCCTTTTTTTTTAATTTCATTTATGGCACATAGGGCAGCTTACAGTTTACGTCCCATTTTATTTTATTTTTTTGAGTAAGCCTTGATATCATGTCTATATATTGAGTATTGTGCCGGCTTGTAGGTGCATTACCTTAGTTCCTGTGTATACACGGTACACTAACGCGTTTTTTGACTCTGTTAAGTGATACGTATAGGCATACCCACCTCAAGGCCAAAAAAAAAACGCTAGATGCTGTGATACAATCTGGGGACAGACATACTGTACATAAAGAAATTTTGAAATATCAAACATAACGATATCATTGAAAGAGTGAGTTCTGACCAATGTACAGACAAGACCATTCTTTTATACGCTAATAGAGTGTAACTTTATTAATAAAAATTGAGTGTCACCTGTTCAACAGGAAAGATGAAATAACTTGTTCACTTACCTTCTGGAAAACAGCTCACGGCATGCAAATGTTATATAGGTTTATATAGAACATGAGACATACAGTAATCAGTATAGTGTTTAACATTCTCTAAGGGTGAGCTCTCTTGTCCTGTGTTCTGTTCTACACACTAACACAAAAACCCATCCATACATATTGTGCGGCGTGACCTTTTCTGAGGGCAGGTCCGAGACGAGGAGCTATCTGGGATGAGTTACAATGCTGTTCCTGAGTTTATCTGGATCAGATAATAGTGCTTCATATTCAGAGCTGGGACACCAGGGGACAGAGACAGTTAGGAGGCGAAAGAGGCTCAGCTAGCAGAGAGAGCTGTAAATAACTCATTCATTAGGAACCTGACTGAAGAGATATGAGACGCAAGCTCACTGGAGAATATTTATTAGCCCTAACACACTGCAAAGACACACACAGACACACATACACACATACTCGCTCATGCACTATATTATAGCAAACAATCTGAATGTGTATATCAGTAAGACCAGCAACTATAAGCGCAAATGTGACCTCATGAAAGAAAGAAAGTCAAATTTGATTTATTTTTTATATACTGTAAAGTCCATGCCTTTAATTTTCCATGCCATTTATCCTGTGTGGGGTTGCAGGGACCTGGAGCATAAGACAAGTTGCAAAAGGCCTTCATGCCACCAAAATCATGCGCTATGGACTATTTGAAAACACCAATCAGTCTAAAACATACAGTATCTTTCTTCTATGGTGGAACACCATGAGGGAAATGCTACATACACAGATGTTGGATGAGATTCATACCTGGATATGTGAAGCAACCGTGTCTCCTAGGTAAAAGAGCGTAATTAATGTAAATTTGATTAATATTATAATTAGAGTGCATTAAAGTAATACTTTTGGCTTGGACAAGGGCTTCATAAATAACAAGGGCTCGTTTAATACAAAGGGACTGAGCATTTAATTCCATGCTCTAATAAAAGGCACATAAACCTCACAAAAGACATTACTTTATTAGTGGACATTACTTTATTAAGGCTTCTTCATCTTATAAAATATTCTGATTCTCATTTATGGAGCCAATATACGAGCCAAATAAATCATCTTAACTCCCTAAACAGGAAAAAGTTAATTGGATTTATATACTTTCATAAGACTGTACTGTGTTTATCTTTTATAAGGGTCATAAGTGTGCTGTTAAAAACAAATAACTTGGAAAAATATAATTAAACAAATACAGTAAGACTGCATCCCAGGGAGGCGGCATGGTGTTTGTATGTACTTCCAGTGCTTGGTGGGTTTCCTCCGGGTGCGCCGGTTTCCTTCCATAGTCCTAAGACATTTTAGTTTAATTGGCGTTCCCAAAACTCCGCAGTGTGTGTGTGTGTGTGTGTGTGTGTGTGTGTGTGTGTGTGTGTGTGTGTGTTTGTGTTTCCTACGATTGGCACTCTGCCCAGGATGTAGCCCAGGATATGTTCCAGTCCCCCTGTGACGCTATGCACAGGATAAGCGGTACAGAAGATGAATGAAATGAACTGATTATTTCAGGTAAAAACACAAATTGCATAAAAACATTGCATAAAATCTATACTCATTTCACATAAATATTTTAGAACTACTTTAGCGTTACTTTATGAAATATTTATGCAATGCGTATGAATGTATTGGAACTATTGCTGTGTGTTTCTTATGCTTGATATCTCTAGGAGACTAAACTAGACACAAAATCAGCCTCATATAACAAATCAGTATATAGAGTGTAAATGCATGAAGGATTAAACACTGTGTGTTTTAAGTGCATCCAAGACGTAGGAAGTGTTACTAAATATAAGCTGTTCTGCAGCATAGAGCTACGAATGTAAATGACGTGATACAGAATGGCTTTCACACCGAGTTAGTGATGTGTTAGTGACACATTGAGCGCTCTCACATTCACGCTGAGCATTCCCGCAGTCTCAGTGAGCACTATCGAGTCTTCCTGGTCTTCACTGAGAATCCTACACTGTGTTCGGCTTGAGAGGTTAGGCCTGGCTTTATTGCTCACCAGCCTTCCTTTCGCTTAGCTCAGAGCCCAAGGTCACACAAACCCCCTGTGGTTCAGTGCAGCTCGACAACAGGCTTAGCTTTTGAATCTGTGCCCGGCTCAAACGGTGAGAGGCCTGCAAACATGGTCTGCTCACAGGCACACGGGCGACTGACGAGAAGAGATAGAGAGAAGGGAGGCCTGCGCACAATAGTCATTGTTATGCTTTAGCCATGCCAGTTAGTGCACACTCACCTCACCATGCTGCACAAAGCCACACGCATTTTAGTGGCATGCATGAATTTCCCGTTAAAATAAGGGAAAAGGGGTTTAAAATAAAAAGGGATATATAAATATTATATTATATATTTTTTTATATAATAACCCCTTATTGTCATAAAATGTGGACACTGGAGACTCCGTCCAAAAATGGTATAAGGGGCGTCACATTGGAACTTCTGATTGTGCAAGATTTTAGCTACCTTTATTTCTCTATATGATCCCCTGCTACAATAATGTACTTATCCCAGTGTTTCACTCGTACTTGGAAACCATCAAGGTAGAAAGTTTTCTCTGTACGCTTGCTTCATGTCTGAAACACTGGCGTCCCAGGAACTGCTTTAATGACCCAAACATGTGGAAACTGCTTAGAGTGTCGCATGTGGCAGTAACTTCCAGCCGTGTTCCTGTAATGTGCAAATAGTTTTTGTAAATTATTGTACAGTTCCCAGAGACAGATGCGTATCTTCTGCCAGTTGACGACACGGTATCTGTCGATTTTTAAGGATCAGGTGTTCCACTTGTTGAATGTTCATGGGAACGACTGCAATGCGCGCCGAGCCACCTCAAATATGTATTTAATAATTTGAAATTATAAGATAATTTTTTCTCCATTTTTTTAATTAGAAAGATTATTGGAGACCATGAGAAGCATAAATAAACGATCCAAAAACATAAACAATTTACTGCATCGTCAGATTTTTTCTCTAGCGGTTTTACTTTCGTTTCAGTACATGATGACAGCATCATAGTATTAATGTCAGCTGGTGTATCGTTTGACTACATAAACATCTTTGGTCCTCTAAGTTATATCATGGTTCAAAAAATCCCACTAGAAACACAACAACTTCCCACACACGGAGCATGCATCTCATGCCTCTTGTACAAAGTTTGTGCATCCTTCGAATAGTGTAACATTATCTCTCTGCTTAAAGGTAAGCAACACATACTGTACTGGTACTCCATTAATACTTCGGTCACTGCAATGACAATGACACACAAACCAGTGTTTTCCATAGCAGGTAGTTTCACTGATCATTATACTGAAATTCAAAGCTTCTAAAACAAGTTTATATAGCAGTTCTCAAATTTAATGTTTTTCAATTTGAATAGCATTTTGCTGTCAAACTGTTGATATGTAAATGAAAACCATTTTAACTGGTCTTTTCTGTTGGCATTTGAAATATCGGCACACACTCTACTGGTTTACTAAAGCGAACAATAAGCTGTCATTTTAAGAAAAATTCCAATTACGATTAGATTGGACTGGATTAAATTGGAGAGAGAGGTAGACAAGGCGTGTAGATGGAGTGTATTGGTTGAAACCATGCTTGGCAGGTTTCCTCACATAGTCCAAAGATATTCAGTTTAAGTTAATTGGCTTTCCCAAATTGTGTGTGTGTGTGTGTGTGTGTGTGTGTGTGTGTGTGTGTGTGTGTGTGTGTGTGTGTGTGTGTGTGTGTATACGGGATAAGGTGAAACAATGAATAGATGAATAACTAAACAAGGTGAGCTTATGGAACATCTTTATAGTAGTTGGGAAAAAAGACTTGCTAAGCATATCAACAATATTTTAATGCGTTGTAAAGAACACACTGTCTGTTCTTTTGGTTAATACGTGTTTGTAAAAAGAGCTGACAGATATTAGGTCCTCTACAACCAGGTTTCCACAGAGTGACCTGCATAGTGGGCTAAGGACAGTATAATGGTGGAGATTATTATTATTATTATTATTATTATTATTATTAGATATTATTGATTTATATCTGTATCTTTGTTATATTTATGGTTTTGCTATCATAATTAAATCACGACTTGAATTAAATTTAGAATTTTGCCGGAAATAGTTTAAATACATAATATACTGTATATATTATATAGCTGGATTATATTATATTATACTAAGTATACTTATGAAAACTAATTATGAAATGAATTCGAAGAGAGCCCTTGAGTTTAGTTTTTACATTAAAAGGAGGATTTTCAGAGTTGGCAGTAAAAAAAAAAATCTAAAAACTTATCTGAGGTTCTACCTTAAATGACAGGCGTATAAAAAGAAGGAAAAAAACGCAGTAAGAGCCTATCTATCCTGCCCACAGTCGCATGTCATCATCCAAGCATCCATACCTCCATCTGTTCTCATCATCTCTCCATCACTCTGCTCCCCTCTCTCAGCCATACTGACAGGATCTCACGTCTGAATCGCAGCTCCCCGATTCTCAACTACAGCACTTTCTCTCCGCGTTCTTAGGCCCTGCCATCTGTCTCACAGTCATCTACAACTTCTTCTTTATTCCTTCATGTCATTTCATATAATGAACTGGCTGTCTCTTCTTCCTGCTCTCTCTCTCTCTCTCTCTCTCTTTCTGTCTTTCAGTCCTTGTCTCTGATGTACACACGCTCCTGTATAACAGCTGCATCGACGATTTATGGTGCTTTGTTCGGTAATAAGCATTAGGCATCAGGTGGCTATAAACAGAGTGTAATGAGGAGAAAGCGGCAAATGGAGAGCACAGCAGCAAAGGAGCTTGGGAATTGAGTTCGCCTTAGGAGCTCTGGCGGGAAAAGTGGAACAGCCGGCTAGAAATCTCCAGTCTTCCAGGAATGATGTTTTTGTCTTGCATACTCAGTCCCCTGCTACTCCCTTATCCAACACTCTAACACACACACACACACACACACACACACACACACACACACACACACACACACACACACACACACACACCACTTCTTTGTCTTTACTAAAATGAAGATGACCGTATCTGTAATAGCAAACGTGGGTCGGAACACAACCCAGGGAAACGCAAATGCACAGATTAAATATTAAAATGTATTACGTCCTTAATATTTTATGGCACTAGAGAGTGCATACACTGTGAAGCTAAACTTGGTGTTACTTACGAGTTTGGTGTGACCCAACGTTTGGTGTGATCAACTCGGAGAACTGATCTTCCTATGTATCAGCTCACACTGTATGACCTTCCTACATAAGAGAAATCATAGATGTAACATGGACTCTCTTGTCACCAAATCTGTATGACATCTGTCTTGACCGTACATGACGTGCTGTATATTGAAACATTGAAGATTGAGTCATGGCCTCCAGGGAGCCCTAAAAAACACAGGTTTAGGCATGAATGATTCAGCACTTTTGCTTAGGAATAAAAATATCCACAGATTCTGCACTTCATTACCTTTCCATATAAATGACTTGCTAGTAGAGAGAATGTGCAGGAGCATACGTTATATTTCTGTCTCTACTAGAAATCAGGATCTGGAAGAGCTATTCGTCTATTCAGGGGAGGAATTTACTCAAGTACGGAAGAAACATATGTCTTAAATCGTCGTTTCAAGATTGCCAGAGACTCAACTGTACCGACATCAAGAGGAAAACATGGATATGGACATGGACTTCTAGTGGTACATGAGATAGAACCTGAACACCCTAAGGGTTCTCTTCCTGCTTTTCAGGAAAAAATTCCATCCTCATGAAAAACCTGGAATCTGTGCATCATCTAGTCATATATATATATATATATATATATATATAATATATATATATACACAGTATAATAATAGAATATTGAATATGAATAACATAATATTGAATATGAATATTTAATATAGTTGGCTATTTAATATTGAATATGGCAATACGGCAGTGTGGCTTAGTGGCTTTGTGCAAAATAACACAACACAGTTATGAGATATTATATTACAGTATATGATATATAGATATTTCTCTATATAATCCCCTGCTAAACTAATGCACTTATCCCAGTGTTTCACTAGTGCTTGGATACCATCAAGGTAAAAAGTTGTCTCGGTACACCTGAGGCATGATCAGGACAAGGCCTCCCAGGAACTCCATTAATGACTCAAATAAATGGCTTGGAGCCAGGTCAAGACTGTTGGATGGGTGTGGCAATAACTCCCAGACAAGTAGTGTTTATGAATGATTTGTGTGCAGTTCCCACAGACAGATGCGTCTCTTCCGCAAAGTTGGTGAAAAGTCATTTAAAGTCATTGATTTTCAGGGACCAGGTGTTCTATTTACTGATTGTCCATAGGAATGACGGCATTGGGCTTAGAGCTACCGCCTTTAAAACATTTACATCATTCAAATGTTTTCGTGGCTTAGAGTCTCATCACCGTGAAATCTTCTATAAATGTAAATTTGACTTGAACTCCACTCGTATTTAGAATAGAAAGGCTATAAAATTAGGATTTGACAAAAAAAAAAAAAAAAAAAACATTTTCCATGTACGTAGGTTCTAATAGAAAACAATATGTGTTCATTTTGAGGACATTTTGGAGAAAGAAAAAAAAATGCACAGATTTTCTGGCATGCTGTAGTCTATAAATAAATACCCATAATTTTATGAATAATTGCATACACAAATATTTGTTACATTTTGGAACAGGTACGGTTTTAACTTTGGTTCTACCAGACATATCTAAAACCCTAATATACAGTTTGATCCCCATCGAAAGACATCAGCAGGACTAGTGTTTAAGTACTGTTACGTATTTATATTTAAATCAGTAATTGATTAAGATTCCAAACTTGTACATGATGGGTACGCTCAAGTATAAAAATGAAAGCAAGGAATAGTAGTCATAATAATATCTGCATAATTATCTGCATACGCTTGATCATAAAACAGTGAATGTCTGTTCACTCTCATGCACTGCTGCGTCGTGTTTCTTTAACAAAACAGAATGCTGGATTTTGCCATTATCATCACTCTTTGTCATAAAGGCAATGTCATAAGCATTTTCTTCTAATTCATTTAGTAAGCTGAGTGTAACATCAGTTGAAGTATCTGTAGTAGTATCTCTGGTATCAGTTAAATCAGAGAAATGTCATAAGCAGTTTTAACTTAGCAGAGGGTACGTACTGACAGGATGTCATGCTTTAACTGTAGACGCGGTGCCACCTGCCACTTTCTCCATTTTCTCAATTATCTTTCATTCAATACACTCATTCATTCATTGCTACGTAGATCAACATAGAAAGATAGACGCATACTGTATGATCCCATAATGGAGAAAAGAGCACATCATACATAATTGTCTCCTCATTTTCTACTCAGCCAGAAGAGCTACACTTAATATAACTAAACTTACTTATTTTATTTCTTAAGGAGATGGATGGATTAACAAACAACAGTAATTAAACACGCATACTGCAAAGCAATTCATTAACAGCTTAATAATAACAACCCAGCATACAAATTTTTATTCTTTGAATATAGATTTCGCATAATTCTTTAGCGAAATCTATATTCAAAGGATAATTATTTGTTTGCTGGGTTGTAAAAGGCATATTCACTCTAATTTACCTGAAACGTGTTAGCATCTACAGTAAGATAAGGATTTATTAAGGATCTGATGCAGTCACACCCTCTTTCTCTTTCTCACACACACACACACACACACACACACACAGACACAAAACTGATAATTATAATATTTATGTGTGAGATGCCTAGACCCTAGATGAAAATTATAAGCCTGCATGTGAATAGATAGCATAGATAAACAATGATGTGCTGTGTGTGTGTGTGTGTGTGTGTGTGTGTGTGTGTGTGTGTGTGTGTGTGTGTGTGTGTGTGTGTGTGCGTGCATGTTATTACTGTAGCATACAGATAACCATATATAGTTATACTTTTTCTCTTAAATCTCACTCACACATGTACACATGGGATTTAAAAAAATATCATTTAAATGCATTCAATTGATTTTAGAAAGTTGAAACTGCTTTGAGGATATGAACCCAAATTCGTTGAAAACACCATGGAAATCATGGACTGGAGCAGAAATGAGACAAATACAAAATGTGCTGTAATATTTACAGTGCCACTGTATTTGCTCATCTGGTATGGTGACAAGTCCATGTGTTTTGTTTTTTTTATTGGTGGGGATTGACACAGTGTGACGCAGTGACCCAAGATCTAAGTAAATATCTAAAAGCTTTGGAATCAATATTGACAGAGTAATTATTATGACAATGGCGGCATTGTGGTACAGGACTGGTTTGGGAGAAGAATGGGTCTCCGGTGATAAGTACAGGAAACAGTGTGGGGAACATAAACGGAGAGTAGGTCATACAGTATGGCTCAGGAGTATACAACATCCAGGATCATTTTTATATAAATATTTGGTTCATATTTCTACCTTTGACACAAGGAAAGTCAAGTCAGATTTCCATTCCCAGTAACGGGAATCAATGGAGTCGATGCCATAGTGTCGATCTCACGCAGTCGTTTTCTCCATCCAAGATGCACAGAGGAAGAAATAGTACAGTTCTATTCATATCCAATAAAACTGCTATGTACTTCCACATATCCACACATTGTTTTTCGAGCTGAACACGAGAAGAGTTTTTCGTACTTGAACTTTTGTCAACAATTGCCTGACTCTTAAGCAAACTCCTTCTGTATGAGTGAAATTATCAACTGCGCAATATTGCATGTATCTATATAAACAGTACTAGGATGGACTACAAAAAGTATATTCCTTTCTCAAGGGCAGCATGGTAGCTTAAAGGTTAGCACTGTTGCCTCGTGGGTATTTCACCTTATCTTGTTTGGCGTATGGAGTTTGCATGTTCTCCCAGTGCTTCGTGGGATTCCTCCAGGTACTCTGGTCTCCTCCCACAGTTCAAATACCAAACTGCCCGTAGTGTATTATTAGATGTGTGACTATTTGTACCCTGGAATGGTTTGGCACCCCATTCAAAGTTTACACTGCTTTCTGCCCTAAGTTCCATGGAATAGGCTTTGATCTTTACAAACCGCTGATCCTGGAGACTCCTTCCAAAAATATGATGACCTGTCACATGAAATCAGGTATTAAGGCACATTTATGTAGCCAGGTTGAATTTGTGCCTGAGGAATGACTCCAAAAAAAAATTCACAGAAATCCTATTTGTAGAATATTTATATGAGGATTCCATGACGTAGTAAAAAAGAGAGAACCTCAGCCACATTTTGACTTTGATTTCCTTGCTACCTGCTAGAAAAACTTCAATAGCAGCGCAGTTTTCAAGCATGTTTTAAAATGCATGTTTTTCTATCACTGAGTGACCAGCTTGGATAGTGTTCATTAAAGTGCTTGAAAGCAATGTTCATAATTTAAAAATGTCTCGAGTCTGATGAAGGATCAGGAAGATCATGAAGGAATGGAAGGGATTTGTTACCAAACTGAACGTTTTATACATTTCATCTACAACACACTATTGGCCATAGAGCAAAACTAGCTTGTGTAACTTGAGACAATAGGTCACATATAAAAAAAAATTATAATATGTAACATTTATTAAATGTTATACAATAATACAATATATAACACTTATAACACTTTAGGAGTTCTTGTACTGTACTTTATGTACTGTAAATAAACATATAAGAGTTGTATGGACTGGGCATTGACGAGCTCTGTCTGATGAGCCACTTGTGGCTGGACGTCTCTGTGCTGCTGGAGTGTTTAAGAGCTTTATTCAAGATCAACATAAAACACAGTTAAGGCAAAAGGAATGAAGCACTTAGAGCTTCAGACCTTCATTTCTTTCCATTATGGCTTATACCATCTGGGTCTTTCGTTCCTAGTGTGTACGTGTGTGTATGCATGTGCATGTCTGTGTGTGTGTGTGTGTGTGTGTGTGTGTGTGTGTGTGTGTGTGTGTGTGTGTGTGTGTGTCCAATAGAAAGTAATGAGAGAAGATCTGGAACAGAGCCGTCCAACTGAGAAGGATCAAGACTAAGAACAAAGAGCAGCATGCAAATGTGTTCCTGTGTGCCTGTGTGCCCGTGTGTGTGTGTGCATGTGTGTGTGTGTAGTGGGACTGAAAGTAGGATGTGGGGAAAGAGCAAAGCAAATGAGTCTGTCTGATGTTTGAGCTGTCTCTCAGGGAGGGATCTGCTCTATTTGGTGCCATGTGTGTGTCTGAACAGTCGAGGTCCTATATCTGAATCTGACCCCTCCCTCTACACAAGCACCATTTTGTCATCTTATTCACAGACACGCTGTGTGTTCACAGTGTTGCCATCGACTGGTGTGTCTGTGTGGCTCTACACTCCGGTGTGGTTCATTTTACCCTGGGGTCTCCGTAGATAGACGTGATGTCAGCACACACTAGTGGCAACCTTCGTGGGCAGGTGGGTGTGTGTCTGTTGGCAGAAAAGCATCTAAATCAGCGAAATGTTGCCACACACAGACATCTGTTTACGTTGTCCATTTGTGCGTGTCCGTGTGCATCCTGACGGCCATATGCGCGGCTTCAGGCTTCAGCGTCAGCCCTTCACGCCTGCCCTGTTTCATCCTTCCCCTCTCCTCCTCTCTGCTCTTCTCCCAAATTACAAGATCCCCTTCAGCGCAGGACACTAGTCGGCAGTACAGTCCACAAAAATGCTCAAATAACACTTAGCTATTATTGGAAATGCATATAATGTATAGAATAAATGTAGTAAAAGTCACAAGCATCTTCTAAACATGTAAAGTTAATAACTGTTGCTAATTGTTAAAATAAGCTGGTGTCCTTGTGGGAAGAAAAAAAAAATCTCCTACTCGACAGATTTACAAGTAAATGCCCGTGAAAGCAATTATCCAACAAATGCGAGCTGTCGTGAGCTCGATGCAGACAAGTCGAACATTGTTATATTAAGCAGAACATGTTTAAGAGCCTGATCAAAACTGCAGAATATGAGACAAGTCTTGTAGCTATGAGAAAACATGTCCATGTCCAACCAATGATGAGCAATAAAAAAGCAATGAATGGCTAACTCTGTGATGGATTACTGGAGTTAGAAATCAAAATAGAGCCTTTTAAACTCCTTTTCTCCATCATTATGGGAGCCAGCAAACCTGGCCATGCTTGCCAGCAAACCCTGTCCATCATGCCATCACCAGGAAATCACAGACATCTGTAAAGTCATATATGCAGAAGGAAATGCTTTCTTCTTAGTGTGTTCCATTCCCCTGTGATGCACCATGAGGAGCAGTTTAAAAGAAAAAGGGCTTAGATGAAAGGGTTCAGAGAAAGCTGTCACATGGTAATGGTGGAGAAAAAATGACAAAGCAATTTTTACATTACAGTTATAAAACTCACAATATTTTAATATTGAATCAGACCATCTGATCAGATCTTAACTATAAAAAAAATATTTAAAGAAACATATTGTATTCAATATCTCAGAAAAGTGCACCATCAGCTTATTTACCGCAACATCAATATCATATTATCATACAGACCTAATGATGGACAAAATGTCAATAGAAAATATTACCAGTGAAAGAAGATATAGAGTGTGAGAGAGAGAGCAATCAAGCAACCAATCTGAAGAGATGGCACTCATTCAGCACAATCTGTCTATCTTGCCAGAATCCTTCTGTCTCTATGACACACACACACACACACACACACACACACACACACACACACACATATATAGCAGTTTGAACACCAGTAATTACTGTTGCATGAACTCTCCCACAGTCACTCTGCAAGTTACTGAGCTGGCTTGTGTGTTTCTCACCTCATGAAAGTGACGCTGAGTTAAGACGCAGCACACAGGACGTAGCACGCGATAGAAGTCAGCTGACGAAAAATATTAACCAAATTAAAATAAATCTGACAAATGAACCACTATTAATGTTTTTGAATTAAAATCTCATTAAACAATGAGGGAATTAAATCTACCACACAATGTGAAATAGTTGTTTAATAAAGCACTA
Source organism: Clarias magur (assembly GCA_013621035.1). NCBI lineage: Eukaryota > Metazoa > Chordata > Actinopteri > Siluriformes > Clariidae > Clarias > Clarias magur. The sequence goes on along the minus strand of QNUK01000014.1, from coordinate 2,077,930 downwards.
TATTAAAATATATAAAAAAATAATTATGTGCATATAAACATATACTGTACATACAGTGGAACCTCAGATTGCGAGTGACTCGGACTGCGAGTGTTCCGCAAGACGAGCACAGATTTGTAATAAATTTTGACTTGAAAAACGAGCATGGTTTACGAGTGCCGAGTTTTTTGACACTGACACACACACACCGACACACACACACTCTCTCGCCTTTACACCCCCCCGCCCCAGCTTCACACAGACACACACAGTGCTCTACACTGAAACTTTTCTCTGTTGCGATTCTTTTCAAAGGTAAGAGCCTGATTTATATGTTTTTTTGTTTTTTTTTTACTTTACAGCAGTGATTCCATTAGTCTGCGCTCACACGAGTGTCATTAGAGAGACTTCTTTTTTTCCCGTTAAAACAGTGTTTCCGTTGTGTGTGTGTTTGTTGTGAAACTTAAAAAGCGAGGTGGGGGGAGGGAGGAGGAGTTTTACTGTGTAAGACGAGGCGAGGGAAGGGGCTAATTCCACACACACACACACACACAAATACACGGCACCTGCGTGCACAAACGGAACGGATTATGCTCGTAATCCAAGGTTCCACTGTACTGAAATCTACATCTGTTTATCATGTTTTTCGGTTTGTGTGAACCACCTCAGACAACATTTGTTGATGTGTGAAATGCGACACAGGAGATCTGAATCGGCGAGAGAACGAGAGAGAAGTTCCAATTACACAACCTGTTCAGTGCAAAAACACTGCACCATCGTTGCACCTCAGTGTTCTGTATGAAAAGGAACGGCAGCGGAATCAGTGGTCTTTGTTGTCACGTCTTTAATCCGGAAGCAAATATACAGTAGTGACAAGGCCCGGATGAGGTCTATGTAAAAAGCTGATGTGTTGGTGTCTACGACATGCCATGATGACAAGATTTAAACAACAGTAAGCTGTGTTAGCAGATAACACACAGTATGGCCAGCTCCGCTACAAAGGATGATGATATGAAACAAGTGAGATGCATGCTATGCCTTGTGGTTATGGTGTTATCCAAAGGCAGGTGACACCGTCTTCCACAAATTTTATTCAACTTCCATAGATTAAAAAGCTTGGGGCAGGAATCATGCAGCATGAACAGAGCATCTAGGCTGATTTCTCTGGCCAATTGAAGTATAAGTGCATGAGTAGATCAACTCAGAATTACATTGTCTGAGTGTATTAACCCCACTTTTAGGAGTTCAATTTATAAAATTTCAAATCAGACTCATAATTATTTTTAGTTAGACATGTATAATTAGATGGACAAACACAATGTAATATAAATGTACTGAGTGATTTGAGACAGTGGGCTCCGAGCAGAGCTCTGCATTTGGTGAATAATGTACTGTAGATGTGCAGGGATAGCACCTCAACAGTCAGTTCACATGCCCTCGTTGTTCTGAGAGCAATGGTTTGTCTGGTAATTCCAATGTATGTGGTAGATGTGGCACTAGATGCTCATGCTTTTGTGTTTGCCTGCTAATGCCTGCTCTAACAGAATGCCAATGAGGTGGCATATCACAGTTCTATGCCGCTTAACATCTGTTAAGATTTTTTGTAAATCGTCAGGTGGAAAATCAGTAAAGAACAATGCTCATTATTTAAGTATTTCACACCAGTACAGTACAGTTACATTGAAGTATCCCATATAGTGTTGTTGAATATTTACACTACTATACCTGTGATATGATTGGTACATCATCAGCAGTATCAGGAAGTTAAAGGGAATAAGAACATGGGAATAAGAAAAAATAAAGCTTGAAATTAGTTAAACTGTCTAGAATCATAATCATGCATTAGACTTAGTGCAATCTTAAATATTCATTTGCAAAGATGACCTTTCCTTTGCAGCAAACTAATAAATGAGCACAATGTAATTTATAAACAAGCACAGCAGTTCTTGTTCTTCATACAGCAGATGGAGATCGGAGAAAAGACAGAGACTAAAAGGACTAAATGTAATATGCAAAGTTTTCATCTGAAAGTAGAAGATTAGCGCTGCGTGTCTGACGCTGTTCATCTCATTAGTATCTCTGTGGTGTCTAGTGGGGATGTTGTGGTGACAAACGATGATCCATAAACCATTAGTTGCTCATTTTAACTTACTCTAATGGAATTGTGGCTTTATTGAAATCAGTGATGTAACTCCACATAAAGTACAGGTGGGTGACAAATGAAAAGGAAAAAATCAACCTACAGTGTTTTATAGGTGCTGAGCCACAGCGAGCTGCCAGGATAGTTTCAAGGTGCTAGGGGCATAATAGATTCCAAGTCTCTGGAACTGTTGTGAGGCAATTATAAAAGCCATTCTGTCAAGGGAAAAACCCTCAAATGGTATTTTGATGACAGTGGTGGAAGAAACCTCACTTCAAAATCTGCTACAGATGCTCAGTTATGCTGAAATCTGGTCATTGTAAAGATCACAGAATATGGTTTCAATCAGTTTATTCCTCATTAAACTATTCCATGGCCTTGTCTTGTCATGTGGATAGTGACTCTGGGAACCAGGACCTCTGATGATTTACCGTTATTCCTAAACCATAGTGGACCACAAACCTTACCATCACAGACAGTGAGTTATTGTCACCACTTGTATGTGATATTAATTACAGCATTAAGCAACTAATACAAAAAAGACAGAGCCCTACAGTAAATCAAGCCTTTTTGTTACATTGTGCCATTACAATGGTCAAATGGGAAAGACGCAGCACAGGTTTATAGCTCGATTCGTATTGTGAACAAAAAATAAATAAATTATATAAACTGTCTAATATATATATATATATATATATATATATATATATATATATATATATATATATATACTGTATCGTCAGGGCCATTGTGTCCTAATTAGCTAGCTACATAACTGGAAGCTATAATTGTTCTCCGTTTTTTGTTTGTAAGTGATCAGATGTTATAGAAATAATCGTTCTGCAGCCACTGTTTTTTTTTCTATCAAACATTTCGCTAACGTCAACAATCATATCCGTACCTGTCCCATGAGTTTCGTCCAAATCCTACGCTGGCTTTTACATGAGTGTTGCAACAATGCTCACACTTGGACATTTCAATCACTGCCAGAATGTCTCAGCTATTTTCATTCTCATTGGCACTAAATAAGAAAATCACTTTATGTGTTCTAAGACCACCGATCTCGACTCTCAAAAATGTTCCTTTACAATGTGTGATTGCTCCACTGGCAGCAAATTGGCTTTAGTGCCAGCACTCACACTACAATTAATGAAAAAAGTATCACTAAAATGACTTTATTGCAATATGCTCATTAGTTGCATGTGAATAAACTGAGTTAAATTAATGCAATGCTTTGTTTATGTTTGTTTTTGTACAATCAGCATGATTTTCAACACGATGTACTTTCAAAGCCCTGGAATAGAATCAAACTCTGACCCAAGTGCTGACCCAAGCTCAGGTTCAAACACTGTTGTGATGCACCCAGTGGCAGCAGGGGGAAAAAAAAGAATATAAAAATTGTGAATGACAATAATATGTGCACCATCGTTTTTCTATTGCTGTGTGGCCAATTAAACTTGCCGTCCTGATGCTAGTCTGTGAGTGAGGCAGGGTACTGACATGGATGATTTCTCTTTCAGACAAACTGTACGAGATGGGGAGTAAGGTGGCTAGTGAACCACCCTCCAGCCTCCCCACTGCAAGCCTGATTTTCGTTGAGAGAAGGGAAAAAAGTACACATCTAACATTATAAAGCAATTAAATTAGTAAAATCAAACCCACAGAAAAGTTACCAAATAATCCATTAACGAATAATCCACAGCTCATTCATAATACTGTGAATATACTGTATACAGTATATAGTAATGTATAGTTTTACAGACATATTTGATTCTTCTTTTATGAATAATATATAATCAGTCCTAGGGCAAACGGTTTAGTCTTGACTGGGGCGTAATGTCAGGATGCTTTTCAAAAAAAAAAAAAAAGTCTTCTGGTGCCGAGTTCATAAAAAAAATAGTAAAAAAAAAAAAAAAGGAATAAACGGCCAAAGATAAAGTTATGCAGCTTATATACAGTATAGGCTTGTATAACATCATTCAAACCAATCAATTAGATGTGCTCAAACTGAATTTAATTTAGTACAAGCTATAAAATCACATTTAAATATATAAAACATATCATCATAGAATAAACTCTACATCATATTGTCATATATATTTTTTATGCATTTATGAACTTACTGTTAATGCATGCATCATTACAGCACAGCAGTAATCATTTAAATAACTGTAATGTAAAAACCCATAATGTTTTGCCCTTGTTTAACCATTTCAGCAAAGAATACACATTTAAGAACAAATGCATCATAAAAAGATACAGTATCTCATGTTTTTTGGGCTTTTCTAAGAGACATAGCATTTTTAGCATAAAGGTTGAAAATGTAGCGATCTAGTGTGAAAGTCCATCTCATCCAACTGGTGAACTTCGCTCGGGAAAGAAAATAAAACAGAAAATATAGTAATATATCTTTTCATTCATTTTTTAGGTTATTAATGTGATAGGGATTATTGTTGGTTTTACACAATGTACTTTTAAAACATTATAAAGCACTATTAGTTTACTATTATTTAAAAAAAAAAAAAAAAAGCTTTTATTTAGTCTTTATGAAATTATACAGGCCAGTATCCTTTTATACGCCACCAACGTAAGTGTCTGAAAGAAGAAAAAAGAAAGGCTGTCACCTGACACACCTTACTGTACAGATACACAGACACACTCTACTCTGTCTCATGAGAGGCTCTTTGTTCATGTGGGAGGAAACGGATTAAAACATTTTCCTGTTTGTCTTTCCGTAGCTGTTTAAAAGCGCTGCACGTTAATATGACAGACCTTGGCTTAGCCGACACTTGCTTTCGCAATCACCTGTTCACTACACACACACACACACACACACACACACTAATCAAAGGCTGAGCGACACTGACACTGGCTAAACCAGTCCCACCTCCAAAGACCTTCATAACAGTGTTGTTTTTGAAGCCCAGAGGTTTGTCGTGTTGTTGGGGCTGATGGTTATGATATTTAACAACTCTCAAGTGAAGAAGGATCACAAACGGAGAGGTGAAGGTTGCAAGTGAATTCCATTTGACTGGAGGACCAATGATTTGCTTATTTACACATTTGTAGAGTTTTACCTTTAAGAGCACTATCTCCATATGCTTTGTTAAGAATGATATAGTATTACCCCAGCTGAAGAGTAAAGAAATTGGACCGCGGTGCTAAAACGATAACATGGTCTTGTGACAAAAGTGACATTTCAGTCTTCTTTACAGGACGAGATATGAACAGTGCGAAGTGCTACATGCATTTTCTGTTCTGCTTTTGACAGGAACACATTATAAACGTTTATTTATCCATCAAACTGTTTCAACTAGAATTTGAATGGATTCTTAGAGGAACTTGAAAACATAATGGTAACTGTTAACACCGAGCTAGTTGGCAAATAATGTTCGTAATATTACGGTGGGTATTCAAGTCCAACCGGGCCGTTTGATTGTGCAGAAAAACTGAACACAGTTATGATATTAAAAAGCTACCTTTATTTCTCTATATAATCCCCTGCTACACTAATGTACACTATCAAGGTAAAAAGGTTTTCTCGGTACGCCAGAGCCATGATCAGACTACCTGCTTCATGTCTAGAATGCCGGCCTCCCAGGAACTCCTTTAGTGGCTTTTTCAATCATGTGGAAATGGCTTAGATTGAGGTCAGGACTGTACAGGGGGATGTGGTAATAACGCCCAGCCGAATTCCTGTAATGTGCAAGTGGTGTACGTAAATGATTGTGTGTTCAGTTCTCAGAGACAGATGCGTCTCTTCAGCAAGTTACAGGATCAGGCATTCCACTTGCTCAATGGTTACCAGTTTTACATCTTAATTTACAAGAAGTGCCGGTTTGTCTTGTAGTTTTTTGGGCTTTTTATACATTCAAAAGCTGTGCTTTCTTACTGCTAGACTTAAATAATTTATCTTCATTAACTGTTTGAACACTAAGTGCTATATCCTGGTCACGTCCAGGTTTTTGTCTTGTTTGCACACCTCTACAAAACACACACACATCATCACAAAAGGAGTGTCCAGGATATTAACGCCATGTTCAACTAAATGTCATAATTTGTAAGTCCTGGCCGAAATCCAGGAAAAAAACGAAAGATAGCAGTAGCATTCTCCACTATGGGTTCATCCAAATTCAGAGACGGAGGTCAAATCATCAGAGCAGGAACAGTGAACCTGTGAATGAGTTGTATACTGTATATACTCTAGCATTTGGTTCAGCTTAATCGATGTATGGACATATTCGCTGGTTAAATCTGTTACACTTACTGTACAGCTTGCTGTATTGAAAAAGTAAAAGTAAATATCATGATATTCTGTATTTTAGATTGCTGCGAGAATGCACACAGATCAAAACGGAGATCATTCCTTCCGACTTCTGAGGTAGCAGCCGCCCATAAAGCTGTTGCTTAAAATGTATGGATAGATCTTTATCACACATCCTGAGTTGTCCCTGGCCTTACTCATAAAACAGTTAACATTTTCTCCTACTTTTGCTTTCTCTCTCAAACAAACATACGCACACACACACACGCACGCACGCACACACACACTCCCTTCTTCTCCATGTGACCTTTCAATCATGCCAGCATGTCTTCTCTATGATACACTTACTTCTGTCACTTGCTGTATCTCACACACACACACACACACACACACACACACACACACACACACACACACACACACACACACAATGTTTGACTGCCTAAAGATACTCCTGTCAAAAAGGACAGATGATGGGAAGAGGACAAGGAGGTCACAAACATCATTGTGCCGGGCCAGTGTCAGAGTCTTTGCACACACAAATAAACACATAATTGAGTTTCCTGTCATCAATTGGAATGCTGGATTGAGCAATGGGTTAATTCCATTTCACTCATTAAACTCTTAAGAGATGTCAATTTGATGTAGATTTTGTAAGTTTGCCCACTTACAAAGAAATGAAGGGTCTATCATTTTTATTATAGGTTGATTTTAAAGGATAAAGACAGAGTATCAATCAAAATGCAGAAAAACACATATCATTTGATTCACAGATTAATTCAATAAGGTGCTCCCAACAACAATTCATTATATAAAACATGCCTGTCTACAGAATCGCTATCTTCCAGTCAAACCCCACCATCATGGGTAAAACCAAAGAGCTATCAAGATTGTAGACCTGCACAAGGCTGGGACGGGAAGCTTGGTGAGAAGGAGACAACTTTTGGAGCAACTATTTGCAAATGGAAGAAATACAAAATAACCATTAATCACTACTTCAGAGATGGATTGGTAGGAAATGCTGTGATCAGATGAGACCAAAAATGAGCTCCTTGGCATCAACTCAACTCAACATTTTTTAAGGAAGAAAAATGCTGACTATGACCCAAAGGACACCATCCCTACAGTCTAGAAGTGCAAAGAACATGCTTTGGGGTTGTTTCTTTGCTAAAGGTACAGGCTGACTTTGCTGACTTTAAGGGCCAATGGACAGGCGATGTATTGTAAAATTTTGGATGAGGACCTTCTAAAGATGGGAAATGGATGGGACTTCCAGCATGACAGTGATCCAAAATATACCACCTAGGCAACAAAGGAGTGACTCAAGAGGTGAGCCAAGAGCCAAGTCAGTCAAGAAAAGTGGTCACTCCATGACATAATGTCAGACCTAAATCCTATAGAAAATTTATGGAGGCAGTTGGAACATCAAGGTGCCAAGCAACAGGAAAGAAACCATAAGGATTTAGTGAAGATCTGTAAAGAAGATTAGACAAAAATCCCCTTGAGATGTGTGCAAATTTGGTAACCAATTACAAGAAAAGTCTTACTGTACCAAACCCTACTTTTCCATTTATCACATTTGATGTATGATGTGCTTTTTCAGGATTTTTGGTTGCCATTCTGTCTCTATCCTTTAAAATAAACCTATGATTAAAAAAAAAAATTTGACATTCATTTCTTTGTAAGTGGGAAAAAGCTGTAGGGGATTCCCCACTGTATATATTTCGTAAAAACACTGTTGTAACTTCATATGTATCTGTTTGTTTAAAGGAGAATGTCATGTTAGTTCATGGTGAATGATTTGCCTGCTTTATGTCTACTGATCATATCTGTGTCTGTTCATTTTCTTTGTATATCTTTGTACATCTTTGTTTAATGCATCCTCCTTCTTAAACTATTAGAATTTTACTGGCACTTTCCATTCGTTATTAATGGCATCATATCACTTAATATGTCTATTATTGACTGTTTCAGCCATTAAAAAGGCTAAACAAGTCCTGTATTTCTAAGCCAAGAGAAAGAGTGATCAGATACGATCAGCATTGACCAATGTAATGTGTCTGGAGTTAATGAGTGAAGCACTATGTTAGTGTATAAAACTGGGGACTGCGCCCCTATTTATTAAAAAACAGATCAAATTCAAGCAAAATCACAGATTTTTGCCAGGAATATCATTGGTTATTCACATTATATAACACATTATACATGGACTGCTTTTCATGTTCTGAACAGCTTACAAACATGGCCACCGTGAATGGCATTTCCTACAAACTGGTAGGAGAAAAAAGGGTTTTTGCTATTTTATAATATCTCACATTTAACAAATTATAAATTAAAAAATCTCGAATTGGATCAGCGCTACATGTAGAGGCTGGTTAGCATGTAGTGTGCTAACCCACTGACGGCGCTCAAACCCAGAATCATCAAACCCGAAAATACCTAGAAGATTAGCCACCTGAGCCACCACTCCCACATCCAATGTTGAATTTATTTTTGTAAAAATAGTTCCCCTTGAAGGTAGCTTGAGCGCACAACTTCTATCTAGAGGCTTTTTATAATGAAACTTGCCACTCAGCACACCTTCCTCAGTCATCTTATTAACTTCGTTAAACGTGCCATTATCACACACCGCTGGGTACCTGCAATGCTATTATGGGAAGCCATTAGGGTCATACTTTGCAGGTTAGATTTTCTAGATAAATCGCATGCATTAACGTGTTATTATAGACAGCCTTATTTATATGTTTTTTTTGTTTGTTTGTTTGTTTTTTCTTTACAAGGTAGTCTATGACGTACTTTAGTTTTGTTGTTGTTGTTTTTTTTGGTTCTTATCATAATGTATAGTAATACTGGCAGAGTAATTATTTTCATATCCTGAGCTACTGTTGAATCTTGGGCTACATAGTTTCTCCATAACATGAACATGCAAAACATAAATGCATGCAAAAGATATGTGCAAAATGTCTTATTAGAAGTTGAGTTGAACCAGCGTCAATCTAATAAACATTGTAAGATAGATAAAATGAAAGGACAATGACGCAAGTCAAATGTAGCTGCTCTACCTAGACCTCACTCAGGCGATGCTTTCCATTCGGTCATGCTCTGAGCACTTCTCTTATTAATATTACAGCTAAGAGTTAAGAGACCAGTTGTGTCAAAACACTTTCTCACACACAGACACACACACACACACACACACACACACATGCAGAGGCAGGTGCTTATGCACAAAGGCTATAATTAGTTCCTGTAGCTGAGTAAAGCAATAATCACTTGCCCTACTTTCGATCCCTGACATCTCTCTCTCTTCCTCTCTCTTCATCCTATCAAAGACCTGTAAATGAAGTTAATGTCTCCTAACCCCAGGCCACCTCTGATACATACAGGGTCAACCATTGTGAGACATAGACAAAGCAGAGATGACAGCAGCGCTGCTCCCTCATCCCTCACGGGACCCCATTCACACTCCAACCTCTCTTCAACAGCTTTGCAGTGTATTTCTCTCTCTGCTTTTATCATTGTCATTTAGCTGTAATGGGTTTGTAATCTTGTCATTACACCACACACACATGCGCGCGCACACACACACACACACACACACACACACACACACACACACACACACACACACACACCCCCTCCTCTGCCTCCATCGCCAATTTAAATTCCCCCTGACTACGCGGCCGTGTATTAAGCTACCAAAGCAATTTGCTATTAGACAGACTTTAAATGCAGACAGGATGTAGGCAAACAACACCACCTGCTATGAGAGTCCAAAATGACAGCTTTGGCATTTAGCATATTAAACCTTCAAAATGACGCATGAGCCTTCATTTTCAGAGAACTCAGACATCTATAATTTTTTTTAAACATCATAAAAATCCAGGAATATTGTTTGAAAAGCACAAGTGTGAATAAATTGTATCCTTCGAGCAAGTCGAGATGCACCCCAGTGTTCCCTGATTGTGCTTTGGATCCCTCGCAAACAATTGCTTACGCAAAAGGGATAAATGACTTATATGTGACAAGCGGAAGTACCTGTAGTTGTGGGGGCAAGAGTTTTTAGAAATTAAAAGGTTAAAGTTAGAAATAAGCTGCTCAGCTTTAATGTAATCAGCGATATTATTATTTCAGGTTGAAGCCCACACACATGTCTGCATGTCTTTCTATACATCAGAACTCCCTGCCTAACTTATTAATACTCAGACATAAAATGTTGCAAGGTTGATTATCATACACCTTGCTTACGCTAAGTTTTACTTCTTTCACTGTCAGACAAATATACTCTGTTCGGTACTCAGAGAGTAATCAAAAAAGTAAATTGTAGGATGAAGTACTGCGGTGCGTTAAAATTCATTTATACCACTTAAGTGCTGTGAAAATATTACCTAATCCCAGTAAAAATATTCAGTTTAGCTTTTCTAATTAATATCTATTTTTGCAGTTGTTTGTTTACATTGAGCATGTATCTTATTAGTAGCTTATTTTATAGTAGATTATTAAATCCGACACATAATTTTTTATAACATCGCTTTTCAATAAATTCTGTCCAGCAGTCGATTTAAGTTGCGCCCCCAGTTTTACGCATACACAGTAAACCTGTGGTTTATAATCTAGTAGTCAGGCAAAAAACGAAGGACCACCTCCGAGTGGCGCAGTGGTTAAAGCGCTCGCCCTATCATCCGGAGATCGCTAGTTCGAATCCCGGGTGGTGCTGTAACCTCTCGCAGCCGAAGGTCTAGAGAGAGCTGATTGGCCGAGCTCTCTCAGAGGGGAGGGATGAGAGGTACATAGTGCTCCGACATTAACCATGGCTCTACAGCCAGTCAGGGGCGTCTGTGAGCTCGCGCAGTGGAGGGAGCGGATAGCAATGTCCTCCGAGTGCGTTACGCCGCGTTGCGCGACCGAGCAGTTCGAAAAGATGCGGTCGGCTGGCCTGACGTGGTTCGGAGGAAACACGTCTTCGGCCCTCACGGCTGAGTTGTAGTAGTAGCCTTAATGTGGGAGCTCCCTAGTGACGGGGAGGAATTGGACACAACTAAATTAGGGGAGAAAATCGGGGAAAAATAAAAATAAAAAAAAACGACTGGCAAAGTTTCATTAAATTCTGTTCAGACATGCAGACATACTGTATACACAAACAGAAAATATTCTGAAATTGATCCTCCAATGTATGAAACATAAAGATACAGCATCGTTGAAAGAGCCACTGTACAGTCAAAACCCTTCTTTTATTTATATAGCTAGTTGATATATGGTTTTATAGGAGAACAAGTCATATGCCAGACAATCTGACAATTTAATCTTAGTTCCTCAAACTACTGCTTCTGTCTGAATATGGGTTCAAGACCGTTTAAAGCTTCAGAATTGCTTTGTTAAAACAGAACCAAGCTGATAGTCGCCCTTGATAGTCATGTAATTCACAGTCTTGTGTGTCGGATCAGAATTGGTGGGAAACTTGTGTATCACGCATGCTCTATAGCCTTTTTAACATGAAACTGTATTCATAAAGGAAGTCAGTAAACAAACAACATGGCTGTGAGATAGGGGTAGACTGTGATACGCTACTACAGAAGAGCAACAAGGATTCCGGACCGTTAGATTAGCTAAACATGGTATTTATTCTTGGATTTTATGAGAAGCTAGTGAGTGATACAGTAGATGCTAGTTAGCTGATTTCTCCTCAATGCTAGCTAGCAACTAATTAGCTGTTTGTAAGCTCATCTGAATTTCCCCATGTTTCAATGTTGAGTCCTTTAGTTAGTTTGCTAACACTTCCTGCTAATCTTATTTGACAGACTGGAGAACAAAAATACACCAAGTAGAAATCAAAGTTCCACAGAGAACAAGAATTGAGAGAAAAATAAAATAAAATAAAAAAACATAAAAAGACCAGGCTTTATAGTTTACTTCTCTATAGTGTACTTAGCAATATCACACTTGAGGTCGTACTGTTGTGATCCATATTAGTACGACTGTGATGAGATTATAGGCACGATCCACACACATGATTTATTATTAACAGATTATGATTTGTTTTGTTTTTTTATTAAACCAATTATTTTGCTTCGCCAACACGTATCCTTCCGTGACTAACCCACAGGTATTGTAATAAAAAGGCATTTAATTCTTCACAGTACTACAGTATGTAGGCAAAAGGTACAACATTGAGGTGGTGGACAATCCTGTAAATCTTCTGAGTTTGTTTTTGTATTGTCACATACTGTATTCCACTTCAGAATATCAGCGCTGTTAAATTCCGGGTTCTGGGGTTGAATCCCAAATAGCATCAAATTTACAGCTTGTGCGCTAGGGTGTACAAGAACCCAGTTAGTTTACTTGGTCAGAACTAAATGTTGTTTTGTACACTTTAGCTGACTAAAGTAGCAGGCTAGCACATATGTCTCTGCTCAGAGATGTACAGCGTCTTCTCTCAGACAGACACTGCATGAAATTATAACATTTTCCCTTCAGGCAGAGTTTAGCTAGATAACTAATGTGACATGGCTAATTTGTTTAATAGAAGATGCAGAAAGTGCTAAGTGGCTGGCTAAAAGACACGTTTGTTAAGAAGCGTTGCTTATTACTCACATATTTACAGTAACACACTAATGTGGACAAAGTTATTTTATTCTCGTAACATTTCCATAATCCTGAGTAACTATAAATTGTTTGTACTTGCACCAACTTCCTAAACTGTATTACTGTATTAAATACTAATTTCACTTTGCTATTTGTCTTAACTATTGTCATAGTGCACAACACAATATGTGTTATGAAAATTTTTATGCAAGTAGGAGCATTTTTCGAACAAAGAAAGACAAACCACGACTTGAAAATAAAGTTCTTTTGATGAAGGCTTAAAACAAATTGACATTTCCAGAGTCTCAGCTGCAATTAAAAAATGTAAATGGTGCAAACGTTGTAAAGACGGTTGTACGCATGGGACTGACGATCCTGGCCGAGGTGGCACGGAACTCAATGAAGTTCTCATGAACATTTAGCAAGTGTAACACCTGATCATTAAAAAAAAATCAATGGATAACATCATCAACTATCACCTCTCCCCAACTTGCGGATGCATCTGTTTGTAGAAACTGTACACACAATCATTCAAGAACACCGCTTGCATATTACAGGAACTCGACTAGGAGTTGTTGCCAATCCTGACCTTGCGCCATGCCATTTCCATTGGTTAACAGAGTTCCTGGGAGGCCAGCATTTCAGACGTGAAACGGGCAGTCCAATCATGGCTCCGGCTGAGAAAACTTGATGGTTTTCCTTGATGGTATCCAAGCACTAGTAAAATACTGGGATGAATGGACTAATGTTGCAGAGGATTATACACACGTGGACAAAATTGTTGGTACCCTTTGGTCAATGAAAGAAAAACTCACAATGGTCACATAAATAACTTTAATTTACAAAAGTAATAATTAAAAAAAATTCTATGAATGTTAACCAGTGAAAGTCAGACATTGCTTTTCAAGCATGCTTCAATAGAATTGTTTAAAAAAAAATAAACTCATGGAACAGGCCTGGACAAAAATGATGGTACCCCCAGAAAATACTGAAAATAATGTGACCAAAGGGACATGTTAATTCAAGGTGTGTCCACTAATTAGCATCACAGGTGTCTACAATCTTGTAATCAGTCAGTGGGCCTATATATAGGGCTCCAGGTAGTCACTGTGTTGTTTGGTGACATGGTATGTACCACACTCAACATGGACCAGAGGAAGCGAAGGAAAGAGTTGTCTCAGGAGATTCGAAATAAAATTATAGACAAGCATGTTAAAGGTAAAGGCTATGAGACTATTTCCAAGCAGCTAGATGTTCCTGTGACTACAGTTGCACATATTATTCAGAAATTTAAGATCCATGGGACTGTAGGCAACCTCCCTGGACGTGGCCGCACGAGGAAGATTCATGACAAATCAAAGAGACGGATAATCCCAATGGTAACAAAAGAGCCCAGAAAGACTTCTAAAGAGATCCAAGGTGAACTTCATGCTCAAGGAACATCAGTGTCAGATCGCACCATCCGTCGTTGTTTGAGCCAAAGTGGATTACATGGGAGACGACCAAGGAGGACACCGTTGTTGAAAACAAATCATAAAATAGCCAGACTGGAATATGCCAAACTACATGTTGACAAGCCACAAAGCTTCTGGGAGATTGTCCTATAAAATACCTGCAGAGAGATGCAGAAGTCTCATTGACAGTTACAGCAATCGTTTGATTGCAGTGATTGCCTCAAAAGGTTGTGCAACAAACTATTAAGTTAGGGGTACCATCATTATTGTCCAGGCCTGTTCCATAAGTTTTTTTTTTTTTATAATTCCGTTGAAACATGGTTGAAAAGCAATGTCTGACTTTCATTGGTTAACATTCATAGAATTCTTATTTATTATTACTTTTGTCAGATTAAAGTTATTTCTGTGACCATTGTGAGTTTTTCTTTCATTAACCGAAGGGTACCAAAAATTTTGTCCACGTGTGTAAAGAGAAAAAGTTTTTTAGTTTTTACATATGAGACAGACACCCTTATCCAGAGAAACGTACATTTTTATCTCATTACACATCTGAGCAGTTGAGGGTTCAATGGCCCAACAGGGACAACTTACAGAACCATAGGCCAATGCCTTAACCACCGAGCTGCCCCTTTTTACTTTCATAAGCCTGTTTTTCCACAAAACCCCTAGTCCAACCTATACGCCCATTATACCATTTTAAAATTTGTTACATCTATCATCTTTAAGCAAAAGGAAAACTGCAATTGGAAAGACCTTGTGGTACCATCCACTAGAAACATGATGTGACAAAACTCATCAGATATGAGATCACAAACAATCTGATTTCCATGACCTCTAATGAGGTCCATTAGAGTTCTCTTTTATAAATGGATAACATTTCCTCCAGATTTTTCTTATCTGTTTTGCTCTTTTCATCTTATGCAACCTGTAATATATACACACTTAGTGCACATTTAGTTTGGGTTTTGTTAAACTGTACTGAGTTTTGTATTTCTATCGCTAGACCTTTTCCAAATGTCCAAAGATTTAATTAAAATCCGATGATCCTCTGCCAGGTCAGCTCACACTTTGCCTGTAATCGCTTATTGGTCTTTATGTCAAATTTTGTTTTACAGTCAATAATAAACAGTGCCTGTTAGGCAATATTGCCATGATGCTATACGCTTAGAAGTAGCCGGATTTATTTCCATATTTTTAGCATGTGATATTACTTAATAACCCACACGGTCCACTCTATAGTTTAACGTTTTATGTGATTGGGCTCCTAAAGAAAGCATAATGTGCAAACAAGGAGGAATGCAAACATGCTTTTGTGTCGTGTGTACTGTATACACATCATCTCTTTCCCTCAGCAAATATTAAATGGTGCCTGGTATGGTCGATTGAAAACCAATGCATCATAGATTGAAGACTCTAATCTGCCCATAGATATGAATAAATGTGTGAATGGTACTGTCTTCCAGAGAATATTTTTTCTTTGCACCCAAGACCAGGACAAAGCAGTTCTTTAAGATGGATGGAATTAATTACTGTTCACCAAAGTAAGAATGCCGCGGGGGTAGTTTCTCTCAAATTGGCAAACAACACTGACTCTCCATATGCAATCAAAAAAAGGGGGTCAAACAGGGACACTTATCAGACTCTATTCACTCCGCCTCTTAGAGCTGCAGCTATTTTGTCTTGACTAACTCTTACCTGGTACTTGGCTGGCCTCTTTTTTCCTCTCCCTCTGTGTTTATGGCTTCTCCATCCATCTCTTTCTCTCTAGCTATCTTTCTCACTTCTTCTTTCTGTGCTCTGTGCTTGAACTACCAGAAGCATTCAAATGCAGTGTCTCTGACCTGTTCTCTCTCTCTCACACTCTCTCTCTCTCTCTCGCTCACTGATGCAATTATGCAATACATGATAATTTTTTAATTTGGCCTTAATGCAGATCAAGCTTTGCGATTCACACACTGTACTCAACCCAGTCTCACAGTAGCTTTATTTGTAGCACTTTTTTAAAATCAGTGTTCTGGCACTTGCATAGCAACATATAAAATTTTCATTTGAATTATCTGTACAGTATGTGGTAATATTGATTAGCATCTATAGTCTCACAACCTACGTTGGGTTGAGCGTTTGAACCTTGCCTGCTGGACAGGCCGAAAAGTCAACACCCTAGTCTAGTAAATGATTAGGATCCATTGATGGATCCAGATTTGGTGTACATTCCTTACTTTTCAGCTACTGTATACATATGGTACCATGGTTTCCTATGCAATCGTTTTAATGCAGGTAAGCTACAGTAAATAAGTTGGGAGTTTAATGGAAAGAACATTTGGAGGCTGGATGACTATTCTATAATAAGCACAGAAGCAGGAAGTGTGCATACATCAAACATTATGACAATGAAATAATGGCTATGAAAAACATGAAAAAAAAAGTGTTTGGCTATGGATTTGCACTTCTAACACAGTTTAAGAGAAAGAACAAGCAAGTAAAAAGGGGGAAAAGGGGGGAAAACTACAGTACAGTACTGTATGTAGCACTATATGTACAGCCAGATGTCATGTATAAAGCAGAATTCACTACCAATACAGCCATCTAATATTCATGATGATTAAAAGGCTTAAGTTTAGAATCAATTTATTATGCCTGTGATTCATTTCATAAGAGCAAAGCTGGACATAACCGAGCTTAAAATCAATGTCTCTCCTCGATTATCCCTCGTATAATAGCTGTCTGCAGGTTTCCAATTACTGTGACAAGCCAGGCTGGCTTCTAGGTAATATCAGCAAGTTTAAGGTGTTAATGAAAAGAAGTCCCCGAGTTCCTCTTGGTCATTACAAACCATTATTTGTATTGATTATCAGCATTATGGATAGCCCATAGTGACGCTTAGAAAGATGTTTCGAACGTCCTTTTGCTCACCTACTGTATGTGCATAACGTTCTCTGTCGTTCCATTTGTCTGTCTTTCCTTGCTCCCCTTAACCCTTACTCCGACAACACACACCAACACCACCATGATGAACAGGACTTCATGAATAATACATGAGCTGTCAATCATTCCTTTCCTCTCATCTTCTCTGCAGCAGCCATGAAGGGACACACACACTTTTACCTTCTGTTCCATTTCTATCCACTGCACCCTCAGTCCATCTCAGACACATACTAATCAGTCAATATACAGACACATGTGTGTGTAACAAGTGTGTGTGTGTGTGCGTGTATGCACACCTGTCAAACACAAGGAGTTCCATGCATCACATTACTCCCTTGGAAAAAGTCATCAATAAATGAAGT
This sequence comes from Clarias magur, assembly GCA_013621035.1. NCBI lineage: Eukaryota > Metazoa > Chordata > Actinopteri > Siluriformes > Clariidae > Clarias > Clarias magur. The sequence continues at coordinate 2,060,224 of QNUK01000014.1, read as the reverse complement.
GGACAGTTTCTTCATTATGTACAGAGTGTAGTTAGACCTGTGTCCCTGTGCATGTGTGTGTGTGTGTGTGTGTGTGTGTTAAGGCACTTAACATAAGTAGGGTCTCCCCTGAGGACAAAACCTGTAAATATTAGACACTTTTATTACTCGTTGAATTAGTCAAAGTTCCTTTTACTTCATTCAGGGCAATTTTGCGACCACCTAATAGAAATGTGGAAATCTATAATCATATTACCTGGATATAAATGAATAGACCGGAGTGAATTGGAAATTTTGTTAGGAAAAAAGTCTAATCTCTTAACATTACAAAGATTTCTAAGGATTGTCCAGTTTAATTTTATCGATCATACACCCTTCGTTCATGTGCAACTGAAATCTGTAGCTGCTACAGCCTAATCTGTGTTGGCTTAAAAAGTAAATTTTTTTAGGCTCTCAAAACCCGGTGCCTAGAGTTTCCCTGTATACTAATCCCCACTGGTTCTTTATAGGCAAAGGTTTTAGAAAGACATAAATACAATCTGCTTGTACTTCACTGTAAGCAGGAATAAGACTCGAAAAAAGTACTCTAAGTACAAGTACTCCGGAAAAAAACTGATTCCTGGACATCTATCTGACTAGGTTACTGATATATATTACTTTAAACACAACTGAAGTTGATGCTGTTACCAAGCCTAGTAGAGATTGGTATCGACAAGATTTGACTTTAAAAAAAGTCAAATCTTGTCACGGCCCGCCCCAGCGCCCCAGCTCCGCGCCAACTAGACAGTCTTTTAGAGCGCCCCGAGCCGAATCCGACAAGCCCTGCCCCATTTTTGCCCTGTAGCATTTTTGCAATCTGTCATTACTTTGGGAGCTTCCCTAACAGGTTTCTACTCTTGCTACCTTGTATAATGCCAGTAATCTACACAATTAAACATTGGGCGGGATCATTGCCCAGGTAACCATCCTTGCAGACTGCGTAGATTAGAGGAAGGTTTTGTTTCTGTCCTTGCCACATGGGATGAAGCTCATTTGTTATATGGTGTGAGCATCATCATAAACACTTACATTTAGATTAGATGTGTGAAACAACAAGTCTCTATTTAACATATAGTGAGTTACAGTACAGGATTTTAATTAAAGAATGTAGTGAGTAGAAGTAAAAGGTAACATATACAGAAAATAGTCAAGTAAAGTACAAGTACAGACCAAAGGTTTGGACACACCTTCTCATTCAAAGAGTTTGAATTTGTATTATGGCAAGAAAAAAGCAGCTAAGTAAAGAAAAACATTACTTTAAGAAATGGAGGTCAGTCAGTCCGAAAAATTGGGAAAACTTTGAAAGTGTCCCCAAGTGCAGTCACAAAAACCATCAAGCGCTACAAGAGCAGGTCAATGCCACACAGAGTTCTAGCAGCAGACACATCTCTAGAACAACTGTTAAGAGGAGACTGTGTGAATCAGGCCTTCATGGTAGAATATCTGCTAGGGAACCACTGCTAAGGACAGGCAACAAGCAGAAGAGACTTGTTTGGGCTAAAGAACACAATAAAGAACACAATAAAGAAAACTCTTTGAATGAGAAGGTGTGTCCAAACTTTTGGTCTATAGGTACAGTAACAAAGTACAGTGGAACCTCGGATTGCGAGGAACGTGGTTTAAGAGTGTTCCGCAAATCGAGCAAAGGTTTTTAATAATTTTTTATTCGGAAACCGAGCAAGCATTAGTTTACAAGCGCCGAGTATCATGCTTCACACATGCATCTCTTATTTTGACACCGAGCGTCACTCTCTTTCACCCCCCCCCCTCCCCTCCCTCCCTCCCCCCACGGCTTTGCAAACACACAGAAACTCTGCTCCTGCGTGCGCAATTTGACACTGACACACACACGCACAGACGCTCTCGACTTTTCACCCCCTCTCCGGCTTCACAAACACACAAACTCTGCTCTGTCGCGATTCTTTACAACTTTTGTCTCAAGGTGTTGATGAGTTTAAACTATGCATTACACCATGTGATTTGAATACAGATTGAAGCCTCTCTGAAACAACTGGAATAAAAGGCAGACACTGTCCATAAGATAGGCTCCATATACAGCATAAAACATATAGACAATGGATGGATGAACGGATGGGCGGATGGATGGCTGGATGGATGGATGGATGGATGGATGGATGGATGGATGGATGGATAAATGGCACAACTGTACTTTATTTTTCTTGAAACTTGATTCATTATGCAAAGCTTGCCTTTCAAACATTTAAAGATTTATACAGACTGTCATCTCATACTTGTCCAGGAGCATCATCTGCAATTCTCACCAGTAACAAAACTGCTGCTATTGCTTTATCTGGTTTTAGTGTAAATTATTTTTTGCTCGCAGGAGAATTATCAGACTGATTGCTCGCAGGATAATTATCACACTAAGATGAGGATGGAGTGAAGGATGATTGGGGCGTGTCTATGAAATGACTGACAAGAATGAAATGACTGACTGGCCATTGAAGCACAAAAATTATTCTGCACCATAAGGTAGTTTTCCAAACACGTTTCCTCAGCGTACATAAGACATATGTCCTTACATTTCAACACTTCAAACCCATTCTGTAAAACTGCTTTGCGCCAGTAATCATTGTTTAAAGCGGAATATACTGAATTTAATTTAACTTGTCCTGGGGCCATGGCTTAGACCATCCTGTCATCAAATGTCATTATTTTATACCTATTAATCTTTAGAACAGAGTTGTTTGCACTTTCCACTTTCTCTGAAACAATTCTTAAACAATTTATAACTCTTATTAACGGGGAAGACAGTTTATACCTGCTATAACATAAGTGATAACAGTAATCAAAGTGTTCCCCAGTCGTTCAATTATAACAAAAAAATAACTGTATTGGCCATACGGTGTGGTGCGTCGTTTTTAAGAAAAAAAATGAACGATTGTTAGTGCTGAAATATCACTGTGGTATTTTAGAAATAAAACATTGTGAAACATGCTGAGTGTGAGATTATTCTCACTTCACGTCTTCACTGGTTCTGTTCCTTAAACAGCATGCCATGTTATCTTTTATTCCTTACACTCAGTACTTACAGTTATGCTCATTCCTTACAAAACACATTCTGTACATTACCCTTTCTAAATTGTTTGTTACTTTCTTACTTGTATTTCTTGTTATGCTGTTGTCGTAAGTCGTGATATTTATCAATTCTGAAGGATTTTTCCAATTTACTTAAACTATGCCTTCGAAGCACTGTATGGTGACAAACATTGGACATCATATGTCACATTTAATTTCTTTACCATACAGTATATGGGCAGTACCTTCTATAATATGTATGTGATTGTAGAACATCAGTACTAGTCACAGTGCTTGGACAATATGTCCAGTATGTCCAGTTCATGTGGTGAGCATTTGGCTGACAAGAGGCCATTGAAGCACAATATTGTATAATATTGTGCTTTAATCAGTGAATTCCCATTTAAGGACATGTTATGAAATACCTCATAGGTGAAAATGGACTTTGCTTTTCATTTCATAGATTCAAATAACATGAATTATCATCAGGGAAATACAATTATCATTACTTCCTCTGGTAAATGAAAACATTTATATTTGTCTAAATATGGAAAGTTTTGCTGAAAATAATGTAGAATGTCAACTTTTTTGGGTTTCAATTTAACTGACAAACTTTAGGTCAATATAAAATACAAAAAAATGCATATGTTGTGCTGATATAAGATTTCATGAATTTGTAATGTAAATATCATTACATCAAACATTTGTGGTATGAGAAAGGTCTGTTTTAAACTCTGCCTTACACTGTTAATACGAACATCATTACAACTGGAGTTAAAGTCAATCTTCAAATGTATGAAATGACATCAGAATATGATTCAGTGAACTTTTAAGAGAGAAGAACTGACAACAGGATGCTTTTCAGAATGGCGTTAGTCAGTTGAATGACTGCACAGTCACACAGGTCGGAGTTGAGCATAAGGAGGACGAGAGACTCGTGACACAGTTTCGACACTGAATAAAGAATGTGCTTTCTCCATATTCCGTGCTGCCGTATTCCTGAAGAAATGGTTTAAACAATCAGGAAAAAATTATAAAAAATGGACACTATGCCTTCTAATTTCTAATTACAGGAACCTCATACACACAAGCCTGTTATGTACACATGGATACTGTGTATGTAAAGACTGAGTAATGTTCTTTGTAAGATAGTTGACCAGTTGTCAACATGCCCTTGGAATTATTTATGTAAAATAGCCATTTGATAAAAGTGTGGACAAAAAGTTGAAATGAACGAGACTCATGTCTTTTCTCTTTTTGTTACATGTCAATCATATTTCACATCATATTTCTCTGAAGTCTTTTTTTGATCAGGCTGTTCTAATCCAGATCACAATCTTTCCAATGAAACACCAGCCGAACAACCCAGGGATGGTTTTTTGAGAGAATAGTGGGGTGCCTGGGCTCTAAGCAAAGTATTAATGTGCATCCTGACTGGAGAGCACGAAATACACCCCGTAAATGGGGTCCACTTTGTCTAGGAGACGCTGTTTCGAGGGCTCCTTTGACGCACATGACCACATCTCTAGTGTAAAAGCGAAGGCTTTTTCATGCGTCCTGGCCAGCAACAAAGGAAGCCATATAGACTGGGTTGTTTGCTTTGCCTGGAAATTGAGGCTGTTTGGAAATCGTACTGAAAGGAAGCATTCTCCATCACTAGGCTAAGGGATAAAGATGATGCTATATCAGTAGAGACATAACATACTTTACGGAGGTGGAATCATATGCCATTCAGTGTGTATTCCCACCTCACACCTGGCATTCACAGGATTCACTGAATTGGTTACTGAGAATGATTGAATGAATGAATTAATTAATTAATTAATGTGTACAAGCTCAGTTGTCTCACAAAACTAACACTATATAAATCGCAGTGCTTTCTTATTTAAAAGTCAAACCACGAAGTAGAACTCTTGTTTCTAGTAAGATAATTGATCCTTGAATTTATAACACCTTTAAGCTTTGCATGAGCCTCTAATCAATTTAGCATGAAAGCTGATAAACGGGTAGGACCATAAAGGAAATCAGATTCTAGGCGCGTGCTTCACGTGACCAATCCACCGCGTCCTCGTGCGCCGTAAACCCGCCCACGAGCGACAGAGCCCCCCCACACAAACATATATACACGCGAGCGCGCGCGCACAATCTCGCGCCCAATCGCTCCACCTTGAGACGCGCCGCGAATTCAGAACAAGCGGCAGGAAGCAGAGGCACTGTCTGCACTCCGAGCATCAATAATCATCACGCGCATGGGTGCAAAACCTATACCTGTGTGCAGACTGAGTCGAACACAGTGTAATGAACTGTGATATTGTGTGTGGTGTGTGCGAATTGCATGATAAAAAGCTGCCTGACTGATCCGTTGCTTGTTCCTTAACAAACTCAACAGAAATCGCAATATGATCGCATGTATTGTGGATATAATGCACGAGACCGAGCATCTTACACACTGATGCGCGCGCCGCGCTTATTACTGTCCTCGCTGATCCATTACCTCACACCAAAAAAAAAAAAAAAAAAACCTGGGAATGGAGCAAAAGCATTACTCTCTTTTGCCTGGCGCACCGTGTGTATCACACAAACACACTCTCTTACATGTACACACAGGGACGGACGCACTCGGTGTTGAGCAGCAGGTGTTGCATGTCTAAGGCAAAGCTTTCACTCTTAATTACCAGGTTTTCCCCAATAATAATAATATGGTTATAATATAATCATAATTATAATAATAATAATATGGCTGTCCTAATAACCTTTTTGAAATTCTCATAATGCCTCCCCTCTGAACGTGCAGTTCCCTCAGAGGGGAGACACCGTCCTATAGCCATGCCTGCTTTGACCTTGTGTTTTTACGTCCTCTCGGATGGTTTTTTTTTTTCTTTTGCTCCCAACAAGTAGCTCCCCGTTATGCATTTAACGCTTATGCAAGAAGTCACCTTGGGCTGAATCAATGGCACTTGGTTCAGGTGGCACACCGGGCAGCGCGGGGCAATGTCACACAGCTGACAGTGTAAAACTATATCCTGAGGTGGTGACACAGGGGTAAGGACAGGTAGTAATGACCCGAGCCTCTCACAGGTGCTTAGTAGCCAAACCCCGAAATCCTCCCTTCCTGTTCCCCTCGGATTCTACATGGACACCTCCAGAGTCGCGCTCAAGGTTCAAGCGCCTTACCTTTGTTATGGTCTTCTTCTCTGTTCAGATACATGGCTCGCTGATTTGCCCTTCGACGGCGGAGACGTTTCTTCGGTGGGTAAAGGTACTCCTCCGGTGGGAAACTCTCGCATCCGCGTCTCTCTCTCTCTCTCTCTTCTCTCTTTGTGTTTATTGTCTTGTTGCTCGGCGAGAGGACGCGCTCCGGAGTCCTCCCAGAATTACGCACGGGCAGGTAGTCAGTCTCTCTCTCTCTCTCTCTCTCACTCACTCTTTCTGTGTGTATATGTCTCACATGCACTCTCTCTCTCTTTCTCTGTCGCGCTCTCTCTCTCTCTCTCTCCACACACACACACACACACACAAAGTATCCAGTTATGGTCCTAATAAGAATCTTTGCATTAATTTTTCTAGATAGAGCTTGATAGGTTTTTTGACACTGTGTGTTGGTGTGTCAGCTGTAAATAATTACAGAAATCCCTCTACTCTTTCTGTGCCCGGATTGTTTTCAAGCTGATGGTGCACATGTGTGACTGTGAGAGCAAGAGCACTAATTGAAGGGGCGTGGCCTCTTAACCAAGCTCCCAACACCGGGCAATTAGAGGCGCGCGCGTCTCCCGTGTGAGGCTCCCGCTGGGAACGCGCTCTCTGTCGTGCAGGTGGATCCCACGTGACCCTGCCTTCATTACACGCACAGCTCTTACTTCATCCGTTTCGTCATATATACACACACACATACGACGGAGAGAGGGAGAGAGAGATTTTTGCCATTGTGGAGATCAGAAGTTTTCGCGTCAAAGTGGTGACGTCTAGAGGATTAAGTTCGCCATTGCAATCAGCGTCAGCATCCAGCCATCCATCCATGCATCCATGCTGTGCCTCTTTAAACGATCTCAGAAGCAGCTCACAGGAACGGCAACCATCTTCCTGGATGCTGCGTGTCGGTTATTCAGCATTAGTTGCATTAGAATTTGTGCAGCATTAACCTTGAGCACTTTGTAACGCTGTAATATGGGATTAATGCCATTCGTGATAGTGCCTAAAGCAAAGCAGCTTGCTTCTGAAGTTTTTTTTCTTTTCTTACTCACACACATCCCTGAGGTAAACTAAGTAATCCTATCAATGTAGGCAAGTTCACCCTGTCACTTAGAGCCATGCATTTTTCTTTTCTTTTCAGAAGCCTTTATTTGTCACATATGCATTTCCCCAAAGTGAATTCTTTTCTTCACATATTCCAGCTTGTTAGGGAGTTAGCCATAATAGAGCACCCCTGGAGTGGAAAGAGGATTTAACAGCCGTGCTTAAGGGCAAAAAGTGGCAGGTAGAGGGTTTTGAACCCAGCACTTAACCGTTGAACTACCACTGCTTGTGCACCTAACATAAGGAAGGCATTTTGGCACAATGCCTAACAACTCTAGGGTCATCGGTTCAATTCTGTGTATGTGCTAATATGCCACCCTTATTTTAGGTCCACGGCATATTAGCAAGGGTCTTCGGTTCATTCCTGAACTCTGGATAATGTCTGTGTAGAGTTTCTGTGCTGGTATTCACATACTGTATTGTAGGTTTGCTCTGGATTATATGGTACACTCCCAAATCTAGATCGACTGCTGTAAAATCGCCCCCAAGTGTGTATGTGTGTTTGTGTGCGCGTGCATGATGCCCCGCAATGCACTAGTGTCCGTTGCCTAGTGAATTCTCATACCTTTTGTGAAGTGTTCCCGGGATTAGCTCCAGATCCACTGTGAAAGCAGATGAAAAGAAGAATAACATTCACAGCCAAGAAACAGATCCTCTCAAAACAAAGGATTACCATAAAATTATTTATCCTAGGTACGTATTATCCAAGACCTGAAGTTCTGTGCAATGTCTCTGCTCAAACTCAATTAAAGTCACATTTTATTTTAAATATTTATGTTAAATACATTAAAAATGTACTCCACTGCATCATATAGGGGTGCAGTAAGAGGAGGGGGGTGTAAGTAAGTATGCTTCCAAGGGCCCAAGGGTTCAAAAACTCCATGGCATTTAAAAACAATTGCTTTGTTGTTATTAAGGGGTCCAGAATCTAAGTGTTACCCCTGTCACCATATACTACGTCTCTAGGAGCTATAGGGCAAAGAGTAAAGCAGGGCTTTCACACAAATCCCAAATCTGCTGGGAAAGACCTGACTGAGAGAATCGAAACTATTCTAAGACTGGTACTGAACTCATAAGTAAAATCATCAGGTGTGTTTGTGCTCAGAAATCTTTAAACTGACTCTTAAAACAAATACTGGCATCACCGTATTATAGCCGTGTGTCCCCAATTTGCTCAGTGAAGCAGTGCCTTTTAAAGTTATGATATCATTTAATTGTCAGGATGCCAAGCAATAAAATTAATGGGCTTAGATAGTGATTGCAAGGTAACAAAGTTTGTGAGTATGCAATCTCATCCTAAAGTGTTTCCCTTGGCTTTAGAGCTTTCCATTAGAAGATGCTGGAGATATGGGTATGTTAGGGTATTTAGGAAACTAAAGGTTTATATCCATCGACGAACTGAAATGACGGGTCACTTTGTGTGCTTACAAAGACGTCTGGTGCTTATAATGTGCAGAGAGCACTTTTGTCAGTCTGATGCTTGTAAGGGGGCTGGGGTCTTCAGTAACTGCTGGACTATGAAGCAAACATGGTTGCAAACCCAAATCTTGTTAGGAGAAGACCACGGAATTCATACCAGGAAAGCATATCAGGCTCAGCTTGTTACCCGAGACTCGTGTACAGCGGTTGGTGTATTGACAGTAGTAATGATATCTGCTGATATTATTGTGTATCAGTGTTTCAGTTATGGTCCTGATCTCATTTTCCAATTTCTACTGTTCCACTTCCTGCAGGATACAGTTACAGCCAGTCCTACATAAAGACCACAATCCTGGTCCTTTTTTGAAAACATCTGTATAATCCATCAGGCTTATATATATATATATATATATATATATATATATATATATATATATACCCCCATTAAACTCTATATCCATGGATGTGGGTGTAGTTTCTCAGTGATGTGAAATAAAAGGAACACGAATGCTGAAAATGTATCTCCCCCACCCTCTCTGTCAGTTTCTTTCATCTCTATAAATATTTCCATTGCTATTTTCTCCTCGTAAAAAGCAGATTTCCATTGATTTAGTGACCCATATACACATCAGCAGCACCACCACTCTCCTACTTGCCCCCTACCTCCCCACTCTATGCTTCAGTGGTCACCCCGTCTATCTTCAGCTCTTCATCACACTGTCTCTATTTTTCCCCCACTTTCAGCTCCACTTATCTGGTCCATGTTCTCTCTCTCTCTCTCTCTCTCTCTCTCTCTCTCGCACGCGCTCTCTCTCTCTAGCCTGAGTAGAAGAGGGGCTAATAATAGTTCAGGGTGGAGGCTTAGAGTGGCCAAGAGACACAAGGAAGGAAATGTTCAATGTACGATTCCAAATACACACACACACTACTAAAATTATCTGTATTTATAACTCGGAAGGCATTACGAAGGCACCAAAGTCAGATTTTTCTATAGCTTTAAAGAGACTCTCCAGATTAAAGAGACGTAGCAGGATCGTCAAGGACAGCACAATGTCACAGGAGCTTAATAGTGATATATAAGCAGCATATTCTTGATATGATGAGCGAACAGACTAGGTCAGCTCATATTTCACTGCCAAGGAACCAAATCACACCCTGACTAGCACTGAGCTCCAAATAAATTTCTTAATACAGCTGACCCCGAATGACGCACCAGCTGTGAGATGCAACCGTGACATGCATTGTGCCTGCTGCATCCTGATGGGTTGCGTTCTAGTTCTGGGTGTCATATCATACTCCAGGGTAATCTCATATGTCATTACTGTCACAAGACATGCAGATATGCTGACAGTTATGAACTGTAGCATGAGATGGTGCACTGTCTGATAGATAGTCAGGTCTGGTAGAGTGTATGAAACCTGACCATGAAGTAATACCTGAATTCAATAACCACTTGCAGACTCTGATTCTCTCTCTCTCTCTCTCTCTCTCTCTCTCTCGCTCTCTCTCTCTCTCTCTCTCTCTCTCTCTCATCAGTGTGCATGTGAGTGCAGACATCTGATTTGTTTCAGTAAGTAATTCATACTATTGCTAATCATTGGATATATTTGTCAATGATTAATACAGTGACTTTGTACCTTTTTCTCATAATGAAAACTTTCTCTGAGGTTTCATCCTTTGGGAGTTTGAAATGAGTGGTATAAAGCAAATTATTTTAAATTACCTTCTTTCTTAATCACAGTGGTATTGCTCTCCTGTGGGACACAAATTAAATAAAAATAAATTTTTGCATAATCTACCAGATTATTCCTTTATTTTTGTTAAACTCATTTTACAGTCCATAAATGAATGCTTACCTGTAATTTCATCTTCTATAGTTTTTTTTTTTTTTTTTTCAGCACAAAATAGTTAATATGATTCATACAAGATGAATTTTGGTTCATTTTGTTCCCCAAACATAACTGAGAGAAAATTAGAAACCAGATGACAAAGGCAAATAAATAGCACAAATACGCACATGTTTGTTTTTGGTGTTTCTATGACCAGAGAATAACAATGATATGCTCATTTTATGAGTTCTAAATTTTTATAACTTTTTTTTCTATATAGGCACATATATATATATATTTTATCATCATTGACCGATGCCGAGTTGCCTGCACGTATCTGTGCCACTTGGGTTTTAAGGGTTTTATTTGCCACCTAAATCAAGACACATGCATGTACTGTATGCTTGGTACTGTTCGACCAGGGTGCATCCCCGACTCATGTCCAGTGTTCCCAAGATACGTTCTGTATCCACAGCATAAACATGAAGTTTGTTAAAGATGAATGAATGTAGATTATATAATATGCCAGAGAAGTAATAACATTTATTTCTTAACTGCGTCTTTATCACAAAGCTAAAAAAGATGCTGGCCATTTTGTGACTTGATGTGAACATGGTGTTGGGACTGGGTGTGGGTTTTGGGACAAAACTTGACGGGAGTACAGCTCATCAACAAGGCTGGAGTTATGATGCCCTCAAATCCTAGCGATAGTGTCAGCATGATAGTCACTAGGCTGGGTGTGTATGGTGTGCTCACCCCTTGTGGGGTGCCAGCATGACGTTTAAGAGGCTGGAGTGTACTGCTTGTATGAGGATCCTCAGGTCCTGATGGTGGGGTAAGCACAGGTTGTCCCTGCACACAATGTCCCTGCAGCCAGGTGGTGAATAAAGTGCACCTCTCTCGAACCCAAATAATGGGAACATCATTGCATCCTCGGCACCAGCGGGTGCTGCTAAGCTAGGATGAGATGGGTCAGTGTTTGGTTGAGATGAGGCAATGCATGGCTTGGGCAAAGCAGGGCATGGCTCAAGCGTGAAAAAAGCATCTCAGGGATACCAGGGCTAACAGGAAGCATCCCAGTGCTAACAGAATTATCAGGACTGAGCTCAGAGCTATCATAGCTAACCAGACAATTTTCCAAATTATCATGATTAACAGAACAGAATTCAGAAGTTTCTGAGTTGAGCCATCTGGGTGGCAAGGACTGCACTTTCATGTTTGAGCTCCTGTAACACACACACACACAAGCGCACAAACACACACACACACACACACACACACACACACACACACACACACACACACACACACACATCCAGCTCAATCTGCACCATCTACCCTTCATGGTCATGAGGTACAGGGTTTCCCCTCACTCTTATCACTGCCATGCTCTGAACCATCAGGCGTTCCTTCACGCTTGGTATGGGGAACCAGTCCAGCTAGGCTGCGTCATATCTCACAACACACTCCTTGTTGCTGGTCAGCTCTGGGAATATAGCCCCCCTTAAAAAAGTATTTAAAGGAACCCGTCTGCTACACCAAAGTACTGGTCTTACAATGTGTTTGACACCTGATCTGTTTTGTCTGTATTCTTGTCACTGTTGTTTGTGTTTACCTATTCCTGCTCTTGGTTCTTTTCCTGTGCTCATATATATTTTTTTATTAAATGGTTTTATTTTCATTAAACATCTATATCTCTTACTATACTGTGCCTGAGACATTATTTGACAGTTCTCTCCCACACCCCTATTGACCATACCTCTACCCTGGATTTTGAGCACGCTTTACCCTACTGTGAACGATTCCATACGATAATATTCACAGTTATCAGTTGCAGAAAGGCTGATTCCATTTCAAATCTCCCAGCGGGTCCCAGATGACCCTCTCAAATTGTCCTGAAAAAATTGCTCCTATACCAAACTTAGGCGGAAACCTGAAGTATTGGGTGTCACTCTCAAGTAGTTTGAAAACTGCAGCCATTCAAAATTCTAATAATTTTTTTACATTTTGCCAAACGAGCCTCTCAGAGCAACTTCCAACATGAATAACTCTTTTGTGTAGACTTCAAAAATTTCATCAAATTGAGTGTGTCTAGCATAGTTTTCCATATCTGAGGCTCTGAAAATGGCTGAAAATAAGAATCGCAATAAAACCTTCCTATCTTTGAGTGTTTGTAACTTAGGAAATACAAGAGATCATGTTTTCATAATTTTCTTCCAAGGACCTATGACATGTTGGACTCAATATATCCTGACATCATACACATAGCTGTCATAAGAGTGCATAAGAGTATCATAATGGAATGGAACTGCATAGAAGTAGAGTTATTCATGTTGGAAGTTGCTCTGAGAGGCTCGTTTGGCAAAATGTAAAAAAAATATTAGAATTTTGAAAGGCTGCAGTTTTCAAACTACTTGAGAGAGACACCAAATACTTCAGGTTTCTGCCTAAGTTTGGTATAGGAGCACCTGTGAATTTTTTCAGGGAAATCTGAGAGGGTCATCTGGGAAATTTCTATGAAATTGGGAGATTTGAAATGGAATCAGCCGAAAGCAAGACATAATGTAGGGAAAGGTAAAACATAGGAGGCCAGTATTTTAGATGTGAGTCAGGCAGTTTTATCATGGCTCGGGGATACGGAGAAAGCTTTCTACTGTGACGGTATCCAAGCACTAGTGAAACGCTTGGTTAAGTTCATTAGTGTAGTGGGGGATTATATTGAGAAATAGTAGTTTTTACACTCATAACTGTGTTGTGTATTTCTCCACAATCAAAAGTCCTGGTTTGACTTGACACCCCTTGTACAATGCTGTGACCTACGGTGACTAAGCTACAATTAGTCGATTAACACTGGGCTCAGTTATATAGAGTACAGTAGTAGTTAACCACATAAGGTGATGTCATGGCCTGTATCAGACTTCTACAATGTCACTGTGTGATGTAGCCATAGATGCAGTGCAAAAGTGTTCATAATTTCTTTGTATAATCTTCTAGACTGTTTTTTTTATTATTATTATTTTATTTTTTATGGTTTAAATTTGACTTGGCAATGTTGCCATTTCAGAAACATTTAAAGTTTACCTTATGTTGTAAACCTACTGTAACTCCTTCTAAAATTCCACCAATTCATTTGTGTCCTCTGTAATGGACAATCCCTATGTGTATCTGTCCTCAGTCACATTTGAACTACCCCAGTAAGCCCTGTCCTGCTGTGTTATTAAGAGGACACCCTGGGCGCCATCTTGTGGAACAGAGCACTGCATGCACACCATGACCTTGACTCACTGTGGGGATTTGGCAAGTGTGTGTGATTTCAAACTACAAGTCTGAAGCGCTTGTCTAGAAGTGTGTCAGTGTGTTAAGAAAGTTTGCTGCGTAAAAAAAAAAAGAAAAGAAAAAAAAAGCACGCAAGTGGATCATGACAAAACCCATTTTATTGAACAACCATCTCTGAAACAGGAGTGCAACACTTTTGTCTTTCCATGTTTTGCAAGGAAAAGAGGGACGGGTTACATACTTTATGTTCATTGAATTTGGCATCATTTCTGCCATTGTACTGTATGTGTGTGTGTGTGTGTCAAAGTGTTTCATTGCATTACTCCTCTCGGAGGACAAAACAACAAAGTGTTGGGAAGTTAGATGTGCTGTTTCTACAACCTCAGCAAAAAAAAAGCTATTTGACAGATTACTCCTCCTGTTTATAGTGTCTCATTATTATTGCATATAGTGTAAATAAGCTGGTTATTATATAATCTATCCGTACAGTATTACTCAGATTCATTGCTCACATCATCAACATGTATTTAAAATCTTAAATAACTGACACCTAAACTATTCAATTGGAATCAACATTGGTCATAATATTCAAAGGTTTTATATTCCATGGTTTCGTTATCAGGCTTAAAATACATTATGGACCAAAATACATAATTTATAGACTATACAATTGTGCGATTATTAAAAAACACACAAAATCTAATTCATGTCACACAACAGTTATTTAGGTATTCACTAAACATTATAAGGATTACATCAGGGGTTCTTTACTCTAACATACTGTTGAGAAATCCTTACATTTATTATGTTACTTATATGTTTGCGTGTGTATGTGTGTGTGTGTGTGTGTGTGTTTTGGATGCACGTGTAAAGCTTGTGCCTGGTCTTTCTTTGTGCTTTTTGCTTCTTTGTGATTATTAACTTTTTTTTTTTTTTTGGTGTTTAGACCTCCATCTCCTAAAACCTCTCCATCCAGGGCAGATTGGAGAGTCTCAAGGAAAACAAAACTCTAAAACTTAAACATCATACTAAGTGATAGTCACATACACGCACATGTAAATGCACACACCACACCTGCCATACACAACCCCACAGAGTATACAGTACTGTAGTTACACTTTACAATCAGTTCACAACTGATATAACAATCAGACATTGTCACAATTACAACTGCAGAGATTTAAATGGGGGAAAAAAAATCATAAATCTCTGCTTACAATCTGGAATTAAAAACATCGGGAATCATCACATGACATTACAATCGAAACACGAATTAAAAAAAATAGCTATAATAATCACAGTTATGTAAAGAAATAAATTATCACAAAAGAGCATTCGGAATGTGTCGGAAATGAACGAACAAAAAAAGCAGAAGAAGAAAAATAGAAGAAGCACAAGGCAAACATGGAGCGCAAGGTCACTGAGAGACATTCACAAAGCTTTTGCAGCAAGACACCGAACATATCCAAAAAAAGGTATAAAGGAAAGACTGCAGAGAAACTCATGACTCAGAGTAATAAGTAGGAGAACCATGTAAACAATCGCCTGGTGTCCAAACTTCACAGCTGTCTAAGCTTTGGGCCGTCTGACCCATAAACTGTAGCATAAATAAATAACTGCATCATGGTATTAAATAACATTAAGTGTTTCTGTTTAAAGGGTTCAGAACACCAGCAGAAGCAGATTCACATAAAATGCTTTTCGCTTCACAGTTCCAAAGCACTGCAGTAAAGATCTTAGCTTAAATGGCTTTATCCTGTACAGCATGCTAACGCTAAACGGCTAATCTCCAAAGAGGTAGGCTGGCAGCAGGCCTCAGGAGCATAGGTCTTTTGATTAGGGATTTGATCAGGGGTTGTTTGGCAGTCATATAACAAGCTCTTTCTCCGCAAGAAAAGGCCTTTTAAAAAAAAAAAAATTTTTTTTGACTACAATTGCTCACCGTCGTGTATATGCTTAGCTCAGATGTTTTCGAATGCTGACTCGTTCAATTCATCAGCACTTCTTCTAGCTAAGAGCAGAACTTTTTCCTATGAGGAGTGTTCAAATCAAACTGGGACTTTTTATAGCATAGAATAATAGCACACAGCTGTGACGGTAGAAACGACCTTTATTTCTCTATACCGAAAATCCCCTTCTCCTCCTTTAATGGCCCAAACGTTGTATGGAAATGGCTTTGAGCGAGGTCAGGACAGTACGGGATGTGGCAATCCAACTCCAAGCCAAGTTCCTGTAATGTGCAAGTCGTGCGGTAAGCGGTATGAAGTTGTGCATTGTCCTGCAAAAAAGGCCAAGCCATTTTTATTTTCCACTAAATGAAAGGGCCATAAAAGGAGTTCCTGGGAGGCCAGTGTTTCAACCTTGAAGCAAGCGGTCTGATCATGGCGCTGATGTTCTGAGAAAACTTTCTACAGTGCCTTATTGGCATCCATGGACCAGTGAAACACTGATATAAGTGCATTAGTGTAACTAATGAATTAAAGGAAGTTTGTACAGTACTTCCATAACTGTGCTCTTTTTTTCTGCACAAGCCTCCTGGTTTGACTTGAACACCCATGTCGTTGAAGAGCTTTAAACTTTGCACAGTTAAAAGAAGTGCACCATCTGTGGCACTTACTTCTTTGTCAAATTTTACATGGGGCAGTCTTTCAGATTTAATGCGCCGGGATTCGAAAGCCATTAAAAAAAAAAAAATTATAAAAAAAAAAAAGAGAGAGAGCATGAAGAAGGGAAGGGAAGTGTGCAAAATAAGCCATCATGTACACATCAAAACAAAATTTAAAAATAATAATCTGCTCATATTAAACAGTTAATACAGACAAGCAACAATAAAACAACAAATACAAATATATAATATATAAATATATATAGGTGTGTATATTATCATATAGTAAGGAATCTTGATAAATATGATTTCACGCCCAGCAGATAAGACAGAATATTTTTAAAACATCACTCAGCATGTGCTTTTGCCCTTTCACTACACAGCATTGAAAAGACATCATATGATTAGCTATCACTCTTCAAAGTCACCTTCATCTCTCGCTAAAGCCAATAACAGGCCACAACTCACCATGTGCACGAGTTGCATAGCAGGGGGCTGAGATATGAGGGGGGGAAAGCATGTTAATGAATAGAATTACTTCATTAATCTCTCACTGATAAAAAAAATGTAAATGTAAAAAAAACACTAAACTCGCAGCATGCTGTATCGAAATGGCCTTGTATGAGAGCCGCTTGAGTCGTTTGTCAGTTTTAAGAACACTTATTCTGCACAGCAGTTTGTCCAGATAGCAGCTGAGGGGAATCTCCACATTCCAAAAATCCTCTACAAAGCATTTCCACCTCACCGACTCATAATGGATAACGATCTGACGGTTTGGGTTTAGTTAACTGGTTAAAAGGTACCTGAAAAGCTATCCTTAGATTATACTCAGAGTGTGTACCGTAGAAGCATTAAAATGCAATCCAGTCAGATGCACTCTAATTACGGTGGCAATAAGTAATGTCACAAAGAACAGATTGGTACTCTTTTATGAAAGGCGATGGCTCAGCATGCGACGCCTTTAAACCAGTGTTCTCCTTTACTCAAAAGCCCACTAGGAGCAACTGGAATAAGATTTTAAACAGCAGCTCGTTAGAGCTAGCCTGCAGCAAATGCGGGCAGGATCTGCGATTACACGCAGGCAATGTTTGTGCTGTTGGGGATTTTATTTTATTTTTAAGCGCAAGGCTAAAAAGAAAATAAAAACCCTTCTTGATGTTGATGCTGGGATGCATAAAGGTTATTCTCAGAATATGTAATATGTCTGAGGAGAAGAATTCAGCTTTCTCTCTCTAACAGTTCTTAGTGCAATGACGAGCTCCATCCAGCAGGGGGCCGGTAAAGCGGAGTAGGATTACATCTGGAAACTGCTACTTACAGCTCTTAATGACAAAGCCACAGCACACATTTAGGTTATTCAAACAGCACTGCTCTCCACGGTGTAGCGCATAATGGAATATCTCTATGATAGATGAAAAGCTGTAGTGTGAGATGGCTCGAATCGATATGAGTCATCTGCGCTATTCACACTGCTATCATCAGACTCTAAGCTCGGCATCAGTGTTTGTGTTTACTCAGACCTGTGCTCAGTCTGAGACTGTAAATGGCTACACACAACCCTTTAAGCGGATTCTGGATACAATAATGTCTCAAGGTTACTCAAGGCCAAAAAAACTAAACAAAGGAAAAATCCTAGGCTTGTAAGAATCCCTATCACAATATAAGTGTAATCTACATAAGGATCTTGACAAGCATTAAAGTGTTTTGTTTGTTTGTTTTTTTCTTCCAAAGTAATTCAAATCACTTTTTAAGTTTATAAAATTCCGAACGGAATAAAATTTTTTGCAGATTTCATATGACTCTCTATAACCACAAAACCCACAACAATGGCGTGTTGAAGTAAGAATTTCATAGCCTGTGCTTCGGCTAAGGGGATTTGGCAAACAATCCTTCTGAGGGAATATCTTCTCTCATCACCATTTTGATTGTCACATTCATCCAGAATGAAACACACATTCCAATAAAAGAATTGCACAATAACAAAATAAACAAGCAAATAAAAACGAGAAAAAAAAAACCCTCCAGGCAACACATGGAGTCGAGATGGAGGCGGTAGGGAAGAGGTCTTAACTGGTGCAGTGTAGATGGGAAGGCAGAAAGCAGAACTGATTGGTTAATTGTTCCGCTTGGGTAAAAAGCTAAGGATAAATTCACCGACGCCCAGGAAGTAGACGACCTGAGCGATCCCGAAGAGCGGGGCGATGACGAGAGCGCGGCAGTACGCACCTTTCAGGAAAGCAGCGGGACCTTCGTTACGCAGGATCTTGCTGTAACACATAACAGTTGGTGTGGCATTAGACTTAATCTGATACATGTACATTTATAGACGTTCATTCATTCATTTTCTATAATTCTTATCCTGTACAGAGTCACTTCGGGGACGAGGCGGGGTACACCCAGGGTACTAATCCTGCAAATGCGCACTACAGTCTGGGAATGGCAATTTGCATACTCTAGAAGGCCTTGAACTATGGGAGGTTACCCACCAAGGAAGAACATGCAAACTCCACACACACAAACACACAGGCTCAAGACAGGAATCGAACCCCGACCTTTAAGGTCACAGTGCAATTTTGTGGCCCAAAAATGCCATTGCTGAGCTGCGTTGTGGACTATTACAGTAGGGAAAATATTGTGCATAGTTATCTATGAATATGGAAATAAATATAAATAAATACAAGTTAATAATGCTCACTTTTTTAGTTCTCAATGCTTAGGCTATATAGTTTAAACTGATTTTCCAAACCGAATTAAAAATCTATGACATTTAAAATGTCAATTTTTTTGGTTGTCTTTTTACATACAGTGCATAGCCAGACATACAGTATGTGCACTCCTGACCATCACACCCATAGGTGTTCCATTCACAAACTGTTACTAGAAAATTGAAAGAACAAAATTGTCTAGAATGGATTAGTATGTTGTAATATTACAATTCCCCTTCACTGGAACTAACAGGCCCAAACCTGTTCCTGTGTCACGACAATGTTCCTATTGATAACCAAGATCCAGGAAGATCTGAGAAGGTTTTAGTTGAAGCACTTGATTGACCTGCACATATCCGTGACCGCAACCTCAATGAACACCTTTGGGATGAATTGGAACACTGACTGCACTCCAGACTTTTTCGCCCAACATCAGTGTGCGACCTCACTAATGCTCTTGTAGTTGAATGAACACAAGTCCACACAGTCATGCTTCAAAATCATTCTGAAAGCGTTCCCAGAAGGATGGAGGTATTATAACAGTATAACAATGACTAAACCTGGAACAAGATGTACAGCACATATACAGTAGGTGTGGTGGTCAGTGGTTTACAAACTTTATAATGCCATTAAGTGTGTGTGTGTGTGTGTGTGTGTGTGTGTGTGTGTGTGTGTATATTATATGTAATACAGAAAATCTGGAGGGAATCAGTTCTAGCCAGAACAGTACAGTGTTTCTGATCTGCTAGCAGTTCCCGAAGTTTGTTTTTTATCAATTATCTTTATAATTTATGCCATTAGCTTTCAAGCGGGCCCCCAGATGGTCTCGATTTTTACTCTACGCACGTGTTAGTGAAAATGTGCAGCATTTGAGAGCCGCAACGACACACCAGAGAACCACTCGCTTAAGCTTTGAAACGGTGCTCATTTGGAAACAATGTTAACATGCTGAAACAGAACCAGTGTGAGAACTGCCAGAGATAACAGAACTTAACACATTCTGACCTTGCTGACTAACGCTGACCTTCAACTGACAATAAAAACGAGTCGACAAGGTCACTCTTACTAGCCAATGAGAAGAAAGAGAGCTTGAATCACCTGATGCAATCAGTCACCCCACTGTATGTGTCCTCCTGACTGCCACGTGTTAGCGACTGCAGCCTGGTTTTTATCACTGGAACACAAACAAAACACACACACACACACACACACAGAAGTCAGTTTTCTCCTCGTACTGATTCCTTCTACAGTCTATGTTGTATTATGTATGAGTAAATGTGCTGCAAGCTCAGTGATTCACATTTTGAAATAATAATAAGATACCTGGGGCGTTCAAGTCAAACTGGGATTTTGATTGTATAGAATTAACATGGTTATGTATAAAATCCCTTTATTTCCCTAATCTCCTGCTACAGTAATGCAGTTATCCCAAGGTTTCACTAGTGCTTGGTTACCATCAGCGAAGAAAGTTTTCTCAGTACGTCAGAGTCATGATCAGACTACCTGCATCACTCTGAAACGCTGGGCTCCCAGGAACTCCTTTAATGGTGCAAGCATATATATAAATGGCCTGGAACTCCCAGCTGAGTTCCTGTGGTGTACAAGTGATGTGTACAGTTCTTGCAGACGCATGGGTCTCTTCCTCAAGTTAGCGGGAACACTGTAGTGGGCTTCAAGCCACCTCGACCTGGATCATCATTCACAGACGTATGGCATTCTTAAAAGACGTTTGCACCGTTTTACTGCAGCTAAGAGGCTCAATCAGTTAATATCAATCAGTTTTATGCCTTCAGTCATAAGTTCACCCCAAGTCCCGGTTTGAACACCCCTAGTACTAAGTAAATAAGTTGGTTTATAATGACAGGAAAAGGCAATATGTGATATTTTTTTAGAGAATCCCATGTTATACAGAAGCTTTATGAATTAAAATCATATTTCACACTGATACTATATTGAATATGTTTTAAGCACAAGTGTCATGTACTGAGGTACAGTAATATTATTAGTTTAGTATTAATGCAGGTTCTATTATTTGTATGAATACACCATATACGTGGACGTCTCTGTTTTAAAAAAATCCCGAACTAAAAGGCATTTAGTGCTCACCACAGTTTTGTGAAAGCACTCTGTGTGCACACACTAATGATCCAATCGATAAGTTGTTTGCTGGCTGTGATTGTTCTCCTAGCTCCTCCTTCACTCTAAATGTCATCCCTGTGCTACCCTCCTGGAGACCCTGATACCAGATACTTGATGTTCTAGCTTTCTAAATCATCTCAACTATTTTTTCTTTAAAAAAAAGGACAAACTGTCCCTGTTTTTAGTAGGGCATCCAGTCTTTCTTTCTCCAGGGGTCTGAGGTCTGAATCTCACTCTCTGGCACTCACCATCTACAGGATTGACTGCCACAGCGGCTGTACTGCCAGCGATACATCCTGATATGAAGGAAACGTAGAATGGTGCGGGACCATCTTCTCCCTTCTTCCCCAAGTTATTTAGGTTAGCAAAGAGAGGGAAGTAGATGATCGAGAAAGGAACATCCCTGCAGAAAGAGAGAGAGAGAGAGAGCGGTGAGGAAATTAATCAGAAACAGTGAAGGAAATGTTTGCAAATTACCAAAGATTGAAGTGTGTGTGTGTGTGTGTGTGTGTGTGTGTGTGTGTGTGTGTGTGTGTGTACCTGAGCAGCGTGGCTCCTAGCCCTTTATAGAGTCCAGCAATGCCTTTTTCTCTCAGCAACTGTCGTGTGAGCTGCATGGCAGTCTGGCTTTTCACCTCAACAGGGCCGCCAGGAGACACAGCTTGTGGCATCAGCTTCCTCTGAGCAGCTATGCACATACAATACAACAATATAAAAAACTGATAGAAACATCTAAATAAGTGATAGCACTGCACAAAAGTGCTCTGTTCCCCATTTTCAGAGAATTGCAGGGCCTACATGACTGTTGGGTCATGACCGAAAGGACAAGATCGCGAATACAAGCGGCCGAAATGGGTTTTCTCAGAAGGGTAGCTGGCTTTTCTTTTAGAGATAGGATGAGAAGCTCAATCATCTGTGAGAAACTCAGAGTAGAGCCGCTGCTCCTTTGCATGCAAAGGAGTCAGTTGAGGTGATTCGGGCATTTAGTAAGGATGTCCCTAGGGAGGTGTTCTTGGCACGTCCAGCTGGAAGGAGGCTACGGGGCAGACAAAGCACTAGGTGGTGAGATTGTATCTCGACACTGACCTCGGAACTCCTCGGGATCCCCCAGTCAGAGTTAGCTGAGGTGGCTGGGTAAAGGGAAGTTTATGGTTCCCTGCTGGAACTGCTACCCTAAAAACTCAATTTTGGATAAGCGGTCGAAGATGGATGGATGGATGCAGGGCCCACATATTTGATGTGGCACAGGTATACCCTGTACAGGTATACCCTGATGTGACCCTCTTCAGATTTATCCAGGCTTAGGACTTGGTTTTAGAGATGAACTTGTTCATGCCATCCTGCACCATTCAGCATTTACCTTGTTCCAAATTCACCTGATACAAGCACTTAAAGTTAGCCAAAATATGTAGGTCGATGGTACTCCAGAGCCAGGGTTCAGAAACACAAACTAATTTAGATGATAAGTCAAGTCTGGGGAAAATTATATTTATTTTTATATTTACATTATGTCCTTTATAAAACTATTTTCGGACAATATCAGAATCATATGTCTAAGAATCTTCAACATTTCAGAACATACTCCCTGCCATATTGTATTTATTATACAGTAGCTATAGTCATTACTGCAATAGTTTTTTTTATGAGCTATGTGTAATGTTGGCCACATGAGGGCAGTGTTTTATAACTGATTGTAGACTGCACCTTCTCAGTTTCAACAGTTTATTTCTGCCTATTTCCCGCTAATCTTATATTTCCTCATGATTTCCCTGAGTTCTGTTTGATGTTTCATGTGGATGAAAGCACAAAAGCAGTTTCCAGATGAAAGTATAAAATCATACAGTTAATGTTTAAATGTAAGAATGGGGGAAAAAATCTGGTCTCATTTGAACTGATTTGAGTTTAACTATAAATAAATAAGCACGCTTTACATCAACGGTGAGCAGAAAAGCAGCTTAGAAAATGCAGCAAAATCTCAAATCCGGAGACGGATAGGCTACAAAAGAAGAGAATCTAATTGAGGATCCACTCCGTAATGATCTCAGTGGATAGGTGAATAAAGGGCTTACCAATTCTTCCTGCATCTTGCAGCTGGATTTTCAGCATCTCCATAGGTGTTGTAACAATGACCTGCAAGCCATAAACAATGAAAATTAATGAAACACTGGTGACAGGTACTACTAATTCCTAAGCAATTTAAACTCAAACATTTTTAATCCCGACAGGATACAATCTGACCATTTTTTTCTAAATTCTGATTAGTAACTTTGATGTCATTAAAGCATTATAAAACAGGAAACAAGGAACAGGCAATGTTAATGGTAATGAGCTGTTAATATTCAAAAGAGAATATTTCATCAGAGTTCTAGGCTGAAGTGGATACTGCCTGAACAAAATGTCTCCACATGTGCAAAAGGTGCATAATAAAAGGTCATCCAGTAATCTCCTAAGGGGCTACATAAGACTCGTTTCTCTCCTGAGAAGAATACAGGATGTGGTTGCCATGGGATTAACATGTACACACTTAGCAGAGCCAGCCAGCTTTAAATAAGATCATTATACCCTGCATGAGTCTCTCCTGAGCAGCTCTTTCACATGATTGACATGTTTGTTTGTCTCCACATTTCAGGAGGCTATAAAAGCAAACACCCAAATCTTGCATGATTTATTCCCCCTTTTAAGACCATACAATAAGTTCAGAGATTAATGCAACATAGGAGAGATTAGCACAAAGATCCTGATGATTTAGAAATAGGATGATGCCCCAGAGAGAGTACTGTTTTAACTCCAGCAGGAGCTCTCATCTCTCACTCTGAACACTCATGGCTTGATCGAATCAGGGGTAAAATGTAACTGTCACTGTGATGTCAATAAAAGGTTATTTATAGAATTGATATCCCACTATGTAGTTCAGTGTACAGTAACTCAAGTCATCGGCACTAATGAGCAATGCAGTTCTGACGGACCGGATTGTCGTGTGATATCACCAAGAAGAAAGATGTGATACACTCACACCAGCGTTAGTTAAACAGCATGACGTCTACGGCTGAAAGATTTCAGGAAGAAATACTGAGTTTATAAAAGAAATACTGTAAGAAATACTGGTTTATCTTTAAGCAAAGCTTAAACAGACCACTGGATCTACAGAAACTGTTTTTTTTTTTTTCATGCACATGTTGATGCCAATCACCCATAAACGTATGAGTTGCAGGCATGTCAAAGCTGATTTGCATTTGATGACACCCACAAAAGCTCACCGAACTGAAATGACGAGTTAAAGGCTAAAAATTCCTTACTTCGAGTCACGAGCTCCCATTCTTACATCCCAGTGGTGTTCTACTGGATGCAGATCTGGTGACTGAAAAGGCCACTCAATAGCACTGTACTAACGGTCACGGTCATAAACGCGGTTTGAGGTGACTTTTGCTTTGTGCATGATCATAGCGGAAGTTGCTAATAGCAGATATGTGAATTGTGCCTATGAAGGAATGTACAGCAGTCAGCAGAAACGCTCAAACATGCAATGACTGATTGATAACGGGTCCAAAGTGTACTCAGGAAAAGCATTACACCACCTCCGTAAACCTTGAAAGGCAGGTTGGGTGCATGGATTTCTGCTGTTGGTGCCAAATGCTGACCCTATCCATGTGTCTCAGCAGATCCAGCAGACCAAGCTATGTTTTTCCCAGTCTTAAGCTTTTCCATTTTGGTGAAACTGTGCCCATTGCAGAATGAGCCTTCTGTTCTTGGCTCACAGAATTGGAACCCGACGTGTTTTTCTGCTGTTGTAGCTCAGCCACCTCGATGTTCAACTGTTGTGTATTCTGCAATGCTTTTCTTCTCACCACAATTGTACAGAATGCCTATCTAAGTTACTGGAGCCATTCTCAGTTGCGCAATCTCATCAACAAGGCTTTCCCTTCAGGAGAACTGCTGCTTATCGAATGCATTCTGATGGATGATATGAACATTACCCGAATAACATCCAGGCCTGCATCTGCATAATTCTATACATTGCACATCTGCCACATGCTAATTATATAATTAATTATATAATTGCATGAATGACTAGGTGTACAGCTTTTTCTAATAAAGTGCTTGATGAGTGTATATGATCCGACACTGACATTTATAAAGCTGCACACACTCAAGGGCATGAATAGGATACAAATATTTAGGGTGATTTTCATGAATACTACATTTAACGTATACCCGCTACAGATGATAAATGAGGCTCATTGTGAGGCAGATGGAGAGGATGAAAATAACTGTTCATGCACAGGATGAATAATCAAAAGCATCTGTGTGTGTGTGAACTGACCTGACATGTACCTGCACCACAGCCTGCCAGCATTTCTCTAAACAGTGTGAGCTTTTGCCTGAAACACACAGCAGATGACACACAGCAGATGAATGAGGATGTGAGAACGGGACAGGCGGTGAGATAAATACAGAGACGTGGCTCTTGTCAAGTTCTGGTTGTGTTATATGTAAAGAACACTTCAGTGTAATAAATGATATGAACAGCATTGGTCGAACAGTTATTAAATGGTTATTTGTTAAATGCACGTATTTATGCTGTCCAAAATGAATTGGATACTTCATGGTGTTGTCTTAATTCTAGCATGAAGATGGTGGATGAATAAAGAAATCTAAATTATTAAAAGTATGATGCAATTATAACATTTAGTGATTTCCTGTATGACATCATCCCAAAGCTCATAATCCTGTTAATGCATTTGAATACTAAATAGTTCATAAATTGTATTTAAATACATGTAATAAACACATTCACAAACATGCATGCACAGACACCCCCCCCCCCACACACACACACACACACACAGACACACACACAAGTACAAGTCCAGACCTGAATTAATAATTCACATTGTGTCAAGTCAATAATTTACTGGCCCCATTTCTGGTCACTATGGAGACGTGTGCCAAAGTGCGACTTGGCCAGTGAAGGTCGAGTGGTCTGTCATGTGAACAGAGACTTTTGGGTAGTGTTGGAGAACAGCATGTGTTTAATATTAATGTCTGACATACAATAGCAGCCCACATTGTGTAATACTACACCTCCTTTTATGAGCAAGTGATTCCAGATGTTTTTTAGTGTAGGCATGTAGAATAACAGCAGGCTTGTGCATAAAGGATGGCTGTGTGATTCTAACACACCAACACACACATGCTTTTGTGCTGCACACATGCATTTTTGAAAGTGCACGAAAGACTTCTAATGTGCGTCACAATGGTGTGTGTGTGTGTGTGTGTGTGTGTGTGTGTGTGTGTGTGTGTGTGTGTGTGTGTAGGGGTGTAGGTGTGTCTTTGTGCGAGCTTGTGTCTCACCCGTCCTTGGAGAGATGGTGCCTAAAGAAATCATTGGCGGCCAGCTTTATGGCTTTCTCCGGAGTAACAAGAGTTAAGTTCACAGCGGCACCTGAACACACCAAAAGCGGAAGACGCTTTCACCGTCATATCCATAAATGCATAAATAAATGTCTAATTAACATGATTCATTTAATATTTAATTCAGAATGGCATTCCCTTCAAATATGAATATTTAATTGCTTGTTAATTAATAAATTTAATAAATTATTTTCAGACATAAATACCAATTATCTGATGTGATAATTTAATTATATAGATGTGAATTGGGTGGTCATGCTGCTGGAATATGATTACATACGTTTACATCACCAGTCAGTCTCTTGATTGGGTTTGGGTTTGTTCCATTTCTTGTACAGTACCATGCAAAAGTCTTGAGCCACACTTCATTCTATTGTATTGTATTGTATTGTATTGAATTCTATTCTATTCTATTATGTATTTTACATTAAAGATACAATTTAAAAATTGGTTCTTTATGTAATAACCTCAGCAGCAACCTCATTTCCCCTCTCGTCTGTTCCAACCACTCAGCATTCAGCATCACCAGTATACTAATCACTAGCACCTACTTTTCATTCATTCATGGCTTACCTTACATGGGTCACTGTGTGTCTTAACAAACAATAACATTCCTCTGAAACTGGTCAGGTACAGGGACTGGACTGAAAATGACAGCCAAAAAATAAGAGCAATAACGTCCTTCAGGAAGCCTGGAGAGCTATTCCTCAAGATATATATGAAAGCCTTTCTCTAAATATGAAGAAATAAGGGATGACTCAGAACTTTGGCACTGTACTGTACCTCTGTATGACCGGGAAAAAAATGTGCTCATTAGAATATTAAACCACACACATCAGTTTACGCCAGAGTAGTGAAATCTCATATTGGAGTTTCCTTGCAAAATTTACTGTTGAGACCTGTAAACAATATGGCCACAACATACCCATGATTTGTGCTGCGGATGACTGGGATGGTGCTTAAGTTACTTAATGAATCACAAGTTTCACTACCATCAATGCCAAGGTCATGCGCTCATGTACTGTAGTGAGGCGTGGCTCGCTTTGTCTTTCCTATAAGTTTAGGTCTTTGAGCTCAGCTCGTGGAGGTGAATGTGGATGGATTGCACTTTCCTGGTAGGGTCTTAGACTACCCAGATAGCACTACTTTTGTTGGCCCAACTTCTGCAAAATTTTGGTAACCTTTCGTCAATGCAGTGCATACACTGGGCCCATGTTGGCATCAGTGGTTGGCCCAACGTCATTTTGTCTGTTGGCCCACTTTTGGCATATAGCTTGGCCCAACAGTGGTTCAGTAAATAATGACAAGGTTGAAAATTGGAAATTAAATTATATTGCTTTAGCTTTGTGCAGTAGGCTCTCTCAATAAAGCCATCACATCAGGAGCTCATACGAGGGTTGGTTACTATATATCTATCTCAGTGGATGTTTTTTTTTTTTTTTCCCCCGATTTTTCTCCCTAATTTAGTCGTGTCCAATTCCTCCCCATCACTAGGGGGCTCCCACATTAAGGCTACTACTACCACTCAGCCGGGAGGGCCGAAGACTATCACGTGTTTCCACCGAACCACATGACGCCAGGCGACCGCATCTTTTCGAACTGCTCGCTCGCGCACCGTTGGGGGCGGCATAACACACTCGGTGGGCACCGCTTTCCGCTCCCTCCGTTGCGCGAGCTCACAGACGCCCCTGACTGGCTGTAGAGCCGTGATTAATGTCGGAGCACTATGTACCTCTCATCCCTCCCCTCTGAGAGAGCTCGGCCAATCAGCTCTCTCTAGACCTCAGGCTGCGAGAGGTTACAATCACCACCCAGGATTCGAACTAGCGATCTCCGGATGATAGGGCGAGCGCTTTTAACCACTGCGCCACTCGGAGGCCCTCAGTGGATGTTTTCTAAATGAGAAATGTTAAATTCTTTGTGCTCAACTGTGAACACTGTCAAACAGGTCACTAGATGCGCTAATCGCTAGGGAGGAACCTAAAACCCCACAGAGGCCAGGTGCTGCTGATTAAGTCCTGAATCCAAGCTAAACACAAGCTAAAGTTTTGTTCCTCTTTTCTCCTAACTACAGGTGGGTTAATATCCCTCCAAATGACATGTAAATGCCCTTGAGTAAGACATAAGTGTGTTGAGAATCTGTGGTGGTAACATGAAAAGCATTCAGTTAGTAGTTTTGCTGTAATGTGGTGAGAAATGTTTAGCTATGCACTATTATGCTAGGCTAATCGACCTGTACCTACAGTAGCATATAGAGCCATTGCGAGGTTCGAAACATAGGGATTGTTGTCAGAGTAAGTGCCAGAAATGTTAAAGGGCTAATATACAGTTCATACTGTTTATCCAGAGCCACCTGATATAAAAGACAGTTTGAGGCAATGGGTACTTTGTTTGTATGCATTTATTTTCATCCACCTTGCTGAAAGAAATAGTGTTTGTACTAGGTGTTTATTTTGTAGTATCATCATAATGGTTGGATATATTTTCTTAGTATGTAATCATTTTATGACAATTAAAATTAATAAAAACATTTCTGAAGATATAAATAATTTTTCATGTTATTTGTGATTATGAAAAGAGTTTAATTTAATTTCCAATTTCCAACTTTGCCATTATCTACTGAACCAACATTGGGCCAACATTGGGCCAACTTATCTTTGGCCCCACCAATGAGCCAACGTTGGCCCATCGTTGGCCCTTCAGCAGTGTGCTATCTGGGTCTAATTTCATTTCAATTTCCAACCTTGCCATTACCTACTGAAACAACGTTGTGCCAACATTGGGCCAAACTTCTAATTATCTACTATTGGACAGTTGGCCCCACCAATGAGCCAATGTTAAGCCAATGGACAAAGTTACATTGGGCCAACCACTGATGCCAACATTGGCCCAAAGTATGCACTGCCATTGGCCCAGCGTTGGTCCTTCAGCAGTGCGCTATCTGGGTAACCCTTGACAGTGCATGATCATGATCAGTTTGAAAAGATTCGGTTGGCTGGATTCGAATGTATCAAAGGAAGCACCTGTGGTGGGCAAAGTACACAAATCCTGTACTTGTTGAAAAGTAGTGATACCAGGAGTAAAATTTTGCTCAAGTAAATTAGAAGTCTTATTTGTCCATTTCTAACCGGGAAAAGTACAAAAGTACATACTTTACAATTTCAAGTATTAAAAGTACTGAGGTTGAATTAGTTCACTGTAGCCTTTAAATTATAGTATAGTCTCTCTCTCCTTCTAGACTGTGAATGTACTGTTTTGGTCACTGTCCTCAACCATTTTTGGTTCTAATTTCAAACACCTGCTACACGATTAAGCATTTCATGGATGGAAGGTGTGCAATTACTTAAAATAGTCAGCAGGTGGTTATATTAACATTTCAAATGCTACACACCAATGTGGTAATGTACTGTAACACAATGGCATTTACAAATGTAGCAGAGCAGAAAATACAGACATTTGTTATAGGATGTAACGGAGTAAAATATCTACTAAAAAACTATTTAAGTAAAATACAGATATGGGAAAACTGTACTTAAGTACAGCAATGAAGTAAATGTACTTAGTGACCTTCCACCTCTGGGGAGCACATGATGGGGGGACCTAACTGGGAGGTGGGAACTGACCAAGACACAGTGTAACCATTACAAAACCTGAACAATAGATTTATCTGTGCAAGAATAGACTTGTCACTGCAGAGCTGTTTGTAAAGGGTAATTGTGTGATGCAGTGTATTCATTTTAAGACTGTAATACAGGCGTAATATAGCTTTTCAATCAGGTTCCACAGTATAAATTCTGAATTCTTTGATATTTTAGGGGAAAAAAACCCACCTCTGTACATCCCAAAGTATCCTTCTGAGCGAATGGTCTTGATAAGGCAATCTGACCTGCATGGCATTATTAAAAAAAACAAAAATTACATGCAGAGACACACAGGAAGAGAAAATATTATTAGGCAGTAGAGAATATACTACTGTATATCAATTTTATGTGGCTGTCTGTACGTACATGCTGGTGTAGAGTCGAGTGCCATTCTGCTGGTTCTGTAGGCGTGTCTTGGCCAAGTCAATAGGAAACACACAGGTAACACCAATCAGGCCAGCGATACCCCCATTTATTAACTTGGCAGGCAAACTGGTTGAAGGGATTTGTCAGGAAGAAAGACAGAAGACAAGGCAATGTTAATGGTGAAACGTAAGACTAAAAATAGTAATAGGAAAAGCTGGTCCAGCATAAAAGATAATAAATAATTCAATCATTTTCCCATAACTGGGAAAAAATGGAAGTCATGCTTACCTGATCTGTTTGTCAGCCATTTATGTGAGCCCACTCCTATTTATTTTGCGTTAGAGAGGTTTTTCTTTAAGATCAAGGATCAACCTAAGAAAGATACACAAAGAGATAGATAGAGATTTAAAACACAATGTATTTTTAATAAACCACATTAATGCTTGTGCCTAGGAATAGTTCATGACTAGCTGGCTTTGCTCTTTTCTTTTACTTCTTTCTCGTCACATATCTCTCTCTCTCTGGCTCATGATGTGGAAGTCTTAAATTGTTCCCAAGGCTCACCAGATGTACAAGCTAGCACACACACACACACTGATGCACAGACAAAGCCACACAGGCACACACAGATACATACTAAGCATACCCACCTAGCACACTGATTTTTATATCCATACCTATTTATTTTATATCATCTTTCTCTGGAGAACATTCAGATCTCTGATGATGTTCTGATGTAACTGAAAAGTATTCTAATGTAATAGTGTAATGTACTGTATTTTTTAAAAGCTCCTTTCAGCCTTTCAGACCATATTGGTATTAACATTATTATAACTTCACTAACTGATTTGGTCAAATGCATTGAGATTCTTATTAATTTCAGACATTATTTCCGAGTGTCTATGTGCCTCTCCATCTTTAAGCCCCTTTTTCAGATTCAAAATGTTCCTATGATGCGAAAAGCCAAAATTTTTTGTCTACACATGAGTACAATCTTTTTTATGAAGTCTGTTGCTGTTTCAGATTTATAAGAAGTTGAAACTACAAGCTAAATACAGAACTCTGCATTGTTTAATGAATTTCTAAAAGAAGTTCTAAAAGGATTCATATGCCCTGACCTTCGACTAGGTCCGCACCACAAATTCTGTACTGTATGTGTTACCAGCTTGACAAAATACCATATATTTGTGAAAACTAGAAAACAAAGAAATATAAAAAGCTTACAATTAGGGCTGCATGATTTGTGATTTGACACAAATGATCTCATTAAGGATGTTTGCCAATATTAATTCACCACCTCAAAATTATTTACAAAAATAAACAAATACTTAAATTATTGACAAACTCTACATAAAGTCCCAACTACGAGTATATTACCTGTAATCATTCTGATGATTTATTGTATAGATACATTTAGCAAGATGTACTCTGTAATGTTGTGAATTTTTACTCAAATGTATTTTGAGTTTTATTCTGTAAAATTTCCAAAACTTTAGTCTGTAAGATTCCACCATTTGTAGTCTTCAGGACTATTATTCTGAAAGATTCTGTGCATTTACTGTATTTTAAGTTTTAGTCTAAGAGATTTTAAAGTGTACATTTATAAAATTCTGAGTTGTTTTTCTGTAAGATTCCACACAGGGTTAATCTGGAAGCTTCTGGACTTTTATTCTGGAACATTCCACAGTTTAACAGAGTGCTCAGTAAAAGAGTAAGTCAGCAGGGAGCCTCATACAATTCTGGCTCTGATGCTGTTCAGATGTGAAACTGAGGATTTGGAAGGTGTTTTACTCTGGCAGTCTCTCCACCCCTCATTGCGACCAATCATTTTCCCCTCCATCTCCTCCCCTCGTTCCTCCCTCCTCCTCCTCCTCTCTCTTTTCATACACTCCTTCAGCTTTCCTGATATATTTTATGCCAAGTCATATTTACATCTCACTCCAAACTCTCATGGTCATCATTTTTCATACAAGTCTCTCTCTCTCTCTCTCTCTCTCACTCTCACTCTCTATCTCTCTCCCTGTCTCCCTCTCTAACACATTTCAGTGCTCTCTATTCTCTCTATAAAGAAAATATGCTGACACCGTAGTCCCACTCTTTCCCCTCTCCTCCTGAACTCTTCTTTCAACCTTGACCTTTGACCCAGTCTTGTCTTCTTCTTATCTCTCTATTCTTCTACTATTTCCTACCTTGAACCTCTGCACAAATTCCTTTTTTTACTTTCTTTAAGGTTCAGTCATTCTCCCAACATACTCAAATAAACATAAAATTAGTGATGCAAATACTGACTTTTCACATGGTCAAAAGCTTAAAGTGCACCCATTATGCAAAATTCACTTTTTAGTCATTTTTATACATGTTTCCAGTATATAAAATACAGTACATTTCATGCTTTTTTCTGTTTTGTTTTGTGTATTGGTCGGTGCTTAAACAATCCAATTAGTTTTTCTCTCTAATGTGACCTCATAAAGAAAAGCCCCTCCCCCTGCTTGTTGCTCAGTTCCACCTAACACTGCCCTGAAAATAGGATAATATAACCTTATCTAATGTAAATGTTACAAAGCAGCCTATCCACAATTACACATTTTGATTTGTTAGACAACAAAATGTTTATATATTCATTTATTATAAAGCATAGATTAACGTGCTTTATCTACCAAGTGTCTCAGCTGCCATAGAGATTTTGAATATTAGCACAAGCACATTCATATAAACCTGCGATCTGAATCACAGCCAGAGCTGCTGTTATAGAGAATTAATCAACACCTTCTGACCAATCGGAAATTCAGCAGAATTCAGCAACGCAGTAAAATAATCCATAGAAGTAGAACCAAGACAAGTATATTGTGTTGAAAGAGTTGTTCATTAAAGCACAACAATATCCAGCTTTCGTTGGTACAATTTGTACATTTCTAATTCCACACTGACGCAAAGCCTGACTGTTAGCATGTAAGTGTCAGCAAGTAAGTGGAACAGTGCACAAACATCACAGATAAAATGTTATGCAACGTGATCTTTGCCAACAGAACTGTCCCTAACTGTGTATGTGTGTTGCGGGAGCTTACCCTGAAATAAATGTTAATCAAATAGTGAATACAAAGAGAAACCTGGCAGATGTTGAAAGTGTTTCACCTCAGAACAGAGAGAACAAACTTTAATTAACACACACACACAAATCAACCCAGTCCTATGCTGCAATTTCAAACATGTGAGTCCACTTGAAACGGCAAGATAACACAGGTAGCAAATGAGCAACATAAGAATGAAATAAACCTTGCAGTGAGATAGGAGGGTGTGTGTGTGTATGTGTGTGTGGGTGTGTGTGTGCGTGTGCTGGGGCTACAGTTAATTACTGCACTATGAACTTTGAAACAGTTAAGAAACTTCTGAACTTTGACTATCAAGCTACCCACCTAATGCAATACACGTTCCCAAAGTGTCTGTTCATGATCTACACATAATCACCTGATCGCAGTTATTTCTGCTTCATATTATTCTCAATCACAGATTCTCAGCTCTAAACTGCAATGTATTCACTATTTCTCAAACTTGTAGATGGCACGTTCTTTTTTATATATGTGCTGCAGTTACACGTAGATATATTGTTTTTGAACTAACTTATTATTTGTGTCACAATTTCCTTTTGCAATATATTAACATTGTCCCTGGACATCTGGATCATCATTTCCATGTACGAGGGGTATTAAGAGAATAATAGAACAGGTTACATGCACTTATCCCAGTGTTTCACTAGATAGAAAGTTTTCTTAGCCATGATCAGACTGCCTGATTCACACCTGAAACACTGGCCTCCCAGGAAC
Organism: Clarias magur; assembly: GCA_013621035.1. NCBI lineage: Eukaryota > Metazoa > Chordata > Actinopteri > Siluriformes > Clariidae > Clarias > Clarias magur. Next base: position 2,025,661 of record QNUK01000014.1, on the reverse strand, counting down.
TCCTTTAATGGCCCAATCATGCAGAAATGGCTTGAGCAGGACTGTGTAGGGGACATGGCAGTAACTCCTAGCCGTAACGTGCAAGTGGTGTGGTGAATGATTGTGTGTACAGTTCCCGAAGACGTCTTCGGCAAGTCGGTGACAAGTTAGCCATAAATTTTTGAGGAACAGGCGTTCCTCAAAAATTTACTCACTTAATGTTCACGACAACAACTGCAGTAGGCCCCAAGTCACTTTGACCAGGATCATCATCATTGGCCCGCTTTTAAACGCTTGCACCATTCAAATGTTTTACTGCAACTAAGAGTCTCATCACCATACTGTGGATCTTCTGTAAATGTGAATCAAATTTACAGTTTTATTAAAGAGAAATTTCATTACAAGTCCCGCATTGATTGGAACGCCCCTCATACATCGCCATACCATACAGACAATACAAGATTTACAAATTGAAGTGCTTTAAACTTCCTTTGGTTCAGTAGACTCAGCTGTTCAGTCATCTACAGAAAGTTCATTCCACCACCTAGGTGCAAGACAGAAAAGAGTCTTGACGCATGCCTTTTTTGTACCAGGAGAGATGGTGGGACCAGTTGCGCAGTGTTAGTGTGGTTTGTGAAAAGAGTTTTGAGGTAACTGAATTCTGGTCTGTTTTTGGCTTTGTAGGCAAGATTCAGTGATTTAAATCTGATCCTGGCAGCTACAGCGGAGTGATCGTAGCAGTGGGTGGTGTGCAGTTGCAGAGAACGAACGACATACAAAGGCAGCATACTGTACCTGCCAGGAGCGGGTTGCAGGAGTTCAGCTTCGAAATGGCAAGAGACTGAACAAACACCCGAGCAGATAGAAATGGAGCAAAACTTTTAATGTCGTAACAACATATCAGATTAACAATGTGAAAGGAAAAGAATAGTAGATTTTCCTTGGTTTCTGTGCAGTGAACACCAAGAAGAACCTGTGAAATAAGTGGGAACGTTCTCACCTTTTTAGTTGTCATGGTATCGCAGCTGAAGAAGTGATCGTTAGAGGCGGACGAGATGGAAAGCATGCCAAGCAGTGTGAAAATATTGTCCAGATCAATGTCACTGTAATCTCTGGACAATCGAATAAGACACCACCTTACTTCTCTGAACACAGGCTGCTTGTATTTTTAGTGTAACCTTATTAAAATGCTTTTAACAAAGTAAGACTGCACTCTCATAATGTCAACAGCGTTACAGCATTATAATAGAGCCTTTATACCACTATTCCTTTTAGCTTGTTCCATTCAAAAGCATCATAAGACGTATGACAATCTGTAATGCCAAAGTGATCCCTGTTCATACCACAGTACTAATAAATTCCCTAATATTATTGGTCAGGAGGTGTTAATGATATCTCTAATTTTCTAAAATAAAAAGGTTATGGACATTTTTTTCTCGGTTTGTTTAATGTTTAAATATATAGTCAGGCAAGAAAATCTACATACAGTACACTAGAAAAGAAAAACTAATTAATCTGAAATGTATTGCTATACAATAAATATTGATATATACAGCACTCATTCTAATACATCACCGTATATTAGATCTCTTCCCATTCTGGGAAGGAATGTCCAATTTGTAACATACTATGGTAATGATTTCGGGCATGTGAAGGTCACCAGGATCATTTCTCTATAACATGATGAGCTGGAGGTTTTTATGTTTGTTTGGTTGGTTGGTTGGTTTACTGAGGAAACAGCTGTTTATAGCTACTATAACAAAAGTGATTTTTCATTAATACAAATTTTTAATGTAATCTATTGCCAATGGAAGTCATATAAATGGAAGACATGCTTTTATTGAGGGAAAAAAAAAAAAAAGCTTCGGGGTGGTAACAGCATTAAGTCACTCTGGTATGGATTATTCTGAATATTGATGCCCTAATGTGCATGCGCAGATGTGCTCCATTTCTTTTTATAGAAATAGCATTTGAGTCCCATGAAAGGTTTAAGTAGAACTTTGCCCTTTCGAGAAAATCTTTTAGCAAAATCAAAGCATATTTTAATACACCTACTTCAACAATATAATAAAATCAAAGCCTATAAGTTTTAATGTTTTTTGTCACTATTATTGTATAAGGTCTGCGCAAACTCCACAACACAAACTGGTCAGAGTGATGTCACAGTAACTGGATGCTGAACTTAACCTAAAAGATGTAAACTGACATTCTTATTAGCTGGTATTGAATAAGCAGGAGATTGAGGTCCAAGTTGAAAAAAATAGGTTATATGTAATTTTTGTCTTGCTTCATATACTCTGTATGTCAGGGAAAGAATATAGTATTCTTGATACATTCTTACAACTTGTGTTCTTTTTTTCTGATTTCAAGTAATTTTTTTCTGAAATAAAAGCACTGTTGAACAATAATTTAAAGATAAAGCATTATTTTAATATGCTACATCACGGTTTGGCTGCTAGTGTTAGGAAATTATATATCATGATGATATTGTGTATCATAGAAACTCATTGAAATGTTGTAATATGATTATTATTGCCATATCGCCCAGCTCTAACGCCCAGAACAGAATCAAAAACACGTGGGAATGTGGAAACCACAACCTCCAGCACAAAGCTGTTAAATAACATCACCAGCTATATATATATATATATGTATATATATATATATATATACACCACCTCACAATTATGCGCACCAAGGGAAAATAAGGAAGCTAGCAGTACTTGAATACTTTTGCATGTCTTGTGCGGGCAAAACAGAAGAACTCATTGACAAAAGACATGCTGACCTTTTATTAGGAGTACAAACACGATGAACGGATAACAATCATATACTCTTTCCCTTACCCTTTCCATTTCCTCTCCTCCACACTACCTAGCTCATTATATGTTATTATATTACATTAGCTAACACTTTTTAGCACAGCAGACTGAAGCTATTTATTTACCAACTGGATTAGCTAATGGATTTAGAATTTTTCATCCAAGCACCAAAAAGCAAATACAGGTACAATTCTATCCTTTTCCAATGATATGAATGCAACCTATTGTACTGCACATATTGAAGAGTCGGGAGTCGGTCACTCAAAAGGACTTAAATGTTCTTCACTAATTCTGTGCGAATTACCTCGTTCAGAAAACAAAAATGATCAGATCAAGCGTGAGGAAATGCAAACTCCAGGAAGACACTGACTACAGAAAAACAAACCGATGCTAATCAGTGATAAAGCTAACTGATTGACTAAATGATTGTGTGTTGCAGAGAGCTAGGCTCAACATCAATGGAATGGGGACAGAAACAAAGAGACAGGAAGGAGCTACAGTACTACAGTATGTGCTGATTATTTAGGATGGATGTGAAGAATTGAGGAGGGCCATGCGTAAGGGAATAAGCTCCAGAAAAGAGAGCTGAAAACTGGCCCTGGCCCTATTCCCCCTTTATGTTCTCAATAGAATACTTAAGCACTTACATAACTAAATGGTAGAATCCATAATTTAGATCTCACACACTTCTCAAGTCAAGTCAAGTACAGTAGGATTTTATGGACACATCAACCATATACAGTTTAGTACACACTGAAACGAAAACAATGTTCTTCCAGGACCAAGGTGCTACATACAATATAAATTAACAAAACTAACTAGCTAACTTCTGAGTCCTCATTTGCCTAAACATGCCGTGTGCTGGTTTAAACTTCAGACTGGACACTAAACTTTGTAAGAGACAACAAAGTTCTCTATTAAACTATTAAACAAATGACAATGGTTATAATAACTAAACTATAAACTTTTATAAAACAGTAGCTAAGTCTTTGTTTCGCATAAATTTGGTCAAAAAAAGTATAAACCTCAGCCAGTTCAGCCTTTATCCATCACACATACATTACTGCACAGTGAAATTCTTTGTTCTTTGCATATCCCAGCTTCTTGTTAATAAGCAGGGGTCAGAACCTAACCCAGGTGATAGCACTGTACGGATTATATATTGCTCTAACCATTGACCTCAGATTACTACATTATAGTGATATTATAACGTAGATTGATTTGTGCTGTAAACTGCCACAAAAAAAAATACCTAAATCATTTAAAAAGGTGGAGAAAAGGAAGAAAGAGTAGAGTTTATAGATGGGGGAAAAGGGCAACAGGAAAAACCTGTTCTCTAAAGTCAGTCTCATATGTTTTAGCCTGTAAGCCTTAGATGCTTATTTGAAACTAGCAATTCATGAGTAATATTTCCAGCAAGTCTCATATTTGCAGCTAGCTGGTAAGACTCATGCAGTATTTGAAGCTAGCACAATTTAAGCTAATCTTTGAGTTTCATAAGTAAAGCTAGCACATGAGCTTTATATTTTATGCTAGTTTGTGAGTCTCACATTTGAAACTAATGTATGACACATAAAGTAGCTATCTGGTGAGGCTCATATATAAAACCAACCTGTAAGTCTCATAATTCCAGCTAGATGGTGAAGCTCATATTTGAAGCTAGCCTTGGAAACTCCTGTTTGATGTGATTTTATGAGTTTCATTCTTGAAGCTACAGTAGCAAGTGAGTTAACTAGGCTTTAAGTTTTATATTTGAAGCTAGCGTGGAAGGTCTGGTATTTGAACTAATACCATTTCATTTTTTCTTGATAAGGAATTTTAGATGACCCTTGAAGCAGTAGTCACACACTAAACATTTTCCTCAGAAAAGAAAAATTGTCCAGAACTTTCACAACAGCTGTCTTTGCTCACAATGGCACAAAGTCTATTGCCAATGAGTACATGACAATGGTTACACGTTCACTGAATGTAATTAACAATCAAATATTTATTTTATGACTTAACAATTTTTCTCAGCAACTGCACTGTCATACATTTTAAAACCCCTTCCTAAAGGCTAGATGTGTAAAATGTAAAAACCTAGTCATAAAGCCTGCCCATGAGTTTTCATTTTGATCATTAATTTTACTGAACTATTCTGCCTTTGTCTCAACTAGTTTCAAAAGTACTGTAGTTGTGACTATTGCTTAGCAGCTTAACAAGCAATAATCAGATTTCCTGTTTTGCACTGCTTCGTTATACTGTAAGAATGCGGCTCATACCAAAATCCTGTGTCTGGTGGTCTGTCACCTGGTGAGGCAGTGGCCATCGGGGTCGGAAAACAGGGAAATGGCCTTCATCAATAAATAATTGCTGAAAATCATATCATTCATATCTGGCAATATCCTCTGACCCCAGCAACGGACCAGAATGAAAAACAACATTATTCTGTTCGTTCACTATAGACCTGAAGTATCTGCCCTTAAAGCGTGCCATTCAGGAAATCTTAAAATATCAAGTTATTTATATGTACACCTACAGTACAACAAAGGTAATGGTAGGTCAGAGGGTTGGAGGAAATTTGTAGCCATGTGAGTTTTAAATAGATCATTAAAATATAACAGGCAGTCTTCAAGAGTATGACTTACTGAAGGCAAAATAATGATTGCTGTAATTGTGTTATTATTGGTATAAGTTTAATTAATTGGCTTGACTGGGTTTAAAGTGAAGTGTAAATAAACAGTGGTGGGGAAAAGTATTAAGACAACATAGTAGAGGTGTTGGCAGCATGGTGGGGTAGTGGTTAGCACTGTCCGGGTCCGGGATCGATTTTGCATGTTTGTATGTTCTCTCCGTGCTTGGTGTTTTACTCTGGTTTCCTGTCACAATCCCAGACTAGGTTAGTGGTGTTCCCAAATTGCCCGTAGTGTGTGAATGAGTGCGTGAGTGAGTGTGTGGATTGGCACCTTGTCTAGGGTGTACCCAGCCTTGTGCCCTAAGCCTCCTGGGATAGGCTCCAGACCCCCCAGTGACCCTGAATACAGGATAGAGCGGTATAGAAAATGAGTCAGTGAGTACAGGGGTTCTTAAACTTAATATTCAAAGGTCCGTATCTGATTTCTGTTCAAGGTCCGGGAAGATGGTTGATAATCAAGTCTGAGGAAGAATACATTCACGCCTAGTGGAAAAACCTAATGTTTGACTGCAATCAGATGTCAGAAAGATTCAAAATACGTCCAAGTTGGGCAAAAGAAATAGCACTGTTTGCTGGTCATTGTTGCTTGTGAATCTAAACAGCTCCATCTTTTAACATAAAGTTTACAGGTGTTTTGGAAAAAAGAAAAAAAAACTACAATAGAAAAATGTCATGTCATTTTAAAACATATGGAAAACAGCAGCCACAACATTTTCTCCTTCTTTAAAAAGCGTGTGGCATCTGCCGTGGTACTTCCCATCATCCTTCAAGCACAAAGAAAACATGAAGAATTTCACCAGCTGATCAAGGCGGACACAAAGAGTGATGCTGGCTGGTTTGTATGATTCAGAAAAGTTTTATCCCACTGCAGTGTGGACATGCATGCCAAATAAGTGTCTCTGTTATAGGTTTCAGTATGTTTGTCAGACATCTCTATGAAAAAAAAAACTAAATTGGACAAGCAAAAGATGAACGGACACATGAACGGCCCCAAATACAGTCAAAATACACATCAGCCTAGTCTGAGAAAAGGTACAGTCTGACTTAAATCAGCTGGATCATGACATCCTCACTGCATAGGTAAGAACGTAAACATCTGTTAGTCTTTAGATAACTCTTCAATTTTGAACGGGGGCCTTTTAGCCAACAGGTGAACTCTAAGGTGTTAAACATCATACACTCTCCGGCTGTTAATGTTGCCATGACAATGATGCCAAATAGGAAAACGGTTACATTTAGCCTGAGTTAATATTGCTATAATGATCTCCAACTGGACTACAAAACTAGTAGATTATTGATGAGTATAATGTTTTTATTTTAAGATAGGAAATATACACTTCATCACATTGCTTTCTTGCTTTTCTAATTTGAGGTGTGCGCTAGATCCGGACTTTAAAAGCACTGACATATGGCATGTATTAGTTCTCCCTGTGCACAAATCATGTCATTTTAATAATTAGTCCGGGGCCTTTCTGACTAAAGAGTTGTGTGAATTATCTGAAAAACTGGTGAAAACTGCCTGTGACAATGGTATCTTATGCAGCCATGGTCTGGATCATCTCTAGACCTAAACCTAATAGCAAAACAGTTGGATGCTGGTGAAGATGGCAGGAACCACAGTGCAGGTTTCCTCCTCCACTACAGGGTGTTTTCCTCTTAAGACTTCTGGTTTTATGCATGTGATTTGCTTAATTATGTTAATTTCTTCTATGTATTGAGACTTTTGGGAAACCTGACATTTTAGATATGAATGTAAACTTTTTTTGAAAAAGAAAAAAAAAAGGTGTGTACTGTATATTGGCTTGGTAAAGGCTGTGTGTGTGCTTTCTGTTCTTGGGGTTTACATAAAAATCGAAGAACTAGATTTTTAACCACTAGAGACCACACTGTCCTCAAAGGGCGACACTAAGCATCCTCTCTACTACACTGTGTGTAGAGCTTAGTATTACTATACAGCATTAGCTGTACTTATTCCTGTCTGCAGACATTGATCAGCTTCAGTGTTTATCAGGTGCTAATGGACAGCAACACAGAGGAGAACCGACAGGATTACACAACATTAGGGTTTTCATCTGCGTTTGAATCTGACTGGTGATGAGTGTGTGAAGTCGTGCTGTTGCACTGCACCGTTAGATCACGGACCGCCCGGAAAGGGTCACGTTTTTTCTTTGAGTCGGGAGCGCGCGCTTAAGCGTGCCGGGGGCGCGCACGGCACACAAATCGCACCGTCTTGCCGCAAGGTTGTTTTTCCCCCCATATGTAACAAATCCCTTCTGTAACACGAAAGGCCCCGGTTATACAGCAGGAAATCCCTAAAACTTAAACAGTTATTATTATTATTCATAATAATAGATTAGTAGCAATAAAGGAGCATCTTTGAAAGGCACACACAGAAAGGTGTGATTGTGATCTGACCGCGCTTCACGACTCCTCAAGTCGTGAAACAGCAGATATTTTAGAGAAGAATACTAATTGCGCGCTTATAACCGATCACTGGAGCTTCATGACAGAACCGCGTATCGCCATGGCAACCCTTCTAACAGAAACCCTCTAGGGAGTCCCGCTTCTCCACATAACGGGAATCACACACACACACACACACAGCTCTGTATGCACTGTTCCTTCTCCATCCTTATTCAACCTGCACTGCACGACCATTCAGCATTCTGATCTAATAACACGACATGGTACCGAGTCAGAAAACAGGTTAACGCAGTCATACCGTAGTGCTGTGCGTCCCGTTATGTGTTTCAAGCCGTAATCACGTCTTCTCCACTCCACTGTCGATGCGCTCCAATTAAAGCCGACTGTCGTCAGGTAGTGTCTGTAACCCTAGAGGTGAAATAAAACAAACCCCAAAAGGAAACCGGAGAGAAAAGGAGAAGAGGCTGAGGAGGAAAGAGAATGAGAGGAGAGAGGAATGCGGGCCGGGATGAAAAGAAGAGCAGAGGAGTGGAGAAGAGAGGAGAGAAGATCTGCGCCTCCTAGTGTCAGACCCCGATATTCCAGGCCCGAATGAATGAGGCGGGACCACGCGCACGGCGTCACCATGACGACATAGTCAGCGCCGCACTCTGTGACCTTGATGTAAAAATAACCAGGCCGCGTGGCTACGTCCCAATCTGCATACGCGCGCACTAACTAGTGTGCAACGACGCGGAGTGCTGAATCCACCTGCTGTTCAGCAAACTGACATTTTTCTTAGTCGTAATCTAGAATTATCTCACAGCACATTTATTTTTGTGTACATAAAATGCACGGGGGAAAAAATCCACAGAGATTGTTAAAGATTTGAACACTCGTACACTACAGCTAAGGCCTGTCACTACCCAAAGGTCTGTAGACACCTGACCGTCAAACCCCGCATATGCCTGATGAACACCCAGTTCCTGATTTAATCCCCCTTTGCAGTCACGAAAAGCTCCTGGAAAGCTTCTTTCCACTAGAGGCTGGAGTGTTGCTGTGATGATTTGTGCTCGAGACCAGGCACTGATTGTGGATGACGAGGTTTGGGACACAGCTGGTGGTCAAATTAATCCCAAAGGTGTTCGGTATTGTTGAGGTCAGGGCTTTTGTATAGAACACTGCTTCTTCAACTCTAACTTTGGTAAACTCAAAGCATGTTTTGTGCACAGGGAGATTGTCATGCTGTTAGTTCCAGTGAAGGGAAATTGTAATGCTATAGCTCACTACAGGCACTACGGGTGGGTTTTTGTTTAATTGATTGTTTGTTTTGTTACATATAAAAGACTGTAAGTTCTTATCCTGATCCTTAAAGTCATCCCATACATTTATTGCATGCTTTCAACTTTTTGGGAAAAGCCCACATGGTGTGATGGTTTGTGTCCACAAACTTTAGGCCATAGAATACATTTCAGACATGGTTTAAATGAACAACATGTACAATTACTGATCACAAAACATTTAGTTGAAATATACATTTCAGTGCACTAGTCTGCTTCCAGTTTAAGTTAGTGATTGGTAAACACAAACTGTTGTACAGTTCAGGAGACAGAGAGGGCAAGTGGAAGAAGTATGTTTAGCAGATGCGTGTGAGGAGCTGATTCAGCAAAACAGCAGCTCAGCCATAGCAACGCTCACACAGTGGAAAACCTGAAGGGACGCTGCAGAAAAAAGTGTGTATGCGTCTTATATCAAACAATTGGCTTTTTAAAACATTAAATGTATAAACAGCCAGCACCATTAATGTGATTTGTGCATTTGGACATCTGTGAGAGGTGTCCATTTTCTCCTCTGTGCAAGTCTGTGTTTGTGTGTCAGCTTATTTGAGACGGAGTTGGCGGGGTTTCTGTCTCTAGGCCCACTCGCTTCAGGGACTCTGCATACTTCATTTTCCCCAGATTAACTATATCCTCTACTTCCTCAGCGAGGTCCCGCCTCCTGCTCTCAATCAAAGCATTAATCAGCCGTGGGATTGCTCCTGCTCCTGCCTTCTCCTGTCCTCTTGCCCAATGGAAGAGCATTTCCAACACCATGGCTCCTAAGTTATCTCTTAAAAAAAAAAAAACACACACACACAAGATTATTTCCATAAACAAAACAATATAATTATTGTCTGTGCTATGACCACAATAACACACTCCACTCTGTGCCGTTATTTAAACAAACAAACAAAAAAAAGGGATTTGGGTGATAGCAGTACTTTGCTCTCCTCAGTCTGCATTAGTTTGGTGTAACAGCACATCCTGTCTTTTGTAATTCCTTACACAATGTGTATTGACTGTATGCTTCTTCTTGGGTGATCTGACTATGGTCATGCTATGTAGAAATGCACTTGTTGAAATTTCGCTGCCCAATACTGGACACAGAGGAGATTATGGACAGCAAGGCTGGAAAAACAGCCAATGCACCATGAGCTTCTGCGAATCTGAGTGTGTGTACAAATCCCCTGCGGTGGCCCAGATGGCCCACTCATGACCGACAGGGAAGAGATTAAACAATAATTCTCATGCATATTCATGTTGTATGCCTACGTAAAACTGAACACACACATCAATGACTAATCCTATAGATTACACATGTAAGCAGAAAATGCTTACACATACAGTATAGGTGAACACATTAATATACAAATGAGTATGTAGCCTGCGTTTAAGTATAACTTCTTAATATTAAGCCTCTTGTCATAGAAACCTGTCTGCCATTCATATTTCGATCTATATACTGCATAAAGACACATCATGAGAATTTATTAAATAAACCAGCAGCCACTGAGCCATGGTTAACAGCGCCATCTGGTGGCAGAGAGGCTCTCTCTCTCTCTCTCTCTCTCTCTCCCACTGTGTCGCACACCTGTGTTTGAATTGGATACGATCCAGCTCCTTATAGCTGATGCCCAGATTGATACCAATGCTGCGCCAGTCCTGGCTGATACGTAATGAGATGGAGAGCAAGTTGATCTCTGTCAAGTAGCCGCTCTCGGGATCACCAAGGTTTAGCGGAGGGTATTGCTGCTCTGCATACACACTACCCACGTGGTCAGCACCCTGTGTGTGTAAGAATACAAGTGTGGGACTCCATAGAAAAGTGTCAGGTGATAACCGTAGTGTAGCTCTCTCGTAATATTACCAGTTAGAACAAATAATCGTTAAACAGTGTAATCCCATCTATTCTGTGTATCTTACAGGAAGTCTAAGTGGCAGTGTAGCCATCCACTGACTGTCATGACCTTTCCTTTTCCGCACCACAAACTCTGGCAGGTCACTAGGTGCCTCACCTCTGTAGAACGATACCTGTGCAAATAAACACACATTTATGAAGACAAATAAAGACACATTTATGAAGACAAATAAAGACACATTTAGTTAACAGCATTAAAACATGAAAATATTCATGAGACCACACTGACATATAAAAGTAACTATACATAAAAAGGTGTTTAACGTTAGTTTAATGAACGACCTATTGGTCTCATCTGAAATGTCAGCTGTGCCCAATAAACAATAACGTGTTACAGACACAGTCCAGACCGCTCATATTCACCTGTCCACGGACAGTTCCCTCGTGTTGGCGTGTCGGGCACACGTGTACCTCTTTAATGTTCTTCAGGTGAGAGTAGAAGGTGAAGGCCAGTCTGCCTTCTCTACAGTCTGGTCGATCTGACAGAACATAGATACACCAGTGAGACAAAAGGAACAAAGACAGAATTACAGACATGCACAATACACAATACATTTTCTTTTTTTTGGATTTTTCCCCGATTTTCTCCCTAATTTAGTCGTGTCCAATTCCTCCCCGTCACTAGGGGGCTCCCACATTAAGGCTACTACTACCACTCAGCCGGGAGGGCCGAAGACTATCACGTGTTTCCTCCGAACCACGTGACGCCAGCCGACCGCATCTTTTCGAACTGCTCGCTCGCGCACCGTTGGGGCGGCGTAACACACTCGGAGGACAGCGCTATCCGCTCCCTCCGCTGCGCGAGCTCACAGACGCCCCTGACTGGCTGTAGAGCCGTGATTAATGTCGGAGCACTATGTACCTCTCATCCCTCCCCTCTGAGAGAGCTCGGCCAATCAGCTCTCTCTAGACCTCCGGCTGCGAGAGGTTACAGCACCACCCGGGATTCGAACTAGCGATCTCCGGATGATAGGGCGAGCGCTTTACCCACTGCGCCACACAATACATTTTCAACACTGTCTGATCACAAACTACCTGTCTCAGATTAAAAAAAGATGGTGTACTTAAATACTGAGGGCCACTAAGTACTTGGGGAACAAACACTTGTTTGTCTTAGTTAAACTTTGGAACTAGAACTGACATACAAACTTTCATATTCATCTGTTGTATGTAAAACCTTTTTCAAGAATATGAAAAAAAGTGTGTGTGGGGGAGGGGGAGGCACACCGGAGGTGATGTCGATGCCTCTCTCAAACCCAGCAAAGAACTGCTCTCCTTCTAACAGGTTACATACATCTGAAGGCTGAGGACCATCATACTGCTCTGACAGAGAGGCTAACCTGCCGTCGATCTGCACAAAGACACAGACCGACATCACTTAATTTTTGTGTGTATCTGTATATCATGAGTTAAATGTTATCATTCCTTCTGCTTTATTCACAAGCTGGACAATCGAAAATTTATTCACATCACCATAGTAACCATTGCACAAAACTGCAAATTTTCACACTATTGGTTACAAAATATGAACAAATTATGTTACATGCTTTTGAAGTTTTACAGCCCTAAATTTGAATATATTGAGTGGTTGTGCATGCACATACACAAACCTTATCTGAAGGCAGACACTGTAGTAGCACTTGTGTGAGGTCTGTTTTTCGCTGCAGCACCAGAAACTGAACCCTGAACTGCTTCAGTTTGTGATAGACTTTCCTCACCACTCCACTAATGCAGCTGTGAGTGGTGTACCACAGCCAGTACCTAAACACACACACACACACACACACACACACACATACACACACATACACACACATACACACACATACACACACATACACACACATACACACACATACACACACATACACACACATACAAGTATATAGACAAGTCTGGTCAAACGAGTAGCAAATGACAACAAATGTGCAACAAATGAGTTTCTAGGTCAAAAGTCCTACATTTAAACATGTTTAAAATTTACAGTGTTACAATAAAATACATTTATGGTGTTACAGTGACTAAGAGTTGAAATACATAATCATTATGTACATACAGTAAGAGTGATCAGTACATAATGTTAGGAATCTTGTTGATCTTTTAGGTTACTTGAACTAAATAAGAATGCTTTAACACTCTTTTGTGTTTTCTTGTGTTTTAGTCTGCCACTAGAGTATATATTCTGCCTTTTACTTTTTGACCCCCTGAACAATTATACTGCAAGTGTGTGTGAGGGGGGACGACACAGGATATTACACTGCTGTGTGAGTTCGTATGAACCTGTGTGTATGGTCTCATGACTCACCATGAGAAGTGTGTGACAGAAAAGATGGCATAAAGATGTGTGAAGTACAGAGACACCTGAGCGGTGACATCAGTCCAGGTGTGAGCCTCAGGGTCACCGTGCAGCAGGTGTAGCCGAGACCTATCCACTGTAAGTCCTAAAGCATGTGCGCGCACACACACAGACACAGATACTCATTATTTTTAACTGAAAGAAGAAAGAAAAATGAGAGGAAGAAAAAAAAGCATTAGCACCAGTAAGTCCAGGTGGGAGGGGGATCTGCACTTTGACTGGCTGGAGGAAGTGCATGCTGGGAGTTTGGGAGAGGCAAAGGAGGGGGCTAGCGCTGGCATGTGGGTCCCCTGTCAGGTCCTGCACCTTGGATTGTGCCACCTGCAGCACCTGGATATAGCAAAGAATTTATCATTGCCACATATTGAGCTGTTTAAAAGACCTGTATACAAACATACAGACGATAAAATATTCACATAGAATGGAATTTGTGAAATTTATATCTTTTTTAATTATAGGAGATGTAATATAAATGTGCAGGGCATGTTTAACGCCACACAATTTTATTTACCAAGGACTTTTTTTAATAGACACAAACGCAGATGTAGCTTTACTCTGTTAAAGTTACTGATTTGGTAATATGAAATATCAATGTATCTGTAACATGAATTGATGCATGTATGCATTCCACAACAGCACATATGAAGATGAATGTAAATACCAAGCCCCGTGGTCTGACTTGCATAAAATTTGTGTAAAAGTAACTGCTTTACTGTATCGCTTTACCTGCAGTGTGACAGTGCGCGCATGCGTTGTGCAATTCGGAGGAAAAATTAGTTTGATCCCAGGATTATAGGCAGACACCAGCAGAGCCCCCTCTGGCAAGACCGAACAGCAGTCTCTGACAGGACGAGAAACAGCCACAAACCAGGAGAAGTGTGTCACAGTGCAACACGCCAGCTGTACACAGACACACACCACAAATAAAACATCAAAGTGAGCTTTATAAATAAAGACTACAATGTAAGTCGAAGAATAGTGTGCTCTATGGTACCCGTGCAGCTCGTCCCTGTGGCCTACAGCTGTGCCTGTGGCTCCCCCTTCTGGTCTGAGTGGGTAGTGTAGTCCAGGAGTGACCATCATACCTGCGAACAATCACCTCCCCTTTACAAGTTCTGTGATAGGGAACACACACGTCTACAGGCTGGGAAAGACAGAAAAAAGAGACAAATGAGAAACAAGCAACTGATCCTGTTTCATAAAAGTGAACAGGATCTAATCTAAGAGAACACAATTAATTAGTAAATAAATTAAAAAAGACATTCCACCTTGTCAAATGTGACACCATGCGGAAGCAGTTCCAAAGGACGACTTAGCAGGAAGTCATGCTCCTCAAGCCATATCCATTTCCTGTCTGGTTTTCTCTCTGACCATTTGAACAGCGTGAAGACCTTGACGCACCCCTGAGGAAACAAGAGTTCTCCTCCACCAGGAAGAAATACATGGCATCCTGCGGGAGAGACTGAAAACCTGTGGGAATTTTCACATAAAGGGAAATCCATTAAGAGAATGTAATATATTTACATCTTGGGTTACAATTACAAGACAGCTGTTAATGTTGTGCTTAATTTACTTGTGCTGGTTGAAGGCAAGGTGTAGCTCTGGTATCGAAGAGTCAGTTTGAGCTGTGAGGGACATAAGATCATAATCCTACATCATATCAAAGAGCATGTGCTGACAAATGCATATAATATATGTAATATATTATAAGTGACTGAGTAGTGTATGGAGGATTTAATGTCAAACTTTGCACAACCTGCCGGTGCAGGAGGGAGTGGTGGCGGAGTCGGGGGTCGGCCCAGGGGGTTATTTCGTACGTCCAGTCTGGTGAGCTCAGGTAGGGATTTCACAGAGTCTGGGATGCTCCGTAACTCATTACTGTGGATTCCCAGCACCCTCAAAGTGTGTAAAGAACCTAAAGAGGATCAGGGCAGAGAGATTTATATTTTGTTTCTTCCCTTTTGCTCCATAATGACCATAATCATTGTATGTGCATGCATTGCATTCAGTGACGAATAATCAATAAAGATGGAAATGGTAGTGTGGTACTGGTCATAATACTTTCTAAGACTAAGGTGTACTGTAGTTGTACTGTTACCTTAAACTGTATTTAAGATACCTAATGCTATTTTGTTACTTTGTTCCAAAAAAAAAAAAAAAAAAAAGATTGTCTCCCTCTTCACTAACATAGTGGCAAAAGGGTTTGTTCAACAAATCAGATTGGGTACTAGAGTCACCACTTAACAATTAGTATATAAAATACAATGGGATACCACATACCCATCTTGTCTCTGGATTATTTAACAGATAGTGAAAAGTTCATCCTAACACGTTATATTTTTGTATTTCAAAGCTGATTCAACTTAGAGTTCTGAGCTCATGCTGTACATCTACATCTAATTCTAAACACATATCCTTCCACACTATTTCTCACCCAGTGTCACGGGCAGCTCTCGAAGCCTGTTGGATGAGAGCTCCAGCGTGTGTAGGTTTTTCAGCAGACCGAGCTCATCAGGCAGACTCGCCAGCTGGTTAAAGGACACATCCAAATATTGTAGCTCATACAAAAGACCAAGCTGTGAAGGCAGGGTCTCCAGTTTGTTTCCCAGCATGATGAGACGGCGTAAAGCCACCAGGCCGCTCACTTCTCCAGGCAGGCTGATCAGTTGGTTATGGCAGAGAAGGAGCTCAGAGAGGTGACAGAGAGAGAACACGCAGGCTGGGAGAGACGAGAGGTGATTGAATGAAAGATCCAGGTGGACCAGGAGGGACAGGCAGGACATTGAGGGAGGGAGTGAGATCAGAAGGCCAGGGAGGGGATCGCTTTGTGCATCGTAGAACTGGTTGCCTAGTAGAGCCAATGGGAGGAGGTTATGATAAAAGTCGTTAGTACGTGTATAACCTTTTATACAGCAGTATAAGTATAGTTATGTCGCATCATTTATTTAAAAAAATGTATAAAAATTATCTCAGAACATATTGATGTATGCGTGTGTACCTCGAATAGCTAAAGAGCGCAGCTGAGTAAGATGAGGAAGAACCCTGAGAGCACCTTCCAGGGCTTCCTCATCCTCAGAGCCCAGTCGGACATACTGTACCCGCTTCATCTTGCCTGGAGCACTCTCCCACAAAGCAGGCATCATTGCAGCCCCACGCTGATACACATCCAACACCAGACTCCCATCCACTAACACCGAATCCAATGTCAACGAGGGCGGAAGAGCAGGCGCGAGAGAAGGCGGTGGAGATGATGAGGAAAGAGACAAAGATGAGAATAGAGCAGATGGAGATGTACATGAGGAAGAGGAGGAAGAAGATATACGGTCATGGATAGCTTCTCCATTTCCAACTCCACGTCCTTGAAGACGGCTTTGCATTGATGCTGATCCTTCAGGATTATGCTCAAGTTCATCCACACCTTTAGCACCTCGTCTCAGTTGCGGATCCCGATCTGATGCCATCCCAGCCTCTCCAAGGTCCCCTTCCCTTGTCATCACTTCTTTTACACCCATCGCACTTGTATCATCCCGTCTCTCCTTATCTTGTGCCCTGCTGTATCCTGTCAATGTCTGTGCCCACTCTTGCTCTCTCTCCATCCTCTCTTTTCTTTGTCTCTCACTTTTTGAGCAGGAGTGTCAATCTGGGAGTGTCAAAACATCAATGTGACACCTCGTCTCTTTCTCCTGCACCACGACTGAGATTGAACCACATCACCAAAACGACCCATGCTGAGATATCCTAGTCCGGGCAAGCCCATGCCTGTCAAGAGATAGGAGGTGTAAATTGAAAAAGGCAGAATTACTAATAGAGGTTTCTCAACTCAGTAGTGAAAAGCAATGGTGCAGTACATTGTAAACCAGGTCATTTGCACTTACTGTGACATGCAGTGTAACTTTACACTCATAGATAGGATGACAGGAAAGCTTAATTACTCCCGAATATAAACTAAGCAGTTTAACTCGCCGGTTCAACTGTGTCGCTAGGAAAGTTTGTAGCTAGCCCACGTTAGCCAGCTAGCTAAATAAACAACCTGTCAACAACTTACAAAATGTCGAGGTGGATTTAGGATTAAATACCAAAACGTCTGTCGTTGAAAATGTAAACATGTTCTCAATGAAATGTATGTACGTGTTTATGGTTTATGTAAAATACCACAGAGCAAGCTACTTCCTTGTCAGAGCACTTTTACAAACATTTTCATATTTTCACGCGCGGAACTTGGAAGCGCGAGGAGGCGAGGCGCGCGCTCTTAAAGAGACAGAACAGTTTTTCATCTCATTGTTTTCACTTTATCCTTAAGCAATTTTCTTACAACTTCAGAGGTTTGCTTGATCATTGTCTTGTGAAAGACCCGAGTTTGAACCAACCGCCTGGTGTTTTGAATATTTAGTTCAGTATTTCTTGTGTTTCAATATTTCCTTCCTCATTATCATGGCCATTTTCTGAAGCGCAGTTCCTTTTCTCCAACAAAACACCTGGATGCTCACAGCCCCATGCTTCCCTATTGGAACAGTGTAGTTCAGATTAAATTTCTCACCATTCCTTCATACAGCACACTGTTCTTATATTTCACATATACATCACCACAATTATTTTCTTTACATACTGTGTTTTTTTTTTTTTTACAAAATTCTAATCAAAACACAGCGTCAATCATTATGTTAGTTAGTCTTTCTTTTGTTCTCATGGGGTTGCTACAGCATACAATCTGATCTGCACACAACTTGGCACAGGTACACCCCTCCCATTTTATCTGGGCTTTGGACCAGCTCTACATCTAGTGGCAGGGATTGGGGCATTGGCAACCACAATGCTGAAATTAATTATAATCAAGCTGTAATAAGTAAAAATTAGAAGTTAAGAGGGACCACCTAGTGCTGAGCAATGTCCATACAACTTAATGTTTAACCTGAGTTTTTGCAAACATTTGTATGCATCATACAGATCAAACGTTGGACTGAAAGGTTCAACAAGACAACTGTCAAAATTAGAACTTTGGCCCAGCAGTGGCAGCTTAGCAGTGCTGGGGCTTGAATGCCAAATTTCTAGAACATGGAAAATAACTTGTATTATGTTCATCCAAACAGAGAACACTCTTCCAAAAATCTGGTGACCACCATATTATTACAATATCTAAAAAAAGGACTGGAAAACCCTCTGTGACATCACCTATGGGTTTTTCTAAAGAGCATATTTGAAGCTTGACTGTAGTGTGTCCACATCCTTGCAGGAGCTGACTCCACCTTTTTTTTGTTTTGTTATTTTTGTCTGGGTGAAGGGTGGCATTGCATGACGGATACTCACTCACCATCATGGAGATATATCTGTTATTTCTGTGGCTGTTACTTAAGGGGTCATGTTGCCAGCACAATACTCGATTGTCATTCACACACTAAATGCAATTTTGAAACCTTAATTAGCCTAACTTGTGTGTCTTTGGACTGTGGGAGGAAACCGTAGGAAACCCACCAAGCACAGGGAGAACATGCAAACTTCATGCACATACAGTAGACAGACCAAAGGCGGGAATTGACTCTCCACAAACCTACTTACCTTAGTTAACATAAGTTAGATAATAAGAATCAAGGTTCTGCAAGGTCTACACAGGTGTTCTTTAAGGTCTACACAGGTGTTCTTCAAGGTCTACAATGATGTTCTTCAAGGTCTACACAGGTAACCAGTCACGTTCCCAATTCCAACACTGAAATGAAGCTGTCCATCAAATTAGTCAGTACACATCTTAAAATTCACTACCTTTCTTCAGTACTTGGGTTAATAACCCAATCAGTGATACTTAACTAGTAACCTAAAGTAACCCACTGTAAGTATTTATCCAATGACAGAAACGTAAACACTTTTTACTACAGTAAGTCACTCTGGATAAGAGCATAAGAGCGTCTGCCGAATGCCTAAATGTAAATGTAAAACTCAAGCACATTAGCTTTCTACAAAATGTGTGATGTGTGATTGGTAAAGTAGGTGTGAATTAGCACTGAAAAAAAAATTGCCTATGCTTCATGTAACCATAGTATCTACCTCACCTACAGTACATTTATTACACTGTATATCATATCAATATCACTCATTTATTCCCAGGTAAGCATAATGATATTTCAAGTCGAGTAGATTATGGTATAATGCATCATAAATCACACTAGGCTAAGTATATGTTATGGAAGACTTTCATCCTTGCCTTGGCATATTGTTATTGTTTGTCCGTTTCTTTGCCCCAGCTGTTTTATTTTGGGATTCTCCCTGCCCCTGAGATTAAAAACATATTTTTCCTGCTATCATTTTGTTTATCTCATCATCCCAGGGGAAGAGAATGAAAAGCACAGGATGAGACTTTCACCACATAAGAATCTGAAGAATTTTATTTTTGAAGCAGACATGCAATTAAAATATTTAAAAAATTATTTTAATTTAAATCTTAACATGGTTTCCTTTTCCCTATCACTACCCTATTTTTGACCCTACAAGGTACAAGGTTTTTTCACAAGGCACTATCTGGCACACTGTCCAAGAAGGAGGCCAAAGGAAAACGAATATGTTTTTTACTTTTTTTGTCATAAATGTTCACAACACATTCCTAGAAAAGTGAGTTTGGAAATGTATAACAGAGTGTACTTTTTTATTAATAGCATGCAGAAATAGCACAAGCTGTGATCCATAAATCGATAGACTAGTAACTGCTGTCAAAACACAGAGCCCAGTTATAGCACCATTATTCACAAACAGTGAAGTGTGCTAGGAATAAACACAATCCATAAATTTATATATTTTTTTAAATAAAAAAATATTAGCTTACATAAAACCTATTATATGGTTAATAACAAATTAAAGGCTTATCCTTTTACAACTAAAGCAGAAATTTCCACATTTGCCAAAAGGCAGCGTACCCAGGGGGGATTTCCATTAAATACACAAGAAGCTTTTCCAAATGTTAGAGAAAAAAAGCAGTACTCTTGTTATATGTCCCAAGTTCTCTAATCTCTAGTGAAAGCATAATTTTGCAACATATAATGCAAAGCCCACGCTCAGTTTCAAAATGTTACAAAAAACACCCGAAAATTAGGCCTTATGAGTGTACACCAACCAGCCATAACATTAACACCACCACCAGATTAACTGAAGAACATGATTTTTAATTATATACCAATAAGATGGTAACAGGATCATGGCCAAGGCTTTTTTTTATGCCTGTGGGGATGAAAGGCTACTCTGTTTGTTCGTATCCCACAAAAAAGCCAGTGGAAAACAAATTGCTGAAAAAAAAATAAGATGGAAGGCTAATAGAGCACTCAGTGCATCATATTTTGCTGTTCACATGGCATAGCAGACAAAGAGCTCAAGGTTGTTGATCTAGACTCCAAATTCCCTAGATCTCAATCTGCTCGAGCATTCATGGGAAGTACCGGACAAACAATTCTGACCCATGGAGGTCCCATCTTGCAACTTACTGTACAGCACATAAAGGATCTGCTGCTAACGTCCTAGTGCCAGACACCACAGCACACCTTCAGAGGTCTTGCTGATCTTGACTGAAAGGATCAGAGCTGAAACCTAAAGGTCAAAGTGAAGCCTAAAATCTATGTGGTTTTAATGTTATGGCTGATCGTTGTGTTTAATATTGGTGTGCAATACATTCTAATTTAATAACTAAATCCTAGAAAAACATTTCGGAAATGCGAATGTAAGCAAAGTGTTATTTTTGTGAATTTATACTTTACTTAAGCATTATTGAATTTTGATAAATGTGTTTTTAATTACATTCCTAAGTGAAAACCTCCTTTGTACTCCTCACATTTATAATCATATCAAATTTATCTTCTTCTTTTCTCTATCAGGTTGAGGTATGTTTTGCTATTTATTTATATTTTTTTTTGGGGGGGGGGGGGATGACTGAATGAACGTGAATATAATGATCTGTTTTATTTGCTGCTGACAAACTAATTTAGCACTGATACTAAAGGATTCTAAATGGACAAATTGGATTCTGACAAATGAAAAATATAGCAAATGCTTTAAACCAAAAATTTAAGTATCAGTTTTAGATAAGTAACAAAAATAGCCAAGCTAATTTCAAAAGTTACAAATATTTACTTGCTTTCTATATTTACAAAAGTATCATCTTCCTTTGAGTATTTTTTATTTTCCAAGTATAATTGAGAAAAAATTACATTTTCAGTCAAATGAGGGGGGCCCAAACAAGGGGTCATGACGCCATGTGGGATTGCATTTTTAAGAGAAAAACTATAGTTTCATGCTATCATTATACAAATTACATTTGTATTCATGTGACTGCAAATACAGTACATGATCATCAACACTAACAGTTTTTTTTCTGTTACATATTTTAATTTTAAAATCTTCTCACTTAGCCTTCAAACCTACTGAAAGGTCCACTCATCTGGAATTCCTAGGTTGGTAAACACTTTTAAATGTAATGCCAGAGTTTTCTATTTAAGACAAATAATCAGGATGACAGTGGAAGGTCAGGGTGTTTAACATCGCTGTGCATGAAATTGTTTTAAAGTTAAACTGACATTTTACAGTTTGACTTTGACCTGCTGTTTAGTAGTGCATAATGTTATTAAATTATCTGGATGTTCACAGACAGTAAGTTTGGAAATAATAACGCTGTATCGGTATGCACATGCAAAGTCATGAGACAAGAAAAAAACAGGTGTTTTGTTTTCAGGCCGTATTACACCACCCTACTGTTTCATGTTAACAAGACTGGTAGATCAGTGCATTACATATACACAGACATGCAAGCGTAAACAGACAGCCATGATTTAATGATAAACCTATGCACCAACATTTGTTAGGTTTTTAAGAACATAAGGTTTATCTATTAATATGTTATAACTTTAACTAGCAGCTTTAAGACCAATACCTCACCTAGGTATAGAACGAGAGAGTTGTTTTTCTCAACAGATCTTCAAACAGCACGAACACGTTTTTCAGTAGGCCCATGTGACTAGTTCATGACTCTGTTAATGTTTTAGCATAGCTTTAAATTGAACTACAGAACTGCAGAAAGCTGCAGCTATATTTGTCTCTGTGACCTCACCCTTAGATTGACCAACAATCTGAAATCTATTTGGAATTTTTCTAGGAACACTTAAAGATGGGTGGTTTCCAATCTGAAAAGAAGGAAAGAAATGAATGACAATTTATTTTGGTGCATACATTTTCCCCCCCATAAAACTATGGCCATCTGTCTACTTCTTGCATAACTGTGTATGTATATTATAGACATAATTAAATAATTTAATTTTACAATACAGTGAATCTGTATTCTGAATCTCCAACTGGCCAAAGATTTTGAAACTTTCTGTCTTAAGTGTAATTTCTTGTTACCTTTATATATTTATATTTATATATAAAATTATTTATAATAATAATAATAATAATAATAATAATACATTTATTTCATGTGGACACATCACAAAGTGCTTACATAAAGACATAAACATTAAAAATGAACATGACACAAAAAACCTCAACTAACTAAAAGTCTTAGTAACCAAGTAAGTTTTCAAGCCTGATTTAGAAGCAGACAGAGACAGTGGGGAATGGAAGGGAATTTCACAGACGAGGAGCAGCAGAGCAGAAGTTTCTGTCTCCCATTGGACACCATTTGGATCATGGATGGATGCAAACTTCTGTAGTCTATCCTCTAGGAAACAGGAAGCTAGTGAAGAGTGATGTGATCTTCTTGCTCTCTGTAGGATTCCAGCAGTACTGTTTTGATTGTATTGGAGTTTCAGAAGCCTCTGGCTGAAGATCGCGATGAAGCTTATATTACAGCGGTCTAGCCTGGAGGAGATAACGTCAAGGACAAAGTCTGCAAGGCTGAGAATGATACATACATGCTATGTTCTTGAGATTAATAAATTAGCTTTTGCACAGGTGTTTGATGTGCTTATCCAATGTGCTTATCCTCATTAAAGAGGCTAATTGAATGCCCAGATTAATCACTGTGGAGGATAAGGAATGCTAATGTCAGAGAATGTGATATTGGTTATAAGAGAGTGACAGACTTGGATGAGGGGTGATAAACAGAAGAACTGCAGTTTTTGAGCTGTTCAGCTGCATGAAATTTCCTTTCATCCAGGTCTGAATAGAATCAAGTTGAGGTTAGGGTTAGGCCTAGGGTTGAGATTGCAGTAGAATGACAGGGAGAAGATTAAATAGATTTTTGGGTTTCATCCATATAACAATGAAAAGACACTTCATACTGGTTTAGGGGAAGCGTAAATACAGTAAAAAGGATGTTTTTATTCATTCATTTTCTATCCTATCCTATGTACAGGGTCATGGGCGCCTGGAGTCTATCCAAGGAGACTTAGGGCATGAGGTAGGGTAAATCCTGGACAGGGTCCCAATCCATCACAGGGCACACACACTGTATTTTGGGAACGGCAATTAACCTAATCTGCATATACAGTATTTGGACTGTGGGAGGAAACCAGAGTACACAGTGAAAAACTAGCAAGCACAGGGAGAACATGCAAACTCCACGTACACAGACAAAGGGCAGGAATCAAACCCTCTGTGTCAACCGCTCTATCACCGAATATTTTTATATAAGAGATAATAATAAAAGAAACAGGATGTCATGTCTGTTGTCCTACAGTAGTTGTTGGAATAATCCTACAGCTTTATTTTTTTAACTTGTCATTACCATTAAATATCGTACAGGACATTGAACTTAGTAATGTTTGATATTGATGTATATATTATTTTGGTGAGATAAATTTTTTTTGAACATCCATCTTCATTCCTCTACATACCAAATCATATCATATACAAAACTGGACTAATTAAGACTCGAAGGCACGAGCCTTCGAGTATCAAAATGTTTACAATACTTTTGGTCAAAGTTCTTTTAGTGTAAATGTGTGTGTGTGTGTGTGTGTGTGTGTGTGTAAAGCTACAAAATAGCGACGTCCTGCGTCACCACTTCATTCTTGGAAAGATTTTCGGATTGACAGCTCGGGAGGTTCTCTGCTCCATGGCCTGTGATTGGTCGAGGAGGAATTTAGAACAAACAGATGATTGGTCAGTGTCGAAACGGCTCCGCCCATTTCTCTAAACGGACAGCTATGACGTAGCTAGCAGGAGCGCTCGGGTGCGTTATTTACCCGGCTAGTTTCCTTAAAACCTCACTGATGCCGAAGATAAACAGTTCGAAGAGGACAAGTTCGAAACCTTCTCTACCTTGTTGAACTGAACACAGCGGTGTGATTGTGTGTGTGTTTGTGTGTTTCTGGTGGTAGGCGTTAACTGCGAACTGCGTTGTATTGTGTTTATTATAAACGAAGCGGTCATGTTGTTTTGAACTGAGTGACGGTACTGACTCTGACTTCACGACCTGCTCTGCACCATGTTTCCGCTGGACTCGCCCTGGAATATCTCATTCGCAGGCTGTGGTTTCCTCGGGATTTACCACGTTGGAGTGGCGAGCTGTCTGCAGCAGCGTGCTCCTTTCCTCATTGAGAATGCGCAGCACATCTACGGAGCCTCTGCAGGAGCGCTCACTGCCACAGCGCTGGTCAGCGGGGCTTGTCTGGGTAAAACCTCCACTCTTACCTCCTCTAACCCCAGTGTAGCCCAGTCCCTACTGCTTATAGAGGCTTATCTGGGGGAAACATCCCCTCTGACCTGACCAAGACCTGTCCCTTTTGCACAGGTAGAGAGAAAAACAGAGCCAGGCAGAAAGATCAATTTATAGAAGTAGATAGATAGATAGATCATTAAATATAGAGGAAGACAGACAGACAGATGGATGGATAAACAGATCGATAGACCGACAGATACACGTAAAAGTGGCAGCCAGCTTGAAAGATAAACTTGATGATAACTGGATTAATAGACAGATAAAAAAAAAACAGTCAGACATATATGGATGCATACATGGATCAAATGATCAGTAGTAAGACAAACGACATAATAGAAGTAAACATTCAGTGAAAAAAAAGTAGTATAGGGCATAACGTGAGTGTATACACTGTGTATATATACTGTATACACACACAAAACTATACATATAAAACTCACATACCTGTATAGCACTCCAGTAAATGCTATACTGGAGTGATGGCATATTAATGACTTGCTAATTTGTGGACATGTTTGTTATCCAAAACGTAGCCTTCAGAGATCTTTGAATATCATATCCTAGTTCAGAAATTTAATAGAAGTCTTTAAATCAAGTCTAAAAGCTGTAAGAGTTTTCAGTTTTGTCAGGACATTTCAAGATCTCCAATAGAATCCCACAAAACATTTTTCAGAGAAGATTCAAAGTCCTGACAAAACCCAGAGAAACCCTTGTCTCTAAGTGAACTTTTTAAACCCCCGTAATACAGTCACGTTGGAAACAGAGAACAGAGAGTAACCAATACAGAGAACAGAAAGTAACAAATACATGTACTCATGTATTTGTCTATGTATTTGTCTAGTGGCGAGTGTACGGACAGTTAACCATGTACATTGTGTACACATTTGTTCTTAAATCAACATTGTATTTGCACTTCTTCACTGTTTTTCAGGAGATGTAGCTGCCAACTTCCTCAGTGTTGCGAAAGAAGCGAGAAAGCGGTTTTTGGGACCAATGCACCCTTCCTTTAATCTGGTGAAGATACTGCAGGGCAAGATGGCTCGGGTTCTGCCTCACGATGCGTACACCAAGGCCACAGGCCGACTGGGCATCTCCCTCACCCGTGTCACAGACGGAGAGAATGTGCTGCTGTCTCACTTCAACAACAATGAGGAACTGGTGCAAGTACGGATAACGTGTAGAATAATCTAAAACTGTTTTAGGAAAGGTCTACTTTAACTTTATTAACCTTATTAAAGTGGAAAAGTGTGACATTTCCAGTATCCATGGCAACACTTGAACACTATATGGTACTTTAGTTACAGTTTACTGTTTGTGCTAATACGCTAATACATTAATACTTTTTATGTATTGTTTCAAAGCCTGAACTCAAATTAAATTTGAAAAGAAAGTTTGCACAAATAATCCTCTTATTTTATTCTTTGACATAACTGCTTGAGCAGTGGAACTCTTACATAATTTATAATTTGCCTGAAGATGAAATAAAAGTCTAGCATGTACAACTTGGGTTTTACAGGTTGTTTGTGTTTGTGTGTTTGACCAGGCATGTGTATGCAGTGCCTTTATTCCCGTCTACTGTGGCCTCATCCCTCCAACCCTGCAGGGAGAGGTGAGTGCTCCATGTGTTCTTGAGAAACCCGAGAGATACTGGATGTTAGATTTTATGGTGCCGTTTAGCCACAAGTTATCTGCAATCAAACCTACCGAGCCTAAGAAAGTGATCTCTCACTCTTGGGATTAATTTCAGCAATTCTAAACAAACATGCATCATTTTCATTAGACTCAAGATTCCAGAAGGCAATACAGCTATGTTCCAATTTATAAGACAGTAAGCACTAAGGTGTTTTTTATTTTTTTATTTTTTTAGCAAGGATGAAAAGGAAAAGTGTTACAACTCTTTCTGTTTGAAAAATGTATGCTGGTGTGGAGCTGAGCGAGCAGGTCAGACTAAATGTTTATAGCACTGGTTCATCGCTCTTTTTAGGCAGAGATAAAGAAACAGTTCATTCCTACTGGCATCAAAATTTGCAGTAGCATTGTGGGTAGGAAACAATTATGAAAATAGGGCAATAAAAGAAGTTTAAATAAAAAAAAAATCATAGCTGCCATTCAAGGCCATATTGTGTTAAGCTCTGTAAAGAATACAAACCCCATTCAGGGTGGATTTGATCTCTTTTATTGACCTTCAGCATACAGAACACTCGTGGGAATCATGATACATGCTTGCATTGCATATAAGTCCCAGAGCTGTTAGTCACTTAATGTGGGAAGAATTTTGCTCAAGGGAACACATCGTTTGATTTCGCAAGCGTGTGTGCTGAAAATAGACGTTTCTGTTTTGCTTGCCCTGATATGTTTGTATTTTATGGGAAAATAGTGACAAATCCAGCTGTCAAATGTACTTTTGAGTAAAGTTTGTGTGTGCCAGAACTGTGCCAAAAGCATTTCAGTGTTGTGAATGTGCATGCATGTGCTGCCAAGTATCACAAAGGGCATATTGCTGCTAAGGATGGTTTTGTTTTGTT
Source organism: Clarias magur (assembly GCA_013621035.1). Classification (NCBI taxonomy): domain Eukaryota; kingdom Metazoa; phylum Chordata; class Actinopteri; order Siluriformes; family Clariidae; genus Clarias; species Clarias magur. Next base: position 1,998,036 of record QNUK01000014.1, on the reverse strand, counting down.
TTTGCCTGTTCTTGTTGTACCTAGAAATAGAATATCAGATGACCCCAGTCCATGTCAGGGAGTTTTCATAGTGTTATTGAAGGGAAAAGATTAATATAAGCTTTAAACCACTAAATGTAGAACATGTTTGAAAGCTGTTGGCCAAAGCTGTTGTCGATGTCTCTGCAGCGTTATGTGGATGGAGGAATCACCGATAATTTGCCTCAGTACGAGCTGAAGAACACCATCACGGTATCCCCATTCTCAGGAGAAAGCGATATCTGCCCCTGTGATTACAGCTCCACCAACCTTCACGAATTCAGGTTTACCAACACCTCTATACAGTTCACACTCTCCAACCTGTACAGAGTCTCCAGAGCACTGTTTCCTCCGGATCCACAGGTACATAAATGAACATACACTCACCCCTGCATGATCCTGTTACAGCTTTACCACTGATTCCCTATTTACTGTACAATAACCTTTGTTGAAACCTTGTTTGTTTTTAATCAGGTGCTGGAGACTATGTGCCGGCAAGGTTACAAAGATGCTCTGAGTTTCCTGAAGAAAAATGGTAAGAGAGAAAAGAGCAGTTTTTCATATACACTCACTGGCCACTTTATTAGAAAAACACATGTACATCTAATATTTCGTGGAGTGGCACAATCCATAAAATCATGAGAGGTCAAGAGCTTCATGTTAATGTTAACGTTTAGTATGACAAATAAGGAAAAGCTGTAACCTCAGTGATATGGACCAGGAAGGTAAGAAATTTCTAAATTGCCAGTGAGCCGTGGGCCAGTGAGCAAGTGGGAATGAGAGAGTTTAGAGGAGATTAGCCCAAATGATCTGAGCTGACAGAAAGGTTACAGCTTCTCTAATTACACTACTCTTTGCGCGTGTAGTTATCATACAAACATTTTTTATATAGGTGCTCCTATTAAAGTTCCTAGTAAACTGATGAGATCTATATTTGCACTTTAGGCAAATATATAAAATATACATTTTTAATATGGAATATCTATCTACTATGTAACTATTGTAACAGATAAGATAGTTAAAAATTGTGAGCTGCAGCACTGCAGTACTGTCAAAGAGCTGTTTCTAAATGTTGCAGTGCCCTCTAGTGGTCATATTAGTATTGTAACTTTAAGAATAAGAAAAAAAACCTTAGAAATACTTGTTTGTGTCCCTAAGATGAATTGTGTTTCTTTTTTAGGTCTGTTACAATTCCAGCGACCTCAACACCCATTGAGTAACGGTGCTGTGAGGGTTGAGGAAGACTCCGAGAGCGAGAACGAGCAAGATCAAAGGCAAAGAATAGACAGAGAGATGATGCCTGGCTCTCATTCAAATGCAGAGGAACATATATTTGAGCACTTACCTCCACAACTGCATAGGGGTATGGAAGGACAGCACACTGTACTCCATTAAATAGCTTGGTATAATTATTTGAGAAATACGAATGACCATATGTGTCGCTTTTCATTTTTTTTATAGCGCTTATGGAGGCCTGCAAAGAAAGACAACGCTCCTTTCAGTCTCTAAGCAACATGCTACCAGTCAGGATGCTATCTGCCATCTTGGTGCCATGCACACTGCCACTAGAGTCAGCTCTGTCACTGAGTATCAGGTATTATACTCAATCATTTAGTTAATTCATCTTTTTTAGCAAGTTTTTTATTCTGGTCAGGGTCACCATAAATCCACAGTCTTTCCCATACATGCTGTATACATACTGCACTCAGCTGTATCAAAATGCTTCTGTCAAGAGTAGTGAGACATAGTGCTTAATTAAAAAAAAAAATCAATCACCTTTTCCCTTTACTTTCAGGAGTGAAAGTTTACTTTCAAAGTCTTTCTTTGGTCCAGGAGCTAATGGTGTAGCTTGTTATAATGAATGAATTCCTTTGGCACAGAATAAACCCGCTTGTCTCGAATTGATGAATTAGCATTGATGAAACCACAGCACAGACCTGATTTAACAATCAGCTTTTACATAATAGTGCTGCTTCCTGTAGCACGGTGGGAATGCAAAACAGGAAATCCTCCAGGAACTGTGTAATTTTTGCACAGGGATCTTTAAACACATTATGGAACTTTGTTGAATATTCATATTACTTTGTATTCTGCATTGCTTTATTATTGTATTATTTCCTTTTTTAGTCTAATTATGCATAATTACTCTTTGTTAGGTTGTTAGAGTGGCTGCCTGATGTCCAGGAGGATGTGGGCTGGATTAAGGATCAGACTGTGAAGCTATTGAATAGTGTTTTAAGCCATGCCAGGAGGAATGTGTCTCAACAGTTTGTGGCAGGGTGAGAAGCCTAGCACACACGAGAACGAAAAAGAGATTTTTTTTTTTATATGTGAAAAGTACTACACATTAAACATAGTGTGTGTATTAGCATTTTTGATAATTCATTGTCATGACTTGTACTTACCTGTTTATTAATGTTTGAAACAAAATTGCCTACCTCGAATACTTGACAGCTTTCCCCAAAGCAAAGTATTTGTGTGTGGACTTATGTATATAGTCTACTCATTAACTTTTGCTTTGTATGCAAGTAAGTATTGTTTATTACTGCTTGTTATATTGAACTCTATTTTCTCTCTCTCTCTGTTAGATTGTCTCATCAGCTGGAGTTGCGGCATGCTCAGTCTGCGCCGGCAAGTTTCAGCGCTGCTAATCTGCTCCCAGGCTGGGTGTGCAGACGTAGCTCATCTGTCTTGGATGCTATCCAGCGTTTGGAGCAGTACCAGAACCAGCTCCTGCCAGGACTCTTCTGCATTAACCTGAATCTACTCGGCTCCTTCAGTGCTGGATCTTACCGAACCGCAGAACCCCCTTCTCCACCCATCCAAGAAGACATGGATGAAGGTTTGACTATGCGTCCTGTGGGGTCCGCGAATGCCACCTTGATTTCACAAAGCAATAAAATGGAGGACCGATCCATCTCATAATGCATTTTTTTCAAATGTGATATCAAGTGATCACCGTAAAGCCCAGGCATTCTGAGAAAACTAATAATTTCAACATACTCAACACAACAAATTACAAGGAACAAGGAATGTTTCATAAATATCCTAAAAGGATGTTTAAGGAAGATATTGGTTATTTATTTATCTAACTCACTAATATGAACAGAACCAGACTCTCTATGGGTTTTATGTGATTCCACATTGTGTAAATGAATAGTATAAGGAAAGATTAATGTTTGTGTTCTTAACCTTTTTGTTGTAACCTTATTATTTATCATATTACTTTGTACAAGTGATGTCCTCTGTGTTTCAGGGGGAAAAAACATAGGCAGATTAATGATGCCTTTAAATTTCTGACCTTAAAAGGGAGGGGGGGGGCACTGGGGGAAGCCATCAACATGTCCTATCATCTTGTGCAGCATTTATTTAATTCCAGTGCTGTCAAAAACATAATCTACCTGACACTAGTGAGAGATTATTATAAATCAGGCCTTCATGCCTTAGACACCAGGCAGTGTTGGGGGAATTTTAAAACTTTCTTAAAAATGTGTCCTAATGCAGTCCAAAGTACGCGCTATAAACTCCTTAAATCTGTTTATTTGTTTTTGTGCTCAACTTTCATACCAATTTGAATATGTTTCACAGAATCTAGCATTGGCATTGGGCTTCACACAATTGTTGTTTGAACCCGAGGCCATGACACCAGGAAAAAGCCGTTAAAGGAACATTACTGTCAGTTAATTACGCCAATGAAATGGAAAGTTATTTTTTGATTAATGTTTCAAAATATGTGCCAAATGTTGTGCGCTTCTTATCTGGACTTCACGCAGTTATAAAACACATTCCTCAATCTGAACTCTCTGTTGTGATCTGCCTAAGAATGCATTTGTGAGAACTTCAACATGACAACGTCCAATGTCCTTGAAGACATAGTTAACCAAGGTTGGACTGGAAGAACTGGTGTCTTGTGCAGAGCCTTGACACCAACAAGACTGAACACTATTGGGATGAACTGGAACACTTCACCCCAGACCTCCTTACCCCACATCAGACCCAGACCTCACTAAAGCTCTTGTAGCTGAATGAGCACAAATCACCACAATCACTCTCCAAAATCAGCAAAAAGGGGATCTGGAATGGAAGCTTTTAAAAAGAAGATATACTCTAGGTCATAAACTGTATATTAATATATACAAAATACACATATTAGAACATGCCACCACTCTGCCTTAACTACAAACAGTGTTTGACTAATAGTGTGTCATGTCATAGTCTGTCAAGTCAAGTGTGAAATAACAGGACAAATATGAGAGTTAAAAACTCCAATATGAGTTAATCATTAATATGAGTAATATGATCCACTGATACACTAATGCACTTGCATTAAAGGAGCTTCAGATGTGAAGCAGGCATGGTTGCTGATCATGGCTCCGATATACTGAGCACACTTAATACCATGATATTATGCAAGCACTAGTGAAACTAGGTTCCCGGTTTGACTAGCACAACATTTTGCTGGATAGTATTTATAATGTTTTTTCTGTCTTGATCAAATAATGTGTGATGACACAGCACACATGGTTTCACACAGCACATACTGGATATGACTTACAATACTGTAAGTTTAAAATGAATCTCTTTGGGATATGCAGGTATCTTTGTTTAAGAAATTTGAGAAATCAGAGAATGATTATGGACATGTGTAAGACAGAGAGAGAGAGAGGGAGAGACATGAGGTTTTAGTATAAGCATGGTTATTTTTATTATACAAACATTGTTAAATGTAAATGTGCACAAGGTAAGGTCATCACTAATGTTGGCAGGTTTTATTTGATTTGATTTCATTTCATTTTACTGAGCTTCATTCCCACCCATGTATGTAAATCTTGATATTCAGGACATTTTCTGGCCCATTGACTAGAATGTGTATAAAATGAGTGACAGGATGCAAACACAAGCATGCTGGAGCAGAGGTCAGTTTTCTGATCGTGTTTTCTTGGTCACCTAATACACTTGTGCCGAGACCGTGGCTTAAAGGGTACTTTTTAAAAAAAGGGAACATATTCACTATGTTGTCCAGGTTATTTGTACAAGTAAGAATTTACACCAGATGACTATCATACCTATAATGATAGATTAAAGAAAGAATTATGATTGAAGATGTTGGGTTCCTTGTCTCTAGATGATGATAGGTTGGGACTGTGACTGACAGCATGATGATGGGTTGGGACCATGTGTCACTTCAGTGCAATGTAATTGTCAGCTGTATATCCCAGCTGTACTGTATATTCCTGCTTTCCAAAGGTACAGTGCTTCTGCTGCTTCTGTTCACTTCATGTTAAATAAACGAAGTTTACTTTTTAGTGCAGTATGATTGTAGTGTAACTTTTTGTGCTAGAAATTAATAAAATTATTAAACAAAAATAAATATGGATTTTTAATGTTTATTTTGGAAGAGTGTGTGCCAATGATAAACCCAGATTCCTGTTTTTGGCTAACAGGAGTTATCTTCTGATGATGTAGCTAAGCCGTGATGTCTTGTGCATGTACTGTAATGCCATCCTGCTTAGCACTGTGGTAAAGAGTAATTATTTTAATTATTATAGATTTCCTATCAGCTCAAACCAATCTGTTCATTCTTCTACAACTTTTGTCTTCAACAATGTGTTTTAAGTTTGTAGATTCTCCTCTGACATGATGTTTGCTTTAGTATTTTAGCACTACTCTATACCTTCTGTGCTTGAAAATTCTAGGAGATCGGAGCCTATTCCAGGAGACTTAGGGCATGAGGCAGGTTATACCCTGGTAATTTATTGCAGGGCACGCTATTGGAAATTTGGGAACTCTAGTTAGCTTATTCTGCAAGTCTTTGGATTGTGAGAGGAAACTGGAAACCCACTAAGCATGGGGAGAACATGCAAACACACAGACGTGAGGCAGGAATCAATCCCTCGACCCTGGACGTGCAAGCCCACAATGCTAACCATTACACCACCGCACTACCCCAGGAACTCAAAAGTTTCTTAAATGCTTGAACAAATTCAATTCAATTTTATTTGTATAGCGCTTTTATAAATTGTCATTGTCAGCTTTATACAATAAAAAGAAATTATTGAAGTTTGTATGAATTGTGAATGTGCATGAATCAAAATGATAAGATTGTCCCGGATGAGCAAGCCAAGGGCGACAGCGACAACTGCAAGGAAAAACTCCCTGAGATGGCAGTAGGAAGAAACCTTGAGAGGAACCAGACTCAACAGGGAACCCATCCTCATTTGGGTGATAACGGATAGCAGGGATTGATCTGCAGTCATACTGTGTGCTAGGAGACTGGAAGTTCAATACAACAGTTGATGTCTTTAAGTTAAAATGGAGTCCAGTCTACCTGGGCCTCCAACAACAAATTCCCAGGCACAAATAATCTTGCCATGGTTAAAGTCATGGAGATCACACCTTTTTTTTTTTTTTTAAGAGTACAGTAAATCTCGACTCTTGACCTACTGTATAAACTCATTCCGTCACGTGACTGGCTGATTAGATAGCTGTATAAACACATGCAGGACAGTAACAAGTGGCTTGTGTGTGGCTTGTGTGGTGTACTGTAGGCAGCTTTTGTAGTGCGTTCACGTCTCCGGAAGGGGGAACACTCATGTCTTGGGTCGATTCAGGGCCTTTGGTGTGTGTGAGTGCGAGTGTATGTGTGTCAGAGAGTGAGAGAGAGAGAGACTGTGTCCCGTTCTCAGAGCCGTCCACATCTCTTCTCTCTCTCTCCCTCTCTCCCGCCCACTGAGCGCTGAATAAATTGAATTTGCCGGGAGAGACGGAGGAAGATGGCGGCCACTGACCGTTCCAGGTCCGAAGCTGCGAAGCAGCGGCGGCAGGATCAGCTGCGGCGGTGGCAGGGCTCGGAGACGGACATGACCGGAGCGGAGGCGCGCAGTCGGGCGCTGAAGTCGGCCAAAGTGCGCTTCGCTCAGGGCGCAGTGTTTATGGCCGCCTGCTCGGCCGGGGACCGGGACGAGGTGGCCGAGCTGCTGAGACAGGGAGCGGACATCAACCACGCAAACGTGGACGGGCTCACGGCGCTGCACCAGGTTAGCACCACAACTTCACACACAATAATGCATTTCCTCCTTCACTGACACAAAGTTGCTCCTTCTCACTGCGGGACATGGCGCGAGCTGGAGGCTACTGTGTTTCCAAATTGTGTGTGTTTGTGAGTGTGTGTGTGTGTGTGGTAGCAGAGTTTTGAGAAACAAACACTTGTTGAACGTCGCTGCGCTGTATTAGTATTGAGGGAACAGCCAGCCTATATATATACAGTATGTGTGTATATGTAGATACAGTATGTACATGTACGAGTGTGTTTAAAGGTTAAGCAGTGAAGTCCTGATCCACCCTCAGTGCATTCCTGCTCACACTCGAGCTTTACTCAACTTCCACAGAAACTAAGCTTTCACTCCTTTTGTTTTTTTTCTTTCCCCCCCTCACGATTTTTTAAATCTATACCCGACATGTTCTAGCTAAAAATAAATATATACAGTATATAAAACGATAAAAATACTTAAGTTGGGAGTTTTCTTCAGGAGAGCTGTTTCTTTTTTGGGCGTTTGACAAGAATAGCTGTGGCATAGCTTAGAAGCTAGTTTCTTCCTCCTGTCCCTGCCCTCTCAAAATTAAACAAGCTGCACCAAACCTTCTTGTGTATAATTGTCTAATGAAATAAAAGCATTTAATGGGTATGTATAGACTGTTTATTCACCATACAGAGCAGTCAATCATGTAATTAAGTGAGAAGTCCACCATGAAACATCTTATATTTGTTTCACCTTGAATATTTCTGCTGTGCTCAGAGATCTTGGTGCTGCTTTTTAGGCTGGTGTTCATTTCTTGTTATTCCTGTTAGAAGTTGGGCTTGAGTGCCTCCCTGACGTCACAGGGAGGACTAACGCTGTGTTCAAGGCGAGGCCGCAAATTGTAATTCCCTCAACGCAATTAATAAAATGCATAACTTGAAATGCCAATTACCTGTGCCTTCCCCGGTTGCTGTTTATAAAGTGACATCAATTCCCCCCCTGCTGACAATTTATTCATGTTAAATCAGTATTGACCTGAAATCAACTGTTATACAAACTTAACGCTTGGTTAAAATGTTTAACCCTGATCATACTAATCATTATTTTTGAGAAAGTGATCAGAGCTAGCAGACGTATAACTAACTTTAGCAAGCTGGTTGTTGAGATGGACCACTTTCTTGTTTAGTGCCCCTAGTGGACATTCAAGTAATATTTGAACATAAATCATTTATTAGGCGGTATGGCGAAGTGGTTAGCACAGTGGCATTGCACCTCCAGGGTCGAGGGTTCGATTCCCACTTACAATATTATATCCACCATCCTTGCTGCATCAACGTTGTTGGATTTAGTTTTCCGTTAGGGGTGCTAAACTTTAATGTGAAAGCAGTAGCCTCTCAGCCTGTAACTGTAAAAGTGTGCTTAATGTAGCTGTTTGAGCTTTACCTGCTCTGAAACACTTGCGTTACAACCCCGCGCCCCTCACAATTGAAGTGAGAAATGACATCATTACAACTTACAAATGACCAGCATCCAGGCAGCACGAACACCCCGGAATTCAACAGTACTGCAATTTTGACCAAGTGGGACGTGGAATGCTTCTAAAAATCTGTTCGAATAGCTTTCCAACTTGTAATTCTTACCTGGAAAATTGCGGGGCCATGAGGTCACTTCAAGATGGCAGCATGCATAGCGAAAAGTAAAACAAGAAATAACACAATGATTAAAGGTTTTTTAAGCAGTGCTTGGAGTTTCGGTTTATATTTTAAATTGCTAAATACAGGGTGACAAATAATTATCCTTAAAAAAAAAAAATAAAACACTAACCATACAACTTTAAAATTTCAATTCATCTTATTTCCGACTTTAAACAAATTTGTGTCACTGCTCCAATGAGGCGAGTAGGAGGATGGAAAATAAAAAATGTTTTTGAATGCAGCTTATCGGGAGGACAGCAGGAGAAACTTAAGCATAAGGAATAATGTTCAGGTTGCCCTGTTGGCTCTTAAAAATAAAAAGAGAGTAAGAGATTATTTCCCTCAGGCACCAATGTCATATTAATGAGAAATCCACCACAGAAGTCATGATGAGCGACAATGCTGGACTCTTGAAAGATTTAGCTTGGCTAGTCAGCGATCCGCCAGCTGCCAAGATGTCATTGTTACTATTGTACATCTTGTCAGCTGGAGAGTTGGACTGGTGTAAGAGCAAGACATGGTCAAAATTAGTTAGTCATTAGTTGCTGTATCACATACAAGTGTTGTAGTTGAATCATGTGGTTCATCAGTGGCCTTTAACCATTCAACTCATTTTAAGATTGTTCCACTACTGCAAAGGCCAGTATTTGAATAACAGCTAACAAATGGAGGATTGTGCGGCGCTGCTGTAGTGGTAATGGTGTATTGAGCTGGAACAGAGCTCTGGTTTTAGTTGCGGTGATGTCATGGCTGGACAGCATGGATAAAGCTAGCTGTACGGAACAAGTTGTCAGCATGGAGGTCTGAGCCAGTCGGGAGGACGGGGTTAGGAAAAAGTAGTGTCAGTGCTGCTTAGTTTGTGGCTTTTATGAGACACGAGCACAGATTTCATTTGTGGAAAGGCCATGTGTGGTCTAGACATGAGTGGTGCAAGGAGGAGTTGGGAAAGATGGATACATCACTTGGATATCTTGAGGATATGATCTGCATGATGCTGGCATCCCAGAGGAGTGTCAGTGTTACAGCAGCTTCATTATACACACACTTTATTCTAAGACAGTAGAAGTATTTGTCAATGTTTGGTTTAAGCAAGAGTGATATGTCCTTTTACTAAGGTGTGTGTTTGTGTGAGAGAGAGAGAATTGGAAAGAGAGTGATCTTCTCTCAGCTCTGCTCTGGACAGAATCAGTATCACATCCTGTCACAGAGTTTTCTACTTATTCTGGGCTCACGCACACACATACACATACACACGCACACAGCACACACTGTACTCTCTCTTCCAGAGACAGTTCCCATCCCAGGAGTCCTCCTAATCTAAACACGGCTTACGTCCACCAAGAGACGGAGATGAGCCTCTGATTACACTCCGTGTACTGTGAAAGCTTCTTCAGAAAGCTCTTGTTCTGGAAACCAGTTTCACCAGAAACATAATTAACCAGAATGTACAAACCCTTCATATTAATTTCTCTTTCATATATTTGCTGCATGAGTAATTTCTGGGTAGTACACAAACACGAACGATTTAACCAGCAGCTTGAGAATTTATAGGTCCTTTCTTAAAGGCATACACACAATAGCCCAGCCAGGACTGTAATATAACTTTATACTGTATAAATATAATATTTATTACCTTGAAATGTAGGAAAGTTGCACTTGTAATGTTCTGAAGGAGATTACTCCCCGCTCAGACGGAACGGTAAACGGGCCAGAAACATCCTAACCGTAATATCCGCCAGACTAAAGAGCACAGCGAAAAGGAAAGAATGATTAGGTTCGTGTAACGTTTCTGTAAAGGTTCATTTATTTTTTCAAAACTTTCTCAGTGTGTAATGCTCCAGAGTGCGTTCGCTAGAAAAGGAAAGGCTAATTGGCCGTGCCGTCCTATGAATGAACATAGTGGGAATTCTGCCACACAGGAAGCTGGAGCCAGGCCTGCACCGGCTCTAATCTAGTTACCGTAATGAAAATCAGGAACGAATTTACTTTCCCTGTAAATCCTCACAGAACGCTGTTTACGAAGACTCCAGAGCGTGCACCAGCGAGGAACACGGCCTTTACTGTTCCCTGTTGGAACTGCTGAGTTAAAATCCTAAAGCTCAAAGCTTCTTCTAATGTCTATAGCTCCGTTCGCCACCAATTATTATTCAGCAGTATTTTTTAAATTTTTTATATCACTGTTTAACGAGGAGTGGTTGTACCTGGTTATCCTCACAAATATTAAATAAAGCTCTGATTTGTAACACGTGGCTGAAGTCACAATCCAATCCTGTGTGTTATCCCTGATGATGCGCAGGCGTGCAAACCTGTTCTGCATTTTACCATCAGACTCCACTTTTATCTCCGTTCCAGACAGAGATGTGTTTATCGGGAAAAGTGCACTGCATAGCCAAGGAAAAAAATGTATACAGTACACAAACGCACTCAATTGTGCTCAAAAGTTTGCACAGCCTGAAAGAATTGTTAAACATTCATTCTATTTATTTGGAAAATTTCACTGATAATTCAAACGAATGTTTTTTCTTTTTTTTCTATTTAAGGATAGTGGGCACGTCAAATCAATTTATTGAAATTAATTATCACGTAGTTGTTTGACTGCTTTTTAAAATCTAATAATATCTGAAATCACCCAATCAACTCTGATCAAAAATTTATGTATCCTTGTATGTTTGGCCACATTTATAAACACATTAAATAGAAAAACACATTAAATTTTAAATAGCTATTAAATGGAAGTTTCCACACCTGGGACTCATTGTAATTGTAATTAGTGTCTGTGCGTAAATAGACTGGGAGGTTCTCAGCTTATGAGGTGATGCACTGACTTGCAGGAAAAGGATATTAAAAAAAAATTCTCAGCAATTGACAGTGGCAGTCAGTACTGTTCATACTCTGATAAAGTGGTGGAAAATAAGATGTTCTGCTGATACTAGGCCACTACTGCCAGAAGAATTGTTCCGGATGCAAAGAAAAACCCACAAACAACTTTTCTAGAAAAACGTTGTGGTAGTGGTGTTTCAAGGAGCACAATAAGGAGGCACGTGAACACAAATGACCTGCATGGTTGAGTTGCCAGGAGAAAGGTGTTACTGTGCCCATGCCACAAAAAAAAGACCCGCCAGACCGCACCTAGACAAGCCTCACGGAGTCAGTTGGAGCGATGAGACCAAAACGTCATAGTAACGACCATAAATGTGATGTTTATGGTATAAAGTACACCATTCCCACTGTAAAGCATGGTGGTGGATCTCTTGTGTTTTGGGCTGTGTGGCACAGGGAAATTAGACAACATTTTAGATGGCAAGATTGCAGCATGTTATCAGAAAATAATCTGCATTTTATAGCAAGAAAGATGCACATGGGACGCTCTTGGATGTTCCAACACGACAGTGATCCAAAGCACAAGGTCAAGTTGACTCTCCAATGCTAGCTACAGCTGACCTCTATCATCGAGACACTGTGGGGACATTGCAAACCTGCCGTTCACCCAAGACAAGCAAAGAAATGTACAAATACTGGATTCATTTGCCAAGAATTTTATATGTATATGTTTTGTTTGATGATTATGCCACTCTGTTATGCCCTACATATGAACTTGAGTCTCATAAGAAATACAATGAATTTGTTTTGCCTCATCACTCATGTTTACTTTAAAAAAAAAAATAATAATAAAAAAAAAATTTAAAGGTACACGCTGGCATTACCGGCCAGCTTCAAAGTGGTCTCCTATATACAACAAATACACAATGACTTTAAATAATATCTTTTTATTTATTTTGACATTTTTACATTTGAGATGCCACCTACTGACCCTTCCCTTCATCTACACATATGAATATGATAAAGAGGGGGGGAAAAAAAACACTTTGGTGTACAAAGATGGCAGTGTTTGTCAGAGCCTTAATCTTAATCTTCTGGGTTTTTCAAAGATGAGCTCCAACACCTGCTCATGTTTCAATGCCTCCGGTGCTGGTCAATTTATCCCTATTCAGAGACGTGCAGCCAGGTACTTCGCTTTCACTCTGTTTCTCAGATCAGTTTTAACCTGACAAACAGATGAAAAACACTGGTATAAATATAATTAAAGACGTTTAATGTAAATAAAATTATAGTTGTACTTTTGTTTTTTTTTCTTTTTTAATCGAAAATACTGAAAGTTCACATTCACTTACCATCATATGACGGAATGGAGAGAAGGGGTTAATATATTGGATCTCTGATGCTGTGTGTGTCTCTCTTCCTCATGCTGTATTCTGTACAAACACTTCTGAATATTCATATTTGGAGGGTAAATGCATGAAACTTTGTGGTCTAACATTATAAAATTATTCTGTCTTGCTAGCCTCCATAGCCTGAAGGGACGTTACATGTAGTCTTGTAGCTAACACCACAGCATAGTTGTTGCTCTCTTCGATAGAATTAAAAGCTTCTACCAAAGTCAGAGAACAATTAAACAATGAGAAAATGAACCTGTGTTGTAATATGCACCATGTCACATCTTCAGAGAATGCTTCTCTCGCTCTCTGTAGCCTCCTTCACCCAGTTGCTCAGACCAGTCACTCTGGAACTGTTTCCAAATCCACTTGAAGAGGTGGTCTCGGGTACAGTACAGTATACTTGGGCATGGATCGAATCAGATATGGAAGCCAATCGTACCTGAGCAAGGAAGTAGATCACTGGTAAGACGCGATGTCATCGCGTTGAGAGCGTTGTTCCTAACATTTTATCAGAAATATCAACAATATTAGGCATAGTGCGAAAGTCCAATTCTTTTTTTATTTCTTCTCTTGTGGTTAATGCCGGGTCACAAGCCAAGTAGGTGCATACTGCCACTGCTGTATCGGAGAGTGTAATTATGCTAGAGCAAAAATAATGTAAACGCTGGCCGGAGAGGGGAGCAATTGTTGCCTAATGTGAAAACGCCTCACCAGCCTCATAAATCACCAATTAACATTATGTGTATCGTATGGGTTTGCTTACTACCACTTGTAGTGCTGCAATACAACCGAGTACTAATGAAAAACCTTTTTCACAAAGCTTGAACATCTCAGTCTGATCTTTCAAATAAATGTTAGTACTTGGGGTGTTCAAGTCAAACCGGGACCTGTGATGGAATTTCTGGTGAATGAAGGCATAAAATCGATTAAGATTCCCAGAAGATTTCAAGTACAGTACAGTGATGGGACTCTTACTTGCAGTAAAACACTTAAATGGTGCAAGCATTTTACAGAAGACCATACGTCTGTGAATTCCAGCTGGTGACTCGGAGCCCACTGCGGCTGTCGCTGTGAAACGTGAAAACGCCTGATCCTTGAAAATGGAGGGATAACTCGTCACCAACATGCAGAAAAGCTGCATCTGTCTGTGGGAACTGTACACACAATCATTCACATTACAGGAACTCAACTGTGAACTATTGCCATGTCCCTTGCACAGTTCTGACATCGCTCCAAGCCAAAGTTTAAGCTGTTAAAGGAGTTCATTGGAGGCCAGTGTTTCAGACGTGAAGCAGGCTGTTTGCTCATAGTTCTGGCCTAAGAGCTAGTGAAACGCTGGGAGAAGTGCGTTAGTGAAGTAGGGGATTAGATATGTTCTTTATCCTTTACAATCAAAAGTCCCCGAATTCCCCTAGAAAATGTGATTCGGTATAATTCTCCTTCAGTAAGCTGTTTCGTTCTCTTGCTCACAGTACACTTTACCTCATACCTTACTATTTACTTCCCGCCTCCTTGTTTTTGATGGACAGCGAAGATCATCTTTCTGTTCCTGATAGTGTAAACACAATGACGTATAGTGAGCCAACTAATTGGTTTTTATCTCATATTTTTGTGCAAATAACTAGGAAGATCAGATTAGAGCCTAAGCTATGACAAGTGGATTAAATGTCTGCAGAAACAAATAAGGAAAACTGATTTTTGATCTGGAACAGTTGTTTGTGTTTGTATGGGTTTCCTGTCCGTCAGTTTATCCTCTATACATCCTGGACGTTTGTCAACATAAGCAGGAATGGTGGAGGGCTAAAGAAGATGGGGGTAAACGTTTAAACATTAAACTCTTATTATTATTATTATTATTATTATTATTATTAATAATAATGAGATTTTGGGTATATGCAAAGATTTTTTATATATTTTGTTGGAATGACCAAAATATGTAACGCTACTAAAGAATAATGCCATAGAGGGGCAGTAAAACTGTCTTTTGCGCTTTGTTTGTTAAACTTTGTGTTCTGTTACACCACTTGTCCTCATTTTTATTAGTTTTATTTTTTTACTATTATTATTATTATTGTTATTATGTTTAAACTGTTCGGTTTCATTAATTTGTTTTATAAAACTACTTTGTTAGGATTGTGCCTTTTATTTTTTTACTATTTAAAACTAGTGCTATTAATATAACCGTAATAATTGACGACAACTCGATTATTCGTTGTAAGCGTGTTCAGTCATAGGTTAAGAATAGTGTGCGAAGTTTGCAACCCCAGTGTGCCTTATATATTTTAAATTCTCTTGCTGACCTCCTGTACTTATATTGGCACCCCTCCAAGATGACTAACAAACTCCAGATGCAAATGCCACATCTGGAATCAAATCCAGCACGTTTTACGAGCTTCCTCCCACATGAACTGCTGAATGAAAGCCGCGACTCGTCCACTTACTTTTGGCCGTCCAAAACTGGAAGACAGTGCATGAAGAGGGCTATAATTTGTACAGCGTAGACTGCCATACCCTTAAATTAAAGCTGATGGTCTGCTCTGTAGCATTGGTCAGCATCTCGTTTAAAAACCCGATCTTTATCGCAGTTATATCAACGGAGCCGACAGCATAGCACGGGTCACCGTCTGTATGCGAGGCTGCTCCCGAGTTGCATGATGAACCTGTTTGGTTCTAATGAACGTAGGAGGAGATGAAGGCATTCTGAGTGCTATGAGGAAATGATTTTACTGGCATGCCACTGCACGAAGGTGGAAGCGTATTCGGGCTGGCAGCGACCTGTTACCATATTTAGTCTACACAGATGTGTAACCGTATCAGCTATTGATTAAGTTCAGTTCTGCAATTCATTGAATATTTGTTGCAAGTGCATCTTTGGCTGTTTTTGTGTGTGAGGAAAGAGAGAGTGCGAATGTGAGTGAGCAAGAGAGAGAATGTGACATACTTTATGTTGGTACTTTGTCCCCTGCTTTTCTTTACTGTCTATTCCTCTCTGCCATGTTATTTTCTTGTTGCCTGGCAACAAAGATTAAATAGAGGAGTCCACTCTCTTAAATTTTTCCATCTCTTCTCTCCAGAGAGTCTCTCGTTCATTTTCTGTCTTTCTCCTTTCCTCCTACTGGTCCCCCCCCATCCCCCTCCCCTCTTTTGTTCTCTTCAGAACTCTGATACTTTTTAGGTTTTTTATTTGATTATTTTGGGATGGAAAAGGATTGTGGACGCGTCCTTCAGTTTGCACTGAGGGGATGGAAAAGATTCTTCAGTCAGCACAAACGGCTGTTGTCAGAAGTAAAGGCCATTCACGCTGCGCGCACACACACAGACACACACAGACACACACAGACACACACAGACACACACAGACACACACAGACACACACACACACACACAGACACACACAGACACAGACACACACAGACACACACACAGACACACACAGACACACACAGACACACAGACACACACAGACACACACAGACACACACAGACACACACAGACACACACAGACACACACAGACACACACAGACACACAGACACACACAGACACACACAGACACACAGACACACACAGACACACAGACACACACAGACACACAGACACACACAGACACACACACACAGACACACACATAGACACACACATAGACACACACATAGACACACACACACAGACACACACAGACACACACACACAGACACACACACACACACACACACACACACACACACACACACACACAGACACACACACACACACACGACTGAAACAAGTACACTGAGTGACCTGCCCCTGTCCTTGTTCAGATATTTCCACCTCTACAAAGAATACACTGTGCATTCTGACTGGGTGATACAATCATGTCATGGACATCAGGAAAAATAATCAGCGTTTATACCGGGGTGCAACTCTGGTTAGAAGCTGTTGACGCTGCTTTATTTTCATTTTAAATGACTAAAACTAGCTGTCCTTAGTCCTCTGTTTTACCTTTTTTTTCCCTCTGACTCACCAGTGCTACTGTAAATATTACTGTTAAAGCCCTACTGTTTTATGGAAGATGTCTAGTTTAGCGTAACAAGTGTGTGTGTGTGTGAGAAACCCTTTGACTGGATCTAAACACATGGTACATAAGACACAGAGGAAACCAAGAAGCCCTGTTTTGACTTAATCGCCTGTGTACGTTGAGGAGCAATCAAAACCGTACAGGCATTTTAAAGCCCTAAACAGGAAGCGAGGAAACAGCAGAGCATCCGCTCGAGCTCTGGGTCTGTTTAACTTCCTCCAATGTACACTCGCTTACGGTTTTAGCCCTTCTCGTCTTTGTAGTCGTGTTTTCCTTCTTCGAAAGCCTCAGTCGATCTTATAGGACGTTTTCTTTCTTGTCACACATATGGACTGGGGATAGAATGGCTAATTGAATACTTTTTCTCGATCCGGGGTGCATGTGGCGTTCCAACTCATCCCAAAGATGTTCACTGATGTCTTTATTGAGCTTGCTTTGTCCACAGGGGCACGGTCATGCTGGAACGGTTTGCTCCTCTTACTATCAGCATTCAAAGCTACTCTAAACAAATGTGTGCTTCCAGCTTTGTGGCAACAGTTTGGAGAAAAGGCAAATCTAGATGTTATTGCCACGTGTCCACATACATTTGGGCCACACAGCATTTATTAATTAGGTTTCTAAGAAGTACCTCTAGATTCCGGGTCCTACAGCACACTGTCTGGACAAAGCAAATGCAGATCATTGTGTTTATATCAGCTAGTGTTATGCAAATATTTTGAGGAGGTTGCGGTGCAACAAGATGAAATAATCAAAGAAGCATAAGCCAGACACAGTCACAGAGAGGTATGGAGCGCATGCACAAAGGTGTCGTTCAGCCAATTCTAGTCCAACATATCAAAAAAGGAAAAGTGTGATTGTGTTCAAATGGCATGGTGACGTAGTGGTTAGCACTGTGGCCTCGCAGCACCAGGATCGAGGGTTGATTCCTGCCATGGTTGATTTTTTAAATTTTTTTCCCCGTTCTTGGTGGGTTTCCTCCAGGTACTCTGCAGGTTAGGTTAATTGGGCTTCCCAGATTGCTGAATGAGTGTACGAGTGTGTGGTGTGTGCATGTTAGCCCTGCATGTTTTGTCCTGTAATGGATTGGCACCCTTTGTTGGGTGTATCCCGCCTTGTGCCCTGAATTTACCTGGAATAGCCTCCAGAAGGAATGAGCAGTGTAGATGAATAAAAGCAGTAGGGAGAACCCGTGCCAGTTCATCACGCCACAGATTCCACAAGGCGTCAGAAACTTTCTTCTTGAGATCCTGGTCCATGTCGGCACGATTGCATCACATCGTTGCAGCAGATTTGTCAGCACGTCCATACAGTAAAATGTCCTGTTCCACTACATGCCAAAGATTCTCAGTGAAGTGAAAAAAGTGTGACTGGAGAGGCCCTGAAGGAAATCCGACAGAATTCAGATTAGAGATTCCAACTTAACAGTTTACGAGGATGGTGATCCAAACACATGTATGTTTACATGCTTAAAGCATTTAAGTAGAATGTAATTGCACAGGGAGGTATTTAACAGTTTAATTCCATTAAATTTCTTCACAACAAGTAACATCACTCTATACGTAATTGCACAGCATGTACTGTAATGTGCCAGATATATAAGGGAGAAAAAGTTGTTTTCTTTTTTTTCTACCATTCACCAGCTTTTCTTACAAATCCAGCTTACTGCATTATGGTTGCAGTCTCATGTGTGATTGTTTAGCTGCTGTACGACATAGAAAATGGTGAGCCAGTCATTGACTCTTCCTCCGCCTGAGACTCAGTGGAGTTAAATAAACACAGATAGGAGAGAGATTTGTTCTCATGGAGTTTACCGATCAGCAATGGAAACAAAAATTCCTTCTCAGAAACTCGTCTAGTCCAACAGTTTTTCCCAATAATTAGTGGACTATTAAGAACCATGAAAACACACCTGCTCTCTTGATCATTAAATCCTTTTGGGGAAACTTGTGCCATATAAAAGGGCGCTAAGGTCTGCACATGGTCAGCAAGGTCACTCTGTAGCATTCAAATTATATTTGAAGAGGTTCCCAACTGCCTTGCATCTAATGTTGTCTGGTCACCTGGTTTCCTACCAGGCAGGATATAGAAATGTTCAATATCAGTCTTTACGCTGTGAACCGACGAGCATCTTGGCAGGCACAGAACCATGTGACTGGACTACAACTGCATTATTGCTACACCATATGTATTTGAAAGCATTTAATGTTGCACATCCTCATGGTATTCTATAGGTAGAGGAGTGTCTTTAGTAGAGCTTTGTGATATATTCAATTATGCAACTGAATCAGTCTTTTGATTCAGAATCGATTCAAAATATTTATGTAACCTATAAAATTCTAACCGTCTGTCTTTTTAGGAATTCATCAAATATATACCACAGCTTTGGCAGAAAATACAACCAGAGATTTTAAGAGTATCATTACTACTTCTTTTGAGCTTATGTGCGGTTGGTGCATTTACTATACCAAACTGAAGTGTGGAGCAGAAGATTGGCAGGAAAAATATTACCATTTTTCCTGACATAACATTTAATCAATCCGTGCAAGTTACAGTTATTAGATACTAGTTTTAACAGTCCAAAACCTGTAGGGAATGTAGGTGCTTGAGATAAATTACACAGTTAAAGTTGGTGCGATTACATGAATCAAATTAATTCCTCAAAGTTTAATTGAATCAGATGTCTACCTGCGATTCTCAGCTCTGGTCTTGAACTGCTAACATTAGTTTAATTGCCATTAACAACAATAAAAAAATATATTGACTGATACTGTTTGTTTTGCATAGTATTTCTCACGTGCCAATTAATATTTACACCACATGTGGGCGTTTGTAGTTCAGGTGATGTGTTGTATTGGACCTTTATAACTAAGACATGTTTTCGACATGAAGTGTTTTCGACAGCCTTCTGTTTGTCTAAATTGTTTGTGCTTCGTTAATTTGTCTCATTACTGATATATTATTATTGTGATTCTAGAACTTTCTAAATAAAACTTTAACTGCAATAAAGTAATAGTTAATTATTAATAATGTACTTATTATTGATTGTTACCGTATTAAATTACTGGTTAAGAAAATGTGCAAACGCTTCAGCCGTCGCACTTTTGAACAGCTCAGTTTTCCGACCTGAGTAAAGCACTGAACCAGTCTTAACTGCTGCGTATCTGTCAGGAGAACATTCCATGTTGCAGCAGGGGCCTCCACTAATAACCGTGGGTCAAATATTGTGTAGCCTCCCCCACTGTCTGCTAAATGAATTCTCTGTGCTGTTGCTCGTGGCCTTCTTGTTCTTCTTGTGAACCTATAACATTTGTTGCATAACTAACATAACTTGCAACAAATGTCACACTCATGCACTTTTGTAAATACTCACAATCACACCTTTTCATCAACATCATCAAACAGTCTAACAGAAACATGGACAAGCAAACAGCAATAACATGAAGAGAAATAAACATAAATTAGATTAGAAAAATATTAGTAGCTATATTACATTGACATTTATGCTTCAATCCGAGTGAAATCATTCCGATTAGAAATTCCAACGTAACTGATTACTCTAGGCTTCCCAACTCGTATATCATGTATCATATCATAGGAATTTGATTGAATTGAACTGAACCGTTCTCATTCTGATTAAAAATGTATTCCGATCAGGTCAGACTGCTGAGATTGAAGTGTTTATATGATGGCGTTTTATTCCAGTTGGGTTTTTATTCCTATTATTATTGGCATAACAGGGTCCTTATAAACACCCCTACTGAAACCTGGTCAAGGATGTCTGGTTATTTGGTACAGATACATGACACAGCTGAATGTCACTATTTGGTACTGTAGATGTTACCCTGTTTATAGTGAAGTGGTGTGAAATGAATGCACGTCAACAAACCTGAGTCATAAGAGATGGGATGTGACTTTGAAGTCAGGGACATATGCACGTGCTGCGAGTAAAGTTACACTTGCATCTGCACAAGAATGAAGCCGGTTGAATGTGTGCATATATAATCAGCTGTAATGATGTTGTATCTGAAATGACATTCTGCATTTTGCATTTTACTTCCTGCAGGCTTGCATCGATGAAAACGCAGAGATGGTGCAGTTTCTTGTAGAAAGCGGGAGTGAAGTGAACCGAGGGGACAATGAGGGCTGGACCCCCCTCCACGCAGCTGCTTCCTGTGGCTTCATCCAGATCACCAAGTCAGTTTCTTTCTTTCTCTCTCTCTCTCTCTCTCTCTGTATATATGACAAATATTAAGGCTTGTTTATACTTTGCGTTGATGTGTATTTGTGTTCTGACGCAGAAAGCTTCATGGGTAATGCTGAGTGTACACTCAAAAAAAAAAGAAAAGAAATCTGAATCCCTTCAAACCGCTTGTGATGAGTAGTTTTAGATTTGCGTGGCAAATAACTAATATTTGATAAAGGGATGTTAAAATAAATATATTTGTCAATACACACCGGTCATATTCATCAACCAGTGATTATTTTAGACAAATAAGTGTTCTCATGCTTGGCTGGCTCGTATCTAATGGTGGCACAGCACCTCTTTTAACACACAGCGTTTAACACTTTGAATTTGAATTGTCTTTCGGTGGTATCAAGCAAGAAACATATATATTTGCTGAAACAAGTGCCTTGCTTTTATATATTATAATATATAAATATTTTGGCCTGCATCAATTGTACTGCAAACAATTAAGGAGATATGAAATGACTGGAATTGGGTTAAGATCATTTTAACACATTATTAAACTGTAAAGATTTCAGGGAAGAAATGTGGTCAGAAAATACTGTGCTCATGAAGGGAGATCACTTAAACACCTAGTAAAATTGCATATAAAAAAAGACGGTATAAATCACATAATTTCCACATGAGAACTCGCAGGATTGGGACTAAACAGCTGTGTGGCCATAACCAGTCAGTGGTTATAAGTAAATCTATAATAATATATTATGATACAAGACTAATATAATAATATAAGACTAATAAGTAAAATACACTTTTACAATTTGCTAGGGAGTATAGAGACTGGATGCACCCAACACACACACACAGTGGTCAGTGTACAAGCCTCTGGAGGCAGCGTTATGATCTGGGTCACTTCAGTTAGTCAGGTCTAGACTCGGCCTCGTTATGTGGCAATAAAATGAATGACGGTCTGAATGACCAGAGTATAAAATCTGTGGAATTTTTTTTTTCCTAATGGAACAGATATTCAAATGTGTGCCTCTATTAAATAAAAATTAATTGTGTGTGTTGCAGATACCTTATCGAGCATGGCGCTCAGGTCGGAGCTGTGAACAGTGAAGGCGAACTTCCATTGGACGTGGCCACGGATGATGCCATGGAAAGGCTGCTAAAAGCAGAGATCAAAAAACAGGGTGAGGAGGGTGTAAGGGACGGTAAAAGGGCACTACGAACTGAAAGAGAGACGCTTTACCATGAACAGATATTTAAAAAAAACTAAAGAGAGGAAAACAACGGGATGAAAACTGATTCAAGATAAATCTCTGGAAGATACACACATCTGTGCAACATGGCTTTAAACGTAGAGCTTTATAGTTATAACATTTCATGTCCCAAAAAAATGTCCCCTCTTTATGACATCATAGTTTGTGAATTACCTCCAAGACTTGTATATGCTTATATATGCATATAAATATCGTCTCTGTTATGACCTGGGGCTACTGTTTTGTGATGTTTACTAGACAGTTATCAGGCTTCAAAAGAATAGCAGTATTAATAATAAACTAATCGTAAAACCTTAGTGGGAAAACATTCCTGTGTTGTGTTCCGAAAAGATGACGTAAATGTAGATAGAAACTCTATTATAAACCGTGTAAAGCAAATCTTTTGAAACACTTGTGTGTGCCTCAGGTGTGGACGTGGAGCAGGCGAGGAGAGAGGAGGAGAGAGTGATGATGCAAGACGTCATGGCTGTTTTAGCAGGAAGTGGATCCCTGGTGCCTCATCCAAACACTAAGGCTACGCCGCTGCATGTAGCCGCAGCTAAAGGCTACATCGAAGTGCTCAAGTGAGTGTTTGCCGTGCCACGGATCACCGAGAACTTCTAGTTTTTACTGGCTACAGGAAAACTGTCTTTGTGTGTGTGCATTCAGGGTGTTACTGAAGTGTAAGCTGGACGTGGACAGTCGGGACTGTGATGGCTGGACAGCTCTGCATGCTGCTGCTCACTGGGGGCAGGAGGAGGCGTGCAGTCTCCTCGCGGATCACATGTGTGACATGAATGCTGTCAATAACGTGGTAAACGCCTCAGAAATCGTTTTTGTTTTTCCTTTTCTCTGCCGTCAGTTTCTGTCTGATGAAAGTCATTTTTTTAAGGGTCAAACTGCTATTGATGTCGCTGATGAGAATCTAGTGGAGAAGTTGGAGGAGCTGCAAAAGAAGCAGAATGCCGTAAGTGTGTGTCCGTGTTTGTGCAGTGTGGTATGTTCCACATGGGAAGTGCTATCTTATCACCTCGCTCTCTGGTTTATGTTCAAAGACCACTTTCACTCTTTCAAGAAAAGGTTATCTGGGCTGGAACACACTCTCAAAGCCAGCAGTTTGTTTGTTATAACAGGCACATGCGTGCACACTTGCGCTCTCTCTCTCTCTCTCTCTCTCTCTCTCTCTCTCTCTCAGACACACACATAGTTATTGTAGGGCAGCACTCCTCAAATCAGGAACCATATAAGGACGTCACACAATAGAGTGTCAGACTCTGTTTATTATATTACCTTTTGCTACACTCTGGCACTTATTTGTATTAAAAAGGCTTACGTTTTATTTATTCCTTTGACAGATTGTCAGGGGTTTGACACGGGGATGAGGTGGAGGGATTTTAACAGGTTTGATTGCTGCATTAACCTGGTGTCATGTGTTAATCTTCAGATGCGTACAGCAAAACAGAAGATCCCAATATCTGTTATCGAAACCAGTCCACCCATCTCGATGGCACCCGTCCGTCCTCGCAGGTAAACGCACACATGCACATGTGGAGTGTGACTCCGATGCGGTCTGCATGTTATTTCACCCACCAGCTCTGGCCTCACAAAAGGACGCAACATTTGAATTGCATGCGTAAACATAAACACCAACACGAAGATGAGTATAATGGTGGGCCTCAGGGATGTCGAATGAAATTTCGGAGTGAGCCGCAGAATAGCGTACTAGCAATGGAAGTCTCATTTGTGTTCAAAATGCACAACGCTGTCTGATTCCAGTACAGAATAATGATTTCAGTATTGTTTGAATTTTATGTAGTTGAAACACACATTCCTGAAGGTATTGGATACCCCATTCTGAAATATACACTTTTTTTTTTAAAGAATATTGACCATTGTTCTGGTTATCGCACCAAATCAGAACTCGGGGTGCCAATACCTTTTACACCGCAGCCAAACTGCCTGCGCACTCATTCGCTTCACCTGTTCTGTTGCTCGCACCGTTTGGCTGGTTTGCATGTCACTCGTGCCTGGTTGGCTGCGTTGGGCCGCCCCTGCAGGACGTCCATCTCTCGTATGAGCAGCAAGGAGAAGATCACGTTGCACGAGAGAGAGAAGCACCCTCCACCCACCCTCCAGACTCCACCCACGGAGGAAGAGGAGGAGGAGTCGAACACCCAGAGCCGTCCAGGTGCCCCGTCCAAAGCGTCCAGCAGCTCCAGCTCGGAGGAGGAGAGCGAGTCGGAAAGTGATGCTGAATCAGGTGAGCACTGCGATCACTGCATTTTATGGAAACAGTCTCTGACTAAGGCATCATCATTATGTGCGTGGTCACCACATCTGAGAGCCCCCCCCCTCACCTCCTTACACACACACACACCCCCATTACTGCCTGCCCCTGCTCCTCTTGTTGTCACCACCTGTCCTCTCGCCCACCCAGTGTCTCACCTGCCTGTCCTCTCCCCACTGGTGTCTCACCCGCCTGTCCTATCCGCTCCCGGCTCCCGCTAGCCTGTCCTCTTCCTCTTCCCGGTATCTCACTAGCCTGTCCTTTTCCCCTCTGCATTTCACCCGTGTCCAACCCCACCCTTTATCTCATACCCTTAAGAAAATATTTTCGTTTTCTACTTACCTTAAAAATTTGTGCAATACCTCACTTGAGCAATTAGAAGCACTCATACTGTTAAAATGCCCATGTGTCAGAGCACAGGATTGGTGTTGTTCATGTTGATGATGATGATGTTCGAGATTCATTTGAATTTCAGAAAAGGCAAAAACCAGGGAGTTGATCAACAACTTAAACAACAAGCGCAACAATGCTACTTCTATAACGACCACGACAACAACAAGCAGCACAACAAATCAGAATAAAAAGGTACCTATATAAAAGCTTTGTACTGTAAACCCATACAAACAGCACCGTATGATCTGAAATGCACCTAAGCATGAGTTTATTCTGTCAGGAAGTGGTGGCTTGAACGTTATTTATCCCTTTAAATAGATCAAGTTTGTAGCTTTAATTTTTTTTTTTTTTAATTATTATTTTTTTTTTGTGTGTGTAGTATAAATTACATGTATTAGCGGGGCTTTTAAGACAAATAAGGAACACTGTAAGCAAATAAGTTAAGAATACTTAAACAAATGTGTTTGCACTGTTACATTACAAGCTATTGCGATGATCTGGTATCCACCCACAAATATGCCTTTTATTACTTTTTATTAATTATGTGTATTTTCATGAGTTATACCATTAGATTTTCAAGTTTTGCTGTTATGTTAAATGTTTTTGTGTGTGTGTTTAGCCGGAGCCGACACGGCTTGCAGTGAGCGAAGCCCCGGGTTCATGGAGGACATCTCTGCGCAAAGCTGGCAGCTCAGTAACTCTGGGAACCTCGGGCGTGTCTGATACAGCCCCTGAAAACCCACGTGCCACAGAAAGCACCTCAAGCGTCGGGATGTCCCGCTCGGCTTCCAGTCCGAGACTCACCTCAGACATTGATACAAAGGTTAACACCGCGCACACACACTCCTCATACTCCTGTTTATTTTTTGGTGTTTTATCAAGCACCCCCTGCTGGTAACTAATTTAACTGTACTTTGTTTTAACTCTGGCTAAGTGCGTTGCTCTGCTAGTAGGCGTTTTAATGTATGCCACACACTTTTTCATTTCTGTACTGGAAACATATCAACATGGTTAATGTCCGTCAGTAGGGTTCCAAGTAAAATGGACGTGTGTGTTGTTGTACAAACCTTAGCAGCTGTCATTTTACTACTAATGTTTTTGAGCTTGGACATGTACAGTCAGTGAGACAGGAAGGATCAAGTTACACATTTTGTATGCATTTTTACCGTTTGGTGATGGTTTGACCGGTTTATTCCAAGTATTCTGAGAAGTAGCACCAGAACTACTATTTATTTGCTGTTATTTTGAATACTATTGTTTAAAGTTATTTATTTATTTTTACATCAGTGTACATACGAGTGAATATTTTTCATTTTGTTAAATTGTGGTACTTTCGGTAAAAAGGTGAGTGTTCACTCTTTGCTGGTAGACAGCCAGCGGCTCGGCTACTTCATCCAGAGAGAATTCATTCCCGCACCAACATAAACATGTGTTCTCTGTGCAGGAGCCCAGGTTAGCCCGAGTGCAGCCGACTCCGTCCAGGCGCCTGTTCAGCGTCGGCGACAGCAACACCAGTACCGTCTCCGACAACCCCAGCAGGTCTGTACACCGGAGACACAGCTAATACATCATGGTTTTATTTTTAACTGGTACGAGCGACTTGTCCTTTGATTTGTGCGCAGCTGGTTGAGCAGAAGCTCCTCTTACACACGGAGGCTGAACAGCCAGTCAGGCAGTGAGCTGGCACAGCAGAACCCTTCTTTACCTCGCAGGTTAGTAACACACACCCACACGCACTATGAGCACATGTACTGTATGATCTGCTTATAACTCCATGTCTCTGACTCCAGCTCATCTTATGGAAGGAAACTCGATGACCCTTCAGTGACCTCCGTCACCACACAGGGAACATCTGGACTCAGTCGCCTCAACAATATAGTGGCTCAGAGGTGTGTTTAAGTGTGTAAGCGATATTTGGGTATAAATGTGACAGCAGTTTGTCAGTTTGAGGAAATATTTTATGAGGGTGAGTCGAAAATGAGCCGCCCTCTTTTAGAAAATAAAAATACACAATTTTTTCGTATTCATATTCTCGCATTAAAGAATGTTTAGACTGAGCTGCGGGCGAGAATGCACCGCTGTCTTCACCTCTTCATCAGAAGTGAATATTCATCCTCATAGGGCTGCTTTCAGTGGACCAAACAGCTGAAAGGATGGAGAAAGATCAGTACTATAGGGAGGATGCTTTATCATCTCGAACCCAAGTTTTGTGTGGACATCAAGAGGCAAGATCACAGCGTCCTTGAATAGTAGTACTCTGTGTTTAATCTGAAGTCTTGAAGGCTTCAGCTCGTCAATAAGCATCTCTCAGTAACGAGCACTGCTGATTGTTGAACCTTTTTCTTGATAATGTTTCAATACTGGCCCTTGAGAATCTCAGAACACTGTTTAAGCATAACTCTTCCAGCTGATGGTTGACTTTTGAACTTTTTCTTGGTCGGCGATTGAGGGTGTTTGCGTTCCGTACTCTGCTGTTTACCTACAAGTTCGTAATGATGAATCCATGTCTCATCACCAGTAATGATGATTAATGAAATTTTTCACCTTCTTTAGAGGATCTGTCCAGATTTTGTTTGCAGATATCCAAAAACTTTGCTCGATGTAATGTAAAGTAATGGCACACACTCAAAACACAAAAAAAGCTAATCACTGCATACTGCTGCTCTTTCATGCACATCAGTGGGGCATCCATTTTTGCTCACATTGTTCACACCTGAACAGCACTGACTGGGGAGACAGTCGCCTTCAACAGAAAGCGCTGATGAGACAGAAGTTTTACTGTAATATAACCGGAGTGTGGATAATGTTTGACTCACCCTCATACATTTATTTTTTTGCAGGATGGCAAATTCGAAAGCCTGTTTGTTGTTTGGTTTTCTTTTTTGTTCTTGATAACTGGCTAAGACTTTCTATCAAATGCCTTAATGTAAATGTTTCTATGTAGTCACTTGTACGCCGTAGAGTTCCTGTGGAATAAACTTTAGTGTTTATTACCAACGGCGCATCCTTGCTGTCATACAGGTTAGCTCAGGAAGAGTCCGAAAAGAAGGACCCGGTCTCCACGACAACAACTACAACAACAGGCGAGCAGGAGAACAAGCAGAGGCGGAGGTCAGCAGAATAGAGCTGGAGTTCCTAATCTGTCTTAAGGATACATTTTCTGTCTGCATTTTCAACCTCATTTAACAGAGCTGTAAAAACACTTTTCTGCGTACGCTGTCTTATTAAGGCCTTCTGTTTGTGTGTGTGTTTGCGTGTGGGCAGATCATATCTGACCCCAGTACGTGACGAAGAGGCCGAAGCTCAGAGGAAAGCTCGCTCCAGACATGCACGTCAGTCCAGGCGCTCTACTCAGGTTTGTTGCTGTTAAACTGGTGACCTATGACCTTACCACACACACACACACACACACACACACACACACCATCTAAAGGGGATGGGCTTAGACAGATTTTTTTTTTCACTGATCACCCTCAAGTGTGAAGTTGATAAATAGAGAGAAAGCTAGAAGGTAAGTGTTGATGCTTGCATGTCTGATGATGATCATGTTTTGTCTCCAGGGTGTTACACTTACCGACCTCCAGGAAGCAGAGAAGACAATAAAGACGGAAAGCAAGGGAAAAGAGAAGACTAAGGAGGAAGAGGAAAAGGAAGCGAAGCAGAAGAAGGCAGAGGAAGGAGTGAGAAAGTTTGAGATTGTTGACCTGAGATCTAAGATAGCTCAAGATATGTTGGGCCTAAATGCAGGACACAATGTTGCCAGATCCAGATTCTTGTTTTTTTTTTTTTTTTACTATGTCTCATGATACTTTCAGCATGTTTTGTATTGGTAAATTTACTCCTGATATCTTTGTGTCTGTGTGTGTGTGTCTGTGTGTGTGTGTCTGTGTGTGTGTGTCTGTGTGTGTGTCTGTGTGTGTGTCTGTGTGTGTGTGTGTGTTTAGGAGGTGAGTTGGAGATCTCGGATTGCAAACCTGCAGAAGTCAGACCTGCTGGGACTCACTCACCCTCCCGGAGCGCCTCGTCCTGCCGACAGGAAAGGTGACCTTTACTGCCTGCCGACTCTTGAGTAATCCAGATATGTTCTTTTACCTTTACATTGTGTGTGTGATATATAGATGCAGAGGACACTTTGGCCGATATTGAGGAACGAGCAAGGGAGAGGAGGAGAGCGAGAGCTCGGAGGAGAGAAAGATTAGGAGAGGTGAGCGGTTTGGGTGGAGAGAGAGAGAGTTGTGTTGATGTTTTGAATAAATGAGTGCCATGATGGAGGACTGACAGTTTGACCTCTTTGCATAGGGTGAAGATAACGAGGCGGGCGCAGAGGACGAGAGTAGCGGTGGGCCGGACCCACAGGTTTGAGTGATAGGGTCACTAAATCACTGTTCATCTTTTAGTGTTAATATATGTATGTGCATACACACACACACTGATCTCTTTCTCTCACTCTTCCATGATACAGACAAACAGATATATTAGCAGCAGGTATGTGTTTGACATTTAACCTTTTGATGTACTGTATTTGCATGAGCAACGGTCAGTGACATTATTTTTTTTTTGTCTGACTCTCAGATTTAATCCAGCTCTCAATGACGTGGCAGGAGGATCAGACGTTAAAGATTATAAAAGGGTATAGCTCTGTTTTTGTCTTCAGGAAAATGAAGTGCGTTTTTTTTTTTTTTTTGAGTTGATTTATGATTAACTCTTTGATGTTTATTTTTTTGTGTGTGTTAGTTGTTTGAGAAGTTGTCTAGGGAGAACACTCACCTGCAGTCTCAGCTCCAGGACACACTGAGGACTGTATCTCTGACTAGGATGGAGCTGGAGAAAGCGACTCAGGTAAACAAGCGCCTGGACACACTGCACACGTCTAATCCTCATGTTGTATCCGGGTCTCAGGAATTTCTAACACTAAGTGTGTTTGTGTTCTACAGAGGCAGGAGAGGTTCAGTGACTGCACTGCTCTTTTGGAGTTGGAGAAAAAGGTGTGTTGTTTGTACTGTTCTCTGATCAAGTCAGTCGTGTTATCATTGCTCCGTATGACTTGTGTACATTGGAACAAAATGTTTGATTTGTTTTGAAACCCTGGTGCCACGGATAATTTAGCACAAAATTACATGATATAGATTAGAGTAATAGTACTTGAGTCTAGTCTTTTTTTTTTTTTTTTCCCCCCCCCTCATATTCAGTTCCCAGAACCAACTATCACATGCTTTCTGCACGTCACATAAACCAGCCGAGCATAACTTTTTAAGATGTTGCTTATGCAGTATCAGATGGTGTACCACACTCGGAGAAAAGCACATGATGACGATAATGAGCTCATTCTGTTTTAATTAGTAGTGTAGAGAACGTATACAACCTACATTACGCCTGAGGACTTAGACAATCGTGTTTTCTTGGACGACGGGCTCAGATCACTGCAGCATCACTGTGATGTTTGAATGATGGGACCAGTGCTCATCTGTTTCTCTATAGACTTTGACACTTGAACTTGGTGAAGACTACCTGGCCCAAAAAGTTGCACACTCTTAGATTTAGTTGGACCGTTTTTAGCATTATGATGTGCAATATAGTGGCACATACAGTATTTCTGGAATGGAAATTCAGGTCATCAGCTGATTTAATTTAATGGTCACATAACGTTGCTGAGCCTAGACCCGACTAACATAAGCAACCCCTGATCATAACGCTGCCTTCAGAGGCTTGTACAGTGCTCGCTATGCATGATGTGTAGATCACTTTATCCTCCTCTTTTCTCACCCTGATGCACCCATCACTCTGGAATCGGGTAAATCTGGACTCATAGGACCATTTGAGATTTTTTTAAATATCTCCAAAATCTTTAACGGAATCAAAGACTTTTTTTTTCTTTTCGATTTTCTCATTACATTGTGTGTATGGAAATGCTTTTACTGTCATTATTAATTATAGCTCTGATTTCTACTGTCTCTTATTTATTTATAATTTTTTATTATAATAGGGCAAATATTATTATAGGGCAGATAGTGCTTTCCTATACATTAAACACACATGGATGCATAGATGCGACAATGAATAAACAGCACTGTGAGCGCGAACTAAACACAACAGATTGGTTTAATAGTCTAAACACCATATATATTGCATTTGAAAAAAATTTCAATAGCTTGTTTTAAGAGCCGTAATTCATTTTTAACCATTTGGCAGTGTGTCATGAGCGTGAAAATTCTGATAACAGCTTTATGATCACATGGTCCGAGCACAGTCATCGGTCTGAAATTGTTTTCAAATCAGACTTGCGTGCTTTATTTCTTTTACCAGTGCTGCGGTGGAAATACTGTACTGTAACACACAGTCTGCTGAACTGTACTGTAACACCATGTGTTCAGAGCTTGATATTTAGTAGTTTTTTTTTGTTTTTTTTTACTTTCGTCACCTTTGTAGTTTGCTGTTGAAGAGAGAATATTTTGTGATTTTGTGAATCAGTTCCTATGACCGAGTTTTAGTGAATGATCTCTCACTCTTAATTTTTTCCCCGTCTCTCAGGAGAAGGTGATGTTGGAAAGACGTGCGACAGAGTTAGAGGAAGAGCTGAAAGTAGGAATATAATAATAATGTATTTTCTAACTTATTTTTTTTTTATTTTACCCCCTGTAGTCACGTTCCACATGAGATCCAACATCTGTGTGTGTTTTTGTTTTTAGGTTTTGGGGGACCTTAAAGCGGATAACCAGAGGCTGAAGGACGAAAACGGAGCGCTCATCCGAGTGATCAGCAAGCTCTCGAAATAGACAATGAGACAGACCGAGAGAGAGAGAGGTAGCAAGTGAACGAAGGAACGAGAGGGAGAAACAGAAAACAGACAGAGGCTCAGAAAGAGACAATCCACCCCTCCCCCTACACCCCCCCCCTCGCATCCTCACATCCTCACATCCTGTGCCAAAGAATTAGCTATGTGTGAGAGAGAGAACGAAAAGATGATAGAGCACGCCACTTTTTTTGTTTTGTTTTGAAATGTGCACCGTTTAAACAAGCTGCATTTTGACCTGATCCCTACCTGTCTGAGGATGTGTGTGTGTGCGTGTGCGCGAGTGTGTGTGCACGCATGCATGCATGAACTGTAAGCTGCCCCTCAGCACATGCATGCTCAGTATGAACTCTGTTTGCCCCATGTTCCGGAGACGAGTGGGAAATGTTGTGTGCACACACTTGGCACACACGCACAGACACACACACAGAAGGCGTACACAGCATTCAAACGAGTGCCACAGACATTCCACACCTCTCGGGCTCCTTCAGGTCTGCAGTAGTTTTGCACTTTGCATACACTTCACAAACACACATGCCGATTTAGTGTCTTTTTATACGAGTTGCCAATTCTATGACCACTTTGTTACCCAACATGGCTTGGTACAAGTACAGCCGCACAGCACTACGGTCAATAACGAGACCAGTACACTTCACACACACATGTGCACACAGACAGATAGCGACAGTGGTATAAACCCACTTTCCTGTTGTGCACAAAGCCTGTCATGCTATGCATTGTGTATTTTCCTACACGTATTGTTATAAAGGTGAAGAAATAGAATATTGTTTTCATGTGTTTTTTGTTTGCATCAGTTCCTCACACTTGTCGTGCGGCGATGAGGATGGTAACTTTGTTTATTATATAAATGGACAAATATTACTCCCTTAAAATAATAATGCCGAAAGTAACATGATACCCATGTGTTTTTAATATATATAAAATGATTTTCCAGCACTTAATAAAAGGTTGTGTGTATTTCTAGCTTAGTGTCAAGTATTTTAAGATGTGATTTCTTCACTTGGTCTTTCTGTTTCTCTTAATGGTTCCTAACTTCCTTCCTGTGTTTTAGTTGTTTAGGACTGGTGATGGTCTTGCGTTTTAAGAATGAAATATTGAACAAATAGTTTTGCTTTTCATTCATGGAAACATTGCATACTGAAAAGCAAAGCCTTCACTGATTGCTCTCAAGTTCGTGCCAAAGTGCAATTTTGTGCATTTTTTTTCTTAGTCATACAATTGACCTAGAAATTATAGAGAACACAAAAATGCTGCTTTTAATGCTGAAAATGGAAAAAACCATTGTGTGTTAACATGTTAATTTCACACCAATATAGAGATAAAGGCTTAATGGAGCTTTGTGGCCGACTTTTTATAGCCACGCCCTTATACACCTTCTCTCGCCCTTTTCTCTCATCTCGGTCTGTTTGGGAATAAAAACAAGGAGGCAGTCAGTGCAGCCTAATTACTTTTACTATAAGCAAATAAAATAAAAAAAAAACGTGTTTCTAAGATGGAAATATTTTGCCATTAAATCTGTTGACTCTATTTTAAAGGTCCTATTTACTCTTTCTCTAACATCTGCTTTAGCTCAGTGGGACTGCAGAAGCTTCATACGAGTCTCAGCTCAACTGTGGAATGCATTTTTGCACAGAACAAGGGTTGTGGAATTTTTCCTCGATTACTTACTTTGTACCCACATTTCAGGTGACAAACTTTACATGGACAACAATTTTGATTTAAGACAGACTTGAAAAAACTTGATGTATCTCACTAATGCTGCAGCCGATATACTGTACGCCTCATATACAAGTACTTGCATTGTTTCACTCTTCTTCCAAACAAGCTGTTTCAGTTTCTATGTTAAATGCAGTACTGCCTAACCCACCAGCAGAGTTGAGCACAGGTGGGCGAAGCTGACAACCAAGCTATATATAAGAGCTAACATTAGAAGGGATATCTAATTGTCTTGTTCAATGATAGAATTGAGGGAATGTTATACTCACTTTTTTTGTTTTTTTTTGCAAACCAGAGATCAATCTGAATAGTTAGAAATAACTTAAAATACTCTCCTTTAAGCTGTTGATGACTGTAATTACAAATTATTCTTCTTCTTCATTGTGTTTTTCAGGCTGTGAGACCTCCAGCCATGTTCGGTTTGACATTTTCCCAACGCTCATTACCTGAACCAACTCATTAAGGGCTTCTTAATTAGCTGATGAATAGCTGGATGTGGGTGGTAGGGAAAATGTCAAACTCTGCATGGTATGAGGTTTCCAGGACTGAGCGTTACTATTTTTTTTTTTTTCTTCTTCCTCTGATGCACAGTTGGGTTGGAAGAAACCTTGTGTCAGCCAAATAGACAACCACTGATTGCTCCTTATCTGTCTGTGAGAGTGTTAGTCATTGGATCTATTAGTTTATTAGTTCATCTATCCCAATTGTTTACTTGCTGCTTGCCTGCCCACAGATGTCCTGCATCCTTGGGGGAGGAACAGCTGGGGCAATGG
Source organism: Clarias magur (assembly GCA_013621035.1). Lineage (NCBI taxonomy): Eukaryota > Metazoa > Chordata > Actinopteri > Siluriformes > Clariidae > Clarias > Clarias magur. The sequence goes on along the minus strand of QNUK01000014.1, from coordinate 1,963,599 downwards.
GTGCAACATTCCCATAGTGTGTGTGTGAGAGAGTGTCTTGCAAAGAGCAAGGCATAAAGTGGAATGTGGATGAACTCGGTGCAGGCACTAATGTGTCCAGGCTTCTGATTGACTAGAAATGGAAAAGAAGAGTGAACCAGTCTTTTCTTTCGGTCCTTGTGAATCTTCTCAAGCAGCCCATTTTCACTTTTGGTGTTGACTCATGCGTCAATGTGTCTTTTTGTTTCACCAAAGAGGAGCACTACCTCTGATAGATTTTACATGCATGTGGATGTTTATAGACGTGCCTGAAAAACTGAATGACCTTTGGGAGAATGCTACCTTCATCTTCTCTACCATCATCTGTTTGTCCCATCTATTCACACGCTGGTAGTCTGCCCACTGTCCTACAAGGACACAATGTAGCTGCTGACAGCAAGCGCAGTTCCTAATAAGGTACGCCGAGCTGGACTTGCTGTAAATATCTCTAAGGTCTGAGAAGGAAAGAGAGCGAGGGAGGAAAGGAGAGGAAGAGAGCAATAAAGGAAAAAGCAGAGGGGACGGATTGCAGCCTTATAAGGGCAAAGCTGCTCTTTTCCCAGGGTTTGGAGTTCCGACCTCTGGCGGGCTTCCAGGCCAAAGCAAACTGTGCTGTCACCCCATCTAGAGGTCTACAAGTGTAAGGGCAGTGGTCATTCATATTGTTCCTTAAGATTTACCCTGCTGCAGAAATCAGGTCCATGGAGTCTGGTGAACTCGAGGAGTTCATTTAGGGCTGTATAGCAACTAGTTTTGTGTTGCCTGCGGTCAACTGGGACTCAATCTTTTCTCACAGTAGAGTTCTCTTTAATTACTGATAAAATTCAATGCAAGAAAAATGCCTAATGCCCAATTTACCTCTTCCCACTGTAAACCAATGAACTCCCAATGGGAGGGTTAAACCTAAACCTAGGGAACCAGTGTAAAGATATATTTATTGATGGAAACTTCAATGCACTTTAAGACACTCTGGATAAGGGCATTTGCTAAATGTAAATATAAAACATTATATGATTTTCAGAGACATCACAACCAAGAGAAGCACATAGCTACACCTGATACCGAGTAATTGCAGATTAATTGTGGTATTTGCTGCTGGGAAAAAAACACCAAAGGTCTTTCTGTGGGCGAGCTTGATTAATTTCTTTAGACGCACAGAATGTTCATAACGTACAGTAGTTGAATGCAGCAGAAAGGTTGTATGACATATTGGTTGAACAACTTCAGGTTATTCAGCAACTTGAAGATAAGGATTCCTGTTTTAATAGACTTCGTGAGCATACCAAGAGAGGATGTGTACCAAACGTAATATATTCTATAGAGCATATACTGCCTTGCAATAAAATGTTGCACAATCAAATATTTCATTACACAGCCTTTTGCCTGAATTATGGCTTTGAGTCATTTTGTTAAGCTTATGCAATTTCTGCCCAGTGTCATTACTCTACAAGCTCTTGTATTGATGATGGGATCCCAAAGTTTCTCAATTCAGTTAAGGTTTTGACTCTTTGGTTTCCAATCCATGTGTGAAAACGTTGCATCATGCTCCCTGAACTACTCTTGCTATCTTGATCTTGGGTGGCCCATGCCACCAGGGTAGAAGAAATAGAAGAAATCTGGTCATTTAGTACATTCAGGTGGTCAGCTGACCACATTTTTGGGCACATAGCAATGCTGAACCAAAACATGACAACTGAAACAACCCCAGATCATACTGTAACACTGCCCCCACAGGATTGTACAGTAGGCGTGATGGGTACATCGCTTCATCTCCCTTTATTATTACCCTGTACCCACCACTCCAGAACAGAGTAAATCTGGACTAATCAGACCACATGACCTTTTTCCCATGATCCATAGTCCGTTCTTTATGCTCCCTAGCAAACTGAAGCCATTTTTTCCCGATTAGCCTCACTGAAAGCTGCACAGCTGTTTAGTCCCAATCCCTTAAGTTCTCTTCACACTGTGCATGTTGAAATGCCCTTCCTTTCACAATTTGATTGCGCCAAGTCTTTAAGTGATGCCCATCACGCTCATTCAGGATGTTTGATTGACCACATTTTTTCTTTGAATAGTTCACCACTATCCTTCCAAGGTTTTATTAATGCATTTTACAGTTCATAACTTATAGTTGTCCTTAGTTGTTTTCTTGATGCAGTTCAATAATTTGACCACATATGTTCATCTGACATGAATGTTTAAGACATAAGAAGCTACAGTATTCACTGCATCAGTTCGGGATAACTTGCGGCACCTAAACCATATTAATCACTGCAATAATTATCCAGTGGTAGGCTCTTAACCATTTTCTTAGTTAAATCCCAGTGTGGACTTTTTTTGGCCAGACAGTATAACAGTACAGTTTTAATACATTGTTGAAATGTATATGCACATATGTTCATATACTGTACATTATATATTGCATTATTGTCAGGTTTGTATTTCTTTTCTTGACAGTGTTACAGCAGACACCTAGCATCAGTCATTCCATTAATTACGTCAACTCATAAAATTTGAGCTTGAAGCTAGTTCAAAAGATTTTTTATTTTAAGGCCAATCGCAGGACCATTTGGAAAATTTACAAGTAGATGCTACCACACTGTTGGATTGTGATAGAACACAAATCACATGCTTTCATGACCAGGATTATCAGTGTGTATTCGACATCTAAGAAAACTGCTACATACAATAACACTAAAATGTTAGTGTGAACATTTCTCGTCTAGTCTACCTGAACTTTATGTAACTGACCTAAAAAAAAAATCAGCATTACACAGGGATCTTGACTTTCTACAATAACCCTACTGTACTAAGCTTTGATTTGAGATTTATAATAGTGCATTTTACATTGAGGTACATGGAGATTCAACTGCATCATGGTAAGCTTCATTAATTTTTTTCTTTCATTTCTCAATTGGGTACTAAGATGGCTCAATGGCAAGCATATTTTTCTCACACTTCCAGGGTTGTGGGTTTGAAGCTCACCTCTGTTCTACAGTATGTGCTTGAAGTTTGCATGTTCTCCCCATGCTAATGGGTTTCCTGATTGATGGTTGGAACCCCATCCAGGACCCAAGTGATGAGTAGTACGAAAAATGAATGAATTAATTCTTACATGGGTAGGGTTTATCAAATAATACAAGACATAAATATGACGAGATCTTTCCTTTATATGTATTTGCCTGCCGACTGGCAATACTTACCTGCATAGACTGCGTTGTCTTTAACAGCACTGATTTTCTTGGACAATGCGTTAAGAGGTTGTATTTTCATTTGCACTGTCCTGCTGTCAGTCAGCACTTTAGGGCAGGGTCAAAGGCAAATGTTTTTGTGTGTGCTAGAAACTGCATCCCACTGTTGTAATCCCACTCACTCGTGGTCTATACCACTTCATCCTTGTGATATTACTTTATCACGAGGGGGCCTGGAGTCTATCCCAGGTGACTTAGGTCAAGAAGTGGGGTACACCCTGGGGTACACCCAGACAGTGCAAGGCGACAGTGCTAACTATGTTTTAATACACTTTTTTAAACAAATTATGATAAACTGTAATATGTCTTTTTTGTTATCCTGGTTGTCTAATGCTGTATGTAATAACTTTTCTTGAAAACTCATTTAACACAAAAGAATCACTTTTTGGGGGGGTCGTGTGATTAGGATTTAACTTGCATTAGCAAAAATAAAACAAAAAAAACAAAACGACTTATACCCTTGTCATCTGAGTGTCATCTGATTATTCACTGCAGGACAGCTGACTGTCTTGACAGCCGTTCCCGCTTAACTGATTTTAAAACAGTTTTTGAAGTTTCCCTCATGATGGCGAAGATAGAAATAGCAGACTAAGGAGCTGATTCCAGATCAGCGCTTGAAGAGACGAGGCCCCGCCCCCATGGAGCCACAGTTCTGTAGTAAGTTGAACTTCCTCTTCACAGGCGTGACAGACAGACGCGGACGTTTGGAAAGATTTACTACAAAAAGCTTTGCTTTTATAACATTTATCTGTAGTTTGGTTGAGTTGTAGCGTGAGCTGAACTAATTCGCTAAATTACGCAACTTTTTTATGTACTTACGTATTATTATTATTATTATTGTTGTTGTTTAAATACGTGGCCATGCCATTAGACGTGTTACTCTGAAACGGTATGTATTCAAATTTTATCACTTACTTTAGTATAGTGTACATATTGTTAAATTGAATACATTTTCTCAGCAACACAGCTGTTTATACTTAAGCTTATTATTTTTTCTACTTTGTCAAGTTTCAGCTTGGTGGGTTTGCACTAAGATCACGTGACACGTCATTCACAACGTCATTCAAGTAATTATTTGATTTCTCACTTTAGCTCATCTGATTTCAGCATCATATTTGCTGTTCATGAAAAAAAAATTCACTTTGTTGTTAAGAGCTATTTTGTGTACAGTCACGATTTATAATCGTATTTGGTTGTAATAATACCAAATGATGTAAAGTTCAAGGGGGTGAATATTTACGCACAGCTCAAGCGTATGTATTCACACTCGGTACTTCTGCTTTCCAGACATGAACCCTGACTCTGATGACCCTTATGTATTTTCATCTGACTCGTTACCCTCTGACCATCGTTTCCTGCCGCCTTTGACTAACGGGACTCTGGGATGGAGAGTGTTTGGAAAAATGATGCATAAGGGTGGAGTCTATAATGGAGAAGTTGGAGCCTGTCATCGAGCTGATCTACCATGCCCGCTTGCCGTCAGGATGAACGTGGAGGAGGGGAACCATACGTATAGTTTGGACGCCCGCGCTGGTATATGTTCTATCCGCTTATGTCGACCCGCTGTTATTGCTTTCTTATTTGTTTAGATAACATGTAAAGAGCTATGAACACTTTATAATGACTGTGGATGATGTCTTTTCTTCTCTTGCAGGTATGTTCACTCACTCAATATTTACCACTTACGTTGAAGCGACTCAGGTGTTTTATGCTCATCGACAATATCCCAACCTGCTGGTCATGGAAGTGCTGCTGAAGCGCCTGATGAGCTCTAAGGAAGCAATCACCGTCAAGCTTGATAGTTCTTTCACTCCTCAAAGTCAAGACATTGCCTTTGCGACGGCTCCTGATTATAGAAGAGGGAGGTACGTTTATGCAAAACTTAAAGATGTGGATTTTGGTATCTGAAGCACAAACGGTTCCAGACTGATTTGAAATCCCTACAAAATCTTAAATACACATATTAATACACCAGAGCAACATTTCGTCGTTACAGTAGAGTTCCAATAACGTTGATTACTGCTTCAGTTTATGACAGGCAAGCTCTGTTTCTTAACAACAGGCACATATTTGGGCAAACCTTCTCAGCAGAAGTCCCTGGAGTACTTCGTCCGTTCGTGCATCTTATCTGGACCCCAGTAATCTCCAGTGTCGAGTTGCAGCCTGACCAGAGCCATTCTAGTTGGAGCTTCCTGGTTGCAGTAGCAGAGAGCAGCGAGATGGCCCAGTTTTGTTTCGACACTGGTTTGGAGCTCATCGAAAATGGCGACCTGCAGGCTTCCCATGTAAGGGCGTGGGCGGAGCTATGGCAGACCAGCAGTGTGGAGGTGGCCGGACCAGAGGCTTTGAGTCGGGCTGTGATTAGTTGCATGTTCTACCTTCTCAGCGCACTCCCGTCTTTGACGGAGAGACCAACACCGTTTGGGGGCATCAGTCCCGGAGGACTATCTAACGGGGGACATGGACAAGGACAGGACTACTGGGGACACGTTTTCTGGGATCAGGTATGGTACTTAAAATATACTAGAAGTCAGTAATGGTGTTAACTGACTGACTGCTTTTAGGAACATTTGTATGTTATTGATATAATCAGCCAATCCTTTGACATCAATGCAATGCCGTGTAGAAAGCCGTACAGAGCGGTAGTTAACATTCACTTGAACCTCTTTGAGACATTACACATGTTTTGGGTATAAAATATGAGTGGATATCCGAATAATCTACATTTTCTAAAATTTCTAGTATTTATAATTTCTTCAGAGGATGATCACTTGGATACCATTGAACTGCTGCATTAATCATAAAGACTGTTGCATGTTAATTAGTCACTGAGAATTTTTTCAACATACTGTATGCTTTTATTTTTCTAAAGTTGTATAATTATAATGATTTAGTATAGGATGAACGTTGAGGAGGGGAACCATACGTACAGTTTGGACGCCCGCGCTGGTATAGCCAGAATGTTCTATCCGCTTATGTCGACCCGCTGTTATTGCTTTCTTATTCGTTTAGATAACATGTAAGAGCTATGAACACTGTGGATACCAAAACAGTTCATTGTTTGTGCTAATATGAATTAATTCTGTATAACTGATTGTTGACTATCTGTGTCTAGGACACATGGATGTATCCTAACATTGCTCTCTTTCACCCAAACCTGGCCAGAGCTGTCTTGGAGTACAGAATACGAACACTAGAAGGTGCCCGGATCAATGCCAAGGAGCAGGGCTACAAGGTATGAACTGGAGTCGGTGTAAACCTATGTAGCCATTTGCTTGGCTTTATATCATGGATATGCACAGGATTCACAGGATGTATCTTATGTTTGTACATGATTTTATTATGAATTTCTTATCAGGGCTTGAAGTTCCCATGGGAGAGTGCAGTATCTGGTCAAGAGGTGTGTCCGATGGACAGTTACGGAAAGCAGGAGATCCATATTAACGGAGCTGTAGCTCTTGCCTTCCGTCAGTACCTCTACCTAACCCAGGTGCTCATATCTATCACGGTAAATAACCCCAAAAGTGCATGCTAGACAGACATCTTTAAAATCAGTCATCGTTCTCGTCTTTTGAAAGGACATTCAATTGTTTAAAGAGGGAGGTGCCAGTGAAGTGTTGTGGGGTATAGCTGATTACTGGGTGTCTCGAGTTGTCTGGGACCCCGATGACCAGCACTATCACCTTAAAGGTATGTGCAGTGAAATAAACCGACATAAGGTGCATAATTGCTAGAGAGATATCTTGAAAAGAGAGATGTTTATCAGTTTGTGTGCGTCATTTAGGAGTGATGCCTCCTGACGAGTACAACAATAACGTAAACAACTCGGTGTACACTAACACTATTGCAAAGTACAGGTGAGTGTGGTGTATGGTTCGTTCACCTATAATAGATATAACCGCTTTAAGGGTTTCTCATCTCGTATCTATCTTTCAGTCTGCAGTTTGCTGTGCACCTGGCTCGATTGCTCCAGCATCCTGCACCCACGGAATGGCAGGAAGTAGCTGATAAGATAAAAATTCCTTATGACCCTGGCCTTAAGTACCACCCAGAATTTGAAGGGTACAAAAAGGGTAAGCTTTTTTTCCTCATTTGGAATTGCTATATTGACATTTGAAAGTTAATAAGACATGTTCTGTATGTTTACCTTACAGGAAGTGAAGTGAAGCAGGCAGATACTATTCTGACTGGATTCCCACTGGGATTGCCCATGAGCCTAGAGGTCAGGCGGAATGATCTGGAATATTACGAAGCTGTCACAGACCCGCTTGGTCCTGCTATGACTTGGGTAAGAATGCCTCGATATCATGTTTTATGATTAGTAAAACAGATATTAGTTGTTTTTAAATGGAATCATTATAAATGTGTGTAATTGTGTTTGCAACCAATAGAGTATGTTTACAGTGGGATGGTTGGAGCTTGGTGAAGCCGAAAAAGCACAAAAGCTTCTGCAAAAGTGCTACAAAAACATACGGGGCCCCTTCCAGGTATAGTCTTATGTTAACAAATTATTGTACAAACATAGCTTGTTGTTACGGAGGTGTCGTCTAATAAATTTTGAAACCCAAGGCAACCTCAGAAGTCATCCTGCAAGTTCCTGTCACTTCATGTCTCATAGTTTTTATCATAATTTTGTCTCAAAATCTTTTCCATTGTTTGTTTTTCTTATTGCCCTATTTATATACAGTACACAGCTTTGATTTGGTGAGATTTGGTTTTCCCATAACTGTGACGGATTACAATGGGATTTTTCATGCGTGCAATATTTTGTACATATACACTATAGAAATAGGAAGAGGTATAAAGGCAAAGATATTTCCGAGGTATACCGAGGCCTTAAATAATTAAACTACCACTAACCAGAACTGAGGGGTGCAAATATTTCTGGAGTTGAAATGATTTTGATTGCATAATTTTTTAGATGCATTTTCATAAGTAGTTGTGTATGCAGGTGTGGAGTGAATCATCTGATGGTTCTGGAGCGGTCAACTTCCTCACAGGCATGGGGGGATTTCTGCAGGCTGTGTTGTTTGGGTATACTGGTTTCAGGTGAGTGCATAAATACACTGGAACACATACATGTGTACAGAATACTAACTCTTGAACATGCAAATCTCCACGTGAGTGTTGCGTGTACAGTAAAACACTTATAATTCGTGTTAATGTCTGAGGTGTTGTGGTGACTGATATTTCTCCCTTGCCCTCCGCAGGGTCCAACAGGATTGTCTGACCTTTTCCCCACTACTACCTAATGAAGTGTCTATGCTCACTCTGAAAGGCATCAGTTACATTGGTAATAAGATGGATTGGGTGCTGGATAAACAGGAAGTCAGTGTTGTTGTGAAAGAGCAGGTAAAGGATTCTGGCAACGAGCAGCCTTGTCCTCTTGAGATTGTGCTGCAGAACTCTGGAGACATAATCCCTCTTAATCCAGGTCAGTGATGATAATCACTTATATCAGATAAACAACAATAGAATAATAAAATAAAAGAGAATCTGTTCTAACTAAAGTTACTTGTGCTGTTTCAATATCAACATATATGCTTTATATGCAATTGTTGCATTTTGTGTATGCATACTGTATAAGGATGCCATTTATTTATTTATTATGCACAGGAATATTGATGTGTATTTATATATTAACTACAGGACAATCTGTGGTATTTCCGTGGCAACCTGGCAAGATCCAAAAACAAAGCACTACCTCATACTGCTGGCCGTTTTGATCCAGAATTAAGGGATTAAGGGATATTATTTTTATAATGTAACTATGCTGCTAGATATGCAATTATTGTTTTTTTTCCTGAACATTTTGTAATTGTTGTTTATTTCCTGTATGTTTTCTGTTCGTGAAGCCTTCTGGAAATAAAATAAATTGTTCCATTTTCTTTATATATTTAATCAGTGGTGAGCTATTAAAAAGAAATTGCAAAATCGTGAAGTGATTCTCATCGCCTTGTGTTAAAGACAGCTCCTGTTCTGTCAGGCATTAGTTAGTGTCATGAGACAGGTTTTACCTCACTTTTCCCTGGGCATGAAGCACAAGTCACAGTTTGTAGTTGACCTTTTTGGTGTTTACTTCAACAGTCACATACATTTTGGTATTAATCCAATCATTTAATGAATCACACGAATTTGGCCCCATGCATTTTATGGTTGTCATACAAGAAATTATATGCACAAAGAATAACCAGGCTGATACTGTCATCTACAATAGATAGCAGTTTAAATGCACAGGATGAGCTTAAAGTCTATGCTTGGTAATTGTACTTTATTTTTGACATTGGACATTAATACAGAAGACATCCAAACTCTGAAAGAACATGGAATTATGCAGTAAAGAAAAGGTGTTTAGCAACAGAGAATATGTTCAGTATGACTGCAGATCAATCCCTGCTTTCCGTTATCACCCAAATGAGGATGGGTTCCCTGTTGAGGCTGGTTCCTCTTCAGGTTTCTTCCTACTGCCATCTAAGGGAGTTTCTCTTTGCCAGTGTCGCCGTTGCCCTCGGCTTGCACATCAGGGACAATCTGATCATTTTGATTCATACACATTCACATTTAATACAAACTTCCATAATTCTTATTATTGTGTTAAGCTGCTTTGCGACAATGACAATTGTTAAAAGTGCTATACAAATAAAAATTTAATTGATTCATATATATAGGTTTTGTACACATTCTAGATTGTCCAAAGCAGCTACATTCATGCCCTTCTCTCATCAGATTCACGAAGTAATCACCTGGAATGATTTTCAGTTCGCAGGTGCTCCTTGTCGACAGTTCATTCTTGACATTTCTTGCCCCCTAATGTGCTTTAGACCATCAGCTGTCTTGTGCAGAGGAAGGATGCCACAGAGTCGATACCACTATTAGTGCTACTACAACTGATGAAACTGGCTTATCTTCTAAACTAACATTTAAACCTGACTATATCCATCAATATAGGAACCTCTGTAGTCTAACTGTGGACCATCTGTGGATGCCAATGGTAGTGATTAACATTGTATTTATTCCCATTTTTATGATTTTCACGAGCACACACTTGCAGTCAGACACTACGAGCAATTTGGATTAGGCAGTAAGCCTAATCTGCATGTCTTTGGATTGTGGGAGGAAACCGGAGTACCCAGAGGAAACCCACCAAGCACGGGGAGAACATACAAGCTCCATGCACACAGAGACCTGGGGCAGGAATCAAACCTTTGTATATGTATGTATGTATGTATGTATGTATGTATGTGTGTGTGTATATATATATATATATATACACATACACACACACACACACACGTGTGGATCTACCCTAAGAAAAAGCCTTGTCCCCCCCCATTTGCCACCCTAGCACTGGTGTCCTAGTGTTATAAAAATAAAAGAGTTTTCTCGACCGATTTAAAGCAGCGTCGCTGATGAAAAATAAATTGTTCAATAAAACCACCCTCCGGGGTTTGTTCACCTGTATTTCCGTTGTTGCTCTTTATTCCCCGCTACAATACCCATAAATAAAAGAACAAAATCTTGTCTTTCTATTAAAGCATAGTCCGAACAAATGACCCTTACTGTATGAACTGTTTTGTTTTAGTGAATCAAAGACATTTAGTGCAACCAGCGAGATCATCACATACAGATGACTCAATCCAGCTTTTTTTAACAAACCAAAGCCGTTTATTCTTATATATTTGTGTATATTAGTGTTTTTGACTTAAGAAAACTTGACCCACTGAGACTTTCTATCCATATGCAGTCTGCATTGTTTGTCATACTTTGTAAATTAAACCTGGCATAGACTTAAACAGGTTTGCATAGAACTCAATAAAGATAAGTTATCAGGTTGAAGTCAATCACACATCAGTCTTTATTTCACTGTTATAGGACAATGTAAAAATGTGCACCCTTGAATCCACAAAAACCATGCAAGGATGCTTGCCTCAGTGTTGCCACCCCTCATAATTTTAATGCCACCCCATGAATAATTTTCTAGATCCGCCCCTGAACACATCTATATACATACGTATTATGTGTGTGAAATGAATAACTGTGTATATATACATACATACAGTACATCTTTCTCTCCTTCTCTCTCACACACACTTTCTTCACACTGTGCTGTAAACAGACGCTCGGCCTGTTCGACGTTACTCGCGTCACTTCGTGTTACGTCGTGTTTCTTCGGGCATTTCCGCCGCGTCTCCTTCCTGTGCTGCCGAGCGTCCCGCATAAAGAAAGTTGGCAGCCATTTCCCTTTATTTATCCTTCTCAGTCGTATCAAAGCATCGAGCTGAGTAGGTGGGCCGAGTGTGCGGAGTGTAGCGTGTGGTGTGGGATCACTGTGCTCACTGTGTTGCAGTGTGCGCGAGGCGGAGCCGGCGGCCGAGTTGGGCCCGAGTCTTCGGCTGTGTTCGGCTCCAGTCGGGCGCCGCTGTGCTGAATGAGATGGACGCAAGCGAGGCGGCGGTGAAACGGCTCGGGTTAGCCGCAGCGGAGGAGGAGAAGGCCGGGGGACTGGAGGAATTAGAGGAGGAGGAGGACGAAGAGGAGGAGGAGGGGGAGCGCTCCGAAAGCGAGCCGGACGAAGCCGAAGTGAGCACGATGCCTGGCATGGCGGAAGCAGCCAACATCGCCATAGCCGAGTCCCTGCCGAACACTGACGAGGCCGAAGCGCCGTATGCGGGTTGGTTTACATACAGTGCGAGTGTCCCGTTAACAACGACCCTAAGAGCGCAAATACAAACGCACATCCACAACACTGGCTTTGTTTAGCAAGCTAGCCCTGCTAAACACACCTAGCAACCGAGCTAAGCATGTTTACTAGCTCGGAGTTGTTGTTGTTGTTGTTGTTGTTTTATCAGCCACCTTTGAATCAGCAGCCACTGAGCGCCTCAACTCTCTCTCTCTCTCTCTCTCTCACACACACACAAGCTCAGTGAAAAGGATTTACACACACTTTCTATGAAAAAGTGTTTCACCTACCCTCAATTTTAATAAGGAGATCACCAAATCTAAAACTTAGGAATGATTAATGAATGTGAATCAACCCCCTCCTCTAAAAAATATTAAACTTTTCATATAGACGTTTGTCTTGTTCATATTCTATCCCATTTATTATGAACCTGTCAGTATGGATGTCAATTAAGTCAGCTATTTATCAGTCAATTAATTAATTAATTTATTTATTATTGTATATTTGCAAAAAACAAACAACCAAAAAAAAAAACCTAGAAATAATTCCTTTCCTCCTTGTCTTCACAGAGGTCACAACTGTTACAGTCGGAGATGTCCAGACTACAGATGACAACGTGTTCACAACATCTGTTGCCACGGCAGCCTCCATCCCTGAACATGTGCTTGTGTGTGTTTCATCAGATTTAAAGCAGTCTCATATATACATGCCCTTGTTGGACCAGCATGGTGACCAGTTAACTCGTACATATCCCAAAATACACCAAACGTGGGGGTTCTGTGGGCATGGCCACACTGTGAAACCCATTTGGGGCCATTCTTTATTTAATTTTCAATTAAATTTTATTTGTATAGCGCTTTTAACAATTGTCATTGTCGCAAAGCAGCTTTACACAACCAAAAGAATTTATTTTGAAATTTCATTCTTTATCCATATTGGCCCCCACTGTAGGATGTCTACAATATATCATTGTTCATGTTGTGCCAGTGAACAAATCCCCAGTGGCTCAGTGCGGTTGTTCACAGTGGGCTCTTAGTGGTCCGAAGTGAGCATGTTTGCTGGGGTAGTTTCTAACATAGGCCTGAGAAATGATACCCCAGGGATCTGTAATATTTACATTTTCCTACAGTAGTGGCTGACCATTGTACAAGTTAGCATTATAATTAATAACATATTTTAATATATTTATATATTTTGTATATAATAATTCTAGATATTATCTAGGTATCTTGTATCTAGTTATAACCCTGTTTGATTGGTTAAATCTTACGTTTATTTTCTAAAACTATTTTAATGATTAATCACAAAAAAAAATATCCATAAATAATACCAACATGGGCGTAATGTGTTCTGTTGGTGCACAATTCAGGAGTAAATCATTCTAATAAATAGTTGGAATACTTCTCTATATAATCCCCTACTACACTAATAAATTTATCCCAGCATTCCACTAGTGCTTGGATACCACCAAAGTTTTCTCAGTACACTAGAGCCGTCTTTAAAACATTTGCACCGATCAAATGTTTTACCGCAGCTAAGTATCTTATCACCTTGCTGTACATGAAATCTTTTGTTTCACGCCTTCATTCACAAGAAATTTCATTACATGTCCTGGTTTGACTTGAATGCCCCTCCTACAAACTCTGCATGTGGCTGTGGTAATAACCTGAGGGCCACATTCACACCTCACTGTTGAGTCTACTGTTAAAAACTACTGCTCAGATGTATCAATGGTGTCAGAGTAATTGGCCATTTTAATTTACACAAAATGAAAGATAAAAGGCAGAACTGCTGATGCTGTCAGCAATTGAATAGTATTGTTATTAGTTGAATGCTGCTGTTGTAGAGTCTTAAAGTACATTCAGTCTCTGAAAGTGTAAGATGAAGTATAAGATGTTCATTTTGTCTCCACTGTGTTTGGTGGATGCAGACCGGTAGAACCACCTTGCAGATTGGGGACAGTCTAAGCACGCAGAAGGCCACCCTAATTGTTGTACACACGGATGGGAGTATAGTGGACGCCACCGGTTTGAAAGCCACAACGACACCCATGACACCAGGTGTGTGTTTCTAGGCCTGATCACCAGCGTGATCACCTATTCCAGGAAAAACCTATACTGTATATGGTAAAATGTGGTGACTCACTGATGCAATTTTTATTACAGATTAATTAAAATCTGCTTCAGTAAATGTCATGCTGACATTGTAGTCATAGATGAACTTTGCATATTTTTAGCTTTTGAAATAAAGACACCAAGCTTAAATGTTTTTTTTCTCTCTATTCTAGGGCCTCAGACTCCCTCCACGCCACTGACTCCGAGCCATGAAAAAGATTTGAACAAGTATAACTGGGATCCTTCTGTGTATGACAACGAGCTGCCCGTGCGCTGCAGGAACACCAGTGGTGTCCTCTACAAGAACAGATTAGGATCAGGTAGGTTCTGGCCACAAGGGGGAACCAAAGCATTACAATCTTCTCTGACAGTCTTATAACCTTCAACATCAGGTCATTCCTGTAGCTAATGTACTCTTACAGTATATGCAGCATTAGACTTCCTATAACGGTACTGTTAAATTCTTAAATCTGATTGGTCATTATTTGGGACAGCTGTACCAGGCTGTAAGTCAAACCACAAGTCTTTCATGCACTCATTTGAATACATTATATTGGTTAAATACTAACAATTTACACAAATACACAGTGTAGTTACTGATATGATGGAGTTTTCTGTAAGGAGACTGCTTGGGATGCGTGTGGTGACGGGGAAGGTTCCACTTTTCCACAAAGACGGGCATGGCCTCGACTGATGCTGACAGCTGTTCACTTGTGGCTGCAGTCACTCGATAGTTCAGGACTGGAATTTCATACAGTCTGACTGAGCCTCCAATAAAAAACTGGACTCCATATTACTGTAAAAACATCTCCTGTTATTCTGAACTTCTAGCCTCTTAACACACTGCAGATCAATCCCTGCTATCAATTATCACACAAATGAGGATGGTTTCCCTGTTGAGTCTGGTTCCTCTCAAGGTTTCTTCCTACTGCCATCTCAGGGAGTTTTTCCATTTCACTGTCGCTGTCGACCTTGGCTTGCTCAACAGGGACAATCTGATCATTTTGATTCATACACATTCACATTTCATACAAACTTCCATAATTATTTTGATTGTGTAAAGCTGCTTTGCGATTCAATTGTTAAAAGCACTATACAAATAAGATTTAATTGAATTCGATTTAATTACTATGGGGTGAAACTTGCCAATGATGTTACATTTGCACAAAGAAAAATACTAGCCATAACTTTACCTGCAGTTGCAATTACTCAGAATTTTTTTGGAGTCTTTGAGTCTGTACACTTTCACGATTTTGACATACATTTCTATTCAGGGGTGACATGATGCACCCAAGTTTTGTCACAGATGACAATGCAGACGAGAAAATCTTGGCTTTTCATGTCAAAATGTTTTTTTTTTAACTCACTGGAGATTAGCAATTTTCTGTGTCGCTCTCCATACCCAAAGTGCACTTAAGAGATGACCGGTTTGTCTTGAACACCACACCTTTTCCTTTTTTATGGCAAATGGCCACTTGTGTGACCTTGACCATTTACACTTCTGAGTTATGAGGTGAAATCTACAGGGACCTGCTGAAAGTAGTCTTGAAATGGTGTCTCACACTTGCGGACACATTGCAGCACACCCTATAGCTCTCGTTGTGATTCACACATGTGTTTGTAAATGCACACCCTGTTCTCAGGTGGCAAAGGACGCTGCATCAAATACAACAATAGCTGGTACACTCCAACCGAGTTTGAAGGGTTGGCTGGAAGAGCCAGCAGTAAGGACTGGAAGAGGAGCATTCGTTATGCTGGAAGACCCTTGCAATGCCTTATACAGGTCAGATCCTTACAGAAACTAGTCTGAATCCTTGACTTATTCTCTGTCTAGTACACTATAATTCAGTCCTGCTATTTTTTTAATAATGTATGGCTATGATATTAGTGAAGAAACATACCCCACATATCAGTCTTTCAGCAAATTCTTTTGTGTAAATATTTGTGTAAGAGAGGTTTGTGTGGATGAATAAGTGTGGTTTTAGGACTATTTTGCACTTAGTGATGGCTGAAAAACATTATAAGAGGTGAAAATGACAAAATTATGACCAAACAGTGAGAGAATCTTCCAATAATCTTCCTCCTTTTACACAAAATATTCAAAGAATGCCATGGAATGTTTTTTTTTTTTTTTTTTTACACACACACATCTTCCCTGAGAATGAACTGCTGAGATGTCAATGTTCATTCAAATGTCTAACAAATGGTAGGATTGGAGTAATTGTTTTCAGAAGTCATTATCCTGGGTGATGATATTATGTGACAGAATGTGATGCCTGTAAAAATCTATAACATACAGTACTGTAAAATATAATGTTTGCATAGAAATTCTAAAGACATGTTGGTTGTTTTTACAGGAGCACATCCTCAACCCCCATGCTGCTTCATGTACATGTGTGGCCTGTTGTGATGATCTAGCTGTGGTTAGTAGCAATACATTCTCTATTCTCTGTCCATTATTTACATACAGTTTTTTTTTCAACATTCTGAAGGTCTGCGTCGGCAATGTCAATGGGAGTTAAACTACACTACCTGGTTAAAATAAATATATTTTCATGTGTGAAAATGATTTTTTATGCTCCCAATTTGAGTCACAGAATATGCCCGTGCCATCAAGGAAGTAAAACCTCTATAGATGTGATAACCTGCTCATTCAGTACATTCAGGTCATCAGCTGCCTTCATTTTATTGCCACATAACATTGCTAAGCCTAGACCTGACTAACTGAAGCAACCCCGAGATCATAACACTGCCTCCAGAGACTTGTACAGTGACCACTATGTGTGATGGATGCATCACGTCGCTCAAAAGTCCAATGTCCAATTTTTTATTGACAATTAGTCTCACTAATGAGTGATTTTTCTTTTGGCTACACAGCTGTTTTAGTCTCAGTCCTCAGTAAATGTGTGTATAGCAAGGTTAGAGAGAGTGCGTCTTGGTGCTGTTTATTATGCCTTATTTTATTATTATTTTTTGGAACACCCTGTAGTGTAGCCTAAAGGTGCCATAGAATTTGATGTATAGAATATTACAGGTGCATGATTAGATATATTTTGTGTGAAGTGACTTGCTGTTTTTTCTAAATTATGATGCAGTTGATGCTTTATTTATTTATTTATTTTAAATACTGTCTTATAAATGTTGAACAGGTAGTTTTAATGTAACAATGGTAAGGTATCGATTAAGATCTCAGTTTTGTCTTTTCATTCTCTCTCTGTTTTCAGAACAAGGATGGATCATTCGGTGGTGAAAGCATATCTATGGTAACGTCAAAACACTGGCTGATTTAGACCATGTTGCTTTAATGCTGTGCTTTGTTACCAGAATTAATGGTATATCTATATTCTCTACTTTAGACTGGACCTGTGAGACTCTTTGTCCCTTACAAAAGGAGGAAGAAAGAAAGTGAGCGTCCAGCAACTCCAGAGAAAAAGGAGGCACCGCCACCCAAGAACATTACTCTAGCACCTGGGGCAGCATGTACGTATTTTAATATAAAACCTTTTCCTTATATTCAATGTATTAGTTCACATAGTTCAGGTACACAAATATTGTGCGAGTACTGCTTCTTATTCGACACGCGCCATTTCTAATTATGTATGGTATCTGATTAAAATCATTGTTATTATTAATGGTGTTACCCCTATCTATCAACCCCTATCTGAAGGTCATGCTTTAGTTCAGTAGATGAAGGCAGTGATTTTTGTTACATAGTACAATAAAGACAATGATTATACTAGAATATAAGTCTAAGTATTTTCATTAGGTACAGTGCTAACACTACTACACTGCTACAATGGTTTGTAGTTAAAATGAAAGGTTGTTTCCCCAGTCACAGTGACCCCATCAGGTCAGCTCACCACTGCTGGCACCCTGACCTTTGATCGAACTGCAACTGGAGATGCAACGACCCTCATTTCCGACGGCCCTGCCACTTCAGATGTCTTCAGCAGCACAGCAGGTGGGTCACTAGCATTTTCATACACACTACACACAAATTTTTCACCATACTTCTCCTCACTAGTTCTCCTAATAGAGTGTGTAGGAATATGGTATTCCTCCGACCGGACGAGGGCAGTCAGGGGTAATGGGCACAAGTGCCTGTCTGTCATTAGAGCTGAGATATGCTTTGACTCCAGCAGTCCTGATTTGACGTCTAACGCTGGCAGGGAAAATAAAGTGCCTGGTCACATCATGATAGCTGTAATTGCAGGTTACATTTAGCTGCAGAACACAGCAGCAATTTCCCCGTCAGTTCATAACTGGTCTCTTTTTGTATTTCTTAACAGCTGGTCGGATGTGACATATTTCAGTCTTTGTTGATTTTTTAAGGGATTGATGTGGTGTTTTTTCACTAAAGTGTCACTTTCACTTATAGTCTGTTGAAAAAACAACTGCAGACTATTGTAGAATGTCGTTCAACTAAAAGAGTTAAAATATTCTTAAACAGAAAGAAGATTATTATTTATGAAGAAACTTAAACTCAACTCTTCCCATAACTTTGGTAACCAAAAGGAATCTGTTTGTCACATTTAATTTACTTTTTTCAAGCTGTTGTCACATCCTAGTGACCAGCCTGAAGTTCGCCAATCATCCAAACATTCAAATATTCTCTTAACACACATGCATATTTCTCCTGCTTCCACTCATCCTGATCTCTAAGATCAGAGTGGCTGGAGGCTCGACTTAGTCAAAGAGAGTGGCACTTGAGGCAGGTGCCTCATCAGTGCCAAGTGTAGAGTTCCTCTGAAAGCCGGAACACAGTGAGGGGTGATGAAACCATGAAGCTCCCTCCTGCTCTCTTAGGCACTGAGCTCAGACCTGGACCTTTAATCATCAAACCTCTCAGAGTGAGAAATCCCTAAAAATAGGTTCATAGAAATCTGAGTGTTATGTGGTGTAGGTTTTACTTTATTCACATTAAAGACGTATTAAGATTTCTAAACCATGCTCCCTCCATTCACACACACTTACTGTGGATTCACAGTATGTATAAATTAATATATATTGGGGAAATAGTGTGTCGTTTTTACCTTTTTGCCGAGAAAAAGTCTTTCAGCCCCTACTTCACAATTTCTCCAGTTATTGGGTCTAGTTTTATTAGTGTTACTGTTGATATAGGTGATGCAGATTCTGAAATATGTTAATTATTGTTACAGGAACAATCTGTACAGTCTGTATATCCACTATTATCTGTATTGGTCACTATTAGACATTCTTCTTTGTATTCCCTGGGTGATAATGGCTATTTGTATTTAAATAGCACAACAAACAGAGGGACTCTGATTTAATTCAGTTGTCCAAAGCAGTTGGTTTAAATCAAATGACAAATAAGCAATAATTTTTATTATTGATTGTACTGTCTTGATATTTTAATAGGACACTACGTGGATAGAGTATTTGTTGGTTTTGTTTTCTGTCCATCATTTTTATACTAGTGCAGCCATCTTGAGCTCTTAACAGTCCATTAGACAGATAAGCCAAGGGCATTTCGAACAGCATACCTCCTCTGGAGATTGTGTGCTTTATTTCTTTCCCCTACTGACACACACTCCCTCTCAGTCCCTCTTTGAGCACAGAGATTCTGTCCTTTTTCTTCTTTTTGTCACATATTGATGAGGATGTGATATTTTTAGGTGTCCTTACACAAGAAAAGGTCCTCAAACCCAACGTCACTCTGTAATATGGTTTTCTGTGGCAACCTGTTGCTTTGAGATTATTCAGGGGGGGGAAAAAAAAAAAACTTGCCACTCATACTTGCCAAGATGATAAAAATGATAAAATGCAATCTTTGGGAAGTGCCAAGAGATCAGAAATATGGTACTGTTCTGGCAAAAAAACTAAATCCCCTTAGCCAGATCTTCTGTATTACATTAAGATTTGCAGGTGATATAAGTTTTCCCTTGATTTTTAATCATGGCTGTGGGGATTTGTGTTCATTCTGCAACAGGAGCATCAGTGAGGTCAGGCACTGAATCAGATCATTGATTTATTAGATCATTGAATGAATTGAGTAGGTCTTCCTAATAAAGTGCACCGTATGTATGAGGTCTGATGCTACACTGTCTCTGAGTTACTATTACAAGACTGTCACCTTACGCACTATAGTTGAGGTCACAGTTTAGTTGTAATGTAGTGCTTGAAGATGGAGATGTGTTCGAGCGTCCTCTGTTACTCTGGCTGTTTAAGCCCTGTACATTAGTTATGCGTGGCCACCCCTGGTTCTGGAAGACGAAGTCTCTGGCGTATAAAGTCGATCGATCGTAACTCCAGGACACCTGTGTCCTTAATGACCACTAATTATTATAAACTCATGTGGGTTTAGATGTCTCTGTGGCCATTTTTACACTGGGCAAGGTTGCACATACTGTACAGATGAGAACATACAAGCTTAAATAAAAAAAGTTAAAGTAACATCATGACACGATTGCTATTAATCACTGGTGGAAGCTGGGACAGGTGGTACCAAAGTCAAGCCAGCTAGGCTTTTGCACTTTTTCAACCAAGGACAATGCACAGAGTGATGCATTGCACTGAAGTGTTCACTGGCATAACGGATCTATTTGTTTTTTTTTTGTGGTGTTTCATCAAGCCTACATTTCACTGTTAAAATTTAGACCAGGGTTTTAAAATGTAGGAATAAAAATATTTTTTTTTATAAATCTATTTCCTGTTGCTTATTGAGCGCCTCAATTCTCAGTGCTCGTTCCCAGTCCTAATTTTTTCTTCTTTGCTCCTGCTGTTTGTCAGTGCTGACCACATTGCCGGCTCTGACTGTCATCCCTCAGCAGCCCATATTACAGGCTAAAGCTCCCGCTGCAGCTGAGGTGTCTAACGGCTTGGAGATGAGCGAGCAGCGCACCTGGCTGTACCTAGAAGAGACGGCCAACACACTACTCAACACCGTCCAGCAGCTCAAAGCATTCATCGCCCAGGCCAAACAGGCCAGTCTAACCAGCCTGGAGAAAAGCAACTGCAGCGGGAAGGATGTGAGTCGACTGAATCTCTGATTGGTTACGTTGCATATACAAACCAGCAAAATGGCATCATTATAATTTACACGTTAATCATAATCAATGCAAAGATCGTTTAAGGCAATAGGAAGGTAATAGCGATAAAATTAAGTATTTCATCATCTAGCAGTTTCTTTAGAACATATTGTCTGAACAGCGCATATTTAAACAAGGGCTTTAATTCCACCCTAAAATAACTCCTTCTCTCTTTACAAAGCAGCTTAAACATAGCAGCAGAAATGTTACACCTCCTGCCCACACAGCACAGGCTAAGTAGCTGTCTCGCTTTACTAGAGTCTTATTTTACCTTAGTGAGAGTCACAAAGTATTCATTCCTGTTCATTCCTGAAGATTATTATTCTGTAGTGTACTTATTGTCCTAAACTGGTGCAGAACAATCACCATTGTTCCAATTATATGCAAAAACTGTTGAGAAGTGGTCGAGACAACTTGACAAACAGGCCTTAAGTGCCAAGCATGCTGTAATACAGTACTGTATGTTCCACAGTGATTTATCTAGAACATGTCTGTGATGAGCGAGTTGTTCTGGCTGAGACAAATATAAATAATTTGTCTTGATTGCAGCTGTAATGTAAAATTAAACAATAAGTATTTTAAAATAATATCATAATAATATGCAACACTAATCTATGCATAATCTACAATGTCATTAGATACAGTGTGGCCCAGAAGTCTGGATCCATTGGAATTTTAACTTATCTAAAATTAAAAACTTTTCGAAAAGTTTCGAAACTAGGATTTTTCACATAGAAATGAAAGTTCCTGTCATATTTAATAGCATTTCTCACATAGTGTAATATATGTCAATATATCAGAGAAAGGTTTTCATATAACCCGATCAGCCACAACACCAACACCAGGTGAATTGAGTAACATTGATTATCAGTTATATAGCAGTAAACTGGCGAAAGGGCCATTGGCACGTAAGGTTCATCTTTGGCTGTGGGGCCAAAACACTAGTCTTCTGGTCTGATCCCATGGAAAAGCTATGGGATGCTAGCTGTGATAGAACAATATCAGTGTACCACAACTTGCTATGTATGGAGCTCAACAGACAAGGGGTAAAAAAGTCACCATCAAACCCATATGAACATTACATTCCAGATTTAGCTGTCTCTTTGCTATTCTAATAACGTTTACGCTTACATACTGTATGGGTGTGATGGTCACAATTAATGTATTTTAAGACCATTTCACTAGATATGATCATCTTTAAATTACTTTACTTACTGTTTAACTCATCTTTCTCTCTCTCTCTCTCTATCATCATGAAGTAGATTAATCATAAGTGTTCTCGTTCAGTCTTTTCCTAGTGAACTGTCGCTTACTGATGACACAGAGGGGAAGATTACTGAAATTATCATCAAGGCAAGTGGGTGTGCTGCTCTCTGTCTCTCTCCATTTCTGTCTTTCTCGCTTGTTCTGTCTCATATTAATTTCTTGCGAACTCCAATCTAGACTTGTGAAAGGGTGAAAAATTGTTTGCGTGGATGGCCAGGTGCATATGCGAACAGCTGCATTACATATCTACATAACTGATAAAATGCATTCATGACCAGATTTCTGAGACATGAAATCCCGGGGAGACACTTGTTTAAAACACTGGTATGAGCTATGTTTGAGACTCTTCCAATTTCTTGCATATACTCAAACTGAGTGGTGGCTTTAAAACCCAAATATCTGTCTGTACAGAAATATTTTATGGCTTAGGTGACAATTCAGACGTTGGTATTTCTCCTTTGTTTCGCTTCTTATGTTTCACTTGTGAAAGAATTTCTTTCTTTAATCTGTGGACTCGGTAGGTGTGGAAATGAAATCATGTAATAGCCTGGTAGCCACGTAACTTGTCTGTCTGTGCTGCTGCTCCTTCTGCAGATGAAGCCCGGAGGTAAGCCACTTTAAGAGAGATGATCTATGGAGCATGATGTGTTTCTATCAGCTGTAACAGTTGTGTGAGTTCAGGCAGTTCATTTAGAGAATGTGTGTGTGTGTGTGTGTGTGTGGAGGGTCAGTCAGTAAAGGGTTATACTGAACAAGTGTGAAGCATTCAAGCTATACACTGGAGAAAAACACGAGACACTAGCAACTTAACTGTGATGAGTTAAAAAATCCTTTTTGTATTGACAGAGCCTCAAACATGCCTCAAACCTCTTATTAGGGAAACCGTTCCCCAGCTTGTTGCTCAGCTTTTTTGCATAAATAGAAACACAATGTGAGGCCTCTAATATGCAATTATTATTACATTATCATGAATTGATTAGGACCTTATGGGTAAATTAATCACCGTCACTGTCTTTTTTCTTTTTTCCTTGTTTTTGCAGCATACCTGTGTGAACTGTGGACGTGAGGCATCTAACGAATGTGCAGGCTGTCACAAAGTCTATTACTGTTCTAACTTCTGCCAGAAAAAAGTAACTTGCCTCTTTAATCCTGTTCATAAATCAAGGTCAACATAACACACACTAAGTTCAGATTAGGTTGGAGTTTCTAAATTGTTTGCACTTTTTTCCTTTTTTAGATTGATATAGGACACATTTTACTGTTCAGTATATGGCTTTGACGCATATCTGTTCCTAATGTGTCGTGTTCATTAGTCTGTGTATACGGTGTTGAAAACATTGTCCCCAAAATAATTTATTTTTATTTTTATTTTTTATTTTTATTCAGGACTGGAAGGATCACCAGCACAGTTGCTCTCAGCCCAGTGTAACTGTGGGAGTTCATGATGAGGCTCACATAGCTAGCATGGAGGTAGAGAAAGTCAAGGCCTAATACAGATGGACATGTACCGTCGCCTTGGAATAATTCCACCTTTACCGTCTGTGAGGTGGAAATACACTATATGGCCAAAAGTATGTGGACCATCGCGCTCATATGTGTTTCTTCCACAAACTGCTGTCACAAGATTATAAGCGCACAGAAGTATGTGCTTTGTATGCTTCCAGTTTCCCTTCATTGGATCTAAGCGGTCCAAACCTGTTCCAGCAGGACATTGCAACTGTGCACAAAGTGAAGACATGGTTTGCCAAGGCTTGGGTGTAAGAATGTGAGTGTCCTGCACAGAACCCTGACCTCAGTCCCTTTGAGGTGAACTGGAACACATAGGTTCGTCAACAAACGTTTGGCCATACAGTATAATGCAGCACAATTTTTTTTAAAGACCTTGTACGCTACCTCGCTGGAGAAGCGAAATGCCAGAGACTGAAATGAAACATCTATGCAGGACGAGTTAAAAATCATAGAGTTGGTCTTGTAGACCATGTCACATTTTGTGCAGTTCTAATCAGTCTTTAAGGCATGATGTAACACACAACTGTGATTAAATATATTGAAGTAGTTAATGAAGAGACATGATGATGAATATGTGACTTTGTTTATATCATGCATATTTGATAGCATTTAAATTAAATGGATAATATGCGAGAGTGTAATTCTCCTGTAATTGAATAGTATTTCGTAAATTGATTTTGCCTTTTTACCAGCTATAATAATATTCATTATAATAATAATATTCACATGCATTTTTCAGCAGAGTCAAATTATTTTTTAAATATCCCAGTTAAGAAACTGGGGTCAGAGTGCAGGGTCAGCCCGCTTACAGCGCCCCTGGAGCAGATGGGGTCAGATAGGGTCTTGCACAAGGGCCCAGTGGGGACAACTCGGCAATGCTGGAGCTCGAACCTCCGACATTCCAATCAGTAACCCACAGCCTTAATCTGAGCCACCACTAGAGGTTTAATTAAGCTATCCATACTGATGAACAGAACTAGCATGCAGTGTTACACATAGACCAGTGAACACATGAGGTACCACACAACAAACCACCTTACAAAACCAAGAGTCATCTACTGTAAATGTGGAGAAAAAGGACATTTATTTACTTTGTGTGTGTGTTTTATCATGCTGTACCTCATATATTGGTTGCTATCCTTAAATGGCTTCTTGTAAAAAAAATCTACTCACTCTTCCGTAATTAGACCAAATATAAATTATATAAACAAATTCAAAGCTCCATTTAGGGCTGCTCTGATTACTCCAGTTCATACATTATTAAAGTATGATGGTGACTAAATGAAGTGGAACAACTCTTCACCAGGCTACACAATACACCATGTGGTCTCATATGGCGATCTTCAT
Source organism: Clarias magur (assembly GCA_013621035.1). Taxonomy (NCBI): domain Eukaryota; kingdom Metazoa; phylum Chordata; class Actinopteri; order Siluriformes; family Clariidae; genus Clarias; species Clarias magur. The sequence continues at coordinate 1,938,365 of QNUK01000014.1, read as the reverse complement.
GCTGTTTCATTTGAGCTGAAATGGGTTGAATGGACATCTATCTTTTTTTAATGGGTTTCAAAAATGCAGAGTTTAAAGAGTTTCAAAGCATTGTTTAGTGCTTTGAGTATAATATTAGATGTTATAGTGACTTTCAAATTTATCAATAATTATCATTGAAGATGAAGGAAAAATCATGAAACACATCAGTAGTAGCTTTCTCTTAGTGTTCACAGCCGCAGGGTTTTTTTTTCTTCTTTTGAGTGAAATTCTGTCTGGGTACATAAACTTTTTAATTATTATATTATTGATTTGAATAGGAACCAGCACCCTGTTTTACAGAGCTCCGGTAGTGAAGATTCAAACCTTTCCACTCCTCTTGACACATACAAATGATTGTGATTGTCTACAACAGAGGAAATCAAACAACAAATCAGCACATACACAATACTTTTTGCTACGACTTTATGGTTAATAGCAAAGCGAAATGTGGTTTAGACAGCAAGATTTTATAGATTTATGGATTTCATTTTGGAGGCTGGGAAACTAGTTTCCAAACATAGAAAATACTTTATATTAAAGCTGAAGCCCAGTCAGGGATTGCATGCAAAATGTTGTACTGGATGAATCCTGACTTGTTTGAGAAAGCATAAGTTTTGCTTTTTCAGGCTGGCTGGATTGATAAATTTCGGGATGTCCGATTAACCTTTAGCTTCCAGCGTTCAGTGGTATGTTCTTAATTTTTCTCCTGAAATATAAAAATAAATATGATACACAGTCAGTCAGGTCCATAAGTGTTTGTACAGTGACGCAACTTCCCAAAGATTTCTAAGTTTTACTTCAAGCAGCTCTCCAGTCTATGAAATCCTCAAACCAAAGTAATGCTATAGTGAAAATCACTGATATAAATATTTCTTTTCTTTTTTTCTGATGTTGGATGTGAAAACTAACTGAAACTCCTGACCTGTATCTGCCTCGTTTTTAAGGCATTGTGCTGCTGCCACACGACCAGCAGATTGGATAATTGAGTGAACGAGCATGGGTACAGGTGTTCCTATTAAAATGGCTGGTGATTACATGTGAGCCCTACTGAAACGGTCATTATTTAATGACTGGCACGTAGCAGAGATTAGCTGGGCTTTTCTCTCAGGTGTCATCCACTGGCACACAGCTGGCTTCATCCATATTAATCTAGAGCTGTTGAACGGCACACACTTGACTGGACAGATTCGCCACATCATGCAGCCTGAATTTTAAAAAAATGGAGTGTTGAGACATTTCCGATAAGGAGTTATATGACCCAAAATACAGATTGATAGATGTATATCTCTAGCAATGTATTTTATTACAATAGGCTTTTAGCTATAATGCATTAGGAATACAAGTTTAGTTCATGTGCCATAATGTGTAAGTGTATAACTAGCCTTTTCTATTCTCGCACTTCTATTAGTCAATTAAATATTTATCACTGAAACTGTAAATTTCAAGGTCATGCTGTCATCTTCAGTTCAGCCCTTGCCTTGTGTAATACTGTAGCTTTAAAAGTCACTGCATTAGGAGTCACTGATGGGAAGTGTCTTCAGGTGGCAGGGGACTCTGTAGGGTTGTCCAGTCAAATCTTCCTCGAGATTAGTGTGAACCTGCTATAGTTTATTACCTCTTTATTCTTTATTTGCTAATTTAACATTTCACAATCAGCTTGCTTTCTGATTCTTTCCTGGACACACAAGTCCATTTTCAGGAATATGGGGGAAAAAACCTTCTGGTTTAAAAGAAAAGAAACTGAATTTGCTGCTACGACTTGCAGTGCTATATGTGATGTTTCATGTGTTCAATCATCCAAGAGGAAGCACAGAAATTCATCCAGCTTCATCCAGACATTCATCCAGCTCCAGGGAGCCTCGTGGCTTTAGTGTGATGCATCGTTTCATGCTAAACTGTAACACAGTGCATTTCCTGCTGCCTTGTATTCTTCTAGTTCTTCAGCTGTTAAAGTCGAGTGGTTTAGAACTTTTATAATACCAGACTTCTCAAGCTTCAAATAGAGAGAAAGATGTTTTTTTTTTCCTGCACTAAATCCACGCTTCAGTGCCTTTGAGCAGAAGATTTACTTTTGTCCTTTGGAGACTGCAGAAACATGGGCTTTTCTTTTGAAGTGAAAGTAGCAGTGCCTCTAAATAAGGCAACTGACTGGTTTCCTGGCAGATGTCAGTGAAATAAATTTTCCTTAGAAAGACTTTTAAAAAAAAATCACAGAAGACAAATGACACTGACTGCAATCACATTAACAATCATCATGCGGAGAAGTGATGGTCTGCACTTTGGTTTGTTAAATACACCAATGAAAATGAACAATATCCTGTTCCACGGAGTAGGCAAGTTTACACACAGACCAGATGTTTGATGATGTTTAATAGACCGGAGACAGAATATGAATGGTCACTTTAAGTGCCACTTAAATATCAATTGTCATTGTTTGACTTAGATTTTTATTTCAAGGTTGTATGAGAAGGGTTTAATTGGTTGTGTTTTAGTCTGGATATAATAAGAACTGACGTCCTGCTCACATTAAAAGCATCAAAAATCTAAAAGCAGCACAAATGGTTCACCTTGTTTAATGGGTGACCTTATCCCTGCAGACATTATCGTTGTTTCTAAAATAACAACACTGGACAGCGGAAGACATAATGAGAAAATGAGAGAAGAATAACTTCAGGAAAATCTTTTTGTGAACCTCTGTGTAATTTTTATTGCAAATAAGAAAAAGTAGCCGTTCATTAGTGTGTGCGAGAAAAACACCTTTGTTACTTGGTTCAAATGATAATCTGCAGCCAAACAGCCACACCTATAGTGGATAAAGTTTATGTAAGGGGAGTTCAAACCGGGACTAGAGATGAAATTTCTTGTGAATGAAGGCATAAAAAAAACTGATTGACATTTACAGAAGACTTCAAGCACAAAATGAGACTCTGAGCCGCAGTGGAACGTGAACGGTGCTCATGTTTTAAAGACGCTCAAATGTCCGTGAATGACGATCCCGATCCCGCAGAGGTGGCTCAGAGCCCACTGCAGTAATTCCTGTGAACATTCACAGAGTGAAATGACCGATCCTTGGAGATAGACGGATACCTAGCCGGAAACTTACAGGACAGACATATCTTTCTGTGGGAACTCTACACACAATCATTCAACAACACCACTTGCACATTTCAGGAACTTAAAATGACGGGAATTATTGCCAAATCCCGGTACAGTCCTGACCTGTATATGCACTCCCAGCCAATACAGGTTCAAAGGTCTCACAAGAAGCGACAAAAATGTGAGCTGGAGCCTCATGCAGGCAGGAAGATGGTGGTCATGGGACAATGAAATGCCATGAGCTATAACACTGGAGCATAGTGAAAATAAGAATGTGCTTACATCACGTTGTGTTTACTGCATTTGTTTATTTATCTTAAGTAAATGATTTATCTTCTTGGTCAGGGTTGCTTTGATTTAAACGACTAAATTTTGAAAAATAAAACAAAACTCGGTCTTGTTCAACATGCAATATGAGCCAACGAATGAGGCCATCAAAAGTAGCCAAGTATCCCAGTGAAGTTCTGTTGTTACACCCATTCAGTCCAAGTGTAAAGAAAAACCATATAACAACAACATGATCACAAAATACACATTCAACTATATACAAGATGTAAGCATTGTCTTATTTTACAATCACAGTCTTTCTTCAAGCTTATTGGCCAAATGAACATTAGTCATGCGGTATGTTTAGTAGCATTTTGGTAAAAAATTTCTGAAGAACTTCCTGAACTCTGTGTTGAAAACGGTATAGATGATAGGGTTGATGGCACTGTTAACATAACCCAACCATGTCACGATGCTAATGACACTGCCGGGAATGTTGCAGTCCTCACACAGAGCACGCATTGTGTGCACCACGAAGAACGGAGTCCAGCAGAACAGGAAGGCACCTGGAAAGAAATGCAGGGAATATCAACTTAGCTGCCAGAACATCCTGTGATCATGTGTCATGGTAAAGGCATAACAAGATGTTCTCTACAGGAGGAGGAAACCTTTACCCATGAAACAGCTAAATTACATTTCTTAATTAATTAATTAATTACTAAATTACAAAATGAATTAAATTTTCACACCCCCCCCCCCTCATCTCATTAAAATACTACCTCAAGTTTCTCACAGACTATAGTCGTAATATATTACATCACATCCACTTCTGACAAGAGCACATTCTTTCATACTTCAGATTTTATGTATATATATATATTTTGTAACTTTGTTGGAATCTGTTTTATAGGTTCCTTTTGTAAAAATATTTAAGGTCACGGAGCAGTCGTATAAGCATTTCACTGCATATCGTACTGTGTATGACTGTGTATGTGACAAATAAAATTTGAATTTGAATTTGAATTTGAAATTAATATCACATAATAGTTACAGATCATCTACATGAGTTGGTTGGGCTGAAGAATTCGCCTGCAAGCTGACTAAATTGATTTGTATTTGTTCAGAGTTGTTCTTAGTAAGTGGGTGTGGATGAGAGTGACTCATCTGTCCTCGGTTTATGAATTATGGACCAGCTCTCTGTCACTGTTCTTGTTGTCAAATGCTGAAGACCATCATCACTCCATCACGAGGGACAGGTTAAAGTGAAAGGGGAGGGTGGATGGTAGAAGGATCAGCAGGATACGTAAAGAGGACTATTCTTTTTAAAAATACAAGATTAAAACTATTCAGAAGTATGCTTTTTTCGAATTCTCTTCTAAACGCTGTTAAATGTTTTTCTTTAAATGAACTTGTCGATGGTATCACTCCTCCTCTGTGGAGGGAAAGTACAGAAATACAGATTGACTTAATAATATAATAATGTGTTTAATCATGTGTTTTAGAACTTACACATGATGTATGTGTGTGGAAACTACTGTTAATGTGAGTGTCCTGGCCTCGTATGGCTCTCTGCAGGTTATGTCATAATAGGATTGAAGGATTTAAGTAACATGATTAGCCAACATGGCTCAGACGAGTCACTCAGTTTCACAGCATGTGGTCTTGTTTTTGCAAAATCGAGAATCACCCTTAATCCGTAATTGTTTTTAAGACAAACAATTATGGATTAAGGGTGATTCTCGATTTTGCAAAAACCTTTCCCTAACATCTAGTCATTTGCTGCTAATTTATTAAGCCAGGTAATGCAACAAACAAAATAGGCAACCTGCACAATATTGTCAAACAAAGGAAACGCCATAATCCTGGTCACTGAAAGAGACATTTTGGACAGGGCTGATCTCTGACACAACCTACCATGCTGCTAGCTATTTTATGCTGAGCTTGTGTACTGTATGGCCATTTGTGACATAATTTGTGGGCCTAAATGGTAGCCCCAAAAGTGTTGTCTAATTGCATTATAGAACGTTTGTGCGTTCAGAGTTCACCTTAGGTTTTCTTACCCAAGATCAGTGCTTATAGGTACACATTTATACGTGATAAGTGATTTGTGATTATGTGTCCAGAAACTTTTTAAACCATACACCAATCAGCCATAGCAATAAAATCAACTGCCTAATAATATATTGTAGGTCCGTCTGCGTCACCAAAACATACCTGAGCTATTAAGTCATGAACTCCACAAGACCTCTGAAAGTGTGATGTGGCATCTGGCACCAATGTTTTAGCAGCAGATCCCGAATCAGATTTGGATCCCAAGTCAACACCATGAATTCTTTGTCACGTTCCTCAAACCATTCCCAAATTATCTTGTAGTGCGGTGGGGTGCATTATCCTGCTGTCATCAGGGAATACCTGGTCTGCAGCATTTTTAGCAGAACATTGCCTAGATCATCAAACTATCTTTACTGGCATGCCTTTTACCCATAGTGCATCCTAGAGCCATCTGTTGGCCAGGAAATTGAGGCACATGCACCTAGCCATGAGGTAAAATTGAACTTGATCCATCAAACCAGGCGATCTTCTTTCTCTGATCCATGGTCCAGTGCTGATGTACATCTGCCCATTGTAGGGCTTACATGGGCCCTCTGACCAGTCTGTGAATACGCAGCCCCACAAACAGCAAGCTGTGATGCACTAACACCTTCCTATCATATCCAGAAATAATTTTTGGACTAATGAGCATTGGATGCCCATCACAGTGTGGTCCGTAGATAAAGTCTCTCTGATCATTATGCTTGCCCATTTTTTCCTGCTTCTTGACATCAACTTTGAGAACTGAATATCGACTTGCTGCCTAATTTATTCCAACCCTTGACCAGTGTCAATATAAGGAAATAAGCAATCTTATTCACCTCAGCTGTCAGTAATTTTAATGGTATGACTGATCGGTGTACGTCTAAACCTTAATGGATAAGTTTAATTTCCCAGTATTGCAATGTAGAATTATTACTGATAAACAATAAAAGATGAATTGTGGTTTACCAAATAGGAGTATGAAGGTTTTTCTGACAAGCGTCACAAAAACTTTTACTAATGTAACTTGATATTAGGTTTGGGAGAGATGACAAAAATGTTATATTATGATTCTCAAAGGCATAGCATTAGCAGTAGACTTTCGGTTTGTGAGCAATTTTTCCAAAATATGCACTGCGTGACCAATAAAAGTTGCACACTCTAAGCTTTCATTCAATTACCTTTTTACTTTGATTATACATAGCACACAATGTGGAGGTCAGTTCATGTGTGAAAATGATTCTTCATGCTCCCAGAACCACTTTCTCACAGTTTGAGTCCTGGAGTATGCCTGTGCCATCAGGGAAGAAAAACTCCATTGATGTGATACTTTTGTCATTCAGTACATTCAGGCCATCCACTGATTTTTGCCCATAACGTTGCTGAGCCTAGACGTGACCATCTGAAGCAAGCCCAGATCATAACACTGATTCCAGAGGTTTGTACCGTGGCCACTATGATGATGGGTTCATCACTTTATGCACTTCCCTTCTTGCCGTGATATCTGAAGGTGTTGTTAGTGTCTTTTTTTTGTGTGTGTGTCTTCTTACATTTCCCCTAGACAGTGTTAAAGTTCCCAGCTTTCTATGTTTTTTTTCTTCTTTTTATTTCTACTGTTATTTTCTACAAGAAAATGGCTTTGATGTAGTAAACTAAGGAAGTGGATCAGTGCTTATATATCTCTTTCCCTGTGAATTAACTGCAGAGAACATTCATATGCCACTGTGTGTGGTGATTTCTCTCCAGGTTGGCAAGCATGTCAGATCCTTTGGTCCCCACAGGCATAGATGAGTCTTGCATTCCCATGATTATCATATCACCAGTTTACTAGTATATAATTGATAATCAATGTTATTCTATTCATCTGGAGGTTGTGTTAATCGTATGGCTAATTGGAGTGAGTCGGTATGTCATTATATAAATGTATTTAATAAAATTATATAATAATATCCTAGATACAGTACATCAGAAAACCATATTATGATATTAAATTATATTGTCATGTTACCCAGAACTATGGTTTCTATAGCTATACATTTGAATCACCATAAACTAAATGAATAAGTGTAAAAGTACAAAAATGTGTAGGTGCTCTTTGACTAGAGTTGAGGACCACCATACTGAAGACTTGGGAATTTATGTATGACAGGTGATAACAACTAAAGGACCATCTTTTGACAGAATGGTGGTCATTTGTACATGTGTAAAGGTGCAGGGTTTTGTATAAAGCTCTACCAAGTTTTCCTTATGTAGCAAAACACATGGTATTAGTTTTGTTTTATAATTTGCCATCTTCATTTCTTTTCAGCATGCTAAGTGCTGAGATAAAAAAAAAAATCTACTGTACTCACCCACCACGACAGGAAGCACCCTCATGGCTTTCCTCTCCCTCCCGTTAATCTTCGTCCTCTTCTTCTCCTGATTCTGATCTTGGTTGTAACCACTATCCGAGAAAGTCAGTGAAGCTATAGGCCCATTCTTAAACTCTATTGTATAAGGACTATCTGGGACAGTGTCTTGGTCCGTCTCTTTCAGATTAAAGTCCGTGACTTTAAAGTCATTCTGTATAACTGGGGGTAGAAGTGGTGGTAGAGAAGCCAGTGGTGGAAGAGATGCTGGTGCTTCCTCAGGTGTCTGACAGGCCTGCGAGCTACTTTTCAACTTGGATTTCCTCGTCTCCTCCCATTTTCGGAGGCCCTGAAATATTCCGCAGTAGAGCAGCAGCATAATGGGGCAGGGCACGAAGAACGAGCAGACAGAGGAATAGATCACATAGTTGTTGTTCTCAAGCTTGCACTCGCTGTGGTCCCGATTTGGCATGTCGTTGATGCCAAACAGCACAGGCGAGGCCACGGCTAATGCCAAGATCCACGTGGCAGACAGCAAGACAATCTGCCTCTGGTCTACATGTTTGCGGTTGTAATTGAGTGGGATGGACACAGCAATAAACCTGCACGGATCCAAACAGAGATTGTATTAGCAGTTCTGTTTGTGCACAGAAAGGTAAACGCTTCTAAAAGGAATACATCAAATAATTTTATTTCAGTGATTTTGTTCCTCTTGACCTGTGTACTTTATTCAGCTTCGACGCTGTTCTGCAAGCACGGTGGCCAGACGACATTAACTCTGCAGGCATCAGCAGGGCCAATATCAAGAAGAGTTCAAATGAGACACCCACAGGTAACCCCTGCATGCTGTGAAGTGAATGTCTGTCACTCTGCAAATACATTAACCTATCCTATAGGGTTTGTTGTGTGTGCCTTGAGGTTATATTTATGGCACTCATATGCCTGGACCTGTATGATCCAAGTTACTGTGTAAGACCAAGTGAGACATTACAAATTCATCCTCTCTCTGTCACTCTCTCTCTCTCTCTCTCTCTTTCGAGCCTACCTGTCAATGCTAATTGCGCAAAGGTTGAATATGGAGGCAGTACACAGCATCACGTCCATGGTCATCAGGCCATCACACACGGTCATGTTCAGGGACCAAACTCCATCCTGGAACTGAAATACAGAAAAGCATTGAGTCTCTCTCTCTCTCCAGCCTCTATTACGTTGATGCTGACATACCCCTTCTTTTGTATCTAACTCCATCCTTATTCCTTTCTCCTCTCCCTGTAATGATTTCCGGACTGTGTCTGAAATCACCTTATGATACCTTTTAGATTCTTCATGTCTTTATCCCAAACAAACCACACACACACACACACACGCATACACACCATGCCCCTCAAATTGATGTGTTATTCTGGATCTGATACACACCCCAGTGTCAAAAGATGGGGTGTGGGGGGTGTTTAAAAAAAACTCAGATCAGAGGGTTTAATGGCATTTTAATGATGAGGAATGGAGAGGCTCAATTGTTTTATTGGTAATAGCTCCTTTCTTATGCCAATGACCAATATTTGCCCTACAAGTGGAATGCATGAGCTCCTGGCAACAGAGTGTGGAGTATGATAATGAGGAAACGCTGGTGGATTGCGCAATAAGGATGTCATTCAAGTCCTTGACCAAAAATAACCAGGTAACCTAATATGTTCTCTTCCAGCTTTTTTCCCCCAGCAAAGTGGAGTAGTGTAAAATATACGGACTCGACGACCATGGACTAGGGATGTGCCTGTTGTTACGAGTCTGTTTTGCTTGACTCTGCACTCGACCACCCCTGCCATGTTGGACACAATGTCCATTGTGCACTGATGGCTGTGCTGACCGAACACTGGTGGGAAAGAGGAATAAATTGACTCAGATGCACTCTGCAGGAGGTGTTGCTCTCGTCACTCATGCCAAGTGAACTCAAGCTCACACCTTTTATTAACGGATAATTGGATTACAGCTCGGAAGCAACAAAACCTATAACAAAGGAGCTGTAATATACTGTACAGGAAATGAATTACCCTATATCTGCGAACGTTTATTCACTCTGACCATGACATGCATTCAGAAAGGGCTGGACGCACAAAATTGTGTAGAATGTCTCAGGATGATGCATTAGTTTCTCTTCACTGGAACTACAGTACGATTCTGAGGCTTGAGTAGACCTGCAGTAGTTAACCTGGAGAGTCCTGACCTCAACCTCATTGAACACTTCTGCCATGCACTGACCTCCTCATCCAACATGCAGTGTCTGATCTCACTAATCTCACTTTTTGGCTGAATGAACACAAATCCCTCCAGAATCTAGTGGAAAGCCTTGAATGAAGACTGTAGATTATTATACCAGTAAAGAGAGACTATATTATTATTATTATTATTATTATTATTATTATTATTTTCGATGCCCAATATCAGACAATAAGATGCAGTGTGGTTGCTGCACTCACCTCTGCGTACACGAACAGGGGCAGGACCAGCACGGCGAGCAGCAGGTCGGCGACGGCTAAACTTACTATAAAGTAATTGGTGGTCGTTTTTAAAGCCTTCTCTCTGTACACGCTGAGACACACGAGCAGGTTCCCGCAGATGATCACGACGATGAGCAGAATCCCAAATATGAGTGCGGGAAAGTTGTGGTTCGCGGCTGAGAGCTGTGCGCTGTGGTTGTTGGCAGAAGCACTGAGGTTGGGGGGCATTTCTGTAATAATCCGGTGCGTCTCCTGAGCGCCGCGTGCGCGCGCGCGTCCCCGTTTCAGCACGAGCCCCCACCGCGGGCGCAGCTCCGCCTGAGGGCCGCCCTCTCATCCGCCAGCCGCCCGGACCTGCACCCATCCGCTAACACTGTCCTCTGCGCCATGACCCAATACGCACCGGGACTCTCTCTCTCTCTCTCTCTCTCACACACACACACACCTGCGCTTTAGCCTCGCGCGCGTGACGTTCTTTTAAGCGCATTAGCGCGCGCCTTACGCACTCCAAAATCTGCCTGTAACCAAACACACAGCTTCACACTCCAGGCAGAACTTTCCTCATTCTTTCCAGAGTTGCTCATACTCTGTTCTCACACGATAGGACTCACTCACACCAGGGTGCTGCTTTTTGCTCCTGAGTGTGTGTGTGTGTGTGTGTGTGTGTTTTTATCCAACAGAACATGAGAAGACTCTCGTAACCTCCTCATGTCATTAATACCGAGATATAAGTCTAACATCTAACAGGCTTATTTTAAGGTTGTTTGGTTTGTTTTTGTGTTATTTGAATGTGTGCTCACAGGTGAATGGTGCTAACGAGGAGCCTATTTAACCACCAAGAGGTTCACACATCATTTCTACACTCTTCAAAATGCTCACTTTATGCTGTAAGAAAAGAAACTTTAAAAAAATCAAATGTCAATCTAACTCAATCATCGTCTATTCTGCTTTATCCTGTACTGTATTCAGGGGTCTGGAGCCTACTACAGAATACTTAAGGCACAAGGCGGGTACATCTGGATTTTGTGCCGGTCCATCACAGAGCACACACATACACACTATGGGCAATTTGGGAACACCAATCAGCCTAATCTTCGTGTCTTTGAACTGTGGAAGGAAACCGGAGTACCCGGAGAGAACCCACCAAGAATGGGAAGAACATGTGCACTCCATGCAAACTCCACACAGACCCGAGGCAGGGATCGAACCCTCGACCCTGGAGGTGTAAGGTCACAGAGCTAAACACTACACCACCGTCCCACCTCATCATGAATCATACTGTATAGTAAAAATACATTTATTATGAAAAATCAAGTAAAAATTAATTAGTACGAATCACATGTTAAAATAAATGTATTATATTGGTTAAAAATACAATTGTGTTTAAACATTACATGCCACTAGAGAATCCGGTCACAATCAGGTGTGTGTTTACATCATCTTGTTTTCGGGGACAAGAGATTTGGAGAAAGATTTAAAAGAATACCTCCACGAATTAGCAAGAACTACTATTAATCCCCAACCAGTTTTGTAGCTTGAGAGTTCAAATTTATTTTTCTTTTCTTTCTTTTCTTTCTTTTTTTTTTTTAAAAAGAAGAACATTTCTGCAAGAACATGAACAGGTTTCTTTTTTTCTTAGACAACAGTATTTAAACAAATTACCCTTTTGCAATTAACCTTTTAGCCCTTTTTTTAGTCTTTTATATTTTGGTAGGAGAATAAATGAGATTGCATTCAAGTAATCAATTATTCCTTGATCTTATATGGTGAAATCACCAGGTCTTCTATAAGATTGTAAATGTCATGTGTGTCATTGATATAACAAATTCTTCTGTACAGAGTAGTGTGTAGTTTTTCTGTTAGCCCAGGTGGCAGATGTGCACAAATTCTTGTCTAAGAAATACTTCCATAGAAGGAAAGCTTCGTTTATTGTTCAAGTGTTAGTACAACATTACAAACTCCTGAAAATATGTACAGATTTTGGCAAGTAAGTATAAATTTGTGTTTGAATGTCAGCTGACTAATGACATCCTCAACCTTTCATACATTAGCCAGAATGATGACAACTCTTATTAAACAAACTTAGATAAACATAGCAAAAGTTTACTTGAACTTTTACATGTGGTTAAAGTTTGTAATCACAATTTGGTCCTGGTCAAAGTTGCTCAGATCCTTGCACTTGCTCATTTTCCTTGCCTTCAAAATGTTAATATCAAGAGCTGAATGTTCACTTACTGCCTAATATATCCCAACCCTGACAACCACTATTGTTCTGATAAAAAATAATATTATTCACGTCATCTGTGGGTTTAAAATTATGGCTGATCAGTGTTGCTGCATGTTCATAAATGATTAAGATAGATAGATAGATAGATAGATAGATAGATAGATAGATAGAATGAAGTACATGATCACATCAGTACTGTAAGGTGTATAATTTAAGATACTGTAAATTAAGGTGCATTGATAGTATTTTAACAGATTAACAGTATGTTTAATAAATACAGAACAGAACAGAATGTATATATCCCTACTTATGTTGATGTCGGAGAAGGAGATCCCTCTTCAGACACAGAGCAGATTAAGTATTAAGTATTAGTATTAGTATATACAATTACATATAATTGTATATAATTGCAATCGGAAGGAAAGACTTCCTGTAGTGTTCTTTGTCACAGCGGAGCTTTATGCCTGTAAATGTGTGAGTAGCTGATGTGTGTGTCTGACAACACAACTTGGAAACAACGCTGTTTGCAGTTAATCAACCTGTTAATCAAAGCAAATTAGTGCCCCTTTGAATTGATGAACATGAAATGGCCAAAAAGAGGCTATGGAGTTTATTTGTCTAAACAATTAACTAAAAACTTACAATAAAAGAGGGCTTTTAGAAAAACAGAACACAGTTATGGCAACCTTTATTTCTCTACACAGTGAAATTCCCAGTGATAAATTAATACTTTCAGAGTACATTTGCAACCATTTGATTCTATACTGTACAAACACTCCAGTATATATAATCTAGTGCTACAATCTGGTGTTTGTACATCATCAGGGTAGAAAGTTTTCTCAGTATGCGGGAGCCATGACAGGAGTCCCTGCTTCGCGTCTGAAATGCTGGGCTCCCAGGAACTCCTTTATTGCCCTAAACATGTGGAAATGGCTCGAACGGGGTGTGGCAATAACTCCTAGCCGAGTTTTTGTCATGTGCATGTGATGTTAGTGAATGATTGTATGTACAGATCCCACATCTCATCTGCACATTGGTGGCAAGTTATCTGTTGACTTCCAAGAATCAGCTGACATGATCCCAGCTGAGTGTTCCTCTCACTGAATGTTGCGACCTCAGCTTGGATCGTCATATACGTACAGGCATCTTTGTAACATTTGCACCATTCAAATCTTTTACTGCGGCCAACAATCTCATACCCGTACTGTGCTGATTACCGTAATAGATATTTAAATGCATCGATAATACAAAGGAACAACATGTTCACACTTGGCCATAAAGAGAACATATTTACTGTAAAATAAAGTCACCTGCACTGCAAAAAAAAGTTACATCTTATTAAGAATACAATGAATAATATGTAATTATTAACTATATTTCTGTATGTACACTTATTATGTTAAATCATTCATGAGATCATCAAACGTAATTGAAAAAGAAGCAAAACACATCTGCTGATGAATTAGCAAAACATAAAGCATGAAATGTGAAAAAAAGTCAATTTTTAATAATCTTATATTTGTTTTATCAGGAAATACTAAAACAATTATATCCTCGTTTGCTATCTTGTTTTGTTTTTTGGAGCGTGGTTGCCTAAAATATATTCTTGGCTTGTGTTTTGCTGCTGTTCTTGGTTTAAACTGTATCATAAACAAACAGAAAAGAGTCGTGTGTAATTTAAAGTGTGTTTGTGGAGAAAACATTAACACATGGTGTTTTGGGACTTTTTGTAAATCCCCTACTGTGAGTGTGCGTTGGTGGACATTTTCATGATTCATATTTATAATTTAATAACATATAACGTCACAGCTCATCACAGCAGAAGCTTAAGCACACGGTGTACTATCAGTTAATGGTGTTGTGAATCTATATCCGAAGCTGCTGTATTTCTAAAACTACCATGCTTTTACTGATCTTTTCAACCCACTTACGATAGCAATAATGACTTTAATGTATACAGTTGTATAGGAGTAAAAATTGATAATCTCGCAGCCCAGTGTCACCCAGAAGAGCACGGCTTCCTTTTTTGACTTTGGTTTTGTCTTCATGTCTTATCAGGGAGATTTTACTTGATACTGGCTCAGAGGCCTGACAGCGTTGTTTTGTGCTTCATTTGCTCAAAGTGAAGTGTGACATATGATGTGAGCAAATCCAATCTTGCTTTCATAACATGTCTCAATAAGGCACATCATTTTACCATCTGCCATCTCAGGGGACTGTGTGAATCTATAGGTAGTTCTAAAGTAGCTGTGGCATGTAAGAATACATTTTGCAGTGTAAGTAAAATCTGGTTTGACTTACAGTTTCTAGTATGACACTTGATGAGGTTCCTTTCAACAAGGGGAAATGAAAGGGTTAGACATAAAGACAGTTTATAAGCATTTAAATGAATTTTATGAGCTTTGAAATAAGTTGAATTGAACACTCTCCAAAACTAATACAGTGAAACCTTGGATTTCGAATAACTTGTTGTGTGAGGGTTTTGCAAGACGAGCAAAAAAAAAAAAAAAAAAAATTTTATTGATAAACGAGCAAGGTCTTGACATGCAAGCTTTGTCCGACAAGTGTCATGTGATCTGAGCCAATGGTTCTTCTCTCTCACACGCTGTGGGATTGTGGGTAATCGTCTCTCATGCTCGGTTTCAGTTCATGTGCGTCACTCGTATAGTCAACATGCGTGCACGCGTGTACTGTTTACTATAACATTGTGACCACATGTGTGTGTGTGTTTGCGTAAAGCATGCTTTTTTATTTTGTGTCCAGTTGTAGTGACTGTTCTTGTTTAAAAAAAAACTGTTTAAAAGGCTGTAGCAGTGCGGGAGATGAATCTGTTTAACAACAATGCAATGTCACATTTCCGCAAAATTTTCACATTTTCCGTTAGTGTGTGTTTGTGTGTGCGTGCATGTTTGTTTGTCACTTTCCTCCTTTTGAGGATTTCGCAGAAATGTGAAATTGCATTGTTGTTAAACAGATTCATCTCCTGCACTTCTACAGCCTTTTCAATCTCTTTCTGCACAGGGGTGCACATGTGTGTGAGAGTTGTCCTACAAAGTAGCGCCCTCTGCCTCTATTCTCTTGTATTACTTTAGTCATGAGTCTTTTCAAAGGTAAAGTTCAGATTAATTTTTTTTCTTTTTACAATATAGTTAGTATAAATCATTTTTATTTTATATACACGCTTTGATATACAAGTGATTTGATATACAAGCATGCATTCGGTACAAATTATGCTCGCAATCCAAGGCTTAACTGTATATATACCCAAATGTGCCAGCTGGGTTGAAAGCTATTCAGTTATTTGATTGTTCCCAAAATGACTCCAAAGAAAACTGTTGAAAACAACATTTTCTATCCACATAAGAAATAGAAACTGAATTAACAGAATGTCATGGCACCAAAACCTAAGATAAACAATCTATCTATGTGTGCAGAGTGAAAAGAGTCGGTCAAAGTAATGAGACACAAAATGAGTTTAATATACAGTAGTTTACCCTAAATATCAATAAAAAAGAGATAAGAAATCCAATTATCTGATTGGATAAGAGGTTGAACAGTCTAGAATTGACCTAAGTTGTTGTTCACATGTCACTTTGTGCATTTAATTTTAACATGCTAACGACACAATGATCAGTACTTGAGTTTATATTTATTCATTGGTATTATTTAAGTCTTTGTTTCATTTCTTGCAAAATGGCTACAACATTTTACTCTGACTAGTACATTTGTCTATTAAAGGGTTAAAAATAACCTACAGTATCAAGACTAACTTGTCAATTATACTTATGGTGTATTAATGCTGAAGTACATAATCTGTTTATGTTACATAATATCAATCAAGACAACCATTACATTAAGTGTTATTTGGCTGTTAAGCAATACATGGCTTTTTAGATGGTCATGTTGTTTTAATAGGATGGCATTCTTCATGTCAATTGTCAATCAGTGTGAAACTCACCCAGGAGTCACCACCCCAGGTCCTCAAGAGCCTCAGCCCTGCATGTTTTCCTGTTATCCCTACACTACTCTCTACTGATTACCTGGATCAGAGGGAGGGCTTCCGCTCTCCAGGACCTGGATTATCCACTCCTGGGCTAGTTTCACTCTGATTGACAGTTGCTATTATGTATGCCATCCCTTTCACCCACAGAGCACGTTTTTCCTATTTTTCATTTCTTCCGTAAAAGAATGAAAATTAATCTAACTGATGGCTTCAGGGCAGAGAAAGACTCTATAAAATTATGATGAATGTTTCCAGCTTGCAGTGTTCACTGTCCAAAATGATCATTAAAGGGAGAGTCTGTGTTTTTGTAAGTCTGTCTTAAATCAAAATTGAGGCACTATATGACTAGTTCCAGGTTCTGTTCTAAATACAGTACATGTTAACTTTGATAGATACCAACTGGATTTAGCTCAGGACTCCAGAAGCTTCATATGAGACTAATCTGAAGTTTAGAAAGTGTTTTTGCACGGATTGAGGTTTGTGGAATTTGACCCCAATTACTTATATTGTACTCATGTTCCGGATGACAGACTTTGTGGTCGGTGTGCAGAGCAGGACAATCTGTAATGAAACCTCCCACAACCTATGTTAATGTACTTATATGGACTTTAATACTGATTTAAAAAATATAAGTATCACTTTAATGGCGCCTACGAAAGACAATACAAAAGAACTTTCAGACATAACTGCTTGTCTGCTAGCTGGAAGACAAAGAAAAAACCTAAATGACACTCAAAACCTGTAGGAAGGTTTTTCCAGCAGAATAGATATAAACCTTTTTTTCTCTGCATGGTTGCTTGCACAAACATAACCTGCATGGAAGAGTCAGAAGAAAAATCTTACCCGTGACCTCATCACAAAAATGAGCATTTGCTTTATTACAAATGAAACTTCTATACAAGTCAGATACATATTTAGATACAGGTGCAGTGGTCTGATGTAGTAAAAATAGAATTTTTTGCCCATAATCACTAAAAGTATTTTTGGAGAAAAAGCAGGAATGCTTTATGAAAAGCACACCTTTCAAACTCCTTATCTCAGAGGTGCATATGTTATACTTTATGGCTGTGTGGGAGCCAGTGGCACATGTACCATCAGGAAAATCTGTAATCAGGTGTGACAATCAGTCAGTCAAACAACAGAAGCTAAAAAGAGATCGGTTTCAATGTCAGAACAGTGATCTTCACAGTCATCGTTAAGAATCTGTGGGTAGATCTTAAACATGCTATGCATGCTTAGGCAAGATGGCCCAAGAATATCTCAGATATCCCTGTAAGAAGGACATTTTCTGCAAGGTACTGTAGAGTGGACACGTTTCATGAAATTTCAATGAAATTTCATGAAACCAAGAATAGAACCTAGATGACTTCAAAAACTATTTGCAAGCTGAGATAGCTGCCAAGGGGGGGATGGTCCAATGTTCTAATTAATTATAGGTCAAAAACGTTTGCACTTTCTACAATAAGTTTTATTTTTCTTATTGTGTAAGCTCATGAAATACTAAGTGACTTAAGTTACTTCTTTACAGCTCAGGAATCAACAAAATATTTAATTAACATGGATTACTACAGTACCAGAGGTGGAAAGTAACGAATTACATTTACTCACGTTACTGTAATTGAGTAGTTTTTTTTTTGTGTGTGTGTGTGTGTGTACTTCTACTTTTTAACGTAGTTTTTAAAATCTGTAATTTTAAAAACTAAGAGTGACGTCATCAACCAGCGCGACCATATGTAGACCATATTGCCTCCCGTTGACTTTGATATATTAGTTTTCACAAAGTTTGCTTTGTAAACTGCTTTTAGATCTTTGTTTCAGTTGTTCCGGTAATGTACTGAAATATAATTACAAACACTTCATACGTTTCAAAGGATTTTATTGACAATTACATGACATTTATGCAGAGAGTCAGTAGTTGCAGTGTTGGCCCTTCTTTTTCAGGACCTCTGCAATTCGACTGGGCTGCTCTCAATCAACTTCTGGGCCAAATCCTGACTGATAGCAACCCATTCTTTCATAATCACTTCTTGGAGTTTGTCAGAATTAGTGGGTTTTTGTTTGTCCACCCGCCTCTTGAGGATTGACCACAAGTTCTCAATGGGATTAAAATCTGGGGAGTTTCCAGGCCATGGACCCAAAATTTCAACATTTTGGTCTGCGAGCCACTTAGTTATCACTTTTGCCTTATGGCACGGTGCTCCATCGTGCTGGAAAAAACATTGTTCTTCACCAAACTGTTGTTGGATTGTTGGAAGCAGTTGCTGTTGGAGGGTGTTTTGGTACCATTTTTTATTCATGGCTATGTTTTTGGGCAAAATTGAATGAGCCCACTCCCTTGGATGAGAAGCAACCCCACACATGAATGGTCTCAGGATGCTTTACTGTTGGCATGACACAGGCCTGATGGTAGCGCTCACCTTTTCTTCCCCGGACAAGCCTTTTTCCAGATGCCCTAAACAATCGGAAAGAGTCTTCATCCGAGAATATGACCTTGTCCCAGTCCTCAGCAGTCCATTCACCATATTTTTTGCAGAAGATCAATCTGTCCCTGATGTTTTTTTTGGAGAGAAGTGGCTTCTTTGCTGCCCTTCTTGACACCAGACCATCTTCCAAAAGTCTTCACCTCACTGTGCGTGCAGATGCGCTCACACCTGCCTGTTTCCATTCCTGAGCAAGCTCTGAACTGGCGACACTCTGATCTCGCAGCTGAATCCTCTTTAGGAGACGATCCTGGCACTTGCTGGACTTTCTTGGATACCCTGAAGCCTTCTTAACAAGAATTGAACCTCTTTCTCCTTGAAGTCATTTTATGAAACGCAATGATGGCTGCATGCATTTCTTTGCAGGTCACCATGGTTAACAATGAAAGAACAATGATTTCAAGCATCACCCTCCTTTTAACATGTCAAGTCTGCCATTCAAACCCAATCAGCCTGACATAATGATCTCCAGCCTTGTGCTCGTCAACATTTTGACCTGAGTTAACAAGACGATTACTGAAATGATCTCAGCAGGTCCTTTTAATGACAGCAAAGAAATGCAGTGGAAAGTTTTTTTTTTTTTTGGATTAAGTTAATCTTCATAGCAAATAAGGACTATGCAATTCATCTGATCACGCTTCATAACATTCTGGAGCATATGCAAATTGCTATTATAAAAACTTAAGCAGCAACTTTTTTAATTTCCAATATTTATGTAATTCTCAAAACTTTTGGCCATGACTGTATATATTTGTAGATAATTTCACTGTATGTTTGTGCACTCACCAGTAGTAGGGGCATGTCTGCCATTTATTTTAGGAAGGGAGAATTTATTCACTGTTTTTGGTTTAGGGAGTCAGGGAAGGGACCTGTATTTTTGTTTGTGTGTTTTTTTTGTTTTTTTGTTTTTTTTTGCAGGTAATTTAGCTACTAAATATAAATACCATTTAGTTTATTATTTTGCCCTGGGTGTGTGTGTGTGTGTGTGTGTGTGTGTGTGTGTGTGTGTGTGTGTGTGTGTAGTTTTTTGTGAAGCAATACAAATCTCATTATTTCATCAGTTAATGACTGGATCTAGTTCTTTCTGCCATATACCCCCATTTCCATACAGTTTAAAATAAAACCCTAAACTATTCTTTAGCTGTACAGCCCAACCCTAGGCTGGGACGTAATGCCATATTTAAGTGACCCCTTTGATTTTTGAGAAAGACAAAGGCTTTATTATGCAAAAGTGTTCCTTCAGTTAAAAACAACTAGTTTGAGATTTATATCTGCTCATCTTTTTTTAACTACGCTAGAATGCCTCATCCCACCCCCGCTGTAAAAAAAAACAAATTAATAATAATAATTACTCAGTAACGTTTACTCTGAGCTAATTTTTTATGAGCTACTTTTTACTTTTAATAGAGTAGATGTTTATAATGGTAACTTTACTTGTATTTCAGTAAAATTTCACTGAAGTAACAGTACTTTTACTTGAGCACAAAATTTTAGTACTCTTTCCACCTCTGTACAGTACTACACTCGTTTAAAAATTCCTGAATTATTACAATTAAGTATAGGTTTCATTATGCTGAGTTATAATTATATAGGAAAGCAAGATGAGTAAAAACAAAAAAACAAACATTTTTTTAAAAATCCTTCACAATGTTACAGTAAAAATCCAAATTACACGAGTCACAGATTATCTCCCTATTATCTTCTTTTTTTACTTCCATGTGTCTGTTTTGCTTTAATCGTGTCCCTTTTTAATGAGAAATCCAATTGCTTCAATCAAACGTATTGCACAAAAAAACAACAACATTAAGCTACAACTTGCACTGAAGTCATTTACATTCGAATCAGATGCTAATGCTGATGCAAATGTGATTTTTTTCACACAATGTCACATTAAACCAGTGAAAGCTCTGATATCATGGTGATGTTAAGCTCCACAATAGGAAATCAGTCATCAATAATTGCCTGCATTAATCAAAAGAACGAAACCAAGCCCTTTTTTGGGTGTCCTACACTATATCAACCAGGATCCAGTCAAACAAACATACAAATAGTCCATTTGTCCCTACGTTCACTTTTCAATCTGTTAATCAAACTATGTCAAAACAGATGAGGATTTAAAATCCATATTAATGCCAGGTCCTTAATAGGAATACTGTGTGACACACGCACACATACACACGCACACACACGCACACACACACACACGATTTAAATCACGCCTCTGCTATAATCACTGCAGCTTTTCCCAGCTCACTAACCTCAATTTAGCTCCTCTAATAGTGTATTATTGTGATATCTGTTCAAATTGCCATGCTCAAACACTTCTTCTCCAGTCCATCCAGTACCCCAGAGAGCTGGCCAAGCATATACACCATTCCATAGACACTATCTCTGTCTGAAAGTATACAGACTACAGTATACAGTACACAGTATACAGACTGATGTCTTCAATATAAGCACTGAGGAATAAGGGCCTTTTTTTTATTTGGTCATCATGCTCTCATTAGCATAAAGACACACACACACACACACACACACACGCACACACACACACACACGCACACATACTACTGTATCAACAAGTTAGAATTAGGTATATACAGTACAGTGTACACTGACAACCTGGATGGTGGTAGGTGTTGTACTGTGACAAGTTCATAAACTAAACACAACAACGAGTCAAAGGTAGTCTGTAGAGGAGCATGTCTGTGTGTATGTGTGTGTGGCAGTGTACCATGTTATGGTCTGAATAATGATTTGTCTGACTAATAATGATAAATAGGTCTGTGATGTCCCAGACAGAGACCTGTGAGACAAGCAGCAGGATCTTATAAGTTTTGATTTGCGGTCCTTTCTACTCTGACACCATGCCTTGCCCTTTAGAAATGACAGGGCACAGTATCTTTCTCTTACACACACACACACACACACACACACACACACACACACACACACACACACACACACACACACACACACACAACACACACACACACACACACACACACACACACACACACACACCATCCTGTTCTGCATGATGCATGCCCTCTACCACTATTTCCTAAATTGTCTCAAGGAACTAATATATATATATATATATATATATATATTATATATATATATATATATATATACACACACACACACACACACACACACACACACAAATGTATATCTATATATACTATAGCTTACATATGCTATAGCTTAAATTTGAATGTTTGAATGCAGGCATTGTGCCTTTATTCTTCTGGCCATGACAAGCTCCCAGGTTCGAGGTGCCTCAGACTTGTTGTAGTCTCAGAGTTGTTGAGATTTTAGGTTTACATCGCCTCCTGTTGGTCATTGTGTGCTATAAATGTTTTTTGATTTATTTAAATACCAGCTAGGAAACCTTTTATTTAGTCAAGGAGGTTAATGGCTTTCTGTATTCTTCCATAGATATGGATGACAAATTAAAGGAAAACCACTTCTTAATTATTATTATTATTATTATTATTATTGGAAGCTCTGCAGTTCAACTAGGAATCCGTGGAGGTCATTGTGTTCATTCCCAATTTAGGACCTCTGTTGAACAGTCACACACTACTGAATTTGAGAATGCTATTCAGCCTAATCTGCATGTGCATTTGGACTGTGGGAGGAAACCAGATTACCCAGAGGAAACGCACTAAGCATGGGCAGAACATGCCAACTGTTATCAGTAATCTTTAATGTAATTTAATTAGGTTATGAAATCATACCAGGTACTGCAGTTGTGTGGGAAAATTAATGATTTAATCCATGTACTAACCCTATGTAGCCTGATTAAAAAAAAAAAAAAACATAAATTAGATTACATTAGTACAGTTAAGCAGACTACAGTATGCTTTACAGTCAATAAAAGTGGGAATGTAATAATAGGAGTGATGTATATAAGAGTGTGGCATAGCATGCGTGTGTTTTAGTCATGAAACAATTCACTTTAATTAACCATGGGTGACGTCGTGAAGGGTTTGAGTTGTGAGGTATGGAATACCGGATGGATCCGGAGCGCTGCAGGCAGTTGGAGCCGGTAGGTGACAGGGTTGATGCAGAGGGTGACGCGGTAGGGGCCGATGAACCTTGGTGATAATTTCTTTGATTCTGTATGGAGGTGCAGGTTATTTGTGGACAGCCACACTTTGTCACCTACGTGGTACAATTGTGGTGTCGACGGCGATGTTACGTGGTGTAACGGGTGTTAGCACGTTGGATTGCTTCCTTGGCAAGGACCCACGACCGTCAACACCTGCAGACCAACTGTTGGGCTGCGGGTATCTCAACCTCCGGTTCTTGATGTTCGAACATCAGAGGATGGAAACCCTGGCATACCTCAAAGAGACTTAACTTGGTGGCGGACGAAACGTGGAGGTTATGGGAAAGTTCAGCCCAGATGAGGTAGCGGGCCCAGGAGCGCTGACAGTTGGCGACGAAGCATCTCAGGTAGCGCTCCAGTTGTTGGTTGGTCCGTTCCATCTGACCATTAGTCTGAGGATGGTAACCTGATGAGAGACTGCAGGTGGAATTGATCAGACAGCCTTCCAGATCAGAGCAGAAAGCCTTCCAGAACCGTGCAGTAAACTGGGGCCCCCTGTCCGAGACGATGTCCTTGGGGAATCCATGCAGGCGGACTACGTGCTCTCAGGCGGCCACCAGGTGCACAGCCTTAGAGAACCGATCAATAATGATCAAGATGGCATTTTTTCCCTCGGAGACCAGCAGGCCCGTGATGAAGTCGATGGCAATGTGTGTCCAGGGCCGGCGGGGAACAGGAAGCAGTTGGAGTTCCCTGGGTGTTGGTTGATTGGTGCCCTTGGCCCTGGCACACACTGGGGCACGCCTGAATGAACTCGTCAATGTCATAGATGGCCACCAGAAGGCATGCCGCACGTATTGTAGGATGTGCTGCGTGCCTGGGTGCCCCGATAGTGGGGTGGAATGTCCCCATTGGATGACTTCAGTCCGGGTATTCTTGGGGACATAGAGTCGTCCAGGCAGCAGACCTGCCGGTTCGTTCTCTGCGGCTTGTGCTTGGCGAACCCTCGTCTCCAGTTCCCAGCGTAGTGGGGCGATGATCTTGGAGGGACAGACGCGGGGTCCGTCTGGGGGGCGTCTTCCTCGTGCTGTCGGGAGAGGGCGTCGGCCTTGATGTTCTTGAGTCTGGGCGATAATGGGGCTGGAGGAGAGTCTCCAACCCCAATCTTTTGGCATATGAAAAGTCAATAAAGTTTCCCGCGGCACCGGAGTCGATGAACGCAGAACTTTTGACTCGTTTGTGGCCAAATTGGAGGTGTACCTGAACCGTGAGAAGAGAGACGCTGGGCGTGGTGGCGGAGAGATGGAGGGAGCCTGGGCGTTTCCCGGGCGAAGAGGGCAGATGGATCTATGGTGCGCCCCTGACCCACAATAGGCACAAAGTCCCTCCCTGAAGCGTCGTTCTCGCTCAGCAGCGTTCAAGGAGGCGCATTCTAATTGCATGGGTGCTCCCCTCCGGCGAGTTCATCTTTTATGCGTGAAGCCAGTCCCTCGTAGTAGGCCGTCCGGAGGGCGGCGTCTCCCCAAGTGGTCTGCACAGCGAGAGTACGGGAATCTGCGGTGTATCGACTCACGGACGACCCTCCCTGCCACAGATGGTACAATTTCATATCGGTCTCCACCTCAGCAGCAGGATGTTCAAACGTTAGCTTTAGTTGACGGGTGAATTCTCCATATGAATAAGCAGTGTCTGAATCTGATTGGAGAACCGCCGTGGCCCACTCAGCTGCCTGCTTCCTGGATCGCGACCGTACTGCTGGTATTGTAATTTTCAGTTGAAAACACATTAAACAAGCACAATTTAGAAAATCAGCTCTTTATAAGCTCTTTATTATAAGATAACTGTTGTGAGGCTTACATTTCATCAATACACGGGATTTAAACATTAAGTTGAAACATTCCCAAACTGTGGAAATTTTCACATTTTCTCTAACTAAAACTCTTGACGGTTCTTAGCACTTGATACTGCATCACACAATTTCCTATGAATTCTCAAGAATAGTTCAGAACTGCTCTGCTTTCTGTCAATGTTATAATAAGTACATGTGTTATACTGGTAGCTATGATCCTGCTGCATACTTACATAATAAACATCCCTGTATGGAGTGTACAGTAGAATCTATTAGATATAATTTAGTAGTTTAAAATGCCTCATTGGATTTAAGCACATTAAGACATTTGTTCCGCCCCCTGCATTAGTAAAGAATACACAGTACTTCAGCCACCCCTTATTTCTGCATATTTTGCTTCCAAAGAGCCAGACCTTCTGTATTCTAATGTAGTCTTGATGAATAGTTCTCAAGACCTCCTTAAGGACTTTTTACCTCTCATTTTTCCCGACCAGTTTCAGAGAGATTATATATGCTTGTTTAGCAATACAGTGACCTGTATGGCTTAACAAACAAAAATTAATCATTCTAGCACAAAAACCATCTAACATAAGACATGAAGCAGTGAGAAACAGGTGCAGATGATGACAGATGATCAGGCTAGTGATTAGTATACTGATGCTGAATGCTGAGTGGTTGGAACAGATAAGAAGGGAAATGAGGATGCTGCTGAGACTGCTACATAAACAAATAATTTTTATATTGTATCTTTTGGCACTTTACAGCCTGTCACAGTAAAACATTTTCCCCTTTTTTTTTTTTTTTTTTAAATCTACATCATATAATTGCATTTTATATGAAGAAATGAGAGGTGGCTTAAGACTTTATTTTATAAATTTTTTTGCAATGTAATCACAAACTAAAAAGACACATACAGTTATGTACAGTATAAACTTGCAAGGTATGTGCTGGTTTTGGTTCTCTTGCATGCAAGACATGCATGCAGGTACCAAGTTCTGAAGGAGACTTTGGTTTTGTACCAGCTCGAGATGGAAAAGCTCCCTATAAAGTCACACATTTGTGAACCTGCTACTGGGCTATTTCCTCACCCAGCTGAAGACAGAGATTTCCAATCTAAAACTCGCATGTAACTAAATTACAGTATGAGTAATAACACAGTAGTCAGAATGTCCTTCTTTGTCAAGCTACCTCAGTACTCAATTTTCCTACATTAGTGTACTGTACATCATGCTACAAGCTGGTCTTCTATATTAGATAAGTCACTCAAAATAGAGACCGTTAAATTAATATTGTCACGAATCATATGCTCTGAATTACTTGGCACTTTTCTAATTCACTGTGTGTTTTTTCTTTTAATGTTTTATCCTGCAAGCCACACCTGGCTCTTTGGACCTCAGCTTCATCATTAATTGCGGCTGCTCAGACACGATGAACATTGTGTGACGAGAAGGGTGACTCAGTCAGTGAAAAAATAATACTCATGTTTGCAAGGCATAAAACGATGGTTCTTTTTTTATTTATAGCAATAACTGGTCCCCAATCCAAATTCCAGAAGTGGACTATTAATAATCATTCTTTGTTAATTGTTTAAATATATTTGAAATTACCCTTTTAAAATAGAAGCCATTGCCATGTCAATTTTAAGATATCTTGAAGCTTTGAACAGATTCTCTTTATTCTCATGGAGTTTTTCCTTTCCACTGTCAACTCCAGTTCGGCATTAGTGACTAAATTAGTGTTGCACGTTTGACTTACAATAAAATATTGACAGTACATTAACTGTCTGTCTGATCAACCCTTAGATAATTAAGGATAAAGAATTGGGGCCTTTGCAGGCCTTTAGTTTTGCTGCATGTTTATATGAATTATTATTTTTTGCTTAATTTATCAGCTGTTTCCATGGTTTGCACTGTGAAATGCAACAAATGTAATCTCCTCAGTTGAATGTTGCTTACCAAATAATATTTTATATTCTTAACAATATTAATACTCCAACTTTAGTTTTCCTCCAACCCACATCTATTTTCTACATTTAATATTATTAAATCAGCACACACACACACACACACACACACACACACACACACACACACACACACACACACACACTGTACTGTATATACGGTACTGTATATACTGTACTGCAACAGTATCTCATCCATCTCCATCTAGGAACCTTTGTATTGTATTTATTTCCATTTTGCACGTCCGAATTCACACGCACATTTGCACGCTTTTAGCCTAATATGCATGTCTTTGAACTATGGTAGGAAACCGGCGAATTAAGTGCACTGTAAACCTGATTAAGTTGGCAAAACTCAAAATATTTGAGGTAATCAGTTACATCAATTTTTTTAAGTAATGATGTTTTCAATTTTAAGTAAACAGAACTACTGTATCAATTTTCGAGTTTGTTGAACAAATCAAATAAATTGTCACCACAGCAGACAAGCCAGCCCAGGAATTGAACCCAGGCCTTTCACATGGCAGGCAAAACATGTACCACTGAGCCACCAGAGATCTATAGATCTATTTTATTAATTGGTGGAACTAATTAAAAGTTACTGTTACTTAAGTACTTATGATTGCTTAAAATATCAAATTTGTTCAGCGAACATGAAAAGTGTAATTTCTACAAACTCATAAATACCAAAAGGTTCTGAATACTCAAAAAGGTCTATTAATTTGACCTAATTGCAATTATTTAAGTTAACAGTACTCAATGTGTTTAATTACTTTGAGCATTAGGGTTTACAGTGTGTAAACCCACCAAGTACGGGGAGAACATACAAACTCCATGCACACAGACCCGTTCAGAAATCAAACCCTGACCCTGGAGGTACAAATTGATGTTTTTTTTTTTTTTTTTTAAATGAATGAACCTCATAGGTAACTGCCAAGAGTCTTCTACAACACTCTAGTGGAATAATATTGTGTTTTTTGTCAATGGCAATCAGTTCTCGTCTGCTTGTGTGGTGGTGTGGATGTAAATATGATAAGGTGCATAAGGTGTTTTTATGCATTAGTGCAATGTATGTTCCAGGACAGATAGTTTAAAAAGGGACAGGTCTGTAAAAAGTAGGAGGAATGGCAACTAAAATCAAAATTTCACACACATTCAGGCAATAGCCAATCTACCTCAGAGAATATATTAATTGACAACTGTCTCTGATATAATGATTAGTCATAACATCAACACCACTGACAGGTGAACTGAAAGCCCAAGGCTCATCCATGCCTGTCCAGAATCCCCAGAATCACCACACCACAACCCCCAAAGCATCCACAATGACTCAAGGAGGACCTAAAACTGAGGTGTTAATGTTAATGGTTTTAATGTTATGGCTGTGAATCTCCTTCCAGCCTGTATCCAATGTCAAACTTTAGATCCTTTAGTTATGATAATATCTGCTAATACTGGTAATAGCAATCAATACACTGAAAAGCAGTTATTTTACCTGAGATTGCAGTTGATCCCGCTCCTCATCATTGTGCTTAAACTTACTCACTGTTTCACTGCATTGATTTTCCTACAACAAATTGAACTGTTAAATAGTAACCTGAAATCTTATCCATTAAGGAAGTGTGTATTGCTAATGATACGTACCTGTATTAGCATGAGCACACAAAGATACCCATTAATGACTAATGTAAATAGTCACAGCTGTAAACTCCAGGGTATGACATCTCTTTATTTCCTCCGATCAATAATTTCTGGGGTTACAAAAACCGCTCTGTGCAACCGGGTCACCACAATTGTTCTTCTGCTGCTAGTGTATCAGAGCCAGTGCATTATCCTGTAGGTGAGTTGGACTGGTTTGTCTCCTGTTTGAGTTCAGCATTCTTACCTAATATTTTCATGAAATAGCTTGGAAAACCAGGTGTGGGATTTCTCATCTTGTTTCTACTTTTGTTTCTTGAAGGTATCATCATGCCTTATCTCCTGAGCTTAGTGCAGACTGCCCTGTTATCAGTGCTTCTCTTCCAGTACACCGTCTCATTCTCGTCAGGAGACAGGTAAAGCAGGGCTTGCCTTTGGACAGCAGATTTTACACTCAGGCTTTTATTTTCATATTCCTATTCCTTTGTTCCAAGCTTTAGTCTTCTTCTGGTGTTTGCTTATATGACATTGTAGATCTTCTTTTTCAGTTTGGATTGACTTCAGGTTGTAATTATTGACATGAATTGAGCTTTCTTTCTTTCTTTCTTTCTTTCTTTCTTTCTTTCTTTTATTTCCTTCTTTCTTTCTTTCTTTCTTTCTTGATTATTAAGTAGAAATCATCTTGTATTGCAGGAATGAGGAGTATGATGACAGTTTCATACAATGGGACAGTCCTTCCTGCAGAAGATGCTTGTTTCCCAGAGACAGAGCAGAAGAAGATGAATCCACTACTGATGATTGGGGGTGGGACACATATTTTCATAAATTTTTTCCACCCATGCATTTGTTTATATGGGTTTCAGATGCGTTGGAAAAGCTTTAAATTAAACTTTAAATAAGTGCACTCACTTAAAACACTTAATATAAAAAATAAAAATAAATGAAAAAGTTCATTTACTAACTTGAGTATTTCAGCTAAATGTGGTTCACCAAGGCTTTTAAACACAAAAGTGTGATAGCTGAAGGTTCAAAATGTTCATATGCTTAGATATCTTTAGACTTGATGAATAAATCATTGGGTAACTGGACATTTGTGATATGTGGTGTACAATAAGGTACAGAAGATCCGAACTGCAGACAAGACAGCTGGGTGATCTTGAGTTTACTAGCCGTCATGCCGAGTTGCTAAAATCTAAAGCCAAGCTCTCGTCCCTCTGCTCTTTCCTTCGCCGCATGCAAAACAGTAAGAAGAGGTAAGTTCGTTCGACCCAAATTCCCTAAAACTGTCCCAGTTTAAGAGTTGTTCTCATGCTATTACCTGTGCCGTGTGTTTTGCAGTGGACTCACTGGGGACACAGAGCATGTGAACACACTAATGAAGCAATATATGTGTGCCAGCGTGTACCAGTGACGCACTCAAGCCTCTCATATAAAACACTACACAACATACGAAAGCAATAAACCAACTGGATTGTAAGACTGATTGCAGATTTGTGATTGTATGGGTAATGATCCTGAATTCTTTAAATTAAATAATTTTTTAAAAGTCTCACACATATTGCAATTTGTTGTGTGCAGAAGAACCACCAGTCAAACTGGCAAGCCATGAAAATATTAATAAAAAAACAAAGCTGTGAAAACAAAGTCTTCTGTGTTAATGTAAAATGTCCTCTCCGATGAACGACATATGATTCATTAATACTCAATAAAAACAATCCTGTTTGAGATACTGTATTCCAACATATTGGTAATGCCTGCCTTTTTATTATACTATTTGGCCATTTTTCCCTTATATTTTGCAAATTAGGATGATGAAAATTTATCCCAGTGTTAAATTTGCATGTCATAGTTTGTTATCTGTCTACTGCATCCAGTAGACTATATATAACTATATATAAGCATAAGCTCTGATATCCACCACAACCATGATACTAAAGATATTATTATTATTATTATTATTATTATTATTATTATTATTATTATTATTTCAAATACAATTCAGTTTTGTCTGTATAGCCATTTTAATAATGAACTTAATTTAAAATTCATATATTGATCCCTAGGCGGCACAGTGGCTTAGTGGTTTGCACTGTGGCCTTGCATCTCCAAGGTACAGGTTCGATTCCCGTCTCTGTGTGCATGGAGTTTGCATGTTCTCCCCGTGCTTGGCGGGTTTCCTCTGGTGTGTGAATGTGGGACTGTGTGTGCCCTGTGATGGATTGGCACCCTGTCCAGAGTGTACTCCGCCTTGTACTCTAAGTATCCTGGGATAGGCTCCAGGCCCCCATGACCCTGTATAAAGTAATATATAGTAGATGATGATGATGATGATCATATTGATCTCTAATGAGCAATCAAATGTGGCATGAAAGTGGCATCAAAGAATGAAATGAGGAAGAAACTTTGATAGAAACCAGACTCAAAAGGTAATCTATCCTGTTCTTTGCAAAACAAGATGAAATCAAGATAATACGATTATAAATCATTCCTTTTAACTGTGACAACAGAAATGAGCTTAGGAGCTTATGAATTCATTATAGTTTTAACTTGAAGTCTATTGTATTGAACCAAAATGATTAACTGTTTAATTATGGAGACTTAAGACTTGAGACAAATGCATTCCTAAATAAGAATGATTCTGAGTTAAGGACAAGGTGTTTACGTGTCTATACTTGGGACCCTAGAAATTTGTCAGATCACATTCATCTATTACAGATGCTGTCAAGAATGACTAAACCTGAAGGTAAGCCATGTACCATAATAGAACATCTTGAAAATGGCAAAAATAAAGTTCTACCTAAGACATGACACGTTTTTATTGCTGAAATAAAGCACATGTTAAAATCAGTTGATAATGTTAATATCATCAAAATTATATTCCAAATGAATTCCGTTCATCAGGGTTTTAATGTGAGGACGTTATTGATCCAGAGACATTTCATATCCCATTAAATATGTGGATGTTAGGTAAGAAGGGTTTCCTTTTTTATGACCATGACCTAGCCATCAGATAGGGGAAATAATAATAATCTGAAACACATGAACATCCCGTATACTTTTTACATGATTCGGTCTTGCAGTGATCAGTGATCAGGTAAGCACTGAAAGCTGAAAGGAAACAAATGGTTTGTGTACTGTAACACTATATAAATTCTGTCCATACTGACAGGGGGGAAAGTCCAACCCAATCAGCTTTTTATGACCAATAAATGACAGATAACATCTCATCTCAAAGGTTGGGTCTGTAGCCTGCTTTATTCTCATCAGCTAACTGTTTATTGTGTTGTCTGAAAGTGAACAGGATCGACCAGGGACCTCCGGAGCAATGGATCTAAACAATCTCATTTCACTTAAAATAGTTATTATTCTGCTGGCTGGGATCATCTGTAAAACATCTGCTCAGAGTAAGTGTGCTTTAAGACTGTTATCTGTTTGTGTTACACGGCACAGATCTTATTAATAAGGCTTGACGACTGTATGAGGTACGGTGGTGATCGTCACATAAGGTTCATTTTTATGAGCACAATTAATTGAAATGAAATTTAATTTATAATTTTTCAGTCAGTAGACTTAATGCCTGGTCTGTTTGGGATCTGGGGAATTTGGCCAGATCAACAACCTTGAGCACTTTGCCTATTAGTCCATACGTACTGTAGCAAGCTGGGTTTTCTGAGACCTTTTTTCATAGCCAGCATTAACTTTTTCAGCAATTTATGCTGCACTGACTTTTCTGTGGGATCAGACAAGAAAGGGACGGCCTTCACTCCTCACAGGCATAAAAATGAGCATTGGGTGCCTATGATCCTGTTAGCAGTTTATAGGTATATATAATTAATTAATAATCAATCTAATTCAAATCACCTAGCAGTGGGGTTAGTATTATGGATGATCAATGTATATACAAAATGAATTTTTTTCATTGAATTTTTTACTTACTATCTTCATCCTATGATCATAAAAAATATGATCAAAGGCTCCCAAACACAAGGCGTGATGACCAACTGAAAAATGTATGTAAAATGAAAATGCAGTGATGTTCCTGATCTCATTCTTATGATTTAACATTCATGGAAGATATTATGGTGATGTGTTAGACTGAACTCTTTATCAAGCTCATCAAAACAACAATTGAGAGAATATAATGTATACGGTATCTTTCCAGCACAAGTAAAAAAGCCTTGGTCTATGGTGGTATCTTCTGACATTTTATGTTGCTTTTATCACCCACTTCTATGTGAGCGTTCTGCTGTACTGTAGGTAATTGAAGCATGAAACACAGTACATGTATAAATTGATTTGCATTTAGTAACCCAAAGTAAATGATGTATGTTGTATGTGAAGAGGAGTTAAAATGATCCTGATCTGAATGTGACGTGATGTTGTTTGTTGCCCACTCCTCATGCTACAGTTTGCAGCGCCCCATCTACAATGGAAATTCCAGAGAACAACAAGCCTGGTCAAGTCATCACACCAATAACCATTCAGCCAGGTGTCAGCCTTGAAATTACAGTTAATCCTCAAACCTCTTTTGGACTAAATGGCAATGATCTTGTGGCAGTCACAGTCCTGGACTATGAGGTAATTATTCCTCTTACAGGTGTTTCAGTTCCTTTCGATTTAGTGTAATGAACAGACTGTGAGATTCTACAGTGATCACACTGAGAGGTAGATTATAGAAATGTACTAATATTTTGAAATATGTTTGTTCCAGACGCTGCCAGAAGATGGTACCCTGGTTGTTTCTATACGTTGTACAAAGGATGGAGAAATTCAGGTTAGCTTGCTCATTGTTGATTATATAAATATTGCTATTCCCAATATGTAATACTACAATTTTTCGCTGACAAAAAATGCTAATTCTTTGCAGATAATAATAAAAGTATATGTGATCGTCCTAAACCTCAATGACAACCGTCCGATTTTTGCTCAGAACCCATACTCTCTGAATGTTCCAGAGGTAGAGCTGATATTATCCTCATATTAATCACATGATATTTCTACATACAATACTGAATTCCAGTGTTTTTTTTATTATTATTATTTATTTTCAATGAAGAAATAAAATGAAATGTTATTGTCACTGGCCACTAAAAATGTATGTTGTCTTTAAAGCTATCCAAAGTTGGTACATCAATAGGCACAGTTGAAGCTCAAGACCTTGATGGAGATCGACTGTACTACCAGCTGGAATGTCCAAACGTGAGTCAAAGTCTCACCTGTTTTCGACAAACAGTCATAAACTCTTAAAATACAACATGTAGTACAGTGCAAAGTGCAGCCGGGTTTATGAACACTTCCTTCTTCCAACTCTTCCCTCTTTCTCGCTCTCTCTCTCTCAGGATGAATTCAGGCTACAGGGAGCAAATAGCCCAGATATTATTGTGAATAAGGTTTTGAATTATGACATTATTAAAGACGTCACTATGACTCTTTATGTCCAGGTAATAGATGTTATAAATATAAGATGATAAAAGATCTTTGATTATCATTTTGGTGATTTAAACATTAAATTCTTACCCCTGAATTGAAAACCTTTGGTGATGTTTCAGGACACGCCCTTATCTTCAACAGTGACACCTTCTCATAATGACACCACCACCGTCATTGTCACTGTTATAGACATCAATAATCGACCGCCGTGGTTCCAGCCCTGCACAGAGTTCATAGTTGGCACAGTCACAGTCTGCATCAGCTCTGGATATACAGGGAAAATCAGGTTAAACGAACAAGCGGTATGTTCTTTTCCCATGGCTTCAACACTGACTTTGTTAGATACAAAATTCACAACAAAGAAGTTCTGCTTATGCAAAAGATATAAAATGTAGCTATTTAATATATAGACATATACAGTATTCATCTATAATTGTTAGGATTGAATCAGGCTTATCCACCTAATCAAAACTCACTGATAGACTAGAATTTGTGCTGCCGTTGTCTGTCCTCCCGATTCAATGATAATAGTCTTAATCACAGGTTGGTGAATTAACCCTGATGCCTGGTCCAGTCCATGCTATTGATGGAGACAAAGGAAGGAATGAGGCAATCAAATACGCAATTATTGAAGGTTAGACAAACTTTTAAATGAATTAAGTTAGTGATATTGTCCTAAACCCTGTCATGTGCATATTAGCTTTGGGCACTATTTGACTTTTTTTTTATTTAATTTTTTTTACAAATGTTGAAATCTTCGAACAGGAAACGTCGATAATGCATTTATTATTGATGAAAACACTGGAAGTATTACAATGCAGAAACCAGTGGGTGCAGCTGCAATCATTATACTGACAGTCATGGTAAGTAGGTTCCTTAGTTTATTAAAATATTAAATATAATAACAGAAGATTGATGCAAGTTCTTTAAGCTTTATCATGCTTAAACAGCACTTATACTTATGGGACTCCTGAGCATTATGGCTACCCACACTCACCTAAAGGATTATTAGGAACACCTGTTCAATTCCTCATTAATGCAATTATCTAATCAACCAATCACATGGCAGTTGCTTCGATGCATTTAGGGGTGTGGTCCTGGTCAAGACAATCTCCTGAACTCCAAACCGAATGTCAGCATGCGAAATAAAGGTGATTTAAGCAATTTTGAGCGTGGCATGGTTGTTGGTGCCAGACGGGCCGGTCTGAGTATTTCACACTCTGCTCAGTTACTGGGATTTTCACACACAACCATTTCTAGGGTTTACAAAGAATGGTGTGAAAAGGGAAAAACATCCAGTATGCCTTGTTGATGCTAGAGGTCAGAGGAGAATGGGCCGACTGATTCAAGCTGATAGAAGAGCAACTTCTATCTGACTGAAATAACCACTCGTTACAACAGAGGTTTGCAGCAAAGCATTTGTGAAGCCACAACACGCGCAACCTTGAGGCGGATGGGCTACAACAGCAGAAGACCCCACTGGGTACCACTCATCTCCACTACAAATAGGAAAAATAGGCTACAATTTGCATGAGCTCATCAAAATTGGACAGTTGAAGACTGGAAAAATGTTGCCTGATCTGATGAGTCTCAATTTCTGTTGAGACATTCAAATGGTAGAGTCAGAATTTGGCATAAACAGAATGAGAACATGGATCCATCATGCCTTGTTACCACTGTGCAGGCTGGTGGTGGTGGTGTAATGGTGTGGGTTATCTTTTCTTGGCACACTTTAGGCCCCTTAGTGCCAATTGGGCATCATTTAAATGCCACGGCCTACCTGAGCATTGTTTCTGACCATGTCCACCCCTTTATGACCACCATGTACCAACCCTCTGATGGCTACTTCCAGCAGGATAATACACCATGTCACAAAGCTCGAATCATTTCAAATTGGTTTCTTGAACAGGACAATGAGTTCACTGTACTAAAATGGCCCCCACAGTCACCAGATCTCAACCCAATAGAGCATCTTTGGGATGTGGTGGAACGGGAGCTTCGTGCCCTGGATGTGCATCCCACAGATCTCCATCAACTGCATGACGCTATCCTATCAATATGGGCCAACGTTTCTAAAGAATGCTTTCAGCACCTTGTTGAATCAATGCCATGTAGAGTTAAGGCAGGTCTGAAGGCGAAAGGGGGTCAAACACCGTATTAGTATGGTGTTCCTAAAAATCCTTTAGGTGAGTGTATGTTCTTTGCCACAAAGTTAGATGTGCACGACTGTATTTTTTTCTTGTTTAAATCTTGAACTGGATGTTGAACAAACACATGGGTGTGATCGTAATCATGTCCACATACTTTCAGCCAGAGTTTTTTTTTTTAAATCATGGACAATACAGTAGGTCACCCCATATGACCTGGCCATCACTGGAAAGTGACCACCGCTGTACACAATGCACAGACAAATCGCTGTTAGGATTAATTTGTGTTCACAGATTTTATTTACTGACAGCCTGAGAAAATGTGCAGCACACAATCAGTGTATCTTATGTGATGAGAGTATCTCTATCATCCACTCTGTAGGCATATGAACGGGACACTCCTGACCAGAGCGCAATCACAACTGTCACACTACAAGTAATAATGACAAGTAGCAAGTTTCCACCTAAGTTCGACAAAACCAGCTATGAAGGTTTCATCTCTGAGGATGCAGGTGTTGGCAGTCTGGTGCTAGAAAGCAAGACAGGCAGCATACCTTTACGGGTTCAAGCCACAGATGAAGACTTCTCTGATGTAAGTATGCATTCATAGTGGATCTCTAACTTGTGGACTAATAACTATGAGAGTAAATAATTCTATTATAGTATGTTATTATAGTACATAGTATATAATTAACACACACATACACACATGCACATGCGCGCACACACACACAAATATTTTGAAAATCATTATCACGTCCGATGGGGGGGTGGGGGTGGGGGGGGGGGGGCGGTTCAGTTATAATGCAATGTAATGAAAAAAGCATTATATTTAAAAATGGCAGCAGTGTTAAATTCGCAGCTTGTGACATTTGAACAGCAGCAAAGAGAGATTTACATTCAAACCATTGCTTCTCCACATCAATGGGTGCAAATTAAAGTGGTTCAGACCGTTAGCAGATAACTGCTAAATCTAATCCAGGATTATATCTCACTGGTGGTTTGGGAACATCTGGGCAGTGGCAGCTCCATCTACTGTATCTGCAGGGTAATAAGTCCTGAATATGATAATGTCCATATATTTAAAATTTTGTAAACAAAAAATATTGACTGTTGTAGAGGTCTTTTGAGATGTAGTTGGGATTAAAACGTGGATGAAACATAGGAACCCAGGTTGAAGGTTGATTCATTCAATCAATCTTCTATACCACTTATCCTGTTACATAGTCACAGGAGGCTTGGAGCCTATCCCAGGAGACTCTGATCACGAGGCGGAGTACACCCTGGATCGGGTGGCAATCCATTGCAGGGCACACACACGCACACACGCACGCACACGCGCGCGCGCAAGCACGCACGCACGCACGCACGCACGCACACACACACACACACACACACACACACACACACACACACAGAGACACTCTAACACACACACAACAGACAATTTGGGAATGCCAGTCAAGCTAATCTGCATGTCTTTGAAATGTGAGAGGAAACCGGAGAACCCTGACACAGAGACCCGAGGCAGCAATCGTAACTCTCGATCTTAAATGTGCGAGGCCACAGTGTAACCACTTCACCACTATGCTGTCCTGATTAAAGATATTAGTTTTAATAGTGTATATAATGATATTGTCTCAATATCACTGTAAAACCACTCAACAAGCTGCAAGTCTATAAGCTGGATGACCATACTGTGTCAACCCCCAGATATTCCATTGTTACTTATAAATTCGCTGGAATTCCAGGCCACTTGTAATATACAGTATATCCTATGGCATAAGCCAATGTGACGGCCTCTAAGGTTTTTGTATTAATGTCATCCTGCTGCACCAGAATCTTTGCCCACATGCCACTGATACTGCAAGGAATCCCGCTGGATCTAGAAATCTGGACTGACCTTCTCAGTCTGCTTTAATCCCACCGGGAAATGGAAAAGGAACTCTTTTATATTAAGTTGTTTAATGTTTCTGTCATTGCAGGGAGTAAATCCTAACATTATATTTGAGGTTCCTGTAGACAGTGACTTTAAAATCACTCCAGAGGGCTTCATAATCATGACAAGAGCTGCTTCACCTAGCACTCTGAACTTACAGGTATGTTTTTATACTAAAGTGAAATAGGAAATGAAGTGAAATAGGAGTATGGCACATACATGTATATATATTTTTTGCTCTAGATAACAGTAGTTGATACAACAACTGATGAATCCAGCAGTGCCACTCTCTCTGTAGAAGTCACTCCAGGTGAGAAAAGATGGACATTACATTACTGGTCTAATGTTACTTTTTAATCATGCATTTATTACGCCTTATCCTTAACAATCCCCAACCTAATGGCCATAATAGAAACTAGGAGATATCATTTTGAGACACTTGAGACAGTAATAAGGTAATCTCTGGTTGCTAGTTCAGCCTAGCCCTTTGTGGGAAATGTGCATTATGTTGTGGGATTGATGCTTGCTTATGCTGCGTTTGAAGGGAAGATGAGGTTGAAGTACTGGGAGGTTTGCGAGTAGGTCTCTTTCTGTCTAGCCAATTCAACAAGAATAACAGAAACACAATTATTTTCTTGAATTGGCTGGATTGCAAAGGACTTAATGAATGTTATTGCTGTTTCTTTAGGAGTCACCACTACGGACATGCCCACTACAACCCCTAAGCTTAACACCACTTCCATGACTACAAGCATGGTTACAAGTAGTGAAACAACCACTAACATGGTTACAGATCCTACCACAGTTACAGGGACACAGCTAACGGAAAGCACCTCCAGTCCACAAACCATTACCACAAACCCTGATACTACTCGCAGTCCTCACACAGGTACATGCACAGTTTGAAATGCAGAAACCTTCATCCTAAAAACTCATCCACACATCTCCTCTGCTGCACTGTAATCCTCAAACTAGACTATTCTCTCTATTTTCTCCAGCTTAATGATCAAATGTGGTGACTGCTGCATGCTTCAGCTTTGCTTTTGCATTTTAATGTGCATGCAGGTCATGGTGATACTCTGCGTATGCTAGGGCACCTGTAACATAGGGTTTTAGGATGCAAAAAAAATAAAATCACAGTTTGCATGATTGCATGATGAATTACAGTTATCGTAATCTGAAATATGTTTTTTGGTGAACTGAATAATGCTGGGCCTCTGAGTGGCGCAGTGGTAAAATGCTCGCCCTATCGCGAGTTCGATTCCCGGGTGATGCTGTAACCTCCCGCAGCCAGAGAGCTGATTGGCCGAGCACTCTCAGAGGGGAGGGATGAGATGTACTTAGTTCTCCCACATTAATCACGGCTCTACAGCCAATCAGGGCCGTCTGTGAGCAAGGAGCGGATAGTGCTGTCCTCCGAGTGTGTTACGCCGCCCCCAACGGTGCGTGAGTGAGCATTTTAAAAAGATGCGGTCGGCTGGCGTCATGTGGTTCGGAGGAAACTTGGCCCTCCCGACTGAGTGGTAGTAATAGCCTTAATGTGGAAGCCACCTAGTGACGGGGAGGAATTGGATACAAGTATTAGAGGGAAAAAAGTGCCCTCCATAATTA
Organism: Clarias magur; assembly: GCA_013621035.1. Classification (NCBI taxonomy): domain Eukaryota; kingdom Metazoa; phylum Chordata; class Actinopteri; order Siluriformes; family Clariidae; genus Clarias; species Clarias magur. The sequence goes on along the minus strand of QNUK01000014.1, from coordinate 1,898,718 downwards.
TTGGCACCCCTTGTTAAAATGTGTTAAAAGCCTTAAAATAAATTCAGTTTTTATTGCAGAAGCATATTGTCACACTGAAAATTGTAGAAAAATATAACATGAATATAAAGTGAATTTTAAGGGGAATTAAAAATACCTGACTAACAAATAATTATTTTTCATAAAATAACCTGTTCCACAATCATTGACACCCCTAACAATTAATTCCTAGAAAATAAATGTAATTGAAGTATTTGTCATTTCTACAGTAGTTTACAAAGTTGATCAGAGTATGTAGGAACATTTAATTAGTAATTTATCACTTCCTGCTTCCCTGGGGTATAAATATGACGTGACACAGATGCCATTTCTCTTATCCACTCTTCAACATGGGAAAGACAAAGGAACACAACATTCAAGTAAGGCAGATGTGTGTCGACCTTCACAAGTCAGGCAATGGGTACAAGAAAATAGCCACCTGCCTGCACCTGCCCATATCTACTGTGAGAGGAATCATTAAGATGTTTTAAAAAACTGGAACAATAGTAAAAAAGCCTGGACGAGGACGCAAGTTTATTTTGCCTCCACGCACAGTGAGGAGGATGGTAAGAGAAATAAATTATTCTCCAAAGCTCACTGTTAAAGAACTGCAACAAATGATAGCATCTTGAGGTCACAAAGTCTCCAAAACAACCATCAGACGCTATCTACATGCCAACAAGCTCTTTGGGAGGCATGCAAGGAAAAAATGTTTTCTCAGTCACAATCATAAACACAAACGCTTGGAGTTTGCTAAGCGGTACTAGGGCTTCAACTGGGACCATGTTCTTTGGTCAGATGAGACCAAGATATAGCTTTTTGGCAACAAACACTCTAAGTGGAACACAAAAGATGAGTATGCAGAAAAGCCCCTCATGCCCACTGTGAAGTATGGGGGAGGATCGGTGATGCTGTGGGGCTGTTTCTCTTCCAGAGGCCCTGGGAACCTTGTTAGGGTGCATGGCATCATGAATGCTTTGAAATACCAGGACATTTTAAAGCAAAATCCGGTGGCCTCTGCCCGAAAGCTGAAGATGGGTCGTCACTGGGTCTTTCAGCAAGATAATGACCCAAAACATGTGGCCAAATCTACACAGAAATGGTTCACCACACACAGAATCAAGCTCCTCCCATGGCCCTCTCAGTCCCCAGACCTCAACCCCAGTGAAAACCTGTGGAGTGAGCTGAAGAGGAGAGTGCAGAGGAGAGGAGTCAGGTGACTGGATGGTTTAGAGACATTGTGCAAAGAGGAATGGTCGAAGATCCCCCTTTCTGTGTTTTCTAATCTTGTGAAACATTATAGGAGAAGATTAGGTGCTGTTTTGTTGGCAAAAGGGAGTTGTACAAAGTATAACATCACATAATAATTGTGGCATCCATAATTTGATGTAAAAGAATTATTTCTTAATGTGGGCATGTTTTACACTGAATAAATGCACTTGAATTAGAGGTTGGAATTTCCTCTTTTTTCCATTGTGGTCCTATGTTATTTAGAATAAAACAGAATTTTTTAGAAGCTAAAGAACACATTTTAACCAGGGGGTGCCAATAATTATGGAGGGCACTTATATAATGCTATGAATAATGTTCTGCTGAGCACATTTTAAGTCATTATATGTTATTGAAAAATGTGTGAAAGTTAACCTGATTGAGCCATCTCTACCATTTGGTTGAAGCATGCAAAAAAATTCCACTAGGCGACATTGTCTTATACAGTATTATGCTTTTTCAATTGCTTCACAGCATACCATGTTCAGTTGCACCACAACAGGTTTCAGGGTTTTTTATTAGATGTTTTGATCACTTTATTAAAATGTATTAGTACTTTTATCATAAAGTGACTTCTCACCTATTTGGAAGAGACCTTTTTGGATGTTTTATGTTTAAAAAAAAAAAACTTTTTTATGAGTCTTGTGGTCTTATGGTCTGTGTTTTTAGTGCATTGTGAAAAGGCTTTACATTGTGGCCATGTCATGATTGTTTCAGAAGGGTTGCCTTTGCCGTCGGGTCAGTTCCAGACAGAGGACATGGTAGCTCTGGGGGTGAGCCTGGCTATAGCGTTGCTCATCTGCTTTGTAGTTATTGGTGTTCTAGCCTACAACCTCAGTCGCTTCAATACAAACTGGAAGAAGTTGTCTGAGGCTAGCATCTTCCGGAGCACGGTGAGTCACTTAAACAAGTAATGAGAGTATACAGAAGCCCTTTATATATCCAGATATTTATTGTGTCATCTATAATCATATTTATAATCAAAATATATCTCTGGCTTTGAGGCTTTGTGGTATAAATCATATGCAAATTTTTCATTTTTTATGGACCGATCAGCTGAATGGGAGTTCAGGTGGACCTAAAGATGGAGTGCAGTACACCAACGAGGGTTTCCAGTCTGATGGAGACACGGACAGCGTGACTTCGAAGCAGGCAGCAGAGTCGGCGCTGCCACAAGGGCTGAAGCCGAGTCACGGCGTTGCGGATGTACTGAAGACACAGCGCAGCGCTCCGGCCGAGCAGATCAAGACCAACGATGATAATGGCTCTCTTCCTACAGACTCCAGCAGCCTGAATACCTCAGAAAGCACAGATTTTGAGAAGGAGGTGAAACCCATTCTCACCAAGGAGCGGCGCATGGAAGATGGCTACAAAGCTGTGTGGTTTAAAGAAGACATCGATCCCAATGACAAGGACGAATTGGTCATCACTGACAGGAACGAGGACGCTGACAATGAGGATTATGATCACGATGATGACGAAGAGGAGGAAGAGGAGGAGGAGGAGGAAGCTTCTAATTCTGCATTATAGCAGGCTGTTAGTTTTGCTGCTTTTAAATATTGACTTCCATATATATTTAGAGTTTCGACATACATTTTTTAATTTTTATAGTGTGCTTTGTCCTTATACCCTTTTAAATATACAAGCACATACTTTCTAGTGCAATATGATCTTAATCGTTTTGGAAAGTAGTAACTGCCTAGTAATGTAATAGAAGAGTTTGAGGTGGAAATACTGTAGCTTTGTAAATGATTTAAGATACTCCTACATGTTGGTACAGACAGGAAGAGTAGGAGGATAACATTATGACTTTCTGAATCTGTACTTATGTAATGTTTGCCTAAGCAACCTTCCAGCATGTTCCTGCATTTTTCATGATAAGATCCAATGATGTGTAAGAGTTGTTTGATACAGTAAATGAGTGTCCTTTAGCCAGTGATCATAAAATCGATATCCAATAATAATAAATGTCTTATCTCAGAGAAAATGACCTTTAATCATTTCTGCTTTATGACCTTTTTATACTGTATGGATTTCCATGGACTACTCAAAGAGCTTAGTCGAAATGATCATATGAATGTATTATGTTATTATTACATTCTGATTATTATCATATGAATGTATTATGTTCACATTAATCCGGTATTAAAACATGCCAGGTCTTTAAGAGAAGAGAAGTTTTTTTTCCTCTCTCTCTCTCTCTCTCTGTAGACACAGTTGTTCCTGGCACATTTACTGTTTCCTTCTTAAAGCCAGTGAGAAAGCAACAGACTGCCTGAGCCCCCCTTGGTGTTGTTTGTCATAATAATGAGTCAAATGATCAGTGAAAATGGAATCGGTTTTCAGTTCACGTTTTCATACAGCAGTAAATGAATCAGAAAGCATCCTTTAGCCTGAACAGCAGGCAACTGGAACGCCACTGTGAACACATAATTGTTTGAGTCATTTGTTTATAAGCTTGCATGAATTGTATATATATTCAGATTTTAGCAAAATTCCAGAATATTTTTGCATGTTGTGACAAAATTATTGAGTGACTCACAAATCAGGTCTTGTTCAATTATTTTGATAAATAAAGTGCTTGTAAATGCTTAACACTAACAATGTGTGTATTAGGATATGCTGATAAAATATACAATTAAATACAGGACTTGGACAGATTTTTTGTTGTTTTTGTTATTTAGTTATGACCGTGACATGGCCTGTAAATGTTTTGACCGAATACTACTGGACATGTCTGTGTGCTGTCCAGACATACAGTATAAGCAATCTCAGAAATAGCTCTGTATAAAATGAAATCACTTGCAATGTAATAGATGCTGTGACTGGAAGAGTAACAAAAGCCTCCGCAACAAGCATCAGTGCAGTAATTGGTTCCCGTCCTCTTGTCCTTTAAGAGATAAAGTGCCATTCATTCGTGTTGTGCTCGGTCAGGCTGACCTGCCTCTTTAAAAGCCCTTTCAGATGATGGATTAGGCAGGAAGAATGGAACAAAGACAAATAAAAAGAAAGACCCGAGAAAGTGATAAGTGCACCAAAAGTATGATGCATGTGTTAGTGACCCATTTTTCTCACATCCCTCTTTCATGTAGGGTTTATTCAAAACTAGCCAACAGGCAAAAACCTCAGGATTTACAATGGGCTTTCACATGCACAAGTAAGGGCTGTATCTAAGCAACAGACAAATGTAAAAGTCTTACAAAGCTTGTTTTTTTTTTTATTTTATGTGATCTACAACCAACGACATTTTAAATGAGGAGAGCCTGCAACCGCAGGATCTGCAAACTTCAGGGGATTCACCAGTTCCATCTAACAGAATGATGTAAGTACTATAACTGTAGGCTCTATCTTTACATCGCAGTTGTTGAAGGTTGTGTAAGGAGAATACGAGGCTGCTCGACTGAGAACATTTTAGGAGGAAATGTTTTTTCCTTGAATTGACTTTCCCTGTTTACAAAGGAAAGCTTGTGAATTCGTCCCTAGACCTTCGAGCGCAGGTGAAGGAGATTAAGGCTTTATCATTTCGGTAAGAACATCTGTCCTTTTTTTATTATTATTTTTTTTTTAATGAAAACTTTTCCATGAAAATGGCTCTCATATTGCACTTTTAGACAGATTGGTCAGGATTGTTTTGACTATCCCAATAACACAGAGCCTTTGATTTGAAGGACGTAATAAATTGGATGGCTGCATGCCAAATCCCTTCCAATCCCCCTCTTTTCAAGGACCACTATGTGTGGATTTGGTGTCAAGGCAGAGTTCATTAATATAAGCCAGAAGAAAAGAGAAGAGGAATTCCAGATTTAATTTGATGCTAAAATTGGTTAGGCTTTTGGGTTCAGATTCACAAGTTAATTGTTAATAAGTTTCATTGAACTGGTGCTCTTTTTCATGGGCTCAGGTTGTTTAAGTGTATGTTCACCAAGTGTAAGAATGGAGTCACAGAACATGTCTGACGTCGTGGCTGCAGTGGATGCTAGCGGATTGGGAGTTATATCAGCATTACTGTTGCTTCTCTTGCTGATTTCACTTACAGCCTGCAAAAGAAGGGACAAATCAAACTTACCAGGTGAGTTGTCCTTTATCTTCTTCAGGGAAGATAATGACATTGATTCTTTATACATTTTTCTGTTACAATACTGGTTAAGGTGGCATTGGTTAGGGTTAGTGGACAGCACTGTCACATCGCTCCTCCGGGGTTGGGGGTTCGAAACTCGTCTCTGGAGTGTGCGTGGCGTCTGTATGTTCTCCATGTGCTTGGTGGCTTTAACTATTGTTTCTCGCATAGTAGGCTGATTGGTGTTTACAAATCACCAATAGTTAATGATTGGGAGTGTATACAGTATGTCAGGGGGTTGCCAGAGGTCGGCCCTTCAGCAGTGTACCGTCTCCTACAACTATGACCGCTGGAGAAATGAAAAGTCATAGATCATTGTAGCCAACCATCACTTACAGTAGCATGTCGGCTTGGATGCATGTAAAGAAACTTGCTAATGTCTCATTTTCTCCCAGGTCCATACTGGTTACTGGGTCTTGGTCCCATTTTAAGCTATGCTAGATTTTTGTGGATGGGTATTGGTACAGCCAGCAATTATTATAATAAGAAATACGGTTGCATGACGCGAGTTTGGATCCAGGGAGAGGAGACACTCATCCTAAGCAAGTAAGTTGCTTAAATCATGAAAAAAAAATGCATGTTTATGCTTATTATGCTACGTGCTCCAATGCAATTTCACTTAAATATTTTACATAAAACCTAAAATTTGCTGGACATTTTTGTTTTTAGGTCATCTGCTGTGTATCATGTCCTGAAGAGCAGTAACTATATTGCTAGATTTGCTAGCAGACGTGGACTGAGGTGTATCGGTATGGATGAACAAGGCATAATCTTTAACAGCAACATCCCACTTTGGAAAAAACTACGCACATATTTTGCTAAAGGTAAACTGTTCTCCTAATCTCTCTTTAAGAAACTTTTTTTGGGGTACAATTTATGCAGAAATCTCACATTAGTGTAAGTGTGAAATCATGTGGTCCAGCTCTATCAGGACCTGGGCTGCAGAGGACAGTGGGTGTGTGCGTCAGTGCCACCAATAAACACTTGGATGTTCTGTGTGAGTTCACGGACTCCTCGGGCCACGTGGATGCTCTGGATTTCCTGCGCTGCGTTGTTGTCGATGTCTCCAACAGACTCTTCCTCCAAATTCCAATCAACGGTTAGGCTCTTGATGATCACAACTGCACAATAGATTGGTGTACTTAACCAGAACTGATCACATAGTGAACATATTTCTCATTATCTCCTCTGTTTTGGCAGAGAAAGAGTTGCTAGTGAAGATCCACAAGTACTTTGACACTTGGCAAACTGTGCTCATCCAGCCAGAATTTTTTTTCCGACTAGACTGGGTGTATAAAAAACATCAACAAGCAGCGTTGGTTCCTCACGAAACATTTTTATTAAGTTACTTTTTCTGTTTGGAGTGCTATGTTCTAACCAGAGCCACTGTCTTGTAGAAAGGAGCTACAGGACGAGATGGGGAAGCTTGTGCAGCAGAAGCGCAAAATCATCAATGCTGTGGAAAAACTGGATGAACCGGACTTCGCAACCGAGTTGATATTTGCCCAGGTTTGAACCGTTGCCCTGTTCAAAACTCACTTCTGATTGGTTGGAAGGTTGCAGCTATAAGACAAATCGCAGGTTTATATACTGTAAATGTGCTCGTTCTAAGACACGATTGATTCTATAGTAATACCCTATAGACGGAGCTTTCTGCAAGATCCTTTGACGCATTATTTAAGACATTTCCACTGTCAGTATTTTGTGTTCTCAGTTTTCAAACACAGGAAAGTCTTCAGGATAAGATTTTTTTGGCAGGTGCTCTATAACTCAGTCTGTAGCCGTTATTCCCATTATTGGGGACTGCCAATCCATTGCAAGGCACTCATACACACTCACACGCGCATTCGCACATTATGGGAAATTTGGGAACGCCAGTTAGCCTAACTTGTATGTCTTTGGACTGATGGAGGAAACTGGAGTACCCGAAGGAAACCCACCAAGAGCAGGAGAGCATAGCCGAACCCGGACCCTGGAGGTGTGAGGCCGCTACCTCATGAACTGTATCATTTTTTTCCTGTCATATCAACATTGAACATAGAAAAAAAACGTACAGGCTGGTGACTGGTATGACCGTTTATAGTTGCTATTATGGAAATGACAACAAAAACTAACGTGTCTTTATGTTCCACAACATTAACTGGATTTATGTATCAGGAAAAAGTTGTTAATGAAATACATTTACAAAAATAGCAATCACTGGCAAATTACCATGGTATAAGAGGTTTAAAAAACCCTACTTGCACTACTTCACTGCTGATTACAGCATGTCCTGGGGAATGTTTTGTGTTTTTCCATACATTAAGTCTAAGGTGCTGATGCTACTATGCGGTTGTAAATCTGTATCAGAATCATGGAGAAATGTCAGAAGATGATGTGAGGCAGTGCGTGTTGGAGATGGTGATAGCAGCACCAGACACTCTGTCCATCAGTCTGTTCTTCATGCTGGTGCTGTTGAAGCAGAAGCCGGCAGTGGAGCAGAGTATACTGCAGGAGATGCACAGTGTCCTAGGTAACTACCTAGAAAGTAAAAAATAAATAAATAAATAAATCACAAGAAAACTTAATTTTCTAGCCCCTTCCTCATTTTTACTTTACGTGTTTTTCTAAAATAAATAAATAAATAAATACTTAAATAATTTATTTTAATTAATTAAAAAAAATGTATTTACTATGGGACATTTTTAATGCAAGAAATATATGGCAATTATTCACACACCAAGCTAATTCTTCCATAAATCAATGAAAATGTCTAGTGACAGGACAAAGATTTTTTTTTATATTGAAAAAACAAACAGAACAAAAACAAAAGAACAAAAAATACTGTGTGTTTATAGGAGGACGCGAGATGGAATCAGCTGACCTGCAGAAGTTGTCAGTGATGGAGCGTTTTATAAGGGAATCTCTGCGTTTCCATCCTGTGGTGGATTTCATCATGAGGCGAGCACTAGAAGACGATTTCATTGAAGGCTACAAGGTGGCCAAAGGGACAAACATCATTCTGAACATCGGACAGATGCACAAGAGCACGGAGTTCTTCTCCAAAGCCAACGAATTTAGTCTGGAGAACTTTAGGGACAATGTGAGTAGGAAGTGGGTTACGTTTATATTCAAATATTTCTTTCGCATTAGTTTTCAAATCAGTATTCATCAACAGGCACAATAAACACGCTTAACATTTTTTTAAATACAAGGGGTGTTCAAGTCAAACCGGGACTTTTGATTGACTATGGCTAAGAGTCTCATCACTGCACTGTGCTTGAAGTCTTCTTTAAACGTTTGTTTTTTATGCTTTCATTCATGAGAAATGTCTTCACGAGTCCTGGTTTGACCTGAATGCCCTTTGTACTTATAAGCCCTTTGTAGTAATGGCAGCATGTTGTTTTTAATTAATTTGCAAAAATAAATAGGTAAATAAAAAATTCTGATCTACATTCGGAATTCCCAGGTGCCGAGTCGTTTCTTCCAGCCATTTGGCTGTGGGCCACGCGCCTGTGTGGGGAAGCACATAGCTATGGTGATGATGAAGGCCATACTGGTGACGGTTCTACTGCAGTACACAGTGTGCCCTCAGCCCGGCTGCACCGTCAACACCATCAGGCAAACCAACAACCTTTCACAGCAGCCCGTCGAGGAGGACACACACAGCCTGGCCATGAGGTTCATACCACGCAAACTGAGCCCTGACAAGCAATAAGCAGCCTAAGGATTGGGATGACATCATTCATATGCAACAGCATTAAATAGTTCTGATTATGTTACTACTGGTAAGAAAAATTTGTGGCAAAATGAGGATCTGAAAATGGAAATGAAAAATTGGAAAATGTACCTAAGGAAACATATGATTATCACTTAGTAAATAATGAATATAACTGAATATACTTTCCTGTGGGAACCGTATGTTCCAAACTTCCTCATTTTTGTCACTGGTATTATTCTGTTTAGAACATTATGGCATAAATTCTCATTTTCTCCACCTGAATATGTGGTTTGGTTACAGTACACAGTACTAGTGTTTCTCCTACATACACAAGAAATAACAATTTATTACTGAATTCTATATATTTGAACTCATTAGTGAAAAAATTCATGCTATACGCCACTCACCTGCTGTAGGAAATAACCTCATGTATGTTTCTATCATATTGTTCAACACTAAAACATTCATCACTCGTCTGCATATATATTGTATAGTGTGTGTGTTTTATAAAATATATTTTTCCTTTACAGCTATAAAGGAAGACATGGCTCCTTCATTACTGGTCTTTGATAACAAACACTGCTGTAATTAAAACAGTAACAAACCAAACATGAACATTTGATGTGTCTGTTCAAACAGGGAAGGAAAGGGGAAAAAAAATAAAAGACAGAAAAATATTAAAACAAATAATAAATATATGTATATATATATATATTTTTTTATATACATCTTTAGTGTGACATCACTTCAGCGCAAGAATTGGGTTCAATTAGGGGAAAATATAGTATTAGGATTAAAAAGCAGTTTGTTAAAGAAAGTATATTGCTTTTCCTTTCAGACTTCCAGCTTCAAGAAAGGTCTGAACAGGTCCAGGCTTCTTCATTCATATTCAGTTAGCAGAAAGATTGTAAGACGTTTCAGGTGAAGGTTGATGCATAGACTTGCTGAAGCTCAGGGTTCCTGCAGGATTCTCTGGCAGTGGTAGAGGAGACAGTCAGGGAAAGCAGGCAGAGGAGAACGCAGCCACACAGCCAGGGAGGCACCGTGTACGCGGCAGTGCATCAGGCAGGGGGCGCCATTCAGCAGACGACAGGCCACGATGCCTTCCGAACCTGAAGACAGAAACTCTTTTAGGCACTGGTAAAAAAAATTTAAAAAGTGTACTGTGAATTTCTAAAATATTAAAAAGGAATGCACAAGAGCTGACATTATGAATCGTCCTTCGTAATGAAGGTAAGAACATATTCAGCCAGTAAGTCCTGACATTTAAAATAGTAATGACGCACATAGTCTTACCAATGATGTGCACTGTATGTAGTTGGAGGCTTTCCTGAAGAGCATTGAGGGTGGTTTCAAGAGGACCTTTGGCACCTCTGGTACCTGTCAGCAGTTTCAGGTTCTGTTTCACATCATTAGAGAAGGAGAGCCACAATTTCCCATACTCCTCTGTGCTCAGTTTCAGTGGCCTGTTGGAAAAGCACTGGGTTGTAAAGAATCCGATTTTTCTTTTTTACATTGCAGAGTTTTCCACCAGATCATTAAATATGAAAAAAAAAACAAGCACTGTATACAACTAAAACTCACAGTGATCAATCAATAAAAAAAAGTTTGGGATTATATTTCATTACATGCTGAAATCATTAGGTCTTGTCGATCACCTTTTCACACATAGCTTTTAGTAAAGATGTGTAAATTTCTGTGCAAACAAGACCGAACTAAAATTTGAAAACCAAAATTAAAATGCAGACTTTCATCTTATTACCATTTTCTCACACAGCATTTAATGATGCCCACAAAACTTCATAATAAGAATGAATGATGTGGGAGACTTTTTGACTTTTCTGATTTGATCATAATTGACTGATTAGTTTTATTCGTCCCATTTAATTAATTTGTGTTGGTTTACATTTACTTTTATAAATTTCAATCTTCTGAATGTTCAGGTCAAACCAGGACTTGTGATGACATGTGAAAGAAGGTGTAAAACCGATGGACATTTAGAGAAGACTTGACGCACAGTACAGTGATGAGACACTTATCTGCATTAAGATATTTGAACGGTGCAAACATTTTAAAGAAGGTGAAATATAAGCCGAGATGCCTCGGAGCCCACTGCAGTCATTCCCGTGAACACTGAGTGAATGGAACACTGATATGTCTGCGGGATCTGTACACGCAATCATTCACAATCACCACTATCACATTATAGGTACTCGGCTGCAAGTTATCCCCTGTACAGTGCTGATCTCACTCCAACTGATGCCCACATGTTTGGGTCAGGAGTTCCTGGGAGGCCAGTGTTTCATAAGTGAAGTAAGCGGTCTGATCATGGCTCTGGTGTACTGAGAAATCTTTCTCCTTTGATGAAACCCTGAGATAAGTGCATTAGTGTATCAGGGGATTAAATAGAGAAATAAGGGTAGTTTTTACTCTCATAACTGTGTTGTTATTCTGCATAATCAAAACTCTTGGTTTGACTTGAACATCCGTTCTACAAAATGATATATGATTCATAATTCATTAAAATGATTCATTTAATTTGTTTTTAATAGAGACACTGTAAACATTATTTACAAAAGCATTTTAAACTTGATTGTATGACTTGCGCTTTTATATCTGGAATAATACTAAGGCGATTGTATCGTGGAGTAAAGTACTTAATCTTCTTATGTGTAAATTTACAGGATGCTCCTCTGAGTTTACAGAATTTTCAAGAACATTAATTTACAGAATTACTCTAAATTGTTTGTACGGAAAAGCTTGACGAACAAAAAAAAAACTGTGATCATGTAAAGCACTCTTCTGGTGAGTGCAGGTCGTACCTTATGAAGTCCGCAGTGGACAGTTTGCCAGAGAACAGAAGGGTGTGTGAATGTCCAGACTGTGTTTGGTACAGGACAGATCCTCTGAACGTCGCCTGAATGTGAGGTTTCTCCATCAGCAGAGTGTAGCGACACACTGAGCAGTCCCCGCCCTCCAGACACTCCATCACGTTTCCTCTTAGACTTGTCATCTACAGGGAGTTGTTCAATTGAAAATTTGGTCAAATATTACTGAAGAAGTCCTTTTTGGGAATTTAATTATACACATCAAAAGAAAACTCATTTCTGGACTCAACATGCACTATATCAGCTCCTTTTACCTCCAGCTCCTCAAAGCTCAGTTCAACGGTGACATCTCGAAGCGGCGTCTCCGTGGTGTTGCAGACGAACAGCACGAGCAGAAGAGCATCTTCTCTGTAGACGCGGCAGCAAGAGATAGACATGTCAGGGTCAGAGGTCAAGCTGACAATGTCAGAGTGAGGCAGGTCTTCCAATTCCGGTGGTAACTGTAGAACACCGATGTCAGAACAACCGTTTTGTGGAACTACTGAAGCTTCTTCTGCTCGAGTGTCTGGTCTGATCATCAGCGAATCAACAGTGTCAGTGTCGGCTTCACTTTCGAACAAACCATTGGCGCTCCGGCTGGACTGCGTCGGACCACAGCTGCCGTTAACTGTAGTGGACGTCGGGGTGTGGTTCGAGTTCTGCAAGTGAGCAGCTGGTTGCTCTTCCAGCAAGCCGTCGTATAAGGTGTCTGTCCTGAGCCGGGAAGACTGAGACGAGTTTGTGGACGTCTCACTGGTGCTTGAAGATAATGATGCTGTCTCGTGCTGGCGGTGCTTTCTTCTGAATCTGGGAGCTGGAGTTTCGGGTTTCTCTAACTGAAATGAGAGAACATTCATAAGAAAATAAATCAAACACAAAGGCATAATAGGAATTAGGCATGTTATTGAAAAATAGTTAACACCAGGATGGTGTGGTGTGTTATTCTACTTAAAAGAGGAATATTTTTGCATTTTTGCATTTGCATCAGCATATCTTGAAAAGGTTTATTGCTTGGCAAGTTGGCAAATTTTATTTGTTTAAGGATGGCACATATAATTGTTTTAATCATTAATTACTACAGTTGATCTGTTTGAGCTCTCCTTTTATATCCTAACTCGACTGGCACAGACAGGAAGGTTAATCAAATTCAGAACAAGTATTTAGTCCTTCTACAAATAACTTGGAAGGGAAAAAAAACATGATAGCTGTGGACTTTCTGATCCATCAAAGGTCAAAATCAAGGCGGCTGCTTATTGTCATTTCACCCAAACACAGCAGTTACAGTACAGCAACGTTTCTCTAGGACCATGGTGTTACATACAGCAAAACCACAGAGAGCCACACGAGACTACACATGTCCAAAAGTTATGTTAAAATAACCGTACTGTCAGTTAGACAAGTGTATTTATCTACAGTTGACCCACCAGAGACATGGAGGAGTTTTGAGAGCCTAGGCCAACAAACAGAGACGATGCCAGCTGCTGCTTCTCCTGGTCCATGTGCGGGGGCTCTGGCTTGAGCTCGGGATCGGGCTCAGGCTGGGAGGCGTCTCGAGTCACTTCCTGGTTGGACGTCTGAAGTGAGCTGTTCGGCTCGTCTTCTACTGCTGAGGGTTCTGAAGCAGACTGTTTCTGAGGCAGATAACCCTCCTTCCCCCACACTCTCTTCACACCATCCAACATGAGTGTGCCCGCTCTGTAAGCAATCATATAAACCCAACATGTTCCCTCAACTTTACAATCATTTAAGGTGTAATGTGACATTAACATGATTTGTAAGACAATAAAAAGACAGCAATACAAAATTAGCACAACCCAAAATGAGTTGCAGTTTGTCTTTATGTCTCTGCAAGTTCACACTCACCCTGTCCTAAGGGACGGCTCTGTGCTGTTACCAGACATTCCAGAGCTCACGGACAGGAGGGTCGGGGACTGTCTGTCTGTCAGCGTACAGGACGACATGCTGACAGGCAGAGACAGTCCATACGGCTCCAAACTCAGCGCTAGAGAGGACCACAGGAAAGAAACAGCATCTACTTAAGCCTTCTCTTATTCTCCATCAACAAACTCTCACTTCATAGCCAGGAGAATTGGATACTTTTGTTATTGAGAAAATGAAAATTCAGAACATGGCAGAACCTCTCTCTTGACACAGCTCTTCCTGTCTCTGATAAGGAGGTTTATACGGAGCAGCTCCTGCAGCCAGAGCCTCAGATACGAACCCATCCAGAAACGAGAGAGAAGAGTCCACCTGTCTCACACAAGCGTACACGAAGTCACAAAAAAGGTCTGTTATTTGAATAGGTTTTAATAACTGCAATAATGGCCCTATTAATATACCACTTAAAGATGGATAACGAGAGAACAAACAATAATAATAAAAAACGTAATGAAAAGAATTACAAATAATACAAATATTAAAAAGTTACCATTTAAAAAAGAAAAAAAGAAGAATTAATTGAATAGGAATTTAACTCGATGAGCAAAAGCAAATTGAAATCATTATTACAAAAATATTTTTAAAAAGCTAAAGAGTTGACAGAGTGATAAATGGATCTGTTCCTCACCGGTGTGCTGTCCCTGGCTTGCCGTAGTACCCGAGCATGCAGCTGTGCGTCCCGCGTGAGACACTGCAGCTCGTGAGCCTGCTGCCGCAGCACTGTGTCCAGGGACGAGGACAAGCTGTCTGCCAGTTCCACCACCAGCTCAGGAGCTCCAGAGCTCTGACACAGCTTAGTGAGAGCACACAGCACCCAACTCCTGGTCTCAGAGCTCACGCCCCTCTGATTCAACAACTTCCTGAGGAGCGCCATGACCTCATGTGGGTCCAGGCCTTCTCGCATGCACGAGTACTCTCCAAGCACCTGAGAAGGGAAGAGGGGAAAAATAGGTTATTCCCAAAAAAAAAAGTCATTAAAAAAATAAATAAATAAATAAAAACCTCTGAGTCTTTATGTGGATCACGGGTTTATATGGAGGTAAAGGCACATGTTAGAGCTCTGAATCATAGGTAGACTGTTGATTCAATTTGATTCGATAAACATTTCGGGTATTGTGATTTTCAATTGGATTCAAGCAGCTATACTTCTTACATGCTTTAAAGTATAAAAATTATTTAAATAAAATATAATGAAATTCTGTGTTAATTGTTTAAATGCAACAGCTCACAAAGAACTCTAGCAAAACATGAGGATTTGCAAAAAATGCAAGTATTTTTTATTTTTATTTATTTTTTTGCTAAAGTATATTTTGCAAAGCAACTGATCAGTTTTAGACCATTTACCATTTGGAAGTTAATGCAAAAAGTGGGAATGGATTCTGAATTGAAAAATCACCATCAAATACACCAGTTGGATCAAATATCAGAAGAAATATATTCCTGTAATGAATAGAATCATAAAAATCAACACATAGCAATAGAAAGCAAGTTAAAGAAGGCCATGTGACAGCAGGAGTAGCCTTTTTTTTTTGATGTATGAAATACAACTTCAACTCTTTCCATTCCCAGGAACTGTCCATAACCGGAAGCAATCAGTGTGCAAACTGTGTTAACAACCGAGATCTATGATAAAGTACGTTTATACACATGAATTTTGTTTTAAGACAAATATTTAAAATATTCAAAACTGTCCCTTTAAACATGAAAACAGTAACCAGTGAGGTCTTTTAGGAAAAAAAAATGTAAGAGTAAATTCTTATGACAGGTGTGTGAAAATGTTAAAGAAACCTTTTTTTTTTAATATATATAAAGAGATACTTAGTTTTTTTTTAGTTATGATATTAAACGTATATTTAAACTTCATATTTGCTACTATATTTGACCGAAAGAATTTAACTGAATAAAAATGCCGCAGCTTTGCCTTCATCACATTTTAGCAACAATAAGAAGAAGAAGCATGCGTGTGTGTGTGTGCCGACCCAGCTGATGACTTGAAGGAAACACTGCGGCAGGTGAGAAAAGTCGCCCTTTAACACTGTCATATACGAGTCCACTGCGTACAGCCTGAGCTGCCGGTCTTCCTCCTCTGCATCTGACCCTGAAACACATCACTAACAGTCAAACCAGACCGCTCTTCATACTATTCCATTCCGAAATAAAAATAAATAAATAAATAAATAAATGAAGCTACTTAAGATTAAGTGTGTGCAGTTTTACCCTCTGCGAGCAGCCTCAGGAAGCTGTTGGGAATGTCCGGCTGCATGAGGTCACCTCCTAGACACAACACCGCGTTCATGGTCTGAATGAACCACTCGTTGTCTGGCGCATACGTACAGCTTTTATAGGAGCATACGCAAAATGAGATGATTTATAGTCCAATATATCAAAAACAGAATAAAATAAATAATTAACTAAAACTTTATAAATAAAAACTCAAAAGTGACTGATGCATGTCGGAACTCCACAAACATCTCAAAGATTAGACATAAGTGGAAGAGATTTAGAGCGGTGTTTCTCTCTAGATAAAGCTTCAAAAATGGCAATAATTTTGAAGCCACCGTTTGGAAAATAGGACTGAAATCTTACTTTTACATATTGTGATTTAAACATTTTTAAACACTATTAAACGTTCGTATGTATATAAAAACTAAAAGCAAATAATGGCACAAATAACAATGTTTAGCATGAAAAAATAATGAATACTCAAATGCAGCGAAGACTCTCATCATCGTCGTACCGTGCTTGAAGTCTTCTGTAAATATCAATCAGTTTTACACCTTTCATCACAAATCCCGGTTTGACTTGAACGCCCTGTGACTATGATTGAGAAGGACGCTGTATACCATGCTTACATTTAGTGAACAAACAATGTATTATTTAAATGAACAGGAATAAAAGGATATTTTTCAGCCAACTCGGCCACTTTTCCCACAAGATCAACGGTGGTGTAGTTATCGTCACAAAGCCGGAGGAATCCCAGCATCTTCTCCACGATCACAGTGACGTTCTGAGCATTCGTGATCCTGAAGAGCAGCTCTAGGGTCTGAGGGAAAGAAAAGAGAAAGAGGAGGAGGAGGAGTTGACACTGAGGCTTTCATATTATATATATATATTTTTTCATATATTGGATCTTTTATCTAAAAAAAAAGTGATACTTTGCTGGAATAATACAGGAAATCAATTTCGAGATATATTTTGATTGGAGAAGATCAAAGCCAAAGCAGATTTGTATTTCTTTACCTCTCTCTTGATGAGAAGATCTGAGTGATCCAGACACTCTATAATAGTCATCTGGTGCTGCAGAGCGAGGTTGGCATCATACTGAACCACGTATGTTAACGCCTTCACCCCTGTAGAGCGAGAGAGAGAGAGAGAGAGAGCGAGAGAGAGAGAGAGAGAGAGAGAGAGAGAAGACAGGCAAGACATTTCTTTTCTAACAGCTCGCAATCAAATAAAACAGAAAAATAAATCAGAATAGAAAAAAGGAAAAATAAATAAATAAAACGTTACCCAGATATTTCAGGTTGATCTTTGGAGACATCACAAAGTTTCCAATGCATCTAGCGGCTTTTTCTAGCAGCTCAGCTTTAGGGTATACGGTATAGATCGCCTTCACACACTCGTACAGAATTGCTAAAGAAGACACGACCAGTTAAAGCACATCGGTAACAATTTGCAAAAATAGTTTAAAGTCAGATGAAAAACTCACCATAAGTTATGTTGTGGTTCATTTCCGCTCGCCGCAGAGACTCGTCTAAGACTTCGTACATCAGCTCACTCATGCTAGGAGTGTGAAAAGCGTGATTAAGCTTCAATCAGAGCAATCAGATTATGTTAATATTGCCGCAAGTGTAATATGAATGTGCTCATTTAAATGTGTTATTGATTCCTTATTAACATTTCATACACCGGGACAGTCGATGCATCACATTTTCAAACACTAATAATATTCAGATTTAAAAGGTATTTTGTTATTCCACACAGTTAAATGCACAGCTGTTATTGTGGTGAAGTTTTTAGTAGACATTTATCATTTATTTCTGCAGTTAGTAACAGTCATGGTGATTCCCAGAGAGACAGAGAGTGAGACAAAGAGAACGTCATCTAATGAAAGAAACAGACAGAAAGTCTGTACGATAGACAGTGGGACAGTTGAAGAGATACAGAGACAGACAGAAAGAAGGAAAGAAAGAAAGACTGTTCCTTTTTTGCATCCAATAAATAGCATTTTTTTTAAGAGGAAAGAAAGAGAGGGGGAGACAGAAAGAAGATTGAAAGCGGAAGAGAAAGACAGAGAGAGAGGGACAGAGAAAGGGGAAGCTGGTGAATGAATGAATCACTGTTTACTATGACTATACCAGAAACTCTCTTATCCCTAGGATGATCCACCACATGCATAACGTGTCTTTCATTAATAAATTAAAACATTATGATTGCTGGCAAATTGCTGTGTCAGCTGATGACACATATATAGCTAACATAGATACATTATTAAATGTGATTGTATATTAAAAAATAATGCACGTCACAATAATCACACAACCCCCAGAGTGAGTATTTTTAGAAGTGTGTTATACGTTACATGATCAACGACAGGGTGGTGTGATGTGGCTATATTCCAATAACAGCATGTCCCAGTGTGTTTATTAAAATATTTGAGCAGCTGTTGCTTCAGCAACCTCTCTAGTTTCCTCTTTTATAAAATGAATAGGGAAAAAAAACATGTAAAAGAATACGACGTGTCATGTTATTGAGACAACATGTTAGTCCTGAAGACTTTACCGTGTCTGAGAGTCTGTGTTTGCACACAGAACTGACACTGAAAGGTGACTCCTTCCAAATACAGGTAGGTGTAAAGGTCACTACACCCTCTTTTAATTCTACAAGTTTCTGTGTAAAACATAATAAAAATCAGCTGCTCATAGCAGGGCTTTGTATTAGGCAGATACAACCTCAGACGAACACCAATATATACATAATTTCTTTTACCATGTTATGATTTATTTAACAAAAAAAATGGCAAAAGGAATAAAACATGCAGTGCTGTTCGTCTGACGTTGTATTTCCCTGATAATATCTGATATCTATATGGTCGGATGATTTTTTATTTCTTTATGCAATAAAACTAGAATTAAAAGAGGGAGTACTTACTTTTACACATAACTGTTTGCTCCAAAAAGAAATCACATTATTCTGCAAATTTTTAATCTGTGAAGCCTGATGATGATGATGCAATTACATGTCATGCGTAATGTACAGCACAGTAAAATTCCTTTTTTTTTTTTTGTGCATATTCTAAGTTTGGGAAGCTGGGGTCAGAGCGTAGGGTCACCCAGGATAGAGCCCCCCCTGGAGGACTGGGTTAAGAGCCTTGTTTAAGGGCTTGACAGTAGCAACTCAGTAGCTAGTAGCTCAGTAACTCCGTAGTAGAGACTTGAACCCCTGACCTTTCAACTAGTAAACTTAGAGCATTAACCATTTAAACCACCACTGCCCTTTATGCAGATATACAGCATGTGGAGTTTCATGACGCTGTTGTTGCACTTTGTATAGATATATTAATGTATACAGCACATTAATATTAACCCGTGATCCGCCTTTCAGCTGGATCTAGTGTCCGAGGGAACATTCTCTGCCGATCAGAATCAGGAAAAGTATATTGTGTGGAATAAAGTACTGTGTTCCAGCTCCAGCGTGTACCTCTGGTCCTCTTTCCCAAGTAGAGACAGGATACGGAGCAGCTGAATCTGGAGCCATGGAGCAGGGACACCATGGTAGTTAAAGTCCTGCGGCAGCTTCCCTCCAACCACCTGCCTCAAGATGGTCACAAAGCTGCTTGTCAGCTCCTTGTAACTGTCAGGGTTCTCCTGAGAATGAAACAGTGAGGGAAGAGCAAATAGGTGACTCATTATATGCTTAATGAAAAGCTGCGACACGTGACATTAAGAGTTTTCTTTAAATGTGAAGGAGGAGAGACCTTGATCATGCGTAGATAGATGTGTAAAGAGCACATCATGACTCCTGGGTCTTTGTCGCACAAGGCTTTGCGAAACTTGCCGTGAATGTGCTGCACTTGATTCGGAGCGATCAGGTAGAACTTGTACAGAGCGAGCACTGCTTTCCGTCGAATGATTTCCCTAAAAACAAGCAGGCCACATGAGTAAGGAAACACCCTTCTCACAGTGTGATGCAGTGTCGGTTATTTCGGGATCTTACTTTTGATGAGACAGCTTCTCTTCTACGAGTGGCAGAATGGACGGTATCATGTCTTTGGGAAATATCTGACTTACAACAGTCAGGGCCATGCAGACCTCAATGAGGTTAGTGCTTTGAAGATCCTGTGAAGACAAGTTGTGCTTAAAAAAAAAATCCTAATTTATAAATGTACTTATACAGATGACCAGCTTACACACTAGAACTGGGCAACAGGAAAAATTGCATTACGACATACTTTTCTATAACTCGTGATGTATTATGGGTAGCTTTAGGACTGTTCTTTTCATATCAATGATAAAATCTGATTTGATGCATCATGTTAAAATTCATGTTAAAATTCTGCATATTTTATAATTGTCCAGAATGTTTCACAGGCTTCTCTATCGGTTTTGAATTAGTTTTTTATTTTTTCCAATCAAAATATATTTTTTAAAGATGGCAGTTAGCAAAATTAAAGAATTACTGCATGGTATTTTGGTGGTATTTTACATTATGTTACATGCTTACAGGACCATGTTATGCTTAAATAGACCTCACAGGGAGCTTTTAATCAACACAAAAATGATGTGGTCGTTTTAGCTGTGCCCTGTTACTGCTCGTTATGTTTCATTATTTTCCCAGGTCCTCAGGACAGATGCTTTGTTTATTGAATCCACAATAGATCATTACTTATACATAAATTGAATTTTAAGATATAGTGATCCTGCAGTTTTTTTTTTATTATAATATTAAATCTGGTAGCTACAGTACCGTGAAAAAAGTAATGTAATCCTAATAATATAAAGATAACCCAAGTAAATACAACAACAAAATGCAGTTTTTAAATGATGATTTCATTCATTAAGAGGGGGGAAAATGCTGTCAAAACCCACCTGGCCCTGTGTAAAAAAAAGTATTTTAGGGAATACTGGTCTGGAAAATTGTATATAACAGGCCAGGAAGATAAAGGAGAATGAGATTAACAGTGTTGACTGATAGTACTTACTGTAGTTAGTAAACTAGTAACCAGTGTAAGGATATATTTAGTGACAACAAAGAAGTTGTAGTTAAGAGCAGATACAGACATTCCCCATGGAATGTAGGGAATGCAATAAATCATACACACCTTCAATACTGTATTGACCAGCAGTAACAGCAGTTCATGACTCTCATTAAGAAACAGCGACACTGCAAGGTAACCTGGGATTGCATGAAAACAAGAAACAAATACTCAGTATCTGCAAGCATCCTGATCATCATTAGTGCCTTATTGAAATAACATACCAACTCTCTTCTCCAGTACGGTGCCCTGCTGAGCCAGTTTGATGGCATGGATGTGAGCAAAAGAGGCTTCATACCCGAGCATCTCACAATACATGGCTCTCACCATCAGTTCCCTCATCTGTCTCTGAACAGAAAAAAAAAAATACACTAATTAAAAAAAATTAAATTAAATTAAAACACACACACACACACACACACACACACACACACACACACACAGATCAGCCGTGACATTATTCACTAATACTTTCCCCAACAGTGTTTGACTGATGGTCCTTGGTTAGTAACCTAGTAACCAGTGTAAGGATCCAATGACGGAAACTTCGAAGCATTTTTGTAAGTCGCTATGGATAGGAGTGTTGAATACTTAATACTCAAATACTTAAATGTAAATGTAATGCACATTATGACCACCTACCTAATACTGTGTAGGTCTTCTTTTAGAGCTAGCATTAACATTTTCCGCAATTTGAGCTACAGTAGCTCTTGTATTTCCCAAACCACTGCAGACCGACAACATCCGACAAGAGCTGTGACCCAGTCCTCTAGCCAGTACACTCTGGCGCTTCTCACAGTAGCTACATTTTCATTATTTCGTTACAATGGCAGCTAGCAGTGGGTGGTATATATTAGGCAGCAAGTGAATCGTTTTTTTCCCCTTAAATTGATGTGCTGGAAGCAGAAAACATTGGCAAGCGTAAGGATTTGAGTGACTTTGACGTAAGGGCAGATTGTGATGGGTAGAGCTTTGAGTCAGAGCAGCATCAAAACTGCAGCTCCTGTGGGATGTTCCCGGTCTTGTAATGGTAGTCAAGGCTCACTGATTCACATTGCGAGCAAAAGCTGGCCCGTGCGCAGTAGACCGATCCAATAGAGGACCTATTATAGCTCAAATTGATGAAAGGGTTTATGCTGGTTGTGAGAGAAAGATGTCAGAACACACAGTGCATCACTGCTATGGTGACAAAGGGGGGACCTAATGTACTCAATACTAGGCTGATCAGTTTATATACACTTTTATTTATAACAAGAAGGCTAGAATGTAAAATCAGGTCTACCATTGTGGTATTAGGTGACGAGATCTGCTCTTTAATAGCAGCCAGCTCTTTAGTGATGAGCCTCTCTTCTTCCTGAAGTATAAAAAAAAATGCTGATTTAGCACTTCATTAAAACAGATCACAGAAGCTCAAGCAATCATAAAGCATTGACAGGGTGAGGGAGAGAGGTGTGATGGTCGTGTGATGGTGAGCACTCACATTTTTGGATGTCAGTTCAGTGATGCTTCTGACCAACTGCCCTAATTTGGAGGTGGCTGAAAGTTTGGAGGCTCCAGGCTGAGGGTCCAGAGACAGCAGACTCGGCAGAGCACTGAGGGTCTTCTCAACAACATCACTCATTGCAGCTCGCAAAGGCACAGATTACAAACCAGCCCTGCTCTTTCGGGCACTTCTTTCTCTCGGACACCAGCTGCACAAGCGTCCTGTCTAACAACACAAACAGCTTAAACACGAACATAAAGGAGCTGGACGCTGAAAAACGAGAAATGTTTACACCACTGAAACTAGCCGCTGGTTCAATCCCAAACACCACCAGGTTCCTTAATAGGGTGCACTATGTAGGGTTTAAAGCAAGTAACTAATATTCCCTCCGTCTAGTGCACTAGAGATATATTTGGAACTCAGCCCAGTTTTGACAGCAAGAACGCAGTGTCATATCCTGTCCCTTCTTCTTCTCGTGTTGTGTGGTAAAGTTAAGTAATGCGGTTTATACCGCCATCTGCTGGGTGAAATCATTCATCACGGCATGCGGCTCATTATTTACCATCTTGACGTCTTCAAATCGACAAGGTAAGTGATACTAGTGAGCGTAAATTTGAATTAAAGAGCATTAACCCAGAGCATTACTTTTTTGTTATTATATATTTTCAAGAATTTCTCTCCTTTTAAGAATTAAGACTTAATGGTGTAAAATGTGACATGACAATAAACCTGAATCTGAATATGATAATATTTTTGTTTTCAAGTGTAGTTCTAAAAATGCTCCAATACACATTATATGTATTTCCACTAACTAATATTACATATATATACTGTATACTATGAAAAAAAAAACAGACTCATTACAAATTTCTCGATATGTAAAAGCCATTTATTTATCTTTAATGTTGAGACTATTATTATTGTGGACAAATATTATATATACATTTCGCTACAGTAGTAACCGTTCCTATAGTGCAAGTATTACTTCAGATCAATATATGTCAAAGAGCACATGATAGCGGATGACAGAAGGGATTGTTTGCATATTATATTAACAATCTGCAAAAAATGAGAAAAAATCTCTGTTCTTTCAGCTGGCTGCTTTGCTATTTTAGACTCGAATCTAAAATTGTAAATGAACACACAAGTCTCCTACAAAGAACCACAGAGCAGTAAATGCAGTTCATCTCTCCTCTTTTAAAGATACTGTATATCACAAGACAGATACATTTTTCTATTTAGATATGTTTAATAAACTATCCTCTATATGTTTTTTTTTTCTTTTTCTGCGCATAAATCTAACAAAATGGCTAATTACAATACAGGAGTTTGTAAGAAGTGGGCTGGTTTTTCGTATAGAGTTGGTGGATATGAAGTGTCATAAAGCAAATACCTCCATGACTTTCCTTGCCTTTGTAAATATGATTAAACAAAAAGTAATATCCATGTTCATTTAAAAATGCCAACTGTCTCTTTAAATTATACATATAACTTATTAATTAGCTTATTAATTAAATGATTCCAGTTAAGCACTGACTCATTTATTCAGTCATATTTGAGGATCAGGTGACACATGAAGTAGTGTGAAATCATACCCCGTAATTTATATCCTTGTTCGCAGATTGCATGCACTTCATGTATTAATGAGAAATATTTTACGGATAAACAGCTCATAATATATGATTTCAGACACAGCTAGTGTTTCTGGACAAGTTCTCATCCTGTATTTATAATAATCATACAATAATAATAATAATTTTAAAAAAACTAAATAACATTGTGCTCTTTTCTGTAATACTACATTGTCTCTTAGAACCCTGTTCTACTCTACTGTGCATTTCTTATAAATCCAACACTTTAAGTTAATAGTTAATAATTGTTCTAGTGGATGTTGCTGTCGATGTCAGTGCCACAGAGGACTGAGCAGGCGATTCAAGCTGCTGTTCAAGCCCAGACCTGCAAAAGGAGAGTGTCAAAACACATCAAAATTAATATATAAACATACTGTTTTTCTATCAAAGATTTCCGAAGTTGTAAGAAGACTGGCATATTTGACTATAATGACTAGATGTTTTTTTGGACTAAATTTAATCCCACCTCACTAACAATGAGTTGTTGTGAATGAATGAAAGAATACATCTGAACCATGGAAATAATGCTCCAGTGTTCTAGATTTTTTTTTCTTCCTATTTAAATGTTCGTTTGCTTTCAGTTCAGTGATGACATTAAGTAAAACATCTCACCCGTAAAGTGTGGTCCCAGGACCCCGAGCAGAAGGCTGTCCCGTCTGGAGAGACACGAAGGGTACTGACTCTGTTCTCATGTCCGAACAAAATGGATACACGGGTTCCCTTTAGTACGTCCCACACATTGATGGTGTAATCGTTGTAGCCACCAAACAGTAGCCTGCCTGCAAGACACCATAAACAGTACATACATGTGAGGTTATAGAGAATGAGAGAGGGGGGGGGTTGTGGCGGGGTATGGTAACACCAGAACACTGGAACACATCAATGCATTGAACAATCTGGGAATATGTAGTACAATCTAAACAAAAAGCATTAGACAAAAAGGATTTGTCTTTGTCTACAACTGCTTAATGCGACAGTGTAAAAGGCAGCACGCAGCACTCACCACTGAGAGAGAAGTCTACACTGGATGCCCCAAATATAATACTTTCTTTGGAATAAATGGCCACTTCTCTGTCGGCCCTCAGGTCGTAAAGACGGCACTGATGAAAACAAATCGGTTTGATTAAAGAGCAATACCATATTTGCTGTCAGAATTATTGTTTCCTTATATTACCATTTTGGTCATAAATTTGTTTGATATATATTTTCTGCAGATTATTCAAGGGTTGTTCAAATCAAACTGGGACTTTCGATTGTGCAGAATAACAGAACATGTTTATGAGTAGGGACAGGTATCACCAGGGATACAATATCATCATGATACCTAGGTGCTGATTTGATTTGTGTATGTGATTTTGTAAGTATCACGATTTTATGCTAATTTTAAATGTTTTCAGATTTTGTTACAATTCTAAACAAACTTACACACGTGGACAAAATTGTTGGTACCCTTCTGTCAATGAAAGAAAAACTCAATGGTCACAGAAATAATTTTAATCTGACAAAAGTAATAATAAATAAGAATTCTATGAATGTTAACCAATGAAAGTCAGACATTGCTTTTCAACCATGCTTCAACGGAATTATTTAAAAAAATGAACTCATGGAACAGGCCTGGAGAAAAATGATGGTACCCCTAACTTAATAGTTTGTTGCACAACCTTTTGAGGCAATCACTGCAATCAAACGATTCCTGTAACTGTCAATGAGACTTCTGCACCTCTCTGCAGGTATTTTGGCCCACTCCTCATGAGCAAGCTGCTCCAGTTGTTTCCGGTTTGAAGGGTGCCTTTTCCAGACAGCATGTTTCAGCTCCTTCCAAAGATGCTCAATAGGATTGAGGTCAGGGCTCATAGAAGGCCACTTTAGAATAGGCCAATGTTTTCCTCTTAGCCATTCTTGGGTGTTTTTAGCTGTGTGTTTTGGCTCATTGTCCTGTTGCAAGACCCATGACCTGCGACTGAGACCCAGCTTTCTGACACTGGCCAGCACATTTCTCTCTAGAATCCCTTGATAGTCTTGAGATTTCATTGTACCCTGCACAGATTCAAGACACCCTGTGCCAGATGCAGCAAAGCAGCCCCAGAACATAACAGAGCCTCCTCCATGTTTCACAGTAGGGACAGTGTTCTTTTCTTGAAATGCTTAATTTTTCCATCTGTGAACATAGAGCTGATGTGCCTTGGCAAAAAGTTCCATAGGAACATC
The DNA here is from genome assembly GCA_013621035.1 of Clarias magur. Lineage (NCBI taxonomy): Eukaryota > Metazoa > Chordata > Actinopteri > Siluriformes > Clariidae > Clarias > Clarias magur. The sequence goes on along the minus strand of QNUK01000014.1, from coordinate 1,872,232 downwards.
TGTCCATAGGACATTCTCCCAGAAGCTTTGTGTCTTGTCAACATGTAGTTTGGCATATTCCAGTCTGGCTTTTTTATGATTTGTGTTCAACAATGGTGTCCTCCTTGGTCGTCTCCCATGTAGTCCACTTTGGCTGAAACAACGACGGATGGTGCGATCTGACACTGATGTTCCTTGAGCATGAAGTTCACCTTGTATCTCTTTAGAAGTCTTCCTGGGCTCTTTTGTTACCATTGGGATTATCCGTCTCTTTGATTTGTCATGAATTTTCCTCGTGCGGCCACATCCAGGGAGGTTGGCTACAGTCCCATGGATCTTAAATTTTTTTTGATGTATCAAGAGCCGCGGTATCCTGGGTAATGTCAGCATACCACCAAGAAGGACGAACCACATCCAACAGGAGTAACTGTGGACGCAAGAGAAAGCTGTCTGAAAGGGATGTCGGAGTGCTACCCCAGGTTGTATCCAAAAAACCTAAAACCACAGCTGCCCAACTCACTGCAGAATTAAATGTGCACCTCAACTCTCCTGTTTCCACCAAAACTGTTCATGGGGAGCTCCACAGGGTCAATGTACATAGCCGGGCTGCTATAGCCAAACCTTTGGTAACTCGTGCCAATGCCAAACGTCTGTTTCAGTGGTGCGAGCAGCAAAAATCTTGGACTGTGGACAATGTGAAACATGTATTGTTCTCTAATGAGTCCACCTTCACTGTCTTTCCCACATACGGGAGAGTTACAGTGTGGAGAAGCCCTACCACCCAGACTGTTGCATGCCCACAGTGAAGCATAGGGGTGGATCAGTGATGGTTTGGGCTGCAATATCATGGCATTCCCAATACTTGTGCTAGATGGGCGCGTCACTGCCAAGGACTACCGAACCATTCTGGAGGACCATGTGCACCCAGTGGTTCAAACATTGTATCCTGAAGGCGGTGCCGTGTATCAGGATGATAATGCACCATACACACAGCAAGACTGGTGACAGTGGTTTGATAACATGAAAGTGAAGTTGAACATCTCCCATGGCCTGCACAGTCACCAGATCTAAATATTATTGAGCCACTTTGGGGTGTTTTGGAGGAGCGAGTCAGGAAACGTTTTCCTCCACCAGCATCACAAAGTGAACTGGACACTATTCTGCAAGAAAAATGGCTCAAAATCCCTCTGGCCACTGTGCAGGACTTGTGTCTGTCATTCCCAAGATGAACTGATGTTGTATTGGCCACATAAGTAAGCCCTACACCATACTAATGAATTATTGTGGTCTAAAACCAGGCGTTTCAGTTTCATTGTACAACCCCTGTATATATTGATTTTGTAGATAATGTGCCAATACAAAAAAATTGCAATATACCACTGAATCACCACTGAATTTCTTTTGTATCAATCTCTAGTTATAAGAGTAAAAACTTTATTTCTCTATATAATTTTCTGCTACACTAATGCACTTTTACTAGTGCTTGTATACCATTAAGGTAGAAAGTTTTTTTAGTCCTTGACTGGACTGCCTGCTTCACATTGGTCACACCTTCCTTAAAATGTTTGCACCATTCAAATGTTGCGGGTTCGTGTCTCATCACCATACTGTGTTTGAAGTATGTGAATGTCAATCGGTTTTACGCCTTCATTCACAAGAAGGTTTATCACAAGTCCCGGTTTGACTTGATTTTGGGGTTATCATAGAAAACACAGAAACTCACAGTAGCATCGTCTGAGCCAGAGGCAAATGCATCCCCACTCGGATAGTACCTAGAAAAACGCAAACATATAGGAGGACAATAAAGAATGAAGCTTTTAAAGCTTTTAAAATGTAGCAGCAACATGATTACTTTTCTTCACAATGTCACGAAGGTGTGGTATCCTAATGGATAGCTCAAATGTCTGATAAAATAGTGTGTTAGAAGGTGAACTCACCGCACACTGTTAATATCTGACTCATGGGTCTCAAAAGACTGGATGCACTGTCCTGAGCGCATGTCCCATACGTTTGCCTTCTTATCACAGCCCTGTCATATTGGAATGAAAGTAAAGCAAGGTCACAATACAATAACAATAGTACTTTTGAGAAAAGGAAGATAGAGAGAGAGAGGGAGAGAGAGATGATGTGTTTCTAATGTATTTTGGAAATCTAACCCCAGAGACAAAGGTGTTGCCGGTCTCAGAGGGAGCGAGGTCCAGGCAAAGTACATCAGCTGCATGACCGTGGAAACTCTGCAGCAGCTGCCCGCTTTCCACATCCCACAATGCACATGTTCCATCCCCACTCGAGGTCAGGATCTGAAATAAACAGCCATAGTGATTACCTACCTCATAAAACCTTGAATAATACAGATGCGACAAATATGAATCTCCGTAGAGAGGTTATACTGTTTAATCCAGTGGTTCTCAAATCCATTATTAGACATTGTCTAGTACAGTTGAGTGTTTTCCGTGCTCTACCGCATCCACTTCAGGATGTTAGCTGATTAGTTAAATCAGGTGTGCTGGAACCTGGGAAAATACTGAAATATGCATTGTTGAGAATCACTGGTTTAATCCAGCAAGTTTACGGTGCATGAAATAAGATCTACAGATTCCTGTAAGTTTTAGTGCTCAATTAAAAACTAAAGCGCAATTATGGTGGACCTGCATATCCGAGTTGGTGAAGCTGCAGGCAGATAAGTAATTGGTGTGCATTGCCACAGACTTCTTTTTCGCCGCCAGGTTCTCGTTCTTATCCAGGGATAGTGGGTACACAGAACACTTGTTGTCAAGACCACTGTAAATCACAAAATCATTCGCTTCAGAAAGATATACGACTTGAAACATAAAGATAACTTCGTTACTTATCTTCACAATAATGGCCCTGCTGGAACATTAACAGTTTCAATACATTTATTAATCTAAAACTTTACTTATGTCTAAAATATCAACTATATCATTCATTTGGATTTCTTTGCAAAAAGCCATTAACATACAGGTTGATGTTCTTACCCACAAGCTACTGCACATCCAGACGGCGCGTACGCACAAGCCATCACCCATGTACACGGCATGGTCACTGCATGTTCCTATGGGGCAAAAACAGAAATAAGCAGCTGAACATCTAGGGTTGTAAAAATATCTGTCCTAAATGTAAGTCTAAGTCTATTTTTAAAACCTAGTTACCAAACTGCTCAGAGATACAATTCCTAAGATATACTGTAAGTAAGATAAAAGACTGAACTAACATTATTCTTACACTAATGAAACAGGATTACATTTTGACTAGGTCAACGTATAACAATATCATAATATTCATCATATAATATTTTATAATTTTATATTTATGGTTGATTGATGAATAAAGGTATTATAAATAAATATACTGTATATACAGTATATATTACTACAGTCTCTGATATAAAAAAATATTAATTAATATTGAATTGAAACAATTGAATTAATATACCTTGTTGGTTGTAAATGCATCCCAAACGATCACCTTTCCATCCTAGAGGACAAAGTGCAAGTGTATAGAACTCGTTAAAAAAGCATCCGTGTAATAAATATAAAAGGTCATTTTGTTTGCAGAAATGATTGATCACGGACAGCTCTCAGCAGTCAGCAAATAACCTGCTGATAATGACACTTCCTGTGGAGCAAGATTCCTAAATGGCTTCCTGTGGGACCCTATAGTGCACTACATAGGGTGTAGAAGCCGTTAATGTGAAGTGTAGAATACCGTATGACGAGTAAGACGTTAGAATAGGATTTATTAATTTTACCTGAGATGAGCTCACAATTCTCCTCTTGTCTTTACACCAGTCCATGCAAAGCACTTTATTTCCATGTCCTTTCAGAGTTCTCCTGGTTTTCATGACGAACTGGCCGAGAGACTCCACCTTCTCCGCCACCTGGTGCACTGGGTAAGGAAGCAGATGCTTAATAGGCTATATTTTACTCTTCCCTTATTAGAAGTGTGCTTGACAGCCTGGTGTAAAAAAAAAATTTATGTTCTATTTAGACTTAACTGTCACTAAAAACTCTCTACTAAGCTTAGAAAAATAATATGTACAGTATAAAGAGGGGACAGACATATTCTGTGACCAACCTTTTGCAAGGCTTCAGATAATGGGACATCCACAGTTAGAGTACCTAAGTGGCCTTTTTATGACTAGGTTCTTTCAGGTTTGCTAATAAGAGGGCTGAAGATTTAGTCTATATTTACCCATTACTCATTAAAAGAAGTCACTTGAAATGATTGACTTGGCTTGATGAGCTGGACGAGTTCAATCGGTTCTGACAATATTTGGAAAATATGGTAAATAGTTGGGGGCATAAACTTTACTTGGCCATGATGTTAGAAAAGGAGTTAAGGATTTTTTTCTTCCTTTAACCAGGTAAATGGGATTAAGTAACAGGGTTGCACATAAACTGTTGGATACAGCTTAAATGTAGGCGGTACCTTAATCATTCAAATTAACTTATTCAATTTGAAATGGAATACCCAGCCACACAAATTGACTGTACAAAAAAAGGGAAATAATGCTTGATTGTACAATGATGCACAATGATTGTGAACAGAAAAAATCCTGTTGAAATTGTTGACTAATGTTTTTTGGTATTAAGAAAAAAAAAAAAAAACAAAGCACTGTGCAAATGCAAATAAATGCTATAAATAAATGATCCACCAAAATAATTAAATGAAATGTTTCTACTTCATAAAATATGGTATATAGAACAGTAAAACAGTAGTCTCAGGAACAACTTGTGGAGGTTAATTTATGCATATTTGTTGGGAGGGTTTTTCTTGCTTCTTGAATTATTTATTTATTTATTTTTGCAGCAAAACTAACTTAGAACTAACAAACATAATTTTTTGTCAGAAAAGTAATGTATGGAAATATAAAACCCACCATGTACTGTAAATTTAATACAAACATAGACGAGGTGAGATTACAACCCAGCTCTGGAGATATAACGGCGTGCTCCCGATAACTGAAAATAGTCATTTAAATAATTTATTTGTCATTTGCCTAAGACTTTTGCACAGCACTGTACACATTTTAAATAATAGATTGGGACTTTATAAAAGAATTAGCAGTTGAAACATATACAGTACTGGATTATAAGATTTTTCTAAAACTATGAAATAACACATACTGTATTGCATTCGGTAATTAAGTAACAACAACAACAACAACGACAGTCAGTTACTAAGTTAATACATAAAGGCCAGCTGTTCTGGAATAGTTCTTGCTAGAACAGTGTTGTCAAGTGCATTTCGAAAACCCATCAAGCACCATGATGAAACTGGCTCTCATGAAGACCTTCCCAGGAAAAGACTACCAAGAACTACCTCTACTGCAGAGGAGATGTTCATTTACAGTCTCCAGCCTCAAAAATGACTTATCAGAGCATATATATATACAGTATATATAGAGTACATATAGACACACTGTACATACTGTAACTATAGTGCTGTGCATTTTGATTGATCTTGGGACAAAAAAGGCAGGAAAGTCATCAAAGGTAAACACATCCATTAATCTACAACAGAAAATAAGGGGAACAGAAAATAAGGGGAACAGATCCCTCATTACTCACTCGAGCACTCTGTACTGTACAGAACACAAGACTAGAGCATGCAACCAGTAGTAGAGACCCCGCGCGCCTTATTAGAACCCCTCATGCTGTAATGTCGAGTCTTAGACGCGTTATGACTCAGTGGAGCTCGTGCTCCGTGTACTGTAAACAGGCGCTATAAATAACTCTCAGCATCAGCACCGTGGCCTGGAATCAAAACGGCGCTTTCCCCCATCAAAACAGTTTTCTCACAATTGACTTGTTTTTCATTTTCGACGCAATAAACGCGAGAGGCCTGAGGTATCCGGTGTCGGGGGGGTTTTAAAGGGCGGCTTGTCTTCGTACTCACACTCCACATCGTGCAGTTTGGCCCGCTCCTCCTCCAGCTTCGTCTTCAGCGTCTCGGACTCGCATTTCAGCTTCGCGATGGTCTCACTCGGCTGCACCTCCTGAGCAGCCATCTTCTCTCAGCTCCCGGATATAAGATGTTCACCCGAGCAGCGCGACGTGTCGGGTTTAGTATCAGTATTGGTGTTGTTATTCAGGATTCTTTTCTTCTTCTTTTTTTTTTTTCTCCCCCGAACGGGATGAAGACAGCCTTATGAATGCTAGAGCGCGAGCGGCGGATGATATGACGTCACGGAAAGGATGCCCTGTCTCCAGCATCCTGTGAGGCGCTCGAGCTCGCCTTAACGCCCAGAATAAATCAATAGTACTACACTGAGAGCACTGACAGAGCCGCCCTTCCTCCACAAACCATGACTCTGATTCACCTGATTGACAAGCAGCGTATGCGTTTCACACACACACACACACACACACACACGCAAAAACTAGATGCACGGACAATCATAGTTTTATGATAAAATGTAATATGCACCATAATTTCTTGAAACTTGAAACTGTCCCAAATGGCTAAGAATCTTGATGTTTATAGTATAAAGGTAAAACATCAGTGAAGTCACAACCTGGTCAACCTGGGAAATTTTGTTGTTTAAAAATCTGATCTGGCAGCACAGTGGCTTAGTGGTCAGCACAGTTGCATTGCATCTCCAGGGTCCGGGTTCTATTCCCGCCTCTGGTCTGTGTGTGTGCAGTTTGCATGTTTCCTCTGGGTACTCTGTTTTTTTCCCACACTCCAAAGACAGGCAAGCAGGCATGTACCTAGGTTCCCAAATTGCAAATTGAGCATGTGTATGTGTGTGCATGCCATGCAATAGATTGGCACGCCATCCGTGGTGTACCCTACTTCATGCCCTAAGTCTCCTGGAATAGGCTCCAGGCCCCATGCAAACGTGTATACAGGATAAAGCGGTATAGATGATGAGTGACTGAGAAAAAAAATTTGTTCTTAAAGGCGCCAAAGAAAAGTTACCAAAGAGTTAAAAAAAAAACCCTACAAGCTCATAATTTTTATACATTCTTATGGGTACATTTTATGATATAACTATGGGTTTCTCTTATTGCAGGTAAGAAAGCGATTCAAGCAGTAAGAGACAATTTATTTCATACAATGTGTAAATAATCAAAAAAAAAATTTGTTTATAAATAAAGTCTAAAACCTTTATGTGGTTCAAAATGGTTCAAGTAAATACGTAATACATGATAGATAAGACACTATATGGACCGTGTAGCATTACAATTTTCCTTAAGTAGAACTAAGACCACCTTGTTCCAGCATGGCAATGACACTGTGCACAAAGTAAGCTTTCCGAAAGCATGGTTTGACAAGTTTGGAGTGGAAAAACCAGGGTAAATCCCCAAACCATGCTCCAAAATTTTGTGAAAAACCTTCACAAAAGACTGTAGACTGGATGACTAAATCTGGAATGGGATGTTCAACAAGCACATAAAGGTGTAATGCTCAGGTGTCCACAAACCTTTGCCAATATAGTGTACATTTTGTTCATTTATGAGCAAATTTGCTGCTGGAAACGTTTCATAAAAATAATTATATATATAATTATAATATATAAACAAGGATATGTCAAAAAGTTAGCAAAAAAATCATGTGTAACATTTTACGTTACATGGCATATGAGTCTAAAAGTCTAAATGAGTCTAAAGTAATATAAAACCAACATTTTCAAGCGTGAATCAAATATAGTGATTATCTCATAGGAAGCATTGTTGATTGCTGATGAAGGTTGATGCTGAAAGTCAGTCCAAGGTCTATGCCAGGGCTCACAGACGGGTTACAAAGTTCAGGTGAAGGCTGTTGGGCACCTGCAGGAGCTCCAGAGCTTGTGTGGAGGAAGAGAAAGGGAAAGTAACCTGGAAGCGATACTGTGCATCCATCATCAACTGAGTCGAGCCCTCCCGCTCCTGAAGCAGTGTCTGTGAGAAAGCAGAAAACCAGAAACAGAAATGGACCAAACAGCCAAGATACGCATCTCATTTACAATCAGTACTAATTACATTAATTCTACACTTATTTTAATAAAATAAATAAATAAATAAATAACTCTAAAAACGATAAGATCACATGATCAGTCAGGATAGGGCATGGAAAAACCTGCCTGAACTTTCCGCACAAAAGACGGTGCAACTCGCTTTTCAAAGTCATCGATGGGAGTGTATGAGTTGAGGATCTTCACAATCTGAAAATGTATAAAGGAAAATTGAGTGAGCAGAAGCAAAAAATCAGTAGTGATGAAGGTGGAGGACTGTGAGGACATTTGCTGCACCTGAACTGGTGAGAGTTCGTGGCATCTCTGTTGGATCTCAGCTGCATCGTCGTCGGTGGTTTTGTTCACCTGCAGGAGCCAGGCAGCCTGGGACAGCGGCCCCAGAGTCTCCATAACACTGTAGCCCTGAAGGCCTTTATCCCTCAGCCACTCTTCCAAATAACTGATATTACACCTGTAAAGTGTTGGTTTGCTTTAAGCATTCATTCTGCTTCACTTGACAATATTTTTCAATATATTAAATTTATGGCAAAAATGTCATGTGAACACCATCCCAAAAATGCAAATTATTAAATATAATACTAAGCAAATGTGCACTGTCTATGAACTGGTACAGGATTATAGTGAAAATAAAATTATTTGGAAAACAAGCTAATAATTGAATCTCTCTCTTCAGTGTTTAACACATGGCAGTTTTAAACACTCGATTCCTTTACAAATGGAAAACAACCAGTATTTTAATTGTAGTCCTACACAGTTATTACCTCCTTGCTAATCCCACTCACCTGATCTGCATGCCCTTGCGGCAGGAGCAGAGGTCCTTGCGGAGGAGGATGCTATTAAGTGAGGTGGATCCAATCAGGTAGAAGAGCTGGCGGAAAGCCTGACCCTGCAGCTGCTCGTCCATGCTCTGCTGTGCCATGCAGCTGTGGAAGTCACTCAGCAGCTGTAAGATGGAGGAGACGCTATAGCACTGGCCCTGACCCTCTCTGAGCCCGTCTTCCAGCACGCTGTTGGAGCGCTTACGGAAACCTGTGGGTTTCATGCTTGAGATTCCCTGCAGGCTCTCGTGCTCCAACATCCCAGGGACTGAAGTGAGAGAAGCCCCAACATGACACAAAAGGATTCATAATTAGACATTAACTATTACAATTAATGTTTTGATAAAAAAATTTGGCAAAGGACCTTAACTGATGTTGCCTGAAATTATAATGTTGGTCTCAGGCCGGTGAAAAAAGAGAACCAGTAACATACCAATCATCGGGAACAGGGAATCCTCCATCACATTGATGAACTGGTGATGGATTTGAATGGCAAGATCGCTGAAGACCTGTCTGTAATCTGAGAGGTCAAAGTTCTGCAAGCAGTTCTTATTCTGCTGAGGTGTATTGTGCTTCATGAACTCCTATCGATAAGAAAACATGGTATTAGCTTTTTAACAATGTTTCTTAGAGGACTTACTGTATAACAGTAACTGCACTTACTTCCTCTCCACTGTACTGCTTGAGGCAGTTCAGCAGATAGTATGTGTTGGAGAGCCAGAACGACAACATCTCAAAGTTTTCCTGATGGTTCTGAAAACAAGAGGACAAACTGAAAACGAGGATCACATCTATTACTACATCTCCTAGTGACTGCAAGTGAGCGAAATGATTATATAAAATGAATGTTACACTCAAAGAAACTATTCATTTATCTTTAAAATATCTGCTCAATGGAAATATATTATTGCCTTTACTATCTTGTTGTTCCCCTGAGGTATAAACATTAGGTTGCACACATGAAAAATCCCCTTGGTAATTTATTACCATGGGGAAAACGTCAAAGAATCTATGAACACAAAAATTACCTACAAAATGATAATGACAAAGTATTCTACTGTATAGCAGTTACTACCTAAGCGGTTACCAGTACTTTTGGAAGGCCCTGCATAAGCTAAGGAGCAATCAGGGGTAGTCTTACCATGGTAACCTGTTTGATTCCATTGATGATGGCTTGCATGAGGGACTTCAGCTTGTCTCCATCATTAAGATAATCAGCATGCCGAATGCACATTAACAGGAGATGAGACACCAACCCAGGGATCATATTTACCACCACGCCCCTTGGCTTCAGCTCTGCAGACCACACATACTCAGACTCCCATCCAACTCACAAAGAATTTTCATTGTTTCTTTATTTTCCATTATTTACATATAACATTATATATATGTAAATTTTTATATTATATTATTTTTATATTATATCCATCTATATACAGAATATACAAATTCAGTTTGTTTGTATGGACGGTGGGGGGTGTTTGACAGAGTCATCGTGTTACAGCGTGTTACAGGCATTCCTCCCCGATTGTAACAGCAGCCAGTGTCGTCTATGATGAAAATAGGTACCTCAGGTCAAGCTCATAGGTACTGAAACCCCGGATCAGACTGCGTAGAGTCTTCAGCAGCAGCGCATACGACAGGCAGAAGTAGAGTCTGCTAAAACATTGCTGGAGCGATTTACCCTCTCTGTCTCTCTCCATGTTGAGCTACACGTGGAACTCCTGAGACATGCACTACCAGTGATAATGCCTCTTCGGCTCTACGCACCTGCCTGAGACATCCTGATGCCCTGATCTCAACTGAACACAACTGAAGTTCCACTTACAGTAATAGCCACGAAGATGACTTTGGATTGCATTGATGCAGTTTTGCTATGATGGCTTATGATGGTAATATGGTTTTAGGACTAAAATTGCCACAAACAGATTCATGTTAGCTAAAATGAATTTCCTGTTCTACATTTGCACATTGACCTGATTAGCACAGTTATAGAATGGATAGATTTATAGTCATGTTATAAAGTCTCACCCTAATTTGCGTAGGGTCTTTTTCTCCCATAAGAGTCAGGTTTCTCTTATGGTTTCTTCCTCAATTCTCCCCAGTGCTCAGTGGGACCAAATCGATAAGACTAAAAAGTGTCTTTTTTATTATTATTGTGCCTTTAATTTTTTTAATAAAGCTACTTTATGACTGTGTCCATTTGTAACAGGGCTACACAAATAAAATCAAACTGAATTGAATTCTGTTTGTCCATACTTGAGACTACGGTGCCTTTTGAGACCGTTTCCCTCAAAACGTTCATAAAGTATAAGATGTATGATGATCAGTATGTAAAATTTTACCTATACACAAACAGCAATGAGCAGAAGTGGAAATTACCGAGAACTAATGTCCGCACAAGCCTGCCTTCATCTTCTTTCTTATACTCCAGCATGCCAAGGTATTCTTTTGGGACAGCTGGTCCGGCTTTCTCGCTGGCTGTTGAGAAAAGAGTTGCCAGATTATTGTAAACGTAAAGCCATCATGTGAGTAGGTCACATCCTATCCTGCCAGCTCTGTACCTTACCCCTCACTGGTGCCTGAAGAGCTTTGATTTGGTCCTGCAGCCTCTTTATGGTTCTGTCTTTTGTGTCCAATTGCTCTTCAAAGTCCTGTGAACAAAAGATATACAGTACATAAAACCTAACGTAACCACTGACGAGACCAGCTACACAAATTTGATGCACAAACACACACCATGTTCTCAGCTGTAAGGCGGGAGGTTTCCTGTCTGAGTTTGTTCTTGGCTTCGTTGTCTGATTGCTGGAGTCTCTTAAGCTGCTCTATCTTCTCCTCCAGCTCCTCCAGCCTCTTCTCCATCTCCTCCTTTTCTCTTTCATTTTCCTTGTTCTTATCCTCCAAAAGCCTGGGAGTAAAAATCCACACACACACACACACACAGACACAAAACGTACTCGTGTACAGGTAGTCACTACCGTGTTTAGGGAAGAAAAAAATGGAAGCATGGCACTAACCTTCTTTGTGAGCTTTCCTCATCAAGCTTACGCTGAAGCTCATTAGATATCCTGGTATTATTGTCTGTCAAACGAGTTGAAAAACAAATTAGCGAGTAATAATGATTGTAATGGGAGCGTTTTCCCTGTGAAGAGCTCACCTGTCATCTCAGTACGTTGTTGCTCTAGATGTGTTTCCAGCTCCTGTCTATGACGCTGTAACTCTGTTACTTGTTGCTTCAGTTCAGGGATCACCTTAAAAACAACACAAGAAAAGGATTTCCTATTTATCAAGGAAGTACAATAGTTTTAATAGATTGTCATTCAAATTATGTTTGTCAGAAGATCAAAACTTATTCGTCCACATTACTCAGTGCTTCTGGCCTTGCTTTCATGGTTCCAACATTGTCCAATCATTCATCTCACCAGATACCCCAGAGTTGAGAATAAAGTATAAAGAATGAAGAACATATAATCACAGATTTACAGTACCATGTTTTCAGCAGTGAGCCGGGCCACCTCCTGTCCAATGCTGTGGTTGATATCACTCTTCTCCTGAAAGAGGGCTTGGAGCTGCTGGTTCTCTCTACTCAGGTGATCATTTTTGAAACTCAGTCCCTCCAGCTTACTTTCATAACCTTCCTTTTGTTCTCGTAAATGAGTCTCCACCAGCCTAACCCAAGAGATGCAAAGTATGAGCATACAAAAACAAACATGAAGTTTCATTCAGAAATTCATTCCTCAAGGAACTGCTTTATTCTGGGCAGAAACACTCCCCTGTCTAACACAAGAAACTCCACACCAATACTGTACCAATAACCCTACCTGCATGTTTTTAGGAAATGGGAGACCAATGAAAAACCTAGAAGAAACTCAGATTTGAGCTGAGGGCTCTGCAAAGGTGAGGCAGTAACTAATAACTGCTGCAATACTGCAGTACTACTTTTAACTAATCCCTTTCTACCACATCTGTAGAGTATACTCAAAGTAAACCTAGTCGTTTCTGTAGACAAAGCGGTGATTGCTGGAGATTTTAATATTCATTTTGACAATCCAGAAGACCCTCTTAGAGCAGCATTTAGGAATAAATCAATGTGTAGTAGGACCCATTCATAAAGCAGGTCACACTTTAGACTTAACAATATTCTTCGGATTAAGTATAAGAAATTTACTTTTTACAATTGCACTGTTTGAAGTTATTTCAGATCACTATCTCGTCTCAATGTATGTCATAGTAATAATGTATGCACAGCTAGTCGTGGCCAAAAGTTTTGAGAATGACACAAATATTAGTTTTCACAAAGTTTGCTGCTAAACTGCTTTTAGATCTTTGTTTCAGTTGTTTTTGTGATGTACTGAAATATAATTACAAGGACTTCATAGGTTTCAAAGACTTTTATCGACAATTACATGACATTTATACAAAGAGTCCGTATTTGCAGTGTTGGCCCTTCTTTTTCAGGACCTCTGCAATTAACTGGGCTGCTCTCAATCAACTTCTGGGCCAAATCCTGACTGATAGCACTGACTGATAGTTTGTCAGAATTAGTGGGTTTTTGTTTGTCCACCCGCCTCTTGAGGATTGACCACAAGTTCTCAATGGGATTAAGATCTGGGGAGTTTCCAGGCCATGGACCCAAAATTTCAACGTTTTGGTCCCCGAGCCACTTAGTTATCACTTTTGCCTTATGGCACGGTGCTCCATCGTGCTGGAAAATGCATTGAGACGATCCTGGCGCTTGCTGGACTTTCTTGGACGCTCTGAAGCCTTCTTAACAAGAATTGAACCTCTTTCCTTGAAGTTGTTGATGATCCTATAAATTGTTGATTTAGATGCAATCTTAGTAGCCACAATATCCTTGCCTGTGAAGCCATTTTTATGCAACGCAATGATGGCTGCATGCGTTTCTTTGCAGGTCACCATGGTTAACAATGAAAGAACAATGATTTCAAGCATCACCCTCCTTTAAACATGTCAAGTCTGCCATTCTAACCCAATCAGCCTGACATAATGATCTCCAGCCTTGTGCTCGTCAACATTCTGACCTGAGTTAACAAGACGATTACTGAAATGATCTCAGCAGGTCCTTTAATGACAGCAATGAAATGCAGTGGAAAGTTTTTTTCGGGTCACTGATCACTCTTCATAACAGTTTGGAGTATATACAAATTGCTATTATAAAAACTTAAACAGCAATTTTTCCAATTTCCAATATTTATGTAATTCTCAAATCTTTTGGCCACGACTGTACATTCACATCAACTACCACACAGAGCTTTATCAGTAATCTCCCAGAGTTACCAACTTTGATTGGATTGCCATCTGACTCCACAGAACTGGATCAGGCGACTGAATATTTAGAGTCGACATTCCGTTATACCTTAGGTAAAGGCTAAAAGGAAATTGATTAGAGATAAGAAACTCGCTCCCTGGTATAATGATCACACGCGCAGTTTAAAACAGACCGCTCGGAAATTAGAACGTAAATTGCATCAAACTAAATTGTTAGTATTTCAAATAGCATGGAAGGAGAGCATCCTGAACTATAGAAAACCTCTTAGTGTAGCTAGATCAACTTATATCTCCACTCTTATAGAAAATATCAAAAATAATCCTTGATTTTTATTTAATAACGTAGCCAACTTAACCAGAAATAAGACCACTGCCGAAATCTCCACAACCACATTGTGCAGTAGTGAGGACTTCATGAACTTCTTTAATAATGAAATTGTAAACATTAGGCATAAAATTAAGGCTTTGAAACCGGCCAATGCAATTGATGCAGATGTTAAACTAACCATGTCAGATTGGAACCTAGAATACTTTACTCCCCTTGAAGAGAATGAACTAATTTCACTCATCCCTTCTGCAAATTCATCAACCAGTATATTAGATCCTATACATTTTCTCAAACAGATAGTGCCAGAAATAACAGAACCCCTGTTAAAAATAATTCTTCACTCAGCATTGGGTATGTTCCAAAATCTTTTAAATTAGAAGTTATTAAACCGATAATTAAGGAGTCTGACCTCGACCCCTGTCAGCTGTCCAATTACAGGCCGATATCAAACCTGCCCTTTGAAAAGATAGTAGCGGAGCAGCATACATGAACTGTATCAGTCAGAATTTAGGCCTCATCACAGCACAGAGACAGCACTCGTTAAAGTAGTAAATGACCGCCTATTGGCCTCTGATCAGGGTTGCGTAACTATGCTTGTGTTACTCAACCTCTGTGCAGCTTTTGACACCATTGATCATAGTATTCTCCTTCACAGATTAGGAAATGTAGTAGGAATTAAGGGAACAGCCCCCTCAGATCCTATTTGACTGATCATTATCGGTATGTAGATTTAAATGGTAAAGTAAAGTAAAAGTAAAGCCTTCATTTTGTCACATATACATTACAGCAGAGTGAAATTCCTTCTTCGCATATCCCAGTGTAACTGGGGTCAGAGCGCAGGGTCAGCCATGGTACAGCACCCCTGGAGCAGTTAGGGTTAAGAGCCTTGCTCAAGGGCCCAACAATGGCAACCTGACTGAGCTGGGAATCGAACCGCCGATCTTCCGATCAGTAACTCAGTGCCTTAGCCCACTGAGCCACCACTGCCCTATAATGGTGATTATTCAGCATGTTCTCTAGTGGAGTTTGGTATTCCACAGGGTTCAGTTTTAGGCCCACTGCTTTTTCCCTTTACATGCTTCCTTTGAACAATATAATCAGTAAGAATTATATTAATTTTCATTGTTATGCTGATGACACACAGTTATACGTCTCAGCCAAACCAGATGAGAAAAAACAGTTTGCTAAAGTTGAGCAATGCATAAAGGATATAAGAGACTGGAAGCTAATTAACTTCCTTCTGCTTAATCCTCATAAGACAGAAGTTCAAGAAAGCAAGCAAGATATTAGATAACACAGTAATTAAAGATGGCTTTTCTGTTCTATCTAGTGCAACAGTAAAAGACCTCAGTGTGATTATAGATTCTAGTCTTTCATTTGAAGCTCATGTAGATATCACCAGGATAGAATTCTTTCACCTCAAAAATATTGCCAATATAAAGAATATATTGTCACTAAATGATGCATAAAAACTAGCTCATGCTTTTATCACCTCAAGGTTGGACTATTGTAACGCCTTACTGTCTGGTTGTTCAACTAAGTGCATAAACAAGCTTCAGTTAGTTGGGAATACAGCATCAAGAGTCCTCACTAGAACCAGAAGATACGAGCACATCACCCCTATCTTATCTTCACTTCATTGGCTGCCTGTGAAATTTCGCATTGATTTTAAAATACTACTTTTGACATATAAAGCATTAAATGGTCTTAGATCTTGTCACATGGATGCCCCGTGTGTCTCTTTGGGATGCGTCCGGTGTCTGGGGACGGTTTCACTCTACCATGAGTTCTGGCCTCGACTGATGTTGACAGCTGATTCTCTGAGAACTTGACTTGGTTGCAGTAGCTCGATAGTTCAGGACTGGAATTTCCTACAAGTCTACCTGAGTCTCCAATAACTACCTGGACACCATATTAACATTAATTAACATCAACTGTTATACTGAACTGCCTGCCACCTAACACACACAGTTAGAATGCAGATCAATTCCTGCTTTCTGGTTCACCTAAATGAGGATGGGTTCCCTGTTCCGGTTCCTCTCAAGGTTTCTTCCTATTGCCATCTCAGGGAGCTTTTCCTTGCCACTGTCGCCCTCGGCTTCCTCATCAGGGACTATGCATACACAGTCACATTCCATACAAACGTAAATAATTCTTTTGATTGTGTAAAGCTGCTTTGTGACAGTGGCAATTGTTAAAAGCGTTATACAAATAAAATTGAATTGAATTGAATTGATTCCTGCCTGGTTTCCTCCACGTACTCAGGTTTCTTCCCACAGTCTAAAGACATGCAGATTAGACTAACTGTTGTTTCAAATTCCCTGTAGTGTGTGACTGCCCTGCAATGGATTAGCACCCCAGTCGGGGTGTAGCGCGCCTTCCCTCCCTAAACCCTGTACAGAATAAGTGGTATAGATACGGTTCATTCTCATGGTAAGGTATGAGTAAGTACTGTAAGTATTATAAAAACAGACATATTAAGACCTTTTATTAAGACCTAACAGTTTAAAAATACATTTAAAATATTATGGATAATCATAAATACACTACCAATATGCTACATTGAGATTGAAAAATGCATTGCACAATTTTATGTTTCTTAAACCTTGTGGCGTTCTGTAACCCATTCAGTGAAAACAGCAGATCCTTTTCATCATCAGCAGCTTCAGTGCCCTCGTTTGTCAACCTGTAATAAAGCCAACTATCAATGCTTTGTATCAAGAGGATTATTAGTTGCATTAGAGGAAAGTAAAAACTCAAACTCAACTCCAGTCCTTAAAACTTGCAGAGTTACAAGGTTTCTTAGATCTAAATACATTTGCTTTAGAACATGAGCTAATGAACAAGATTGTAAGATTCATCCAGTGTGTTAGCAGTAGGGAAAATATTGTTTACAGTTTCTGCTTTAGGGTTAATCTGAATCCTTACAAAGAAGGAGGAGAAAAGGTTTATCATAACCTGAGAATGATGTCCTCTTCTTTTGTCTCCCCCAGAAGTTGTCTAGTAATCATATTCATTTTTGCTGAGAAAATAATAAAAAACAGTCAAGTCTATTGTAATCGATCCTATTCTCCAGCATATATAATATATAAATCACTCATACCACTTCATCCTGTATATCCTAGGAGACTATATATATATATATATATATATATATATATATATATATATATATATATACACACACACACACACACACACTACAGGCAATTTGGGATCACCAATTAAACTAACTGGGGTGTGTGAGGAAACAAGACCGAAGCACATGCAAACTCCATGCACACAGAGGCGGGAATCTAACCCAGACCCTGGGGTTGCAACACAACAGTGCTAACCACTAAGCCACTGTGCTATGTACCTCTAGTCTGCTCAGATTGCTCCCTCATCTTTCTGTTTGCTTCAGTTTTTTCATTCTGGAGGCTGTTGATCTGCTTATGTAACTCTGGAATCACCTAAACAAATTAGAATAAATAGGCACATCAAATTAAGAAAAAAAAGTCATTTTCTTAATATCTACCTTATCTTTCTCAGTATCTACCTTGACGTGTTTGGTGAGCTGACTAAGCTGCTCCTGGAGATCTTTGTTGACCTGTGTGTCCTCCTCAGCCTGAGCCTGTAGCTGGATCTTTTCTTCCCTCAGCCTGCGATTTTCCTCTTTTATGGCTGCAATCTCTTTATCCAAGTCCTCTTTCTGCAGGTCACTGCTGTGTTCTGCGACTCTGGCAATGCATAGTGAGAAATATGCTTTCCTCATAATATACTTCTCGTAAAAATTAAAGAAACAGAGGCATAATGTAGCTTGTAAATATGATGTGATTTGTGAATGTGCTTGTTATTACTTTCGCAGCCTCTCTTCCCTCTCTCGGTCTTCAATTAGCTTTTTCTTTAGTTCCTCGAAATTGTCTGGGGGCAAAACAAAGATACAGTTTGGTCACTGAACTTTAAGTGAAATATACTATTATGACTTAATGTAGGTCTAAGTTGGACTACTTGTAATTTGCTGTATGGAATCTTTAAGTTTCTCCTGAAGAGCCTGATTCTCCTGCTTGACTTTATCCCTTTCTTCTTGAAGCTGAGCAATCACCTTATGGAATAAAATATATGTGAAAATTTCACTGCATGTACTGAATTATGTATCTTTGGTATATTTAAAGAATGCATGTTCTGAATTATGTATAATGTCTATAATTAAAGACCATTCAGGCAAATGTAGTGAATCACATAATCTGTAGCTGTCAGGTCACAGTATCCTACCTGATTGCTTTCCTCCTTGCTTTTCTTCTCTCTCTCTTCTACACATTGCTTCTCATTGGCTGCTTTGCTAAGCTCCATCTCCAGGGACTGCACCCTTTCCAAACCCTGGGCATGAGCATTGGCCAGACTGGTCAGTCTCTCCATTAGACCGCGATTCTCTTTATTCTGAAGAGAACAAAAATGAGCAGTATATGATTGTTTTAATCATATGATATGATTGCTTAAATTGATTATTTCTATTATGTAGCTAAATGTAGCATCCACAGTAAATGCAATATACTGTATAACAAAATTTCCAAAATTTCAGTTACACATTAATAAATAAATAAAAAGCCATTAGATAAAAAATAAATAAATAAAAACAGTAATATGCAAAGTAATTTAACTAAACTAAACATAAACAGCAATAAACGACAGTTCTATTTTTTATGTATAGTTTTGCAAATGCAGTTTCTCAGGAGACTCAACATTACTAACTCACCTGATCCTCTAATTTCTTACGCAGCTGCTGGACTCTGAAAGACAGCTGCACGTTTATGACAAGTCGGCGCATGGTCTGGAAGCGGCGACGCACCAACCAGGCCCGAGCGTACTTCTGTAGAACCAGAGCTTTATGTTCCTCCACCATCTAAGTGAGTGATAAAGACACAAACATACTTCTAACATTAGGTATTTCAAAGCTATTCAAAACTTTTTTACAGATTTGCCTTTCATAAGCAACCTTTTTGTAGCGCTTGCGGGCAATCCATCCCCTGGTATATGCCTGAATAGTGAGTGTAGCCACTAGTACAAGCTGGTAAAGCCGGCGTACAAGATAGCCACGAAAGTGCCTCTGGATGATCACAGCTGCCCAGGCCTGCTTCAGAGCTGCTGCAGTAACTATTCGCCTAGAAGAAACACAAAGCACATGTCAAATGTTGGCCGACTGAACAAACACTGAAATGCTGGTGTTTTTATGCCAATACTGATTACTTGCATGCATTGTACTGCATTTGGCAGACTCTCTTATCAGGAGCGACTTACGTAAGTGCTTTGGAGTTTCCATCAATAATTCCTTACCCTGGATCACGAGGTTACTAACTAGAAGTACCGACAGCCAAACATTTTTTTTTTCCGGAGGAGGAAAGAGGGGATTTAACCCAATAATATGCCACTTGTATCACCTACTATAGTCCAAAGGCACTTGGGTTATATTAGGTGATACCTAATCTCTTAACCAACAGAAATGCTTCATGCTACTGAATCCAGAATGAATAGGGATTTGTTTCTCACTTCGGTAAATAGATTAACTGGATCACTCACTTGATCTGCCTCTTGCCATGGATGTACTGCTGAATGATGATGGCAGCTTGCCTCATGCGCAGATACCTGCGTCTCTGAGTCCAACCCCTCACATGCTTCTGGATGGTAACACATGCAGTGCGCAGGTAATCCAAACGCAGCTTCTCCAGGTACGCCACCTGTCCCGCCCGGAAGAAGATTTTGGTCCTTCCGAACTTGTACTGATTTGAGTCCTGTTGTGATTGAAATTTTAATTGTCAGACATATTGAGTTTATTTTTTCTGCTGTCACCTAGCACCATATAAATATATAAATTTATACGTAATTGCATAATAAATACCTACACTTATTTATTTAATCATTCTGACTATATGCAGAGATGAATTACACATGCATTATGTCCAAACAGTCCAAAAATTGGCATTCAAGTGTAATTATAATTGGCATTCAAGTTATGACATTCAAATTGGCATTCATGTGTAATTTTAGACTGAATAGTACTGATTCTACTGAATACTAATGATTGGAATGAAACGTGATATCAGCACAAAAGAGCTTCAATAGTACGTTCAGTGCCACTGTCTGACAGTTTTATGAAACGACCATACAGTACTGTGCAAAAGTCTAGAGCCACCTCTTATTTCTTCATATTAAATTAAATAGTTACATAACGTAGATTAAATTAAGGAAAAAGGAACAAATATTTTACTGTAATTTGTTTTATTTTTACTTTATATTATGACTGTATTTTATTTTTTAAAATGATGGTAGACTGTCAGTCTCAGACTTGATTCCTCTAAAAATATTTAACAAATAAACACATTTAAAAAAACATGCTTCTGGATAGCTTTGTGAAGGAAGTGCAATGAGAAAAAGAAGTGCTTAAGAGGAATGAAAATGAAGAGCTTCTTACAGGGATGAGCCTCTGCAACACTGTTCTACATGTCTGCTTCTTCTCCCCTAAACTGAGTTCAGCCTGGCTCATCAGAATACTGTAACGGCTGTAGAACTCAATGTACGTCCATCTGCAATGCAACAAGTGGCAATTCAGATTTCAGAAAGTGTATCAGATTGTGTAATTTTGCAAAAGTCTTAAGACTTTGAGAATAAATCCGAAACAGGTGTCGTATTGAGACAGTGAGTGAGATGTGTTTACCGAGATGGGTAGCTCTGAGCACTAATTCGAACAGTCTCTAGTACTCCACAAGCACGCAGCTGTTGCACCACCCGCTTTGAGTCGTACCTGTGGACACAGACGTCGGAAACGTGAAACAAGAAAGCAATTATAGTATAATGTTTCAATTTAGTTGGAAATCCTTACTCAAACGGCAGCTTCTCCTCGTTAGGCTTAATGCAGCGGACATAATGCGGTGTAGTAGCATTAAGAGTTTCCATTAACAGATACAGTGAACTGCGAAACTGGAATGAGAGAGAGAGAGAGGAAACAGTTCTTATTATTAGTTAGAACAGCTTTCACTTTTCACAGTATCTGACTGAATTCAGCAAAGTTCGAATTAACACAGCAGTAGGTTTGACAGCATTAAACTGTAAATTAAACTGTAAATTCTCTCGCAATACACAGACATTAGCTTTTATACTGTGGAAACACAGCAATGCTGCAAAGCCTTTTGATCACGTACCTTATCTCCCACAGTGGTTCTAAGTTGTTTATTGGCCGGTTTGACTCCGGGACGTGCTGCTTTCACTTTGACCCCCTTCGCTGCATGTACAGGATTTTGCTCTTCTTCAGTAAAGAAATCTGCCAAGAGAGGAAACTGACAGCAAAAAGTTTCAAACATCTTCAGCTATGCAAATCTGGGACAGCTTCAAACCAAAAAATATATATACATCTTTTTTTCTTTTTTTTTTTTACTACTCCTTGCAATCAGATGATTCTCTATTTTCCCAGTCATTGCATTTGATTTTATGCATCTGGTTTCTCATGTGCATTGAACTCTGATTTTGACTTTGGCAAATTGGTTGGTACATCTTCTAAATACTATCAATTTTGTCTAGGTTAAATCCATATGTGAAAAGATGTCAAAATGTGGTAAAAAATAGAATTATTCCAGGAGGAAAGTAAAGTAAATATGATTCAACTGAATGCAAAGGTCAGTAAAGAGAGATATTTAACATATTAAAACAGTACATGAAACAGTATAAACCAGTAATAATTACACCGATCAGCCAAGACATTAATAAATAACATTAAAACCTCATGCCACCAAAACAACTGTGGTCACACTGTGGCATGGGATCCTCTAGGTGCTGTGGGGTCTTCATGGATCTGCATGGGCTGTGGTGCACTGTGTTCTGATACTTTTCTATTACGGCCAGTGTTGGCCAGTTTTTGATGATTTGTGCTGCATTGGCCTTTCTGTGGGATAGCACCAGACAGGCTACTGTAGGTCCACACAGGCAGAGATGAGAGCCTTTGATCCTGTCACCAGGTTGGTTACTGGTATATAATTGATAATCAATTTTATTCAATTCACCTGGCAGTTGTGTTAATGTTATGGCTGATCAGTGTGTAATAGTTTTACATTATTCAAAGGATACTTTTTAGAGGTACAAAATACTGGATTCTGGAGCAAGTACTGTAACAGTTGGTACCTTGCTGGCTCTCATTATATCCACCAGCTCTTCATAGAGGGTATCTCTATTCTTCTCCAGGAATCCTTTACACTGATATTCTACCTGGGAATTAAAAGGCGGCCTAAATATCACCTTCATCTACTAACAGTCGACAAAAATGTAGCACCTTCATCATCAGCAAAACAGCCAAGAGGGCGTCGGTATGCCTCCTCACCCGGTCTGCGAAGTGATGGATCACAAACGCCTCATTGGACAGACGAGGCTTCTCAAACATAGGCTTTGAGCTCAGATAGTTATAAAGCTTTTGCAGCCAGTTGTTATCAGTACCCTGAGGAAAC
Organism: Clarias magur; assembly: GCA_013621035.1. Lineage (NCBI taxonomy): Eukaryota > Metazoa > Chordata > Actinopteri > Siluriformes > Clariidae > Clarias > Clarias magur. Next base: position 1,849,369 of record QNUK01000014.1, on the reverse strand, counting down.
TGTAGAGCAAACAGAGCGCTGAAGATGAGGCAATATCAATTCGTATCAAACTGCAGTCAGAACATGATTACTATTTTGGTAGATTTCCTCACCAGACACTCCTCATCCAGCAAATCCAGGATGCCCATTTTGGCTTCGATGAGATCGATGACTGGCTGGTTGTCATAAAAATCAATCAGCGTCCAGGGGATGTCTTCCTTCATGTACTCCTCTTGCTCTAGTTTAAAGACGTGCTAACAGGAAGCAACCAGACAGAAAGGAAAATATCCCTAATTCAGAAAGTAACCCTACAAGGAATTTAAACGCCATACACAGAAAGCGGTGCGGAACATACCAAATTGAACTGATGCTGTAGTTTCTCGTTGGCATAGTTGATGCAAAACTGCTCGAAGCTATTCACATCAAAGGTTTCAAATCTGTAAAGTCCAAAAGACAAAGCAAAATCAGACAATTTCTTATATTTTTATGTATGGTTTAGGAGTAAAGTAATTGATCTCTGTAATTGAGATCTTCAACAGTGTTAAATAGAATCTTGTATCTTGCCCATAGATATCCAGCACTCCAATAAAAGAGTGCTGCTTTCCAGGTACACGCAGGGCCTGGTTAATCCTCTGGATGATGCGGTCGAAAAGGTAAGCGTAAAGATGCTTGGCCAGGGCATCACGGGCATTTATGGCACGTTCCCTTGGCTGCGGTTTGATCACAGTTTCGGATGCCAGGACGATACGCCGATGACATAACCAACGACGCATATTATCTTCTCTGACTTCAAACAGGTCACAGAATACAGCCAGGTGATCGTCACTAAACTAGAAACAGGAGAGAACATTCTGTAATGAATAGCCAGGCCAGGTGGAATGAAATATGCTGTGTGTGCTTTCATTAAAAAAAATGGAAAACTCCATTCAGTATAGATTAAGCCAGAAGTTCACTGTCCCTTACACTAATGGATGACTGGTCAGAGCCGACTGCTTGGATCACCACATTGCCCAAGTGCAAAATCCCTGCCAACATCTTAAACACGTTGCTTTGAAAGTCACTATTCAGTCCTATAGAAGAGAAAGAGATTAGAACAATACTGTGCTACAGTATATAACACATGTGAACAGATCATCAATCATTGAAGAAATAAAACATATTAAGTCACCCAGTAAAGTGAAAGTGCGGCAGGTTTCAGCCATGTCAGCACGATCATCCACCCCTTGGATCTCCGTCTCCCCGCCCATGCAGGTGTAGTTAAAATGGTCTGCGCTCACTGGTGTGTTAGCAATAAAAATACATACTGTATACATCATATACACCATCATACAAGCATCACATACACCAAAAAAAAAGAAAAGAAAATGGTTTTGTGTTGCAATGAGATACTGTACACACTCACATAGTCTCAAGCTTTTAAACTGTGGTTGATCTGCACATGCACACATCTGATAGAAGATGTGATAGTTTCTCTCTTTCTCTGACTGGAGGCAAAACAAAAAATGAATTTTAGAAGATAAAATCTATAATCTGCCAATAGCCTGGCAAGGAATTTATCAGAACTAAGCGATGTGTTACTGTATATCATGAGGTTTTGTTGATGACAGTGATGTGGGGAAAACTACACACACATGCACATTTAAGAGCAAACATGTAGCCAAAGCCATATTTCTTAGGTGTTTTGGACGTGTATACCTCGACTGAGTTCATGCCCATGTTTCCTCCTACTTCCAAACATAAACATAAATTTAGTAACTATTTTGTTCAAATAAACACTATTTTGGTATTGATAGCTCAGTGGTTAGTTAAGGCAACTACTCAGGCCATTTTGAGTTTAGACCCTAGAACAGTCAAGCCCCAGAACTATTAAGTGGGAAACTGCTAAACTTTCAACTTCATAGCTGTATTGATGAAGCCATCTACCAAATTTTACAAATGTTAACTAATCTAAGGCGTCACAGTGGTGTAGTGGTTAGCACTGTCGCCTTGCACCTCCAGGGTCTGGGTTCAATTCCCGTCTCCATGTGCATAGAGTTTGCATGTTCCCCCCGTGCTTGGTGGGTTTCCTCCAGGTACTCTGGTTTCCTCCCACAGTACAGAGACCTGCAGATTAGGCTAACTGGCGTTCCCAAATTGCTCGCAGTGTGTGTATGTGTGTGGACTGCGATGGATTGGCACCCTGGCCAGGGTGTACCCCGCAGCTCATGCCCTAAGTCTCCTGGAATAGACACCAGCTCCCCCCCCCCCGAGACCCTGAATACAGGAAAAAGCAGTTTAGACGATGAGTGAGTGAGTAAACTATTCTAACTGAGTGATGTGTATATTGCAAATTCCTTTTCTACTTCCTTAACAACGATTCCTTAACTTTCCTTAACAACAATCTTTATACCTGTCATATGATCTCTTGTGGTACAGTTTGGCTCAGGTCTATAAAAACCTAAATTAATCTTGACTCATTTTAACAGCAAATAATCTAATAGAGAATACATGGAAGTATTTTTGTAGTATATAATAAACCGTTCACACCAGCTATCCTTGAAAACAATGTGCACCAAAACTTCTTTACCTGAAAAACAACCCTAGACTTTTCTAGAAGATACGTCCTCATGTTAGCACCGATGATCTGGTATCTTTGGTCGAAGCTGATTTCAGTGTACTTCCCAAATCGGCTGCTGTTGTCATTCCTGGTGGTCTTTGCGTTACCTATTGCCTGTAAATGCACAGCAAAAGGGTATGGCAAAGCTTGGCATTATTTATGTAGCTTCGTAAAAGAATATATAATACTGTAAGTGCTTTTGAAGATGGACCACAGTACTTCAGTGATGGGGTTCGATGCTAAAACCTTGTCCTCTACCCGAGCGTTGTTGCTAGATTTGCTGACCATGGCAAAATATCTCATGGCATAGCGAGCAGACACAGTCTTCCCTGCTCCAGACTCCCCACTGACTATGATGGACTGGTTCTTGCTGTTTCTGTAGACTCAAAAAAAGAAAAAAAAAGATTTGGGCCTTGTGTATCAGTTCCATGTCTATATTCCTACGACAAATGACGTTTATAAAATGTACTTAATTCTATATAATGAGTTTAACATCAACATACTAATTTTAAACAATTTCTTCAACTTACATTTTATAAGAGTGGAAATTCTGTTCTTAATTTAAATACATAAATATTATACACATAAATATGTGTATAAATATGTGTATAAACAGCAATTGACAGTACCTGTACATTGTATATTCTAACCTGCATTCACTGTATCTACTATTATTTACAAAAACATATAAATAAACAGTATGGCTAAAACTGTAGAAGCACTCAATGAACATATAGACTCAATTAATTGAACTATTTAAATCCTTACATTTTATGAAATAATTCATATTTATATTTAATCAATATTAATCAACATTTAAAGTAAGTGCATGATGTGTTGTTGGTCTCGAGGTTGTTAAAAGTTTCAAAGTGCAGAATTAATTAAAAAAAGAAATTTCTTAATAAAAAAAGAAATTCAATCTGGACCTCAAACAATAGTGCGCACTAGAGGATCAAGTACATTGGAAATACATGATGACTAATTAAAATCCCTAATGCGGACTGATACTATAGAATGTAATTTTATCATATTTTTATCATATATCATATCTGATGGTGCATGTCAATGTTTCGCCTGAATGCTGGAACACACTTACCTTGCCATCTGTTTATAAGCTTCTTCAGCCACAGCAAATATATGAGGGTCCAGATCCCCCATGTTCTGGCCGGAATAAGCACGGATGACTGCGTCTCCATAAATAGGGAGCTGTTTATACGGATTTACGGCCACTAAGATAATGCCTATGATGCATAATATGAAGGGAGAAAGACATGCATAGATGAAAAATACTGTATAAATATGAAGGGGAAAAAAGGGGAATTAACGAATAGTAATTCAAAGATGATGTTGACAATTTCTGACTCTGTTATTTGTGCATAATAAATAACAAAGACACGTAAGGGATTTCAGGATAATTCCAGTGATTTGTACTTAAGCAAAAATAAAAAGCGCTGAATATCAGCATGGCTGTGATGTGGCCTGCGGCATGGCCTCAAGTGGGATATTGCTTTTATACAACAATTCAACAAACACCTGTTCCTGGGTTTAAAGTGTGTTTTCCTAACCTGTTAGGTCTAGAACAGAAAGGAAATCGCTGTTATTCCAGAAAAACTTTGCTTCTGTGACCGGGACATTGAAATTTTGAAAATCGCGTGTTCCTCCTAGAATATTCCTGAACTGCTAGAGTTGTCCAGATGTTTCTACAATTCTCCTGAACACTCTAGAGCGTTCAAGAAACTTCCAGAACTAGTAAACCCAAAAAATCTTCACACCGGCAAAAATGCCCCTCAGATCGTTTATCCGGACATACCTTCTTCCATCGCCCCAGTACCACACAGCCCCGATCTGCCTGTTCCGACTCCTCCTAGGCGGCATTGGCCATCTTCAGGAGACAGCAGCAAGTCAGATAGTGAGGCAGATACTGGAGATATGGACTACGATTCCGCAGATGAAGTTGGGGATAAAAAGCCGTACTTCCCTAACCAGAAAGACGTGAACGATTTAATTAGGGACCTCAGGCTTATGAAATCGAATGCTGAGCTTCTGATATCCAGGCTCAAACAGTGGAACTTGGTTGATGATAGCGTACAAGTCACGGATCAGAGAAAGCGGCATCAAATATTCTTCAGTCAGCGTGATGGGCTGTGCTTCTGCAACGATGTTGCCGGTCTATTCCAGGCTATAGGTATCGCATGTAATCCTATTGAATGGCGCCTATTCATAGACAGTTCATCCCGGAGCCTCAAAGCCGTGTTGCTTCACAATGCAAAACAACTACCCGTCTCTCCCGATGGCTCACTCTGTGCATCTCAAAGAGGACTACACCAAAATGTCAAAATGTTGCTGAGTGCATTAAAGTATGACGACTACGGATGGGAGGTCATCGGTGACTTCAAAATGGTATCATTCCTCATGGGTCTTCAAGGAGGTTTCACGAAATTTCCTTGTTTCCTCTGTCTCTGGGACAGCCGTGACACTAAGGCGCATTATCGCAAAAAGGACTGGCCACAACGGACCGAGTTTTCTGTTGGGAAGAGCAATGTGAAGTGGGAGCCGCTGATAGAATCTCATAAAGTGCTTATGCCACCGCTGCACATCAAGTTAGGCCTCATTAAGCAATTTGTCACTGCTCTTGACAAGGAGTCAGCAGCATTTAAATACCTCCAAGATCTTTTTCCAAAGCTGTCCGAGGCTAAGGTCAGGGCTGGTATCGTCGTCGGACCACAGATCAAGAAGATCATAGAATGTGAGGATTTCGCAAAGCTGTTGAACAGGACGGAGAGAGCGGCTTGGAGCAGTTTCGTTGCAGTTGTTCATGGCTTCCTAGGTAATCACAAAGCTGAAAACTATGTGGAGTTGGTGCAGACTCTCATAAAGAATTACGCCAAAATGGGATGCAGAATGTCTCTGAAAGTCCATATCCTTGATTCGCATCTCGACAAATTCAAGGAGAACATGGGCGCTTACTCTGAGGAGCAAGGCGAGCGCTTTCATCAAGATATATTGGACTTTGAACGTCGTTACCAAGGACAGTATAACGAAAACATGATGGGAGACTACATTTGGGGGCTACTTTGAGAAAGTGATTCACAGTACAATCGTAAATCTAGAAAATCTATGCATTTCTGAACCTTGTTGAGTGGTTTCCGACTGTGTTTGTCTAGTCCTTGTGCAATTTTTGTTTTTACCTGATCATAATGACGAAAATGAAAAAAAAAATCGTTTATTTTCACAAAAAAAACGAGTTTTCTTCGTGCTGTTGTCATGAAAGCAAAGTTTGTGCTTAATGAAGTCATTTTTTCACATACGTTAGACATAAGCAATTGAAATATAACACTTAGAAACCAGGAACAAAAATTGTGTTACATAGTGAATCAACATACTATGATTTATTTGTTTATTTAACAAGTTACTTTACTGCCAACACATATCCTTCTGCAACTGGTGGAACCAACATCGAGGCGACCAACAGTTAGTGTAATTACCAGGGGTGGAACTAATTTTAAAATCTTCAGGGTACTACAGTACAGTATGTAGCCAAAACGTGAGAGGAATAAACCATGGAGGTGGTGGACAGTCTTGTAGATCTCATAACTTGTATAAACATTTTAAACACACACATATACAGTACATTACAGTATAATATTAAATTAATATAATATACATCATACTATTTTTCCACTTTATTCTGCTTTAGAATATCAGCTACGGTATTTTACAGAGCTCAGTGGTTAAAATCCCAAATAGTTTTTAATGGAAAGCTGGTGCACTTGGGTTCCTCATGCCAAGGAGTGCCCTTGATCAAGGGTATTTTTGTAAGTTGCATGAAGATCTTTAAAATCTCTGCAAACACATTTCACTATATATAAAACTATACAGCCATGCATTTCCAAGCATTTTTGTCATATTCTTCTCAATATCTCTTGTGTTGTTCAGTTTTGTGACTATTCATACTGAAACCTATGAACCACAGCAAACTGTTGAGTCAATGAGCTTTTAATTGCCAGTTCCCATAATCGCTTCTGTGGCTTATCTGCTGTGTGAGCTCATAAAATGATTAAACTCCCCGCTCCTGGGAACAAGAAGCTTATGTAGCTACTGACTTGCTATCCCACCTACCACAATATGTGTAGATTATTTTCGAGTCCACAAATCTGACACGAAGATTGTGAAGTACAGCCGGTTCATGAAGATAGCTCAGAGCCGTTAGGTCATTCTCCCCCACCAGGATGTCTGGGTTACGGAGGGGGGGTAACTGACCGTCCACCTCCACTGGATACTGAAGCTCCTGAGGTACAGAACCAGCCAGAACATCAGTATGATCTGATGAAATTCTCATGTCAGGTTGGTACAGGAAGTGCAACCAGCAATCGCTATCGTGAGAGACTTACTGTATTAAGTGTTCTTTGAATTATACCCTGGCATGAAGAGGATATTTTTACTTACTGTATGTGGAGAAATGTCAGGATGAAATTACTCATGGATTTACATCCAAGCAGCCTTAATGTGTATCTAACATTTGACCACACCAAAAACAAAGATAACCAGTGACTAGGTATATTCAAAGGGTGTGTATGAGCAAATTTAAAGGTGCTGCATTATATTATATTATATTAGTCTGTTATGGATACAATTTTAAAATTTACATTTATAATTTAAATTAAATTAAAATTAAATACCTTAAATAAACGGAATACCACCACCACCGCCTGCGACACTGAACACGATAAGCAGCACAGATAACGGATGAGTGAGAAGAAAAAAAAACCTTTTTCATTTAAAACCTTTTTCTTGAACTTCCTCACTTTATAGATTGTAGTAATGTGTACTCATAGTTGAGTTATTCATAGTTATTTCATATTTATATATATTAATAGACCACCCTGTGCTTCACTACTTAGTTCATGTAGACCATAAATGCTAGTTTAAACATTTTGCTCATTTTAAGAATGTTAGACAACATGCAGCATGTATCCATGCTTACTAAAGACTAATAGTAATCAAAGTAATCAAAGTAATAAAAACAGGTTTTTAAAAAACGTATTAATAGCATAATTATTAAACCAATAATGTTAATCTAAATATGACATTAAAATACAAAATGGAAATACAAATCAAATTTTTATCTTTACAAACTACATGGGCAGAAGTTTGTGGACACCTGATCAAAACACCCATACATGGTCCTTCCCCAAACTATTGGCCTAAACACCTGTCGGATTACCGTTTCCATTCTCAGAACGGGGCTTCGAACCTGTTCCAGCATGACAATACAACTGTGTACAAAGTGAGTTTCATAAAGACATGGTTTGCCAAGCTTGGGGTGGAAGAACTGCACAGATCCCTGACCTTAACCCTATTCACCATCTTATGAGATGAATCAGAATGCTGGTTACACCCCAGACCTCCTGATTTGAAATCAGTGCCTGATCTCACTAAAGCTCTTGCAGCTCAATGAAAATAAATCAGATTTAGAAAAAAAACGAGAAAATCCAATGAGAAGTGTTCACGAAAGAGTGGAGCTCTAAAATGAGAAGAGGAACTAGATATGGGATGAGATGTCCAACATGCTCATATGGGTGTGATGATGAGGTGTTCGTATACTTTTGGCCCTATATAATGTATATAAATCTATGTAAATAGTTCATATCTGTGAAAAGGTATACTGAATGCTTACAGCTCCATCCTCTAGCTGCAGGTGGAGAACTGGCTCTCCAGGTGTGTAGTCTCTCAGGATCTCAGCTGACTTCCACACCTGCTCTGCGTCCGGCACCCATACTCTGTTATACTGCAGTACACGCAGCACTTTTACACACACGCACATTCTGATAACTGATTCAGAAAGTCACTCAAACGCCACCAAAATAGAACGGATTAACAAAAGACCTGCTAGAACTTTCTACCATATGCTGCACCTGAGGAAAGGTTTACTCTACAAGAAACATTATTTAAGTCCACATTTTAAAATAATTGACAAATATTATATATTTTGGTATTACTATTATTACTACAGCAGTTTATTAAACAGCGTGGGGGGAAAATGTTTGAAACTTTTAAACACAACTTCACGCGCTGCGGGACTTCCGCTTCACCCTACCTTAGTGTACAGCTCCGTGAGCGCCATGGCAACAGCGCTCAGTCGCGCGCGGCACTGATTTCACTCATATGTGCGTGTGGCGTTAAAATAATAATACAATTATTTAAAAAAAAGGTAAATCCTCGGGCTTAGGTTACTTTAATTCTCACTTTACTGCAGTCCCGTGCACCTGTCCGGCTGCTGCTCAGTGCTCTCAGGTCCCGTGACGCTGCTTGCTGTAGGGGTGTGTTCAATTTACACAAGGAGGAGGGAGACTACAGGAACAGGATCCGCGCGCGTGCGGGACACAAACATTCCTCTGGCGTCACTTTCTTCACTCGGAGAGCGCGAGCAACATGGCGTCGTGTTGTTCGTTATGATTCTGTTGGGTGTTACTGTAGTTTTTGTGGTGTTGTTTGTGCTAGTATTTGGGATTGTGTTGACTGTTTGTGGTTATATTGGGCCGTTGGTTTTGTGTTCATTGTGGGTATTGTGTTTTTAGTTGTTGTGTTGAGTGGTTATGTTTGTTCTGGTGTTTGAGGTCGTGTTGTGGGTTTGTGCTGGTGTTTTGGTTTTGTGTTTGAGGTTTTGTTGGGTGAAAATTTAAATAAATTGGGGGGGAATCTACACTATTCCAAATCTAACCAAAACGAAATTGTTTTATAAAAAAAAAAAAAAGGAAGACTCGGTCATAAAAACAATTAAAGCACTTAATCTCGTTTATTTTTACACAAAGAATTCTAATCAATAGTCATTTAAGATGAAATAAGCTTAAAAATGTAACACTGTCCTATTTTAATACAAAGTTTACTCTTCTTTTTCACAATATTCTAATAAATATGCACATAACATTTATTATTACATCACAATGCATTTATTAACCACTTTATCAGGGTCTCAGTGGCTCTAGAGCCAATCCCAAAACATAGTGCACCATTCTCTCTCACACACACACACATACATACGCACACTCACACCAATCCCCCTAGTCATATGGTATAATATTGTAGTAATAAGATTTGTTGTTGTTAGTCTTTCGGCTGCTCCCACTGAGGGATCACCACAGCAGACCAAATGATACACACAACACTTTGGCACAGGTTTCACGGGTTGCAATTACGCAAGCCTCCCATATTTATGGGCTTGGGACCGGGAATTATTGGCTGGGAATTAAACTTGGGCCTTCCACATTGTAGTTATAAGACAGTGGGGGGGGGGGGGGGGGGGGGGGACCTGTGGAAGCCCCAAGGAACACTATGTGGACAAATGATGCCCCCCTTAGACAATAACCCAGGCTCAAGATCAATCCCAGGACTCACCACTTTCCAGCAGTTAATGCCTAAAATCTAGCTTCAAGTAGAAACATTATCTTTCTGTTAGCTCTTGAAAAAACAATAGGAATGGAGGAACATTAATATTAGAAGTTACCAAGCACAGACTAAGAGCATAAAGTCATGAAGATAACATCACAAAGCACTGATTAGTGAAATCCCAAATTCATTACACCTATGAGGCAGAGCTGTTATGGTGAAAAAACCTCTAGAATAACCTCTAGTAATCTTTTTTAGTTTTAAATAATTTAATTATTATTATTTTTTACTTATTTACTTTAAATATTTATCTCAATGCAGTGAAAGTGTTCCTTGGGCTTTAAGTGAATTAAATGATGATGCTTCTTGTTGCTGTTAAACCCTCGTTAGAAAGCCGAGGTTGAGGCTTTGGGGGAGCTGAAGGCTCTCTAGGGCAACAGTAGAAGGATTATAGGAAAAACTTAAGGGAAATAGAATTTTACTGTCCATGAGCAACTGATGAGACTCCTGACGGTCCTTTAACAACACCTGTAGAGAGGAGAAAACACTGCAAATTAGAGATAGTGGGGGGGGGGGGAAATCGATTGAGTCATGTATTGTGATTCTTTTGTGTGGCAATTCAGGTCTCATCACACTGACTCCAAAATAGATTTTTTTTTTCAATTCTTGTTTAAGTCTTACATGATTGCATTTCAGATTTATTTACAATCCTACAGGTTGTGTTCTCTGAACTATTCACACATTGGCAGGCACCACTTCATTCTGTGTGGCATCAGTGAATTATTTGCTAAGATTGTTTAGAATTATAAGGAAAAATTTTTTAAGTGAGATTGCAATACTACATATATAATGTATGCATAATGCATGTATAATACTGAAATTGCTATATTAACAGAATCGCAATGCAAATCGAATCAGAACCTGGAGTTTCGGGTGGTCCATGGTGATTCACCTCCTTACTATGAATTGCACACCCACCCACAAACGGATTTTTGTGTACACACTCGCATAGCTTACCTTTACCGATTTCATGAATGATGCAGATACTCTTTCCTCGAACTCATTTACTGGTGTGTACAGGTTGAGGATCTTCTCAATCTGTTGTAGGAAAAAATATATATATCATATTTTTTTTGCACTACAGAAGATTTGTACAAAATGAAAAGTGTTTGAGAGTGGCACCAGTTGACCTGTGTGGCAGTGAGAGCTGTGCATGTTGTGGCGATGGCCTCTGCATCTTCCGGACTCTTTTTCTTGATCTGCAGCAGCTGAGAGGCCTGGATCAAAGGCTCCAGAGTTTCCTGTACGCCGCCACCCTGCACGTCCTTTTCCTTCAACCACTCCTCCAGCTGACTCACGTTATATCTGCACAGACAAAGCTTAACAATGTCCTTATCTCTAGAACACAAAAACACAAGCATTCTGCCCTGGACCACATAAACATCCACATTAACCCAAGAATTCTTCTACAAACGCAGCCCCTCTGTGGCGAACTCTAGTGGCCGGTACCTGATCTGAAGCCCTTTGCTCCACGAGCACATGTCCTTGCGCAGAAGAAGGCTGTTGAGTGTGGTGGCGCAGATGACGTAAAACTGCTGTTTAAGCACTTGTCTGATGAGTTCAGGATCGTTGCCGTGCTGGAGCAGAGTGGAGTGGAATGAATCAAGCTGTTTCAAAATAGCGTCCATTGTGAAGGAGCTAGAGGTACGCTTTCTTAACCCCGTTGGCTTGAGCCCCAACACACCAGGGATGGTGTCCTGCTCCAACATGGCTGGCACTGGACAGAACAAAAACAGGATAAAAAAAGATACACAGATAAGCATCAATTAAATGAGAGAGAATTAAAAAAATACATACACAGAAAAAGAAAACTAAGTAAACACCAGTGACACCAAAATCTGAAAAGAGAGGCTATTGAGAGAATCACTGTTTATACCTGTATTGTGCAAAAGTCTTGAGCCACCCCTCATTTATTCATATCATATCATATATCATATCATATCATATCATATCACATCATATCATACATCACATCATATCATATGTCTCATAATATCATATATCATAACATTTCATTCATTCATTCATTATCCATCTTCTAAACCCCACTCTTGGAAAATGTGTAGAACGAAAACTAAATCACAGACATGCCTCAAGACTACTTTCATTTCAATTTTAATATTACAAACGTTTGGCTTTAGGAAACACTTCAAAATCTGTAGTCAACTGCAACTGTTTTCGTAGATCAAGCAGAGGAATAAAAAATTTAATCACTAAATTCTGAGTAAAATATTATGGAATCATGAAACAAAAACACTCTTAACACCACCTCTGGCTTTAATAACAGCTTGGATTTAACCATCGACAAACAGTATTCGTCATCAATCCGGCTCCAACTTTCTCTTACAGCAATTGCAGATCAGCTTTGCAAGTTGGAGCCTTGTCACGTCGTGTTCTTTCATTCCCACATTTGACTTTCATTTGTATTGAAGTCTGGACAATTTGCAGGCCATGCCATTGACATTATGTCTTTCCAGATGCATTATCAAACTGAAAAAAAGAATGTCATCAAACAACTTTTCAATTGAAGGAAAAAGAAAAGTTTCCAGAATCTAAACTTGTGCATTAATTGAAGATGTAATGACCGTTATCTCCCTCGTACCTTTTACCCGATATGCAATGTCATCAAGATTGTGGAAACTGTGCACGTTTTCTTTAGGAAGTCATCATACATTTAATTGGAACGGCACCAAACAAAAGTTCCAGTATCCTTACCCTACCCAATGCAGATCCGTAATTAATCACTGAATATCACTTTCATCCAATCACGCACAGGTAACGATTGCTTCTTTTTTAAACCCAGTGTAACCTTGATTTTTTTTAGATGATAATGATGCTTTTAATTTGCATGGGAAATCCCATTTCTTTTAGGCGAATTCTTATAGTTTGGTCATAGACATCGACTCCAGTTTCCAATTTGTTTTGATGTACCATTTTGATGTCTTCCTTGGTCTACCAGTACGCTTCCCTTTTACAGTCCTCCCATTTGATTTGTACTTGGTGCTGATTTTAGAACAACCAACATTTTTTTTTGCAACATTCCATGATGATTTACCTTCTTGAAGAATTTTTATACTCCTCTCTTTTGTTTCATTGGACAGCTCTTGTGCTGGAGCCATGATGTATGCCAATCAGATTGGTGCAACAGCTCACGAAGGTGCGTAAGCATTTTTTTTTTTAACTGCACACTAATTAGCAGATGTACAGTAATCTGGTGCAGGCGTTTGTTTTAGAACTGCAAAGAACATCATCAATGTTTTAAATGTCTTAAATGTTAAATGAAAGTAGTTTTGTTGCATGTCTGTGATTAAGTTTTGTTTTTCTACACAACTGAACAGTTGAATTAACATTTTCCAAGCGTGGTCATTCCATATTTTTTGGCAGGGGGTATAATAACAATAACACATCATATTACTATGAATAAACATGTGGCCCTTACCGATCATAGGCTGGAGGCTGTCATCCATGCATTTGAAAAGCTGCTTGTAAATCTGGATGACCAGTTCACTCAGAACCTGCCTGTAGTCAGTAAGGTCAAAATTCAGCAAACATTGTTCGTTCTGCTGGGGAGTGTTGTGTTTAGTGTAGACCTGAAAATGCGCACACACACACACACACACACACACACACACACACACACACAGTCAAAGGAGAGAGATAATCTGTAAAAAAATAAAATAAAAAAAAAGTAACAAGTATGTTGCATTGACAATCACACACACACTCACCTCTTCTCCACTATACTGTTTCAGGCAGTGCACGAAGCGGCAGGTGTTTGCCATCCAAAATGACACCACCTCAAAATCAGAGCTTTTTTTCTGCACAGAAATATCAGTTACAAATCCAAGTGTAACTTACTGTATATCCTCATTGCATCAGTAACCACACTGCCCTTATCACTGATTTACAAACAGTGCCCCCTGTCTGTGGTGTTTTATCCGTTACTGTTCGCACTGCCGGACTCTCACCTTCAGCACACTCTTGATGCTGCTGATTGAGTTGGTGAGCAGTGTGCGGACTCTCTGGTCATTGTTTGTATAGTCGGCATGGCGGAGGCACATGAAGAGAATATAAGCCGGGAAGCCTGGAAGCAGGCTCACTGCAACCCCTCTGGGCTTTAGATCTGAGTCAGAAGTACAATCTCCAGTTCAGGTTGTTGAACAAAACAGAATGTTCAGTTATTTCATATTGTAAATATATCCATCACCTGCAATTAGGGTCCTAAACAGCCTGGTCTCATCTTCCTTCCTGTACTTCAGCATGCCCTGAAAGTGCCGTTCTTTGCGCAGGATGTTCACCTCTGGCAGAGTTTCACCCACTCTACTTTCTGAAGGCTGATCCAAAGAGGTATCTGCATACGCAAAATGCAAGACACACCACACTCAGACTTTTAGCACATTTTAAAGAAAATCACAGCTAAAAGATCACCAAAACCTTTAGATGAATCTACTAGATTAATGCGAAACACTAAGCATGACTACACTCACTGTCTGACTCCTCAAGCTTCCTCATATACATCTTTAGCTGTTTCTTCAGTTTGCGAGTGGTTTTGTCCTGGTTGTCGACTTGCTCCATTAGGTCCTGTATTAATAATGATTAAAAAAAAAACTCATTAAGTTCTTCTATAAAAATCCTAAAATCCACAAGACAAGACAATAGTTATACTCTTAACTCAAAAATAATTTAAAAGTTCTTCTGCTTCCCTACTCACCAGATTATGGCGTGTGAGACGGGTGATCTCGTTCTGGAGGGCTGAGTTCATACCAACATCCTGAGGCGGTTGAAGAGAATCGGAGAGAAGATGATGCTGATTACACCCCTCTTTCAGGAGCTGCAACTCTGTTCTCAGGGCCTCCAGATCCTCTGTATGACTTAGCCTTTCAGCTTGCAGCTGAGACTCCAGCACCCTGCAAAAAATGAGAAAGTAAAGCAGCTACTCTACATACAACTACAGATTTGTGTGTTTATGGATCACCTGTTAGTTTCTTTCAATCCCTCGTATGCCATCCACAGCTCTCCATCCTCATTCAGCTCATGTAGATCTAGAGTGGGGGATCTGAGCACACAGAGAGAGAGAGAAAGAGAGAGAGAGACAGCGAGAGAGAGAGACAGAGAGAGTTGGACATGACGAGAAAGGCAAGTTCTTTCAAGGGCACTAATGTTTTTCACAACTATAAATTCTTAAATCAATTGCAGACATTGACGAAGTATGTAGTTGAATACGAATATGTGAAGAAATACCTGCTGGGGTTACTTTCTAATGCTGCCTCCTACAAGGGGTCAAAAATATATAAATGAGCAACTTAAAAAAACAACATTGAGTTTAAGATAAGAGTTTAGTGATAAGAAATTAACGACAGTAAGTAATAAGTAACAGTGACAGGATGTAGGTAAACGTCTAGGACAAAGGATGCCTTCATATAAATACAGGATGCAATAATCTTGTGCTTATTTTGCAATATGCATCTGTAGGAATCTATTTTAAATGTGAATTTTATACAAAGTTATTAATATGTCAGTTCTTTGCAGCTAACCAGAAGCCGTGGTTTCTGGTTAGAATTCATGGTGTGCTCTTATTCCCACGTCAGTCACAGGGACAGTGTGTGTTATGTATCCGAAATAGACAGGATAGCACTTTCCTCAGACTGTGTTGTTGTCAGCTGGCTTTATGTGTCTCAGAGGACGAATGTGTTAGCCTTTACCCTCTCCACCTGGAAGCGCGGGCTGGTGAGTGGGAATTGGCAGGTGACCAAATCATGAATAAAAGGGAAAAAAAAGAAAAAAATCCCACTTTGCCAGATTCTTTTCATCTTCATCTGAGATGAAAATAAATATATACTTAATAATAAAATATACTTGGGGCACGGTGGCTTAGTGGTTAGCACCATCGCATTGCCCCTCCAGGGTCTGGGTTCGATTCCCATGTGTGTGTACATAGAGTTTGTATGCGATGGATTGGCACCCTACCCAGGGTGCACCCCAAGTCTCCTGGGATAGACTCTAGGCCCCGCGCGACCCCGAATACAGGATTAAGCGGTATAGACGATGAGTGAGTGAGAACAGATTTTTTATTAAATCAGTGCAAAACATTTTGTTCTCTTGTAGTTGTCTTATGTATATGTCTTTATTGCGTAACTGTAAGAAAACAATAGATCCAAATCTGCTAATGTCTTATTCATGGAAGAACATCCACATAGTTTATAGCCTTGCTTAATCTGATAACTGCGCAGTAAAATCTTTATAAATAAATAAATAAATGAATAAATAGAAACCACTGATGCACCATACCTTGTACTTGAAGCCTTCTAGATTGACCAGCTGAGTGCGCAGTATAAGCACTTCCTCCTTGCGCATTTCCAACTCCTCAGAAGTGGAGCTCAGCTGCTCCAGGAGCAGGTTATAGGCTGGGGCCAAGCCCGAGCCCTTCCCCGCAGTAACAGACACATGCAGCTCATTCAGATCCTTCTTCAGCTTATTATTTACTGCCTCCAGGTCCTGTCGCTGGTAGGTGAAGGAGGTGGGTGGCAAAGATGAAAATAGGAAAATGAATTAAATTAGCATGCATTTTAATGTCAAAATGAAAATGAGCGTTCTGCTACCATGAGTTTACTCTTGACTTGCGTGAGGCACTTAAATGATAATTGCTTCATGGCAAAACTGCAGCTATAAAAAAATTCCTTAGGTGTAATTTTTTAATGTAACCGTGATCTCTCCAAGCAAAGGATGGACAGAATTTGATTCCTCATCAGCCTCACAGAAAACCATAACGTTTTTAACACAGTAACGTTTACTTAAAAAAGGAGAAATGTTATTTCTGATTTTTACCTTCTGGGCCTCATAGTCTCGCTCAGCTCCTAAAGCTCTCCGACACTCCTCCAGGTCCTACATTGGAATATTGGAATATGTGATGTACGTACTTTAATATTTCTTTTAAGCCTGTGTAACTTTGGTTTAATAGTTAACTATAACGACTAGTTTCTTCATTAGTACACCCATCCAATTTCTCAACTCCTTACAGAATAAAAAGAACAGTTTTCAAGCCAAGAGTGTAAATTGGTCTGGTAGAAAAGATGGTCAACTATCCCCTGTCCATCACAGTAACACTAGCCAATCAAAGGCATCCGTGAGCTTTTATGTGTAAAATACACAGCTTACAATCTCCTCTGAGACACTAAATTTCTGAGTGCGTTACTCTGCCTTGTGGCTTAGTATCTGGAGCAGGCTTTACCTAAACTGCACTATCCTTATTAAAGCTACTTTAGGTTTGAATTGATTTGGACATGCATTTTGAAACTGCAAATCTCTAAACAGCTCAAATTACATGTAATTCGACACTACATTTCTTTCTCATTATACATCTGAGCAGTTGAGGCTTAAAGACCTTGCTCAAGAGCCCTAAATCACTGAGCTTCTCCAGCCAGTTCCAGCGATCATGTACCTTGGCGTTTTCCTGAAGGAGCTGCTCCTCTCTGCAATCCCACTCTCTCTTCAGGTTGATCTTCTCTTGGTCCAGCTCAGCAACTCGCTTCTGCAGCTTCAGCAGGAGAGCAACATCCACACCTCCCTTTACCTCCTCCTGAATCAGAGCGCACACACATGGGCAGAAAGAGAGCCATTCATCAAAGTGCTTTATTTTTCAGAGTGATCCATCTTTGGATGCATGTCGATATCCTGCACATTCAGTTATCATTCATGAATCACATAACATACTGTAACACTAGAAGGACAAATGTCTTACCTCTTGAGCCTGTATGCTGACCTCTGACTCTGAACAATGAGTGTATTCTGATTCATTGCTGCTGAAAGCAGAGTCGTTCCTTAAGTAACCTAATTTGGTGGCATACTGTGGGTGGGAAAAAAAAAAGAAAAGCATTTTTTTTCTGCCATTTCATTTCTTTAAAGTGGATTTAGCTTGCTGAGATTGCAGAAGTCTTTTTAAAGAGTTCAGTAAATACACAGATCTTACAGTTTCAGCCTCTTGCTCTGATTTCAGATCGGTGTACTGAGCCTCAAGTTTGATGTGTTCAGTCAGAAGGTTCTGGTAGCGTGTACGCTCTTCATTAAGCGCCATCTGCAGATGCTCAGTGTGCTCTTTATAGGCCTCCTGAAGCTGATCTACGAATGTGAGTTTATTAGAGATGAAAAAAATCTGTACAGTAAAAAGTAGTGCTATTGGAAAATGCTATAGCTAGTGCACATCTCAACATCTCACTCACTCATTCAATCAGCCATCACTTACTGTATAAGCCCTACATTCTGTTTACAGGGTCATGGGGGGCTGGAACCTTTCCCAAGAGACGTGCTGTAGGGTATGAGATGGAGTACACCCTGGACGGGGTGCGATCTATTACAGAGCGCGCACACACACACGCACACACTCATGCGCTCATTCACACACTACGGGCAATTTGGGAACGCTAATTACCTTAATCTGTACGTCTTTGGATTGTAGGAGGAAACGGAAAACCTGGAGAAAACCCAACAGGCACGGAGAGAACATGCAAAACTCCATGCACACAGACCCAAGGCAGGAATCGAACCCGGACCGTGTAAATGCAAGGCGACAGGGCTAACCACTAAACTACCGTGCTACTTACTGCAAATCTGTGCTTCCTAAAAAATGTTATGTAAATGTTAGGTCAAATTTTAATTAATGGTTTCATTCAGTGCTGGATAGAAGCGTTGTGAGATGATAACGGAGGACGGATGCTGACTTTGAGCAGTAAAATGTGCAGGTGGCACAAAATGTGGTTCTTAATAGGTAGAAGACTATGATCGATGTTGATCTTAAACAGAGCAGTAGAAGAGCTGCAGAAATTGTGTTCGGATTTGATATTAGACTGATTGAATTCAAGCTAAGCTAGCTGGCTGACAGCACCATGTATTTCTTTAGCTAAAATGTTAGAGATATGGGGTAAAAACTGCACTATCTAACTAAAAATCTCCAAATTGGTCGTCTCGACTCATCATTTACTCATTCCTTTTACCTTTAGTCACAGCCCACCAACTAAAAAAGAAAATAACTGTTTGAAATCTGTTGAAGCCCGAAGCTTGCAGATGTTCTGAGCAGATTCTGGTTAAACATAAGTATTTTTTTTTTGTGCGTGAATTAATTTCTCTTTCAGCTTCTTTTCCCTATTTTTACTGCAGATCACCAGATCCACATATTTGATGTGGCACTGGATGTCCTTTCTGACACAACCCTCTGGAAGTTATCCACTGCCCCCAGTGCAAATCCCTAATATCTGTACCTGGAGTTGGCGCCGTCACCAGGATTAGCCCTTGTGCTGTGGTAGTGAGATGATTGCTAGCTACTAGCCACTAGTTCATCAGGTGATGACAGTATAATGTACAGTATACATACCAGTAATCTTTTGGCTTTGTTCCTGGATCAATCTGTTTAGCTCATCTTTCTCAGACTTCAGCAGACAGTTGGTCTCTTTCAGCTCAGCCAGCATCTGCATTAGCAGGAAAAACACACTTACTTACTGTAGATTTTCTTCTTTCTGATAATTCAAACTAAATAAGATCAAATAAAAGTAAGGAGATATCAGAAACAACATCTGTTAAAGCGAAACTACAGAAAAACTGTAATTCTATTAATAATTAAATGACATACTGTAGTAGACATTCACTGAGATGTACAAAATGCCTAAAGATGATGTATCGAGTCTATTCTGCTATAAGACCATTACGAATGCTAAACAACTGGAAACATTGCACAGTAATGTACATGTACTGGTTCTTCCTAGCAGGGAGTGCCTCCCACCTTTCTGTTCCTTTCCAGTTCATGCCGTGTCAATCCCAGCTCCTCTTCCAGAGCAGACACCTGGCCACTAAAACGTCGAGCTTCTTCCTCCACCCTGTGCAGGGTTTCTAGCTGGGTGTGTAATTTATCTATCTCTGCCAAACTCCAGCTCTCCACTGCGCATAAGCGCTCTGACAGCTGCTTGTTCTCTTTATGCTTTTGTTTACACACACACACACACACACACACACACACACACACACACACCCCTTCATTACTCTCCACAGCAATGTACAGACAGAAAATGAACGAATCTCATTTAAAAGTGAATCAGCACCCGAAAGCCTTATGACCATGTGGCTTAATATTCCATGTTTATCTGGTTTCCCCTGAAGAGATCATACCTGCTCGTCCACTTTCCTCTGTAGCTGCATTATCTTTTTCTCCATGCCTACACTGAGCTGCTTATAGTGTTCGACTGAACGTGCCTCAATCTTGAGCCTCTTGAGCTCTCGTCGAGCCAGCTTCCTGCGCACACAGCACTGCAGATACACCACAGCCTGCACCGTGCGTCTGTAGAGCAGTCGTGCTAGCCATCCACGCACCCAGCGCTGCACCACTACCACCTTCTGCTCATACCGGAGCTGAGCAGGGGACACAAAAACACAAAGCGTATAGATCAGATTCTAGTTTTAAAGGAGGCACTGCTTTCAATCCAAAAAAAAATTTCTCATGAAGGTGTTAAAAAAAAGGACTTCAATAATTCAGGAACTCGGATGAAAGTTATTGCCACCTCCGCAGTACAGTCCACGTGATTGGGCCATTAAAGGAGTTCCTGGGAGGCCAGCATTTTATCCATGAAGCAGACAAGTATTTATGGTCTTGTAATAACTGTGTAACTCTAATATGGTGATGTATACCTGTCTGTATCGCAGTCTGGCTTCATATCCGCGGAGCAGGCGCTGAAGGAGCACCGCTGCTACTTGTTTCTGCTCATAAAGTTGCCTGGCTGCATACCTTCGCTGGTACTTCTGAATGACCACGGCTGCCTTGGTCCTTCTCAGGAACTTATACAAGCTGAGGAGATTGAACAGAACAGTGTTATCAGTCCAGATACATCACCCTACTGATGTATTTAGCAGCGGGTAGTCTGAAGTCTGAAGATGCACACTTACGCCCGAGCCTGGTGTCCGCGTGTGTATCTCTGTACGGTGACCGCAGCTCTGCGAAGACGCAGGTATTTCTTGCGGGCGAGCCAACAGCGGATGGTCTTCTGGATCTGCACACAGGCCACACGGAGTTTTTCTGCCCGCAGCTTCTCTAAATACGCCACCTGCCCTGCCCGGAAGAAGATCTTAGTTTTCCCAAACTGGTACTTATCTGGGTTCTGAAGGAAAGAGAAAATGTTAATTACAGATGTTATGAAACAAACTATTATATCCTAATAAAAATACAATCCTACAAGGATTTCATTTATCAGGCAACTTTGTTGTAAATTAATTTTAGAGCATGAAGATCAGAGAAACCTGTATGAGCTGAGCTAGGACATTCTGGCAGGTTAATTTCATGTCTGATAGCAGCTCCTTCCGCTTCATCAGAACTCGGTACCGATTGAAAAACTCCTGATAGGTCCACCTGAAAAGGAGCATATGATTTATATGATCTAAGAACATTCAGGCCATTCAATGCCTAAGGAAAGTGAATACAAATAATGACAAACTTCTCAGCAGTTTGATTTAATCAGCTGTCTTGCCTTTTTTATTTGTGAATTATTGTGAATTGACTTTAAGCACAATTTTGCTATTTACAGTCTGTTTAGCCTATTAGTCAAGTCTGTTACTGCATCAGAAATATTACTAGGATGAGAAGTAGTGTGTTCCAATGAATTATAGTGATTACAGAAAGCAAAGCTTTGACCGAGTTGCCAAGTCTTGATATTCAGTACTGCATAGACACATTCAAATGTTTGCATGTTGGTTGTCCTTGCCTGTTTGGATCAATTCCAAATTCTAATAAGTTCATCTGCAGGTATTTATTAATTCCATATAAATCCCACGAAAAAAAAAATCATCATCAAACATGATGAAATACATCAATGCATGAACCTGAACTATAGGTTGTGCACCCACAAGATGAACATTAACCTAAATAAGCACATTTTGTATAGATGGACCTGGATGGAAATCCTGCTGCAGAGATACGGATCGTCTCCAGCACGCCACACGCCCTCAACTGCTGCACTGCTCTGATGTGGTCCATTCTACAAGATAGATAGAGGAGTTAGATATGTATGAATCTATATGTGGGATTCTTATTAAAAGAAATTGTCTCGAGCCCAGCCCTCATTTCTTCATATTAAATGTAATGTAAATATGTAGATTAATTTACAGAAACAAAAGCTTTAGTATGACAGGCTGCAATGCGCCTAAAGATACAATAAAAAAAAAAAATTGCAGGCCTCCGTGTGGTGCAGTGGTAAAGTGCTCGCCCCATCATCCGGAGATCGTGAGTTCAATTCCCGAGTGATGCTGTAACCTCCCCGGAGGCCTAGAGAGAGCTGATTGGCCGAGCTCTCTCAGAGGGGAGGGATGAGTGGTACTTAGTGCTCCCACATTAATCACGGCTCTACAGCCAATCAGGGGCGTCTGTGAGCTCACGCAAGCGGAAGGAGCAGATAGCACTGTCCTCTGAGTGGTTCGAAAAAAGATGCGGTCGGCTGGCGTCACGTGGTTCGGAGGAAACACGTGATAGTCTTCGGTCCTCCCGGCTGAGTGGTAGTAGTAGCCTTAATGTGGGAGCCCTCTAGTGACGGGGAGGAATTGGAAACAACTAAATTAGGGGGAAAATAGGGGAAAAATCCAAAAATCCCCCCAAAAAAAACTATTTTAAAAAATCGGTTGTTTATGTTACAAAGTCAGCAGCAACCTCATTTCCCCTCTCGTCTGTTTCAACCACTCAGCATTCAGCATAACCAGTATACTAATGACCGGTTTCTCACAGGTTCATTCCAGTTAGATGTTTCCTGTCTTTTTTTTCCATAGGTCACCGTGTGGCTAAATAGACTCGACTATGAATGAGAGCCAAATCTTGCTAAATAAAAAATTCTAAAAAATTCTCAGGAATCCTGTAGAGCTTCATTAAATAAATACAAACAAATCTGTCTCTTTGGGAACAAAATATGAAGAAATGGGGTGGGGGAGGAACATAGCTAAAGAACATTGCACAATAATGTATATAAGAAAATTCAAAGTACTAACGCAAAGGGAGCTTTCTGGTCATTGGGCTTTATGCAGCGCACATAGTGAGGAGTCGTGGCATTCAAAGCGTCCATGAGCAACTGCAAAGAGTTTCGGAACTAAAAGGAAGAAAACATTTAGAAACTACATACTATGGCAAGAAGTGCAATGCTACAATGTCAGCTGGAGAACAGTGTAATTAACAAAATATATTTTATATAAAAGATCAGCTTAAACACCTGCAGTCCAACAGATTTCCTGTGCTCTCTGAACGACTGGCCGATTTGTAACATCCTTGATCGAATTTGTTCAGCTACATTGCTTGGAGTTTTTTCCTCTTCCTGAAAGAGCTCCTGGAGCAAAGGAAACTAAAAAAAAAAAAAAAACAGATAGGAAGGATGTTTTTTATACATTCCTTTAAATTAATGTGAAATCTGTGAAATATAGTGTTTTTCTCCCTGTACTGTTTCAGGGATGGACATACCTTACTTGATTTCAGCACATTTATCTGTTCCTCATTCACTGTGTCTTTGTTTTTCTCCAGAAACCCCTCGCACTGATACTCCACCTGGGGCAGAATCAAACAGATAGAGCAATACTGATAAAGCACTTAAAAAAAGAAACCAGCATGATGAAATCATTTAAGGATTTAAACAAACATCAACATATAATAACGTTTCATCACTGTAAAGTTTTATACCCTGTCTGCAAAATGATGGATGATGAAGGCCTTGTTGGACATGCGTGGCTTGTCAAAGTGATCGCTCTTCTTCAGGTGGGTGTTATAGAGCTTCTGTGCCCATGAGTCATCTGATCCTTTTGGCATCTGAGGGATTTATGACGGGTAAATAAACAAAAATGTCCACAATACGGTGACAAAACCTGACAATGCATCCATTTGCATGGGCATTTTCCTGAACCCAAATGAAAAAAATAACATGTGCAATAAAACTAACAAACAAATCAAAAATCCATGAACAGGTGCATGAATGAGTGAGTGAGCAGCTGGTTGCACGAGTGGGAGTGTGCGAGGACACATGAGTGTGTGTGTGTGTGTGTGTGTGTGTGTGAGTGTGTGAGTGTGAGTGTGAGTGTGAGTGTGTGTGTGTGTGTGTGTGTGTGTGTGTGTGTGACTGAGCCAATGGTTGGGTGGATAAAAGGACAGATGGGTGGCTGTATGTGGGGTTGACTGTCTGAATGGATGGGCAGAGAGATGGAAGATGGCGACAGTACACACAGAGGTGAATGAATGTGTTTGTGGGCAGATTATAAGAAAGACGAATGGATCCTTTGACGGACGGATGTTGAATATGAGGATGTAAATACATACCATGCACTCTTCATCAAGCAAACCCAACACTCCCAACTTTGCCTCAATCAGGTTAATGCATGGCTTGTTGTCATAGAAATCAATCAGAGTCCATGGGATGTCTTCTTTTAAGTATTCCTCTTGCTCCAGTTTGAACACGTGCTTTGGTTAAACATAATACAAAAAGCCTTTTGGTGTTTTGGACATAGCAAATGCCTTTGTAGATGCAAATACCAGGTGTAAAAGCAGAGCACTTACCATGTTAAACTGTTGTTGCAGTTTTTCATTCGCGTAATTAATACAAAACTGCTCAAAGCTGTTTTTTTCAAACGTTTCGAACCTGAATACACAAAGCATATGATGTTAAAGCAACACGGCTGCACTACATTGACTGCAATGACACCATTTGGTTAAAAGGCTTGTCCCTAGCATTTTAAAGCTCAGTAATGCAATGATGACGCTCCATTACTCACCCATAGATGTCTAGCACCCCGATGAATGAGTGCTGCTTGATGGCTGAGTACAGAGCCTTATTGATCTGACCAACTATCCACGTAAAAAGCTTGGCATAAATGTGCTTAGCTAAGGCATCACGACCGTCCACTGCCTCCGCTTTGGCCAGAGGTTTATTGAAGGTTTCTGTAGCAGTCTTCAATTTTTTATGACACAGCCAACGGGCCATGGCCTCAGGAGACACCATCAGGAGATCACAGAATATAACCAGGTGTCTGTTTTCAGCCTGAAATCAATATATCATACATAGCATACATGTCATATCAGCCCTCTGCTACAGCACATGGTTTATAAGTGCACCATGAAAAGGTACAACTGCAGTGGTAGTACCAGTCCCTGATTCTAATAATAAAAGAGCAGAGACCACTTTACTGCAGTTAAGTGCTTCGTGTCACAATATATACTCCACTCACAATGTGATATCAATTCCATGGCAGTTAAACTGAGGAATTACACACAGAGCCTGAAGGGAGAAGACTATTACCCTCAACTTCAGACCTGTAAACTGAATAAAGCTCAGCTGTGCTTACTGAGACTCTGCAATTTCCTGAGCCCTTCCCCGTCACCTCTACGTTGCCCAGATGAAGAATGGCAGCCAGGATTTGGAACAAATCCAACTGTTGATCTTCACTAATACCTGTTAAAAACATTAATAATACACAGTTAACCTCAAACAATAATGTCCAACCCTAACCCCTTTTTACTGACATGCACTCCCTCTAATAAATAGATCTACAAGCAAAATTACCCAGACGTGAGAAAGCCCTCCTTGTGACTTGCATTTCCTGAACGTCATCCACTCCGTCTATGACAAAGCTTTGGCCTTGATTGGTGCAGTGAAACTCAGCTGCGCTGCCTTTAAATAGAAAGTGGTTACCCAGAAGGATGATACACAATACACTGAGACTGGTAACAGAAATCAGCCTAGTAATTCTAATAATTAGAGGTGTTTAGAGGATCGTGGTAGAACAGTGCTGGTAATCAAGACTGCAGGCAAGTAAAAAAGGTGATGAAGATGAGATAAACATCTGCAACAACTAAAGTTGCTGTAGTTATTTTCATTTCAGAGACCTGAATGAACGGAAATGTTCTTGAAATAAAAACCTTAAATCTCAATGCTTATAAAAAAACATATATATATTTACCCAAGAGCAGAGCTTTGAATTCAGGTAAATGGGCAGAGGCACACAGCTGGTAGAAGATGTGATAGTTGCGCTCTTCAGTTGCCTGAAATGAGGAAAGCCATGACTTGTTTGTACATGACACAATTCAACAATCACAGTTGCTGCTGTTTCATTTTTAGTTCATACAGACACTGTCCATATTATTAGGAACACCTTCACATTTATGCTGTATTCTAATCAGCCAATCATATGGCAGCAGTGCATTGTACAGTATAAAACCTTGCAGATACAGGGGCAAGCGCTTTGGTTAATGTTCACATCAAAAGTCGAAATGGGGAAAGACTCCGACGACAGAAAGAATCCGAAGATAGAAATTCTTAGGGCCTCTGAGTGGTGCAGTGGTAAAGCGCTTG
This sequence comes from Clarias magur, assembly GCA_013621035.1. Lineage (NCBI taxonomy): Eukaryota > Metazoa > Chordata > Actinopteri > Siluriformes > Clariidae > Clarias > Clarias magur. Next base: position 1,823,005 of record QNUK01000014.1, on the reverse strand, counting down.
CCCCATCATCCGGAGATCGTGAGTTCGATTCCCGGGTGATGCTGTAACCTCTCGGAGCTGGAGACCTGATTGGCCGAGCTCTCTCAGAGGGGAGGGACATTAATCACGGCTCTACAGCCAATCAGGTCGAACGTGGTTCGGAGGAAACACGTGATAGTCTTCGGCCCTACCGGCTGAGTTGAAGTAGTAGCCTTAATGTGGGAGCCCCCTAGTGACCGGGAGGAATTGGAAACAACTAAAAAAAAAAAAATCCCCCCCCAAAAAAACAAACAAAAAAAACCCTAGAAATTCTTTCACATTAAAACATATCTAACTCAAGTTTTTGTGTGAATTAATGCTATCTTTTATGCATCACTTGTATCATCGTCCATGAATCCCTAATTATGGTGTTTTTCATTAAAAATAAATAAATAAATAAAACTGCTGAATTTTCATTTCTACAAAATACTTTGTCTCGTATGGAAAAGAAAGTTATATTTTTAATGAAGGGTGAAAAAATAAAAATGTAAGGAAAATTTAAAGATAAAAATAAATAAATCAAGCTTGGTCTTTCCTTCATGTTTAACGAACACAGCTCTTTGGTAAAACCCCTAGTGTTAGTGAAGAAGCAGTGATGAAAAAGCAGTGAAAAACATGTGCTAAGTAAAGCAGTGACCTGAAACACGACCCGGGACTTCTCCAGCAGGTACGTCCTCATGTTAGCCCCAGTGATGTGGTAATTCTTATCAAATCCAATCTCGATGTATTTCCCAAAGCGACTGCTGTTGTCATTCCTGGTTGTCTTTGCATTTCCGATTGCCTGGGTTTTAAAAAGTATTAAGCACATTTAGAGTTCTGTAACTTTAGAAAATTGGAAATATTTATAAGACAATATATTTATTACACTGTATATTTACACTCTTGGTTCTTATTGAATTATTGTTTTAAATTAAAAGGCATGAAGCTGTCTTTATAGGATGCCTTCACATCTTAGACACACTTATGTAGACTTGTTTGGCTTGGGATTTAAATTAATGCATAAATTAAAGAATACCTCCATTATAGGGCTGGACGCTAGCACTTTATCCTCCACGCTGGTCTCTGTGGACAAGCCGCTGACTGTGGCAAAGTATCGCATAACGTATTTGGCAGATACAGTCTTCCCTGCTCCGGACTCCCCGCTCACTATAATGGACTGATTCCTCTCATCTCTTACAGGAAAACAAAGACAAAGGAATCATTGACTCTCAGTAATGTTTTTTTTTATTAAGCTACATTAATATTGTTCAATTCCATTCTTTTGGATAGATTGTATTTGCATGTCCTGACAGTTATAATTACAAGAGACTTTTTATCTTCATCTGACTCTATTGTGAATGTGTCTGTGGCCAAATTACAAGCAAAAAATAGTTTTGTTCTATTGGCAGATAATTTAGCTTTTTTCAAAAAAACAGCAAAATTATAATTTTTTAAAAACATTTTTCGCAACATTGTAATCTGTTGTAATCTTATTTTAAAACATTCTATAAAGGTTTGGCTAGATTCAAGAAGATTTTTTCGCAGTGTGGATGCGATTTCAGCAAAAATATGCTTAGGATTTTGCTCTGGAGGATGGCAAGCAGTTGCTTTCCAAAAGAAGGGAGAAAGCCAGACACCTTGCTGTGGATTAGATATATAGAATATTATAATTAGAATATCATATCAGATATGCATCCGATCTAGGACCACACAGGAAAGTGACTATTTCTCTGAAAAGATCAGATTTAAGTGAACAGACAACCTTAAGAAAATCAAATCGTGTCACATAGGAGTAAAAAAATCGGATTTGAGTCACTTCAGGTTGGTAATGTGAACATAGACCTTAACTGCCACTATAAGGACATGCTGACCGCACATCATTTCGAGTCTACTCGTCAAGCAGTTGACTGGCTAAATGTCTGGCCTGGTGGTCGTTAGCAGACTGGTTAGAAAGAGTGCAAACATGATTATATGACAATATGACTTCACTTACCGAGCCATTTGTTTGTATGCCTCCTCAGCAACTGCATAAATGTGTGGATCCATGTCCCCCATGTTCTGGCCACTGTATGCATTGATGATGTCTTCCCCATAGATTGGCAGGGTCTCGTAAGGATTGATAGCCACCAGGATGATTCCTAGAAAGAAACAGACATGTCAATCAATAGTTTAAGAGCGTGTGACTCGAGTCCCATTGATGTCAGTGACTGAAAGGCTCACCGCAGTAAGTGTAGATAAGCTTCGAGTCTGTGAATCTGATGCGCAGGTTGTGCAGCACGGCCGGTTCATGTAGGTAGCTGAGAGCTGTGAGGTCGTTCTCACCCACCAGGATGTCTGGATTACGAAGGGGTGGCAGAGTGTTGCTTCTGGGGTCTAATTTGTATTCCAGCTCCTTGAGAATATGTAGGAGGTGAACAGGAGTTCGGTAACAGTCATGAGAAATATTAGATGATGAGTAATATCAAATGTTTGTGTGTTGATACTCGGAGTACTGATAAGGTCGTGTTTTTAAAAATGAAAATAAATTTGATATGAGTGAGGGAATGGACACTGAATCCTGTCTTATGGCGAGACTCCAACTGCATGACTTTCATGTACAGTACAGGAGCTGTGTATTAGTTTATTTAAAATATGTTGTTGTTTATGCACTTTTGTAGTACTTTAATGATGGAGTCCAAAAACCTTTATTTTCATTATATTAGTTCAAACACAACATTAATATTCAGCTGATTGATTCTGAAGCTTTGAATGCGCCAAGCAATAAATTCTCCACTTTGAGCCATACGTGGAAACATCTCCAATTCTGTTCCCCAACCATTTAAACTAAATATTACAGCAAAACTTTCTTTACAGTAGATGCTTTTGTCAAATGCTGTTGTTTGCATTGCAGCAGAGTTGATGAACCTTTGCCATCAATTGTTTAAAGTTGCAATGGCACTAAATAGTAATTGTTTAATATCTTGAATATTTACAGTAATACGTTATCTCATTAATATTTAATTCATGTATAGCCACAGTGACTCCAAAATTATTTTTTTTAATAAATTTGTATTGTACACAGGTCTGTAGTGGCACTCTCTAAAATATTCCCACGCTGACAGGCAGCATGGCATCCTGCGTGGAACGAGCAAATTTGCTAAAGTTTAGAACTGTAACAAAATCAAAAGCAAAAAAAAAAAGGAATACAAAATCTGAATATTTGTAAAATTATAAATAAAATATTTATCCAAATGTTTCGAAATTCGCACACTACAGATCCAGTCGCTTCCCCTATACATCCTCCCTCAGACCCCATTAAAACCTGGCCTTAGAATTGGCTCTTGCCGGTCGGGCACCAACACCGCACATGAGGATTGCCTGGACAGCAATGATGTGGATTATTCTCCAACGATCACCATGCACAAGTTGCTAAATGGTTTCTACTTTGCAGGGGTTTGAGCTAGCTGAAGGTCTTCCTGACCTCTCATCATCTTCCAGTGGTGTCCTTTTGCTCTTGAAGTGCGCGTGCCACTCAAAACACCTCAAATGACTCATTGCAGCATTGCCATAAACTTGCTGAATCAAGTCAAAGGTCTTTGTGACAGATTTGCCAGCTTCAAACACAATTTCACGTTCGCCCTTTGTTCTAACTTGCTGTTCATAATGAAATAGCAGACGTGGTAATGCACATGGTCAGAATAGTACAGTTGTACAGTTGCTCCCGATGTACATAGGACGATGTCTTTTGGCACACTGACTTATGAAGATCGGTGCTCCCTGTGTCTGTGCGTGCAGCCTTGTGCTGCCATCAGATGTCGTGTTACAAATTTTTTATACCACCTTGTACTAACAAAATTGCAATACAGATCAAAAAGGTACAAAAGTGTTTCTATAATACCATATCGACTGGTGACTTGTATGCATTATATAAATATATAATCACCCTGATTTGTTTGGACCTCACTGTACATATAAAGATAGTTGTTGGTGTTGGCCTACCTGCAGTATGTACACATTATGTATGAGTATTTAATCAAGTGTAGAAAAGTGATATTGCCAAACACACCAGATCAATATCTGATACTGAAAGTGGTGAGATTTCAGTAACTGATGAATTACAGAAAGTTATAAAATTTTAATAATAAAAAAGTAATACTCTGGTCTTTCTGGCTCACCGTGCCATCCTCGAGCTGCAGATGTAAAGCAGCACCTCCTGGTCGGTAGTCTTTGGTCAGCTCTGCAGATATCCAAACCTCTTGAGAGTCTGGGATCCAAACTCGGGCGCACTGAAAAGGATCACAAGGTCAAGGCAATGAAAGCAAAAGGAAGGGGAAATTATAGTGAAATAAAGCAATAAGAAGAAAAAGATAAATAATTGTGGTCAGACGTTTATAGACACTCATTGATCTTTTTTGGTGGCAGTATGAACAAGGAATTCCCTGTAAGCGTGGGTCATAAGCCAGCGTTGATTAAGTCCCTGCCCTTTGTACACAATGCCCAGTCCTAGGATCGGCCCAGCCGGGGCTCCTTGCAGAACTTTGCCCTTGTCGGGCCCGTGGTAGGGGAGCATGCAGCCTGGATCTGCCACCCCGGCGGCAAAAGTTGGACTTGGATCATACATGTTAAATATAAGAAACCTAAGGCTTTGAAAGCTAATGTTTGCCTGCTTTAAGCATTCCAACTCTGATGTGTGTTTGGGGTCAAGTGTCCTGTTGGAATTCTCAATTTTGTCCAAGTTGCTACTGTCTCTGTGAAGATTTGAGGTTAGGCTAATGAATTTTGAGGTAGTCTTCCTTCTTCATTTCCATCCACTTTGTCAAATGCACTCGTTCTACTAGCATCAAAACAGCTCCAAATCATGATTTATATTTAGGCATTTGGCTGATGCTCTTATCTAGATCGACTTACAAAAAGTGCTTTAAAATTTACATCACTGGATAGATACACTGGGCTACTAACTAAGTGCCATCTGTCAAACACAACTGGGAAAAAGTTTTTTTTTTTTCTCTCCAAGTATTAGACAAACAGATACATCTTGAGTCGTTGTTTAAAGATCGTCAAAGACTCTGCTGTATGGACATCTGGAGGAAGTTCGTTCCACAACCTAGGTGCCAGAATAGAAAAAGAGTCTGGATGAATGCCGCCCTCGATCCCTGAGAGATGGTGGGACGAGGCGAGCAGTGCTGGAGGATCGGAGGGAATGTGGTGCAATCCGAGTTGTGATTAGAGCAGAGAGGTAAGGGGGTGCTGGGCCATTTTTAGCTTTGTAGGCAAGCATCAGGGTTTTGAATTTGATGCGAGCAGCTACAGGGAGCCAATGATGCTACCAGCATCATGTTTAACAGATGTTGAATGCCTCAATTTTACTTCCTCATGGTCACAGCTGTTCTCTAGCTGGCTTTTTCTTTGTTCATGTCCTCAGCTGCAACCTTTAGACAAACTTGATGGTACAGAGTTTGGAGAAGTGGCTTCTTTCTTGGGCGGCAATCTTTCAGTCTATGGCGATGTAAATCTCACTTGACTGTAGACACAGTCACACCGGTTTTCCAGCAGCTTCCAGTTCATGGCAGACCTGTTTCTTGGTGATTCCTGGGTTGTCCTGATCATCTGAAACAGTTTCCTCTCAGTTGAGGTTGACAGTTTGACTCTTCTCCTAGACCATGCCTAAGTGGCGGCACATTCTAATAACTTATACTTACATGTAATTGTTACAATTGATTTGGTTTAGAAATGCGGATGAGGGCCGATCCTTGTGTACATCTAGCATCCTCTTCCTCAGGTTTGAACTCGCACTGGCCGACACACAGTACAATGGGGAAGTCCAAGGCCACACATAGATGCTACCGTCTGTACTCGATCATCATCACTAACAGTAAGTTGAAGCGCCCTGAGCTTGTGAGATCCAAAGACATTTCAGAATTTTCCGCACCACTGAATGAATAATCTAAATTGGTTAATGAATATTTTCAATGCTGTATGTACAATTTTGTCCCTGTGTCAATGTCAGCTTGTACGTAAAATTCTTGAGGTTTTCTTGTATTAAAGATGGATGTTGTACAATGATTCTTCCACAGTATAGAACATTTAAGAAATAATTAAAGGCCCAATAAAGACATGACGTTTGTCAGGCTTCCATCACGTGATCAACTTAAGCTTTGATGATCTGGTTAAAGTTTTTGAGGGCATTTCACAGTCATCAGGAAATCACAACGGTGGTGCAAACGCTTCCTTTTGTGTCCAAACATATAACAAAGATTATAAACCAACAAAACAACCATGTCTCTCTCTCTCTCTCTCTCTCTCTCACACACACACACACACACACACACTGAGATACTTTAACTGAAAGCTCAGAGCTTGGATATTACTGGTGTTACATGCGGAGGTAACTTTCTGACCCTGGGTCAGTCTCATATCAGTGTGAAGTAACGGAAATTACCTTTGTGTAAAGAGTCGGCGCTTCCATAACGCCTTGTCTTTCTACAAATAAACTTTCCTCAAGGACAAACTGACAGTCTGACAGAGGAAGAAAAGCCGACAGACGCCGACATCTGCCCTCAGCTGAGGCACTTTTCCCTGACACAGTTCAGCAGCGCGTGCGAGGCGGCGGAGAGGAAACACAGAAACACTGCGGGATAAACGCCCTCTAGCTGTGGAGGAAGAGATTACTCTTGCTGGTTTACTGCAGTTGGCATTTAATAAGTTGTGTTTCTGACACTTGTACCTCTCTTCTTTGTTGCATCACCACTCTCTACACGCCTGTAATGTCTTCTTGGTGTTTACTATGTTGCACTAGCGCCACCTTCTGGTCATTATCTCCTTCATCTTCTCTTTAGTTTAAATCCTCTTTTCTAGAAAGACTCTCTCTCTCTCTCTCTCTCTCTCTCTCTCTATATATATATATATATATATATATATATATATATATATATATATATATATATATACTGTACACTGTAAAAAAATGGGGGGGGGGAATATATATATACATCTTTTCCTTTTTTTTTTACAGTGTACTCAACATTTCCAAATTAAGAGTGTGTGAGAACTAGTACGCTTGGGTGAGTACTGACTCTTTACATACTGTTTAGCTAGTATGTGGCCTGAATCAATAAAGCTCTGATTGATCAGATTTATTCAAGTCTTAAATTCAGGGACTAAAACATTCATCTAATTAATAATAATGTTTAACATTTGCACACAATTTTATATTCCTGCCTCAGGTCAGTGAGCATGGAGGTTGTATGTTGTCCCACATTGAGTGGGTTTCCATCCTTATATTTATATATGAGGTTTTTTTTTGTCTGTTCCCAAGGGATCGCCACAGCAGACCGTCTGATCCACACACAACTTGGTACAGGTTTTGGATGCCCTTCCTGACACATCCCTCCCATTTTGCTAACCACACAGTGGCTGGGTAGTATTGGGTGTGGCAACCCATCGACAGCGGGGCTCGAACCCAAATCCTCAGATCAACAACTTAGAGCCACAGCTGCCTGAGTTACCACACTCCTAGGGTTCCACTCACTCATCATCTATATCGCTTTATTCTGTATTTAGGTTCAAAGGAGACCTAGGGCATGAGGCAGAGGAAGCCCACCAAGCACGGGAAGAACATGCACTCCATGCACACAGAGACGGGAATCAAACCTGGGTGGGAATCGAGTCCGGACCCTGGAGGTGCAAGGCGACAGCGCTAACCACCTCACCACCATGCCACCCCCTAGTGTTCCATCCTTTATGTTTGCGCAGGTAGTCCTGTCACAGCGTGTCACAGGGATTCATCATTGAATGTATGAACATCATCAGCAGCAACTTTGGTGCCATTCTGTACGCATGCCGCTGGCGTTCCACCCTGAATGTAACAGAAGGCATTGTACTAACTAATGTCACAGTAGGCAGTGTCCTCTCTCATTGCAACAGTAGGCAGCATCCTCACTCAATGTAATAGTAGGCACTGTCGTCCAAGGCGCAAATGTGAATCCGTGTGGGCATTTGTTGTGTGTTTGCACAGGTGTGTCCCAGACACATTCTACTGAATGTAACAATAGGCAGCATCATTATCAGTTTATATTTAATAATGTGTCTGTGAAGTGTGATACTGTACATGTAGCGTCATCATCAAAGCATCATCATCAACTTTTATGGGTATGTCAGGCTGAGCTCATAGATACTGCAAACTGCTTTGCTGCAAAAACTGCGACGTCTCCACAGCCACAGCACATATGACAGGTAGAAGTAGGGGCTGGCAAAACATTGGAGCAGCATGAGGAGGTGCAGCGAGTTGGATCACCATGCAGGTAGCCATTATTATATACAAGTTATATAATACAGAATATATAAAATATAATAGATAAATGTTACAGCAGGCAGCATCACCATCAACTTTTATGTAATATTGTGAGCGTGTCATAGGCATTCCTCATCGAATGTAACAGTAGCCAGCGTTGTCTATGGCAAAAAACAGGTTCGTCAGACTTGTTCAGGGCTACAGAAACCCCAGTACAGACTGAAGATTGTCTACAGTGACAGCACATACGACAGGCTACAGGTAATCGTGGAAAGCAGGCATTGTATATATATGTGTATATAGATAGATAGATAGATAGATAGATAGATAGATAGATGTGTGTGTGTGTGTGTGTGCATCTCAATAAATTAGAATAACATCAAAAGGTTTGGGGTAAATAAATCTCATATATATATATATATATATACTGTATGAGGCTGTTCACAGAGTGCTCTATCCAAGCACATTAATGGAAAGTTGAATGAATGGAAGGTTGAATGAATCCTAAAAGGGATTTAAGAATTTGGGGGAGATTCACAAGCAGTGGACAGCAGCTGGAGTCAGTACTTCAAGAGCCACCACACACAGACGTATCCAGGACATGCGCTACAAGTGTCGCATTCCTTCTGTCAAGCCACTTTTAAACCTAAGACTACATCGGAGGCGTCTTACTGTACCTGGACTATGGACCAAAAGGACTCGACTGTTGAGCCAAAGACCTTTTTTCAGATAAAAGACAGTTTTTCATTTCATTTGGAAATCATGGCCTCAGAGGAAGGAGGAAAGGTACAGAATCCAAGTTGCTTGAGGTCCAGTGTAAAGTTTGCAGTCAGTGGTGGTTTGGGGAGCCATGTCATCTGCTGGTGTTGGTCCCCTGTGTTCAGGGCCAAGGTCAGTGCATCTGCCTACCAGGATGTTTCAGAGCATTACATGCTTCCCTCTGCTGGCCAGCTTTATTTACAGTAGATGCTGATTTAATTTTCCAGCAGGAAAAGGAGCAGGCTCCTTCCCACACTGCCAAAAGTACTAATACCTAGTTTAATACCTGCTTTAAAACATGGGATTCCTGTGCTTGATTGGTTAGCAAACTCTCCTGACCTAAACCTCATAGACAATATTTTTGGTATTATGAAGAGGAAGATGTGAGACACCAGACCCAACGACACAGAAGAGCTGAAGGCCGCTATCAGAGCAACCCGGCCTTCCATAACACTTCAGCAGTGGCACAGACCGAGATTGCCTCCATGCCATGCTGCCATGCTGCAGTAATTTATGCTAAGGGAGCCCCGACCAAGTATTGAGTGCTGTAACTTTTTATATTGGTCTTAAATAATATTCTAATTTTCTGAGATTGGGTTTTCATTAGCTGTAAGCCATAATCATCAAAACTAAAAGAAATCAACACTTGAAAGATATCAGTCTGTGCATAATGAATCTACATAATGAGTTTCACTTTTTAAATTGAATTACTGAAATAAATAAACTTTTCGATGCTATTCTAATTTATTGAGGTGCTCCTGTATATATCTGTGGGAACTCCGTTTTTCTCCCAAAGCCATTCATTAGGCTAGTGGGTGAAGGAGTGAGTGTGTGGCATGATTGATTGGCACCCTGTCCAGAGTGTTCCCCGCCTTGTTCCCAAAGTTTCCTGGAATAGAATCCAGGCCCTCGATGACCCTGTACAGGTACAGCAATATAGAAGAGGAATGAAAATATACATACAAATTAATTTGAGATAAGGTTGAACTGACTGATTGAAAGTCACTAGTCACTGTTAGGATATTTTGACCAAAATGTTAATCTGCTTGTTGAACATCCCATTTCAGATCGGTCCCGCCTGCTCGATTACAATAAACTCTACTCTTCTTTTTCTTTAGATTTTAGATTGTAGCTGTTTGGATTTGTGCAATAGTACGGTGAGAAGGCTTTCCAGGTCACCCCAGGGGTTGAGGAAAAGTCTCTGTGTGGGACATGCAAGAGATCCAGTCTACCCTTGCCTAACCATTTCAGAAAGTGCATGTATGCTATGATACTGGGCTCCACATAATCCCACATCATTAAGAGATCCAGGCACAGTACATATACAAACACTATTCAACATTGCACTGAGAACAATTTAAAGAATTATCATACGCCATGTGCAATGCAGCAGTTTAGGTTTTCTGAGGGTGTTGTATACAATGGCGGCCAAAAGTATTAAAACAAAATATGGCAGGTATTATTTCTCCCTGTGCACAAACCAGTTGATTTTACTAATTATTTTTAGTCTATCTGGCTAAAGTGCTGGGCTAATGAACTGAAAAACTGGTGAAAAACTGGCTATTTGACAATGTTATTCAGTTTCTGGAGCCACAGTCTGGGTCATATCCAGACATAAACACGATTGACTACTTTTTTCTTTTTTAATGTTGAGCAAGTGGCACCAAAGTACTACAGACCTGTTTTTGACTATGTCCAGTCAGATCCAGCAGGGCTTGCAAAATAAAGCACTTCATTTTAGAAAAGATAAAATTTTACTGCTGTCTCAATACTTTTAGCCACTGTTTCGTACTGTGAAATGCAATAACGAAACAGATCAGAAATTTCTTGTGCAAAACTAGTTTATTTACAAAAAAACAAAACACAAATGGCACAGTTGTGACAGTCAGTGCTTGTGCACAGTTTGAAGAAGACGAGTGAACTAACCCAACCAGGACCTAACCGAGGAAGAAAACATCAGCTCAGCTCATGGCTAAACCGGGAAAGGGGCCACTCTCTGAGCGGGCAAAGGCTGCCCAAGAGTAACTGTGGTAGATATCATTAAGGCAAGTTTCATAATCACACGCAGGCGTCAAGCAGCACACGTCTTAAAAACCCCTCTGCGTATTAATGGAAACCATCATAAAGAAAGAAAGAGTTATCGTTAGAGGCCAGTGTAAATGTCTGAACCACACATAAATCTTTGCCAGAGATAGTGAGTAATGAGTAAAACTAGTAAAATCCTAAAAGGTTTCTGTTCAGTTGTTTCAGTCAGATAATAGTGCATTTGCACCAGAGTGTAGAAATCGCCTCTACATCTACAGCCAAAATGTGTCATTTCTGCACGCAAACGGGTAAATGAGGGCATCCAGCAGCAGATATTTTATCAAAACAGCATTTCTTCAGGAGGAATTACACAGGTGATAGAAAGTCAGGTACACAAAAAGAAGAAGGAAAAAAAAGATACAGACACATAAAATGGAGGTAAAGCAAAGATCAAAACGAAAGGAATGAATGGTGACAGGGAAGTCCTCGCAAAGTTCATATCAAACAGCCAGTTTGCTGGCCACCAGTGAGGTCTTCCTTTGGGGCAGGTCCTGAGGAGTCGGGATGTGATCTCCGGTGATCTCGGTTTTCTCCGCCGCAGCTGCCGGGAGCTGTTTGTTCTTTATTTTAGCCTTGGCCATGTTGTAATCTCCCGAGTCAAAGTACTTTTGCTGTAGAAAACAAAGAACACAGATTATGTTGAATTACTCAATCTAGAGGAACATATGAAGCTAAATTTGTGGAATCGCTTGTGATCGATACACCATGAGACCGATAAAGGAATAACTTCCACACAACATGCTCATTTCTACACTTACCCCTTTCTGTAATCTTTTCCTCAGCAGGTCTGAGCCTCCTGGTTTAGAGCCCAGATGAGGATATCTAGCTTTTAACTTTGCTTCTTCTGCCTTCTCAGGACTCACAACTTTATCCTGCATCTCCTGCAAAATAAAAGAAGAAAAATAGATTTAAAAAAGAGACATTAAAGCGTTAACTTACTAAACAACCTAAGAAAGAATACAGAGGTTAATGAAACTAGGTCAACAAGTGGCAGCATGCTTTAAAGGCAGATCAGTGTATAAGGATAACTGCATCATTCTGAACTGATCAACACTCTATCGTTTCTACACGCAGTAATGATTTTTGCAGACGTTGACATGCACACTGAATGAACAGCATGCTAGCTGGTGACATGCTAACGCTATGCTAGCTCCACTGCCCGACCTGCTGCTCCTCTGTAGTCGCCTCCTCCACAGTCTGCTCGGTCTCGCTGGACATTTCGAGGAACAAACACGAATAAGGAAGCGCTTGCTTAAAAAAAACTGTTCGTGCTTTATTTTGTTTCCCCTCTCACTGCACAGCCTCCACCACGATGCCTCTGTGCTGCTAGCGACTGTGAATGTAAATTAAAGTAACCTGAATGCATCGATGTATGTATGTATGGAGGTGCTGTTTTGTGCAGCAGCGCCATCTACCGGACCGGAGAGCTATAGCAAAACTACCTCTGGTGGTACATTGACCAGTTGACTGTTAGAATATGGTACCCCTAAATTTTGCAATAAATATACACTGATCAGCCACAGCATTATGATCACAGACTAATATTGAGTAGGTCCCCCATTGCCAGCAAAACAGTAATGACCGGTGTGTTCTGACACTTTTCTATCACCTACATCATTTAACTTTTCATCAATTGAGCTACAGTAGCTCTTTTATTAGATCAGACTACAGAGGTCAGCCTTCACTTTCCATTTACACTATATACATTTGGCCACCCATGACTATGACACCAAGTTACTGGTTTTCCATCCTTGGATCACTTTTGGTGACCATTGCAGACTGGGAACACATTTCCCACTTGGTTTATGCTATAATGACGTACCAAATCAAGTTAGCTTTTTGTTATAGTACATTTACCCCTTTAGCTTTTAGGATTTTTTAAATGGAAGTGCAAATAATTTTAAACAAGGCAGCATCATTTGGCAGAGCACCATGTTTGCGTCTACCCACCCAAGCTGAAATGTGTCTATAAACGTACTGTCAAAGCATGATGACAGATGAAGTGAAGAATCTTGTTAGAATGTAACCAGTCATGGTAAGGTTAATATTACAGTAGATAAATTATGCAGCAGATAAACATTCAGTTCTCAATGCTGATGTGTTGAAAGCAGGGAAAATGGGCAAAAAAGCTTTAAAAAAAAATAAAATAAAAAAACTTTGGACAGCAGTTCACACTCCAGAATGCTCTGCAACAACCAAGTCAATACTCTGACCAAAATTCAACTGAGCATGTATTTCGAGAAATTATTTTAACTCCAGTAAAATGTAGTAGACAGCTAACATAATTTTGTCAGTGTCTAAAGATTTAACTAAATTTCTGAAAGTTTAAAGGGGCAAACTTTGCTACAATTCGATCGACAGTCTTTCACTACTCAATATTTATATGTCTTATCATGCATCAAATTATTTCAATTATCTTCTGTCTTTTCTGTATAGGATTTGGTGGGCTAACCACTGAGTTAACATGTCTGGTTTTACATTTTAATAATATTAAAGGAACAGAACCCGGCACTGTACTTTTCATGTGTTTTTATTATGCAGAAGAAAACATACAAGAAATATCCTTAATATTAATACTAAACTATATACACCGATCAGCTACAACACTAACATCACCACCAGGTGACTTGAATAACATGGCTTATCAATTATGTACCAGTAAACTGGTGACAGAATCATGGGCACCCAATTTTCATCTATATCTGTGGGGACCAAAGGCCAGTAGGTCCAGTTTGACTCCACAGAAAAGCCAGTGCAACATAGACTGGCTGAAAAAAGTAAATGATGGTGCAATCTATTATATTGTGGCCAATGACACAAGGGGAACATGCTCAATATTGGGTTTTGTGTTTTAATGTTATGGCTGATTAGTGTATATTCAATATACACACTAAACAATTAGCAGAAAGTTCAGTTATAAAATGTTTAGTTCTTACATAAATTTACATAAGCCCAAGTCATTTATTAGCATTTCCAATAATTAAAAAATAAATATTTGTAAAATTCTTATTTTGTTCCATCATTTATGGGATATATTGCAATCAAGCTTGATTATATTACTAGAGTAATTAGAAACAATCTCAGTACAGGATAAACAGGGATCACGCACATGACCTTTCAGTTCTAATTACCTTTAATATACCTGAAAGATGAGTGGTGAAAACATTTGTAAAAACATTTGTTTGTATAAACAATAATGAACATACTCCTCATAAAACTGAGAAAAACTATAATAAAAATCCACATCAGTTTTGTATTCTTCTGACTAGATAGTAAAGCACAAAGAAGGTCAGGACCAGGCCTATCGACACGTAGCACAGGATCTTGCGGTTTTCTCTGCCAGAGCGGACCATTGTGGAAAACCTCTTCACACTACCTGTTAATAGTCCAGTTGCACTGAGGAAATTTGAGTCCTAAAAAAAACATTAAAAACATTATGTTAATAAATGTTAGCATCTTTAAACAAAATTTTTACATCAGATAACGCACCATGCCATCCAAGTAGGAATTCTGTTCGTCAGCCTCCTTGTCAATGTCATATGCCAACTGTAAGTAAGAAGAGCGAGACACATCACACAGGTCATTAACACAGGAGTCTGTAAATGTAAGGCATGATGTTACTTTACAAACTGGTGTGATGATGACATACCGACTTCAGCCTGGATACTTTACTTGCGAGATTTTCAGCCATGCGCTTGTTTTCTGCATCCAGCATATCATCAACGGCTCCGTGTCCTGGAAAAACAGTGGTGGGAGAGAAACAGAAATCCTTAGGAATTAACTAATAAAAGTGTCATATTAACCAGAGATTGTTGTTGACAACTTTTTAGCTAAAGGTACAAGTCTATCCACACTCAGTAGCCTTTGACCACTGAGATCTACTTTTCTATGCATACTGTACATACAGACAATTTGGTATGTGCTGGCTTTAAGCAGTTTGCATGAGCCGTATATCTAGTATGGGTGTGATGTTCGGGTATCGACATATTTTTGGCCATACTCATTTTCCCTATGCCACACCCTTTACTAATAGGCGCATAAGATCTAGGATATAGCCATCCTTAAACAAATATTGGCAGTAGAATGGGTAACACTGGAAAGCTCATACCTTTAAATGTGGCATTTGTCGCAAGTCAGTTCATGAAATTTCCACCCTCGTCAACTTACTGTTGTGTGTAGGAGCATTGGAATAGAATAGGATCATTGTGTATTGCCAGCCTTTGGCTGAAGAGTTGTAAAGCCTGCCTCCACCGTACCCTGAAGCATTGTTAACTGTGTTTAGCAGACGTCAGGAGAACACCGCTTACCCAGATGAACAGCGCCAACAATAATGTTTGGTGCAAGAGAGTTAATGGTCTGTGGCTGTTGTTTTAGTGTTTGGGACATCAGCAATTAGTTCCGGTGAAGATAATTTAGACAACCCTATCCAACTTTTTGCCCAAAGCAAGCTGAATGAAGACATGGCTAAAGTGAAAGGACTCGAGTGTCTCTGACTTCAACCCCACTGAACACCTTTGGCTTTCAGGCAGAAAAACACATGGAGAAGAGATGCTTTGGTAACACTCTGAGTGACAGAGGTCATAAAAGATATGTTGGAAATGGGAATACTTTTTATGATGTGGCATGAAGTATGCAACTGGTCCATTAACAAAAATTTCTTTAGATTCTTTACTTACAGTGAAGACGCAGCGTTGAAACAGTGATGATTTGGGAGAGATCTGGGTTTGTCACAGCCGACTATGTCAAAAATAATACATCAAACTTTGCTCTTACAGCACTGCAGATCATGTGCAGACTCATACAGCAGTTTGAAATCAACAGAAAAACAGCCTGCGTTCATACACATTGCTGGTTTCACTGGAGTTGTGGGCTTGGCACATACTGTACATGGCACATTCATTTATATTTTATATAATTTATATACATCTCTCTCATCATATATACAGCTTTATTCTGTATACAGGATCACAGGGGGCCTGAAGCCTATCCAGGAGACTTAGGGAACAAGGTGGCGTACACCCTGAACGGGGTGTCCATCCATCGCAGAGCACACACATGCACACACTCATTCACTCAATATAAAAAACTTAAAATATCAAAATTTGGGAACACCAATTACTTAATCTGCATGTGTTTGGACTGTGGGAGGAAACCGGAGTACCCAGAAGAAACCAACCAAGCAGGTGAAGAACATGCAAACTCCATGCACGCAGACCCGAGGCAGGAATCAAACCCAGACCCTGGTGCGAGGTCACTATACCACTATTTCACTCAAATTGTATGTATTCTTTTATATTATATATATACTTTTATACTCATAACCCTAAATTAACTTGAGCATGAATCCTAGGAGTATATACAGGCCCTGATGTCCAA
This sequence comes from Clarias magur, assembly GCA_013621035.1. Classification (NCBI taxonomy): domain Eukaryota; kingdom Metazoa; phylum Chordata; class Actinopteri; order Siluriformes; family Clariidae; genus Clarias; species Clarias magur. The sequence goes on along the minus strand of QNUK01000014.1, from coordinate 1,806,519 downwards.
CATCAGAACCTGACACCCTGACTGTGCACCAGTGCACAAAGCAAGGACTATAAAGACATGGTTTGATGAGTTCTGTGTGGAAGAACTTGACCCACACAGAGCACTGATCTCAACCGGATCCAGCAACCAGCTCAACCCTTTCGGGATGAGCAGGTGAGAAAATTCCGAGTCAGGCCTTCTCGTTCAATGTCTAGCCAATCCTAAACAGTGCCTGACCTCCAAAATGCTCTACAGAATGAATGGACACAAATTCCTACAAAGACTATAGAGACTAACTCCATATTGAAGTGCATATTTGGATACGATGTCATTGCAGATTTGTCCTTGTGTAGATTGGGGTGATAAGATTGATTTGATAAGATGCATTGATTTGTTATAATTAATGATTGTCTCATAATTTTAGTGTACATCTTATTTTATTTATTTAATAAAAAGAAAAATCTTGCGATGAGAAGTGTATACAGTACAGTTTCACTTTCTTGTATGGTCATAGTGACAAGACATTTCCTTTAAAAAAAAAAAAAGAAGAAGAAGCTACAATTAAATATGGAACATTAAAGTAAGAAAATGTATTTTGTGACAAACTAGATTTTCTGAACATGTACAAGTAATGTGTCTGATATTTTAATTTAAATGATTTTGGTAATCAGCAAAACTAAGTGACAACTCTCTCCACCATTTCTGAAGAATGACCAATATGATATACTACTAATATGGCCATTTTGTAGTGTTTCATTGTTCAATAAAACTATGAGGCTAAATTTCCAAATAGCAAGTGACAAAGGTAGGGTGTACAAACTTCCTCACAACTGATGTTGTGCATCAAGTGCTAACTAAACACATGTTAAACACATTAAAAACCTGGGAGATTGCTGGAGTATCACTGGGATCCTCGTGAACTTATTAAATGACTATCATGAATGGTTATGTTTTTGTAAAGAAGTAAACCATGTCAGCAACTGGAATAATCAGCAGTGTCACAGTGAGCTACGTGTCACTCACCCCTGTTCCAGTGATCAGCCATCTTTATAAACAAAGCCTTCTTATCCCAAGCTTGTAATTCTCAAACTCTCTAATTAACCAGTCGAACAAACACCGTCAAACAACAAAACGAAAAAGAAAGTTTTTACGTGAAAAATAGTTTCACTTGGAATCAATATAAACACTCTTTAAAACCTCAAAAGGCTAAAAGGATTCTGGGATATGTTAGTCCGCCTGCTCCGCTCCTATCAACTGGATTCCGCGTCTCGGTTCCTCCTGGTCGCCATCTTTGCTTATCTGCGATTGGCTAGCAGGTGATCCTGAAACGCGGCGAGGATACGCGTCTAGCCAATCCTAAACTGTAGTTCCGACCCTATCAACCAATCGTATCGCAGGAGGCGGGCCTTATGGGGATACGGGTAACAGCGTCAAACGCGTTTGATAAGATGTCACAGCAGAGAGCATCCTCGATGTAAAACGAGCCATCAAGGTAATTTAGATTTAACCTTGTTAATAACTTTGAGTCAAGTATCTTCTGGTGCATGTGATTAGATTAGAGTTTATGAATGCAACAGGACGGGAATGTTAGATGATTATTCTCAGTGATGTTTAAGGTGATTTGTCACAGGCTGTGTTCATGGCAGGGGTTTTAGATAAACACACAGTTGTGTGTGTGTGTGTGTGTGTGTGTGTGTGTGTGTGTGTGTGAGCTGCTTAAGGCATTGGTTTAGGGGTTTGAGGGTATCTATTGCACTCCAGCATTGTCTAGGATGTTCTTAAATCTTATTTTAAGTGTCTATTTTAATACAATTTCTTCACCTTTCACCTTGTACAGACAGCTTTATGTCTTAATGTAATGCTGGCAATGAAAGAAAATCTTACTACGCTTTATCTCATCCTGATATATTGCTTGTTTTGTTTCCAGATCCCATCTTGTCTTTATTTCATCACATAGACAGAATCAATGGACATCTAGTGAATTAACGGAAATCCACAATAACCCTGGGATGCCGCCCGTCAGTTTAATGAGGTTCCTCTAAACTCCTGCGTGTACTGATGTATGTTTCACATCACTCATACTGATGTGTGTTTCACATTGTGGTTAGAACAGTGCGATTGCAGTTAGGTTCTTTTAAAAGTTTCTACCTATAAACTCTGCCTATTATTCAGTCCCAATTGTGTTAAAATTGATGCAGATCCAACTCCCTTTATCCTCTCTCTTCTCTCCAAGGAGTGATCAGTGTCATCTTAGTCTAGATTGTTCATTCAGGCTTTAAGTTTGTTTTAAAGCATCCTTCCGTATAAAGATTGGGTGGGCATTGGTGGCTTGCCCGCCGTACAGAAAGCCCAGATTCGATTCTCACCCAATGCCCAAACCGCAGCCACTGAATGTAGTACCGGCCCCGAGCACGGATAAAATTGGACGGTTGCATCAGAAAGGGCATCCTGTGTAAAACATGTGCCAAGTTGGTATGCGCATCGGATGGTCCGCTGTGGCGACCCCTCGATGAAGGAGGAGCTGAAAGACCAATGAGAATTTATTGGGTGTCTGCGCACTTTGTTACTGAAATATATGCACAAATTTATAATACAAATCTATCAATCATTTCAACAACATGTAATGTATTTAATAATGTATTTTAATCTGGTATTTATTGTAGCAAAGCTCTGAAAACCCAGAGATGTTGGCCCGGAAAGGTCTGGTGCCTGAAGGATTTCTGTTGACACGCCTGGCTGAAGATGCCGCCCAGCCTAACCGCTTCCGGAGCAAAGCACAGCGTGCACGCTTTATCACCAAAAGTGGATCATGCAACGTTGCTCACAAGAACATACGGGAGCAGGTACAATGCCAGATTTATTTTAATGCAATGCATTCTCACTTTTTTGGGAGAGAATGCATTTTTCTTTTTGTTAAAGTAAGCAATGTCTATTAAGAAAGTAAAATTCAATTATTTGAATACAGTGGAATGATTTTTTTTTCACATATCCCAATAAGGAAGCTGGGGTCAGCCTAACAGGGTCAGCCAGGTTACAGCACACCTGTAGGAGACAGGGTTAAGGGCCTTGCTTAAGGGCTCAACAGTGGCAACTTGAACCCCAGACCTTTCAGTCAGTAACCCAGAGCCTTAACCACCACTATATCACCACTATATCCCAGCAATGCTTTTCTGTTAATTTTCCCCTCCAGGGTCGCTTTCTACAGGATGTTTTTACCACTATGGTGGACCTTAAATGGCAGCACTCGCTCCTCATCTTTACCTCAGCGTTCCTCTGCTCGTGGATGCTCTTCGCCATGATGTGGTGGCTCCTTGCCTTCGCTCATGGTGATCTGGAACCACGAGATCTCAGTGAGCCTGGACCCGTTCCCTGTGTCACTGCCATCCATTCCTTCACTTCAGCATTCCTCTTCTCCATTGAGGTGCAGGTGAGGAAAAAGCAGGATGGATGGAATGATAGGCTGCTTACAGTGTTCTTCAGGATTATTGACCCCTTTCAAAAAAAAAAAAAAGCACAAAGAAACAGATTATATGGAAGACAATCTAATGGACATTGCTGCTTGTATAGTAATAGCAGAGCTTTTGAGAAGATCACGAGTCAAACATATTCCCAATCAACACAGAAACAACTTAGACATGGCATGTGTACTGAACTGGCATGCACAAACTTAAGAATATAAATGGAATTAAAATGTTCTGCATGAAGGAGTGGAGCAAGATCCTCTACATGTGTCTCCAAACATGTTAAATGTTTCGGCCTCCGTGATGTTAATCTTTCCAGAGGGTGTGTAGTAAAATATTAATCGTACAGGAGGCAATCATTTTAAAACCACTGTTTTATACAATATATATTGTATAACATGCTCTATATGTTCCATGCATAAAAACAGCATCCATGTGTTGCATGTTTTATTCCTTTTACCATGCATTTGGTTTTCTTTTGACTTGCATTTTTATGTGGGGTGCCAATAATTCTGGACGGCATGTCAAAGTACCGCTTCACATATAATCTGTAGTACTACTAAATATTTCAGAAATAGTTTGTAAATGAAATTTAGGATCAATTAACATAACTTGTGCTGTAATCCATTAATGTTGTATCATGCTGCATTCTGTTATCAGGTGACCATTGGTTTTGGTGGGAGGATGGTCACAGAAGAGTGTCCACTGGCCATTGTGGTTCTGATCATCCAGAACATTTTGGGCCTCATCATCAACGCTGTCCTTCTGGGCTGCGTGTTCATGAAAACGGCTCAAGCTAATCGACGAGCAGAGACGCTCATCTTCTCCCGTAACGCAGTTATCGCGCCGCGCAATGGCAAACCCACGTTCATGTTTCGTGTTGGAGACCTGAGGAAGAGTATGATCATATCAGCTACTATTCAGATGCAGGTGAGGAAGAGGCCTGTTAAATGTTATGCTTTATTGTTCAGAATTCAGAGAAATTATAAACGACCAAATTAAGATTTCTTGACTTTTCTCACGGGATGCTTGAAGAACAGCTTTAGACATAATCAGTAGCAATGTTATTTTGTCTCTTGAATGCTGATTGGTTGTCCCGGGCCACTCCTCCCAGGTGATTCGCAGGACAGTGACGGCAGAAGGGGAGGTGATTCCAGTCTGCCAACTCGACGTCCAGGTGGAAAACCCACTCAGGAGCAATGGCATCTTCCTCGTCTCACCACTCATCATCAGTCACACTATTGATAGAGGAAGTCCGCTGTATGAGCTTTCAGCCCAGTCGCTGGCCACTGAGGATGTGGAGATCATAATTATACTGGAAGGTACGAGGATGCGAGTATACGATCTGATTACAAAGACCTGTTCAGGTGACGCTTAGTAAGACCTGTCAAAGGGGTGAATAGTGAGAATGAGTGGTTATTAATAATGCATAGTGGGGGTTCTGCCATGTCGCAAGATACGATTATGTTAAAGATGGCAAGTAATGGAAATTCGTAGCAACTTTATAGTCAAGTACTTGAACACTGGTATGACTGAGCATAAGTATAATCATGTATAATAGCACAAGTATAATTATAGTATAATAATTGATAGTAATAATAAAGATACCTGTTGGGGAAAAACGTTATCTCTTTCCATAAACATTAAATTAACATATCCTTTCATCATATACATAAAACATATTAATAACAACAGATTTATGTAATCATTATTAGACTAATTACACCACTTATTAAGTGGTGTAAGTGGAATGTCATACTATAGAGGACATTGTTACTATGGAAACAATACATTATTAGTATATGCACATTAATATAGATCTACTGCATGATTTGCTGTAATAGAAAATCATCAACTCCTTCTGACCACTTAGATGCAAACATTCAAAAGCAGTGTGGTATAGAGACAGAACAATCAATAAAGCGCTAAACATTCACACTGCAAAACAACAGAATGTAGCATATTACAAATGATCATAAGTGTTTATTCATTTACATATTTCTTACTGATATTTAGTATGAATGTATTTCTGGATAAAAAAAAAAATATATATATATATATTATATTATATATTATATATATATTATATATATATATATGGGGAATTATTGTCAAACCTAATAAATGCTGCCTCTGCCATGACTAATAGTTAAGTAGAGACACCAGGATGCCAATAGTCCATTTGTTGTTTTTTATCCCTCTGGTTAACAAAGCCTCTGGAGCCAGAGAGCCAGGAGTTTCTCTTCTAAGCGGATATTGTATTGACCGCTGCTGTAATGTAAGGAGAAGCTTTTTATTTGAGCTGTAAAGAAGAAACATTCATCCTGCTGTCTCAGTGATCACAACTGGTTTCCTGTTCACTACACATACACTCAGTAGATGGGGTATAACATAATGGCAGTATAGAGATTATGGAGTGCACTACAGACACTGCATGCTATTTGAGATCATCATGTTAAACAGTATTTTCATATTACATGTGTTTTAGACATATCAGGGTAACACTGTCTACATCTCAAGCAGAAGGGATGTTTGAATCTCTATTAAACTATAATTATAACAAGAGTTCCTGTACTGAATGTTTGTCTCCTGGTCAGGCGTTGTGGAGACCACCGGGATCACCATGCAGGCACGTACGTCCTATATACCGGAGGAGATTCTCTGGGGACGCCGCTTTGTCTCCATCATGACCGAAGAGGATGGGCGCTACTGTGTGGATTACTCCAAATTCGGTAACACCGTGCCTGTGCGGATGCCCGCCCTCAGCGCCAAGGAGCTGGACCAGACCAGAGGGGTCCAGGACAATGGCCCTCACGAGGGTAAGCCTCAAGGCTGGGGACTGGTGCGGGCAGGGCGAGGCGGCTACAGGAGGAGCGCAGGCCGGGCCTGCGAAGATAATTCGTCCCGGCCGTGGTACGCTCCAGCGGAGAAAGATGAGCAGGAGAAAAGTAAAGAGAAGAATGGGCAGAAGAAGATGGTTAAATTAGAGGAAATAGGAAGAGAATTGGAGGAGACCATGGATGATATGAGTGATTAATTATATATCACAGAACAGTTCATTCCGGCCGAGTAATCTGATTGGACAAGATGAATCTCATGCCTACGATCACATCATAGCCGTTCTGGATAACCATATACAATACAATAAGAAAAATCTTGAGCCACCCCTCATTTCTTCATATTAAACTACATTCTGTAGATTAATCTTCACCAGTACACTAATCACCGGCCTGATCATCTGTCATCATCTGCACCTGTTTCTCACTGGTTCATGCCTTAAGTCAGATGTTTTTTTTATGCTTGATTGATTCATAGGTCACTGTGTGTCTTAAGAAACAAACATTCTTCTGGAACTGCTCAGGTACAGGGACTGCAGTACAAATCAGAGACAAAAAAGTCCTTCAGGAAAGCCTGGAGAACTATTCCTCAAAACTACAGTGAAAAAATACAAGAAAGACTGGCTCTTTGGAAACAGATTATGAAGAAATGAGGGGGCTCAAGACTTTTATACAGTGATGTAAATATATAATGTATGTACAGATCACATAGTATAGTTGCTTTACAGAACACTTTTAATAATCGTAAATTTTTTGTATTGATTTTGGGAAGAATGGACAGTAAGGCAGTTGCTTTTTTTAATGAAAGGTAATTTTCCTTTTCTTGGATATTTACAGATGCAAGCATGTGTAGTTGGTGTGACTTTAATTCAACACAGCAAAACTCCTTAGTGTTAAATTAGCACCCTCCAGTGTTCATATAGATCCAGTTGACCTTAAGTTCTAAAAGTGTTAAAACAACACTGGGGACTTTACTGTACACTCACCCCATTTTTATAACTTCATAGTCTTTGTGTTGTGGTTGTGTATGTGTCTGCCATTTGTGCCCCATCCAATTTTATCAATTGATATTATTATATCCAATTGTGAATATCACTTTATTTACATGTAGTTTGAGTTTTGGCAGCGTTATTGTTCAGAATGTGTGCAATTACTGTACCTAAATCAGTCCCTTTTAGTAATCAAGATTGTGAACACTTGTTTTTCCATTACTGCTGATTAATGATTTGATTTATTTGTTTAACTTTATGTATTTATGGTACGAATAAAACTTTATTTTATTTTATGTTAGTGTTTTCTCTTGTGTTGTACCGTAGAGCTAAAAGAATGATTCAGGAAATACTGTTTTAAGTCTTTATAATTAGTTTAATATGTATAGGTAAAAACATTGACATGCATCCATTTATTTATTTATTTTATTATATGAATTCATCATGTTTATTTTTGAAGGTTAATTCTTTACAGTATTTTTTCTGATAGGGACATAAAAAAAATAAGAAAATAAAAACCTCTACTGTGAAAAAATAGAAATAAGCATTCTGAGTCCACTGTTAATCCGAATGCAAACACTGTTTGGAACAGTTTGGGAAGCTTATACAAGCTAGATCTTGTTATGTCATCAGATTGCAGTGCAACAGCTGCGCAGAGTAATTTTTTAAAAGATTACAAGGATTTTACAACCTTGTTTTCTACATATTTCTCTCTTAACATAAAACGAGCTCAACCATAGTGTCAAAAGTCTCAGAAGAGGTTAAAGGTCTTTATTGTATTTAATATATTGTCTGATCTCTGATACATCCTTGTTATTTAATGGTTGCACAATATTTATAGGATTAGATCATTTTGATAAATGAAAGATTATGAAAGGATAAGATTACACAAGCTTGCACATATTTGGAAGTGATCCTTTTCAAATAGAAATAAAAAGGATTTTGGTGTGCAAGAACGACTTCATTTAACTTCAGCGGTAGATTAACCCATGAGGGCCGGACTTAAACTGAGTAAGATTAAAATGACAGCAGTTACTGTATGCTTACATTACTATAGACATTGATGATTACATATGTTGTTTATTTATTATCACGATAACTCAGGACGAACAGCAAAATTTAAAGGTTATATACAGTATCAGTATAGTTTTACTGTAATATGTCATCGTTATTTTTTTCCCTGAAAATATCTCTTCACTGTATATCATAAAGAACATTGTAAATTCTCCTGTGATATAAGTATTAGTGGACGAGATGGAATAATGTAATTATTTTCTGGATTTTTTCATAAAGTCTTGACTGCATGCATGTGAAAAGATCATTGCCCTTTTTTAACACCTCCTATAAAATTACCATTAGAAACAACAAGAAGTTAGAAATATACACGTTGGTAAGAATTGTGAATTATGTCTTGTTCTTTTTTTATTGATTATGGAGACACTCCAGGAAGAGGTCTTGCCTACTGTCTAGCACCGAAACCAGACCAAAACAATGTGACTCTGTTTCAGTTTCAGTGAGAGAAAAAAAAGATGCTACCTTTGCATATACCCAAGTGTATATATACTATAAATTGTATCACTTATCTGAAACTATTAGAAGATACTTTTTGTTTTATAGTAACAAAGGCATTTTGCCTGGCAACATCATTCAGCCTCTGTAAGTTTGCAGTGTTAGCTATTAGCCAGACACTGAAAATGCTTAGCTTAGCATGTTATGTTACTGTAGCTACCAGAATCAATATTAGTCTTTCCTGGCATGGACAAAGAAAACATGGCTAACTAGGTTAATAAAACCAGTTCATGTTAGCAAACCAAACCTACCTCAACATGCGTTTTCAAATTAAAAGAGGATTATGTCTTCTATGGAAGCAACCGAGACACTTAATGTTTTGAGTCTTTGCTCAGTCTGGCATACTGAAACATGGGACCATACTTGAGGCCATTGTTTCAGACGTGAAGCAGGCAGTTTTCTACCTTGATGGTATCCAAGCACTAATAAAACACTGGGATAAGTGCATTAGTGTAGGAATAAAGGGAGAAATAAAGGGAGGTTTTACTCTAATAGCTGTGTGCTTTTATTCTGCACAATCAAAAGTCCTGGTTTGACTTGAATACACCAAATATTTGAGTATAGCAGATTAATATGATTATTCAAGTATGTTCCATCTCTGAGTGCTAATGATGTGACTTTTTTTTTTTTTGTGCCAGTGATAGCCAGTGATGGTCTTTATTGAAACAACAGTGATGCCCTCTAATGTAATGACTCCAGGACAACTAACATAAAATAGGTGATCACCATTTTTATTTTATGTACTGTGATACTCAACTTTTGTGAAAGCTACAGTCTGGAATTGATTAAAAAACCCACTACACCCCTAGCATACAGAGTGATTTATTAAAAAACCACAGGGTCACACTAATAACAGTGCCATTCAAACATCTTTCCATCAAGTAAATGAGGCAGAAAATATCTGCCAGGCTCTAGTGGCTTCTATTGAGCAGTTCTTTTGTATTCAAGACACAGGGTAAAGTCTCTGTACCAATTGCATATAAATGTGTTACTTTCTGTGCAAAATCTATTACTGTTCATTCTAATATTTACTTTGTACATGAATGCATTAAAAAAGTGATTAAAACAGTCATTTCACAGGTTAACATATTAGATCAGTGTAAATATGGATACAAATAATTATAGATTCATGTAAATTGTTTACATACATGCATTTTTTAAATAAAATGACCTTCTCTTTAAGCGCCATTAAACATGTTTAAGTTTCTTTGCTTTTAAATATGATTTAACAAACAGATTCATTACACATTAAAACTTTTCTTAAAACACAAACAAACAAACAAAAGATACTTTTCCATTACTGAAAAAGCAGATTGAAGACTTCTTTTTTAAATCAAGATATACTGGTTTTATATCAATAGCACATGCAGGTTCATGTGGATTATGGTTGATTGTTGTTTTTATAGCACCATCCTGATACTTTGCAGATTTCATAATTCTATCAATCTTTACAAGAACCCATGGGCCGGTCCCTTATAATCATACTATTTTACAGTATAATATATAACGTATAATCCATATATACAGTATAATCATACTATTTTACAGTGGGTTGGGAGGAATTGGGGAAAAGGGGGGAGGGGGGGGGGACTTGGCCGCAAGCACGCTGAAGATATTCATGGCTATAATTTTTTCTCTCTCTTCTGATTACAATGCACAATTACAGTTCTTGTTCCAATATATGTGCATACTGGGACTGAAATCTGCAGCACCCAACATAAAAAGGCGCGGAAGCATTTATTGTTATGTGAACATGGGAGGACAGTCAGACATAAAACTCCAATAATATTCAACCACAATATTAAAAATATAATGCCAAGCTGTAAATGTTGACAAGTTTAAAGGCAATTGTAATAATTTTAGTGCGATTATGATTTTTATTGTGTTATTTCCCAATGACAGCAACATGTTTATTCTATCTGCACTGAATGATATATTACAGGAAGATGTTTGGCTTACATTTTCAGGAGCTTTTAATTCACATAGTACGATAATAAACTGTCAAGTCTGCCAAACTATAATGAATACTATCCGGGTATTGTTTGAGTAATAACCCATCCTGATCAGAGATGCTATGAATTTGTGTATGTAGCAAGGCAGGTCATGAATTGGGGTTTTATTAAACGTTTTATCACTTTTATGTATTCTTCTTCTCTTTCTTTCATGAGCAATGAGCCAAGCAATTTTGACTTCTTGGTGTGTGAGGCTAAGCTTGCATTTTGGGATACCGATCTGTTTGTAATGTCACTGAGCGTAGGGCTTTGCCATTTGGTTGCGTTTGGGTTTTTGCCATTGTTTATTGGTTGGATAGCAATAGTGCAGTCACACTATTCCCTCTAAATAACCCATTGTTTTAGCTTTGCTTTGTTAAATCTTTGATAAATCCAAACCTTTGTTGTCCGCATGTATTGATTAGTATTTTGACTAAGCGTCTCACTGGCCAAACTGACAAGCATGATAAGTATGAGATACGTCACAGTGCCAACATTTCTAACCATTTTTCATACCATGCTCACTGCAGTTTATTTCTCAAGAGAAACTTGAAAGGGCCATTGTTGTCTGGATCTGCATTGTTGTTCAGTCATGTGACTGATTTGTCAAGGTGTTTTGCAATGTGAAATACTTGAGTTTCACACACTGGCTACTAGAAGCAGATAGAACAAGTCTGCACACCTCACTGCATACTATCAGAGACTAAAATGGGATGGGATTATGAGTTGGCTTTCGGGAGCAGTAAGTTGTTTCTAGCCATTCCCCTAAGCAAACTCCTTGGAGAAAACAGAACTAAGTTTTTATTTGCCAGTTTCAAGAGTAAGGATCATTGAGTGTCATAGACTGAATTATATTAATGATTGGAGAGGCAGTGGGAGGGTTCTTCTTCCGTCAGTTCAAAAGGGGTCAAAGCTATTGAGGTTTTTGTTTGCTCAAAAATGCTGGAAAGAAGTTTGGGTCATATGCTGGCCAACTCCGGTAATTTGATCTCTCTGTGAAGATCTTTCTACCACTTCTAGCCATATTTTTTATAGAATACACAACCCACTGGTTCCTACGTTGGGGTACTTCATTGACTCTTCTAGGGCAGTCCAGCACTGACTGAATAGGAATTCACACTAATGCTAGATCTACTGTATGTCCGTCCATCTAGCCCTGTGTCTCGGATTACATTAGCCAAGTGGCCTCAGTTGAGCCATCTTTAATGCATTGTAAAGCTACTGTATGACTCCCTCTTGCCAGGCAGTTGTAGTGCTGAGTATCGTACTCTACTGTAAGATACTGAACTCGATTGTTCCAAATAAATGCCAAAAGCCAACAATGGTCAAGCAGCCTCTTTCTGCTGTACATTCAAAGCAAATTTAAAGTTGTAACCAAGGCCTCTTTCAAAATGATAAGACACATGCACTAATATTCATACTTTTTTGATTAAGTACTCCCACAAAAAAAAGAGTTTTATAAGATAAATAAGAGTGTTATAAATGTATATAGGACAGAAAACAAACAGAATTCATCCCAGAGCATGATAAATTAGAAACCACGCGTGTTGGCGTGTAGTTCTGATCTGTAGTTGTGTTAGACTACAAGGCAGTTCATTTTGTCCTCATCTTAAATAACCTTGGCTAACTTATGATGTATAAATCATTTCACTTCACATTTGTATAGAGGGAGCTGAAAAGTCCCTCCAAAAATTTGGAATGTCTAATAAATAAATAAAATAATTAATTAAAAATGTACTAATAACCAGACGTCAAATAGATGTACAACAGAAATTGATGATAGAAACATTGTAAGATCTGTGAATAAAACCTCCAAAGCAGTCAGTGTCGTCTCCAACACTCTTCAAAAGGCACAGGTAAATCAAAAGGTATCACAGTCCACCATATGAAGCCCCCTTCAAAATTCCCAGTGTTGAATTAACATCCAGAGTTATTCATGCTGCAACCCAAAAATATCACCAAACTGTTGCAACAGGTGAAATGCATGCTCAGCAAAATTCCCAGTACTGAATTCATATCCAATGAGTGTTAATTCAACACCGGGAATTTTCCTGTGCATGCATTTTACCTTCTGAAGAGCAGTCTGAAAAGAAAAGAAAAAAAATCAACAACAGCTGAAAGATGCTGCAGCAGTTTGGTGCTGTCAACGGTTTGCAGAATGATGCTGTTATGCAAATACGGAATATGTAACCAACTATTTAAGTGCATTTAGGTTTATCTGTTCCAATAGTTTTGCTTACTTAAGGATTGTATAGTCTGCCACCAAAAGTGCCATGTCCTAAGTTGTTTTAAAACATCTTCATGTATAGTAAAAGGCAAACAAAGTGGACTTGTTAAATTGCTTTTGGAAGGAACTGTCGATGTAACCTTGGCTGATCCCATAAGTAGCTACTGTATGACTCCCTCTTGCCAGGCAGTTGTAGTGCTGAGAATCGTACTCTACTGTAAGATACTGAACTCGATTGTTCCAAATAAATGCCAAAAGCCAACAATGGTCAAGCAGCCTCTTTCTGCTGTACATTCAAAGCAAATTTAAAGTTGTAACCAAGGCCTCTTTCAAAATGATAAGACACATGCACTAATATTCATACTTTTTTGATTAATTACTCCCACAAAAAAAGAGTTTTATAAGATAAATAAGAGTGTTATAAATGTATATAGGACAGAAAACAAACAGAATTCATCCCAGAGCATGATAAATTAGAAACCACGCGTGTTGGCGTGTAGTTCTGATCTGTAGTTGTGTTAGACTACAAGGCAGTTCATTTTGTCCTCATCTTAAATAACCTTGGCTAACTTATAATGTATAAATCATTTCACTTCACATTTGTATAGAGGGAGCTGAAAAGTCAGGAACCACTGGGAATACTTTGAGCAAAGTCGTTGAGCCGAAACAGTATAACATAAAGGTGAGCATACTGTATGTGTCATTCTAAATACAGTATATAGAAAAAGACCCGTGAAATTGTGTCATATTGTTGATTTACTGTATATTCCCCTGAATGTGAGGGTTTAAATATAAGAAACATTTTATTCCCATAAGACACCACCATAAAAAACTAGTTAAAAAATAGACAAGTTTATCAATAATACACACAGCAAAAGATGAACAGAAGTAACTTGCCTGACTAAATAAGGCTTGAATTTCAAAAATACACATAGCACATCAAACATAAATACAATTTCATGCAGAACCTTTTATTGTTATTTACATCATGATCCAACAGCAAGCAAATTTGTAAAAAAAAATGTGACAAAAGCAGATATTAGCATTCTAAAAACAGGTTTATCTGTATTAAAACACATTAAGATCATTGTTAATTTAAAGAAGGTAAAATTTTGATACACATTATTTTACCATTACTGTATGTAAGAATAGAAATATTTCGGTAATCTAGTGAAAAGATTAGCAGTAGCAGCTCCACCACATGCCGAGCAGAGAGATGAACAGGCTGAGGATGGCTGTGTCCCTGTGCCCGCTGTTACATAAGTTAGTGTTACAACAGCGGTAATTAAATCCAGACAAAGCTGGAAACATCTGAGACAGACGGGAGTTGTCGCAGTCCGTGTACCTGATGCACTGCCGGATCGTTTTCCCTCCTGTCAAAAAAAAACAACAACAAAAAAAAAACAGTTTGAGGTAAAGTGCTCAGCTTATGTTTACTAATGTAGACTAATGTAGACTAACATCAGAACTCGTTGGTAGGTTTGCAACCTTTCAAATAGCTTGTAACGATCAAAGATCATTTGAGCGCACAAATGTTTGCTTCAGTGAAGGATACCTATTAATTATTGTAAAATATACGAATCCTGACTCCACTGAATGTGTTGAAATGGCAAGGCCATTCCCATCATGGCTGATCCCATAAGTAGCTTTGAATTTGCACAAACAGGCTGAATATATTCAATGTTATATTAATAAGGGATCCAGCAGGCGGGTCAGACAACAAAAGTTGGACCCTAACTCACAAAACCAATGCAGCTATGGGACCAGCTATGTACAGTATTAGCTATGTATTAGATGACAAGTATGATAGTACAACATTAGTATTATACTAAAGTTACAATTTTGCAGCCCCCTGTGTTTGAGCAGGGTGTACAGATGAGGAGGTGAGTGAGCTGGATAGACTAAAGGATTAATCTGCTGCTGCATCAACAGTATTAGTGGATAGTCCAACAGCAGTGTGGGTATTTATTTTTTTTTAGAAACTGTTATCCAATATGGGTACGAAAAGGAAAGGAGACGAGGCTTGATTCTAGAGGATTAAACTAAGCCAAAAGTTTACTCTTAAATGAATAATCAAATAAATCTATTGAATCTCTATTGATTACGAATATGAATAATGAATGTTGTTCAAGGCGTATTTTTCCTCTAATGCGACTGCAGAATAAGCCATGACAGATGCAAATTTCTGCACCAAAAATATGTCAGTCAAATAACACTTTCATCCCAAACCTGGTCCCGAAATGCCATATTTTAAGTTCTGCCATATTTTAAGCCTCAGTCCTGTTGGTTTATTTTAAGCTGATGGTGGCGATAGAAAGTTTTTAAAAGAAACAGGGCTCATCTGTTTGTTTAATCCTGCTGTGCATGAAATCACTAAGCATTTTTACAGTTCAACCTGGAAACCTATAGGACAGATGTTTTGGCTTTGAAGTACAGTGTATTGAATGTCTCTTTTAAATGTCATTTCTTGATGTATAGAAGTTACACAGAGGGTCTGTGAAAAATCCTGCAACAAGTCATGCATCAAGTAGAAGCCAGACTACGCTGCTTCGCACCACCTCAACATGGACTTTTTTCCTTTAACAATATTACACTTCACACTAGACTTGTAGATTAGTTCCAGAAATGTTCCTTCAACTTAATGAAAGTTTCAAATGTCAAAGCAGTCTTAAACTCTTCTGGAATAAAAAAAAAAAAAAAACGTGGTCAGAAAACAAGCCCTAGATCATGGGTTCCACGGGTTCCATGGGTTCTACCTTGGGATGACAGAAAATTCATAATGCAATTTGGCAAAAATTTTGGAACCCATGATCTAAGGCTTGTCTTTTTGTTTTGTGTTGCATCATATTAGTAAGTGCATGCAATGTAAATTAGTAGCCATTAACACTTTTGACACGCACCTTTCTCATGCAGAGACAAACACGAGTCTTCATAAGTGCACTCCTGGGTTCTATCACACCAGCCACCTTGGTAATCCGAGCACTTATAGCAGCTTAGAGACCCACCTAATGAGGAGTAGTGCATTCCATAATTCTTATTGCCTGTTTCCAAAAGACACAACACACACACACACACACACACACACACACACACACACACACACACACACACACACACACACACACACACACACACACACGCATGTGTCTAGAGTTATTCACATATCATACAGAAGGAAACCAGTGAATAAGTCAGGAAAGTGTCAGTAAACCTACAGACACTAACGGTCAACAAAGCGACTCCCACGAAAAGTCCAAACGTGTGTTTCATCTCGCTTGATCACTGGCCAGGAAGAAACCAAAATAAAACCCAAACATATACACAACAATTAGAAATTAATCCTGCATAAAATAAATGACACAAAAATGCAATAAATAGTTTAGAATATTGTGTAGAATACTTACCAGGGATTACAGCGTCTGCTGATGTTTTTCAGGCTAGAGGAATTAAAAGTCCAGTGCACACACACAAACACACATACATACAGCCCATTCAAGACAAAGATTTCTCATACCATCTCCTCTGCTCTCGCCCAGCCTCTCCCCTGCTGGCCTGCATGAATAATGCCATTGATTGCTGTTATGGACACACTGGGTTGACCCAGGCCACTCCACTCATGACACATAATAGCTTGCTGATGGCTAAACTTGATGGCTAATAATAAATTAATAATAATAATAATAATTATTATTATTATTATTATTACATATTGATAGTTATAGTACTGTAGTAAAATCTTGTGCAAAGAAATATTTCTCCCAATAAACATTTCTTATACTATGTTTACTTTAAGACTACAAACCAGATTTTGAAACAAAAAGGTTACAGGAAATGATTTGTACTGTATGTCAGTAAAGAACGCAGCATATTACATAACATACCTCGTTTAAGAGAAAACAAAACATAATGAAGTCTCCTTTGAGTTTTGTATGCAGACAAAAATAAGCGAGTGCAACAGTCATAAAAAAATCACAGTAGACTCCCTGAGATGTTCAGAAAATTTCACAACTAATTACCTGCATAAGTTATACTCGAAAATATTAGTGTTTTTTAACTGATATTGTCAATTTCAATATTGACATGAAATATGAATGGCTTGAGTAATAAATCTGCATTTTCAATATTGTTGCTTGTTTAATATTCATTAATCGACTGAATGCTTTTTTTAATGTTGAAATGGTTTATTATATTCTTATATAAGTCATTATTGCTTAACGTCATTTATATATAGGGGTTGGACAATGAAACTGAAACAATGTCCAATTTAGTGTTGGAGGTTTCATGGCTAAATTTGACCAGCCTGGTGGCCAATCTTCATTGATCTCCAGTAAGAGCAGAGTGTGAAGGTTTAATTAACAGAGTAATAGCACAGTTTTGCTCAAAATATTGCAATGCACACAACATTATGGGTGACATATCAGAGTTCAAAAGAGGACAAATTGTTGGTGCGTGTTTCACTGGCGCATCTGTGACCAAGACAGCAAGTCTCTGTAATGTACTGTATCAAGAGTCACGGTATCCAGGGTAATGTCAGCATACCACCAAGTAGGACAAACCACATCCAACAGGAGTAACTGTGGACTCAAGAGAAAGCTGTCTGAAAGAGATGTCCAGGTGCTAACCAGGATACCCACATACGGGAGAGTTACAGTGTGGAGAAGCCCTACCACCCAGACTGTTGCATGCCCACAGTGAAGCATAGGGGTGGATCAGTGATGGTTTGGGCTGCAATATCATGGCATTCCCAATACTTGTGCTAGACGGGCGCGTCACTGCCAAGGACTACCGAACCATTCTGGAGGACCATGTGCACCCAGTGGTTCAAACATTGTATCCTGAAGGCGGTGCCGTGTATCAGGATGATAATGCACCCATACACACAGCAAGACTGGTGACAGTGGTTTGATAACATGAAAGTGGAGTTGAACATCTCCCACGGCCTGCACAGTCACCAGATCTAAATATTATTGAGCCACTTTGGGGTGTTTTGGAGGAGCGAGTCAGGAAACGTTTTCCTCCACGTGTGTCTACATTTTTGAGCCCCTCAAAAATTATATTAAAAATATATTTATAAAAGTCAAAATTTTGGACACAAGTTTTTCTACA
Organism: Clarias magur; assembly: GCA_013621035.1. Classification (NCBI taxonomy): domain Eukaryota; kingdom Metazoa; phylum Chordata; class Actinopteri; order Siluriformes; family Clariidae; genus Clarias; species Clarias magur. The sequence goes on along the minus strand of QNUK01000014.1, from coordinate 1,788,360 downwards.
TACTAGAACAATACTGGATTTAAAATATAATAACACAAATGGCATTACAGTAGGTAATTAATGCCATTAATGCAACAACAAAAACAACAACAACAACAGTCAGTTGTTATTTTAAAACATGAAGGTCAGCTGTTCTGTAATTGTTCTTGCAAGAACAGTACTTTCAAGTGCATTTGCAAAACCCATCCAGCACCCTGATGAAACTGGCTTTCATGAAGTCCATCCCAGGAAACTTAGTTAGAACAAAATTCATTTAGAGTCACCAGCCTCAGAAATCACCAATTAACAAACAGCACTACAGAGTAGAGGCGTTATGAAGACTTTACAGAGCATAAGTAGCAGATACGTCTCAATATCAACTGCTCAAAGAAGATTACAAACTTTTGATTGGATGTGGTTTTTTTTTTTTTTATCTCAAAACATTATTAACTCAACCCACCCAAAAAGTGACTTAACACCTGATTTGATGTGGGAGTCACATACCATGTTGAAATTCTGATCATGCTCTCGGTATTGAATCTCAGAGCACACCGAGTGTGTAAAAAGTGACTAAAAATGAAATTGTTAAAAAGGCAATATTTATTCAGGTCCCGCTAGATGACGATCTCTGGAAATTCCACTGCATTGAAAGAAGACACAGACAGATTATTGCCTTGCCTCCAGGTCGCAGCGTGGCCACTATATACAATGGTGTCAGGCAGATCTAAAATGGAATAACAGTCAGGAATTTACAGCCCCTTGGAACTGACACTTGAATTCTGAGTAACTGGTATCTTCAAAACAGTGTGTTATATAAGTAAATGACAGCGACGGGTCATGGGCAAGAAAGACAGCATTCAGTTATCTTGTGCTGCAGCTGGGGTGATAATAAGTGCACTTTGTCAGACCTTCCATCGACATTCTGCCACAGACATTCAAATCTTTTCTTCCCCATTAACTGAACTGCCTTATAACTATTGTATGTCTATATACTGCTGCCATTCTGACTGTTCAACTGACAGCTTTGTTTATTTTCACTGGTCCGCCCCACCTTCGGTAAAGTCCACACAGAGTTAATTACAGTGATTGTAACACGAAGACAATATAAACAATAATTTTTTTTTACGTATTCCTGTCATTAATGTTTATATTTTCATAAAAGAACATACTAGATTGGTTTTGAGTTATCAGGATTCAATATTAATCCTTTCATGCATGAATAATTACTTTAATATTTTCTCTTTTTATGCTTAGAATTGCATAATAAATTGCATGATTTTTAATTATGTAGAATAACAGAACACTGCTATGAGAGTTATGAAAACTTCCTTTATTTCTCTATATAATCCGCTGCTACACTAATGTACTTATCCCAGCTTTTCACTAGTGCTTAGATGCCATCAAGGTAGAAAGTTTTCTCAGTACGCCACAGCCATGATCAGACTGCCGGCTTCACGTCTGAACCGCTGGCCTCCCAGGAACTCCTTTAATGGCTCAGACATGTGGAAATGGCTTGGAGTAAGATAAGGACGATACAGAGGATGTCACGAAAACTCCCAGCTGAGTTCCTGTAATATGCAAGTGGTGTTTGCGATTGATTGTGTATCGTTCTGCAAGTTGGCGATCTGTAGTCATCAGGCATCCTAGTAATCTTGGTCTAAAGTCCTGGTTTGACTTGACTATTTAAAAAGTAAATAGATGGTTTTGATGAAACAAAGGACTAAAGATAGCCTCTTAGAATAATAATGATAATATATTCTTCTGTCTACAATATGTAACTTTGCATGTTATGTGAATATGCGTGGATGATTTTATTTATTTATTTATTTATTTTTTAAAGATAAGGATACAGAAGTTAAATCTAATACAAGCTATCAGTCAAACAGAAATGGGAGGACATGTGCTGCTATAATCTGAATTAATCAATGAAGACTTGTAGATGAAGTACATAAAATTCCATGATTTAAATTTGCGCGCAAAGTTTCAGTTACTGTTCAAGTAATAAAAAAGAAATTATGTGTTGTGTTTCTTCTATTTTGGAAAAAAACCTACATCATAAACAGTAAACACTTTAGGTTGAATTAGGAAATCAACCTTTTCAGTTTACTATTCTGAAGTGTACTATAATCTTTTAATTTCCTTCACCCCCAAATATCACGCACACACAATATGCATGCTGATCTACACGGCTGATACGGATCACAATGACATGGTATTTGTCTCAATGCCAGGGATCACTCCGCAGCTTGAGAGCAGGGAACAATGGGCATTTCATCGGTGTCTCTTTCATGGTAAGCAAATTAACCACAGGGAAAAAAAAACAAAAAACGGACACAATCTAAAATACAAAACAGCTTTATTAAACTGTTATAGGTGGAATAATATATTATTAAGCTTGCATTTTGAGTGGCCATATATAGTACACAATCTCACACATATATATGCAACTCACTCCTTAAGTTCACATATACTTTTATAGTTTTGTATGATTTCCAGTGTTACAATGTATTCATGCAAAATCCCAAGTCTGTGATATACTGTATAGAGCTGTGTAAATGTTGGTGCTGATATTTTAATGACACAATTCATTAAAAAAAGAAAGAAAGAAAAAAAAAAACACTTCAATGCATCATTCACACTGAAAGATTTGAATATGAACCTAAAATCTGACATTTTTTGTTCCTTTTTTGCTGATTCAAACAGAACGCCAACAACATCATAGGGTATGGTATCAATACAAAATACTATAAATACCTTAAAATATGTCAATCATATAAAGGTTTTCTACACTTCTTTTAGGCTATTTAAAGAATAGGAGACATAGAATAGTTTCAACAAACATTCTGATAATTAAGTTACAAGCAAATGTGTGTCTTTGTGCCAAAAATAAAAAGAAAGTTATAAAAAAAAAAAAAAAAAAAAGAGAAGGTAAATTCCCATCCAAAAACCCCAATTATTCTCTAAACAAGGAAGACATGTGCGATGATGGCTGTACCGGACCATCATGAAGAAAGAAACCAACACTTAACAAATAAAAAGATTGAAACGCTGCAACATTACATTTGGTAGAATAATACAGCTAGGTACCAAAATTATCCATTTCATGACACATCTGAGGTAACAGTCCGTACATTCATCAACAAACGATAACCTAAGCATACTGCAGGATTACTCTGGAGGAAAACATTTCACCATTAAACTGGACCTTAACTAGAACTAAAATCAAGGAATGCTATGGCATTAAGCACTCCGTATTAAAATGAAGAAAAACGTATGCAGCTAATACGCATTTTTGGAAGTACAATTGTTTATCATAAAATGCATTGAATATTTCTGGAACAAATGTAATTATTTTGAAATAAAGCTTTTCGCACACAGTATCTGATCTGCATCAATAATAATAATAATAATAATAATAATTAAACTGCAAGAGAAAAAATAAAGTGTGAAAAACCTTTCTGAAGCTATCGGTAATAACACATGCCTGTTTTTTATAGATCTGTAAAATGGCAATATTACAAAATACCACTGTAGTTTATCAATACTTGCATACAAATTTTTGTTAAACAAAAATCTAGCTGTGCAGATAACATGCAATATTACTGTATCAAATTTGTCACAAGACAAATTTCAACACTATATACTGCATAAGGCCATATTCTCCATTTATGTGCCCTTTAAAATGCGTTAGATCAGAGAACACAATTAAAAAAAATGATTGCAAAAAATGTATACGACAGGCATACTCATTATTTCAGTAGAAACTTTGGCAATAACGATTAAGACTTTTCTTTTTTAAAAGCAGCATCACAAATTTTGTTCATTTTCTTGTCAGTTTGAATGCTCAATAAATCACCTGCGATCAGTAATAATAATAATAATAATAATAATAATAATAAAACTAATTTTATTCTCAGGTTTAGGTATTGTAAAGTTCCTCACTATAGCATAAAGTGTCCAAACTCTTTAGTACTTTGAATCTGACAAGAAAAGTGTAATAATACATTGCACATATTAACAATAATATTTAGTGGTAAGTCCAAAAAAAAAAAATAAGAGAGAAGAGAGAAAAAAAAGGTGTGTGTGTGTATATATATATATATATATATATATATATATATATATATCTGTAAAATGATATAGTCCAACACATAACAGGATTAAGGTACTCAAGCACAGTACCATGTTTTCAGAATCTTTGTTCTTGCACTATTAAAACCGAGTCTGTAAAAGATTTTCCTTGGATGTTGAAATGTGCCAGACCGTATCTCACTGACAGAAGGTATATAGTCTAAAATAGAAGATAACATGACAAAAACATTAAGTTCAGAATAAAATGTGATTATAAGGCATGAAATTCTTGCATATTGCATTCCAAACAACTTGATGATTGGCAATAAATTGCATCATGCAGGGCTACAATTTCATAATGTGTTATGTCCCTTAATTCTTTATTATAAGGGTTCTCTAAAGCAAAATAACAAACAAAAAACAAGAAAATTACTTTGATTCAAAATAATGCTATTACCTTTAAACAATCGATTTCAGTTATAAGAGATAGCTTAGAAGCAAAAATGGTTGCAAAATCTTTTTCGACATAAATAGATGATTAACAGCATTTAAACATGGCTTAATTAAAAGCATACATGATTCTTGTACAATGAAAAACCATATAGTTTATAGTAGAAAGAACCAGGTTCTCGGGTATACAAACAACTCAGGCGTAACTGTGCATATTCAAGCAAGTATCGGACACAAAGAAGTTAATAAGTGACAAAAACAACAAAAAAGAAAATCCACGAAATGGAATATCCATTATTATAGATTTCAGCTAATCATTTCATCCAACCTAACAATAAGTGCTTTCTTTTCTTTGGAACATTAAATCACATAAAATAATTACACATTCCCAAACAGGTTTAAGTGTGTAAGTGCCAAAGCCCTGCAAAGGCATTCATACTATTTTTTAATGAATAATGATTGCTGACCAGGCCATTGTAGCAGCAGAGCCAATGTCATTCATATTGGCCAATCACATAACAGCCCTTGGTCAGCTCACGCCCACTGAGATGGCTTTTTGGAATATTATTGGCCTAGATGCAGGTTCAGTTCAAATACCAGGATAAAATTCTGAATTCACATCCATGGAGTGCAGCACAGGTTTTTGTTCAGTGTTGGACAGTCTGCTCAACACTTCTGCAGAAAGTGTGTAACTATTTCCCGACTTTTCCTCAAACCAGCTGTCTAGTGGCCTCTTGCCATCAAAGCTGGCAATAGGTGGCCCGTTGACAGACAATGTAAGCAGGTCATTCATCTGTTCCAGAGTAAGTCTGGAGTGGTTATTCCTTCTTACTTTGTGTAAAGACTCCCGTCCTTTGTCACAGCAGACAGTCGATGTTGGCAAAACCTTCAACAACTGCAGGATTTGGTTGAGCAAAGGAAATCGCTGCTTATATTTGCAGACATGACTCATTACTTCCTTAAAGCCATTCATGCTGAAGTAGTCGGCTTTGAGATCCCTCCATTCTCTTATCAGACTTGTTCGTAAATCCACTCTGTCCGTGTGCGACAGCTCCCGACCTGACAAGGGGATTGTCTCCAGATGTTCAAAAATGCGGGCGATCTCTTCCTCCCCATAGGTTTGGAGATCATCCCGATTGTGTGGCCATGAAGACAGGTCAAGCACCTTGCAAGCCTGCACGACAGAATGGCTGTTCTGATCAATGCGCTGGGCCAGAATTCCCTGGGTCTTTTGGCAGATTTTTTCTCGGATGGACTGGAACTTTGATTCGGCCACCCGCAGGTTCTTGAGGTCTACTCCGTTGAAGCTCTCACGGAAATTGTCCTCAAACTCTTGCAGGTACTCTCCTGGGGAGTCGACTAGCTGACCGATCTCATGAATGGCTTCTACAATCTTGGCATCCACTTGAGAAACTAGTAGATAATCTCCCTGAAAAATGAAGGCGAGGCGCGACAGGATAGCGATGATATCCAAAAGGAAATAGATAAGCTTCACAGACTGGTAATCCATAAGAAACTGCAAGAGAGAGAGAGCAATGGCGGCTGCGTCTGCCCTTTGGGTCTGACCGCTGATGCCTTTAAGATGGCTCACCACTTCGAGATAGTCCTTGATTAGAGCATTTAGGACATTAGGCTCGCCTATAATCCACCGAACTGCTCGTATGTCCCCAAGGAACTCTGTCTCCTCAGACAGAGTAGGTGCTGTTGACCTCAGTTCGGTCATCATACAAGGGGAGTATCGATAAAAGCTTAACAAATGCTTTAAGTTGGTCTCCAAGTCATCTAAACATGAGAGCTCCTTGCCACAGATGGAATCCAGTATCTCTAGATGGGGACGATGGATCATTACTGGAAGACATAAGGTGAACGGGAAAATCTTCCGTATGGCTACATAGAGGTTTGTCCGAAGGCTAGAAGAGATGTTGGAACCATCAATTCCTAAACCAACCACAAGCATGTCCTGCAGCCGTAGACCTAGGACACCAAAGGCACGGTCAATAGCTTGAAGGTATCCATCTACACTGCTACCACTCAGTCTCTGTAAGGAGACAAATTCAGTAGCCGTTGGGCCCTCTGTGGAAATGAACTGCAAGTAAACTGCAACAGTGTCTGCTAGCAAATCATCATTCTGCCCATCCATGATCACACCAAGGAAAGGGGAGAGACGGATCTTCTCGACCAAGTCTTCTTTAAATGCTCGGGAAATATGGTGAATAAGAATCTGGCAGTCGCTCTCGTTCATGTACTGATCGACTACTTTTAGTTCACACTTTTTTAGCAGCTCAGCCAACGGCCGGATGTCAGAATATGGCCGTCCTTCAAGAGCAAGATGGTAAGCAGCATTAAACAGTGTCATCATGTTCCGACACATCTCTTCTGTCTTCTCAGGATGCATGCGTAACTTGTATAACTGCAGACACTTTTTGTGGAGATTGCTCTGGCTGTGAAGCTTAATGGTGTGGATTTTGAACTGCTTGGACCCGATAATGAAGGCCGAAGTCCTTGATGATTGTACGGTATACTGCCGGCACACGTGGCACCACATCTCATTCAACGTTGGGGAATAGCGTAAGAACCAGAATTTCTTTAGCCACTCTTGTTTAAAGCGCCGGATTCGGCGACCTGGGCTAACAGACAGTTTCGAGGAATCGTCTGCGGCTACGATCATGTCCGCAGTTATGGATTCGTCCGCAGAGTCAACATCCTGGTCATCCTCTTCCATACCAGCTGTAATGGGTGTCATCGCCTCGACCGCTGCAAGAGAACAGAATTCTAAATATGATTTCACGCACATTTTTAGCAACATCGGATTATTTTTTGCAACGTCTGCATCCTATTTTATCTGACTTAATACTGATCGTCTTCCAATATCAAATGCACACCATGGCGCGTCATTAATAGCTGATAATCAGACAGCAAACAGATGTTTTTTTTATTTCAAATATTTAATAGGTCTATTAATTATACAGTGATATAAAAAGGCAACAATTGTTGTGCATCACCAACAGTGATCAATTACAATCATAACAAGCATGACAATTCCATGGCTGAGTTGTCACACCCATGTACAAACCTACCTCTCAGGTCATCATTTGGCAAGGATTCAGATGGGGTCAAGCCCAAAGTCTCGGTCTGCTCTTGCTGTTTAAAATGAAGCAGCTCTGCTTCCAGTTCACGTATACGTCTCTTCAGCCTAACACAGTTTGGGCAAAAAGATGTAGACGGCCCTTCACTAATCATCGTAGGCTCTCCCTGTACATCCTCTACTTTGACATATCTTTCAAGACTAGTCTCTAGCTGCTTTACAGGCGCAAGTCCACATGGCGCAAGAGGCACTTTTCTCTCCGTCTGGCCCATGATTGTCTCCATCACATTTGGTGAAAATGTACTGGATTGGCTAAAGACATTGCTGCCCTTTGGTCTTGGTAATGATAGAGTGCTGTTTAATGGATTGTCTTGACATTGGCTTGCTTCCAGGGATGCCTCTACGACATCTTTGAATATGAGATCGATTTTTTTCTTCTTCACTTGAGGCTGGCTGTCTGCCTCGTCGCTCCCGTGTTTTATAAAGGTTCTCCTTCCATGTAAACTTGAGCGTAGGAGTGGGCCCTTGGCTTCTTCTTGGTGATGGGTTATGTCTTCAGAATTTAGACCTGGAAAAAACACCACCACAAAGCTCAGAATACATGGGGTAACATAAACATAAAAAAACAAATAGAAAAAACAACAGACAATAGGGATGAACTAAACCTACTTTACTTACCTGTTCGTCACTGCAGATAAAGGCCCGGGAACATTTCCTCTGTGATATTTTTATTGTTGATCTTTTCAATTAAGTTCACTTTTCAATTAAAATGTATTCATATTGTGGATCAATAAAAAGTATTGTGATTGTGCAGAATAACAGATTGTTATAGTTGTGAGAGTGAAAACTCCTTTTAATTCTTAATATAATTTCCTGCTACACTAATGCACCTATTCCATTGTTTTGCTAGTGCGTGGATACCATCAAGGACTGTACTGGGGATGTGGAAGGACCTCTCAGCTGAGATCCTGTAATGTGCAAGTGGCGTCTGTGAATGATTGGGTGTTAAATTCCCAGGTCTTCCGCAAGTATGGAACAAGTTACAGTACGTGTCAGTTTTCAAGGATCAGGCACTGAATGCTCACTTCAGTGGGCCACCATGGCTGGGATCATCATTCATGGACGTCTTTACGTTTACATTTAAGCCATTTGCCAGACGACCCTCATCCAGAGCGTCTTCCATTTTATCTCATTATACATCTGAGCAGTTGAAGGTTAAGCGCCCAACAGGGACAACTTGGTGGTGGTGTGGTTTGCACCTGGGACCTTCAGATGAATAGTTCAATACCCTAACTACTGAGATCCCCCTGCCTAATGTGCCTTCCTAAAAATGATTGCACCATTCAAATGTTTTACCACAGCTAAGAGTCTCATCACCGTACGGTGCTTCAAGTCTTTTGTAAATGTCAATCAGTTTTACTTCTTCCTTCACAAGAAATCGGACTTGATCGTTCCTCGTAGATTTACTATGAAATCCAAACTAGGAATATATATATTGCATATTTAATAATATAGTACTCTGGCCACACACTGTAAATAAATGTAACTAATCATTCATTTATTCATTCGCAGTTGAGTACTCAGCTGTTTGAAATTGTACATTGCACAATTGACCTTGATAATTACAAGATCCTAAAAGGTATTGTTTATGCTATTGATGCTATCTCGTGCCTGCAGTGTATAAGAGATTACTTAATTTTGGGTAATATCAGATGCAGCAAATGTATTAAAGGAATTACCGATAAATTATTTACCCCCAACTTCATATTACCCAGCTTGGGTTGCTGTCTGTGTGGAGTTTCACATGTTCTCCTTTTGAATATGTGGGTTTCTTGTTTCCTCCATGCACATATACAGTAAGTAAGTGCACTGGTAATAAAAATTTCCCCTCTGTGTGAATGTGTCTGCACCCCAGGCAAAGACAAAGCAAAGGACAATTGCTACTGAAAAGACTTTCAGATTTACATTAGATGACGAGATGGTTCTGAGATGACAACAAGAGTGTGTAAATCATATACAGTATATATAAGGCGACATGAATAAAAATAAAAAATAAAAAAAATGCAATCTCGGTCTCAAAACATGGATGTATTTCCCTGCATTCAGATCATAGTACCCTCACACGTTCACTTATTTACTTATCAAAAATGCCAGATTTTTAGATCAGTCACATTCACACAGTGTATAACTAAACACTGGTAATCATTCATTACACCAATCATTACAGAGATTAGCGAATGATTTAGTCATACAACCTTCAGCTGTCACTCACGTAACTTGTAATAAGGAGGCAGAACTTGGTGGAGTTGCAGAAGTATGCTATTATTTTTGTGTCAAAAACCTGAGTGTAAAATTTGCGTCTTCATTTTTGCTCAAAATTTTTATTTCCATGTGCAAGCTCAATATCACAATGTTCACTCAATCAAGTCTAGCCAATACGAGGTGAGAGGAGGGACAGGACCAGCCAATCAGAAAATGGAGATGGTACATTCTGATGCCCTGATTCTGATTGGCTCCATGTGTCCAACTGTTGTTTTTACCAGCTAGTATATATATATACACACTTTAAGAATTTTATTTGTCACATACATGGTTGTACAAGTACGACAGTAGTGAAGTGCGATAGATAAACAATATCACACGAAAAGGAGTGCTGTTGTGCATCACAGCCGTGCTGATATTCTGCACAATAAAACCGTGAGTGTGATACTGCTTTTATACAAACACCATTCATCAGATTCTGATTTCATGATGACATCTTTGACTATGTATTTTGTTTGATTGTGACTGTTCTTTTAAAACTTTTTATACAGTTCCAAAAATTCACCCGTTGGAGATTCATTTCAAGGCCACACCCAAACGTCGACTCAGTAATGCGCCTAATGTAATTCCACACAACTGGAAATGCTTTCATCAGGGACATCAGGAGATATCTCACCTGTGTCCGGCTTGCGGTTGGTACTGTCCTGGGACATACTCTGTAGACGCCTTGTGTACTCATCGCTGTACCACACACGAAGCTTCTCCCCGACCGCCAGTCTACGACAGACGCGGAAGTAAATGTGCTCACCATGCTGGAACGCACTCAAGTTTCTCTTGCCCTCCTCTGAAGACATCCGGATGTATCTGATCAAATAAAGCATACGGAATGCGGACAAAAACGGAAGAACGAAAGCAGAAAAAGATTATTATGGAGTTAGCTTTTAGTGAGGACACTTGAAGACTGTTGATCTTTACCTCATCCAGTTTGCTATAGTTACATCACAGCCATCGATGGTTTTGTAGGCGTTGTCTTCACGGACAATCTAAAAGAAGCCGATCAGACTTTAAAAGGTTAACAGGAATCAATGATGAAGATATGTTTGAAAACACAAAACCCGTCGTACCATCCAGGAGTATTTTCCTGATGGCTTGTCGTGGGCTCCTACGAGCTGGCCTTGGTACGGGCCAAACAGAGCTCCCTTGGGGATATTCTCATCCATGCAGCACACATCCACGTCCTGACCTTCCCCAACGATCTGAATCCCCGAAGGCACAGTGAGAGCTGCACGATCAGGCACTCCGAGCGCAGTGGGTGTATCAGGCACAAAGACAGGCGGACCATGGAGTCGACATTCCTCTAGGAAATACTCCTTACATTCTTCACAGACTACATAACACATTAATAAAAAGACTTTAGCACTGTTATATGCAAAAACCTTTGTCATTACCATATGTCCAAAAAACAAAAACAAACCAAAAAAACTCAAAAAAAATCCTACTTCGTAACAGCAGAATACCTACACCAGCAGTCAACATTTCGTTGTTCCATATTCACAAGACGCTCATGGTTCACTTTTTTCTCTTTAGGCTCCTCAGAAGATCCATCATTGACAGCACTGAAAATTTTCACATATTGCAATGTGTTAAACTATCATCATCATCATCATCATCATCATTTCTGTTTAATGAGACACATAAACCAGCTGTTTGCCAAGGAAATGTCTTTTTCAGCACCGTTTCATTAGTGCTTATAACACGTCCTATTTAATGTGCTACTGTTTATTATTAGATTTCAGAGTATTCCTGTATGGAGTTCCCAAAAATACTACAGCCTTGAAAACATCATATTATTAATAACGAACGAACAATATGTGCAATTTGCAGCCTTGGTTCATAGTCATAAAAGAGGATAGCCAGTGTGTGGAAACCTCACACTTGAGCTCAATAAATCAGCATCCAAATACAAAACACAGTAGGTACAAGGCTATAATTGACATTAAATGTTCATAGGGAACACTGGGTAGAACACACTGTTCCCTATACGTAAAAGTTGCAAGTTAGATCCTTCCGCCGGGAACAAATATTAGAGACTTATGAAAAAAAAAACAAGCTATGCAGACTGTCTAAGGAGAAAAAAAAGACATTCTTAGGATATTTACCCTGTGCTGCATTCTGGCTCAGTTTCCATACATGGCTCAGTGTGAACGGCAGCAGAGTCCTCCATGGTCAATGCAGGATGAAGGGCTAAACCCTGACCTGTTTTCATGCAAACATCTTATGGCTGTGAAGAGAACAGAACAGTGAACTATTATTGTGTCATGCTGCCTTCTATTATTTTGTTAACCTGTTTATCAGTTTCATAACAGATCACTTCCTAGTGAATGATGAAGTACAAATACTGTATTACTGTACTCAAGTATTTTTTCATGTAACTGCACTTTTTCTTTACATTTGAACTTTTTCTTTTAGATTTTTCTTTTTTTCCTTACATTTTAAATATAGTCTCTTTTGCATACAAAAGTGCATTATTTTCTAATCTTAATGTCTGGCCTGCCATCCTCACCATAGCATGACTGAGCTACACTCCACATGGGAAGGACAGAAACAAAACAGTATGTCCACGTTTAATTGCATAAACTGCTTGCCTTATGCAGGGCGGCAATAGGAGCAATTAGCCAGTTAAGCAACGAAAGAATTGGCAAACAAACAAAAGTAGACGAACATTGTTCCTCACCAGTCATTTAATTGGAGTTGCTACAAGAGAAAACTTCTGGCTATCAGTCTTAATTAACAGCATCAAGTTCAATTCTGTTTGAAATAATCTATTTTATGTGAAAGTCTGTCGGATATACAGTACCAGTCAAATGTTTGGACACAAGTTTACATTCTGTCAGATTTCCAAACTGTGCATTTGCCTCTGCTGCAGAGGAGAAGTTCATTTAGAGTTACCAGAAAAATCAGGTTTCTTCATGGAATACTTGTACTGTACTTTTGTACTTCAGGCACATTTTAGAGCACATGCTTAGTACTTCTACTTAAGGGGAGTAAATGTTTTTGATAATAGGAACCAACTTTAGTCTTTGGATTTTATTTTTCTTTTATTTGTTTCGTCAATTTAAACATCTCTTGATCTGGAGTAATGGTAGTATTCAGTACAATTTTATTTACATACTGCTTACAAACTCAACAATAATCTGTATATGGATGCAAATCTCCAATGACCAGACCAGGGGTTATGATGACAAGGAAAACTGAGATTACATATTATTTTGAAATATTAAAAGGGAAAAAAAAAGTTTTCCCAAGAAAGCAGGCCTGCAGTCCTGTATGCCAAATGTCATTGCCCAAAATATTCAAGAGATATTTATAAAGCTGCCATAGAAGCAAGTTACTATAAAACTAGGCTAAAAATGACTTCATTATATGCTTTTATTAGAATGCATGTGATCTGTTAATTACAAATAAATATTTGGTGTCCCGGAATGAAATCTGCCCAGTCTTAGAACTAGAGTGCATTGCCCTGGCAGGAGGGCTACAAGGAGAAATCCACCCTGAGGCTCTTATCAATATTTATAATTAGTATCTGATATTCAATTAATCTTTTTTTGTTGTGTACATTACAGTTGTTATCTATGCCCTTTTTTAAAAACTCGAATTTTCTTATGGCAGCAATATTATAACTTCTCTAAAGATTTTATGGATGTATTTATTAACGACAGTATTTTTTTTTCATATCCATCAGTAAATCTAACTGCAAAACAGTGTTCCTGCACTGGAATTTATATGAGCAGAGAATGAAATAATACAAGATCCAAATGGAGCTTTTCATGCAGCAGGATCATTTGTCTCCCTGTCTCCACCTGTCTCACCTTCACTCCTGCTTCTCCCTCGCTCATATTCAGCTGCACCCTCATCTTCTTCTCTTGTATTCATTTCTACTTTTTTCTCCTCTCTTATTTTCTCATTTCTTTCCACTGTGTACTTATCTCTCTCTCCTGCCTACTCACTTCTCCCTCTGTATTTCTCTTCATATCTTCCTTCTGCCCAATCTTTAGCCTTTTCTAGCTGGAAAAAAAAGGCAAACTGGCAACATTTTAAACCAGATTTTTATCTCTTTTTTGTTTCTTTATCTCATTTTTCACTACTGTGACCTAAAGCAGTCAAAATATTAAAGGGTCATCATGGTTAAAAGCACACGGATGAGCACCTACCTCAGCAATCTCTAGGATAAATCAAGCATAGGTACAAATTTCTATATTTATTACTCCTAAAATAATCAGTATAAGGGGTACTAGGATGTTTGTTTATACGTATGAACAGATTGGAAAATGTAGTAGGAACTAAAGAAACGACCCTCTCTTTGCTCAGATCCTTTTGAACAATCACTATCAATTTGTAGATTTAAATGGTGACTATTCTGCATGTTCTCAAGTGAGGTTTTGTGCTCCCCAAGGTGCAGTTTTAGGCCCAATGCTATTTTATATTTATGTTTTTCTTTTGGGCCACATAATTTGTAAACATGGTATTAGTTTCTACTATTATGCTGATGACACAGAGTTATAGGTCTTATAGCAAAACCAGATGAGAAAAGCCAGCTTAATAAAGTTGAGCAATGAGTGAAGGAGATAATTAACTTTCTTCTGCTTGACAATCCTGACAAGACAGAAGTTCTGGTACTAGGACCATATGCAGCTAGAAGTGAGCTTTTTAATCACACACTAACTCTGACCTTTCTGCTTTATCACATGCAACAGTAAAAGGCCTTGTTGTTATTATAGATTCCAGTCTTGCATTCAAAGCTTTCATTCAACAGATCAGGACTGGAATTTCCAACAGTTTTGTACCGGAACCTCCACTAATGAATTGGACTCCATAATAACTTAAACACATCATCTGTTATATTGAACTTCCACACAGTATGACTGCTTTCCATTATCATCCCAAATGAGGATAGGTTCCCTGTCAAGTCTGGTTCCTCTCAAGATTTCTTCCTATCGCCATCCCAGGGAGTTTTTACTTGCTACTGTTGCCCTCGGGTTACTCATTGGGGACAAGCCGATCATTTTCATTCATACATATTTTCTCATATTACATACACAATTCCATTTTCTTTAGATTCTGTAAAGCTGCTTTGCAACAATGTCCATTGTTAAATGTGCTTTTCAAATGTAATGTATTTGAATGAAATTGGTTTGTTTTCTAAATGCATGTCTGATTTGACTGACTACCAATTTCCAAAAGCACAGGGCCAAACTGCTTAACCATGTTGCCATAAATAAGTTCATTTTCAGCCTCTTTATTGAAAGTGAATTGTGAACTGACCATTACACGTCAAGATTTAGTCTAGAACAAAGCACATCCACAGTCGTGGCCAAAAGTTTTGAGAATGACACAAATATTAGTTTTCACAAAGTTGAAAAACTGCTTTTAGATCTTTGTTTCAGTTGTTTCTGTGATGTACTGAAATATAATTACACGCACTTCATACGTTTCAAAGGTTTTTATCGACAATTACATGACATTTATACAAAGAGTCAGTATTTGCAGTGTTGGCCCTTCTTTTTCATGACCTCTGCAATTCGACTAGGCTGCTCTCAATCAACTTCTGGGCCAAATCCTGACCGATAGCAACCCATTCTTTCATAATCACTTCTTGGAGTTTGTCAGAATTAGTGGGTTTTTGTTTATCCACCAGCCTCTTGAGAATTGACCACAAGTTCTCAATGGGATTAAAATCTGGGGAGTTTCTAGGCCATGGACCCAAAATTTCAACGTGCTGGTCCCCGAGCCACTTTTGCCTTATGGCACAGTGCTCCATCATGCTGGAAAATGCATTGTTCTTCACCAAACTGTTGTTGGATTGTTGGAAGAAGTTGCTGTTGGAGGGTGTTTTGGTACCATTCTTTATTCATGGCTGTGTTTTTGGGCAAAATTGTAAGCGAGCCCACTCCCTTGGATGAGAAGCAACCCCACATATGAATGGTCTCAGGATGCTTTACTGTTGGCATGACACAGTCCTGATGGTAGCGCTCACCTTTTCTTCTCTGGACAAGCTTTTTTCCAGATGCCCCAAACAATCAGAAAGAGGCTTCATCCGAGAATATGACCTTGCCCCAGTCCTCAGCAGTCCATTCGCCATACTTTTTGCAGAAGATCAATCTGTCCCTGGTGTTTTTTTTTGGAGAGAGGTGGCTTCTTTGCTGCCCTTCTTGACACCAGGCCATCTTCCAAAAGTCTTCGCCTCACTGTGCGTGTAGATGCGCTCACACCTGCCTGTTGCCATTCCCGAGCAAGCTCTGCACTGGTGGCACTCCGATCCCGCAGCTGAATCCTCTTTAGGAGATGATCCTGGCGCTTGCTGGACTTTCTTGGACGCCCTGAAGCCTTCTTAACAAGAATTGAACCTCTTTCCTTGAAGTTCTTGATTATCCTATAAATTGTTGATTTACAATTTTTGTAAATTGCTGGATTAACTTAATTTTCATGGCAAAGAAGGACTATGCAATTCATCTGATCACTCTTTATAACATTCTGGAGTATATGCAAATTGCTATTATAAAAACTTAAGCAGCAACTTTTCCAATATTTATGTAATTCTCAAAACATTTGGCCACGACTGTAGATATAGTATAAGCTCAGACTGTGTTTTGGTATACACAGATCATCCATGATATGACCACCTGCCTAATATCCCCCTTGCCACCATAACAGAGATGCATAGTGTTTTCACTCACAACCAATTTTAACCTTTTCATCGACTTGAGATACACTAGCCCGTCTATTAGATTGGACTACACAGGCCAGCATTCACTCCCCATGTACAGTACATCGGTGAGCCTTGGCCACCCATTACCCTGTTGACAATTCACTGTTTTTCCTTCCTTGGATTACTTTTGATACGTCCTGACCACTGCAGACCAAGAACATCCCACAAGAGTTACAGTTTTGGCTATAACAATTTGGTCCTTGTTAAAGTCACTTAAATCCTTATGCTTGCTCATTTTCTCAGCTTCCAACACATCATCAGGAAAAAAAGGATGATTGCTGCTGTTGTAACAAGATATTGAAAATGTAGCTACTGTGAGAAGGGCCAGATTGTGATGGCTAGACAACTGGGTCAGAGCAACTTCAAAACTGCAGCTTTTGAAGAATGTTCCTGGTCTGCAGTGGTCAGGACATACCAAAAGTGATCCAAGGAAGGAAAAACTGTGAACTGTCGACAGGGTCATGGGTTGTCAAGGCGCACTGACGCACATGGGGAGTGAAAGCAGACCAGGGTAGTCCGAACCAATAGAGTTAATCTAAGGAAAAGGTTAATTACTTGTTAGTGGTTGTGAGAGAAAGATGTCACTAGTTATTACTATTTTGGTGGCAAAGAAGGGGACCTACTCGATATTATGCAGGTGGTCATAATGTTGTGGCTTATCAGTGTGCATAAACCAAGCTGGGGATTTATTTTTAGCTAAAACGAAGTTGAATAAAGAGACGCATTGTGGTGTCAGGTAAGAGAGAGCTGTTCAGACCACCAGGCGATAAACACCATGTACCCGACTGTCCGTCAGTGAGAGTGTGAGTGACCGAGGCAGAGAGTCACAGCGCGAGACTCGATTATCTCGAGTGTTCGACGTGCTTCAGTTGGAAAAGCTGCAAGCTGATTGGTGGACTGCCCCGTCAATCACACACAAGGCTAGTCAAAGCTGAGACGAGACGAACGTTAGCACTACAAACATACAAACCTCAAATCACCAGCTATTCACGGACTCTCAAACAAACCCAGGGCTTTATTAAAAATAATAATAAGAAATAATAAAAACTCTCCAGGACCAGGGGTCGAGCTCGCACGCCGTCCCAAAGGCTACTGGAGAAAAGTTTCTCCTCGGTTAGCTTCTAAACATGGAGGAGATTCGCACTGCGCAGGCCACTGGCGACTTACCTAGCGCTTTCGGAAGCCATTTTCATTGGCCACAGTCAGTGTGGCTAGTGCGGGACTCACCTTGTGCACAAGACAAGACGCGGTCCGTCCCGAACTCCTCGCTTTCCCTGCTGTGCATCAGCCGCGGCGACTCGCACCCCGACCTCCAGCTGATTAAACTAGCCTAGGAGAGAGCCAAACTTTCAGCTCCTCACATCTTTTCTAACGAGTCAGCTGCTTCTCGCAGCTTTGACCACCATCTTTTTTTTATTACAGGAAATGACATGGAAAAACGGAAGAAAGCTGCGTTTATGTCGAGAAGCGGGTTTAACCTGCGAGAGAACTGGAAAAGTTATCATGGTCCAGGAGAAGTTCACCTCCTCCATCATGTGCATTTAATTTGTGTCCAGAACCTGCCCCGATCACAGCTAGAGCATTTAGACAAGTTTATTATCATCATCCTAAATAAAATGCTGTTCAGTACAATAAACTATTGGATAGTGCAATTAAAACATTTCAAAATACTCCTTGTAAAATCACATCCAAACAGCTCCTTTTCCCTCATTAATAATAATAACAAGAACAACCATCTTTAGCTCCTTTTCACTGACATCCAAGTCTTAGATCCACACACAAAATGTCAAACAGAATCAATTTGAATAGGTGTGGCATGCTGTTACACAAAAATAATCAATGAGATGCAGCCTGGTGCAAAGATGAGTTCTAAAGCCAGGTCTGAGCTAGTCCCTTACCATGATGGTTAAATAAAAGTTTAATACAGAGCCATCTTTGGGTCATAAATATCAATATCTGATTTCATTAACTAAATTTGCATTTTTTTTTTTTTTGGCTATTCAAACTATGGTTTTAATGTGACCAATGTGATGTTGGTCTGAACAGAATGAACAAACGAAACCTGTATGCGCAAAGGAACCATACATTACATGATGCATTCACACTTTCACTGCAAAAAAAAAAAAGAAAAGAAAAAAAAAGGACGTTCTCATTTCTTTGATACGCATCCTTAGTTTGTTTAAAAGTATAAAACTTTTCATCTTTTAACTTTCTATTGTCACTGCAGGCAGGTTCTGCTTTACTCATGTTCAGGCATTTCTTTTTCAGATCTCGTTGATTGATGATTCATATGTACAGCAACAACACCCCAAATGTTTAAGGAGTCTGTCTCCATCTTTCCTAACATCGAAATCTAACGGATGTCGAGTTAGATCGATGTGAAAATCGCATGAATTCGGCTCTGAGATCTGAGGGAGAAAAAAAGTCTGTATTTGATAATAAGAACCACAATAGAAAAAAATATCACGTATATTACATTTTGCCTGCAGTGCGACACTGTAGTTCCTGGTCACTTTTAACACATTAGAACTGAGGTCTCGAATCTAGCTGCAAGGTGCAACAAAATGAATGAATTATAATAATGGCATGTTGTTATAGGAAAATAATAAATGATGAGGTGATGGGATGCAGCCTGAAGTAAAGATAATTTCTACATACTGTTCCCATCAGTAAACCGTATAATTCTATGTAAATAAAATAGCAAATTACTACTAAGCAAAATATTGGACGTTCATTCAAAATATTTAGCAGACCAAGTTTCTTGGTAAATTTATTAACAAAATGATAAAATAAATAAATACAAATTGATCAATTGCTCCTAATAACAATTTTGTCTCACGTTCTCTACAGTATTTCTAAACACTGCATACAAACAACTCAGCACAGGCTCAAATACATGAGAGAGGTAAGAGAACCAACCAATTCACTCACAATGTCAGGCGAAAAAGACAAAGCAAGAGTTCTGTAACAGAAAGAATTCATAAAAATAAACACACTCCTTTTTAAAACCATTATGAAAAATACAAACAATTTTACAAATATTTATATTGTGTAATAAACAATTTACACATAGTTCAGCACACCAGGTGAACGTTTTGTAATTACTCAAATCGCTACAATGCATCTTGTGTTTCTTTAGTGGAAGATTTTTTTTCCTTTTTTTTCTTCTTCTTTATTTTTTGCACGCGTAAACAAAAGTACTCCAATTTAAGAGTTGACTGCAGATGAGGTAAAAGACAGACACGCACGCACGCACACAGGAGATGTACAATACCAGGGAACTTACTGTATAATGAAATGCATCAACAATACTAGAAGGCCACAATCATGACTGAGTATAAAGAACAAAACAAACGAAAGACATGACTAACATGTCAGGGGTAATATAATGCACATGTGTGAATATGAAAAACTAGCAGGTTAATGAGATGTACAGCTGGAATGGATATGTAATGTTCCCATATATGCATAAATGTAGTCCCCACTTTCTCACTTCTCAGTTATTGTAAACCCCAAATAACAGTGCACTGAAGAATAACGAATAAAAAACAAAACAAAAAAGTGAACATCTGCCAAAGCGGATTTTCAGCGTGATGATGCAAGCTGTTAGTTAGCAGATAAAAGAAATCAAACAGTGATATGTATTTTAAACGTAAAAGGCTTCCTTAAAGCAAAATGCACGTATGCAGTCTCTTTGGGTATTTTGATTATAGAATGTGAACGTGGGCCTCTAAGACGTTTTCTTCGGTCACTCATCACTCTTAAAATAATCTGATTTCAGCATGGTTTACATTAAAAAAAGACAACACAGTTAAAAAAATACAAAATAAACGGTCCACTAAATCATGAGATGAAATACTCCACATTAGGATGAACAACAAGCTCGGTGGCATTCTGATTATTCCTGCATGCGACTGTTACAGTGTTTGACTGATTACTTATTTAACCATGTGCCAGAATGACAGAAATGACACAAGGAAAGTGTATTTGTTCATCAACAAGCCCCTCTTTTTCTTTTCTTTTTTTTAATAGATGCAGTGTGCATGGACTAATTTTTTTTTATCTCACTGCCAGCAATGTTCAATGGTAAATAAAATAATCCAGCATAAAATTCTACAAATCAAACTAAAAGATAAATGCATATTCAAAACATTACTATAAAAAAAAAAAAAAAAAGTTGCATAAGAAAGTGGCGTTTGCTATTGAACTGATGGTCTTGTGGTGTTTCTTTTGTTAAATCGATGCAGCTTTGCAAGTGTTCTTTGATCATTCCTAAGCTACCGAAGCCTAGGCTGAATTCGATATGCCCGAAAAGCATAATTTACTTCTGAAATCGGAATACGTGTTACCTTGTTAATAAAGATACCAAACAGTCCCAGCTAGTCAAAAGGAACATACTCGCTTAACCTTGTGGCAAAGCTCTATTACTAAAGAGTAGAATGTCTGGAATAGTACAAGCGGTGATCAGGGAAACGATATTCGGATGGTACACTAAAGACAAGTGATTGAAATATTCCTTGGTGTACTTTTAATACTAATGGTATCACTACTGAAAGTGCATAAACAAATGGTCTTATTTTTTTCCCGCCCTAAAGTTGTTTGCTGCAATAAAAATGGTCAGAAACAAGTCAGATTTTGCCACATGAAAAGAATCTTGGTTCTCTTTACAGACCTTCCTTTATATTTGTGCAATTACGATAAATTACACTATTGTTATGGGTGATCAGAATAACTTAAGAACATCTATTAAGGCAACTCCTTAACCTGAACATTAAGCTGTTTAAGCTTCCATTTTAAAAGGGAGTGTGTGAAACATCTTGATCAACCACGGACAGCCAGAGACAACCACCACACAATCAAGCAATTAACACCACATCGTTTCACCTCATTCTACTTCTGTCAGATAAAATCACAACCTGTGGCTGTGCTTCTACTTTAAGGACATGATGCACTAAAGTTCTGAGAGACTTAAGGATGGATCTGTGGTAATGTACAAAATGCATGACGGGAACCTATATTGGGAGATAATATAATAAAGGCACTCTAGGGCACCTGTACAGGAAGGAATGGAGGTGTATTAAGTCAAAACCCTCTCACCCTGACAGTACACTAGACAGTGAGGGGTTTTAGAAGGCCATAAGATGTCCTTTCACGTTCTCTGATTTAAAATTATATTAATAACAGCCTAGATATAACGAGTTAACACTCTGCTTTTTAGTCCTAAGTGAGGAACAGAAGTATGATGGAATGCCGAGAGTTGATTTGTGTTTCACAGTCACGCAAATGGAAGTGCAGCATGCTTCCGATTGACTCTGACTGGACACATTTGTTTTGTCTGTCTACCTTCTAATACAAATTGTTTGACTATGTTAGTTTGGTTACATCTTCGTGAAACAGTCTGAAATCACGAGGCCTGTTTTAGCCCTGCAAACAGCGGTAATTGTGCAATATAATTTACATGTTACAGTGAATAATGTTTGATATTTATTGTTCAGTAATAGACTAATGATCTGTCAACATAGTACACATGAAGATATGTTAATTTGGAAAGAGGTGATGTAAACATGTTTGAGGTGCCAGCTGTGCAGTACCATTAAGACGTGATTTACCCCAGTGCAATGTTCAAATGAATGCAAGGAGACAGGAGGAATCAGTGGAGAAGAGGGGTAAACTAGGCAAAATGTGCGTCTGTTTTTTTTTTTTTTCAGGGAAAATGAAAAATGAAAGGCTCAAAAATGAAACCGTACAATGTCTGACTGGAGAAGCTTCCGCTTGCCCAGCTTGATCACACATCCTTGGAACAAAAATATGTTGGCAAGCGTAATGGTAATTAACAACTCTTTTTCTTAAGCTTTGTCTTACACAGAGTCTTTCCCGAAGTCGGTGTGTTTGCTTTAGCGATTTTAAATAAGCTTGTGCTTTAAATCCAGGGTTTACCGTCTTTGTCTTATTACTAAACTTGGCTCAAACATCAAACCCTCATGTTTAAGACAGAAAACCTGTGAAGCATAATTGTTGTTTATGAATATGTTTACCATATAGAATGATTGAAGGGAAGGAAGAAGGGATTGATAATGTATTTCCTGTTTTTTTTAGACTAGACATAAAATATGCTAACATCTACGTAATGAAGGAGGGGGAAAAAAATTTGGCAGTTTAGAATAATAAAAAATAAAACACTCATTATGCAATGCCCTTCTGCTTGCAACAAAGAGCTTCTTGCATAAACGATGCCGTTTTAACACCTCCGATATAGCAAATTACTGTTTTAAGAAACAGAAAAGCACTTATTTTTGTGTGAAGACTAGGAAGACCTGAATACATTTTGCTATTAACAAAACGACAAAATACTCCTCAGACATGGACACCACCTCCCCCCACCCCCACCCCACCCCAACCACTTGACACAGTGAGCCTGCAGTGTTTCACACCAGGGTGCAGTAAAGACTCGCTTCAGAAGAGCAGCATCTTTTTCGTACTCATCGGATGCTGCCATACAGAGACACAGTTGCGTTTCGTCACACCAACTAGACGTTGTTCCCATCTGATGTTTAGTCTGAGGTGTACAAGATATTGGTCTTCATTTTTACAATATCGTTCACGTTCTACAGCTCATATGAAATGAAAACAGGATGGAGATCAGCATTCTGTAGTCCTGATTCAGTCTTCAAATGCCTGTGACTTCAGAAGCCTCGGAGCTCCTGCTGCTGGCGAATACTGATGCAACTTGTCCAGCTCGGAACAAGAAGCTTTTGGTTTAGGAAGGGTCCTCTCAGACCTGGCTGGGGGACACGACGAGGGTGGACAGAGCATGCAGTCTTTGGACACGTGTGACCTGCCACCCTCTTCCCAGAGAAAAGGAAACTAAGACAACTTAAAACAATCCCCATGAGTTTCAAGGGCAACTGTTGCAGGCACACACTGGTGTGATGAGATATATTCAGTTATCCTTCTCCTTCATTATTCATTTAATTAGTTTTTTTTCCCATTTATTATTTCTTTTTAAAACGGTCCTCTAATCGGCATGACACTGTTATAAGCACCTTTCCACAGTCTTTGTTGGTTGTGTTCATTGACGGATTCTTTTTGGGTATAGAAGTACTGTTGACAGTCTCACCTTTCACTGGGAAAAAAATATTAAAATGCACATATATATGTATAATATATAGAGAGATTGGCAACTTGGTGCACCGGTGCTGGATGCAATAAAAGTTGTTTTTAAATGTTTGGGAGAAGGAGAGGTATACTTAGTTGAGCTGACTGGGATAAGACTCATTTGGAGATATCCACGCTGTTGAGTGCCACTGGCAAAAGCTGTTCTACATTTTTCCCGTTGTTGGTGTTCTTGCTGTGGTCCAGGTCTTCTATGTCCATCTTGAGCGGCTCTTCGCTGTTGCTGGCATCTGAAGTTGTATTTTCTGAGTTTGTCATGTCCTCTCCCACCTCTCCACGGCTCTGAGAGTCCGTTCCGCCATTCTGTTTGACCTCTGTAACCTCGGTTGGCTTCACAGTCTTCACTGTGTCCATGTCGTCTCTGACTGCCATGTTGTCTGTGACTCCTGACTGTTTCGGCTCCGCCTCCGGAGTGACGGCGGCGGCCGAGTCGGCCATTTCGCCCACTACAGGCTCGGCTTGGACCTTGTGCACCGTGCCAGCAGCAGGGACTTGCGCACCAACTTGTGCAGGGTTCTGCTCAGACCCCGAGGGCTTGGCACACGAATGTACTGTACCCTTGGGCTCTTGGGAGGCCTCGGTTTTGACCTCGGGGTTGTCCTCCTGGGTTGTGCCAATCGCCACAGTCTGAGAAAGCTTAAAGCTGTGAATGAGGCGTACCAGGTGTTTCACTTTCTCCAGCGAGGTCTGCATTTCCTTCTGCCGGGCCAGGATGCCATTCTTGGTCTCCATGCATTTCTTAGACATTAAAGAGAAAAGCATATTGCGTTAGTAAGGAGTTTGTTAGAAAAGAGAGAGAGACCCTAGGCTTATGTGTATGGCAAGTGGAGCAGAGCATCAATATTGTAAATGTTTTCATCATATTACATTACCCATCAGTCACATTACTAATGCAATCAAAGTATTACAAATATATTTAAGCCAAAGGAAGCTAGAAGAGACATCATGACTAAATGGAAGAAGGGCGGCCCTGGCAGCTGCTAAGGCTCACAAGGACGTTTGGCAAACACTAGAAAATAACCGTAATCCTTACAAGAATAATGCAAGTAAGATTTTTATCTTTCCTGCTGTTTCAGGACGTGTAGTAGTTTCACTCACGTTTCATCATTATGTAATGAAACCTTAATCTTTTTAGCAGACAAAATTAGAAGTTTGACAGTTTTATGTCTACAAATTACGATATTATAATTGAATTTAGCTCTGCATTGCATTATGGAGATATGCACTGATTTCAATACTGTAAAATAAAATAATGATTTTATTCAAGGCCTTTCAGAATTCATGCATCCTTGAAAGGAAAAATTTCTGGAGTACTCTGATATCATTCTGTCACCAAAACCAGCAACAATGGATGAGCCTAATTATGAGCTCTGATTATTTAATTGTGGTCAGTTAAACTAAGACATTAGTACAACAACAACAAAAAATCCCACAACTTGTTTAAAATACACTTGTTTAAAGTATAGTGGGGGGGGCGAGGGCGGACTGTCTACATGGTCAGATGAAGTGGTTTCAATGCAAACTACAATATCGAGCCTGCAGGCAGAAATGACAGAACTGAAAGCGAGGTATGATGACATGGAAGGGAAAATCTGGCGATGTAACATTCGAATCCTGGGTGTTCCCGAGGGACCAGGGTCAAGCTCCACCGCGTCTGTCTCTAAACTCCTGACCGAAGTTCTGCAGATGGACAAGGACCTCCTTATTGACCATTCGTACAGAAGTTCCGGACCCAAGATGCAAGGAGGGAAACCGCGCACTATTGTCGCCAAGCTACACTACCATCAGGACTGTGTGGAGGTGCTGCGCCGAGCCCGGTCCCAAGGTCCACTTCGCTTTAACGGGGAGCAAATAGCCATATTTCCAGATTACACTCCGAGCGTGGCCAAGGCTTGTGCGGCATTTACTGAAGTTAGAAAACTCTTACGAGGACAGGACGATGTTTTGTATCCTGCGCGACTCCATATCACCTATAAGCGCGAAGACAAGATGTTCACAGATCCGGATAAAGCCATGCACATGTTAAGCATAGTGTTATTACTCCTGCAGAAGCCAGACCTTAATTGCTGAAGGATGACAAAGCGTATCATTAGCACATGGACGGTAAACACAGTACTGACCGGGGAAAGCTATAGTGGTTTATTACAAGTTAGTGTAGTTCCCGTTTTAGTTTCAGTACAAAGCTATTTGTAATTAACACTTCATAACCATAATAAGGATGATGTTTACTAGTTAATGTTTAGACCTGTTTATATATTTTATTGTTCCAAGCTTATAAGATGGTTCAGTGAGAGCCTGATTTTGGCTCAGTAGGATCCAGATAAACACAGTGTGTGGATATGTTCGTGTGGGTTGGGTTAATCACTCGGTTTTAATGGGTGATTGGGTTAGCAGTACTTTTTTTTAAATCTCGTTTTCTCTCTCTCTTTTCTCCTTTTTAATTGCTCTCTTTTTTTCGTGGCTCTATTTTATTCTCTGTAAATCTGCAGCTTCACTATTGCTATTAACTTCTCATGACAAAAATAGGTGTTTCTTCTAGACAGGCTAATGGATGTTTGATCAATTTTGTTAGCTGGAACGTCAAATCTCTTAACCATCCTGTAAAGAGGAAAAAAGTTCTTATTCATTTGCAACATCTCAAAGCTGATATTGCTTTTCTTCAAGAGACCCATTTACGCACATGTGACCAATCTAAATTAAGGGAGGGGTGGATCGGACAAGTATATCACTCCAACTTCCGCTCAAAGGCGAGGGGGGCTGCTATTCTGATTAATAAAAACGTACCATTTGTAGCAACTACTGTAGATGCAGATACTGCTGGCCGTTATATTATCGTAGTTGGGCAAGTATACGGGCTTCCACATATTCTGGCTAATGTTTATGCACCCAATTGGGATGATGATTTTTTTGCTAACTTTCTGTCTCGGATTCCAAATATGACGACCCACCACCTTATCATAGGAGGTGATATAAATTGCGTTCTTTCCACTGTTTTAGATCGCAGTTCCCCTAAAAAAACACCCAAATCCAAATCAGCAAAAGTTTTACAGAGTTTCCTGGAGGCCTATGGATTGACAGATGTTGGGCGTTTCCGTAATCCTACTACAAGAAAATACTCATTTTATTCTCCAGTACATAATACTTTTTCACGCATAGATTATTTTCTTGTAGATAAAAGACTTTGTCCTCTTGTAACAGATTCGGATTATAAAGCCATAGTGATATCAGACCAGATACTCTTTTTTTAATATTAGGCGGCTGTTGAATGTTATCTATAACCCATCTCTATCAGACAATTTGGAAACAATTATTTCCCTCGACGCCGAAAAAGCATTTTATCGAGTGAACTGGGATTTTCTTTTTTATACTCTTGGTAAATTTGGTTTTGGCCCTAAATTTATATCATGGATAAAAGTGCTATACTCATCCCCACTGGCTGCCGTTCGGACAAATAGCAACTTATCCCCTTTCTTTGAGCTTCAGCGTGGTACGAGACAGGGGTGCCCTTTGTCACCTCTTCTCTTTGCTGTGGCTATTGAACCACTGGCTATCGCATTAAGGGAAAATGCCAATATTAAAGGTATCTCCCGTGGGGGGGTGGAACACAAAGTTTCCCTGTATGCTGATGACATGCTGCTTTTCATGTCCAATCCTCATCACAGCCTACCAAAACTTGTGGATTTACTGAAAGACTTTGGTGAAATATCTGGCTATAAGGTTAATCTACAAAAAAGTGAAATTATGCCAATTAAAAACGATATAGCACAGTTTCCTAATTCGATCCCCTTTAAGATTAGTCCCAGAAAAATCAAATATCTAGGGATTTGGATAACACATAACCATGCAGATCTGTATAAGGCGAATTATCAGCTTTTACTTTCCAAAACAAAATTAGATCTCAAAAGATGGGACCTGCTACCTCTCTCTTTGGTCGGAAGAATAAAGACAGTTAAAATGAATCTGTTTCCAAAATTCCTTTACCTATTTCAGTGTCTTCCAATCTTTTTAACAAAATCTTTTTTCAATAACTTAAGTAGTCAGATTTCTACTTTTATTTGGAATAAAAAACAACCACGCATTAAACAAAGCATCCTACAGAGGCCCCGTGAATTAGGACGAATGGCACTTCCAAACTTTCTTTATTATTATTGGGCTGCTAATGTAAGGGCAATGTTATTCTGGGTGCAGTGTGCAGTCAACCCTCCCGTCTGGGTAGCTATAGAGGAAGCATCCATGGGATCAATATCTCTCTCATTATTATGTGCTAAATTGCCACAAAACAACCCACATCTTCTTTTACCTCAAACCCACTGGTTATACACTCCGTTAAAATTTGGAATCAGTTTCGGCGTCATTTTAAGCTTACGGATTTATCTTTGATAGCACCACTGAATGGGCACTGCATGTTTGCTCCTTCTTATACAGATAATACTTTTGGGGTTTGGTTTGAGTGTGGTGTTGTGTCATTATACGATCTTTACATTGATAATATCTTTGGCTCATTTGAACAACTTATACAAAATGTTCAACATTCCCAGGACACATTTTTTTTTAGATATCTACAGCTGAGTGATTTCATTTCCTGTAATTCTGAGTCTTTCCCTTTGTCTCCTTCTCCATCCCTTTTAGATTCTGTTTTTAGCTGTAAACCAGATGCCAAACAGATGATTAGTGCTGTATACAAATTATTAAACACAAGTAACTCAGCTACATTAGATCTACTTAAAGACAAATGGGAAAATTATTTAAAAGAACAAATCTAAGATAAACTGTGGCAAAAGATAATACATAGAATTTACTCATCATCAGTCTGCCTCAAACACAGAGTTATTCAGTTTAAAATTGTTCACCGGCTTCACTGGTCCAAGGTTAAACTGGCAAAGATTAGATAGGATTTTGATCCCATGTGTGACCGATGTAAGCAGGAACCAGCTACACTACTGCATATGTTCTGGACATGATACCTTGTCAAAAATATGCCAGATACCATTAGAACCATCCCCACTTTTTGGTGTTGACCCAAGTGGTGCTCGTCTGAATGACGCCAAGGCCAATATGATCGCCTTTAGCTCCCTTCTCGCTAGGAGACTGATTCTGGCTAAGTGGAAGGAGTCGTCACCACCAGTGGGCGCTCATTGGATTAAAGAGGTCTTGTACTTTCTTCACCTAGAAAAGATTCGCTATTCTATAAGGGGATCGACTCAGGAATTTTATTATGTCTGGCAACCATTCATAAGCCATTTTGAAAATATAGATGCAGAGCAACTGGATCTGTAATAAAAGATTTCTTTTTTTAATCTCTGTTTCTAATATTTCCTTGTTTGATGCGTAATTTATTTAATTTTCTATCTTTTTCTTCCTTTTTTCTTTCTGCTGACTGGCTGGTTTTTTTCCCCTTCTTCTTTTTTTCTTTAGTGTAGATTTTTGTTGTTGTTTGATTGTTGGTGTTTTTATTGTGGGGTGGGGGGAGGGGTATGGGTAGAAAAAAAAATAGTGTACAATGTATGTATGTATATGTAACTTGTTTACATTTCCAATAAAAAAGACTTTGATCAAAAAAAAAAAAAAAAAGTGGAAAAAAGTTTTCTTGCTAATAGGGGTAGAGTTTCTCTGCTACAAGGAGGAGGCCAAACCATGACAAAGCATTTTTCAAACTGACCAGATGCCAAGGCAGACGGGAAAGACTTGTACGCCAGCTTTCATTATGTACCAGCGCTTCCACGAATACAAATTCTGACCTTTGTACTGCCTTGGCTTACTGCTACCATCTGCAAATATCAGCCTACCCCCTGTTATACAGCAGCATTTCATCTTAATTTAATAACTAGCCTTATTAGCCTTTAAAGAGATTTGGGTTGACTTACTGTCTTTTTTTAATATACATGGAATGATTCTTTAATGTCGTTTTGGTCTATATGAAATGATGAGTCCAAAAAGAAACAGTCGGTCCATTTGGCCATTTGATCTTGATCAACTGAGGTTTACGTTAATTGCTCAAAATATGTATACGCTTTTTGTGGGAGTAACACGAGTTGGATAGTTTATAGAATTGTTATGAATATTTTTTTTATCAACCTGATAAACGAGGCCCGATGTTTGCACCCATGAAAGAAATCTTGCCTCACCTTATAAACAGAGCTTGGTGACGGTTGGTATGTAGCGTTTATGAATACTTACCGTTATAGAGTTGCTCAGCTGCTTGCCTCTTTGTTCCAGTTGCTCTCGCTCTAATTTGAGCTCAGCACTCCACTTCATGAGTTTCTGCTTTTCTTCTTCTTTTGCTATTCAACGCAAAACAAGCTGAGTTTTTTTTATTAACTATTTTTAAGCAGCTCCAAAACAGTTTCATCTGAAGGGTTAATTATAAATATTCAAGCAATATTCACATATACATACACACACACCTCAATTCATCCTTACTATTAAATGTAGACGGTTTAAATAGATATTTGGGACATGAACTGAATGGAAAGTTGAATCAATTCTGAATGACAGCATTAATTGAAATAAATCCTTGTGAAAATAGCGTCTGACTGTAATACTCCAATCGTCTCTTTTAAGCAAACCAAACAAAAATGAGGAAGTTCACAGAATAGACACACAACCAAAACGTTGCTAAAATAATCTTTGGTCACTACACATGTGTTTATTCCTCATTACATCCAGAATCTTAACCTTATGAATAAGGAAGTTTTACCTTCTTTATACGCAATGTAGGAATGTACAATCGCCAGGGTCCCGGGCCATGGAATGGCCTCCTCTTTTTTTAGTATCTGAAAAGAAATATGATGTCAGCACTGGCGTAAGATCGATGAAATCATGGGACACCAGATTAAGCCCCTTTCCCCAGTGATGTGATCAACTGCTAATGGTGTAGTGATGAACAAATAAAGGAGTTCAATGGGAGTGTTCTGGATGCCAGCTTCCATTTACATGATGAGTGAAGTAAAAGGACAATTGATATAAGACCATGGAAAGTTACAAAAAACTTATAAGCAGCCTTATTTTTTGGTATGGGTTAGGGAATGTATAATTGAAACTAATCAGAGAGAGAGAGAGAGGAACCTGGTCTTTGATATTACTGTATTTATGTGTCTGAAAAGCCTGATAAGTTGAGGTCAGGTTAGCAGGATTTAATGCAGGTAGATTAACCAGTTTGGGGATCGTCATGGCAGAGTGATGTAGTTTACCTGGTCTTTACATTTGGGACAGATCCACATGCCTTTAGGAATATTTTTGAGGGGCGGGTCCAGGCAGTCGAGGTGGTAGACGCGTGAGCACGTGTCGCACATGAGCAACTGGCCACTACGTCTGCACACAGTGCAGAAATCCTCATGGATGTCTCCCTGTCAGGAAGAACGGCACGGGTCAGTACCACCACCCCTCTGTGCCGGACCAATCAAATGGGGGTGGGGGGGAGGGCAGGGCAGGGGAGGAAAGGTCTGACTATTAGCTTAAAACTATACCTTAACCCAGTTTAACCCAGTACATAGAATAAATCCAGATTTATTATGATCTTTGAATTAATTTAGATCAAATAGGTGTAGCACCTGTCTGAAATGGTCTGAATAATTACTATTACTAGGTAATTAGGAGAATTAAAACTTACAGAAGGCAAAGGGAACAGATAAATAGCTGGGAAACCAAACCCTGTGAAGTGATCATGATCATTCTATTTATGAGATTAACCACCTAGACTATTTTCAGTGTAAGGCTGCAATCTTCTTTCTCATGAAATAACCAAAATACACGAATAAGAATGTGCATGAATGACAGTCTGCTTTTGTATTTCAAAGAGGGGAAGAAGGGGAGAATGTTCCTCAGCACACCACTCCACTACAGTACATCATGAATAGGGCAGGTGTAAAAGTGTGGTAGGGGCAGTCTGTGGTGTACACTAATGTACTCTAGAGCAGGGTGAAAAAGTGGGGTAACCTCTGTGGTTACTTACATCCCCGGAGCTGGGACTGGGCTGAGGGAGAGAGTGGGGGTGGACGGGGAGGGGGAAGCCCCCACATTCAGGCCGCTCGGCGGCTGGGGAGGCAGGGTGACTGCTGGATGGGGAGAGCAGGGGGTGGCAGCCCAGCTCTGGCCCTGATGCACTGCTGCTGTATTTGGGTGGGCGACCTGAGCGAAAATGAGACAGACAAGAAAAGAAAAGAAAAAAAAAAGGAACAGAAAAAAGATGGAGGAGGAAGGGGGGAACAAAAAAAAACAAAACAAAAACAAACAAACGGTGAAATAAAACAGATGATACATTGGTCACAACATACCTTTGAAAGGGGGTCCTCGTTGGCTAGCATGAAAATGGAGGAATTAAAGAAAGCAGAGAAAGAAAGGAGGGAAAAAAGGAAAGGAGGTCCAGAAAGCAATTAGTGCACACACAACCATTACATGCAGGGGTTTAGAGAGATTGAAAGATAGGACGACAACAAGCGTAAAGAGAAGAAACGAATAAGAGTAAGAAAGAAGGAGGTAGGAAGACAAAGAGAGCGGCACAATAAAAGAGCCCAGACACACACACACAAAAGGACCATTCACTCCTTTCAGTGCTCCAGTAACACTGTCAAAAGTGATAATCAAATCGCACAGTTCTAGCCAATGAATAGGATTTACACAGTTTGCTCCAAAGATAAGGAGAAATTAAATTAATGTTTTTATTTGACTTTTACTTCTTCCAGAACTACAAGCAAAAGTCCTAACGACTCCGTCCATGATAATTACGCAGTCAAATGTGCAGAAAAGTGTTAGACTAGCAAGTAAGGCAGTTTGTACTTAGGGTCTGGTGGTGGGCTTATTCAACTGAAAGAAAGAAATAACCGAATACAGCTGAGAGGTTTTGCCAGCTTAGGAAAGAGGATACAGCTAGAAAGAGCAGCAGCAAGATAATGTACAGACTCTTAGACATCATTAATTTTGCTCTGTCAACTCAGTAAAACTTTGTTAGGAAGCTTGTTAAAAGCAGGCATGGCAGACAACCGATGATATCTCTCACACACACACACACACACACACACACACACACACACACACACACACACACACACAGAGCACAGAAACAACAGACATCTCTATCAAATAAAGTAGTTCAGAGCTTAAAGTGATGCAGTGAGCAGTCACTGACCTCTCTTCCTCGTTCCTTGATGGAGGGGAGTGTTCAGATAAGTGACGGCACTCTTTTTCCTCTAGGAGGGGCAATAAGACAAATTGGGTAATTTGAGTAAATGATTTCATATATACAGGTGCATCGAAAAAAAAAAACATTCAGTATTTCAATTCAAAAGTGAAACTCATTATATAAATTCATTACACAGACTGATGAATTTAAAGTGTTTATTTATTTTCATTTTGATGATTATGGCTTACAACTAGTAAAAACTCTTGAATATTGTGGGAAAAGTTCAACACTCTAATCAGCTAATTAACTCAAATGATTCCTGAGCCTTTATATGGTCTCTCAGTCTGCTTCAGCAAGAGTTTCACTTCAGTTAATACGAGTTTTACTTTTTGAATTTAATTATTTATTTAAATATTCGATGATATTCTAATTGATATACATGTTTATACACGCACACACACCACACTTTATAGTAGGAATATTTATAGTAGACATGCCTGAAAGTTATTCCAGAGGTTGTAAGGTATAATTAACCTTAAAATACTGTTATTAGGGAAATTATTAGGACAGTCAACCAGTGGTCAAAATGACACAATAAGACAAACGCCTCCCTACTCCCCACACAGACAAAATAGCACACTTCAATTTGTTAGTGTCTATTTAAAACATATTTCTCCAATGCAAACAATATAGCATGCATCAAGTTACATCCCCATTTTACATGGACTAGTCTCCCTCCTCTGGTAACTCAGTGTAATAACACAAGGTACACTACATGGATCCTTGACCGTCACATATTGGCTATGGTGTCATTACTGGTTTGTTCATCTCATGTTAGATATTAAATTATGATTTAGTCAAACCAAGCGATGACCTACTAGGTCCATGCAGCACGGTGTGCGTGTGTGTGTGTGTGTGTGTACATAGTACAAGTATTTATACCTCTGGCTCGAATACTGCTCCGCTGTACACAGGATTGGCTGTTGTTCTCCTTTTCCGTTCCTGCCTTCGGCTCTGAATCTCTGCAACAGTACAAAACATTTGAGAAAGAGCTTTGCTGTTTGACTCAACAATAGTTAACTACACCGAAAGCAATGAATTGATGAAAGCACCCAATTGATCCGTTATGCCTATTGGACAGGATCAGTGTTCCATGGAAATGTCTCTAATCGAATTTAAATCAGCCTGTGGGACTGTATTCATTATTTTGACAGACTTTTTTTTTTTTTTTTTACTCCTTGTAATGGGCTCTTGGTGAAAATAGTAAGGACAAGAAGTAAAATGGCCCGTAGCAAATCATTTTTGTTCCAGTTTTCTTCAGTTTTTCATCTTGTGATTCCTGGAAGAATTTGATCATGACATACACACAGAAATTACTAAAAACTGGTTAAAAATCAGCTTACCAGAAACATTAGAAATTTTCTCAGCAGAGAAAAAAACAAAAAGGCACTTCTGATCTGAACTACCCCAGTGCACTCTATAACACTAAGGCTGGACCATTAGCTACACAGAAACACACTCCGAGAATGTCCTATAAAGATGAAACCCTCCCTTTTAATTTAAATCTAATACTTTCTGGCAAAATCCTGTTATTTTGTTACCTGTACATACCTGTACTTGTTATGACTTACCTTCCAGATGGTCGTGTGTGACCAACCCAAGAGACACCATGAAGGCAAGTTTCTAACCAAGCAGAAAAATAGATATAGACATAAGTAACAAATGAGTAAGGCACAAAATCGACCAGCTACATAAAGGGCAGAGAAATCGCGTTATCACGTTACCTGTGGATTCTCCTCTCGTTTAACCTTGGGCGGAGAAAGAGGAGGAGATGTTGAAGCAGGGGTGCTTGTGAGCACCTGCTCTGAAGCCCCCTGAGATTTCACAGTCTGACAGAGAAAGATGGGAAGTTAGATCTGCTTAGAATTTAAACAATACCATCAACAATGTAAGGATTAGGACTGGATGCACAAAAAGTAATGGAGATTGAATAGAGTATTTAAAGGTGCTGTCAAAAGAACTACCCTCACCTTTATGTCTGCGTTTAAGCTGCTGATCTGCAGTGTCTGCATCGGGCCACTGATAACGATGCCCGTCACTTGGCCTGTGCTGGCTCCTGCAGAAGCGACGGTTTTGGGGATGGCACAATGCTGGCCGTTGACAATACGTACTTGGTGGATGGGGCCTGCCGAGGCGGGTAGTGCTGACGTTAACTTGGTAGCAAGCATGACTGGTCTCTGGAGCAGCTGGGGAGCAGCCATCATGGGGGGAGGAGGGGCGGGGGCAATGGGCACATTGTTGGAAGTAACGGGTTTCGGGCGCACCTAAGGAATAAGGAGGACGGAGTTAGACTGCTGGCTGCGGTACACATATACACACACACACACAACACTTTTCTGCATTTCAGTGGTACGATTTCTGTCAGACAGGATCCCATGCCTTTAACAACCATCATGCCGATTTGTTAGTCCCAGGTAAGGCCAACTAAGGGGCTCTGGTAAGTACTTGAGTAAGAAAGACCAGAAATTCAGAAAATCTCCTTCTGTGCTAGTAGATAGGATAAACGCTAATCATTTAAGGTATTCTTAAAAATGTTAAATTTGTTTTCTGGCAGAAGCAGAAATGAGTTTTGGCCATTAAGATATGCTTTTGGTTACTGTGGGTCACAGAGCCCCAATTAGCATTACAAGGCTTCATTAAGTCAAAAGACTTGCGTATTTTAAAACATCAAAAACAAAATGATAAGCAAAGGGACAGCCAAAGCACAATGAACGTTGCTGAAAGAAAAAAAGAGGGGAAAAATTTACCTGTTGCAAAAGGCAGAGTGCAAACAGTAGAGCAAAACAAGCAGATAACTAAAGCATTTGTAATGCTTCAATAAAAATGTCCTTACAATAATTAACACACTGCAACAACTGTGGCAAACACACCAGCTGTGGAAAACAGTAAGGGGAATGGAAGTGACAAACGACTGCAGCCAGCGCTGGGTTAGAAAACGGGACGGTTAGAGTCATCACAGTGAGCTGTGTACGCCTACACCTAAACAACTTCTTTATTTATAGGTGAAATATCCCATACAATATAACTTAAGTAAATGTTAATGATTAAAACTGTTAATGATTAAAATGTTAAATGTACATGTGTTCAGTTTGCTAATAAATCTTTATTGTGTGACACTTGAATATGAACAACTAAGAACAACTTCTTAACCCTATTGTGTGTAGTTAGCGTTCCTCTAGTGGCGTCAGTGTTGAACTGCACACGCTGGGACAGGGGAGGGGGTGGGCGGATCTTACAGAGACGCACCTGTGGCAGAAAGGTGGGTCGAGGCGTCAGTCTAGGAGGAGGGACAAACTGGGGAACTTTGATAGGCTGAGCCGAGGTGGTGCTGGCCTGCACCTGTGACAAAACCAGTGCTTTATTTGCAACCAAAGTGCTGAGCAGTTTTTAGTTAGATTTTTGGGGAAAATGTCAATGTGGGAAAAGATCTGAACCACTACTACAACTACTTGCAGTTTCCACAAATTAGGCCTTTTTACGTTAAATCTTTTTCTTTTTTAATCATCTTTCCTCTTCGGTTTCTGGTTTTAAATCACAGATGAATGCAAGCAATCACCACTGCTGAGCACATCATCAGCACAGAAGTCATTGCAGTTTTTCATGTAAGTACACACATCCTTTTCAATCCATAACACATCAAAACACTTGATAACTTGTGCAAGAATTTTAAAAAATTGCTTAAAGTTGTATAAAACTGCTTAAAACTGAGAATGTTTGCTTATACAAGGTAACGTAGGGAAAGGATGTGTCCAGAATTCTCAGAGTAAAAGTGTGCTTCTTAATGCGTGTATCCGTTTCATTAGTATATACATTTTCTCATTAATAATATTACCAGTCTCTGAGGTTAGATTCACAATCTTACTCTGAGATACTGCAAAAAAAGGGCCTCGCTATATAAATGAGCTTGAACCGGATGGGACAAGGGATAGACGGTGAAGTGATTTACACTCACTACGATAACGTTCTTCGACACGCCTCGTGACGCGCCCTCTGTGTCCTGACTGGTCAGTTTGCTGGCCAACTGAAGGTTGACAGGTGCGTTGCGGGAGTCAGGGGTCAAAGCAGGCCTGGGGGGATTGCTGATGGCAGTGACCATGGCAACTGTGGGGTGTGGCATTGTCATGGAAGCAGGCATGGTGGAGGCGGCAGCTTTCAGGACTAGAGGTAGAGTCTTCGTCGTGAGGACCGGCGTGACTTGCAGAGACTTCTATAGTGGAAAGTACAAAAAAAAAAGGAAGGAGCAGGAGAGGAAAGACTTCAACAAGAGGTTGAGATCAGATACAGAAGTGGTATAAAATGCTTACCACAAACAATGCAATTTATAACTTCATGGCTTGTGTTGCAACCACAGTATTTTTGCTAGCCTAGTAGCACTGATTGAGGATTATGCCAAGTCCATGAGCTGGGTGTATTATCGGTATATTACTCTGGCTGTCACGTTAGAGGAAATGGAGTACTGAGAATGTATGTTATGTATATATATGTGTATAGCAACATGGTGTCTGCAACACATATTGCATGATCACTGGATGATAATCTACGTACAGGTTTACTTTTAGGACCAGCTTAGGAATGTGTGTGTCACCTGTGGAGCTGCCTTGTTTTGAGGAGTTCCAGTGGGCTGCTGTTGGGACTGACAGGATGGTGGCAGTATCACGCCTTTACCGTCAGCCGCCGCCTTTACCGTCTGCAACTTCAGCTCTGGCTCCTGCTTCACCAACAGCTCCTTCCTCAGTTGTTCCACTACCTTTTTCTAGAATGGAGACAGGGTGTGTCCACTGTTACTGCGTCCACTGTTATTTCATCCAAATACATAATTCAGCAAGTATTCACTAGGTTGTTATATATGCGCTGCAGAAACGGGTTCTGTTCGGCTTAGAGACAAAGATCCTTCAGGTGTGAAGCCCAGTAACACACCTTCAGAGGAACCGATTCAATAAAGGCTGCCAGAGTTGCTCAACACAGACATGCGCACATTGAAATTCAGCTCACACACACTGATGC
Source organism: Clarias magur (assembly GCA_013621035.1). Taxonomy (NCBI): domain Eukaryota; kingdom Metazoa; phylum Chordata; class Actinopteri; order Siluriformes; family Clariidae; genus Clarias; species Clarias magur. Next base: position 1,750,392 of record QNUK01000014.1, on the reverse strand, counting down.
CTCAGAGTCTGCTGGAGCAAAAGCGCACCTCTGAGAAGCCTGAAATAAATGCGCACACACACACTCGCACAATATCCTTGCAGTCACTACATCCTTGCACAGTTTAACCATAGAAGGGGTAACTGTTCCTACTTTAACAGGGCCATTTGTCTAGAGACGCTTTGCATAAATAATAATGGACATAAAATTCCAGATACAGATCAAATCAACTTCCATTTCATCATAACACAGATAAAAATCAAATAGAGATATTTCCCAAGACTAGTTCATGAATCATCCAGGCTCCTATGAATTCATATTACAGTATGGCCAATACACACACACACTTAAACTTGTACAAGATGGTAAATCAGCCTTCTATCCTTTAACTGACTAAAAAGTATAATCATTAAAATATGCTCGTATAACCAATCACAGGTCAGGAAAACAGGATGTTAACACACAGACAAAAGCACATCACATCAAGCCATCATTTTTCTGAAACATGCCTGCTGAATTTTATATTCATAGAACAGACACACATTTTTCTTGCGCTGAACACACACACACACACACACACACACACACACACACACACACACTACCAACTATAGCAGATGTTACACTTGTGTTACTTATAAACCAGTAATGTGTTATCAAGCCGTTCGATACTTCTCTTCTCAGGTTTATTGGGTTAAAGCTTATGTATAAGTCATATTTGTGAGACCACTTATTCATTTTAAATAATGGTTGCTATTTTAGCCAAAAAATCTGCTTGATTTTGTTCTGGAGGACAGCAAGCTGTTAGAGGTCTATTTGTTATGGTCCAAAAAAAGGAAAAGAACTAGATGCCTCACTTTAGCTGCTTTATAAGTTATTGATAGCATTGCAATGCAATCCATATGTTACTGGTGCTGACAAATCAACAACTACCCCAAGCATGCAAAGAAAAGGGGAATAATTATTAAAAAAAAGTTTTTTAATTAATTCCGATTTGCCTCTTCTCATTCAAGTCCAGATACATACAAAAGTGACTCGGATCTGACCTGGAATACATCGGATTTGTTCAACATTACAAACCACCCTGCTCAAGTCCGGTTTTTGTCAGATCGGATCTGCATATCATGATGTTCAGATTCACAAGTGAGTTTTATCTGACTTTTCGTCTCTGTCTTCTGAAACGGCACATATGCAAACATTCATACGTCTCTGCTTGTGCCATCACGGTTAAAACGTCACAAGTTTGTGTGACTGCTCAGTAATTTCATAACTGGATATGATTTTTTTTCAAAAATATTCCTGAGGTTGGCTCTGAAGGATTTTTTTTATCATCATTTTAGTTCTTATAATCAGCTGTTGCTTGCATTGCTATGAAATCCCCGAGCTGTCAGTGCTGCCTGATGTCAGAGAGCGCCCCAAACGGCAAGTTACGAATCAGAGGAAATAAAGTCTCATGAATATCGACCTGCCTGTTCTCATTAAAGTCACGTGACCACGTATTAGATATGCATCTGATCTAGAACCACATATAAAAGTGACTGCCATAAAAAACTGATCTGTGCTACATTGGGGTAAAAAATAATAAACGAGTCATTACCGGCTGGTATCTGAACATGGCCTTAATAAACACCTCTAAGATCACATGTACAACACTAACTCACCTGATTGTAACTGTGACAAATCAACTGAACTTGTGTGGCTATCTAGCCTGCGCTTCCCTAAAGCTAGTGACCAAAATTTTTGCCCATCTGACAGGGATTATTATAGAATAATCTATAATAATAAGGATATTAATAGAAGCGTGTGTGAAAGCGTGTAGAAAACACACGCTTCTATTAATGTCCTTATTATTATAGATTATTCTATTGTGCTTCCAATAGAGGTAACAGCGTTTCTTTGAGAGTTTTAATCTTAGTTGGCATTGAAACATTAACTCATTTAGACTGATTATTTAAAATGCAATGTGCAAATTTACTGCTGAAAAACAAATCTAAATAATAATATCATACAAAGCAGAACACGTTCCTATTGCTGAAAGAGCAGACCCATCCAAAGCACTCTAAAGACACCAGCAGACTCTTGCAACAAGCATTCGTCTTTATTGTGATGAGGTTAAATGATACCACTCAATCTACTCTCTTTAACAATACAAGAGTCTCAGGACAGCAGACAGGACAGGAAGCAGTAGAGGACAAAGTGTTCATGCAAGGACATTTCTGTTCTTCAGATTCATGTCACAAACTTCCCAGCATGTGAAGATGAAACCCATGTTCAATGCTAATTACTGCAAAACACTGTGATTAAGTCCTCACAAACCATGGGTGAGTACTCCTGCGCTAAATAACCCTGCATTTATACGAGCGTTCTGCAAGAGATAAGAAAATTGCCCTTTGTACCTGTTTCTCACTCAGAGCAGTGATCTTGGCCTGAAGTTCATGAAGCTGCTTCTTCAGATCAGCATTCTAGATTGGAATAATAATAATAATGACAACAACAACAGCAGCATGTGAGAATTGTGAACAGGATTAATAAAGAAGTTATGAACACAGAATAAGCCCTAGGTGATCACAGAAGTAGGAAAGAAAGATTTGGTGAGAATGAGTGTTAATAGTAAAATGGTGAAACATGGTAATGGTGCCCAAGTTCACAACTCGCACTACAGCCAAACGTTTGTGGACACTTGACCACAACACTCCCCATGTGGACCTTCTCCAAACTGCTGCCACAAATGTGGAAGCACACAATTATACAGAACGTCTTCGTACAGTATGCCGTAGCATTACAATTTCCCTTCATTTTGCACCAAGGGTGGTCAATGAAGAAATGGTGTCTTCATGAAAAGTGCAAGAGCTAGTGTGTCCTTCTCCTGACCTCAACTCCTGAACACCTTTGGGATGAACTGGAACCCTGAACCTCCTCGCTTGACATCGGTGCATGGCCTCAGTATTGCTCTTGTAGCTGAATTAAAACAAATCCCCACAGCCACTCTCCAAAATCAAGTGGAAAGCCTTCCTTGTAGAGCAAGTACTATTAAAACAGCAAACAGAGGCACTAAATCTGGTACAGTCTGCTTTACAAGTGCATGAGTGTGATGCTCAGGCATCCACAAACTTTTGGCCACAAAGTGCATCTGTTACTGCTTGTTTAAATCATGATGAAATGGTTACCAGCAAATGCAAATTCAATGCAACGGTTTTAATAATGCATTGCGTAACAAAAAATACAATATTCAAAACTAGATAAACTAACAAAGGGGGTTGTCGTCGTGGGCAATTGTATAAAATATTATAATATATAATATAACAATACCTGAGTTAGTGATTCATCAGCTGTTCTTTTTTATGCAGTTTTAAAATAAACTAAAATAACTGATATAAAAATAGTTTCAACGAGAGCCTGTTTGGTATCAAAGAGCTGTTTCTTAACAGTGTGGATCAACGCAATACAAATATTATTAGGGTTTTGTTATAACCAGCTTCCCGAACACTCCCTAACAGCACCTTAACCTGCTGAAGGGCATGTTTACTGGCTTTACAGGTTCTTCTGCTGAGAGACATCCAAAAGTGAGAATCATTTCCAGCACCTGTGTGTGAAGGACTAGGCTGACTGGCTGACCCATAAACAGTAAAGCGGATGTGTTTGATTTTAATACTAATTCTCTATTTTTTTGCACAGAAATTGGCTGGGTAAGGAACCTGTAATAAACTGGTTTGTAAACATATTTACCTGTGGGTCCTGCTTCATTTGTGCCACCAATTTCTGTATACATCAAAACAGAAGGGAAAAAAAAGAAGAAAAAAGAATGTCAAATTGTCAGTCAAGTACAAGCTTTAACACAGAGCATGCGCGACACTTACAGGTCAACCCTGGTACTGCAACGTGATACACCTGTAATAGAATTTTCAGACCAGCAACCAGAGACATGCCAGACACAAAACTCAGGCTGTGTGTGCATATTTTTAGTAGTACTATAAAAAAAAAATTCTATCAAATATTACATTTGGTGAGAATTGTAAACAGTTTTAATTTGCACACTGAATATGGGCAAGAGGAACTCTATCCATTGAAACACGAAAGAAAATCGGTTATAGGTCATCCATGGACACCCAGCCTATTAAAAAAAAAATAAAAAAAAAAAAAAAGGGGGGGGGAAAAATGGTCCACCTAATTGCTATAAAGCATCCGTCAGTTACTTCGTTGCTGAAATGTCAATTGTTGTACTGCAGCAGATTTCCATCTCTGTACACTGTCGCACTCCCGAGTGCACAATGTCTCATTAACCTAGTGTTCGTTGAGTACACTCTGAGCATGCAAATACTCAGCCTTTAAAGCTATGAGCCCAAGACTTGGCAACTATGTTCCCGCTCTAACAATAGTGCTGCCATGTTCCCGAACTACAGTACTTATCCTGCTGAGACATCTCTACTCATTCTCTACGTGCTGCAACATGCAGCTTACAATTATACTGCTGGCAGAATTTTTTTTTTTTTAATTAAAAAAAAAAAAATTATATTTACTGATTTTATAGAGCACAGCCACATTTATCAACTCCTCAGTGACATGAAGCAGTCATTAATACACTACACTAGACAATTACTGGTCAAGATTACTGGTTCAATTCAAAATACAAGGGGTGTTCAAGTCAAACCAGGAATTGTTTTGTACAGAATGACAGGACACGGAAGAGTAAAAACTATATGTATTTCTTTATACAATCCTCTGCTACACTCATGCACTTGTTGAGACAGACCTAGAAGGTTTGCTTCTGCCTGTTTTATGTCTGAAATACTGGCCTCCACTGGAACTCCTTTAATGTTATCCTTAACATGTGCAAAGTGCTCGGAGCAATGTCAGGACAGCACGGGGGACATTACAATAAACTCCAGACAAGTCCCTGTAATGTGCAAGTGCTGTTTGTGGGTACGGCATCCACAATTGTTCATAAGCAGATGCATCCCATCTGCAAGTTATCTGTTGAATTTCAAGGATTAGGCCTTCTACTCACTGAAAGTTCACACAAATGACTGCAGTGGACTCCGAGCCACCTCAGCCGAGATCATCATATTTAACTGCCTTCTTTAAAATATTTGAACCATTCAAATATTTTACTGCAGCCTAGAGTCCCATCACCATACTGAGCTTCAAGTTTTCTGTAAGTATCAATCTATTTTAAACCTTCATGCACAAGAAAGTCCTGGTTTGACATGAACACCCCTTGTACAATACATAAAATAAATTTAGTGACGACTTCCAACCTGATGGACTTGTATTTCCACTTTCAGGGCCTCCTGTAATGTTTGTAATTCCATCATTGGTCCAGTTTGCCAGCAAGTCAGTCCCAGAAAATGTTCAGCCTGGAAAATATTTAGAGCCTGTTATTGGTTTAGAGGTTTATTCAAATGTATTCAAACATGTCCCATAGAAAACAACTGACACTTGTTATCAAGCAGGGCTAGGAACAGCCTAATGGAGAGTAGCTGAGACGTTAAAGCAATGGCTTTAGAAGTGTGTTAATCTGGGTGTTTTGGGGTAACAATATTTACAGCTGTTCAAAAATGTCAATAATAATAATAATAATAATAAATTTTATGTATATAGGTGCCTTTACAGTCACTCAAGGTCTCTGTCCAATTCAAACAAGAGATAAATGAAATGTTGTGTACATGTATGCATGTGTGTGTGTGTGTGTGTGTGCACGTGTGTTTCAGCTAAGTACGTGACAATTACCGCACAGCAATGATATGTGAGTGAGAGGCAGCCTTACAGACATTCAGTATCATTGATTTTGGTGTGCGAGGCACTGAGCCAAAAGAACAATTATAACTGAAGCTATTACAGGACTCACCAGCTGGCAGTGAAACTGGTGTCCACTCGCTCTCTGACTCCCTGCACACACACAGACACAATTAAACAGGGGAAGAAAGATACTCACAGCCTATGGAACAGCACAGTGTTCATCTCTCAGCTCATTACTGTTGCACCTGCAAGAAAGCAGGTGCGCTTGTAGTTTCACTGCTTAATGTGAACACTTCATTGCTAAACTGGTGTAATTGTCAAACCTATAGATAATGGGCTTCAGAAGGGCTTGTAAAAAAATTGTGGCCAGAAAAAGGTGATGCAATTACTTTGCACCATGAGTTATTGGTTAATTCAGTGCTGGTTCCCGACATATTCTTTCTGATATAGTCATTTTAATCTGGGTGCTCATTTATTGGTTGGTTAATTGATAAAGTACACATGATGCACATCCAAGTAAGTAATGAATACATGCATGCATACATACATACACACTGCATAGCCACACACACAAAATATATAGTCACCCTGACTAAACTTTTTTTTTCTGTCCAGAGTTGAATTCATTTCTCTGCAAACTCTTTGTATTTATGACGGACCATGACGAATGATGTCGGACCACTGCCTCAAGTCTTAAGCACATCCCAAAGATTCTCAATGCGGTTAAGGTCTGAACTCTGTGGTGAAAATGATGTCTCATGCTACCACTCTTTCACAATTTGAGCCCGATGAATCCTGGCATTTTCATCTTGGAAATGCCTTTGCTCACAGTAAAGAAAAATCCATTGATGGAAAAACCTGGACATTCATCGATTCAGGTCGTCAGCTGACCCCATTTTTTGGACACATAACGTTGCTGAGTTTAGACCTGACCAAAAGGAGCAATCTCAAATTATAACAACAGGCTTGCACGGTCGGCACTAGGCATGACATCGGCTGTCTTCTTACCCTGATGATTCTTCAGACCACATGACCTTTTTCCACAGCAAGTAAAACCTTTTTCCCCCGATTATCCTCACTGTGGCATCCTCAGTTTTCAAAACATTTCTTATAGAAATATATTTGTTTAGTCCCAATTCCTTGATTTTTTTGCATTTCGATTTCATGAAGCGTTTAAGTAATCTCTCAGTATGTTCGTTCAGGTTATTTTTGTTGTTGTTGACCATATTGAATATGATCACCTCTATCCTTTCTGGTCTTAATAATGTCTGACATGGCTGAATCACATTAATCACTACAGTACTTATCCAGTAAGAAGCTCTTAATTATTAGCTTAGTTAAATGGTGACTTTTTTTGGCCGGGCAGCGTGTGTCTATATAATTCATTTTTAACTTCACCTTCGTCTGTTCACCTGGAGTGACTAATATTTGATATTATGGCAAATGGGTTCCTGAGTCACATTTTTCTGCACCAACACAACTTCAAAAATTTCCCAGTAGCATCTTATTTAACGCTTAGTTCAAGGTAAGTCAGGAGCTTGGAGAGGACAAAAGTAGAGTTTTCTAAAAAATCTCTAAAAATGGTGTGATACGTACACATTTACCACAGTAATGTTTTAAATAAAAATAGCAAACTGCACAATATCCCCAACTTTGATAAATTTTATAAGATCCACAGTACATCACTTCATGATTTTCTCAGTATATCTGATGCGACTAATATTTCATTTATTGATCATAACACAGTCCACAAATACTAGTGTTGTTGTACCACCATTTTCTGTTAATAAAAAAAAAAGCTTGTTTTGTGAAACTGCAGGACAATTTTGCTGAAATCACTCAATTCAAACACAGGGTTTTTATTGTTTTTCTAAAACGTTTTTTTAAAAAGATAGATCCAAAAGGTATATCCAAAGATTTTTGATGTTTGCTTATTGCAATAACACATCCTTCTTTACTTTCCATTTTATTTTTATTAGAAAATTAAAGAGCATGATTTTCATCCCTGAGAACAATGTAGCTACAAGCTGTGCCCTTAATGCAGTTTAGACCTGAGCCAGACAACAGCAGCAAACCAGTAAAGATGAACAGTTGTGCTACAAGAGCTAGCTGTATTGAAAGTAATGCCCAAGTGGACATATGCTAAACAAACTACTACTCAACATAATTTCCATCACAAGAGATGCATTTGTACCATCACTGAACCCAACTCTCAAATCCTCTTTAAAAATCCCCACAGTCACAGCTGATGGTCTTCCACTGCAAGGTTTGTCTTCAACGCTGGTTTCCCCATTCTTTACCTACACTTCATCTGAGCACACTGCTCTCATCAATGGTGACAGTTAATAATAATGATCAAAAACACATGTAATTTATTCATTACTTTCAGTACAGTCCTTGTAATATCATAATTGTAGGTTTTCTACATATAAAGATAAGACATACTCAGACTCGTCTCATAAATTGTGAGATATAAACAATGTAGCCTGGGGTGTAGAATATACACTGAATTCAAATAAAATACAAGAAAGGCTACTTTCATAGACATGTACGCTACAGGAAATACAGTACTACACATACAATCTAATAGAGGAGCTTCCTGTCTGTAGCAGGGTCTCATGTGGTTTTGCACAAGTTGGTAAGAGGCATAAAAGGGAAAAAAAAGCTACAAACATCCTTATATCAAGAAACACCTGAATCCACCTCGGTCATGAATAACCATCTGAACAACGTCAAACAGCGAGAGAGAGAGAAAAAAAAAACATGTCTCCAAACACAATGACTCAGTTTAAAGCAGTTTCAGTACACTGGGATTTTGGTTATTTAGGTATTTCTTGTGATTGCATAAGCTTACGTTCTTAAGCTTCATCATCTTTATTATGGTTATTCTGTATCTGTTTTTTGGCCCCACTTCTCCCTAGCGCTTTCGACCCATCGACACTGCTCAGACTCTGGTGCGTTTGTTAAGAGCCTGCGTGGTGCTGGTGTACAGATGTTTGCAAATCCCTTACGTCTTTATTTTACTATAGTCGTTTTTCATCCCTCGTTTTTTACACCGAATGAACGTCAGCTGACGGAGATGTTACTCGCACATCTGTACAGTGTCCTGCTGCTGTTCAGCAATCACGCTCCACATTTTCTCATGGAAATACAATATTGGTTCTAAAAAAAAAAAAAAAAAAATCAAGCCAGGTTACAGTATTTAAAAACAAGACGAAAATGTACTTTTACTTGATGTTGAAATATGTTGTGTAACTAAGAGGAGTTAAGGACCGTTCTTATAGTTTTAATCAGGATTTAGAATAGTATTTTGAAAAGGTACACCTCATGCAGAGCCGCTCCTTGCTGTGAGCTTTTTGTCACATGGGCCTACATGATATGTGCAAAGAATCAAAGCTGTGATTAGAAGTGCCTAAATTATCGAATGTAACTAACATCAGAACATCGTATAAAAGATGGAACTGTGAAAATGTGGAGCGTAACATGATCCAGTAAATTTGTTTACTTTCTTGCTTAAGAAGTGCTAGCTTGATACATGATCAGATTTCTTACTTCTTACACAGCAAAAATCGACGCACATGCATGGTTACAGCAGGACCAGTAACACCTTCTATATGTTTCATTGTATTTACGTTTTTTGACTGCTCCAAAAATTACAAAAAGAAATAGAATGTTTCACTGCTTCTTCGTTTTATTTATTCATTCAGCTTCTATACCGCTTATTCTGTACAGCATTGTGGGGGGCCTGCAGCCTATCCCAAGAGACTTTGATCACGAGGCGGGGTACACCCTGGAGACTGGAGAGGGTGCCAATCTATTGTGTGCGCGCACACACACACACCCACACACTACGGGCAATTTCAGAATGCCAATTAACCTAACATACACGTCTTTGGATTGTGGGAGGAAACCAGAGGACACAGAGGAAACCCAATAAGTACAGGGAGAACATGCAAACTCCATGCACAAACAGACCCTGGAGGTGTAAGGCCATGTTGCTAACCACTACTCCACAGTGCCGCAGTTTATTAGTTTGCATGAAATAGCAACACAGCTAAATTTTCTGTGCTGCTGAAAGGCTATTGGCAACTTGTGTGACACTCAAAGCAAGAGTTTACATTGTGAATCAAATCAACACACTTAATATTAACACAACTTGTTTTTTGTCTTGCATGATAAATTCTTTACTAATCAGACCTTTAGTCACTTAAAACATTTATTATTACTCAAATATATTTCTCTTCACTATGTTAGGTGCGTTCCAAAAACCCTACATCTACACTACATCGGACAGAAAAACTGACCATAAAAACAGCCAATCAGAGACTAGAAAAATTGAATCCTGATGTACTGTTTTCGAAAAGTAAACCAATCAGAAAATAACCCACCTTCACTCTCTGATCTGCTGCTTTTTCGGCACTTTTGTCATGCTGTGACACAGTTAAGCGACACGTCTTCTTTTTGATGAAGTGGAGACAGGCAATTTTTCCATTTATTATTCGATTATCAATAGACAGTCAGTCAGTACCTTCAACCTTTGAAAAACAGCGAATGAAAAAAAAATGTGTCTACTTCATCAAAAATAAATAAATAAATAAATAAATAAAAGCATCTCACCACACACTGCACTTTAATTTAACAATTGAGTAGTGAACAATTTATTGTTAGAACTTATTCAAACACTGGCCATCCTGAACGTTGTTTAAGAACATGGGCACAAAGTTCACTGCTTAAAAAGGTTCTTTCATTTGAAGAGTAATACAAATAAATCAGAATTAATTCCATCTCACTTTTTTTTCCTGATCCGTGACTCAAAAACTGATGTCATCTGAAAAGTGAGTTTTGTTCTGTACTGCACTCCTGATTTAAACCTTTCACCATGCTAAGCAGCCTAGTAATATAAGAGTTGTTTTAATAGTATTAGATGTGCTATAAGGAATCATTCTAAGTAAAATGAATATGTCGCAGGTACATTTTAATCCCAATTGTACTTGAGTGTATACCGTGTGCTTTAACTGAAGCGTTTAGGGCGTTTTCACATTAGGCATGATGGATTTGTACCGTGCCCAGGAACGGTCCCTCCAGTCCAGCGCTCACATTGTTTTCGTGCTCCGTTGTCGAACAGACTTGCATATTTACACCCTCCAATACAGCACTTGGTTTGTGAGCCGCCATTAAACACAAGAGAAAAAGAGAACAAGGAAGTTAACTTTCGTGCTATTCCTAATATTACTACTATTTCGGGGAAAAAGTCAAGAGCAACACTCTCGTGTGCCTTCCTGCTGTATCCGCTATGGCTGTGTAGGTCAGAGGATGAGATTGGAGATTTCGTAAGAGATGGGCAACACTGAAGACGTCACGTCTAATCAGTAATCTACTTCTGTGCTCAGGTACAACTGTCCTCCATATCTGATTCAATTCAGTGCACGGTTACCGAGTGTGGAACGACTGTGTTCTCACTGATTTAAAAAGAACCCAAACTCAAAATTAACTCAGAACTATCACGTTGCCCTAATGTGAAAGCACTCTTAATCTCAACCTGCATGCTTCGTCTTGCACTGTGCTGCTGACACATGATTGGCTGATTAGATAATTAATGATGAAGTGAATGGTATGTGTACAAAACTATGCAGTTCTGATTAATATATTTCGGGTAACGCTCATAGTCAGCAATTACTTTAGTATTTAGTAAACCATTAAACTCATATTACTATGATTGCTATAACAGTTCCACCCTCATTTAAAGTGAAGTGAATACTAATTCTGTTAATTTCTTATTCTTGCATATTAAATAATAGAATTGCCGTGGGCGGGCAGGGAGTTTGAGTAAATTGTCACTTAGGGCCCTAAATGCCAAGTTAAAGGTGCATTAGTTTATTGTTTTCCTCCTTGCTTATGCAAATAACTTGTAGGCGATAAAGATTTTTTTTTAAAAAACCCATTGATTTGTGACCTTAGCAACAAATATGTATAAAGACACAGAGAAAACATGTTTGCTTGTCTGTGTTTGGATGTGCTTCCTATCGGTCATTTTATAGACATTCTATAAGTCATAGAGATTATGGATGCGTAACGTCATGTCTAACGTAAAGCCTGCCTAATTAATCTTAGGTGAAGCTCCAAGTTAAGTTTCACAGTACATTATTCTTCCTGTCAAGTTCTTACTCGAGAATTCCTGAACAGTGCAACATTTCGCAGAGCAAAGACACATAAAACTTACAAGATAAAGGTGGCTTGCTGGTCAACTTTTTTTTTTTTTTGCTTGCAGTTTTTGGGGTGCCAATCACAGAGGATGTCAGCTACACCACTAACACCTCCGCAATAGTGTAAAAAAGCCTAGCAGCACTACCTGAGGAAACTGAAGTGATCTGGCTTAACCCAGAAGCCATAGGTGGACTATTATCGCGGTACAAATAAGAGTAGTAACATGAATAGTATGACTATGTGATACGCCGAATGCAAACAAACTACAGAAGATGGTGAGAGTATCACAGGACATCATTGGGAGCCATGTACAAGAGCTGGACTCAATCTACACCTCGCGATGCCTGCGGCGAGCTTGTGCCATCACTAAATACTGTTCTCATCTGGGTCGGCACCTGTTTAACCTCCTGCCATCTGGAAGGAGATATAAAACCATCGTTGGACGAACTTCTAGGAAGAAAAACAGCTTCTTTCCCAGGGCTGTGGTGGTACTAAACTCTGTAGCTGCTACGCATATGCCCCCACCCCCTGGTCTGCAATAATTGATGCACACGCTTAGTATTTCTACACGTTTTTAATTAACGGGAGCACTTTAGGCACTTTTTTTTTTACTCAATTTACTAAAAAAAAAACGAAAACAAAACAAACAAACAAACAAAAACTAATGTCCAATTTTTTTTTACTGGCGCATAAGGTGAGGTTTTATTTTATTCTACCTCATACTATTTATTCACTTATTGCTATGCACGTTGTCTATTTATTCATTATACTATTTAGTGATTAATGTCAATACTATCTAACATTAGCCAAGTAACTGCGCTGATGGTATATTTAGACTGTTCTCTAGGTTGCTACTTTGGTACTTGCGAAGTAAGTTCTTTAAATTAATTGTTTTGGGGGTATATTTCTAGCAATGGCAGGAAAGCTTTACTCTATGTTTGTGCATAAAATAAAATACACGCACACATATACATATATAAAAGAAACAAGGGAAGAAAAGAACATGTCTGCCTCACCCCTGTAAGCTTTTATCTCTGTCATATAGAGACCTGCTGCTTTAATCAGTGAACACGTATCTGGAATAAAGAAACCTGAGTTACTACTCTTGTTTATTAGCAAAACATAAAGCACAATATAAAATTGCAATATAAATGGTGTGCAATTAAACCTTCAAGAAACTGTGCAAGCTGAAAATTTTAATAAGTTAATACCAACGTACATTACAGTACTAGTAGGGGTGCTCCAATCAGGGTTTTTCATAATCATAGGCGCGTGTGTGGGTTACTGGGATCATTTAAAGTGTGCTATTTATTGTGTCATATTATTTATGTACTATTTATGGCAATAAAAATTATGATTCTAAACATCAGTGCACAAACATAATAAAGATCAGAGAAAGTACCATAAATGTAAAAAAAAAATATATATATTGATTGTAAGGAAGAATATGCAACAAATTCCATTGTTATTTCATGTAGATTATAAAGAAACTGAAACCAATAAAGAAGTCTATTCTCAACTAAACAGGAAAATTTTCCTTTCCCTAACTAGAATCAAGGGGCTCTCACCAAAATCTTATCTAAATGTGACTGTCCTACTATACTCACTCACTATAACATGCAGCTCATGGAACAAGGCTTTATTTCACTCTTAATTAATTATTTTTATGATCATGGTTTTAGTCTTTTTAATCTCTCCAGAGTAAGGCTCAAGCTTTTTAAGCACTTCTGCTATTTACATTTAGGTACTTGGCAGACACTTATCCAGAGCGACTTACAAAAAACGTGTGAGAGCTGGAGGTGGTTGAGTGAGGGTTGCTTACAAGATTTAGCTGCATCTTTGCGGGTAACTTTTCATACTCAAATTATTCACGCTGAATAAGGGGTGAATAAGGTTAGTCGTGTTGAAGCTTTTGGCAGACGTTCCCCAAAATTATTTTTTACTTGATTTAAAAAAAACTAAACAAAAGCTGCATATAGCAAATTGGACAAATTTTAAAGAGACTTTGTAATATTCCCAGACTGGCAACGTCTCATCTCAATAGTATCGGTTGATGTGATAGACCAGTCTAGAGACCACCGACCTGTAAAAATGAATGATTATCGGCTGATCGATCGGAGTGCCTCTAATTACTAGATATAGTTATAATGTGCACAGTTTATTTGTACAAGCTTAAACCCTTCTACTATTTATTTCATGTCAAATATGTTTCTTCAACTTTGCTTTTTAATCACTGACTTTCAAATTCAACATATGCAAACGTGAGTGTGTGTTTCTAAGAAGGATTTTCACTAGCGCTTTCAGACACTTGAACCACCATGGTCATGTGTGTGTGTCTGTGTCCATTGCAAAAAGTTTGTACATTACTGATGTACCCAAACATCCTGTCGATTGTATGAGACACTAAAAGTGCACCTCAGGTACACAGCTTCACAAGAAATCTAAAATTTGTAATGAAAAGAATGATATTTAATCTAAACAAACAATTTCTCTTAAAGTAAAACAGGAATGTCCAATGATGAGATTAAACATCTACAGGAACACTATGTGGAAGAGAGAAGAGAACAAATTGTGCTGCAAGTTAAATGTTTTTTTTTTCTTCTTCCAAAAACCAAGCAAACAATCCTGAACACACCACCACGAAAGTTCCACATGAGCCTGGGAGGACTTTAGCAGGAGGAGGATATCAGACAGTGAGGAGAAAAGGGACAGGAGCTGGCACATGTGCTAACTGAAGTGTTTATTAAAAGTGTTTATCAGACATGTTTTGCTGAGACCCGAGTTGTGTTTATGTGAAGGCGCAAGGTGCACAGGGACCGCTAAAGTTCAGCAGCACTTTTTCTCTGGGCCTAAAGAAGCTCCTGTACACTAAAGAGGAGGAGGGGGTGATGATGATGCGGGACTCAGAGACGGCAACGAGGCACAGAAAGTGCACTTTATCCCAACACGGGCCTAGCATTCTACTAACACCTGGAAGGGGTCATTTCTTTGACAGGAGTGAAGGGGAAAAAATATTATGAAAAAAGAAGATTGAATAAAGTTTGTAAGCAGAAAGAGCTAAGAGCTGCTAGCCGAATCTCAAACAATCTGCTCAGTCCTGTTACTTGGTGCAAGCTAAGAGCTAGAAAACGTTAGCATTCGTCCAGAACAACTTAAAACATTTCTTAAACACGGAGCTGTGCTTATGAACACGCGAACAACTCGTCCTGGGTTACGAGGAACAAACAAGACAACTATATCAGCTAATTTTCTTAATGAGAAGAGAAATAAGTAGGTGGAAGAGATAAAGTGATAGAGAGAGAGAAAGAGGGGGAGAGAGAGAGAGCTGTGTGAGCTCGGTCGCACTGATGTGGCATCGTGCTAGCACTTCGGCTTCAGGCTAACGAACGCTTTCCAGATGAGAAGCTAACACGGCTCGAGCTAACAGGCTAGCGCTAGCCAATTGAAACGACAAATAACTGTATTGGCAGGCTAACTGCGAGCGGCGTGTTTTATAAAGACAGACGCGCGGCCGGTTTCTAAACACCGCAACAAATTTGCTTTTACATAAACAAGATTTTCCCCCTCTTGACTCCTTCTTAATTAAGATTTTCTCGTGAAGTTAAATCGGCCCCTTTTTGCTGTTCGTCCAATAAGCAGTGCACTCAGGAATATAGCACTCAACTCTTAGAATAAGGAGAAACCAAGCGAGGCGTCCAGACTTCCTCACCTCCAATCCACACACACACACATATCTCTCTCTCTCTCTCTTTCGACTCAACGAAAACAAAAGCGTCTCAATAAGCGAGCAAAAGTCCAAACAACGGCGCGGATAAAAAGTTCAAACAATAATAATAATAAAAATTATCAAATAAAAAAGCTCCCAAGGTGGACTTACCCTGCACTCTTCACTCTTGAGCAGTAGTCCTTCTGACAAATTATTTAAATAAATATTTACAAACACCCCCCAAAAATATCTCGAGCAAACAATCTCCGAAGCGATCTCTTACATAACTCTAACTCCAACACCGGCACGGATTTAAATCCGACGGTCCGATGTTATTGTTGTTTACTTATTGTATTTTATTTGTGCGTTTAAAAAAAAGAGAGAAACTGAGATACAAAACAAGAAGAACTCTTCAATCTCATTCACCACGACCGCGGCACAAACCCGATCCCTGCGCGCAGGAAGAGGGAGACGGAGGGGCTGTGCAAACTACACCGGGAACACGCCAATCTAGCTCGCTTCTGCGGTTAATCGCTTTGTATTAATCCGGAGAACGTTAAAGTAATGCGCGTGAGTCGAATCCGTGCGGTAAAGTGAAAGCGAAACGTGTTTTCAAACAGAACTACTTTTTGTGACGGTGCGGCGAATTTATTTCACTTTGCCTAGGGAACAGTGGTGCTGCGACTCCCATTGCCTAGGGAAAAAACCCGGATGTAAACTCGGCGAAACTCATCTGGAGAGAAGTGGCACGAGCAACTCCGCGTTCAACTCAACGCCAACGAAAAGAAGTAGCGCAGGAAAGAGAAAGAAGAAGGTGGAGGAGGTGCAGGGGGAGGCCATTCGGTTTATACGGAAGAATCACACACGCATAAGGCCCCCTTTTAAATAAAGTGCCTTTACTTTGTTTGTAGTTGCACCACAGCTCGAGTGCCCCCTGCACGTGCATCTGTAATCTTATAACACGGGTTAATCGCTGGAGAAACGGTACACTCCTGATTGTGAGTGCGCGCGCAGGCGAGCCGGGCCGTGCTGCTGCTACTCCGTTAACCAATAAACTGTTTTTTTTTTTTTTCCCTGTGCTGCGCCGCCATGACATATCCGAGGCTGGGTATTATTATTATTCCACACACTTACATTAAAGTACTTCAAAACCCGCATTAAAGGTGCAATAGTCATTTTTACCAATTTCTTACTAGTGTGCAGAAATCTTTCTAAAATATCTATGAGATGGCATCCGCCATTTTTTTAAATTTTATTTTTACAATAACTAGCTTAAAAATAAAAGCCTTTCTAAAAACCCGCCTTCCTGTCCTTAATGCTTGTTTGTATTTGCCTCTTGTCAGTCATTTTATGCACACACCCCAAACACTCCTGTACATCATCTTAAAGCACAAGGTGTGTGTGTGTGTGTTTGGGGGGGGGGTACTGCATATCTTGTTGTGAGTTGTGACTTGACTTTTCAAGAAGTAGTATGTCCAATGTCCTTTAAAGTTATTAGTCTTTCAGCTGCTCCCATCAGTGGACCATCTGATCCGCACAACAACTTTCAACAACCCTCCCATTTCATTCAGGCTTGGGACCGGTACTGCATCCAGTGGCTGGGGTTCGGGTATTGCGTGGGAATCGAATCCAGGCCATCCGCATGGCAGATGAGAAATTGATCCACCAATGGCCAAATTCCATACACAGTCCAAAGGCGAGACTCAAACCCTCTACCCCTCTAAAGACATATTCTTGATTAATCTTACCTAACACACCTTTAAGAAGTTAGTTCCAAGGGTAATGTAGAAGATTACCAAAATAGTTTTAAAATATTTCAAAAGGTTTACAAGAAGCACAGTGGCTTAGTGGTTAGCACGGTTGCCTTGCACCTCTAGAATCTGTGTTCGATTCGCACCTGGGTGCATGAAGTTTGCATGATCTTCCTTCTACAGTTCAATGATGGGCATGTTAGGCTGATCGGCGTTCGCAAATTGCCTCGTAGTGTGTATTTGTGTACCCAGTGATGGAGTGCCACGCCTTCCAGGGTGTACCCCGCCTTGTTCCCTAAGTCTCCTGGGATAGGCTCCAGGCCTGCTGCAACCTAGTATACAGGATAAAACAGTATAGGCGATGAGTGAGTGTACAGTACAGTACAGTTTGTTTGTTTTGTTAGTATGGGGTATAAATAATATCAGAAAGCAAATGTGATGAAATACTGTTTAGGTAGCATGAATAAATTTGTTAGCTACATATAATAATATTACATCATATGGCAAAAAGATTGTGGATATTTGTCGTTCCCTTCTCTAACGGATGCCACAAAGTTGAAAGAATACAATTTTATAGAACTACGGTTTCCAATCTGGGGTCCACACCCCCCTCAAGAGGGCACTAAAGATCACAGTGGGTGCATGAGCCTTTGTCTACCCTGAGGCTGTGACTCTGTTGGGATTACATCTGCACATCTTAAATAATACCATAAATACACGCTTATAGTTTTATTATAAATCAATTTATTCTTTTGTGTATATGGGAGAACGTAGGTGGGATGTTGTGAGGAGGGGCTCAGGTTTTCTAAGATACATGCAGATGCATTTGCGAACCACAGGTACAGAATGTCTTTGTATGCTATAGCTATAGTCACTCTTGTGACAGAGTGATCACAAATCCCCACAACCAAGCCTTTTTACAAGAATGAAGGTGATTATAATAGAAAGGAGAAATAAAATCTGGAATGTGGTGTTTAACAAATACATGTAGAAGTGATGGTCAGGAGTTTACATACATATAGTGTAAATATAACAATACTTACCCCTTCTCAGCAACCCAAAACAAATAAAACACAACATTCAATTTTAAGTACTGCAGGGAAAACGTGATTCATTTTTTCAGTCAACAAGCTCATGTATGCTTTTACAAACAAGCTTGTACAACAAATAAACTAGCTGGATACATATATTGTGTAAGGATATCTTTTTTTCACAGCCATTTGCACCACAGAAAGTGGAGTTCTGTATTATTATTATTATTATTATTATTATTATTATTATTATTATTATTATTATTATTATTATTATTATGTTTACCTTACATACTATATGTATCTTATTAGAGAACACTGCACCTAATTAGGTGGCATGCTGGTTTAGTGATTAACAATTTTGCCTTGGACCTCCAGGGTCTGGGTTTGATTCCTGCCTCGGGTCTGTGTGTGTGTGGAGTTTGCTCCGGTTTCCTCCCACAGTCCAAATGTAATGCAGATTGGGTTAAAAGTCCAGTTTGTTTTAAACCATGTATATCAATCTTGCATTGATCTTATGATCTCTACTGTAGCTTTTTAGTAAGGTTAGTCTATTATTGTGCATTATTTAGCATTGCTCTTACTGTTAAAATAAAGGACAACCACTCCTTTCAAGATGGTGTTACACGACCGCAGTGTTAAGTTGAAGCTAAATGAAAGGGTCTTTATTGTTTACAGCTCATGCAATCAATGTGGCAGTACTGGTGGTTATAAGACTCTTCTTGGGAACTGCATTGAGATTAAAGATGAAGAAGATGAAACATTTGGAATCAGTCATTTGGACTGTTACCTCTCACCTCTTACTTCTAAACAAACAAACAAACAAACAAAAACCTGTGAAATATGAATATGAATTCAGTTTGGTATAACATTTTAAAAGGAATGTAGTTAAAAGCGAGCTTGTCTTCATGTGGTTCATAACATGCGTGATCAAAGCAAAACATTTGAAAAAATGACCAAAGATGAAATGTATTGAAATTTGTGCAATAAAACAAACAATAGTTCATTGGGTCTCTCTTAATTTATAGACCTTTGTAACACATGAAATGAGTATATGAAATCCTTATTCTAATGATTTCTTTGCTGCAATTTCAATACAGTATAATAACCTATTAAAGGTTTTGGCCAGTAGAGGGCGACATAATGTTGCATTTTTTCGCACAGGCAGTAGGCCATGGGACAAACGACCAACTGATCCAGCTGCATTATCTCAGTCAGTACATTAAGACCCATTTAAATTAAGTTAAGCCACTATTTGTCACATATACTTTACTGCAAAGTGAAATGCTTTTTTTTTTTTTTTAATGCCTTAGAGCACAGGGTCAGTCATGATACAGCAGGCAGGGTTCATTGTAAAAGGTTCTGCTCAGGGACCTAACAATGGCAGATGGTGGAGCCAAGGCTTGAACCATCACCCATCTGATCAGTAATTCTGAGCCTTAACTCACTGAGCTACCATTACTGATTGCCATGTATAAGGCAGTAAAATGACCTAAACTTGGAAGTGCACATAATGTATTGTATGTAGATGCTAAATGAAGAATTTCATGTAATTCCATCCATCCATCCAGGAACCTGTGCAGTCAACATTCACAAATGCATTCACACACTATGGGCAGTTTGGAAATGCCAATTAGTATGTCTTTGGACTGTGGAAGAAAACCAGCATCCCTGAAGGAAACTCCATGCACACAGACCCCGAGGCAGGAATCGAACCCGGGCACTGGAGGTGCTAGGTGACGATGCTAATCACTGATCCACCATCCACAAACTGAAGGTCAGGCTATTGTGTTATATTTATTGATGGTGGGAGCAATTGTATAGGAAAATAATTACAGCTATGCTCTCATCGGCCTCAGGCCAAATATATAAAACCATGTAAGAATGAACCTGCATACTGGGGTGTAATAAGAAGGAGTGATTCCATCCACAGGCACTGAGTAGAGACAGGGCCCAAGAGGACAAATTAATTAGCAATTATTAATTTTCACTAAATAAACATACTATTTGATGGCTAAAATATGTTGCCTATGGTTTAGGCTTTGCCTGTATCTAAACATATAACCCCTAATGTTTGCTGGTTAGATGATATACAATGTCTCTTGAGCAAATTATCTGGCTTTCACAGAGTTTAAAAGAATAGTCGGTATTTGTTACTTCTGTCACACATTCCCAATTAATATTTTTTCATATATTTTTTCTGATGAAAGGATTGGAGAACACTTACTGGACCTACCCATTTTAGAAAAATATATTCTTCCAAGCCTCATTTATATTTAAAAAAAATAATAAAAGGGGCGGCACAGTGGTGTAGTGGTTAGCACTGTCGCCTTGCACCGCCAGGGTCCAGGTTTGATCCCCGGCCAGGTTCGATCCCCGTCTCTGTGTGCATGGAGTTTGCATGTTCTCTCCGTGCTTGGTGGGTTTCCTCCGGGTACTCCGGTTTCCTCCCACAGTCCAAAGACATGCAGGTTAGGCTAATTGGTGTTTCCAAATTACCCGTAGGGTGTGAATGAGTGAGTGTATGTGTGTATCTGTGCCCTCGATGGATTGGCACCCTGTCCATGGTGTACCCTGCCATGTGCCCTAAGTCTCCTGGGATAGGCTCCAGGCCCCCGTGACCCTGAATACAGGATTAAGCGGTATAGATGATGAGTGAGTGAATGAAAAAATAAAAGGGTGGGGGGTTGTGTTGTGGGGAAAAAAAGTAAAACTTGTCTGAATGCTGTACAACTAGCTGTACGCCTAGTGCATACTGTATATGGAGCATGTGCACTCACATATGTGGTCTGACCTCTTGCAAACATTGGAGTCACCCTCATACTCATAAAGTTGCATGTGGTCTGGTGTGCATTGGTGACCCATTTATGTGGGATCGTAAGTCTGGCCCGATGCATAATGGGAACAAATGGCCTGCACTGTTGAATCAATTGGGCATCCTGGATTAAAACAGCTGTTTTTGCATAGTCTGTGAAGCTCACCGCCCAGTGTGTTGTCTGTTTGTTTGCAAATTGAATTACATTCTGCCATTCTGTACATCTGCTGTCTGGTGGCTTTAGTTCACTTGGTGTAATTTTCAGAGATGCTAAGGAGTGTGCATTTGTCCACTTCCATAGCTTTTTTTCCCACCTCAAGACGGCTTGCCCTTACCACCATTAATGCCGTTACCACCACATGCTTTTGTGATATGACTGATAGTCTTAGACAACAGTCTTTAGGCAACACTGGAATGGTCTGTGATGCAGCATTCCCAATGTTTTGCCACTGGTGCTGTTAATGATAGCATCACCACCAGATTTATAAAGTAAACATACAGGCATTGTGAGGCAACTTTCTGTCTGCTGAAGCTTTGTCTTCAATCTGTCTTTGTCTTTCCCTTACGGAGCTGCAACATATGAAATTATGAGGTCTGTGTTGACTCTGCTAGCAGGGTATAGACCCTGGCAGTGCAGACATCGTAGGGCAACTCTCACACACACTGGGTGCAAAAGCACTTAAGGATGTTGCTTAAACTCATATGTCACTCTGCTTGTAGAGGAAGAATTGCTGGAGGCACTACTAGGCTCCCTTGAGCACTGTACTTCATTGTTGCATTCCCGCTAATAGCTCCTGCGTTTGGCCCATACCCGCTGCCATCTATTTTAATCTGTGTTCCAACACAGTAAAGACACTTACTTCTTCTGTCACTTTCTGTTTCTACCACTGCAACATAGAGAAGGGGATTTATCTACTTCTTTCCAGTGGGGTCCTGATTAGTGAGCAGCTTTTCCATAGCCAACAAGGTGCGTCACGAGGAGTATTGTGCTACAATTAAAGCAATGGTCTGTAAGTTTCGGTCTGAGATCTCTGCAAACAGATCAAGCCGGTTACCCAACTAAACTGGAGCTTGTCAGAACAAACAAATCACCCGTCTCTCCGGAAATACACAATAGCTTATTGACCTAGTCTAGTCAAGTCATTTTTATTCGTGTAGCTCATTTAAGTGGAATACACACTCTAAGAATCTGTTGGCCCGCCTTTTGCTTTGTTTATGGGATGGCATTGCTTTGATAAGCTTATGCGACGTCACAACATTTATTTCAGTCCTGAGTCATGATCATTTCATGCATGGATGATGGGAAAGTCAGACTGCGATTTAAAGTCTTCTCCAGCACACTGCAAAGATTCTCAATAGGTTTAGGGTCTGGACTCTGTGGTGGCCAATCCATGTGTCAAAATGATATCTCATGCTCCCTGAACCCTCTTTTCACAATTTGTACCCCGATGAATCCTGGCATTGGCATCTTGGAAATGCCCGTGTAATCAGGGAAGAAAAAAAAGTCTATTGATGAAAAAACCTAGTCATTCAGTATATTCAGGTACAGTAAGTCAAGTCAAGTCAATTCTATTTATATAGAGCTTTTAACAATTGACATTGTCGCAAAGCAGTTTTACACAATCAAAAGAAGTAAGTTTGTATGCAATGTGAATGTGTATTAATCAAAATTATAAGATTGTCCCTGATGAGCAAGCTGAGGGCGACGGTGGCAAGGAAAAACTCCCTGAGATGGTAATAGGAAAAAACCTTGAGAGGAACCAGACTCAACAGGGAACCCATCCTCATCTGGGTGATAACGGATAGCAGGGATTGATCAGCAAATAATGTGCAAGACTGGAAGTTCAGTATAACAAGAGATGTATTAAAATTTAAAGGAGTCCAGTTTGTTCCTGGAGGCTCAGGTAGACTGTAGGAAATTCCAGTCCTGAGCTATCGAACAACTGAAGTCACAGGTCCCCAGAGAACAGCTGTCAGCATCAATCGAGGACAGGACAGTCTTTGTGGAAACCATCCCCAGCCACCACACGAATCCAGGCAGACCACACGGGGCATCCATGCGACGAGATCTCCAACCAGAAGCAGGACTCCGGACGGGTTAGACGTACGTACAGTAGCCGGCTGATGTAATTTTTAAGGCACATAACATTGCTGAACCAACAGAAGAAACCCCTGATCATAACACTATCCCCACTATAGGCACAATGCATGATGGATACATAACTTCATCTACCTCTATTCTTACCCTGAATTAACTCCGGATTCATCAGACCACATAACCTATTTTTAAGGCTCCATAGTTCATTCTTTGTGCTTCCTAGCAGACTGGAGCATTTTCTTCAAACAGCCTAATGAATGAGTGGTTTTTATGAGGCTACACACCTGTTTAGTCCCAATCCCTTGGGTTCTCTTTGCTTTGTGTGTATGCATATGTTTTTCACTATTAAACAGTCATATAGTTATTTATTTAATTATTTTTTAAGATTTGATTCCAAGAATGCTTTAAGTGATCTTCCATCATGCTCATTCATCTACTTAGTTGTTGCCTTATCTTGGTGCAGGAATTATTTGACCGTCTGAAACCCAATAACATTTATGTCTTCTGTTGTTTAAGAAATGAGAAGCTGCATCAGTTAAGGTTAAATAACTTGTTACTAGCGATACTAGATATAGTTGTTACTTTATATACTAACAGTACATAAAATGTGTTCAGCATTATTTTACAATACAGAAAGAAATCTGGAAAATCAGGAAAGACCATCAAATTAGACGGTGTGTCCAACCTTTTTACTAGTAGTGTACACATACTGGTAAAAAGAAAGAAAAAAAAGGCAATTTTTGTAAATAATAAAATGCAATCAAACGTTGATGAGAAGTTATTCTGCATACAGTAGGTAGTGCCTCTACATGTCAGCTCAAACTATTTGCCATATATCATTTGCCACTGGTGAGTTACAAAGTTAATCATGTTTATCAGATTTTCAGTAATTGATTTATCCTGGTCAGGGCTGTGATGGTTTCAGAGCCCATCACATGACATGGAAGAAAAAGGGGAACCAACAGCAAACCCATACAAACATGAGCAGAACACTGATTAAGACTTAAATCCAGGATCAAACCTCGGAAGCTACGAAGCATCAATGATTCGCTTCTGCATCCACGCGTTCTCTGTTCTCTGTTCTGAGACTCCTGGTCTCAGCTTATTCTCTGTTTGCTCTGCTTCTTCTGTCAAAACTATTTAGTTCCTTCATTTTCACATACGTGCATATAGTGTTGTAGTATAACTGAAGTTAATACACCAATATTATTGTGTTTCATTTTGAAGTAACAATAAGTTTGCACTTTTTACACCGTACAAAAACAGAAACTGTCTCTTATGCAGAAAAATTGTGTTTTTAAATTTTATGGAAATGCCTAGTAGAGTAATTTATTGTTGTTTTTTTAAATGACATTTTGAAATGCAGGTAATTGGATATATAGTTAAATATAGCTATATTTATAGTTCTTAATCACTCACTCACTGATTGTCTATACCACTTTATCCTGTATTCAGGGTCGTGGGGACGTGGAGCCTATCCCAGGAGACCCTGGACAGAGTGCCACCACAAACACACACACTGTACACACATATTTAAACACTACGGTAAATTTGTGAGCGGCAATTAATTGTCTAATCTGCACGTCATTGGACTGTGGGAGGAAACTGGAGAAAACCCACCAAGCATGGGGAGAACATGCAAACTCCATGCACACAGAGACGGGAATCGAACCCAGACGCTGGAGGTGCAAAGCGACAGTGCTAACCACTACACCACTGTGCCACCTAATTCTTAATCAATTAATCTCAGAGGTGTTCAGTGCGGTTGGGGTTAGGGCTCTGTGCAGGACACTTGAGCTCTTCTACTTCAATTTTGGCAAACAATATCTTCATGGACCACCCTTTGTCTAAAAGCTGGGTCATGCTGGAACAGGTTTGGGCCTTTAAGTTCCAGTTAAAGAAAACTGTAATACTGTACCATACGAATAAATTCTGGACAATTGTGTGCTTCTAACTTTTATTCTCAACAGTTTGGTAAAGAACCATATAAAGTCCACATACTTTTGGTCATATAGTGTAGTGTATATTTGTACAACAGTTAATTCCAGTCTGCTAATCTGATTGGAAAAGTATCATGTTATTTCCCAAATAAACTGATATTAAACTGATACAGCATGCATGCTTGTGCGTTATATCTTACAATGGTGTAGTAAATCGTCCTAGAGTTAATAATAAAATGGACAAATATATACATACAGTACATAGTTGGATTTAATTGAAGAAACTCTTATGCCATTATTTTAACAGGCAGCTCATCAAAGTGCTTGTTCCATTGCTAATGTCCTCCAATTCAGTCAAGCAAACCACCATGCACTCCATATCAAAAGCCCTAAATTACATTGGGCTTCTGTGTAATGCCAGACATCGCTTTGGTGTGTCATTTTGCATTAGAAAACCATAAAGGTGATAGTATCCAGAAACCACGCTTTGCTTTATCATACCAGACCCTCTAAGGCACACCACCTTTTACTGCATTATATAGAAGCATATACACATAGAACAAGAACAAGAAACAACGAAATATTGAAACCCAGCAACTTTTTATAATATCAGTTCTGCTGCAGAGTATACTACCACCACCATTACTACTATTAATAATAATAATAATAATAATAAAATATATAATAATAATAATAATAATAATAATAATAATAATAATAATAATAATAATAATAATAATAATATTATATTTACAACGGCATTGTTTTTTAAACCATTACTAGTTTCTTTTTATTACTATTATTGAATCCATCTTTCATGATAATTAAAGTTGTGGTGTGTTTCACTACAAATAGAAGCAGAAGCAAGCTTCTTCCTTGTCTGTCGCCTAAAAATAAACATGCTACAAAATTACTCATCAGAACTAAACTAATAGAAAACCCTTCCCGGTAATTTAGTCGGCTTCCATGCTGACTTCACAACTGGACTAGTAGTTGTAATGAACTCTACGTTTTTGCATGGATGCGATGAACAGAGTAGCTTTTGGAGGAACAAAGGCTATCCGGCCACACCTGCGCCATTACATCAAACACCAATGTGCCCAAATAACTCTAAATTCATCCCCTCGAAAAGGGCTTTGTGTATGCAGACATAGAGCTCAAAGCATGCTCTGATGCAGACATTAAAGGGTTTGCATAGAAGATAATGGGTTCTGGCTTGTGCACTGTTCTTTGGTCTTTGCATGCTCTGGTGTTGGTCACTTCGCCAGCATCTGCACTGTTGCATCTGTTTTTCTTCTTCTTCTATTACATACATTATTAGTGTTCATTAACTTTTATAACTTTCTTAATGCAAAAGTCAATAGATTTTCAGAAATACTCACAAAGGAAAAAAGACGCGTCATGACCTGTATTATACATGTCAAAGGATTTATTTGTGTTATGATTTCCCGTACCTGTCTCTGCCAAAGAACTTCGCTGCTTTGAGAAAATAGAAGCACTTTGCCCATCTGTGTGTAGCAGTAATTTGTTCTGGTGTTGCCACACAGCAGGTTGTTATTGAATAAGCTTGGCAAAGACCTACCAGCCATGTGGTTTTTAAAGCGTTAAAGTGCTATGGATGTCGACTTTATTTCTGTTCATAGTATATTATTATTATTATTATTACTTTTATATCAACAGTGGAGAGAAAATCTGGGGACATAGCACAGGAGACGTTCTCACTTTAAGCATAGTGAAATCAGAATGGCTGTTTAATGGTTATCTGCCTCTGCAGGAGCCTGTCGGTGCCCTGGAGCACTTAAACAGATGAGAGAACCGAGGACTCCAGCATTGCCTCCTGATAGATTCGAATTAGAAAATTTCATCGTTAGCTGCATTGTGTGTAAAATATTTGGTGCACTAAATTTTTTTTGCAAGTTTGTGTTTTGCAGTCACACAGTTCAACTCAAATGTACACATAGATATATTATACAGTACCTACAGTACTATACTGTGTGTCCAAAACATTTCAGACACATATGCGACTTGAACATCCCATTACTGATACAATCCTCTCTTTGCTGTTGTAATAATCTGAGAAGGCTTTCCACTAGATTCTGGGCTTGTGGTTGTGAAGATTAGTTCTCTCTGAGCTACAGTGAGGCCAGGGACAGATGTTGTGTGATGCGGCCTGTGGTGCAGGCTGTGTTTCAGTTTATCCCAAGGGTGCACAGCGGGGTTGGGAGCACTGTGCAAAAGTTCTTCCACTCCAACGTTGACAAACCATGTCTTTTGGAAACTCATTTTGTCCTCAGGGGTATTGTCATGCTGGAACAGGTTTGTGCCTCCTAGTTACAGTGAAGGGGATTGTAATGCAACAGCATACAAAGAGATTTAATAGAGTTGTGTGCTTTCAACTTTGTGGCAACATACTGTACAGTATGGGTGTGATGTTCAGGTATTAACATACCTTGGGCCATATAGTGAAAGTCCCTACTTCCCTCGGTTTGAGAATTTCTTTCAGTTACTATTTGAAAGAAACATTATGAATGTTTTGAAATGCATTCTTCTTCTCTCAAGCAAAAGTCACTCACTTACCTGATTAGGCTTGGCTGGTCCTCCACCATGTCTGTGTACTTAACAAAATGAAAGCTAGGATTAGTCGTAAATATTAGCAACGGATGAGCCAAAGCAAATTTTTATTACAGACATACTCCTGCAGCACGGCATTGTGAGTAATTGCTGCAGAGGACCATCATCCGTGCACTTGTACTGCTACTTTTATTTATTCTGTTGGTTTGGCTATGGCTTAATGCAGCGAAGCAAATTAGAAGAAATAGATATATATATTTTTTACCCCTTCTTGTCATCTTTGCATTTGCTTAAATCTCATTTTCATCCTCCATCCACTCTTTTTCTTGCAAACTGCCTCTCTGTCCTGTTATACCTGTTATCTAACACTGCGTGGTATGTAGGCGGGGATTATATTCATACGCTCATGGATATCAGCTGCGTACGGTGCAGTAGAAGTGCACTTCTATATTCCGCTGTCCCGCTCTGCTAGAGGCCCACAGCGTACCGCACGCACGGACCACGCAGTACATCCAAACCAGGACTGTGTTAACATCTCACTTCCCTCATGCACGCCCAGGAAAAAGTGAAATAATGCCGCATAGATGAATCAGCATGTGCTTTACCAATTTCGTGAAGCTGAATTGAGCCTCTTGAAATTTGACGGAAATCTTAGTTGCCCATTAGTTCTGATTTCAGATGGTGAATTTAGCTGTAGTTTATGTTGTACAATGCGCGCATGCACACACACACACACACACACACACACACACACACACACACACACACACAGACACGATGCATTTCTATTAATATAGTGCAGCTAGGTTCATTTTATACATTACTCTATCTTTTTGAGAATAGTTCATATAAATTGGTTCATGCTTAATTTTTGTGTAACCTTTAGCATTCATTTAATGTTGCGTCCTGAAAACGACTCAATAATGTGTTTAAACTGACACTGCATTAGCACATGAGCCTCTCATGTTACTGAGATGATGGAGTAAGTCACTGGCACCTCAGAGGTGTGTGTGTGTGTGTGGGAGCAGAACCTGTGCGTTCTACAAACGGTTCAGGGAATGCATAGCGCATTGAGTGGGTTTCTATTTGCCTGGTTTTATGTAAAGCTAAGTAGGAGGGAGGCTTGGCCTTTGTGGAGGCTGATCATGGCCTTTATAGTATACAGCTTTACACCACGATGATGCTTCCTGGCACCTTTAGTGATCTGATTTTAGTTTCTTTTAAAGTAATTTGTGATCTTGTCAAAGCTCCCGCAGCAACGCTGACACATTCGAGCTCCTATAGAAATAGCAGCTGATTTGCTTGTTCGGTACAGCTTCGTTTTCTGACCAACAGGAGGCAACACAGCTTCATCCTTCCATGGGCCAATGAGAGGAGGTGGGAGGGAGGACTGTAACATGCTCAGAGAGGTGAGCCGATAAAAGTGTGGTTCTGAGGCAGTCAGCTGGGAAGTGTTTGAAGGCAGAAGACACGGCTTTAGACATGGAGTGAAAGGAAAAAAGGCAGCTAAGAAGACAACTATGGGTCCTGCTGCTGCCTGAGGGTTTTACATTTCCTGGATTTGGCACACTCTTTAGACACACTGTCTGGTGTGAGAGCAAGGAGAGCAAGAAAGAAAGAAAGAAAAAAGGGGGAAAAAGCAGAGAAAAGACTGAGCCCTGAGTCCTGAGCCCTGGAGGACGTGTCTGTTTGAGACAAAGTCATATTGTTGTCAGTGGGTGGAAGACCAGGCTCCAGAGCATGGACGAGGAGAAGGAAAAGTTTACTGCAAGAGCCTCGTACAGACATTCACACACTCTCAGTGTTCACACACATGTTCAGACAGCTGCACTTCCTGGTATGCTGTGTGGACTGATTGCCTGAGCTGCTTAGTGGAATGAACTCCCACACAATGGAGATCAACCACATTGTGATACTCTGGTTCACAAGCTGAGGATATTTCCTTGAACTCAATAACAAACCCTGATTCCTGATTTCTTGACTTTGGTATCCTCTGGTTATCAGAAGTTCCACTCATTCTCTCTTGTCCTGATCCCAACTGGTCACCAGTTTCAGAGTGTTTACAATGATATTTGTGTGAGATGGAATATCTCTACCTGGACTCAGTTTGGCTCGTGACGTCATGATGGAGAGAGATGGAGACCGAGGTGAGATGTCGGCCAACCTGGATTCTCTGGTGGACGGCAAGGACCAGGCAACTCCGGGATCTGCATCATCGTCCTGCTCAGATCTTTCCGTCTCTACCCCTACGGTTCAGCCCTCTCCAACCACCAGGACGTTCAGCGGACTCCGGTTCTTTGGGAGAAAGTGAGTGTGTACTGTGTGTGTATGTGAGAAAGAGAGAGAATGTGTGAGTAAGTGTTGCTTCTTAAGTTCTGAACTAAAGAGGAAAGTCATAACCTCACCCAGAAAAAAACAAAAAACAAAAGAAGCACACACAAAAAGCCTGAGCTTCAGCTGAACAATAAGTAATGAGTCTGAGATGAGTCAGAAGAGTTGCACCTTGAGCATGGGCATTCCTTACAGCTGGCGTCTCAGCATAACTGTCTTATACTTTAAATCTCTCTCATGTAGTTTCACTTTAATTTAATTATTCTAGATGCTCGTGGAACGCTGTGATTTAACATTCCAAATGTATATCTGCACTTTTCCCACTTAGAACCGGATTATACATGTCAGATGTTTTTGCTGCCGCTAACAC
Source organism: Clarias magur (assembly GCA_013621035.1). Taxonomy (NCBI): domain Eukaryota; kingdom Metazoa; phylum Chordata; class Actinopteri; order Siluriformes; family Clariidae; genus Clarias; species Clarias magur. The sequence goes on along the minus strand of QNUK01000014.1, from coordinate 1,719,860 downwards.
TCTCACACCCCGCACTGCCTCCTCAATGAATTTTGCCCAAACTTGGAAGGTTTTTTAATGTGCAAGATCATATTTCATCAAGTGCATATACCGATCCTACAGTCTCTTGTGGTTTGCCAAAAATGGCTGTCTTAATAGATTCTTAAAGAAGTTAATTAAGATCTATTATTATCAGATCTGTAGGGACTACGGTCACACACACACACACACTCTTCCAGTGCACTGCTGACCTTGTGCTTTTTAGGACTGGATTACAAACGATGCCGGTTTCAGATACGGAAAGTGTATATTGTGTCTATTTACGTTTAATGTTAGATCTTGACTTTTCTAATAGAATAATTTTTCAAGTATGTAAGTAATAGGTGATGGAACATGTGATGTATAATGTATCAGCAATTTCATCATAAGTAATGACATTTTTTTCAATTAGTGTTGAATGTAGATGTAGATTTGTTACTGAATATTATTTCACAAATGAACAACTGAATAATAAACCAGAGGCTTACAGGATTAACATTTCAAAATCCAGAAACATAGAATAAGATAAGAAAATAAGTAAGAGGAAACATTCTTAGATTTTTTTAATGATACAGTTTTATATTATTTCATCTTACACTACAAATTACTATCACTGTTCGACTGGCTTGATTTCTATTATAGGGGGAAATATATAATATAAGGCTTATAATAAGGAGCATGAACACACCTGGAAACAAAAGTTATTCTGGACCTTACACAAAAGTGTACGAATTATTATTATTATTATTATTTTATCATTTGACCCTGTGGTTCAGTTATGGTCCAGACATGTGGCATGTTTAAATATGAGTATGTATGGTTGTTTATAAATAAAATATGTCGATTGCATCTGGTCTAAGCATAGTTTTGAAGCATGAACTTATGAAACTAGATCAAATGAAACTAAAACTGACATTATTTAATGATTCGGATTAGGATGTCAAAACCAATGAGTGGGTGTCCAGATTTCCGCATAAACCCTGAAACTTCATAGTGTTTTATGGTTTCACCTAGTTTTGTTTTTAATTACCCATATTTAGTCCTATTAAAATGTGTTTGAAGTGGAAATATTGCAAATAGTGCCTCTGGTGTACATGGTACAGGTGGACTTACTGTAAAATGTGAGATAGCATTCTGGATATTTTAGTTGTTCCGGGCTCTCAGACTACTTGTTCACTCCCTATTCCCCTTTTTGCAATTTCTCTCAAACACTGAATTGAGAAAAGTGTAATTTAAATTCGAAATGATACTTTACATGCTGCTGTTATTTGGATGCGGATGAAAAATGGAGAGCATAGAAGCTGCAGAAATGAAATGAAATGAAACGAAACACCAGAAACATCTGGGGATAACGGAAACCATGCTTCATGGCAAAATACATGCATGCAGTACATACTGTGTATTGCAGACGTAATATACTACAGAATTAATTTTGTCACTTATTATTATTATTTATTTATTTATTTTTATTTTACAGTGTAACTACTCAAGCTCAAAAAGAATATTTATAGTGCCACAGTACCTCTGTTAATCTGTCAGTCTAACACATTGCTTACTCAAAAAACTACAGCTACTTATGGACTAGTTATTGTATGTATAGTATGGCATTGTGGCCAATGAGAATCACCCATTGCCTAAAGGTGATGAGATCACTTGGATACCTACTTAAATACATGCACACAAATATAGGTCATTATGGGATTGTATAATGTAGTATTTGAAATGAATACCGTTTTTTTTTTTTTGTACATTCATTGTTCCTTGAAACTGTTCTGCAGTTCCCATTGGCTTTAAATGACAGGACAGTTATATAAACAACTAGAATTTAATTTCACCTTTACTACCTGCCAGGAATTCATCTGAATGCCAAACTACACTCTATATCAACCAACCCAACACTGGACCGACTGGAAGGGGGTTCTGACATTATCACTAGATGCATGCCAATGAGCGGGACAATATTAGCACTGTGTAATCTGGAGAAGGTACACAGCAGTACCTAAGTTGTAATAATACAGACCTTTTGGAGTGGCACACCTCATACAAGTGTGATATCGCAGTGGGGCCTGGGTAGCCGACCCACCGGTTGAAGAGAACTTTCTGATGTTCTGCAGTCCCTGTAGAAAAGTGACACCCGAGCAGTGCACTGGAGCCAGTTGATGGAGTGTAGTCACTTTGAAGCCAAAGTTGGGTACCAATGACAATCTTACAGGTGTATGTGTGGTCTCACAGACCGTCCACTATCGTTTTATGATGCGCTGGCAAGTTTGTTACTCTCAGTAAAGTCAGTAATGAATGTGTCCACCTGATTGTTTTTTGTACTGGGTGTAGTGTACAATATAACCATTCTTATGATTGCTGTATCTGACCTGTTTGTTTGATCTGTTTAGACCAGCATGTGGCACAAACTTAGTAAAAGAAATTTAAGGACTAGATATTCCACTCTATATAGTTATATGGTGGCTGGCATTGTCACATAATCTAGCTCTGCATAAATGAATTGTGTTGCCTGCTTTGGTGCTAAGAGTTTATCCTTCAAGATCGTTCTGAGATCAAGCACTATAATGTGTGTTATGAGGATGGCGAGCATGTGCTGGATGAGCATGTGCTTTGGGGGACACATAGCAACCAGTTGTTGAAATCTGGCAGTATTTTTCTGTCTGTCAGTGTTGTCAGGTAAGACTGCACTTATCTTAGAAATGCCCACGGTGTTTCAGAAAGGTTGAAGGGCAAAATTTTTGGAATTCTTGTCTTTGGAAGTTAAAACTCAAAAACTCATAAAAATATGCATTACAAGAGCCAGTGATATATCTTGTGGTTGAATAGTATAAATAGTATAAATAACATTTAATGGCATTAACTTGCAGAATGAGATTGCTTTTAGGAACTGTTGTTGATACTCAGAAATGTAGAACTGGACAGAAACTACTGTCCCCGTTCTGAACTAGTAAGATTGTTCGGTAGAACCATTTCGCATGAAATGTGAGAGTTTTAAACTTTTGTGTAATAAGGAACAAATATCTTGGAACATAGTAGAAAACATGATGGGGCTCTAGTCTAAAAAAGGTTCAGCTATGCAGCAGAACTGAAATTCGTTCCCCTGGGACATTTTACCCATTGGACAATGTTTTTGGCTGTAAAGTTTCCCCCTTCCTGGGTGGGCAGAATGGGAGTAGTGGTGGGGAGCGCTCTTTGGCACCTGTTAAGGACCGGAATGTTTGACTCGGTCCATTTAGGGCTTGAACAAGGCAGACCAAACTTACGCCATATGGGTGCCTAGCAGAAGAGCCTGGCTGTGGTCATTTGAAGGTGCCTCATGGCTGGTCCATTTGGCTGTGCTGGTTTGTAGTTTCTAAATTTCTCCCCATGGCTTCTTTGGCTACTCTGGCACATAGGATAGGTTTCACATGGTTAATTTACACATATCTGGCAGCACGGACAGTATAAACCAGATGATCTGCATCCTGGAATATGTGTTTCACAGCAGTTTTAATCAGATATACCACAAAGGGGGTATTAGCAGTCAGTTAGACTGTTGCAACTGTTCCAATGCAAGCAGCAAAATGACTTTGAGCAGCAAAGTCATGCCATATGTAAGGCAGTGTCAATGTGTATGTCTGCATTCAGGACTTGGGCACTTGTATGACTGATCTCCCAGACATGGATGCAGACCTACTATAAGTTCCTACACGAATCAAATGAGGAACTGGATATAACTAGCTAGCTGCCAGCTATAAGGAGGACCGAAGAAAGCGACCTTCTCCCACATGCGGTTTCAGTTCCAGGATGTATGATTCATTTGAACCATATTGTCTGCATGCCTAGAAAGATGCGTTGATCTGCTTCTTACTCTGTTTATCACTCTTCACTGGACATGAAAGTTGACATGATACCAAGTCCTGGTTTAATCCTAGCCTAAATCTGCCAGCCAGGTGTGGTGAGTCAGTGCTGGCACTGCTGTGCAGTCCACACAAGGGATGTCTGAAGCTTCGGATATAAATAACATTCATATTAACATAGATGGTCAATAGTGAGGAGTACACCAAATGTTATTGTTTATCTTCAGCTTCCAGGGAGCTTAGACTTTGGCTGTACAAAGGGGAATCCTGTTGTGTCGCTAGTAATTTAGATGCCTGCTAGACTACAATATGATTAGCATCTCACGACACGAGTATTAACAGCCAGTCACATGGATGCATGGAAATATATAGCAAATGATGGGCCACAACTGTTCAGCTACCACAGTAAGCTCAGTACTGCACAGTAGCAGTATTGTGGGAGAACACTTAACTACAGTATGTTAGGTGCACATAGCCTCAGGCATGCTAGTCTGGAGGAGTGAGCTAAAACACTAAGGATCCTCACTGCCGGTTAGAAGAAGTCAAAATAAAACCTAAGCACTTTATCTGTAGAGCAAGGAGTAAAGCCACTTTGTTTCGCAATACATAAATATAGTGGATTACATAGTTAGGTGTTTTAGAAGTGTCTGAGTTCATTGGCTCATCACGTACAGACAAAAAGCAGTGTGCCATCAGTTATAGACTATTTAGATTGCTGAGATTTTGCAAAATGTATGACTTTTCTAAATCTCCTTAAAAAGAAAAACAGGCAGTACACTGCATACATCCCAATGGTGCCACATGTTGAAATCTAAGTGCCCATCATCTTGACCACTGTATAGCATTCTCCAGCTCTGTGGGTAAAGGTGTGTGTGTGTATGTGTGTGTGTGTGTGTGTGTGTTTTCACATGGGTGGACTCATGTATTCCACCTGCTCTGTGTGTTGTTAGTATATGCTCACTGAGATTGTGTAATCTGATAATGTCACACACTCCATAGCCACCAGTGTTTTGTTTTGAAAAAAAAAAAGAAGAAAAAAAAAAAGAAAAAGCAAGTCAGTCGTAGCAGAAGTGCAACAGTGGCATGAACCTGATTTTCTGCAGAGCTGCTGGGTAATGCTACAGCCCAGCGCCAAAACAAGGCTCTCAAATAAACAGATTTATTTATTCCAAACACGTTTAAAGTGCCTGTTCTGAGACTCATTAAAGTAGGTCTTCAAAACACATACAAATCATGCAGGCTGCAGTGCACGTTTGTATTAACGGTCCCAGTCAAGACCCGAAGAGGGACAGACCCATTTCTGCTGCTATCTTTACCAACTCTCCCTCTCCACTACTGCTATGTATAGATCAGGGTCACAGTCTCCGTATTGGATTGTGTGTGTGTGTGTGTGTGTGTGTGTGTGTGTGTGTGTGTGTGTGTGTGTGTGTGTGTGTGTGGAGTGCTGGGGCATTAAATGATGCTCTCCTGAGCTCTGACTCAAAGGAATTAGGCCAGCTGTTTGATTGAAGTTGGGCTTCAGGGAGATGAATTAGTGGACCTGAAACAAGGCAGTGAAGGTATTCACATATCTATATGGAGACGTTGAGAACTAAACAGTTGCTATCTCATTTATATATTTCCATTTTCCCAGATGATTCAACAATTATAGTTCTATCTATCTATCTATCTATCTATCTATCTATCTATCTATCTATCTATCTATCTATCTATCTATCTATCTATCTATCTATCTATCTATCTATCTATCTATCTATCTATCTATCTATCTATCTATCTATCTAACAAAGATAGTGAATTTGTGAATAGTGAAAGGTGACTTTATGGTCAGCACTGTCACCTTCCACCTCCAGGTGCCGGGGTTTGATTCCCACCTAAGGCCTGAGTGCATGGAGTTTGCATGTTCTCCCTGTGCTTGGTGGGTTTCCTCACACACTCCAAAGACATACGATCAGGCTAACTGATGTTCCCAAATTGCCCATAGTATGTGAATGAGCATGTGATTGTGTATATGTGTGTGCCTTGCAATGTGCCAAAGTCTCCTGGAATAGGCTCCAGTATACATATATACTATATACACTCTGACTCACACATGACTCTGTATACAGGATAAAGCTCGGGACTTTGATTCACTGTACATAATGGGAGTTGATTGCTTTTTGAGGATTTCTGGAACAAAATGATACATTTTTACACAAATACTCTACAACTCTATAACAAATTAAGATTTCTTAAATTATGTAAACACTGTGCTATCCACACTTTTGTTCTTGGATAGAGCTTTTGTTGTAACTTCTAATGGCAAGAAAAAGAATGGATACATGGGAAGTGTCCTGCAGATGGCGACAGTGCTACAGCATTCTGAACATCAGCCTCTCAGTCTCTTTGATCTGTTGTGGTTGTTCAGTATTCCCACTCAGCCCTAGTGTTATGATGGGGCAACTGGGAAAGTCCCAGGCCTTGGCTAGGTAATAGCTCAGGGGCAGAGTGACATGGAACAGGCACGTTCGAAATATTCTGCTGGATGTTACAGTAGGTTGAACCTTGAATTAGAACTCAGAATTAGATAAAAACAACAACAACAATTTTGTTTTACTTATATAGACTTATAAATTTACGTAATTTACACACAGTATATATGAAATTACTGAAAAAATATATACTTTCAATATACCTTTACATGATAATCAGATACAGTATAAGACGATGACAAGTTTAACAGTTTGCTAATAAATGTATTTAATAATATTGAATTAATATTTAAAAATAGATCTGTTATATAATTGTTCTTAGACAATGTTTGTCACTGTTTAAATCTCCATGCTGGTTTCTCTCTGCCTTCAGAGGGCATTAAAAGAACATTAAACCTGCCTAACATTAAGATAAAAATAACAACATAGTTACATAATTACCTGTGCTCATGTGAACCCTGTAAAACCACCAGGGGTGTTATATCACACCTGCATAACAACAAGTGCACATGTACACTACCAGTCAAAAGGTGGGACACACCTTCTAATCCCATAGTCATGAGCTCCTGATGTAAATTTGTCTTCTACATTGTAAAACAATGCTGAAGGCCTCCAAAAAATTCAATAATCTCATTTGAACAGTTGATATTGAGATATGCATATGCTACTTATGCTCTGTAAAGGCTTAATAATGGCTCTAATCTGAGGTTCTGTTAATTGATGATTTCTAAATGAACTTCTCCTCTGCATCAGAGCTAATGTACTTGACAATACTGTTCTTGCGAGAACTATTCCAGAACAGTCGAACTTTGTGTCTTAAAATAACATCTGACCGTTGTTATTTAATTACCTAATGCTGTCTGTGTTGTTTCATAGTTTCGAATATATATATATAATAACTAAACAATATTTATTCAAACTTGCATCCAACTTTTGATGGGTACTGAATATTCATGCTTAGGTGCTCTTAAAAGGATATAATTAGCAATGACTTTACTTAGTGTTGTCCAAGGAGTTCACCTCCTCTTGGTCAAAGGTCTAGGCTACCACCTAGGTGTAAACACCACCACCACGACCACTCATGGATGTCTTGACAGTGCATCTGCCACAACACTGCACAGGCGCAGCAGATGGATGGTTCACAGTGCTAGTTTGGTCCACTTCTCCTCAATCTAATATTTTGGTCAGTCTAGTTTCATGCTGTTTAACTGTGTCACCTGCTTTGGTGAATAAAACCTTAGGCGGTCATTTCTAAGTTCTGTATGCCCCCGTTCCACTTTGTGAGAAACAGACCTGCTGTCTACAGCTCTCCACACAAAGTACAAATAAGGCAACTAAATGCACATCAAAACCTTAAGGTGTGGCTCCACTGTCGAATGCAGCATAAAGCAGGCATCCTTTAAGTGCTAGAAGGCAGGACCAGCATGTGGCATCTTGAAAGCATGACATAGACAAATCTGCTCCCTGTGAGATTCTAAAATCTGCACTCCCGGTGCAGGGCTTCTTTGGCAGCAGGAACAAAAAGGGACCCAAACACACAAGTTATCCTGTAAGGATAATTCTTCGGCACTGTGCATTGCACCAATGCAGCACAATAGGAAGTGGGCGCTAATGCCCTTAGAGGGGAATATACTGTATTTGCTGATTGGAGCAACTGCTTTCGTGCTAGCAGAAGACTAGCCAACAATGTGCCACTCATGATCGGAGATTATAAAGGCCTTTTCATACCAGAGGCATGGTGGTCAATGTCTTCTTTAGCGCCATGTCAAGTGTTGTGCCAACTCCTGGTTCAACTGTTGCTTGTTGTATTAGATCTTTCTCCATGATATTTTGGCAAAAAAAGAAGTAACTGTGGCTGTGCAAATGATGTGGCAAAGTTTCGCAGAGTTTCTCACCGTGTCCTTATATTTGATTATAAATTCCTGTATAGCGATGTGACAAAGTGTGAGAGGCGGGAAACAGCAAAGCTAATAATAACAGGATTAAGTAATTAATTAGTATCAGGAGATATCAGTGGCATTGAAAATAGAATAGAGCTTTCATTGATCTAATTTAATTTAATTGACTATGGCAATTAATTGATCTTAATTAATTGAGACATTTCATTCATCATTCCCTCATTCATCTCATTATTATCTAGACACATTTTTTTCTCACACATACACATTTCTATAAAATTTCCATACATTTTCTTTAAAAAAAATTTTTTCATTCTTGTTAAGCTGCTTTCAGACAATGAACATTGTTAAAAGCGCTATATGAATAAAATTGAATAAAAAAAATCAGTTTTTGATTCAGTTTGATTGATTCATTCATTCGTTTATACATTCATTAATTTTATATATCGCTTATCCTGTACAGGAGCATTAGTGCATTGAATGAGATGTGAGATTTAAAAATCAGGAACGTAAGTTACATAGCATTTCAAAGCTTATTTGAAACTTTTAGTAGTTTCAAAACTTAATAAATTAAAGCTGCTTGAGGAAAATCAGACAATAAACATCAGGATACTTAATCGAATCAAATCGAATAACGCAATACCCAAAAATACAATAAAATCGAATCAAATTGACAGTCTACCTATGAAATTGACAGTCTACCTACACTGGAACCTAGAGGTAAATATACTGTATAAGTACAGCATGTAAGATCCTGATAGCATTGTGCTATAAAATCGTGATTGAATATCAGAAAAGTCAACACACTCCATTACCATAATATGTCATAAACCTTTTTTCAGGTTGTTTGGTTTGCAAGTTCTCTTTAGTTCTCTTTGATGGACTACATGATGCACATCATTGTTCACACACTAGAATACTCAAATAAAAAAAAAAAACTGCAGCATGATCTAAATTAATTAAAAGAGTGAAACCAATGTACAAATTGTACACTCCTGTATCCCAGGTGTGGGGAGCTTATGAGCTTATAGAGCTTTCAGACCCCAGTCCATGGTAACGTCCAGACGTATCAGCAGTATTCACAGCCCGGTTAAAGAGCTGCAATTATTTCCTTATGTGTTTGTTGTGCTTGCATCTCTTAGGAGCGGAAGTGTTGCTGAGGTTGATAATCTAATGAAGTGGATGGTATTGACACGCTGTATTTTAAGTAAGCCTTGTTATAAACAAGCAGCTGCTGATCAGTGTTCTGTGAAGATACATTTGCATGCAGCTTTTTCAGAGACTGCGCTGGTTTATACACACTGATCCATAATTCAAGAGCTGAGGAGCCTTGAAGTGGAAATTAACGTTATTGTGTCATATTGCTGTTGTAGTGGCTTAGCTGCGTCTTTTTATCTGGTAAAGGGCCGATACAATGACGAGATGTCAGCCGCAAGCTAGACGGACTTGGGAAAGCCTGCGTCGCATAGCTTAGTTAACTGCGTATTAATTAAGGTGACGTTTTGTGCTAATTAACTCATTTCATACTGGTCTTTGTAGGTTTCATTTTATTTAATGATGGTCTGAATATTGTTTTCGATGGTTGGGTTTTGTATAAAAAAAAACGCCAATTGATGCAAAACTTAGTTACTTTGTTTACGTCACTTCTGGTCTGTTATTACCGAAGTAATTGGTGTGTTCATGTTTAGTCCTGTTCATTAAGAGAACCTTCTTAGAAAAGGAGAAGGAGCAAGTCATACTTCTGATCACGGCTTATGGTGCATCCTCTGTAGCTTAGTTGTCCCTGAGATGAATAAATACAGGTTTCCTATTAATGAGGCACTGGACTGTGGGGTTGTCATTGGAAGCTGTTACTATGGTGGGTGTGGGTGTGTGTCTTGTGTCAGCGATGCACACGAGCACAGTGTGTGTCTGAATCTGATAATTAGTGATTCTTTTAAACCACAGGCTTAGCCTCTGATGCACTCCAGCTGTCTCCTTCCCAGCCAATCGATGAGCTGTGTCTCTTAGTGTCTCTGTTCTTTAGCACCTCCTTTCCCTCTTCACCTGATTGTTCGCCGTTCTCACCCCTCTCTCACTTTCTCACTTTCTTCTTCAGTCTTTTGTGTTTCAGAACTGCCAGGAGAGCTGTGTAATCAGTGCCAGGTTGTATGCAACTACTTAATTCTTCACATTGCATAGTGATAATAGTCTAGGTATTAGTAGTGAAGTTGTAAAAATTGAGGTTCTGGGCCTGAAGTTGCTTATATATTTGAGTACAGTAGGTTGATTACTGTGTTGATATATGTTTAATTCTTGTTGTATTAAAATAAAACACATTTTACAGATTGATGAGCAATAAGATGCATGTATATACATTGCCATACTTGTGAAATAGCTTATAGAGCTGAATGCTCCTCTTAAATACACTTTCTCTGAATGCTTGTGAATACCTTCAAGAAAGTGCTTTATAGTTTTCAGTAGATTGCTTGGTCTTGTGTTTACTTCATGACTTCATTAACAGAAGGAAGGTAGCTAGATTGATCGGTTATTGATTAGATCTAAAGAACTTCCTGATCAAATCCTGTTAGCTGATCTGCCACCTGCCTTGAATGTCATGTAGCATTGATGTAATCTGAATTTCGACTGACACAACCCAGGGCTAGAACAAAACAAAAAAAAGGACTTTCAACTCGACCCTAGGGACTGTTTTAAGAACCATTTGCGTATGCTGTATGAAACAAACAATCTGCATTTTTTTTGTGCTAAAAACTACTGAGAGCATCCATACTACATTCTGTTTCTAGAAACATTCATAAAATAATGTTATTGATTGTTGATTATTACACATAGGCTTGTAGATGTACAGAGCAGAACCATTCACTTATGCTTGGTCTACTTATTTATTATTAGATCAATTTACAGTATAAAGCTATAAATGTTATAAAGGTTTCAATACCCAGTCCTCCTGTGTGCTTTTCTATAATATCTTTGGCCAGTAAATACATCATTGCTCCACTGCACACAGAAACCAGTGTTTGAACTGAGTGTAAGGTCTATAAACTGTAATAATGTTAAATGAAAGTAAACAGCTGCACGCCACCTCACCACCAAATCAGATAAAGATGGGCTATAATTAGAATAACGATAAGTTAAGGATTCTACATCTGCAAGTCAGCGGTTAATAATCAAGAGCTGAACAGTAGATCATTTTCTTGATTGCTTTACATCAGGGTTTTTTAAAGAAGTTGCACAGTTGACACTTAACTCTTCTCCAACCTCTGATATGTCAGTCTCAGCACAGAATATACTAGAAAATGAATATTGTCAAGATCTGTAATAGTTATGGGGAAGTTGAAAACACCAAGCTGTTAATATAACTTTTTGGGCTGGGATTAACTTTGGGTTAAAATAGATCAGGATTATGTCAGGGTTTGGGTCAAAGCAGAAGGAGATTATTTAGACTCCTAGGAGATTTACGACTTTTACGATTAGTCATTCATACTGACAATTTTACACCAACAGCCTCAAAGAAGCTGTAGAAATCCACCATGGACGTGTTCTTTCGACGCCACTTTAAAAGGAAGGAGGGTGTTTTTGCTAGGCCAGGTGGTGAAGGGTCTGAGCCATGTCGATCCCGGAGACCCAGTGTTGCCGTACCAGCGAGCCGTGCACGCAGGTACTCCAACGCAGGTTTTGCCTCGGCTACACTTGCGCAACGCAGGAGATCCAGCGCTCAGCTACAGTCACTACAGTCACTACAGCAACTACAGTCACTGCCTCATGCTGCCAGCAGCAGAACAACTAAGACTACGAGGCGCCGCTCAAGCACCACCACACCAGGTGCAAATCCACGTTTTGCTGTACGCCGCAAGAAGGCAAGCAAGTTACGTAACATCGATACGCACCTACTTGGCCCTTCCATGTTGCTCGCAAGCCTTATCCAGATGACCGAGGAGGAAGAAGAAGTTCAGGACGAGGCTGTTGGACAGGTGGAGTTGAAAGGGTGCGCGTCCTATCCCTGCTCAGACCCACTGCTTTCAGAAGGAGACAGCGAGACTGATAATCCAACAAGCTCCACTACTGACTCTGACAACGACCTGTACCCAGAACCATGTGATGATGATCTTATGGAGGCAGGTTTGTCAGAGCGGGAGTTTCAAAATTCCTCTGTCTTGTGTCAGCGGAACTGTCTGCCCCTGAGTGTGGTGGTCGAGCGAGTCCAGGCTCATACGCTAATCCGTGTTCCGCGATGTCTTAGGAGGAACTCTTCTTACATAAGCAATGCTGAAGGTGTGCCACAAGGGCGTTATTGCCAGAGAAGGCGCTGCAGGCGTATCTCTACCATCTCGAAGGCAGGCAGCCCTTGGCCAGGAAGAGGACAACCGTTGCCTACTCGCAGAAACTCCATCTGCTGGAAGACGCACGCTTCCTTTAGCCCGTTAACAGGAGCTCATTATGACCCTACACTGGAGTCATGGAGTGGCTTCCTCTCGTATGTAAAACGTTTACTTTCTTTCAGAGCAAATTATTTTTCTCTGTTTTTGAAAAGGTCACATGCTCTCCATATTAAACCGATTCTTCTTGGGTTTAATCTGGAGGTATCTAAGCATAGAGCCGTTTGGTGAAATTGTTACATGCACAACAATTTGGCTTCTTCTACACATTTGTGAAGAAAACTCCCATTTTAGACCAAAGGAACGTAGTAATTTCAACGTAGACATTTACGTCTGCATAATTCCTCATGTTCTAAGCAAACTGTAGGCGGACTTATTAACATTTTTACAGAAACTCTGTCATTTGAGCTTGGATGTCAGGTGCATGTGTGTGGTTTTTTTTTTCTGACTGACCTTCTAATTCTCTGTCCTGTGGATCTGAGCTCCATGGCGCTAGCTCATTAGCGGCACCAGTACCACAGCGTACATCGTTACTTATCGGCCCCACTGATCAGCCCTCAGGTTGCTAAGCGGCAGTAATTCACACAGCAGGGACTGCACACAAAGGTTACAGCAAGCAAGGTCTTGCAATAACAGGAAGCAAAAATAAACTTTAACCTTATCTGTTCTAAGCCCTCATAGAAGAGGTAACATCGTTGCACTGTGGAACATATTTTGCGTTTTAATTTATGTAAAGAATTTGGCTAAGTAGCCTCTTTGTAAGGACAATCCTCAGGTTTTAAGCTTCATAATGACTGCAGGTGATTTTTCGGCATGGCTGGGCTAAGACAAATCCACATCCACACTTGTACTTCTCTAGAAACAGCATGCATTCAATATGGCATTGACCTAGTTAAAGATGTATATGCATGACTCTTCCATTTTGTAGCTTTGTTATTTCTTAGTACTGTCAAACTCAGGTCTGCTTAATGCTGTTGCTTTGTGAAAGCCTTGCGTGAGAGTGATGAGGTTGTCAAGTAGAGGTGTGGATGAAACAAGACAGACCTTTCTTCCCTTATTGTGTTCTTTTGTTCTGGCAAACAGAGCCGTATACTGTATATACCAGGGAATGAAATGAATAATGAACAAAGTGTGTGGGCAGGTCTATGACCTTAAAAAAAAAAAAATTATACTTGGAATGTTAAAAAAAAAAAAAAGCAGAGATCTGTGAAATGTAGGCACATTTTAGAAGCATCTCTGTAATTGATATGAGAGTATTAAAAAAAGAAGCTGCTTAAACAAGTCCCCGAGGTGCTCCAGGCAAATGAACAGAGAAAGCTCTTCCTGAAAAGGCTTACTTTCTAATATCGAGATTATTTCTAACTAGATGACAAGATGTCACAATCAGAAATCTGATCAAACCCTATATGTTTTCATTAAAAACATGTGTAACCTATATGCTATGAGGTTTGTTTAAGACCACAAGCGAGCCCTCATTGACTGAACTGTCTTTATTGGTAGACCTTAATAACATAACTGCTCAAATGTAATAACCCTAATCTTATTGTAACAATTTCCTGTTTCTGTGGTGTGTGGAGTGTCAAAAACAACATTCCAGACAGGTGGTGAGGCTTTCAGATTGCATGTGGATGTGAGTGAGTGTATGATTGTGCATGATTGGGTCTGATGTTCCATCCAGAGCACAAAGGAAAGGTCAATGACAAATTCCTGACATTTGTTATCTTTAAGATGTTAACGTTCTTTAGCCTATTTCCTGTAGCTTGCGATCAGAATCCTCACACAGTTTGTTACTTTTTTATTTATATGAAAATAATCCTCATGCTATGAAACTATGAAAATTATGACCTTATAGTGTGGATATAATTTTTATTAATTTCTATAACATTTTATGTATACTGCATTATACATATGAAGGTTTACATATATTTTTATATTTTAATTTATTTATTTGGCTTATAATTTTTTAATTATAATACATTATATTTGAATACAAAGCACTGTTTTTGTGCAATGCAAAGCAGTTGTTATGTTGCTTACAGTAGACCGTTTAAAAAAAAAAAGCCATTGATATAAGTAACCATAATGCTGCATTAGTTGTTGTTTTACATACTTGTAGTTGTTGTTGTATGTGCTTTCAGATGTCAGCACTTAGGCTATCTACTTGAGAATCACTTGCACTTTTGCAAACATCATACTGTATGATGCAATTATACAGTATGTGAACTTTACACATGGTGTAAAGCAGTTCGGTACAGGCTGATGTAAATGTGTCTTTACATGATATACTGTAATGTGAACTCAATGTGTTTTTATTTTTTCATTCTAATTAGATTTATAGGTTACCCCACAGGAGCAGATTATTATTTCCAAAAACCACATGCTCTAAAGACATATACAGTATTTACTTTATACTGTACATACACAGTATAGTGTTTTCTTTTATCCTATAAAACGAACGATTTGTAAATAATTAAAATTTTAAACCAGAATCCACATCCCTAACGTTAGCTTAGTTGATTCATAAACACCAACATGTTATGTATTTTTTTGCACTGACCCCCTCGTCAGCTGCTGTAAGTTTGATCGATCGTCATGACATACGTGTGTTGTTCAGAGTCTCTCACACAGCACTTCTCTGGTTGTTCTAATTGTCCTGTGAGAATGGGCTTCACATGCACATGCCTATAGCTCAGCTGTTCAAATGGTTTATTTATGTGACTTTTCACTGCTAGTTCTCACTCGCGATCTCTCAGGGGAAATCTGTGGAGCGTTTTTTCCTATTGCTTGTTGTTTTTATTTTCAGAATGAATGCAGACATTAACCATGTGTACAGGGCGCAGATGAGACTGGAACATACTGAAAAAGCTGGATTAACTCTGAGGTCAATCAGAGGCACAAATATAATCAAAACACGCTTTCAGAGCAATTTCACTCCGTCCCAAAATTACAAATTGCAGAAATACTGTACTATGCAAAGGGTTTGAGCCACCCCTCATTTATTCATATTTTGCTGCCAAAAGATCCAGACTTTCTTGTATTTTTAATGTAGTCTTGAGGAATAGTTGTCCAGGCTTCCTGAAGGACTTCTTTCGGCTCTCATTTTCAGTCCAGTTCCCTGTACCTGAGCTGTTACAGAGGAATGTGTTTTTGTTTGTTAAGTCATAAAGTGACCTATGAATCATTCAAGCATTAAAAATGCATCTAATTTAAGGCAGGAACCAGTGAGACACAGGTGCAGATGATGGCAGATGATCAGGCTGGTGATTAGTATGCTGTTGAAGCTGAATGCTGAGGGGTTGGAACAGACAGGAGGGGAAATGAGGTTGCTGCTGAGACTGTTCCATAAACAACAAATTTTTTAATTGACTTGTTCTTTGCAGCCTGTCACAGGACAACATTTGTTCTCATTTCTTTAATATAATCCATGGACTTAGTATGAAAAAATGAGGGGTAGCTCAAGACATTTATGCAATTACTGCAGTAATTTCAATCTATCCCTCTTCCATAGTGTGACATGGAACTGCTATACTATGGAACAAAAGAGGAAACTTTTTTTTGCCTTAAATAGATTAGTTGGAGAGCTGACACTTCATTTGAGCCTTGGTGAACCTTTGAAAGGATTTTTGCACACAACAAGAATTGCGTATTGTTGTAGTGTTCGTAGTGTAAAAAATTCACAGTATGGTTGAAGTGTAAGAAAAGTTACACTTTTGTAAGAGCTACTGTACTCTTACAGACATATGGGCATGTAATAGTGTTTTAAGACCAACTTGAAAGTTCTTTTACCTGTTCTGTAATATTCATTTATGTAAGCTGTGATTTGGATTCCAGCTGAACTTTGCCCTTTACTGAATACTTTCAAAGCAAAGCTGTTACAGAAAATTATTCAATGCTTTCCGACCAATTACAAAACTTTTAGATTTTAGAACTGGAAGAAGCAATAGCAAGATTACACGAAACCAAAGTATATACAACAACATGTTCGTTATAAAATTATCAAATATTTTAACATCTACCTGATGATCTAGGTCAGCAACTGAAAATATAAAAAAATCTGTAGATTAATAAACAGTCATTTTACCTGACCAGATATGCATACATTCCTGAAAAAATGGCAATGTGTAAACTCTTAAAAGTTTTACATAATTCTTGTGAATTCTTTTGAACTTCTGGATTTTAATTGAACTTTTTTGAATCTTAAATTCAGATTCTGCAGGGGGGAGGTTTTTGTTTTGTTTTTTTGTTGCAAAAATGAATGCTCTGAAAAGTTTCCCCATCAAGACACTGGTGCTTTTGCTGTGTTAATCTTGAAAGGTTTCATGTCTAGCAGTGTGTGTTCAGTGTATGTTTGGGGTTTGGTTACAATCATAAATGTGACATTTATTTTCTATATATATAAATGAGAATTTTGATTAGATGCCTACTGTATGTTTTCTTTTCCCTTTTAATGTTTTTCTACTGAATGTGAACAAACCGAAATATAATATATTATATTCTGTATATTAGATCACAATCATGTGTATGTTTTCTTCAGGAAAGCCATCGCCAAGTCTGGTGTTCAGAATCAGGCCAACCAGTCCAGTGCCTTGGCAGCAACTCAGTGTGAATCTAACCGAGAGATCTCCCAGACAGTCGACTGGACCGTGAGTTTCATTGTACTATGTGGATAATATGACAGCTCTACCTGCTACCATGGATAATGAGGTCATGTATTCACATTCTGCTAATTAGCACCAGTCTGATGGGTGACTGCTTGCAATTGTCATTAATACAATAAGCCATCTGTACAGTCTTCACTGTTTTACTCGATATAACTATATAAGTGAACACGAATAAACCAGCATTGCCTTGTTCATATGGTACCCTGGCAAGTAATCTCCAAGTATGCAGATGAAAATCTTAAACAGAAAATGCTTATATTTAGTGTTAACTCCAGTGCGTACTGATGATAGGATTATTCATGATAAATACGGTTGGGTGCAGTTACTGGATCTACCTTATCCAACAGGAGAATGCCCAGTTCGGTCAGCACGTCTGGTTTGAGACCAGCCTTTCTGGAGATTTCTGCTACGTTGGAGAGCTTTACTGCTTTGCCAAATCTCTGGTGAGCTTTCCGCAGAGCACATATGCTGTTTTTCCTCTTTTACACTTCCTTTTTTATTCTGTACCGTTCTGTTGTTTCTGTCGACCAGAAAATCATTAATATAAAGGGACAAAATTCTGACAAAAAAATAAGCTTCCTAAATGGTTTATTAAGATTAAAGAGATTAAATAAATGAATCAAATACTGTAGTGTTTGAGCCCTTTGGAAAACCTTGGGCAAGAGCACCCACCAGTGTCAACGCTGTGTAAGAACACACCTTGTTGCAGACGGTGATGCGTGAATAATAATGTCACTGCCTTGTCTATAACCATATGTTTTCTGACCAACAGCAAAAATCACTGCCTCGCTATAAATGTGCTGCCTGCAAAATAGCCGTCCATACAATATGCATGGACCAGCTGGAGAAGGTAAGGCTTTATAATTAGTACCTGAACAACACACACATTATATATATATATGTGTGTGTATATATATGTATATATAGATTTGACATGTATATTTCCCGAGGACTTGCTTGTGCTATTAATTGCTTTTGCGTTGCAGATTAATTTCAGGTGTAAGCCATCGTTTCGGGATCCAGGCACGAGAAATGTCCGAGAGGTCAGGAAATCTCAGTAAACTGTAAGACCTACTGTAGTATATTTGTGCTGTCTAATATGTCTAATATGTCTCTAACATCTGTTTGTCTATGTGCTCTTTAGCCGTGTACTGTAAGGCATCACTGGGTCCACAGGAGGCGTCAGGATGGGAAATGTAGACAGTGCGGAAAGGTCTGTCATAGTTTAGTCTTATTGTATTGCATTTAAATTGAAAAAGCTACAGTCATGTTTTTTTCACCTTTCCTCAGGGATTCCAGCAGAAGTTCTTCCACAATAAAGACATTGTGGCCATCAGTTGCTCTTGGTGTAAACAAGCGGTAAATAAATCTTCTGACATGAGAGTGTTCATGTAACAGAAAGAACTTACAGTAACAAGAGCAACAAAGTAATGGCTGTGTCTGTGCTTTGCAGTACCACAATAAGGTGACCTGCTTCATGCTGCAGCACATAGAAGAGACCTGCACACTTGGCGCGCATGCTGCGGTCATAGTGCCTCCTACCTGGATCATCCGAGTACGCAGACAGCAGGTGCAGACTCAGCCCTCTCCTCTCCCTCTGTTCTGCCCGTTACATTTACACCGTGCAACATCTGGTTCTGTGATGAGAATGTTTATTAGCTGAACATTACATTTTGTTTTGTTGTTGCAGATTTGCTTTCTCACAGCCTTAAGCACAAAACACAATAAAACCTGCAGCATATATTTCAGCTATGATGTAAATTATGATGGAAGAATTTGCATAAATCAATATTTAGAAGATCAGAAGATCTATGCCATGTAATTCAGGCTTTGTTGGAATATTAGAGCTGGAAAGATGAGCAGACAGAGAGAGAGAGAGAGAGAGAGAGAGAGAGAGAGAGATTACCTCCACCCCTCTCTCCTGTGTATCATATATATATATATATGTACACAAGCTCACAACCCCTTACTCATCCAGCTTCCACTGGCAAAACACACTAAAATATATGCACACAAACAGTTATTTTACTCTTAAATATGTGGGGTATTCAAGTCACTGGAGTACCTGGAGGAAACTCACCAAGCACTGTGCACACAGAGGGGAGAATTGAACCGAACCCGAACCTAAGATAACATTAAGCTGATTAGCATGTTGCTAGCATTATGCTAACTACATTAGTATGTTGCTAGCAACATCATTAGAATGTTGCTAACATGATGCTAGAGTGATTAGCATGTTGCTAGCATGACTCCAATGTTTTGCCACGGCAAGCACCACTCACATTTTCTTCAGAAAATGTACCTCTCTAATAACACTATGTAACACAATTTTTGTTCCTGGCTTCCAAGTGTTATATTTCAATTGCTTATGTCTAAAGTACGTGAAAAAATGACTTCATTAAGCACAAACTTTGCTTTCATGACAACAGCACGAAGAAAACTAGTTTTTTTGTGTGAAAATAAACGATTTTTCTTTCCATTTTCGTCATTATGATCAGGTAAAAACAAAAATTGCACAAGGAATAGACAACCACAGTCGGAAACCACTCAACAAGGTTCAGGAATGCATAGATTTTCTAGATTTACGATTGTACTGTGAATCACTTTCTCAAAGTAGCCCCCAAATGTAGTCTCCCATCATGTTTTCTTTATACTGTCCTTGGTAACGACGTTCAAAGTCCAATATATCTTGATGAAAGCGCTCGCCTTGCTCCTCAGAGTAAGCGCCCATGTTCTTGAATTTGTCGAGATGCGAATCAAGGATACGGACTTTCAGAGACATTCTGCATCCCATTTTGGCGTAATTCTTTATGAGAGTCTGCACCAACTCCACATAGTTTTCAGCTTTGTGATTACCTAGGAAGCCATGAACAACTGCAACGAAACTGCTCCAAGCCGCTCTCTCCATCCTGTTCAACAGCTTTGCGAAATCCTTACATTCTATGATCTTCTTGATCTGTGGTCCGACGACGATACCAGCCCTGACCTTAGCCTCGGACAGCTTTGGAAAAAGATCTTGGAGGTATTTAAATGCTGCTGACTCCTTGTCAAGAGCAGTGACAAATTGCTTAATGAGGCCTAACTTGATGTGCAGCGGTGGCATAAGCACTTTATGAGATTCTATCAGCGGCTCCCACTTCACATTGCTCTTCCCAACAGAAAACTCGGTCTGTTGTGGCCAGTCCTTTTTGCGATAATGCGCCTTAGTGTCATGGCTGTCCCAGAGACAGAGGCGAAGTATGCCTTGTAGGCCTCGCACTTTATACGAGTTGCTTCCACTGAATACTTTTTCGCTCTTGTCTTTATGAATTGTCCGCACACGTAGCAGAATGAATCAGCTGGATGCAAACAACCTCTTGATGCCATATCAAATAAATAACTGCTCTTCAACTACGAATCGTTATCCTTTCAGTCAGCAATAACACAAATTGGAATCTTGGTTCGAGACACCTGTGCTTTTCTTGTACAGCTAATTTTGGAACGTTCGAGAACATTCTAGAAAGTTCTGAGAGTTTCTCAAAAGTTCTGGAAGTTTCTTGAACGTTCTAGAGTGTTCAGGAGAATTGTAGAAACATCTGGACAACTCTAGCAGTTCAGGAATATTCTAGGAGGAAGCTCGGCATTGAAAGCGAATCGATAATTCTCTCAAACATGCGATTTTCAAAATTTCACTGTCCCGATCACAGAAGCAAAGTTTTTTTGGAATAACAGCGATTTTCTTTCTGTTCTAGACCTAACGGGTTAGGAAAACACACTTTCAACCCAGGAACAGAACAAAAGTGAAAATTTGTTACATAGTGTAATAATAATAATAATAATAATACATTTTATTTGTAGGCGCCTTTCATGACACTCAAGGACACCTTACATACCATAAAAAACAACATACAAATATGAACAAAAATAAAAACAATACGCATACAAGAGTGTTAGAGCTATGTCTGCCTTAATAAATGTGTTTTTTTTTTGGGGGGAGGGGGGATTTTCTCCCGATTTTCTCCCTAATTTAGTCGTGTCCAATTCCTCCCCGTCACTAGGGGGCTCCCACATTAAGGCTACTACTACCACTCAGATCGAGGATGACATCTAGGCATCTAGACTGTTTTCTGTCCTGTTTTCTGTCCTTTCTGTCCTGTGGAATGAAGTTCCTCTAGATGTACAGATGAGTCACTGACAATCATTAGGCAGCGACCAAAGAACTGTCTAGCTGTACAGTGGTGCCGCCTTGCACCTCCTGGTTCCGGGTTCGATTCCTGACCAGGCTCAGTTCTCTCGTCTGTGTGCATGTTCTCACTGTGCTTGGTGGGTTTCCTCCGGGTACTCCAGTTTTCTCCAACACTCCAAAGACATGCAGATTAGGCTATCATTAAAGCGTAATCTTTTAAAGGCGTACGGCATTCTTTGAAACCTTAGCACTATTTTACACCTTCATTCACAACAGATTTCATCACAAGTCCTGGTTTGACTTGAACACCCATTGTGATTGAGTATATTTTCCTCCACATATATCCAGAGACAGGTGATCAAGTGACGTTTTTGTAAATCTACCTAGGATGATGATCAGAGGCATGATCTTCAGAATGTCACCTAAACCCTGTTTAACTTCCTTCAGGCTTCTCTAAAGTCCAGTAAAAGGAGGAAAAAGACGTCCCTGAAAAACAAGACCAGCAAGAAAGGGACAGAGGTAATTTGTTGACTATTGCTATGCTGTACCATCAACTCTCTGGGTATGCTGTGTACTGTATGCAGGTATTAAGTGCTCGAATAGCAGTTCTTTGCTTCTTTCCTGTGCTAGGATGGCAAATGGAAGCACTTTATAGTCAAGCCGATTCCCTCTCAGCTCATGAAGCCCTTGCTTGTTTTTGTGAACCCAAAGAGTGGTGGAAATCAGGTGAGTATGATCCAGCAAATTGTCACGTACTACACACAAACAAACCGTTTAAACTTTTTGTATTATTTTTTTAATTAGGGAACGAAAATTATCCGGTCATTTCTGTGGTACCTAAACCCTCGACAAGTGTTTGACCTCACTCAAGGTGGCCCTAAAGAGGGGTAAGTTCTCACTGGTTGTTCCACTGTATTCTGTTTGATAATAGTATTGACTTGCTTTATAAAAAGAGTTTTATTTGATGACTTTTTTAAAATTTCCACTCCGCTGTGCTGATTTTTAAGGTTAGAAATGTACCGTAAAGTGCCCAACCTGCGCATCCTGGTATGTGGAGGAGATGGAACGGTCAGTACAATTTGTCAGTGATGTAAACTTTAACGCCATACCTTCTAAGCAGCTTAGTGGCAATGATACATACATCATTTAGTGTAATCTAAACAATAGTTTATTTAGCTGGAGCTCAATTTCTGCTAAATGTCAAGTCAGATCTATGAAGGCTGATAAGATGAACTGAACAGTTTTTTTTTATTATGCAGGTTGGCTGGATCCTGTCAGTGCTGGATGAGCTGCAGCTGAATCCTCAGCCTGCTGTTGCTGTCCTCCCACTTGGCACTGGAAACGACCTCGCCAGAACACTCAACTGGGGAGGAGTGAGGAAAACATTATGCTCTTACATGTTCCTGTAATGATTTGGCTAGCAGTGGTTAGTGTAGGTTACTATATGTGTCTGATTTGCTTATTTTCTTTCAAACCGTCATTGCAACTTGTACAGTATGTCTCCAACGGCAGCACGGCGGTGTAGTGGCTAGCACTGTCGCCACGCACCTCCAGGTTCTGGGTTCGATTCCCACTCCGGTCTGATTCCCGCCTCTCAGTACATGGAGTTTGCATGTTCTCCCTGTGCTTTGGTGGGGTTGGATTCCCACAGTCCAAAGACATGCAGATTAACTGGGAACTGCCGTTCCCAAATTGCCCATAGTGTTTAAAAGTGTGTGTTCTGCAATGGATCGGCTCCTGACCCTCTACACAGAATTAAGCTGTATAGTAAATGAGTGAGAGTGAATGAGCAAGACTATGTCTCTATCCATCTATCTATCTGTCCTTGTGTCCGTCAGAAGTGCTCATTAGCCAGATCACATGTTTAAATGTTTGTAGATTTGTATGGATTATCAATGTAACATACAGATGATCTAATAGATTTTTTGATTTATTCAGCAAGTTCCAGTTCCAAGTAGATTTTAAAGGTATTTCTCATATGTAAATTAGTAACATGAAGGACTAGACTTGATGGCATAGTCTTCCCCAAATCTATTTGCTGCTTTGATGAATTAATTAGAACAGACAATCTTAATCAGTTTAATCATTACATTTCCTTTAGTATTATTTCGTGTGATGAGGATGATGATGATTTATTTTGTGTTCTTTTTTGTATTATTAACACAAATAATTACTACTACTACTACTACTACTATTATTATTATTATTATTATTATTATTATTATTATTATTTACAGTAATAATACATTTATTTATTGTTGTAATAAAAGGCTTACCTTGTGTACTCAGGGCTACACGGACGAGCCAGTGTCTAAAATTCTGTCTCACGTGGAGGACGGGAACATTGTGCAGCTTGATCGTTGGAACCTCAGGGTTGATCCGAATCCAGAGGCCAGCGAGGAGGAAAAAGACGAACACCAGACTGACAAGGTCAGGTCATGCTCCCAGCACTGAGCCTTGAATCTTAGTGAGAGGGAAAATATGCAATACATAGTCAAGACTTCCTTACTGCAAGACAACTGTAAACCAAATACAAGGTTATTAAACCTGTAATCTGTTTATTTATTGCTAATTTCAAACTTAACTTAATTTTATTGCTATTTTTCTATTTTTTCCTAAGAATTTATAAATAAATTATAAAACAATGAGCAAAAAGCAAAATTTCCATCTGTCTCTGGAAAAGACATAATTCCATAAACTTGTGTCTTCTGTCTTTACACTTAGCTACCCAT
The DNA here is from genome assembly GCA_013621035.1 of Clarias magur. Classification (NCBI taxonomy): domain Eukaryota; kingdom Metazoa; phylum Chordata; class Actinopteri; order Siluriformes; family Clariidae; genus Clarias; species Clarias magur. Next base: position 1,695,700 of record QNUK01000014.1, on the reverse strand, counting down.
TGATGTGTTTAACAACTACTTCAGTTTGGGATTTGATGCGCACGTGACCTTAGAGTTTCATGAATCCCGAGGTGCACCTCCTCTACCGATTTTTATGATTTTTTTTGTCATAATTTTGATCTTTAAACATCATTAATACATGGTATGAACAACTAAAATAACCTGTTTATTTTCTGGATTTCTTTTCTTTTCTTTTTTTTCTAGAGGCCAAACCTGAAAAATTCAACAGCCGCCTTCGGAATAAGATGTTCTACGCAGGGGTGAGTGTGTCTAGGTTCAGCCGTATCCCTGTGCATGTTCACACTTGTGCTGATGTTCCTGATTTCTTCCAGACGGCATTCTCTGACTTCCTAATGGGCAGTGCTAAAGACTTGTCTAAACATATCAGAGTGGTGGTGAGTAGAAGAACTTTTTTTTTTCTCTTTTATATTTAATTATAAAAGGTGTAAAGTGAATATTCGTGCCAATAATGGAATGATATCGGGCAGATGTTTTGACGGCGTAAAATGTTCCTACCGTCACTTGTGTATTTCTCTGTCTGTATTTGTTTCTTGTCGGACATGTCCAGTGTGATGGCACGGATCTCACCTGTAAAGTTCAGGATATGAAGCTACAGTGTTTGCTCTTCCTCAACATTCCTAGGTAACACTAATATATGTACTAGTGAGCAACACACAGTATAATAAAACACCACATTATATGTATATAAACAGATGTGTCTAATGCTGAGTCTGACATCAAGAGCAATATGCTAAGTGCCAGTTTATTTGTTTTTAAAAGATACTGTGCAGGAACGATGCCATGGGGAAACCCCAGTGACCACCATGACTTTGAGCCTCAGAGGCACGATGATGGCTACATAGAAGTTATTGGATTCACCATGACTTCGCTGGTAAATTCATCACTGTATACCTTCAACTAGTGATAAAGTCCATTTACGCAGTTTTGAGAAAAGTACATTTTTCAAATTAAGCAAGAAATATTGCAAACTGACAGAGAATATTCACAATGATACAGAATCACAATCAAAGCATGAGTTTGCTTTATAAATTTTTATTTTTTTTTATTTAAACTCAACTAACATAATATTAATAGTAAATTGCATCCTTAAATAATAGAAAGCACAACTGCATGCTGATTTATCCATTGTAATAAAACTATGTGATGCATGCTTTCTTTGTGTAACAAGGGAGTTAAAAGCACTTTTATATATAAGGGAGTTAAAAGCACTTTGTCAAAATTGTTTGGATTGTGTGTGATTTATCAAAAAGCTATACCTCCACCTCACATGAATAAATCAGCATGCAGTTGTGCTGTGTGTGTCAAGCAGAAAGTACTGGCTGTACATTGGAATAAAGAAAAACACTGCTAAGTGTTGTTACACACAAAACCTTTTTAATTACAAAGACTGTCGAATGTTATGAGAAACATTATAAACTATACAACAACTTTTTACCGTTTACAGCATCGTCAGCCTCCTCTGCCAGTTTTAATTTCATTTCAGTAAATGACGACAGCTCGCTACAGGCGTGCATCGTATGACATCCGTACTTGCATCAGCCAACCACGTGTCCGTCAGTAACCCCTGATGTTTACAATATTACAATAACCAGATCAAGCACATGCTTCAGCTTTCAAAATAGCAAGTGCATCTCATGTCTTTTGTACACAACTCACTTACCGAATATTTAAAATTTTGTAATGTTGTTTCTCTACTTCATCACAGTGCCTACACTACAGCATTCCACATTTGCTTTTGTTAATTATATAACATGGTGAGGGTAACATGGCGTTCTATTCCACAGAGTGTATAACAGACATTGTGATTTTATTACTTACAGCAATGTCAGACGAAGTGTAAACGTCCTTTTTCTTGCCGTCAAAACACATTCAGACCGCTCACGGCAGTATTGCCACTGTATTGAGTTAAATATACTGGTCAGTTTTTACAGGTTCATTCTCTCTCAGTGGGCATGCAGACTAGCCCACAGGCCTTGACATGTGTAGTGCTTTAATAGATCCTGAAGACGTCCTGAATGAGTCTCTTGTTGTGTAGACAGCATGCAGTCCTAAAGTTCCTAAAGTTCCAGTGATTAGCTAGTTTTTGTACATTGGCACATAATAAACTACTGTTGGTATTTGAAACACCGTAAACCACTGAACTTCAGGAGAGGCTTGAGTTATACTCCCTGCTCTCTGATTTTGTCAAATCTAAATTCAAAGTGCTTTAAAACCAGCAAGTGCATTGCAAAACTGTTAGGAAAATAAAAATCTAGAAATGCCAAAAACAATAAAAAAGTGTGCATGATAATGTATTACATTTGACATAAATTTACCCTCCATTTTTTTATTAAGACATTGTGTCGTGGACGTGTTTGCAGGCCACGCTGCAGGTAGGAGGCCACGGCGAGAGGCTGCATCAGTGTCAGGAGGTGACTCTTACCACCTTCAAGCCCATTCCCGTGCAGGTGGACGGGGAACCGTGCAGACTCGCTCCATCCGTTATCCACATCACGCTCAGGAACCAGGCCAACATGCTGCAGAAGACCAAGAGGAGAATCTCCCTCCCACAGCTCAATGAGTGGGTCACACGAATAATGTTCATAAACCTCTTAAATGATGGTTAAATGAGCTAGTATTTTTCGATAAAATCTAATTTTAAAGGATTTTACGTATGTTATATAGAGAATATATCAAAAAATATCAGAGTAACCGTCTACATATAACTTGTTTAGTTAACTGGATGTGTGTGTGCTTGTAGTCAGCTGCCCGTCTCTGAGCAGCTGCATATCCAAGTGAGCCGAATCAGCATGCGGGACTATGAGGCTTTACACTATGACAAAGATCAGCTCAAAGAAGCCTGTAAGTGATAGTTTTTTTTTTTTTTAAAGCCCTGGATGTTTATTAAGTGATGTTCGCTTGAAGACTTGAACACTTGACCTCTCCAACAGAGTAGCCTCTATTATTGTTCTTTTGAGGAGGAATATACATGAGACTTTCTTGTTTACTCAGCAATTCCTCTGGGAATCATCACGGTCCGGGCAGACAGCGATTTAGAGACTTGTCGGCTGCACATCGAGGGACTTCACGAGGTACGTCCGGATTCTCGAACGCACATTTCAATATAGATCTGATGCTCATTCGTATATCCTGTAACATTTGCTCAAAATGAAGTCGACGAATAGTAGACCTTTAGGGACGTTCCAACATTTCTGAAATTCTGCTGAATTTGTCCAGAAGTTAAATCCTTGACGGTTCATCACCTCTGTGACATCATATGCCTTAAAGCAACTGTGAGCATTGATATGCTTTAAATATGGTTTAGCTTCAACATGTTAAATTGTACTCACCAGGACAATACGAATCGTGCCGAACTCATCTTAAACGCTCGAGAACTGTTACGAAGTGTTCCTACACCTCACAATCTGTTATGAATGTTTTCTCACCTGGATACCTGTTTTTTTTTTTTTTTAAACCTCAACATACACAATCTGATTAAATATAATAATTAGCATTGGACAGCATTTATGAGCGCTCTGCTTTATGAGCTCTCAAATCTGTCCATGACAAGAAGGAATTCTGCATATTTTTGGAAGAAATGATCCTTTATGAATAAACACGACACCACCTACAAATCGATTCAATCCCCCTTTTAATAACTTAAGAACTGTTAAGCTGATTTTTACAAAGTGACTATAAAGTGACTACTTTTTATGCAGTGGCTACATTTCAAGCATGGTTGCACTTTCTTGACCTCAGGATTATTCCCATACCCGATTTTCTACAAGGTCGAGGTTGCACCAGTTTGAGATCAAATTCAGGAGATTGGGAAAGCCATCTTAGACATTTTAAACTTTTTTTTTTTTCATCACAAAGTGATTCGTTCCAAACGTTGCCCTCTTGTCAGAAAACTGGATGGGTTGCCTCAGAGTTGAGACTGATGGTGTTCCTTTGTTATCAATTGACTGGAAGGACACTAGGCAATTGCATCTGTTAGTTCATGTATACTAGTGAAAATAATAACAATAATCATTGCCATCATCATCATCATCATAATACTTATAATAATAATAATAATAATAATCATCATCATCATCATCATACTGTTTTTTTTTCTTTTTGAGGGAATTGTCAACAAAACAGAAAAAAAACTGGTGTTAGTATTGGAGTTAGTGCTTGTACATCTTAATTTCGTTTAAAGTAAAATATGTGAATATAGTGGTATGATTCTGATATGACTCATTACTCCTACAGTATTTTTGAGGTGAAGTCAGACAAACCCACAATAACGATGAGTAATCACACTCAGCATCTTGCTACGATTTGCACTCTTTCTTTCAGGAGGGGGTTGGTGTGAATTCAGACGCAGCACTCGTACCAAAGCTCTCGCCCAAATGGTGCTTCCTAGACTGTAAGTCAAATTGATTTTAAAGTTGTAAAACCATCTATTGGCTTACATGTAATTTCTTGATGCTGTTTGTTTTCCGTTCACAGCCACGACTGCCGATCGTTTCTACAGAATAGACCGTGCTCAGGTATTGATGTCGAGGCTTTTAGTACAGCAGGTGCATTTAAATTCTGTTCAATATGTTTACAGTTGACATATTTCTTGCATTTGATGTTGTTTGTTTCAGGAGCATTTGAACTATGTGTCTGAGATCTCACAGAATGAGCTTTTCATTCTGGACCCTGAGCTGGTCACTAAGGAAACGGTGGGCACGTCTACTGGAATGCCAGAAATGGTGGACACATTGGGAGAGAACTCGAATAGCTCGGACCAGATTGCCTTCTCAGCATGCCCTGCAGCTTCTGCACCACTTTATAGGTACAATTCAGGTTGTTCCTACTTGTGCATGCGCCTCCATTAAGTAGAAATCTGCCTGCAATAATGTTGCCGATTTCATCCTAGAGCTTAAAGAATATTCCGCAAAATCAAAAGCAACGACCCATTATCCTGTTTGATTCATATGACTAAAAAGGATATTTTATGTTGTATCCTACTAATCTCCTGGAGCAGTATACCACATAACAATAAAGCCTTGTTCAGACTGCAGGCAATTCCAAGAGCATAGCAACTTTTTAAAAAAATGATTCATTTCCATCTCCAATTCTTCCATTGTCTCCCTGCTCATTTTCCAACCTTGGGTCCATGTCTCATACCATGTGGTCGTGTGTGGACTTGAACTTCTGTGTCGGGTTACGAGTGACATAATGGACAGATTGAGATCTGATTTGAGTGGGTTGAGCATCCAGACTGTGACACATCTTTGATTCGATTTCAAAGCACCCCTGGATTTGTTTAAGATCAGGTTACAATCTGATCTTATCTGATTCAATGTGGCTTTTATTGTTCAGACTACATAAAGGCAATCTGATTCCAATCTGGATATGCCTCGGTTCCTAGACTGCTGTTGTGACTGCTAACTAAAATCTGTTTTAAATCCAGAATAAAATCTAAGCATGTTCAATATACTATATATACAGGGTGGGCCAAAAGTAGGGTTACAGTTACTTCATTATCTGCTTCACCTTCACAATCACGGTTTAGATATAAAAATTATTATTATCAAGAGGGTGGACTCATTGAGCACTTGAGAGATTAAATGTTCAATGTAAAATGTCTAATATGTATATTTTATTATATGTATGTATACATATAGTATAATATATGTAAATAAAAGTCAAAAATTTTAATAAAGGAAAAATGTTTAAATGTATATGTACTATATATATAGGTATTACCATTACATATAATCTTGATAAATCTTTAGAATGTTAAGATTTCGGAATCTAAGTAAAATTTTATTACTATACACTATAACCAGTCCTGTATTTCAGCATTGCAATTAAAGTACATTAAAGTATATTCTTGTTTTCTACATGTTTCTTTGCAGGATAAATGAAGATCAAACTGCAGCTCAGAGAAAGCATGTGTCCTGTGATGTCACAGATGCACTGGCATCGACAAATACAGACGTTTGCAAGTAAGAGCTTGACTTAAGGGGGTATAAAGTACACAGATGCACTGGCATCGACAAATACAGACGTTTGCAAGTAAGAGCTTGACTTAAGGGGGTATAAAGTACTAGTCGTAATTTACAAGTAGTGACAGTCAGGCATATTCATGTGCCAACTGTATTTGAAAAGTGGCCAGTTTTCAGCGGTTTGTGCAAAGTGATCAGGTCTGGGCTGCTCCCCAAAGAGAATTTTAACCCCGAGCCACAACACTCTGGCTTAGGAGCTGCTTCCAGAACTGGAGCCACACCATGAAATTCTCTTCCTCTCCAAAACAGAAACGTGTTCCAACATAAATGCTAAGGTTTCAACTGAAATGAAGGTGTACTTCCACTCTTCTTTTCTTCATTGTACTGCAAAAGGAAGGAGATTTAACTCCTCATGACCAGTGGATGGCTTTTATATGTCACTGATTCACGCACACACACACACACACACACACACACACACACACACACACACACACACACACACACACACACACACACACACACACACACACACACACACTCCTTCGGCACTACATAGTCTTCAGATATACATGATTTTTAATGAATATTTGTTCACTGATTAAATATTCTTTTCCTGTTGTTCTCACAGACCAGATGACGTCATCCAGAATGAGATTGATAACGGTAAAATCACACTGTTTTGAAGATCGTATCAGGGTTTTAAAATATGATAGACGAATACATTGTTCTTGAATTCTTAGTCATGGAGGTTAGTAGTAAAAACATTGCTGTTGTCGCCCAAAATCAAATTTTTGCAGTAACCCTTTTTAAAAATTTTTTTTTTATAATAAATATAGAAACTATGAAGCTGCTGATTACAAGTGTGAAGTCAGGTCATTTTAAAAAGGTGAGGAAATCATTCTTATGTATATATTTTTTATACTTTTGACACTGTGACCCCGACCAGCTGGCTAAGGAAGATGTATTAAGGTTTAAAGAATTTTGCTTTAGAGATGGCATCTTTTCTGATACCAGTAACAAATCTTTGATTCTATCTCATACCCAATTGATATTGTTTTATTGTATTTGTTTTGTAACTTTACAGTCCCAAAAAGCATTCTATGTGTTTTATTTTATACATATACCGAAATCATAAAGGTTCAAAGTTCCATAAGCCAAATGCATCTTTAAAAAGTTTAGTCTTTTTGGTATCGAAAGCATTTTGCAACTCTTTCACAGAAAAACACTTACATTGTGAATACAGTGAAATAAGGTATAATGCATAAGAAAAATAATCCCCATCAAATCACCCAAACAAATTATAATAATAAAAACCTCATCAAATCTCTTCATATGTACATATTTCCAGTTATATCCCGAATCCAATTTTCAATCTCTCAGAGTTCCAAATCCATTTCCAGTACAGTTCCAGGATCGAATGAATACTCAGATTCTGGGTCTCAGATCGTAGACATCTCTATTTTTCTTGGTTGTATGCAAATTCTCTCTCTCTCTCTCTCCTCTCTCTATATATATATATATATATATATATATATATATGTATGTATGTATATGTGTGTGTGTATATATAAAATTATTATTATTATTATATTTTTTTTTTTTACAGCTTGTAGAGCTACACAAAGAAGGAGCCAACCTTGCAGTATATGATGCATTGGGCTGTACACTGCTCCACTATGCTGTAGATGCTGGCAACAAGGAAATGGTCAGATACATCATAGATAATGGTACAGTGTCAAGATCCTTATTCATACTGTAAAGCAATGACTCGCTTGACTGCTGCTGACTCACATTTCTTTCTTTTTTCTGAGCAGCTCCACTGAGTATATTGGATGTTGCAGAAAAAGAGACGTAAGTAAAGCTTTAAGAGGGAAATGGATCGATTAAATCTTATTTGAACAACATTTTTTTTAACATATAAAAGCTCTCTCCCCTATATAGTTGCATAATCAATATATTAGTATATGCAGTATTATTTGAGCACAGAATTTAATATTTATACAGTTATACAGTATTTTGAATCATGTAATATAGTACTGGAATGAAGCAGTTAAAATTTGGATTTGTCTTGGATTTGTGTGTACGCACACACAATCTAGAGGTGAGACGGCGCTGCACAAAGCGGCAGCCTTATGCCAGAGGACAATCTGCAGCTACTTGGTGGATGCCGGAGCTTCCCTTACAAAGACTGACTTACAGGTGAGTAGGAGACCAGCACACCACCTTTACCTCCTCTAGCACACATAGATTGAAGTTCGAACTTTGTGCCTTCTTTAGGGCGACAATGCAAAGGCACATGCCGAAAGAGCTCAGGACTGGCCGCTGGCTGAGTATCTGGAGAACCAGCAACAGCACCACACGGTTCAGAGGGACGACCATGAGACGACAGTATAACCAACAACCTGAATTCGTCCACTGGAAAATACTTTTCCTTGCATCCTTGGTAGCATGTTGTTCTAAACGGAAAAGGTTCTTGACCGGAAGAGCCAAGTAAAGACAAAATGTGATTTCCTGTAGCTGCATGAATATGCTTCTCTTGTACTGGAGGTCATTTTGTCCAAATGCTACATTTTCTATATAATAATGGAATTTTTTTTTTGGACATCAGGGTTAGAAGAAGAGAAGTGCGTCTGACTGGGGCTTTAGCCTTTTATTAAGCAAATAGTAATAAATTATTTAGTGTAATCATTAGTAATATTTACATGTTGCTTGTGCCATTTTGACTGAATCGGACATTATGAACTTTATGACAGCAGTCTGCATTTAAAACTCCTTCTACACCTGCTGCTTTATGAGGTGTTTCCATCTTTTAAGTAAATGCTTGTATTCCGTTCAAACCACCGGTCATTCGCATGATTCTGTAAATCATTTTACAAGAACAATGTTAGTAGCTTTCTATATAAAATAGCTTTTATTCTTTCGACAGGTTTCTTCTGTAGATATGAAACACTGCACTGATTGTTTAAGGAACACTTATCATAATGTAATGCTCTTGCAAAGAATAATATTAGGTCATTAGAAATAAGTTAGCATTTATAATGTTTTAATTATTCTAGGAGGTATTTGATAAAGACGTTATATATTTCATAACATTCCACCTGAAATGTTTCAAATGTTAGCAGTTGGTCTGTTATTATCGCTTAAGCCACTTGGAAAGAAGTGTTGTTTCATTAAAGTATGGTTTTGGGACTTTTGTTAAAATCTGGATAATGAAATGTTTACACCGAACGAGTAAAGACATTACATCTTTTTGTTTCATGTGTTCTGTGCTTTCACAACTGTTAGTGGCATATCCTCAGGTAATAAAGTTTCATGTTTTTTTTTATTTATTATATATATTTATAATGCAGTCTGCCATCATTGCCTTAGCATTATTATTATGATTTTATTTTAATGTATTGTCATGAGTTTTGAGTTAAAGTGCATTGTCAATGCTCTGTTTCGAGTTGCTGTGCAATTCAATTTTAGACATTGTGTGTACATATGTATCAAACATTTTAAAAATGTGTGAGTAACGATACCATTCCAAGATCCTGTCTTAGCATTTGTATTACTTTATGAGTTTAAAGGAACTTCTAGGCAATGATTTAGTTATACTAATACAAAATAAACTTTGTTAGATAATAGATTATAGGATTTACTGTACAGTGGCTGGTTTGTTATTGTCTACCTATATAAAACAAATAAAGTTTTAAATGTATTTTTCTTTGCCTTTTAAGTTATAATATAGTACCGAGTGCTACAAGAAAGTAACATTGTTGCAAGATGGACCCCATGCTTCTGAGTGCTCTAATGGTTAGGTAAAAGATATTACAATTGCATTATATAATCCATGTACATCTATGAAATGCAGGTACTGTCGGCCACTAACTAAATATTTATTGAGACAGAAGTATGTCCAGTAACAAGTGCTGGTAGGAGAACTTTCCCACTCACATCTTATTTCTCAAATCAGTTCTGCTTTTCTATTTCTGGTATATATATAATGTATAATTCTCTGTACTTGTCCTATTGAGTCCTCCAAAAGACATTTACTTTTAATGTGCTCTATGTTTCAGTACAGATTATGTGAACTGCCAAGAAATTACAGTAATTGTTTAGTTCTTTAGGTATGAAAGAATGGATAGTTTCTTACTCTGATTGATCAACAGACAGACAGAAAGACATAGACAGACAGACAGACAGATAGATAGATAGATAGATAGATAGATACTTGTTCTGAGTCTATAATCTATGATAGATTGATACTTGGTCTATTTTTATGACTCATCAATAGATAGATAGATGGATAGACAGAGTGAAGGTCACGTGTCTCTCTCTCTCTCTCCTCGCGAGGCTGGATGTAAAGGCTCTGCAGCGCGCGCGACCAGCTCAAACTAGATTTCCAAAACAAAGAGTAGCGGAGGAGGAGCTGCACTTGCTCTTGCTGGGAGCAGTTTACACACACACACATATACATATACACACACACACACATACACGACAGACGCACGCGCGCGCGCACACACACGCACTCTCTCTCCCTCTCTCTCTCTCGTGGAAAAGGTCCTCTCCCACAGCAGCAAGGCAAGTACCATTATTCTCTCATTCTCACGTTTGTTCATCTCTATTTCATTGATGTGTGTGTGTGTCAGCTGTAATTTCCTCCTATTTCTGTGTCTACACTGGTTTAAAGCTGCTCTGTCTCCATCACACTGTCCTCCTCGAGCGCTGCTTCTCATCACTGACTCTGTGTAATTAGTCTGTTTAAATGTGCAGCTCACACTCATGTCGAAGGTGAGAGAGCAGACACAGCTTGGAGTTTTTGTTTCCTCCCTAGGAGGAAGATCATATGGCACAGGTATCTGATAATAGGTTTGGGATGATGCAGAGTTCTTACCGGTTGATGTTTTCTGTTAAAAGCGTTAAACTGAGAGATAATCTTTAACAGAAAGAGACTGGCAGAACATTGATTAGTTAATAAGTACCGGGCATTTAACCCTGACACTCTTATCAGCGGTCCTGATGGATGCCGTCCTGTAGCCTTTTTGCTGATTTATAAGCCAAAACACGGCACCAGTGCCAACTGTTTTTCCACAGGCTGGTGCAGACGTTGCCTTCCGGAGTGCCAGTGCAGTTATCTGTGCCAGCTTCACTGACCCACTTTTTAAACCCATTCTAAGCCAGTCTGCTTTCTGCGGCCTGTTTTCTTCTGCCATCAGCTATGAACGGTATAAAAATTACACAAGATAGATGAGGAGCCTGAGAGATGAGCGCTTGCTTAATGGGAAATTACAATGAACCACTAAAGTCATATGGTCAAAAGCTTGGGGACATCTGATCATCACAGCCATAAGTGTTGCCTCCCCAAACTTAGATGCTCACAGTTCTCTGGAATGATTTTGCATGCCGTAGCATTACAATTACAAAAGCTAAGAGGCCCAAACCTGTTCCAGCATGACCGTAACATTGTGTGGTAAGGTTGGAGTAGAGGAACTCGTGTCCTGCACAGAGCCGTAACCTCAACCTTACTGAACATCTTAAGGATGAACTGGAACACTGATGGAACTCCATGCCTCCTCAACCTCACTCCTCACCTAATGTTCTTGAATGATGCCCACAGCCATGCTCTAAAATTTATGCTCTAAAACACTTTTCCAAAAGAGTGGAGGTTAATATAACAGTTAAAAGAGAACTAAAACTGGAATGAGTTTGCTGAACAAGCACTTATGTATATTATGATCAGTACTGTGGATCATAAGAGCGTCTGCCAAATGCCTAAATGTAGATTGCAAAATTTTGGCCTTATCATGCATCTAATGTTGCCTGATTGGGCTGTTTTAATACATTACATATTCAGTAATGGAAATTATGGTATGGTTTACTTAGGATATAATTGAGTTACAACTCAGGTGGATTTTCAACATTGAAGAGCCTGGAAACAATCAAATCCAATCTGGCAACCTGTGAATCCCCAAGCCTCAGGCCTGCAGTTCTCCACAGGTGGCTGGTGTCCCGTCGCTCCTCCACAGAGCTGTTGTTGTCCTCCGATGCAAATAAGCTTACATTCACTGAGCTTGCCGAGAGACACTGCATGGGATCTGTGCTCTGGCTCTTTTTTTGGGGAGGAAAAAAAGAAAAGGGGAAGAAAAACAGACGAGAGACAGCTTTTGTTTCAAGGCATTGAATCGGGCTGCTCTCTCTCAATCCGGCATGGAGGCCTTTAAGAGCACCCCTCTGTTCCCACAAAAAGCCCCCCACATTTATGAAGCTGGGGGGAAAATGCTAGTGAAAGAAGCACTGCATTAATGGAGGGATGGAGTAATGAAAAGGACAAGTGATGTGTTTGTGCTTTTCCAGGAGGAGAGGAGAAAAATATAGAAAGGCACTTAAATAGAGTCATGCACAGTGGAGTCTTGGTATGATGTTATTAGCTATTGGGGCTCCAAGTCGAAAGCTTTGTAGAAAAGCAACATTCACCATGAGGTCCTTTTATTGCCATGGTTTGCGTTGCTCCTTATTTTGCCTACTTTTTCATCTTTACCGTGAAAGGCCCCTGTATTTCTCAAATGATGGATGTGTACATTGAGTGTTTTTCATCAGCCAAATGGATTAGGGCTTTGTGGACCACATCTACATTAGCTACATAAAGCTGTGTGACCAAATTTAGTTTCCTTAAAAGAACAAGGAGGAAGGCTGAATTGGACAAAAGGATCAGTGAGGAGATGGATCACCAAAACCATATTTCCTCAATGTTTTCATATTTCACTTAATGCTCACTTCGTCTTAATGTCATTTTATTAAGATAAGTGCCGAATAAAATGGCTGAAAAAGACGATTTACTGTAGGCTTCCACAAAGCATGGACGGCGAGAAACCAAAGTTGCATGTAGAAACTGTAATCATCAGATTGGTTCTTTTTTCCATTTACTGTATTTTTATATCTCTGATAAAATACAGAATGCGTGTAATCATATAAATTGTGATTATTATCCTGGGTCAGGTTGAGATCAAGTAAGGTCTGATTTTTAATCACTTGAAAGTCTGTCACATACAGTATGGTATATCATTTGTAAATTGCTTGACATAAACAGAACATATCAAGCCCAATCCCTGTGAGAGTCGCACCTTCTCCATCTCCATTTACACTCGAAGGTCCATCAGCAATGATTCATTAATGATTAGGGTTACATTTTCACAAAATTATCTTTCTTCCTTTTTTTGGGTCATTTAATATGGAAGGAATGTTCCAGAGAAAAATTATACCAATAGTAGAAGGTTTAATCCTGTGGTTTTGGTCTAGATTTACACTTAATATGAAGCAGATGTTGTTGGCACACGATGAAGCCGCAGCTAGATACCCGTTCAGGCAAGGTTGGCACTAAATGAACTGGAACTGTGGATCAGTTTAAGGTCAATTTCCTTATGGAGTGTCTTTCAGCTCTCAAATATTTGTGGTCTTTGTTTTTTTTTTCCAGCATTCATTCCAGTTAGAAATGAGCTGGGATGTACTGTTAAATATTTATAGATATTATTTATACATTTATTTATAATAATCAGAATATAAATCAGGAGCTAAATGTTCCTGGAAACATATATTAGTTTGTAAAATGTTCACCATAGTAATAATAAAACATTATCTTAACATTTCATTTATTAAATGTAAATATTTTATTAAATAATGAATATACAATAAAAAATAAATAAAAACAACCTGTTATATTTGTATGTATTTAATTATCCTTCCTGTGTATGAAACAAGCTGGCAGGGTAAGATGGTGGACGGTACAGTAGTCTCTACACTGTATTCTGTTTGATAAAATAATAAGTAATAAGTAATTTTTGCTGTGAGAGGCTGCAAATTGCCTAAAGATACAATATTAGAATTGTTTGTTTATGTAACAACCTCATTTTCCTTCTCATCTGTTCCAACCAATCAATATTCAGCACCACCAATATACTAATCACTTGATCATCTGTCATCATCTGCACCTGTTTCTCACTGGTCCACGCCTTAAGTTAGATGCTTGAATGATTCATAGGTCACTGTGTGTCTAAACAAACAAAAGCATTAATCTGAAATCCGCTGAGGTACGGGGGACTGCAGTGAAATGAGAGGCAAAAAAGTCCTCCAGGAAGCCTAGAGAACTATTAAAAAGTCTGGCTCTTTAGCAGCAAAGTTTGAGGACGTGAGGGGTTACTCAAGACTTTTGCACAGTACACCAATCATAGCATTCTGTTCACAAGGAGATCACAAATTATTGTGTAAACATTAAGTAGATTTTGGCAAAAAAAAATTTAAAGCATGTAAATAATTTTGGGTCATGAGTCAGTAATTAAAAAAACATGACATACAGTAGTTATACTGTATAGCAATGAAGGATGCCATAAAATACAACATAGTCTTGTGCTTCTGATGAAATCTGATAAATACATACAGTAACTATTAAACTTTTTTAAAAAGTTCAAGCAGTTTGTCTGTTGGACACATTTGAGGCAGTTTTCACTACCATAGCAAAATAGCTGAATAAGAGAATAGTTTCAAGGGAAACAACCTGTCCTACAAATTAGTAAACTCCACTTGGAAAGCTTCCCCAAACAAAACTGATTTGAGTAACAAATCTGGTGGTTGTTTAATCAATAAATATTCTGTTCCCCTGAACCACACAGCAGCTCAGGCTTTAATCAACTTAATTTTTCACAAAAGGTTGTGTTACAGTATTACGGCTACCTTTATACCTTTACGGCTATCTTACAGCATTCATTCATTTATTTATCATCAAGACTGCTTGGGAGTAAAACCCTACCACTATGGCGTAGCAGGCAGAATTCGTTATCAGGTTAGTGTGCTTTTCATATCACCTTATAACACTAGGTGTTTTTGGGTGAGAGACAGTACTTGGATGCGTGCCACACACTAAAAATGTAATTAAAAAAAGAGGCTTCTCTACAACTCACCAAACCTACACTTGGAGGCATCTACACCAATCAGCCTTAACACTAAAACAAGCGCAATATTGTGTAGGTTCCCCATGTGCCACCAAATCAGTTTGGACCCCTTGAGGCGTGACTCCATGAGACCTCTGTGGTATTTTGCACCAGGACGTTCACGGCAGATCCTTTAAGCACTCCCATTTCCATGGATTGGAAATGATTGTTTGGTGCGTTTCATAAAGATTCATATTTTTGGATTTGGAGGCTGAAACGACAGCCTTGAACACAGCAAGCTGTGATGCATTGGGTGTTCTGATACCTATCTATTGCAGCCAGCATGAACTTTTTTTGTAGTCGTTTGTGCTTTTCTGTGGAAATGGACCAGATAAGCAGGGCTTTGGTCCCTACAGGCGTAGATAATCCATGGTTCACCATGATCCTGTCACCAGTTTACTGATATATAATTGTTATATAATGATGTGTGCCGTTAATGTGATGACTTATCGGTGTATATCACACTGAGTTACCTAACCTGTTGGTGTTTGCTGTCCATAGGATGAGGGGTATATTCTCAGTAACGATCATACTTCTTGTGGCTTTGACCATTGCTGCGGAAGCTGTGAAGACGAAAGGTGAGCTGCTTTTGCAAATTGCAGGTGTTGATCGCTTTAGCTTTTCATGGATATGTTATGACGTTTGCTATTTATATTCCCACAGAGAAAGTGAAGGAGGTGAAAACAGAGCCTGACTGCGATGAGTGGATGTATGGGAGATGTGTGCCCAACAGCGGAGACTGTGGCGTGGGTGTTCGTGAGGCCACCTGCAATGAGCACACTAAGAAACACAAGTGTAAAGTGCCATGCAACTGGAAGAAAGACTTTGGAGGTATATGCCTAAGAAATGTTCCAAACAGTAACAGTTCTCTCGTTGTATAAGAGTTTTGCACTAATCCCATTGTCATCACCCTTTAGCTGATTGCAAGTACAAGTTTAGCCGCTGGGGGGAGTGTGAGGCAGGCACCCGGAGCAGGTCTGGAGTACTGAGGAAAGCGCTGTTTCAAGCTGACTGCCAGGAGACCATTAAGGTGAATAAACCTTGCAATCCAAAAACGCCCAAACCCAAGGGCGGGGAGAAGAAGGCAAAGAAAGGGAAGGAAAATTGAGCAATCTAGTGTGTCCGGCTTTCCCCAACCTTTAAAGGCTCTTAATCTGCAATGATGGGGGGAGAAATTGTAACCCTCTCTATATTTGATTGTCTTTTGTTTGGTACAATTGTGATTGTTTACTTTGTTATATTTGAAGTAATATCTGTAGGAAGCTGAAAACTGTCATTTACTGTACACGTATAATTAGTAAAACCCAGAAAACCATTATTTACTAAAGATGCATGTCTGCCTGGACATTTTCGGCCCTTAAAAAATTGACCTCATTACTGCAGCAGTAGAGATATGATTTAACACACAGTGATCAACAGGATTTGTATGTCAAATAAAATAAACCCCTCGAATTCGTAGTTGTAATGATAGATAAGCTATATATATATATATGCTTATAAATGTTTCTACATTTGTAATCAATGTACAATCAACGTCACTAACAGATACTTCTTCAGGTCTGTGAATAAATAAGAAAAGTTTTTTTTTCAATGGCATTCTCTTTGGGATATTTCCCCCTTTGCACATTTAACTGTCGTGTTGTGCTGTGCGCTTTTTAATCAAACTAGAGAGATTAGAAATGGTTGGCAGATTGTGGGTTCAGCCTGTGCTGCCTGGTGGCTTGTCAGCAAACAAGTAGAGAGCCAGTTCAAACTGCACGCGCACACACACACACACAAATCTTCTTATATGTATACAAGGGGGACAACAACAACAACAAAAATATGTATATGTATATATAAGTATTATCTCTGCTGAAAAGAATGATCAGCATTCCAGTGATTAATACTTTACAATGGCTTCTGATCACTTCCATCCTGTAATACAAAATATAGCTGGAGACAATTGTAGAAGGATCTTCGCGTACACTGAACAGCCCCAACATGAACAATTCCACAAGGTGAATTGAATGACATTGATTTTCATTTATATAACAATAAACTGGTTCATGGGCACCCAAGGCTCATCTATGCCTACAGGGACCAAAGGCCAGCCTGTCCAGTTATGATATGAGTCATCAGACCATGATACAAAGGTTTAAGAACATCTAGTGCATCACCAGCCTGCCTCAAGCTAGTTCAAGCTTGTTGTCCAGGCCTCCTAATTCCCCAGTTCGCAAACCGTCCATGCATCTGTGGGATACGCCACACAAACAAGTCTGATTCGGGGAGGTCCTATCCCACAACCCACAGCACCCAAAGGATCCACTGCTAATGTCCTGGTGCCAGACACCGCAGCACACGCCCTGAGATCTTGTGGAGTCATGCCCTGAGGGACCAGCGCTGCGCTGGTGGTCATCTTTCAAGGGTTGAAGAATCTATTTAAGACCGATTTATTTAGCCTCATTGGCAGAGGCAGTTAGGATATGGCCAAAAATACCCTGATACAATTCAGAATTTATGAAGCCACCATCTTTGCAAAAATCTTCTAGCCACAAAATATCCACAGCAGGATTTAATAGCATTAGCCGCTTTTCTTTGTAAGCTATCCACATTTTTAAAAAACTCAACAGATGGTGCTTATGAGCAGAAAAAAGATTTTTTTCTTTTTTGACGACAACCCGCGAGTTTGCCTGTTTCATCACACACACTTTACAGTATTCCGGTGCTGCATTTTGAGGGTTATCCACAGGAAGTGCTTCTTTTACACCACCTGTGCAAACAACTTCTTATGTTATTGAGGTGGTGTCTCATAGTTAATAATGAAATGACATCGACTTGGCTCTATGAAATAAACAGTTCAGAAAGTGTAATCTTTGGATTCTTCTTCGCTCTCACCATCCTCCTCAGCGTGGGCGGATGCAGTACGCTATTATGGGAACGGCTTTTGTTAGATAACAGTTAGTGCTTCTCCACTTGTCTGAGAGGAAAATGTTCATTATTGTGTGTAATGTTTATATACTAGCTCGCTATTCCAATTCTCCTGAAGGATGTAGAAAACAAGAATATACATTACAAGACAAAAACTGCTCTTTGGAGGTGACGGATGAATTTGGTTACCAGAAATCAATAGCGGCTTTCCTTTTAATTTCTTGTTATGACAGTAGTGTTCACGTTGATAAATGTCAAGTTTCAAAAATGCAAACTCATCCAGTCCTGCTACACTCCCTTCACTGGCTTCCTGTTGCTGCCTGCATCGTATTTACTAATCGTGTTTGACTGGTCCCTCCATCTCTAAGGTACAAATAAGGCACACACCAAGTCTCTCCTCTGCTTTGGCACCCAAGTGGTCGAACATCACAGCAAATGCCAAGATGTCTGAACCACTGATTCACTGGCTGTATTCAAGTGTCGATCACAAGTTCTACTTCTTCGTGAATTGCTTAACTTAATAGATGGTTATTTAAGGGGAAAAAAAGAATAAAAATCTTCACAGTACATCACCTCCAAAACTGATGGTCTGTCTTAGTGATCCAATATGAGGATGCATTTATAAATCCAGAGTTGTCCAAGATAAGGGTGTCAGCTAGAAAAGACTAAAACTAAGAAAACTAAAAAAAAAAAAAAAGTTAATCAGGTTGTGATGCTCTTTTGTCATGTACTGTGGAAAGATAGATTACTTTCATCCTATTTAAATGATTATACATCATA
This sequence comes from Clarias magur, assembly GCA_013621035.1. Classification (NCBI taxonomy): domain Eukaryota; kingdom Metazoa; phylum Chordata; class Actinopteri; order Siluriformes; family Clariidae; genus Clarias; species Clarias magur. Next base: position 1,677,057 of record QNUK01000014.1, on the reverse strand, counting down.
TTTGTTCCATCACAACTCTAAAAGTGTAGATAAATTATGAAGTGATTTCTATGCATCATTTCCTGATTCCAACTGTTTGTGTTAATGAACATTAACTTCCACCATGCCACAAGCTTCCTGTCTGACTGCAGCCTCAACCAGATTTCTGGCAAACTTTCTTTAAAAACAAGCAAAAACAGAAAAAGAGCCTCCCATTATGATACTTTATCTGTTAAACCCACAGTGAGTATTCAGGGTGTTCTCACATACAAAAAGGATTTTTAAAATCTTAGTTTTATTTAAACTAATCTGAACTGATGAATCAGAAAATGTGTGTGGTGTTGGAAAATCATCTACATCTCGAAAAAAATGTAAAAAAAAGCAACAAGATTCACATTTTTCAATATTCCCATTTTATTAGACCTCTTTTAACCACTGTAACACTGGATCTTTGGCGTCCAACAGCACTTTGTTCAGCAAACACCTAACCCCTACTGTAGCTAAAGACTTAATTTCACACTTCTGTACTTGATAAAAGACGCTTCTCACACAAGTGGATAAGGGGAATTTTCACATCCTGCTTTTCCCATACCTTTGACTTCTTCAGCACTGACCCAGCAGTGAGATCACCAAAACTGGCACAGAGTCGCTAATGTCTGTCTGTCTGTAATGTTACACCAGGTTTTATATCGCTGGTATATTCCTTAGTTTCATATGCTTCAGTTGACCAAAGTGTCATAAGACAACCTAAAATGCTAATAAAATATGAGCAAGGAAGGAAGAGAGAGGGAAAGAGCAGGGTGTGTGTGTGTGTGTGAGTGAGAGAGAGAGATGTATTTCTCAGACATCTACTAATGTGGGCAAAATGCATTGGGAAAAACAAACAAACAAACAAACAAAAAAAACTACAAACATTTGATATCTATGAGTAGATTTATCAGACCAACAAAAATACAGTATACAGACTGACATCAAATAAAAGCAGATGTCTTCATCTCCCTTATTACAGTCATGCCCCTTTTTGCACAAATTGCCCTACTGAAATCAGTAACAGTGTTTTGGGGAAACAAAAAATACATTATAATTCAGTGTCTTCAATGACTAAACAGGGCTAACCATATAAAGTGTAAAATAATAATAATAATAAAAATCAAACAGCACCAGAGATGAGATTTCAGTTAATATTTTAAACAATAACAATCAAAACCACTCCAAGCATCAAATGGATAAACACATGTCTATTACTTTGTCAAGAATTCACTCTTCGTACTCAGTTTTTGTTCCTTATGAAAAAGCAGTTCAACACCGAGTCTCGAATATCAAGACTTAGCAGAGAATTGAGAAGGTGGGGTGCCTCAGCAGTTGTTATGACGTCATAAACTAGGGATAAATATTAGTCAGCTAAAAGCGGGGCTATCATGGGGCACAAAGACGACCCAAACTGTTAAAAGCCATTTAGACACCAAATAAAAATGAGCTAGGATGTTCTGGTGCTTCATGTTTTCGCCTTAAGCATTGAGCACCTGGGAAAGCCTACCTCGGCGCTTCTTTCGTTTACACCCATAAGGGGTCGAGCTCGACCTCACCGCACAGGACAGAGCTGACTCGGAAGTACTCATAGCTTTAGAAGCGCAGGAACAGACAGAGCAAACTGATCTACCTAAAAACAAGCACATATTAACTTTCAAGTCATTTTCTTGATTGGAAATGCTACACTTACCTGTGACACAACCTCATGCACAGTAGTACACGCACGCACAAGCACATGCCCTCTGTTCAGTGATTAAGCAAAATATGTGTTTCAATGCAGGTCAAGTTCAATTTGCTGGTTCAAGGCCTTTTTTATTTTTTTTTTAACAACAACTGGCCAGCTCCTTAGAGATATTCCACTATATGTATAATTCAAGTATAATTCATTACCCAGGCTTGTTTTAGGGCATATGTCCCGACAGTCATTCCCCACATAGAAAGTCTGGAGAGAAATCAGGGTGTTTAGTGCAAACAGACACTAGCTGCCACTGGAGGTGGCACAGGCATGCTGTGACTGGTGGCATCAAAACAAACCATTAGCGTCCTAGGCTGAACACAGGTGAGTACAAGCAGCATGTTTCAGGGAAACAAAGCGCAATTTAAATGAACTCGGCTCAGATACTGATACAGACATTGATGTGGTGATATCTTTGTTTTTGTGGCCCTCCTTGATGGTCGAAAATAAATTTCTGTCTCAGCTTAACTGATGATTAACCTGGATTAACCAAAGTAACAAATAAAATGCATTTGCCAATACAGAAATGTAAAAGCCATAATTATAAAACAAAGAACATCTGGGCTGCTTTAAGCTCTCCTTCCTTCCTCCAACATATATGTGGTGCATTTGGGTGGATTATACTGCTGCGATTATAATCTCTTCTCGGCAAACGAAAAGAGAAAAAACATGAATCTGATTATTACAGGATTTATAGGCAGCAGTGTCTATTCAAATTTCCTCCAATTCCTCAGACTAAATTGAAAATCACTTGAAATTAACGCATCACCCATGAGCCCAGTGAAACCAGCATGTTTTCTGCAGCCATGTCTGGACCTCGACTGGTATCCATGATGGCTCCTGAAGGAGCAGTAAACCAAACCGCATTAACTCTGTACCCCAGTACAAGAATGACTCAAGTAGAAGCCCTTTCTGGCGATGGAATGCTCAAAAGTCTGAGACACATTTCAAAGGAAGCAAAACCCAACTGAAGTGCAAGGACCAAGTGCAACAACAATGGCTTTCCATAAAGACATTCCCCATGAAATATTTGTAGAGAGGCTGCTGTCTCCTCGGAAGAGAGACAAAGTGGAAATTTGGCACTCTTACTTCTGCACATAAGGCCAAAGCAGGAGGAGGCAAAACACAGGCACACAGGTTCACCTCAGGGGCTCATTCTCTCAGGTTCTGAAAGAGAACCCTTCACATCTTGCCAACTCCAAATCAACCTGCTCCACCAAAGTACGTGTAAGACAGCGGGAGGAAGCTCTATCTACTGTACAGGTCATCCGGGTAATTTCTGCTGTTACTCCCATTGTTGTTGCTGTTGTTGTTACTGATGTTAGCCAAGTACCCACTCCCGGAGGATGGATCGGGTTCTTCGTCGTTCTGACCGTCCTCGACCATGTCCTCCATGGCGGGGGACTCGAACACTACTGCACCAGGACCGGAAGAGGGGGGCGAGGACCTAGAGGGGATTTCAGATAGATGAGTGCCACCGCGAGACCCGGACTGAGCAGGATTGTCTGAAGTACCAGAGGGGAGCATGTCTGGTCTTGCGTTGGGGCCGTTTTCTCCTGAAGGTCCTGGGTTACTCGTCTGCGCTGCTCCTGCTGGTGTCTGTGAGCCGCGGTGAATGCGATGGCTCACCACGATGTTGTTGCCGAAGCCTCCCATAGAGGCCATGGTGGTGCTGCGCTCTCTCTGGACCACCGCCGTCATCCCACCTTCAGCCATCAGACGCCGGATTCGAGAAAGAGCATCTTCACCTGGGCCAGGATCTGACTGGGACTCGCCTAAAATGTGAGAAATGATTTTGCAGGTGTTTTAGCATTTTTATTCAATACAAGAATATCAAAGGCTTCACAATTAATTGAAAAAATATATATATTTCACAATTTCGAATCGTAACACTTTATGATCTCCAGTGACATGGAGTCAACTGTCAAATATCAAATATGTCATATGCCGTCTCCGCAGGTGAATGATACTGTACGTTTTATTAGTGACAGTGAAGATGCAGCTTTGAAACAATGTTGGAAATAACTAATTGAACTTTTTCCAGCACCGCAGATCATGCGCAGATTCATACATTTCTCCTTCACACAGCGTGAAATCAATGAAAAAACAAACTGCATTCTTAGAGTTGTGGGCGTCATCCATGGCACACACTTAAAATAATTGCCTTTATATATACATTTTATATACTTTATTTTAAATAAATTATACTTTTATTTTACATAAATTATTTACTAAAATAAGTGTATTTAGATACACACTCAACTGTATATTTTAGATTCCCCGTTATAAACAGCAATTCTTCACTTCATTAACACGGCGAAGTGCGGCAAACTGACAGGTGGCATCGATGCTTTCACAAATTGCCGTCCACTCACTTTTTATCTTTAGAGGCAAGAGTACGGCAGAATGTAAATTATTTATTTACTTTTTTTTACCACGTCCTCCACAAGAAAAACACTCCTATCCTCTCTTCAGTTTTCAATGATGATTGAAAATGGTTTGCACTATTGAGAAAATGGTTTATGTTTGAAACCCAATATTGCCACAGTGACCTTTGGGGTGCTGTCTGGTTGAGTGGTAAACTCTTCTATGGTAGACTGTCTCCCCTGTCAATCAGTGGGACAAAAATGCATACATGAGCTCACCGAAGCAAACAATCTATAAGTTGGCAGATCAGTGCTTTTGCAGAGAGCAAGCTGGTTAGCCTTTATGCTCTCTAGTAATCTACTGAATAATAGGGCACAGTTCTATGCGGAAGGAAAACTGGCAATTCCAGACAAAAAGGAGAAAGAACATGAATGCATATAAACAGGGAGGTACCATGGTTGGAGTTCAGCGAGTCAGCGTGGGTAGTGGGATCGTGAGAAGCTGCTCCATGGGCCACTGTGTCTGGTGGCTCGCTGTGTGGGAGTGTTTCTGTACTGGCGGTCTGCACTTCATTAGTCTCAGCCACTGAGAAAGACATTACACAACATCAAACCCCTAGATTCTTTGATACAATATGTCCAAAATTGTTAGTAAAATAATTAAATAGCCCCCCCACCCTGTTTTAGAGGCCTTGTTAGACAATAAACAAGACTGCATGTGTTCCATTATTATAAAGATTCTGCTCACCAGAACATTAGTTTAGCAAACATTTATATAACAAACATGAACTCAAGAGAATCAACAAGAACTGGTGCTGTAGCAGGGTGTTTGCGTGTATCTTACAATGTCGTGCTGCGTGTATTGTGTGAAACGCACTCGTCGAAGGCAGCTCTCTCTCCGTCTGTGTCTCTGCGTTCTGGAGACGCACAACCGGTGTCTGCGTACCCTGAGAGGTGACGGAGGGGGCAGGCTGACGGGGTTGCAGACCAATAGCACTCATCAGTCCCATGTCTCTGTCCAATCGCCAGCCAGACCTGCTTGTCCTTTATCAGTGTACGAAAACAATCAAAATTAATAAGGGGGAAAAAAAACAAAAAACAAAATTTTATGCCACATCAGAAGTAAGAAGGCTAGAAGGCTTTCTGATCCTGACCGTTCCACTCCACGTGTCCGACTGCTACTGGCAGTGAATAGAGGATCCGAGTTCTGATCAGTGCTGCTATCTCCCTCGTTACGATAATCACTGAAAATACAACAGCATGTTGATTGTATTGCAAATGAATGCTACTTTTTTCCTCCCAATGGTTTATTTCCATAATCATGATGGCAAGTCTTTCATTGCCTTGAAGTAACTATATGACACAGAAAACTTTAAAAGCATCTAGACACTTACACAGGTCTGCAGATGACCAGGTCTCCTTTGCTGGTCCCGTAGGCCAGACCCATACCAGGTTCAGGCAGCCAGCGAGCCGAGTTAATGCTCACATGCCTGCGCTGATCTGGAGCCATGGGGTACACAACGTTATACACCATCTACAAGAGACCAGAGGGTTAAAACACACGGTGTGCAAATTAATAATTACAATAGAAACCGATAGTACAGTGCTAACATAAACACTATCACTCACCCTGATCGAGGTTTCTCCTCCATGAGGCTGCTGCAGACGGAACACTTGTGCCACCATGTGGTCAGTGGTAGGATGGAGCAGGATCCGACGTGAGGCCAGGCCTACCATCACATAGCAACCCATTGGAGATAGACTCACAGAGATTGCATTAGGACCTGTGTACATCATTAAACAAAACAAAGCACACATTTCATGACTCATTTACTTTCCAAAACAATATTTGTAAACAAACTCTCAGTAGTGAACTGGCTACAGCTTTCGGGTGCATTCTAGATGCTTACCAAATCTCTTTGTGTAGAGCATCTCGCCCAAGTTGTGGGGGGCAAGAGAGTAGACAGCAAGGATACCCTCGTCTGGAAAGCCCCGCTGGCTGCTGGGTATAAAAACAGCCAGTAGCTGCCCGTCGGCCGATATGTCGCAGCTAGCGTCATTATAGATCTTACAGTGTGGAACCAGCACGTTCACAGACGCTATGGAAGTCAGGAGACAACAGAAATACCTCAAGGAACAATAAATCATGCTAGGAAAAACAATATAGCTCATATCCTCTAAAGAAAATTACCATTGCTGATTTCAGGCAGGTCAAACTTGGTGAAATCCCACCACTGCAGTCTGTAAGTGGTGTTGGCGATGTTGCTGGCTACCGCAGACTGGCCGTCACCAATTGAAGCCCCTGGAAATAAACAAAGGTGAACATGAACATTCTTTCTTCAGCCACATTTGCTGTATTTTGTAATAAAATCAAGTCAAGTCAGTCAAGTAGGCTTTTATTGTCATTTCAACCATATACACTTCAGTACACAGTGAACGAAACAACGTTCCTCCAGGACCAAGGTGCTAAATACATTCAACAACATAAATTAACACCAGAAATTTACCAGAACTAGCTGGCTAACTAAGAGACCTAATTAGCTGACTAACTCAGAAATGACAGATTTAATAATAAAATTAAATAATAATAATTTTAATATCTTATACAAAGTATACATACCTGCTAATACTCGATTAATTGATGAGTGGGTTGCCAGGCCTGACTGACCTCTCTCATGGAAAATACCAGCATAAGGAAGATATTCAGGCAACAGGAACCTTCTTTAATTTAAAGACAAAAAAAAAAAAAAAAAAAAACATGTTACAGAAAACTAAAGCAGAGCGACCAGTGAAGATTAAACATGGGGCATATAAATACCTTGGCACAAAGCGACCGAGAGAGGGAGCTGACATTCGTGCATTGCGAGGCATTCTGTGTCTTGTCCGGTCTCCAGGCTCTCTGTAAATAGTAAGATAATATATGTGTACATGTTTATAAATGTTATATAGAACATATGACATGTGCTCATTCACTGAAGTTCAAATTTAATCACCAAGCAAATAAGAAGCCATATAAAGTTAATAAATAAAAAACAGTCTACAAAAAAAAAAAAAAAAAAAAAAACTTTTGAATTTTTAAGCTACTGTTGCACAAACCAAGAAAATCTAATAAACAACCTGTGTCTTTTGAGCATGTTAAGATGTCTAAAAAACCCTGGTTGCTGAGGTCACTGAATGTGGACTGGGCTTGGTGATCATAATGGCGAAGGTGCTTGGGTCAGCCATCGTTTGTGTAGGATGCGTAGTGTGTGTGTATAGTGCTGATGTCATAAATGTGCGTTTTGCAAATGACCCAAAATGTCTGACCTTGTGTTGTGTTGAGCCCATGACATGCACAGTAAAAATTGTTCAGCTCAATGAGGTCTAGAAGTGTGACGTACAAAGTTTGACATGTATACGTCAAGCGTGTATGAGCTTTGCAGCAAAACCTCCTGTGAAGGCCATGAACCACATATCGCATAGGCGATCAAAGTATTCAATAAAAGTATTTGCACAGATGATCAGTCTGATTTTCAGCTGAGAAATCCACTGTTTTTGTTGCACTATGGTCTTGGCAATGATGGATGCTAAAGTGCACTGGGTGCACACAATCTAATCTACCCAAGATGACTGCAGGTGCTAATTACACCTACTCGATATCCTCATAGTCAGCATCACTGCCCTCTGCTGGTGTGGAGGAGGGATTGCCCGCCTGGTTGTCAGAGGATGTGGATAGGGTGCGCAGGCGGTTCTGTAAGGAACGCTGACGAATACTTTCTCTCCTAGACAGATACTGAATCATCCTCTGGGCATAATATGCTGCTGGAGATAACCTGCACAACACAAAGACATTATGTAAAATAGAAACGTTCCTGTATTATAGATACTGGAGTAAATAGACCTTTACCTGGCAGGATCAGGGTAAATAGGATGATCACGGGAACTGGACATGTCGTACCGGGAGAAAGGAAATAGCGATGACTCCAAAAGCCTCCTGAAAATAGACAGCATATAACGAACCTTTAAAAAAAAAAAGAAATTACTTGCAAATCCAAAAACATTTTTGACTTCCAAAAATTTAACTTATCATTATGACATTTTTATATTATTATATTATATTACAATATACAAGTTTTCTAAAATATATAATCCATACCCTTACTAGAATTTCTGAAATTTTACTGATAATTTGATTTCTCCAGTCATATCTATTTTTGTTTGGATTAGTAATTTAAGCATTTAGTATGCTTAAATTAGGAAACAAGACATTTCCATTCTGAGATTGTGTGGAATCTATCCATTTCTGTGTCTATATCCATCCATCCATCTATCTAGCTAGCTATACTTTTTTGTCATGCACTGAAAAACATCAGAATGAAAGCAGTTCATACAAGCGTATGACATGGAGAAGCAAATTTAGGCTAGGATGTTCTGATGTTTTTTTTATGTTATAATCTGCAAATCTTATTCAAAGTCTTACAGGATAAGACTCGAGTTACTTGGAAATGACATTTGGAGAATAAAACTCAACATGCATGCACAGAACCTTCTGAGTGAGTCCTCATCGGTATTGTCCACAGGCACATCTGGGTTTAAGGCTTCTTGTGCTGCTTCAGTGGCTGGGTTGGCTGTGCCCTGCTGATACACTCTTTCCCACTGGCCCGTGTCCTGATTATACACCAGACCCATAGGCTGTTGGCCCTGCATAGGCTGCTGCCCCACTTCTGTGGTATGAGACTCTTCTCTTGTGCTCTGCGCAGGTACCTCGAAGGCAGGCATGGGCATCTGCCACTGAGGCCCCTCCTGAGCTGAGGCAGAAGAAGCTTGGCTTGAACGCTCCCAACGCTGAGTGTCATGATTGAAGGTGAGGAGGTTGTGGCATGAGCGGCAGCGGTTAGGGTGGTTGTGGTGTAGGTTGGAACTGCTGGCGCCATCGCCGGCATAGGAGGAGGAAGTCCGATGTGATGGGCCTGCTCTCTCCGAGTCCACATTGCTGGATAGCAGGTCCTGCATGGGGCCCTGTGTGCCTGCTTCCCGGCTAGAACCTGCTCTCTCCAGATCCTGCATACGCTCATATTCCATGAAGTAGCGGCTCAGGTTGCACTGTAGGACATTGCGAATGGAGGCTGGATTGTTCCGTTGGGAATTGTCATAAAACGGGTGATGCCCACTACTGGTTTCGTCGGTGGCTCTGCCCTGCCTGGGGTCAGTGCCAGGCAGTCCTAGACCACGGCCCTCGGTGGCCGATGTATAGATGGGAGAAGAGGAAGAGCTGTCGGGGTACCTATGCAGAGAGTGCAGACCAACGGAAGAGGAGCTGGTCCTAGGAGGGGGTACGAGCCCCCTTCCCACAATACCTACTGCTGCCTCGCCTAGCGTAGCTCCAGAAGTGGTCCCTAGCAAGCTACTGGACCAATCACTGCTCGTCAACCGAGTGGAAGGTTCTGGAGTGCCACCTAAAGACATGCTAGTTCTGAGAGAGGACAGGCCCCGGTGCAGCGAGCTCCCTGCACTGCCACCATGCACACTGCTAAAAGCGGAGGGCCTGTCTGTGGAAGGACGTGATTGGGTGGGAGGCTGTGGGTGCGGATGAGTGTGAGAGTGGACAGATTCTGTAGGCTGAGCAACAGAAGGCGCCTGAACGTTGCGAGACGTGGCAGCACAGCGACTGCACAGACAACCAAGCCCCAGGTGCTGAGTGCAGCTCTGTTGTGGTGGTCGATCTGCTAGCTCACTCCGCCCGGGATACTGAAACAGAGGCATGCTGGGAGGAGGTTCACGGGGTTCTGTTCCTCCAGAGGAGCGAGACGACAGGATGTGCAGGAAGTTGTGCAAAATTGGAGTGCGGCGAACAGGAGGGGAGCGGAGGACAGAACGCTGGCGGAACAAGGCCATTTCCATGCTGTCCATGGGAACATCAGCATCTTCATCGTTCTACAAAGAAGCAAGGTTTGAAGCATATTTAGAGCACAAACATTGTGATAATATACAGTTAATCCTATTTTACTACTCCAAAAATGTGAAATATTCATTTCGATGTGTTGTTTGCACTGATTAAGTGAATATAACATGCAAATGTCTGCACTATCCATCAAAGACATCACAAATTGTACAGCTGAATAGGCTGAAATATGTGCTTTCACTATTATAGACCTTTCCTGTAGAATATACCATGAAATGTTATATTCTGTATTGTTTGTAGCTAGAAAATCATCTTTTTCTAAAAACAGCACAAGTAAGAAAAAAAAAATCAGACTAAAAATATGCTTGGATCTCAGGTCATTACTCCAAATAGAATATGAACAGATAAACATTCCTGTTAGGATCAAGTCAAAATGTAGAAAACAGCACCTGTTGGTTAGTTGGGTTCACGATAGCTGTCAGAAGATTGTGTCCAAGTGGGTCAAACCTTACAAGTCTGAAATGAGATATGAATGTGTACAAATAATCAACAAGAGACAATTTAAAGAGATTAAGTGTTACCTAAAATAACCCAGAAATATATAGCCTACCTGACACGCTCAGTCTCACTGCCAGTCTTGACTACAGCGAAAGGCTCAGGCCGACTCCAGTCCCAGAAGTGCAGCTCGTTGTTGGTGGCAATAAGTAGAAGCTGGGCTGTAGGGTGAAAGGCCAGGGACGCAATGGCTATGTTTCCTTCTGTGAACCAGCTCTCACTACCACCCTGAGTAACAAAATATAGGCAGGGATAAACATCAATCCACTTTTGTGGACAAAATTAGAATTTTTCTCATCTTTTCTCAAACAAAAAAGGAATCCTTAGAAAAGCAACAAATTGGCCAACAATCTATGATAGGTTTTCAGTAGGGTAGAGCAGTAGAGTTTAGTGACTGAATTCCACTACAAATGATTATATCATTATTATAGCCATCAAATCATTGTGCCCTATGGACCATGGCACTGCATGCTGAATCACCTCTCCCATCAGGAGATAAATGTTCCACCATAGGATAAAAATGATCAGCCAGTGCAACTCTTCTTAATTTTTAGCGAACTTCTCTCTAAAACACAGGTTCACATTCGTAGCTCTGGAGTACCCCATCCATTTATTGCAACATTTTCCTACACAAACACTTCCAATTAATATAACTAATCAGCTAAATATTAGTCCTTACAGAGTTTTGAGCTGAGTAAAAAATAAATTGTTTAAGACAGAAGGTTCTGCAGGACAAGAATTTAGAAACTGTGCTCTAAGGAAACAAGTGGACCCAAACAAACCTGACTTTGCATTAATTGGGCAACTTTCGAAATAAATAAATAAATAAATAAATAAATAAATTCTGCATCCCATATTAGTATAAAAATATTTTACATGAAGCCAAAGACTGCAATATATATTAGCTTGGAGCATGACGAGTACTGTGGTACATACATGCAAGTCCCAGATGCGCACTTCTCCATCAAGGCATCCTGAGGCCACCAAGCCTGGAATTGTTGGATGGAAAGTCAAACACCATGGGGTCCGTCGGTGACCCACTAAAGAGTGCAGGCACTTTCCTGTTTTCACGTCCGTGATGTAAATGTTATGGTTGACATGAGTGGAAGCCATGAGATTCCTAATATGACAAAACCGCATTATGAGAGGTATTTCATATTGTAAGTACATCACTGTCAAATAAGATCAAAACCAGTATGCATGTACTGATAACTATTTACTTCCTACCTGTCTGGGCTGAAGGCCAGCAGGAAGGTTGAGCGAGGATTATCAGGAAGTTCCACCTTCTGTTAGAAATACAATACAAATCAATTTAAACCAGTATACAGTATTGCTTTAGCTCTGTATAAAACCTTTTTAAATTATTTTTTTTAATTCAGTGTATTTTCCTTGACATTGTATACTATGGCAGTCTGAGCAGAACAGACAGAATGATGCTAATGAAGAAATAAATACCTGACTCTGCAGTTTCATCCAGCGTGTCCTGTCCTCCACAAGCTGCTGCAGGAGCCGCTGGGATCCCAAAATGCGAGCTCCGCGCTCTCTCCCTGACAGGACAAACACTGCATTCCTGTTCTGCACAGCCATCTTTCTGTCTCGTGCTCTCTCTCTTTCTCTCTCTCTACAGCCGACCGAGACCGGCTTGGCCCTTCCTTGCGCACGGCTCAGTTTTTATTCAGCAGCATGTAGGCCATGCATACTACAAGAGAGGAGAGGTTTTTAACCATATAACAAACTTGCAAAATGTTAACAGAACAAATTATTATTATTATTATTATTATTATTATTAGTGTAACTAACAAGGCAGAGAAATAAACATCCCAACCATTATTTCATGCTTTGTCAAATGGAATTTGGTTTATGATTTATGATTCACATAGAGCATTCAAGGCACTAGTGAATATAATCTTTTATCTAACTCCTTTTCAGTAATAGTTTTCTTGTAATTAAAAAAAAAAAAAAGTCATGCTGCTGTTTTATTTTTATGTATTTGCCAGTCATCCAACGAAAACAGGTTTCTCCTGCTCACTGAATGTGCTACATTTTTTTAAACGCTGTACAGAAATAGTAAGGGTATTATAAAAATGTATAATTAGTGCATATCTATGTTTTATAATAAAGGTTTGTCAAATTCCCATGAATGGTTTAATTCCCAGGTCTGTGTGAGTGGAGTTTGCATGTTCTCTCCATGCTTGTCCAAAGACATGCTGATTAGGCTAATCGGTGTCCCCAAATTGCCTGTAGTGTGTGTGTGTGTGTGTGTGTGTGTGTACTGCGATGGATTGATACCCAGTCCAGGGTGTATCCCATTGCCCTAAATCTCCTGGGATAGGCTCCAGGCCCCTGCGATCCTGTATCAGGATAAGTGGTATAGAAGATGAATGAATGGATAGAAGAAAAGTATGATGACAAGTCGAAGGATAGTGATCCCTGTTTCACCCATGCACCTCAGTCAGACGACACAATGATGCTCCTCAAGAATATGCAGACACATACTACACTGCATGACCAAAAGCTTATGGACACCTGTCTCCCATCTCCTTACATGGGCCCTGTTGCCACGTAACTGTATAGGACAGATTTTGTATGCTGCTCCTTTATAACAACGTTACTGTACAGAAACAAGCTCCACAAAGACATGCTTCCCAAGCTGTGAATGGAAAAACTCCTGCATAGATTCCCAACCTCTGACTACATGCCAGATCAGCATCTGAACTCACTAATGCTCATGTAGCTGAATGAACAGAAGTTCAAATCTAGAGGAAAGTCCTCCCACAAGAGTGGAGGTTATTCTAATAGCAAAGAGGGGGCCTAAATCTGGAATATAATGTTTATTAATAACATGTGTAATGCTCAGATATCCACATATTTCTGTAATGCTTATTTCCACTTACACTTTCCAACTAAACATTAATCACCAAGATGAAGAACTGATCTGAGACTCGGATTCATCTCAATTCAAGGGAGGATACCAATGAATGGATAACGTGGCAGCATAAAATCTGGCACATTTTAAAAACAGTCAATCAATATCTCTTGTTCCTGCTCATATGTAACGACTGTTCACACACAGCTATGTTAATATAATATTGCTCTAATGTGATGGTTAAAGCACTAGCCACACAGCCTGGCTTTAAACTGCGTCAAAGCCTGTTCTCGCTTCAAAGTGCTGACTGCTAAGAGGTTTCTCCTTTTCGTCGCGGCGACACGTAAAAATATATAAAACGCAAAAAAACGTTTTCCTCATAACTCCTGACGTCTGAGCCTGGCTAACAATAACTCGATAGCGAGAGCAACTAGAGTGCCCGCCCTAATATGGAAACTGCTCGGCGAGCTAGCTAGCAAGAGGAGCAACGCTAGCAACAGTCAAGCTACCAAACACAGACGCTGTTTTTTATTTAAATACAAACGATAACACGTTAACGTATCGATTATAACGGTACTAAATAAATACTGTTTTGTATTAACAACGTAGAGAATACAAAATATAAGCAATAAGCCCCTGGTAAATACCTGTTTTCGTGTCTTTCCAGTGAAAAGTGTCATCGAAAGCGTAGCTACAAACTCGCTAGTTAGCACGCTAGCTAACACAGACAAGCTTGTTTGCTATCAGAAACCAACCAGAACTGGCAAGTGCGTTTTTTCAAGCATATAAGGACGATGTCATATAACATCCAACACAGACACCGGGTTACATTCATCTCCTTCACATAATGAAAGAATCAAACCATTTTGATAACTTCAAATGTTTTACAGGATTCGAAGGTAAAAAAACATAATAAAACGTTAGTTGACTAGCTTATGGGCTTCTGGACATCTTGACGTAGCCAGACATTTTAGACGAGCTCCGATGTTGCATCAGTTGTACAAGGCAGACTAGTAGAAAACAGAGCATGGATTCAAACACTGGGGGGCGCCATTTCCATGAGACGGGGTTGGCGTAGGGGAGTGGGGGTGTGTGCTCTTTATATTTATACAGGTGCCTCTGAATAAATTAGAATTTCATCGAAAAGTTGATTTATGTGTATTTATACAGTATATACACATACATACATACATACATCTACATATACATGCACATTTGCTCACATCCCAGGACATTTCCATTTAAATTCTAAAGTAAAAAAAAAAAAAAAAAATATATATATATATATATATATATATATGTTTTCTATAGCTAAACTTATTCTTATTTTATTCCATTATTTATTTCTTGTTAATTGTTCTCTTTTATTCTTAAGGCCATGGGTGGTCGTATAAGCATTTCACTGCATATCGTCCTGTGTATGACTATGTATATGACAAATAAAATTTGATTTGAATTTGACACACAGGTGTATCTCAGTGAATTAGAATATCATCATGAATTTCTGAAATAAACCTACTTTTCGGTGATATTCTGATTTATTGAGATGCACCTGGGGCACGGTGGTGTAGTGGTTAGCACTGTCGCCTTGCACCTCTACAGTGAGTGTATATGTGTGCCCTGTGATGGATTGGCACCCTGTCCAGAGTGCAACTTGCCTCGTGCCCTAAGCCTCCTGAGATAGGCTCCAGCCCCACCGTAACCCTGAATACAGGATAAAGCGGTATAGATGACGAGTGAGTGCGTGAGTAAGATGCACCTGTTTATACAGTGTGTGTGTGTGCATTTGGTTTTACACCTTCATTCATGAGAAATTTCATCAAAGTCTCGGTTTGATTCGCATGTCCCTCGCATATATCTTGTTATTCCCATCCATTGCCCAAACCACAGGAACTGGATTCAGTGCTGGTCCCAAGCCTGGATAATGGTTCACTGTGGCGACACCTCGACGGGAGCAGCTGAAAGACCACCAAGAACAATATTCAGGGTTACCGCTGTACAATTTTTGCCTCAGGTCTGTGAGCGTGGAGTTTTCATGTTCTTCCTGTGCTTTGTTGGTTTTCTACCACAAGAAGGCAGTTTAAGTTAATTGCCATTCCCAAATTGCCCGTTGTGTGTGTGTCTGTGTGTGCGCGCCCTTTGATGGATTGGCATCCTGTACAGGGTGTACCCCGGACTTGCCCTAAGTCTCCAAGCTCCCTGAGACCCTGTACACAGGATAAGCAGAATAGAAAATGAATGAATGAATATTACATTAAGTATTGCAGTGTATCTATCAGTTATCATAGACTAATTTGCCTGATTAAGTTTTGTTCTGTGTTCTGACTTTTACTTTAATATTGTAGTGTAAAAGAAATGTATTGTGCCACCTCAGTTTTCCCCAGTTCCTTGTTTTGGTAGAGACCATGACAGACAGACAAGCCGAGGGAGTCCTTCTAACTATCTCATACAAATCACCATGTCTTAGTAGTCTAACATTTGATTCATACACATTCACATTTCATACAAACTTAAATAATTATTTTGATTGTGTAAAGCTGCTTTGCGACGATGAAAACTGTTAAAAGTGCTATACAAATAAAATTGAATTGAATTGAATATTTGGATTACCCTTTTGTCTGTAATGTTAACGATATGCCCCCAATACCCCTTCATATCCGCTTAGATCATTATGCAAATAATAAATTGTATGAGTTATGAATTGTAAATTGTTTTTCATGCAGCGATAAAACTAGTGGACATGATAAGTCTAGTTGAACCACCGTATATTTGCTAGAGCTAGAGCTTCGTGCACATGGGTGGAAATGGCGACAGGCTCAGTGAGTTTTTTAAAAAATCCAATCCTATTCAACTCCAGATAAGTGCTTCTCTGCGTATTTGGGAACAGTTTATATGCTGTGAGCAGCTGTGTTGATTTGATGTTTCTCTGTTAAACAAGGAGAGAACTATTTAGACAGAGTTTAAGAGTTGAAATTTCAAAAAGGTAATTTCTTTGGACATAGGGAATTAAAAGATGTAACTTTAAGTTTAACATTTTGGGCTGAACTAAGCCATTTTACAATACATTATGTTACGCTTTTCATATCTACTGTAGTTAATTACATTTCATTATCATTCCTTATAATTGCTTATTATTGTCTGTCATTCCTAGGTATGCTAATGTAAAGATAATAATGTAAATAATGACTTGTTATTCAACACCCATTCATCTATTCATTCTTAGTATCTTCTTTATCCGGCTCACAGTTTATCTGGGGCTATCCTGGGAACATGGGACACATGGTAAGAACACTTCTAGGACATTTAAACGAAATAAACGTTTATGTATAAATATATTTATTTTACTTCCTAATTTTTATAAAACCATGAACTCTAACACATTTGTACTCAGAAAGATATGTTACATGAGACGTTCTAGAACAATCTTCAAACTTCATTATGTACATATATTTGTTTAAAAGCACAAACCTCACCATGTCATTTCAACACTGAAAGGGAAATAAATTATACATTGTAAGTTACTTCACTTACCAATAAAATACAAATAAAGACATACAATATAAGTTACACAATTTCAAATAATATTGATGTTATTGCACAAGACCTTGAAAAAATGCCCCATCTTTGCAAATGGCCCTAAAGTCCCGTTTGTCATCTCCTAGTTTTATTTTACATCACCATTTGTAATATTCGCCGCTGTCACTGATAAACAATATTTTAATAAATCACAATAGGCAACATTGGATGTGCTTGTCTTAAAGTGCATCTAAATATCTGCATCGTTACCACTATTTTGGAAGTATGAAAGAGCAATGCTGCTAAAATGGTGTTTTCCAAATTCACATTTTGTATGTTTGAGAAGAACAGAGCTAAAACCTGTTTCCAAACAGTTAACTGTTTAAAACAGTTTCTGCGTAAAATGTGTAAGTGCTTCATTTTGATCAGTACATACTGTTTTAATGTACATGCTGATTCTTTTGAACATGCTGAGACTTTCACAGTTTATTAGGATGTTCTTTCCACTAAAAGTCTTTTTAAAAGGTGTGTCTTTAGTTGTGTTTAGCCCGACCCCCTTTCAGGTAGCTTTTCCAGCGCTTTGCATACTCTCTAAAAATGGGACTACTGTCTATAGAGGACAGGAGCTGCAGTTGGTTTATGTGAGTGGTGTGGTAGTCCCAACGTGCCAGATTTGGTGCCACACCCAACGTGAAATGCCGCAGGTCATAGACAGTTCCAGAACCTGTATCAAACAGTGGTAGCATGGCTTTCAGGGATTCTAATCCTCGGCTAAACAGTATGCCTGCCTCTCGGCCGAGTTTATCCCCTGCTATTTCAGCCACATCGTAAAGTCCGATCAGCGAGTACATAAAGCCATTGAGCACGAAGGAGCTGGGTATTGTGGGGTACTCTTCATACCAGTCGTACTTGTTCATGAACAGAGCTTTCACACCATGTTGCTCTGACATTCGCTTGAAAGGTGCAATGGCACGCATGGCAGCGCTGAGGTACACAAGGTCGTGCGTGACGAGGTATGCCCTCACCAATGTGGATATGGCCTGTCCCTGAGCCATGGCAGAGTACCAGCCAGACTCCAGTATTCTAAAACCTTCCCCTAATTTGCGTGCCACTCTGATGGGCCATCCGCCTCGCTCATCCTGGTTGCGTAGAAGCCAGTTACTAGCAGCAAAGAAGGCAGCCATATGAGCTGTGGAGGAAATTGTGATGTTGCTGATGAAGCCTGAGCCACGCAGTACCAACTGAACTACGCGTCGAGGGGTGATCTTAGTTGCCTTCACCACTTTAGTATTGGACAAACCCACTCCCTTACGCAGGTCAGTCACCAAGTCTCGGCTCAGGGTACTCCAGGTCGCCTGTGGACCGATGCCATAGATCACCTCCCTGTCCTTGAAGGAAATGAGAAGGGAGCTTGTAATGTAGTGTATGGTATACGGAGGACCCTTCTCTGTAGTCTCCAGCACCACTGACACGCTACCATTGGACGTGAACTTCACGTCAAAGGACAGGACAAAATCCTTCGAGTTGTCCAGAAGTAGAGATACACCTTCTGAATTATCTATAAAAATAAATGAGAATCAACTTAAATGATATAAACGATAATTATGTTGTATATTAGTCTAGCGTTAGTCAAACGGTAATCCTCATTGTATGTTGAAGATACATTAATTGGGAATTTACCTGGTGCAATGAACTGGTAAATAGTGGCTGTGTGACCTGGGTCATGGACCTTGGCAATGGAGCAACCTTTAGGGATTGTCCAGGGATTGGGACTGCCTTCTCTCTCTTCCACGAACCCATAAGTCTTTATGCTAGGTGGCTTCTCTGTGAGATTCTTACTGTAGTGACTTAATCCATACTGTGCTATCTGGATTGGGTAAAAGTAGCCCTGTGGACCCCACTGTGTAGAAACGGGCACACCTAAAGTAAAACAAAGAAACAGAATTAGAATGAGTAGTGGGTTCATGATAAAGTGAGTGAAATACCATTAAACTTTAATTTTAGACTGTAATTCAGGAACTCATATGACATAGTTACTATTACTAGTAATTATGTTGTTTGTAAGCTTTCTTATTATACTTTTTTTTTTTGTAATATCAGAGACTATGATCTCTTAGTCTTACCTTCCACTCCACTGATGCACTTCACGCGTTCTCTCACCTCCACATTGTAGACTTCGAATGACATGAAGACACCATCGGGATGATAGGGTTCTCTCTGGGCATACACACGCGAGTAGCTGTGCGAGAACTCAAACCTCTCTATACCTTCATACTGAACCAGGCGCCCATACACGTTGAAGTATTTCTCCACCCAGCTGAAGGGAAGGTACACCTCACTGCCCTCTCGGCGCCCTTTGATCGTCACATCCTCATTAATGAGGCAGTCGATCTGCTGATACTGCACTTCCTTTGAGACCAGGGACATTTCAGGCAGCTGTCCGTGGTCCTCTTCGTCCTCTGTAGTGGGTGCGGGCTCAGGTTGGGGCCTGGTCGGAGGATGCACAGCAACATCGTTGGAGCACTTGTTCCAAAGCACAAGTGTGATGAGAGCAAAGAAAACGCAGAGGACTATCAGTGTTTTGTGGTTGACTCTTGCCACCAGGCAGCGCATCCTCACATCAGAGCCATGCACAGGTGTGGGAGGAGACTGGAAGAGACATCTTACAATACACTGAGCTGTCTCAAGGGTACCTTTAGAGTCTGGAGCGGGATTTGTAAAAAAAAAAATCCTTTAGTGATCATTTGACAATTCAGACTTGTTCAACTGGAGTAAAACATTTCATTTATTTATTAAGCCTGTCCTCACAGTTATAATCAGGCAGGTGTCAGTAAAACCTACAGCCATCACAGTATACATGTACATCAGGGGTGTCCAAATCCAGTCCTGGAGGGCCAGTGTCCAACACAGTTTGGTGATTCTTCTTCTCAAACACAGCTGATTTAACTAATCTGTTAATTACTAGGTTCAGTGGGTGTGTTTAGGTGTTGGTGAATTACAAACTGTGCTGGTCACTGGCCCTCCAGGACTGGATTTGGACACCCCTGATGTACATCATTCTAGGGATGCA
Organism: Clarias magur; assembly: GCA_013621035.1. Taxonomy (NCBI): domain Eukaryota; kingdom Metazoa; phylum Chordata; class Actinopteri; order Siluriformes; family Clariidae; genus Clarias; species Clarias magur. Next base: position 1,657,059 of record QNUK01000014.1, on the reverse strand, counting down.
TTACTGATTTCACTCTTTCTTTATTAGGCAGTTATTGTAAATAATGCTTAGTAGATTAGATCACGTGATTAGACGATAGCGAGCATTTGGTAGAATGCAGTACTAAAAGAATGAATAATAAAAAACACCTACCTGCGTATGTCGTTTAAGGAGGCAATAGACTCAAAAAACAAACCAGAAGGGAAAAAAACCCCGCTATGTTTATTTAAAATCGAAAGATATTTTTCAATAAGCCGGAAATAACATGGGCGCAAACAAAGCTCTTCGCTCCCTCACCTGCGCCACTGTACATGACGGAGTGACGTGGCGTTCAACCAATGAAAATGCAAGAGACGATCACACCAACCAATCAGAGAAGGCCAATGTGGGCGTGGCTTATAATTTTTTATAATCTTTATTTAAGAGAACGTGTCTAAAGTAGCGCTCTATAATCACCCACCTTCTATTTCCCTCTTTAGAGTTTCCAAATCTTTTTTTTTTCTAATGATAATTAGTTTTAAAATATTTAGATAAAATATGAATTATGTGCAGTTCCAAATTGCATCACCAGATGGCACAATCTGTTCAGCTGTACTGTAATGTAGTGCTTCTCAACCCTCATCCACCTGTCCTGCACGCACTGTATTAATTTTGTACTGGCTCTATCACACACACACACACACACACACACACACACACACACACACACACACACACACACACTTCAATTCAGAATTCAGGCTGTTAATTAGATGATTAGTTAAATCAGGTGCTGAGAAATCATTAAAATGTTCAGGGAAACTGGTAAAAACAAAGCTTATGTACAGGTTCCCCACCCTTGTCCTAGCTGACCCCCTTGTTCCGCATAGATCTATCTATGTATCTCTAGAGAAAGAGGAAGAGAGGGATAGAGAGAGACACATAGCGCCAAAATATGTATACACACATGAATAATATATGCCTCTTTTCTGACAGTCACATGATAGCATCATCGATAGTACAAGTACACTGACTTTGATCTTTAGACTAAACCTAATACTACACGTTGCTGCCATAATTCAATTTGAGTTTTACAAAAGGGCATATCTGTTGAAGTGTGTCTGCATTTCTGAGCCCCCTATACATACATGCAATTGTGCAAAATGTCACTGGAAAGTAAAGGCAGAGGCCAACTCCTGAGAAACAACACCACACCAGTTCCAACATCACTGCGTACCAGTGCACAATTACAGTATATATATATATATATATAGTGTAACATGTTTATCCTTTTTTTCTGGTATACATTGGGCAGAATGGAGACAATAGAAAACCAAACATATGAAATAAGACTGTTGTGTTCTCTTTTTTATATAATGAAATAAATGTCTAACATTAGTACAGTATCACTATAGAGTGATATTACAATTGGTAATGATTTTGAGGGGTAAAATGTTCTTTATTCTTTCACAGGTACAATATAGTTTTACAAGTTTAAACAGGTACATACTTATACATTGTTTAACTTTTTAAACAAGTAAGAATAATAATCAAACATATGCAATCAGGCAATAAGTAACATTATTACACTTCTAATTAACTTGAATATAAACTAAAGTATCTTGTTAGTGCGCACACACTCACAAACAAATGCACACACACGCACACACACAGGCACAAGGCCAAACTGTTGAAGTGTCAAATCACAATATAAGGGCCAATCTACAATCATGTCACAGATTTGATATCTACAGCTATATCTATCGTCTATACCCATATATCCCTCATTTAATATTACTATTATACTATTATTACTATTATTATTCTGAACAGAAGCAGCAAGTTGCAAATTAAAAAAACCACGACAATGGCATTCAGTTTATAATCTTTCTCAGTTGAAATTTGGTGTTGTATTGAAAATGAGTTTTAAAATACAAGGGCGAGTACTGGACATTCATAAAGTAAAAAAAAAAAAAAAACAGTACAAAATATGACCTGTCACACATATTTGATACAAATATCTGATAGCTATAAGTAAAAAAATGTATGAGTGTAGATGGAAAAAACAAAACAAAAAAACAGATATTTCAAAAGTTTTCTTTGTAGAAATGAAATCCGTATTTCTCACATTGAGCTTTGATGTCTTTGGCACATGCTGGGGAGCCACAATAGAAAACATGCACCTTTCCTTTATTTTCCTCTGAAACCCTCTGGAAAACCTTTTAAAACAAAACAACATCTTAGACGTCTAATAGAACATACTTGCAGGTAGATTTTTAGAAATAAGTGCTTTATGTTTTATATGTATCACGTGCAGTACATTAGACCTGTGAATATGTACACTATTTCACATTGTGATTGTTTGATACCCACCTTGCCCCACTGGGGTCTGCCTGGCTGTGTGCGTGTGCGTAGACCGGTGATGGAGTCTCTCTTCTCTTTCTTTGCCAAAAGGTCCAATGCCATCTGTAGCCCAATAGCCTTCATGTCATTCTTACTCAAAGCTGATGTCATGTACATGTGCATCTCCAGAAAGCGACCTGAACAGTAAACACAATAGTTACATTTTTATAGCTTCCTCCTTACACTCAAGGTTACTTTACAAAGTATAAAAAGATGAAAGGGCTACCTATGCACTTATATATGGATAATGAGGTCAGTTTCAGAGCATACCTGTTATTTTTGCAAAATATCTAAACATAATTTGCTATGTAATATACTACTGTACATCACTGCATAACACTTCTGAACAACTCTCTCTCTCTCTCTCTCTCTCTCTCTCTCTCTCTCTCTCTCTCTCTCTCGATCTCTCTCTCTTGATCTCTCTCACCCTCAGGCTCCTCATCAGCCTGGTCCATCTCCAGTTTGGTCAGCAAGCTTACGAACCACTCAAAAGACTTCTGATCTCGGTTTATCCAAATGAAATCGACCTGTAGAAGATCACAATTTTAACAACAACCAGGCAGAGTGACTGCATTAACATGTTTTCAGTTATGCATTACCTTCCTCAGCTTCATCTCATTATCTTTGATATTCTCACACCAGGAGTAGTTGCAGTTAGGGCAGTTCTGCTTCCTCATTCGATAACTGTAGAGTAACAGAAGTAGGTCAGCTTATTCAATGTTATAAAAAGGATAGGGGCTTTTTCTCTTCTACTAGTGTAATTGTGCACGGGGCGTTCAAGTCAAACCAGGATTTTGATATAGAGATGCAGTATAAGAGAACATAGTTATAAAAGTAAAAGTTACATTTATTCCTCTATGTAATCCCCTTCTACACTAACACACATCTCAGCGATTCACTAGTGTGTGGATATCATCAAAGTAGAAAGCTTTCTCAGTACGTTGGAGCCATGATCAGACTGCCTGCTTCATGTCTGAAAAACTGGCCTCCATGGAACTCCTTCAATGGCCCAAACATGTGGAAAAGGCTTGGAGCGAGGTGAGGACTATATGAAGATGTGGCAATAACTCCTAGGCGAGGTTCTGTAATGTGTATGTGGTATTCCTGAATGATTGTGTGTACAGTTCCCACAGACAGATGCATCTTTTCCACAAGTTGATGAAAGGTTATCTGTCTATCTTCAAGAATCAGGTTGCTGAATGTTCACAGGAACAACCACAGAAGGCTCTGAGCCTCCTCGGCCTTTGCACTATTCAAATGTTTCACTGTAATGATGAGTCGCATCACCATACTGTGCTTGATTTGGTTTTATTTGAAGACCCCTTGTGTTTATGGAACATTGTGGGCCATGATATGTATTGGAAACTTAACAAAGACAATACTGATTAAAGACTGAAGTTAAAGTGGTAGGATCTTACCGGTACATGATGCTCTGTAAGATGGATGCAAATGGTGTGATGCCAATGCCAGCCCCTATCAGCACTGCATGCTCTGAGGCAAAGATCTGCCTTGTTGGTGTACCATAGGGCCCATCTACATAACACTGGAGCATTTTTAAATTAAACATTTCATCTACTTTTGCCTCTACTTTTGTCCTACACAGGACATTCATAAGCATTACAAAAATAGGTTTTATTTCAATATACAGTACAGAGCAAAAGTTTGGACACACCTTCTCATTCAAAGAGTTTTCTTTATTGTGTTCTTTAGCCCAAACAAGTCTCTTCTGCTTGTTGCCTCTCCTTAGCAGTGGTTTCCTAGCAGATATTCTACCACGAAGGCCTGATTCACACAGTCTCCTCTTAACAGTTGTTCTAGAGATGTGTCTGCTGCTAGAACTCTGTGTGGCATTGACCTGCTCTCTGATCTGAGCTGCTGTTAACCTGCGATTTCTGAGGCTGGTGACTCGGATGAACTTATCCTCCCCAAAGCAGAGGTGACTCTTTGTCTTCCTTTCCTGGTGCGGTCCGCATGTGAGCCAGTTTCTTTGTAGCGCTTGATGGTTTTTGTGACTGCACTTGGACACTTTCAAAGTTTTCCCAATTTTTCGGACTGACTGACCTTCATTTCTTAAACTAATGATGGCCACTCGTTTTTCTTTACTTAGCTGCTTTTTTCTTGCCATAATACAAATTCAACCTCTTTGAATGAGAAGGTGTGTCCAAACTTTTGGTCTGTACTGTATGTTAAATGACAATATGCGTATGAGTCATTTTTTTTGCCATTAAATTAATTATTATTTTGTCCTTACTAGCAACACATTTGTAAAACACTGAGACATCTATGGACTGGCTCTCTGTGTTATTCCTGCATTAGGGAAGTGTAGTTACTGTTTCTATATCAGATACTCACTGAGCACTTTATTAGCAACACTATACTAATAGTATAGTGCCACGAATACCACAAGATTTCATTTTTCCTTTTTGATATCACACAATTTCAGAAGATTCTTTTCAGATGCAATTTCATGCAATGATGGAATGCTGGAATCACTGCAATGATATATTGTTATTTACAAGCCCAATGTGTGCCAAGAAGCATTCCTCACACCATTACACCAACTCCACCAGCCCTCAATGGACCTAAGGCAGGTTGGGTCCATGGATTAATGCGGTTGTTGTCAAATTCTGACCCTACTGTACTTTAACCTGTGCCTACTGCAGTCTCAGTTTTCAGCTCTTTTCTGTCAGAAGTAAAACCCAACATGGTCTTTTGCTGTTGTAGTCCATCTGTCTCATGGTTTGATTTGTGTTGTGCATTCTGAGATTCTGCTCACCACAGCTGTACAGAGTGGTTATCTGTGTCCCTTCTATCAGGACAACCCAGTATGACCATTGCGTCAATGAGTGTACAGGTGTTCCTAATAAAGTGCTTACTGAGCATATATGAAATATATTAATTTGAAAGCTCTGCCATTGAAGTGTTGCTGTGACATTTGAATTGAAAAAATATTATTAGTTATTATCAACTTTGCTTATATTTATGAGAACCGTATACAGTATCAGAAAAAAAAGATCTTAATATCATCATATTATAGTGGTAATCAAATGATTATAATATTATAAATGTTTAGATAACAAATATTTAATAAAGGATTACCAAGATGCTTTATCATAATACTTACTTACTTTTAACATAATACTTATGTTAATACTAATAATTATAAGGTATTAGGATAAGTATCCCTTAGTATAAGTATTATAATACTTATAATAATAACCAATTTTTATTACCAACTATTAAAGAATACCTGAGACCTGAGTAAGTAGCACTAACCAAACTTAATGCTCTACTCTATGTAATCATTACTCACCTTGATGTTACAATATCTATGATTTTCACTCAGTTTAGAAGAGATCTGTAAAGTGGTACAATTTCAGCATTAGAGGCATCTAAAACAGTTGCACACAACAGTCATTTGGGGTTGATCGTTAAAAACATGTGAAATAAATATTTATAATTGGAATTAATTATTTGCTTGGATAAATAGGTCAGGATGTGTTAGGTAAATCAGCTTTTTGTCCAACAGTTTACCTCTCTTGTAACTGGAGCCATGTCTCCCAATTCTACCTGAACTCCAAAGTCTGGGTTGGGTCTCTGAGAACCGGGTCGTACGCCATTCTTGCGATACAGAGTTAGCTCGATGGCATTATCCTCATTCGACGCCACAGTTTCACCACAGCCCGCTGATTTGAACAGCTCCTCCTGGTATAAGCATGTGTTTGTAAGGGATACTTCATCAGTGTGTAATAATAATAGCTGTTTCAATTTAAATGCAGACAACCAACTAAACAGCACATAAAACGACATAGTGTCTCCTGAATGACTTGTATCGTCATTATACTGTAAATATTATACTATATACATTATATACATAAAAATGTATATAGTCAATTAGATTCTGTACTTGAAAAAAAAAAAAAAACTATGACCTGGATTCCTGCATCATGTCGTTTCCTCAGACTGGCTGTAAGTCTCTTGTTGCTGGCGTCTTGGTTTTCTGACTGTCTAAAATACTCAAAGAGGCGATTTGTCCATTGGCCCATTGAACGCACGTGGAGCCATATGGTATCTTAAAAAAAATAATAAATAAAAACTTTTATACATCTATATCATTGCTTTCTCAACTTTTGTTAGAGAATTGATGTGAGACAGTGAAATGATGCTTTGCATTTGGCTGTGTATGGCTTATATCAGCATTTTGCTGTACCTTGTTGCTCTGGTGCACTGCTGATGGTGAACGGGTGCCACTCGTACTTGGCTATAACTGGGATGTTTATGTAAACATAGTCACCAGGTTTAAATTGAAAGAACGGTGGTCGCTTGATCACTAGATGCGTTACCTTTAATATTCAACACAATGAAGAAAGACAGAAATGCTTCATCAAGGCATCAGACAGCGCATAGATAAACAATTTAGTACAGTCTACAAATGGTTTCCTGAAATGTCTGGTCAATGGGTAAAACGTTTATATGATTCAGCAACACTGACACTATAAGCCTCACTGAGCTGCACTGCACTGTATGTAGAACCTGATCATGTAATAAAAATATGTTATTTAAAAGCAAGACAAAAGCCTAGATTTAGGGAATGCTTTTGCTAGTACCTTAGAAGGCAGCATGTTGACCTCTGCAATATATAGGGCTGCCATGCGAGACACTGCAATGCCAACCAACTTCTCCACAAGGAAGATCACACCAGGTGCCACAAACCACTTCCAGAAATTAGCACAGTGGACTATGAGCAGTACCCAGACCCAAATATAAGACAGATGAGACCAGTAGAACACCTGAACATATACAAAAAGAAAAAAAAAAGTTTCTTAGTCCACAAAAAATTATTTCACAGTTTGTGTACTATTTGTGCCATTAGGTGGTAGTTTGAAATAACATATACTGTACATTATATTGTTGCTTTAAATGATCGCATTAGGGGTCACCATAGCGGATCATCTTTTCTGTACATAATTATATATTTTTTATTTTGACACAGGTTTTATGATGAATGCCTTTCTTGATACAACTAATTGTATCCTGGTTTCAGACCAGGCATTGGTTGGAATTGGTTGAATTCCAACCTAGCCGTCTGTATGGTCTGTAAGAAGTCTACAGCTGAGCCAGCTGTATGTCCCAATAAGGTTTACATTTAGCTAACTACCAGAGCAGGCCCAAAGCATGCCAGCTTTCAAAGACACGCATTTCATATTAACCTTGGATAGGCTTATGGGAAGGGTTCAAGAGAATCTAGCTAAACTAAAAATTCTAAGTAAAAAACTCAACTAAATTCCATGCTGGGCTCATAATGGCAAGTGGAGGCACATTGCCACTTGCAGAAAGGCTGAAAAGGTTTATGAGCCATCAGGGGGAAGAACTCCTTAATGTGTGGTAATGATTGCCCTATATGTGTTTAGATAAGCTGGGAACTTGCTGTTATCTAGTGGTCACTGGAGAAAATGTATTCCTAGATCCAGCTAATAAGAAAACCTTCCAATTAAGGGAATACAAGGACTGTGCTAAGAGCTGTTTCATTTAAGTGACCTGGGTAAAGGGCCAAAACTCTTCGTCCATCTGGAACATATTGTAAACACAACTTGCTTAAAGGAAATATTAATATACAAAAGACAGCCAAACAACTAAGGACTGTGTTTCCTAAAATTATCCAGTGCACTGAGGTACAGCAGATGCATGTTTTCATTGTCACCAGAGAATAGTATTATGTGCAATGATATATCTTTTTATAAAGAGATTATACATATTTCAAGCAATAATCATTTATTATTGCTTTACCTATTTACATTTCAGATGGCTCAGTTTTATGAAAAAGTGCAAGTCAGCTACTCATGCCTTTGTCAATTTTGTTTGTTTCTTGTTTACGAATTTCTTCCAAATGTTTGAAGGTAATACTGACTTTGCATTTTGCAAATGTTCATATTAGTAGGCTTAGTACTGGGTAAGAGTTAGTTGCATAGGGTGTACAGTACTGTGCAAAAGGTTCGAGACCTTTTAAATTAAATTAAATTATCTAGATTAAAGAAATTTTAACAAATATATTTTTCTGCGACAGGCTGCAAAAGTGCCTGCAGGTACAATTTAAAAATCGGTTGTATATATAACAACCTCAGCAGCAACATCACTTCTCCTCTGATCTGTTCCAACTACTCAGCATTCACCATCATCTTACAAAAGATGACAGTATGACCGCAGTATATAATGATGTACATCATTACAGTATTGATGATTTCTGAATGCATGCACACACCCAAGAAAGTTCATCTATCTGTCCCTAGCAGCTCAGAAAAGTAAAAATACAAGCTTCATAGAAAAACAAGAATCATAGTTAAAACAACTCCAGATTAAATTTAATCCTTTGTTGATGCAACCCCACTTCTTTTTAGTGTGATTTCCACAAACATAATCAAAAGCATACTTGCGATATATTTATCACTTATTGCAATTTGTACAGGAATTTTCATTCTGCTTTATATTCGTGGCCACTGGAAGAAATACCCATAAGGGCCGCTTACCTCAAAATGACCACTTCGTCTGACGAATGTGCAGGAACAAACCACCATGAGACAGATGATGACCTGCAGCACAACGCCAGTGATAGAGGCGGTGCCCTGAACCCATCCTATACCCGGGCGTGTGGTGAAGACATATTCCCATAACTCATATCCTACCTCTTTATGAGACAGCACAACTGGAGAAAGGTAATAGGAAATGACTGAACATGCAGTAAAAAATGAAATGAAATTCACTTTCGCAAAGATAACAGTACATTGCACAATGCCAAATGGGAGACAGTGATACATACAGTATTAAAGTACACATTTAACGATCTTTATATCATCAATTCACATTAAGTCAGCCAAAGTATTTTACTTCTCTGTTTTAAAGAATATTGAGAACATTCAATATGTATAAATAGAGTTGATTTCTCTGTAGTGAATAATCTACAGAACATTTCTAAACTAAGAAAGAAACTCAAGGAAAGGACGTTACCAAAGTTCATAACATGTGCCGCTGTGTGCACCACACTGAAGATCAAGATAGCATAGCCAACGATCTCATGCAAAAGAATGTTCTGGTCCAAAGGTAAGACCTTCACAACCCAAGTAGCACGCAGCCAGGTGAGACAACGGCGTAACATCAGCACCTGCAGGTCACATCAATCTCGCTTTAATATGCCTTCTTGTTTAGTGATGACTAAACTGGACTTTATTTAAAACAAGGCTCACCATAATAAAAGTGCAATTGAGGTTAAGGCACATTCCGCACCCTCGTGCCAACATGATCCAGGGTCCACCAGCAGCATTCCTCAACATAGCTATGATAAAGAGGAGAATGTTGAGGATGGAGTACAGGCAGATGAAGAACAGCTTTCTGCTGTTGTTCTGCCAGTAAGCTCGGGTGAAATAGCGAGGTGTCTGTCGCTTGTTGTGGTCCATATCAGGAGGCTTTAGCCAGTTAGCAGCGCTATGGCAATCCAGACAATATGACCAAAGCAAATGATTTTGTGGTTCGAAAAATTTAGAATAAAATAAAACTAAACAAAACTAATTCTCAAATCTGAGCTACTACCTGATGGTGAGGTTCTCCATGACCTCAGGGAAGTTCTCAAGCTCTGCCTTAAGCTCCTCAAACGTAATAGAGCCACTGTTATCTTTATCCGCTGACTCAAACAGCGCCAGCGTCAAGTCATCCAGTTTTTCTTCTGGCAAGGAGATGGCACTTTCCCTTAGGCAGGATTTCAGCACTGTCCGCAGCTCATCAGGGTCTATAGAACCACTTCCTGCGAGTTCAAACGTTTATGTTTTTACTTCCAAAACAGATTCACAAGTACTGTATTTATTGTATGTTTACATGGATAGAGACAATATCGGATTGTAACTGTTTAAAGTGTGGATAGATTCAATAAAATCAATTACATGAAAAATAAAATACATATAGACGTAAGAATTTCTCACTATAATACACTATATATTACAGTGTAATTAAAAAAAAAAGTAATATGTAGACTGATTACTGTATCGTAACTGACCGTCTACATCATAGACCTGGAAGAGAAAGTGCAGCTTGTCAGTCTCGTTGCCGTGAATGAGGAGGTTCAGAGCCTTCAGCAGCTCATCGAGGGTAATAGTGCCACTACCATCTGAATCAAATAGTGCAAAAAACCTCTCTGCAAAAAACGACTGCCAAAGCAATGACCAAGAGAAAAGAGTTTTGTTTAGTTTCCAAATGCATGGAAGTTGAGATAAACAGAGCCATAAAATTGCTTATTTAGTAATGAGCCAGTAGGAGCAATTTGAGCATAAGTCAAATGACATCAATATCTGTACTTTTAAGCACTGTCCAGTTTTGCAGTATTCGACTGAACATGAAGAGAAACTATAGCGTTGTGCGACTTATGTCAGCAGTCACAACTAGTGACCTTGTTTCATTGGCAGCCGTACAGTACATGCCCATGTCATAACAACTGCCTCCACCATGTGTGAGTGTGATACATTTTCTTCTCCATGCTAATCTGGTCAGTGGTTTGCATCTTGAGGTAAAACCTCTGTGTTTACAGTAAATTCATGAAGGTGTTTCTTAATTTTGAACATTGGCAATGAAATTCTTCCTTCCTATCTAAAAGGGTTCTTGACTCAGCCAATGCTATGAAGTGTTTTTTTCATTACCAAAGAAAGAATTATAGAATCATCCACTTCTGGGGATTCCAGGCCTTTGATGTTACTAAATTCACCAATTAATTTCTTCAAATACAAAATTTTTATTTGGCCCCTCCTAAAGTTGATGTGATCTTTCTGATGGATGGATTTTTTTTTGTTGTTGCCTTTTTTCATTGGATTAGACTTCTTTGGATTGCATATTCAATTCCAATGAACACCCAAAGAAACATGACACAACTGGCCATCAAGCTGCTTATCTGTCAGTTGTCCGATTACTATTAAGCCTGTGAAAATGAGGGACTGTGTAAATAAAGGCTTTAATTCCTACACAGTTACTGCAATGTTTTTGTTAAAGCCCAATTAAAGCTGAAAATGTACACCTCAGTCACATCTTGATTACTTCAGGTCAAATCTATTTCAAAAATATGTCATTGTCCAAATATGTATAGACCCAACTGTATTACAGTGTAGTAGACAGTAATATTGTATAATATCTACATATTTTGTTATCTTACATGCCTTAGTCATGTTATATTTTTTGATGAATTGGAAAGCTGTGTTTCAAATAGATGTAGCTGGTTTCATTTATCATACAGTTGCTGTCTATCGTCTATAAATTTTGAACATGAACAAAGAAGAAAGAACAAGGCAGCAGCGTGACAAGCTTGATCACTTGTGTGGTAAAAGGTTTGTAAGTAAAAAATCTGCACACAGATCAACAGCTCTCACCTCCTTCACTTTAAGGGCTGTTTTAAATTCATTCAAGTCAATCTCTTTGTCTTCTCCTGCAATAGTCTCAAACTGCTTGGTGACCCATTCAAGCCAACGTGTGTCCTCGTCTACGCTCATTTCTGTGAAGCAAACAGGATCTTACTACACAATGTCAGCGCAAATGGTAGGACCTTATGGTTTGGGATTTATTCATATATATATATATATATATAAGAACATTTAGTCCTAGTTTACTCCTGTTCGAGGGACTAAATGTAAATGTCCCATATAGTTTTTAGCAGGTTATGCACTTTAATAGCTACACAAACCTCTACTATATACAGTACTGTTCATTAAGCCAATTTAGTTTATTTTATATATTTGATTTGAATGATTTTGATACAAGATGAATACACAGCTATAAACAGAGCGGACTTAAAGCATTTCATTAAATTGCCACTGACATATAAAACAATTAAAATTACGGTGTACATTTTGGACTAATGTAAAAAAACAACAACAACAACAACAACAACTATGCAATGTTTGTATTGCAAACTTACTTGACTCAGTATTTTCCAATTTCCAGTATCTTTATGAAGTACCGTTTTTCTCAGCAATGTAAACAGCAAATGTAAACCGTTGTATTTCTTAAAATAATTCTTTCGTGTTCTGTCCTTTGGAGATAAATTGAAATAAGGAAGGAGGAGCTGTTGTGCTGATCAGCATTCCTAAGACAAACAGAGCAGCTGTGTCTGACATGCCTTCTCTGCTCTGTGTATCAATATACCAGAGGCTCTTTTTTACACTGTGCACAACATCACTGCTAATTACATGACCAATAAATAAATGGGCTTTTACATACAGTATATCATTAAAAAAAAGAAAAATAAGGTCCATGTAATCAAAATGTGTAACTTTAATTTGTTAAACATTAGGGTAATGTTCAGTCATTTACAAATTAACGTCAGTCCTAATTTAATAAATTTTTTCAATTGTAAATTTTTAACATCCCCTGATTTTGGTTATTTATACAGTCTTGGTCAAGTACATATACTGTATATTCACTGAGTATAACTGTCATGACAACATTGGGTGTTTAATGATTTCTTTACACTGGCATTTTTCTGGAGCAAAATGATCATACAACAAACATTTTTAATAAAAAATAAACAAAAACAAGAATATAGGGTTAATTTTTTTGTTTACTGACATGAACAAAGGGTTACAATAGTACAGGCATTGTCAATAATATACTGTACATTCTTCCTCTTAGATTATTTATTCATATGTTGCTAAAAGTCCCGAAATGTCATTTAATTTGCCAAGCCCAGTCCATTTCAACTTCCTGTTAGGGATCTTGATTGGCTACAGTTGGTAGTGTCTCTGTGTAACATAAAAAATGGGTTGCAGATCTGAGAAAGATCATAGCAAAATCGATACCCTCCGACGTGATTTAGTTTAGCATAACAACGAATCATCATCTAGACAGTTAAAACTTAACAAAATTGAGAGTACCAACATGGCAATGATCCCAAGCTCACATCAAAGCTGGTTGTAGAATTGATATTAATATGATACTGATATGTGGACCATGCTTAAAATTTTGGTCAGTTTCAGAAAGCCCACAAATTTTGCCAAATAGAATAGTTAAATATATGAATGGTATTTTGAAAGAAGCTTGATGATGCATTCAAAAAGAACATAATATTAACCGTGCTGTTACTTTGGACTTTGCATAATAATTGTACAATTTTGACCATTTTGTTGCCAGAAAACCCAAAGTAAATTAATGCATATGGATCAAAGAATCATATATTATACAATAAAAAACAAACAAACAAACAAACAAACAAACAAACAAACAGCCTGGCTGCATGTATGTGCTACAGTATGCATAATAAGGGAGTATTAATGTAATTAGGCAGTAGACATTAAACTATAGATGGAGCAAATTCAGTCAGCAAAAACAAAAAATGGTTATTTTAGGTAACAAACCCAATTTGGGACTCTCTAACAAAAGAAAAAACGTCCAAATTGCTTCATATTTATAACACATAGACATACAAGAAGCTAATAGACACCAAGAGGTTTATTATAAAATGTATGCACAATTTTATTTTCCATTATCATTACTACTAACAAATTGTTTTCCTTTTTTCAGACTGGAATAACTAGAAATATTGAAATATACTTTCTTAATGTTAACCGAATTATAGATCAGTTCAGAAAAAGGGTACTGTAAATATGATAAATCTATTTGACCACTTTTACTCTGCAATTTTAACTTGTTGATTTATATGCACATATATTTTATTCAAATACCTTGTGTTTCCATGAGATCAAATATCAGCAGTAATGAAATGCACTGTTAACTGCTTCATGCGTATAAAGACAATGGTTATGTTGTTTACAATGGGAAAAATGGCCATTTGAGACCTAATACTTAGTATGACCATAAACACAGCCCATTGGTACATATGGTAAAAAGACCTTTATCTGCATTGTGTAAAGAATGACATTTTCTCGGTGTGTAGCATCTCTGTCACTCCAGCCGGACTCGTTTCTGTGGAGATTGTGGTGTTTCCAGAGAGAATGCAGTCGGGGAGGATGGGCGTGATTCGGGGAAGTGCTCTGCACAGTACTTCTCGATGTATGGCTTAGCAACATTCCAAACCTGAGCAGAGAAAATAGCCAGAGCAACAAATGTCAAAACACAAATGTTTTTCTCATATAAATCAATTTCTGCACTGTAAAAAAATCTGAAACATCTTGAATATAGTCAAATCTGCCTAGAACTTCCTATTATAAATATATAATAAACTTAATATCAGATTAATAAACCTATTTCTTGATATTTGTGATATTTTTTATCTCAGTATTTATTTTCTCTATATAATCCTCGGCTACAGCAATGCACTTATCCCAGCATTTCACTAATGCTCGAATACCATCAAGCTTACTCAGCAAACCGGAGCACAGAGTCAGGACTGTACAGAGGATGCGGCACTAACTCCTAGCCAAGTTCCTGTAATGTACAAGTATTTGTGAATGATTGTGTATAGAGTTCCCACAGACAAATGTGTCCCTTCTGCAAGTTGGTGTCACATTATCCATTGATTTTCAGGGATCAGGCGTTCTACTTGCTGAATGTTCATGGGAATGACTTCAGTGGCCTCTGAGTCACTTCTGCCAGAGCCGTCAATTATGGGCATTTACAGTAATAGGAAATGCTAAATAATAAGACTATGTTTAATATATTATGGGGTTTTCCTGTTATTCTAATTATTGTGAATGGTTATGAAGGTGAATAGCATAAATCCATGTAAAAGAGTTATTTCAATGTGTTGTAGTGTGGTCAGTAATGATAACCTAGTTTATAAAACAGGCATTTGCTGCATTAGATCTTTGAAGTCCTATACAAGAAAATAAAACAAAGAACAAGGGTACTCATTAGCAGCTTATAATTTTAAATAAAAAAGATTTACCTTCTGTTCTATCAGAAGCCGATGGGCAGTCTCAATATCTGCAGCCATAAACCTATCTTTTATCCAGGGCCTGTGTGTGAGGAAAAGAGTAAAAGTGAGAGGGATGGAAGAAAAAGATGCAAAATAAGTCAAATTACAGAAAGAGCTACTTTCTTTTTATGGTGTTTGGTAGCACAGTATGTGGATAATGCAGCTTAACCTACTTGACCACAGAGCGGACAAGGTCATACACCTTCTCCAAAGGCGTTGTGGTATGGAGTGGCCTGAGGAACTCAATACCCTGACAAGCTGCTAACATTTCAATAGCCAGCACTGAGGAAACACAGCCGGCATAGGTGTAGTCAGAAACACTTAGCACTCTCAAACTTAACAGCTCTGCTGAAAACTCCACTTTGGTGCAGCAGTAAAGTGTCAAAATACACGGCCAGCCTGGCAGACTATTATGTGCTTGCTGGTGAAATTACATCACTGCATTCAACTTACAATCTCAATTTAGGGTGTTTTTATGGCATTGTGCAAAAGTCTTCTTCACATTTTGCTTCCAAGGAGCGAGACTTTCTTGCAATTTAAATGTAGTCTGGAGGAATAGTTCTTCAGGCTTATTAGGAACTTTTTTTTTGACTTGCATTTTCAGTCCAGGCCCTGTACGTGACCAGTTTTGGAGGTATGTTTTTGTTTGCTAAGCCACACAGTGACATATAAATCAATTAAACATAAAAAAAAACATCTAACTTAAGGTGTGAACCAGTGATAAACAGGTGCAGTTGCTGACAGATGATCAGGTGGTGAATAGTATACTGCTGTTGCTGAATGCTTGAGTGGTTGGAACAGACGAGAGGGGAAATGAGGCTGCTGCTGAGGTTGTTAATTTTTTAATTGCAACCTGTCACAGTAGTAATTGTTCTCAATTAATCAGAATAATTTCCTTAAATTTAATATGAAGAAAAAGTAGCTCAAGACTTTTGCCCAGCACTGTATGTACTGTATATACATAAGAGAAGTCTGGATTTTTGGTTATACCTTGCTCCACATGTTCGATCACTCTGAGTGCCTTCCTGGCTGCCCAGCCTCCCATGGACACATGATCTTCAGTGGCAGCACTGGTGGATAGGGAGTCCACTGAGGAGGGGTGGCACAGCACCTTATTTTCAGAAACTGCAAGGAAAGAAGCGGTGTAACTGTGTAATAACACACTTTTGCTGGATGAACACTCGAACACATTCTCTGGTTTGACCTACAGGTATGTGTATGTCTGTGTGTGAGATGGGCAGCGGTTGACTCACCGAGAGCTGCTGCAGTGCAGTGTGCAATCATAAAGCCTGAGTTCAGGCCCCCTTCATTAACCAGGAAGGCGGGTAGCTCACTGAGAGACGGGTTACACAGGCGCTCGATACGCCTCTCGCTGATGGATGCCAATTCATGAACTCCTATGGACAAATAATCTAGCGCCTAAAGTAAAGGAACGTGAGACACAGCGAGACAAAATGGCTGTTTACTGATTTTGCTTATTCATGAACCTTATAAATGTGTAAAAGTGTAAAAACAATACCTTTGATGGATACTCTCCATGGAAGTTTCCCCCTGAAATGGTCTCTCCCCTTTCTGCAAAGACCATCTAGTTTATTTATCAGGGTTCAACAGTTACCAGATTTAGAGGCACAATGAAAACACATTAATATTGCAAATCATTGTGACATGAAAGGATACAGGATTATCTGTAGCACTGTTAATTTCTGTATTTATGATATTTTTCACAAAAGCAATTGTATCATTGACGATTCCATGAACCTGCAAAAAAAAAATTGGTATTGATCAGGGTAAGAGAATACCACATACTTATCGCTTTCAAGAACTCCAAACTCCAAAAGGCTTACCTGGGGACAGCAACGCATGGTGTAAGCATCTTGGACACGGTCGCAAAACCTATGGCTTTCTGTGAATGTAAGCATAAATTAGAATTAGCAAGAAGTGACCAATTTGTTCTAGCTTTATACAATTTATGTTAAGCGTCACAGCTTTTCACCTGAAATCTCAGAAGGGTGGTGATCAGAGTCCAGAAGAGCACGGAAACGCAAGGCCACCTCTTTCTGTCCAGGGTGGGGGCGCAGCTCATGGATGTCTGCAAGAGGTTTGGTGTGTATGCGTATGGAGTTTTGTTGTAACAGGTGCCTAAACAGGTCATATTTTAAGCAGACATTTCACTGACTTTCTCCATTTATCCATCGCTCATATGCAAAGAGCTCTCTATTCCTACTATGGCCTGGAGAGACATGAGCTGTTTTTAAAGTGAGCAAGTTAAAGAACAGCAGGTGAAGCAAAACTGATGACTGATCAGCCATAAGTATAAAATCACTTGGCCGAAGATCTGGGGGATTTGGAGGGAATGCTTGATGTGAAACATTTTTTGGTAGGATTTACGAGTCAAAGCAACATCCTCATGAATTCCAGGACCCAGGGTTTTTCAGCAGAGCATTGCCCACACCATCACACCATGCTTTTTACCCATAGTGCATCCTGGACCCATATAAGGCACATGATGTAAAAGTATGTGTGATCCATCAAGCCAGTTCTGTCCATTGTAGGAGCTTTCAGCAGTGGACAGCGTCAGCATGGGCCCTCTGACCAGTGAATATGCAGTCCTACATACAGCAAGTGCAATGCACTGTGGGTTCTGCCACCTGCCTATCATATCCAGTAATAACTTTTTCAACAAATTGTTCCACAGTAGTGCTTCTGTGGGTCTGACCCACACAAGCTAGTCTTTGCTTTCAATGTGGATTAATGAGCCTGGATCGTCCATGACCCTGCCACAAATTCACCAGTTGTCGTTTTATGGACTACTTCTAGTGCATACCAACCACTTCACAACAGGAACATACCGGAAGACCTGCAGTTCTGGAAATGCCCTAGAGCAGCATTTGAGCTTTTTTTTATTTATATTTTTTATCACAGGGTGGTCCTTGCTAAAGTCTCTCAGGTCCTTATGCCTGCCCCATTTTTCCAGCCTCTAACACATCCTCGAGAACTGACTGTTCCCTTGCTGCCTAATATTCACTTCACCTGTCAGTGCTAAAAGAAGATTATTTTAAAGTTATGCAAGCACACTGCCATCCTTGCCAAATGATATATATAAATTATGTTAATTAATTAACTTCTATTGCTTTTTTTATCATTGGTTCTTAGTATTCTCACTCATCATCTATACCGCTTAATCCTGTATTCAGGGTCATGGGGGCCTGGAGCCTATCCCAGGAGACTTGGGGCACATGGCAGGGTACACCCTGGACAGGGTGCCAAATCCATTGCAGAGCACAGACACACACACATACACATACACTCACTCATTCAAACACTACGGGAACGCCAATTAGCCTAATCTGCATGTCTTTGGACTGTGGGAGGAAACTGGAGTACCCAGAGGAAACCCACCAAGCACGGGGAGAACATGCAAACTCCATGCACACAGAGACAGGAATCAAGTCTGGCCGAGGATCGAACCTGGACCCTGGCGGTGCAAGACGACAGTGCTAACCACTACACCACCGTGCCGCCCTACTTAGTATTAAAAATTTTTTTGTACCAAACGTAGTTAAAACCCAATTAATAAATATCTCAGTCTCAGTCACACAGGAAAAACAAAAATGAGATTTTCTGAAACAATCAGATCTTAAGATATTTTAAAAAACGAGATCTTAAGATATTGTGCATAGAGGGTGGCCTAGATCTTTTACAGGTACTTCCTGGATCGTTAGACATTATAGGAAGTAGCTCAGTTTTTCTTTCTAGTAAGACTTAATATGTCTCTTACTTAGTGAGCTGGATATTCAAGGGTGACAATAAATTTTCATTGGTATTGTATTTCTGAGTAAAGCACATTTGGCTGTGCGCTTCACAAGGACACACGTCTGAGTTAGAGATTATTCTGGGATGTAATTCTACACTTTTACAGAAATAACTCATAGTTTATTTAGACAAGAGGAGAAGGTTACTACTTGGCCAGGAATACTAAGGGAAAAATTGGCATCATGCTAGAATATCACACAGCTTTGTGAGCTTTACAACACAGGACATGAGTTATGTTTCTATACGGTCAAAACAGCTATATTTTTTCAAATGTATTATTTGTTCCGATTTTTTCCTTGGACATGGGTACATTTCCTAAATATTCCAAGGTTCATATATATTTAACATAAAGGAAAATGGAAAGAATTTTCTCACCACTGTCAAATGCTTTCGTGGTTCCCTTTAGGACCTCCAGGGTGAGTGCAGCAATGATATCGGCCTGTCTGGCGATGGACTCTGCCCTCTCCACAGCCTCTGCACCCATTGAGGTGATCATTTGTGTCCCATTAATTAAAGCGAGACCCTACATATGAGGACCAGTAGAATATTCAAGCAATCACATAATCCTTCCTTAAAGGATACTTCAAAAATACTGTTCGTAACAAAATGTATCCTGCATCTAACATATCCAACAATGCTACGCAGCATTTTATGTATTTTATTTGCTCGATTTTAACCTCCCCATAGTTAGCTTTTAATCTATAATCCCAGTATGTTACAAAACCAAGCTTCAGATAGGTCAAGGGCACATTTTTAGCTAAGGCCATCACCTCTGTGTCAACATAAAGACAGATAAACATGGTTAAAGCCTGACAGAAATGATTAGTCTAATACCTCTTTTGGTTTCAGTGATATAGGCTTTAGGCCATGTGCTTCCAAAACCTGTGTACAATGCAAAGGTCAGACTTAAAAGGATTGCAAATACACTTTTATCATTAAGCTTTGTAAACACATGGACACCGTTTGAAGTTTTGGATCGTACATATTTTGCATCAGCCCACCCACTCCTGGGTGACCACATTTTCCCTTCTCCCATCAGCCCCAAGGCCAAGTGTGAGAGAGGAGCAAGGTCTCCACTGGCACCAACTGTTCCCTTCTCAGGAACGTAAGACAAACAGGATGCTGAAGAGACAAGAAACGGCATGGTATTTAAAATGCAAGTAGCAGTTTACAAAGGGGTCTGTAATGGATCTCTGTGTGGCGTGTGTTTCTTGGCAGAAAACAACAAATCAGTATCAATGAATGGTTTCAGTGTGTACCTCTACGAAAAGCTTTTATGTACCATTGAATGCCTGTATCATACTGTGCAGGGTCTCCAGAGCGATCCCGCTGTATCCCTTAGCCAGGACGTTTATTCTGAGGGCCAGCAACATGCGAGTCCTCTCAGGGCTCAGAGGGCTGCCCACACCTACACACACATACACACACCATATAGGAATGCTAAAATAATTTACATTTGTGAATTACACAATTGTGTTTTTAATTCTGAGACGTTATCTATGGCCTTGCCTATGAATGTATTTTATTTCTGAAAAAAAAAAAAAAGTATATATATATTTAAAAAAAAAAAAAATCCTCTTACCTGCCGAGTGTGAGCGAATAAGATTCTCCTGCAGTTCCCTATAAAAGGAAAATATCATCATGTGCTTAAGCAGCTTTCATGCATTTAAATCAATTTTACACACATTGACTCAAACTATGGAAAGTGTGATTCTACTTGAGTTTGCTGATTGGGATGACAGTCCGTGCGAACTTCCCAAATCCAGTGGTAATTCCATACACAACTAGAGAGCATAGCAAGCAATATATATATAATTTATAAAATTGATTCCATACACATCTGGAAAGCATAGCAAACTATATATATATATATATATATATATAATATATGAAAATATTCATGAGAGAACTTAATGAAAACTCTGAATATATTGAATGAAACGTGAGAATATTGAATGGATTCCGAATATATTGATTGAAACTCTATATATATTGAATGAATTCTGAATATATGAATTGAAAACTGATAGATTGAATGAAAAGTCTGAATATATTGAATGAAAACTAAGTATATAGTGAATGAAACATGACGTCATCGAAACACAGCGCCATCTTTAGAAAGGATGAGTGAGTCGGCAAGAAACTTGGTTGCTGCAATTCTGAGAAATGAAGAGATGGTCAGCACAGTGTGTGTACGGCCCAAAGTGGTGGCACAAGCCGCACTCAGTATCAGACTACGGATGAAGACATTTATTTGCTAATTCACCGCGGAAGACCGGTGTTATGCACTAAAATGCCCCCCCTGCCACAGATTGATAATCTCTATCAAATATTATATTAGAACAGAAATTTATAGGTTTATGATTTAGAAATGACAAATTAAACCAAATGGATTTGATTATAAAATAAGCATTATAAAAAATTACATGTTGCATAGGAAAAAAATATAAATTATTATTTTTTATATACAAGATGTATTTTTGATATTGCTTATTTAATAATAAAAATCATTTCGTTAAAATTTTTCATCATAAATATTTATTTAGTGCAAGCATTTTTGTATTACATGACAAATCCCTGTAAAATAAATATGCAACAAAATAAACATTATATGATAATTTGTATTCATGGTCTCGACACCTGTCACGTGCCAAGAGTTAATTATAATAGTTATATCATATTTGATAACAATAAACCTATGAATTTATGTTGTAATATAATATTTGATAGATTTTATGTAAGGGGGGAGCAATCTGTGGCAGGGGGGCATTTTAGCGCATAACACCGGTCTTCTGTGGTGAAATAGTGAATAAATGTCTTCACCCGTAGTCTGACACTGAGTGCGGCTTGTGCCACCACTTTGGGCCGGACACGCACTCATCAATGTGTTCACCATCTCTTCATTTCTCACAATTGCAGCAACCAAGTTTCTCGTCATGTTTCATTCAATATATTCAGACTTTTCATTCAATATATTCAGACTTTCCATTCAATATATCAGTTTTCAATCCATATATTCAGAATTCATTCCATATATATATTTTTTCAATCAATATATTCTGAATCCATTCAATATTCTCACAGTTCATTCAATATATTCAGAGTTTTCATTAAGTTCTCTCATGAATATTTTCCTAAACGGCATGCCATAATATAGATAGATAGATAGAATTGTTAAAATTTTACTTTAGGAAACTTTACAATGTTAAAGCAGAATAAGCCATAAGACAAGTGCTGTGCTATAGTATAGGAGGTTTAGTAGGTTTACCTTGTTTTTCTTTCACTATGGTGTCCAGAAGTTCTCTAGACTGCTCTACTTTTTTCTCAGCCTCAGGTGTCAACTGGTTATAATAACAACCGATATTTAGCACTACGAATTTTTTCAGTGTAGAACAATTTAAAATGTTGCTTAGTAGTGAAAGACTTGCGAGTATTTACACCATATCACATACCTTAATCTTGTAAAAGCCTCGTCCTAAGTTGACTAAATCAGTGGAATTCAGACTGTTGCCATCCAAAAAAAGGTACTATACACAGACAAGCAGGAGATTTTATATTAATGCCATCTGTTTTTGATCAATAGTTACAGTGCAAGAAAAACTCATTATAAGCTGTGTAATAGTGTCTCCATTTGCATTTATAATGTTCTCTGAAAGCAACATGTTTTGGTAGGAATGAAACAGTCTCACCTCCTCTGGTTCTCTGTAGGCCCTTGTTCTGGTTATGTTTGTTAAAGTGTGGAAATTAAAAAGAAAAAATGGGGAAAAAACCTCTCTAGAGAAATTAATTACACTCCACAGTTGTCATTCTCTGAATGTATGATATGATGAGTTATTTTTAATTATTTTATTGCAGAGCAGTTAGGTCTGTCCGGGTAATTTGATTGGACGAGAGGCAATGCACTAGTAGTGTGTCACTACAGTATATGTACACTCCATGTCACATGTGTTCTAACAATCTTTAATTACACCTGTTACATTCAGCAGTTCCTGAGGAGAGGGCAACTGCTTGCCAAAACCCAAATTCAGAACTAGTTACAGAAGCTCATTCAGGAAGAAAGCACATCTGATAACATTATGTCATCTTAAACAACACTTTGTCTCTTTAGTATTGGAAATATGCTACCGCTTCCATGCATATTGCATCTTACAATCGCATCGCATTAATTTCTAAGCACGTGCACAAGCTACACACCAAACGAGCGCAGGATATGTGAAGCAGCGATCATGCATCATTAAAAGCAGGTATATTTTCACCCTACGTTATTCCGAATTGCCTCTATGTTGTTTTTCTTCACAGCTGATGCAAGCTACAAAGTTAACTAGCTGCTAACACAAGGCTGAATCCCAAGGCTGTCTCTAACTCCTGATCAAGGGCACTACTTTGTGTGTGGAACTTACACCCTACACAGTGCACAAGCTTTCCATTTTACACAATTTGCAATCTAACCCAAAAGCTGAAATTCTAAAGTAAATCTTGCAAATTCCTCAGGATGATCGACCACCTCCATGGTTTATTCTCCTCACCTTTTGTATACTTAGCACCTCTGTTAATTTCACTTACTGTCGGTAGCTAACTGTCAGTCGCCAGTCTGCTGATATTCATTACAACAGCACTCCCGTTCAAGTGACAATTGCTTAAGGAGAACACATAATAAAACCTCAATATGTTTTATAAGGATACAGATAAGCCATTCCAGGTTGACTCGGAATGAAGTCAGAAGACATGGTGTCTCCTTTGATCTCTGGATAAATCAAAAGAAGACAAGGACACATCACTAGACATTCATTACAGAAAACCATATAAATGATCAGGTTTTATTAAAAAGCCTCAAAAGTCAATTTGAAAAGTAGAATGTCCTGAACATTACCAAGCTCAACAAAATCATTGTCTTCCAAGACGTCGTCTATCGTATCATCAGCATCCAGAAGTCCTTGTCCCTGACACCTCCTGGCCACAAAGCACACATCTTTGACATTTGGGAGTCCTCCATTATCAGGCTTGTTCTTGACATAGCGCTTGAGAGCCTCCATGCCTAACCACTGTATGGTGAAGGAAGTATCCTTACAGGGCACAGTCAGCCACTCATCTCTTACATGGACAGTGAAGCGAGGCATGGTGCTACTTTTGTTCACCAAGTTTGATGTCTATTTAGGATTTGAACTGAGGAACGATAAGTTAGGGACCACATCTGGTGGGGGCTAGGTTTAACAGACCAATCAAATGCTGCCAAATGAGTCCCTCCTCTGTGCAGGGCAGTTGAACCTTAGGTTGTGTTTGAGCAAGTTATCTGTAGCCTTGTCAGATTTATCATTCAACACACACATGCATGCACGCACACAAAACCTTGACAATCATTTATTATGTGAATGAAATCAACATTTTTGTAAAACACACACACACACACACA
This sequence comes from Clarias magur, assembly GCA_013621035.1. NCBI lineage: Eukaryota > Metazoa > Chordata > Actinopteri > Siluriformes > Clariidae > Clarias > Clarias magur. The sequence continues at coordinate 1,632,577 of QNUK01000014.1, read as the reverse complement.
CACACACACAGACACACACACACACACACACACACACACACACACACACACACACACACACACACACACACACACACACACACACACACACACACACACACACATCATACCGCAACCTTACTGTAGGTTTTTTCCTCCTCTTTTGTGGTTAAATTAGACTTCCTTTCCTCTTCACTATGGGAATTCCTAAAAATCAATAGTCCAGGACTGGAATTTCCTACAGTCTACCTTGGATTAGCCTTCATTAATGAACTGGACTTCTGTATTAACTTAAAGACATCAACTGTTATATTGAACTTCCAGTCACCTAACACATAGTAAGTATAACTGCAAAACATTTCCTGGTTCTCTGCTGAGTCTGGTTCCTATCAAAATTTCTTCCCCCTGCCATCTCGGGCACCGCGAGCACTCGGGATCCCTCAGCACCGTCACCCTGGGCTTGCTCATCAGCGACTTTCTAATCATTTTAATACATACAAATGTTTTTACATTTCATACGTATTTTCATAATTTTCTCTTGGTTGTGTAAAGCTTCTTTGTGACAATGACCATTGTTAAAAGCGCTATACAAATAAAATTGAATTGAATTGAATTAAAAATGTCACTGACACATGACAAAATGTTGTGTTCACCAATGTGCACTCTCCCACACACCCACCCAACCTCAGTGTACTCCTGGTGTGCCATCCCCATCACCCCCTCCTTTCCACTGGACCTGTCTGCTCACCTTGCAGGTAGTATTTACGTCCTCAACAGGTGCCACCTGCTAAATCCTTGTGCAATTTCATAGATATAAAGCACCTAGGCAGGTGTTCTAAATAACGTGCCAAGCAGTTTCATCAAAATGTAGGACTATAATGTACACCAATCAGCTATCAACAACATCGACCTGATCGAACAGAAAAGGCAATGCAGCACAAATCAAATCCTAGAAACTCTGTGCACCTCATCACATCATGCACGCTGCCCAGCAAACTTCTCAGATCCAAATCCACTCAAGGATCAATGGATTGCACCAGACAAACAAGTCTGTTCCACGGAGGCTCCATCCGGCAACCCTAAAGAAAGGTTGAATAGACAGACAGCTCTTTAGAAGAGAGCCTCGTTGTATAAATTCCTCTGAACGACCTGGTAGATAAGTCTCCAAATAAAACTGTAGGCCTGGAAGCTGATACTGCCCAGCTGTTTGAATGGAGAAACTATTACAAGTAAATGTTTTAAGTTAATATTACAAGTAATACTAGTTACATGGTTTAATCAGAAGACTGGCAGTGTGTGTAGTGTTCAGAGAGCCACTTGCATATCATCACTGTTACTGTGGTGTTAACAGAGAGTCCTATTGTACCTGTTTGAGCTTTGGTGTCTTCTTATTTGATAGGCTCATCAACATCATTCTCTACCCGATCACTGTCGGATTTTTACAGATGTTTGTCACCAAGGTCACCTGCATAGTGAGAGACGGTTCCTCAGTTGGTTGTGGTCTGCCTACACATAATGTTCCTGTGTTGCTTTTCTCTCAAGGTGTGCAGCTCCATCCATTTGTCCTCCCAGACTAACCCGCAATACAACTGGACAGTCATTGGTTGTCACCAGGGCATGCCCTTATTGTGGGCCTGTACGTCAACTCTGGGAACCACCGGGGCTTTGAGACCACACTGCCAAGTAAGCCTGGAGCCACTAACCATCACTTACCATGTGTGACCACAAGGAGGCCTGACAAGTGTCTTGAGAAAGGAGAGTTTTTGTTTCATTAAGCAAAGTACACAGAGGCTAGGCGGTGGCATAACTCATGCCCTTACTCACACAAACACAAGCACGGGAACACACACCCAATCACATACTACATGCAATTTGGAAATGCCAATCAACCTCAAGTTGATTGGCCTAAAGGAGCCTAAAGGAATCTCGCCAAGCTCAGGAAGAACATGCACACAGAACTGATGGTGAGATTCTAATCCCCAACCTGGGAAGGTGCAAGTTGACTAAAGCCATCATGCCATATTATTTCATCAACAAATCTATTAAACATCATGAAATATAACTGTGTGAAATTTCTATATTAGAAACAGATTTGTTTTAGCAGGTTAATGTTGAAAGCAGAATATTACTGGCACACACATCCCTCTTGCCTGCCTTTTAACAAACAAGCTCAGGAAGAACATGCGTGTGCTAAAATGGCTCTTCGGTCTAAAGACATGCGCTAATTGGGCAGAGGAAATGATTGCCCAAGGGTACTTGAACTCAGGCCAGAAGGTGCTCTTGCCCATTAAACGAATTTCGAGGCTCTTACAGTACACTGTATTCACATTGCCAGGTGAGAGATTTGCAAACACTTGTGAAATGGCGACATGGAGTACCATGCCCACTTTTCCCAGATCATACAGACTGTCGCTTCATTGCAGGCCATGTGTTTTGAAATTAGTTGGAGTAACCTTTACCTAGAAGTAGCAAACACAGTAAAATGACTTTTCTCACTCCATCCCCGTTACTAGCTGTGACACCATGCCAACAGATGTTACCTCATACCTGACCTAGCATACAGTAAGTTGTGTTACCTTGGCTAAGAGAAACTACTTATGTTTTATTCAGCTCCTGTACAGTAATTGCTATGATGGCCAACCTTCTGCAAAAAAAAAAAAAAAACTGCGCTCCTCCCATGACCGATCTCCATGAATTCCTACTGGCACTCCCTGGGAACAAACTCCACCTCACACCAGAGCTCGCTTGTACTCCTGTGTAGTTCTCATCTGTAGCCTGGACACAGGTTTAAAAATGTCTTGGATGCGCCCTGCCTTGCTCACCTGTCTGGCTCTGCTCTTCATCCTCACCTGTGAGTATGAAACACAGGTAATCGACAATGTTTTGAACCTACAGTTTGTATTCAGTGACTTTATTCATTTATTTATTTTTACACGTTCTGGGACTATATTACACTTTGATATTACTTGTGATATTATTTTACAGTGTTTTACGAGGCTGACGCTGCAACTGCAGCTGATGGCAAAGCGCATAAGAAAGCAGCAGGCCTACAAGGTGACAAAAATAACATCAGCTCTCACCTCCACGCATCACTTAGTGCTGTGTACAAGGGGGAAAGGATTCATTGATTACCCAGAGATAATCATGCATTATCTGTGTTTATTCATCCTAAGGTGGGCTAAGAGGTATTTTTATGGAAGAGAGAGATGCAACGAGCTTTTTCAGGCGCCGTGGTAGAAGAGCGGTGAAATCACAAGGCGAACTCAACGGTGAGTTAGTTTGACGATCTTTTTTTTTTCTTTTTCCTGCACTTGATTGATGCATGGGTTATAGTTGCTATGGGTAACAGTTCTCAAGCTCCCAGTGTTTGAATGGCAATTACAGTAGGAACTTTACAACTGACTAAAAATCTAAATTTTTTAATTGTATGGCAATAAGAAAGAAAAGCTTTTGAATACAAAATATAGTTTAGTAGATGAACAATTCAGGGCTGTTTTGATGATCAGATCCTTGGTTTATTCCTGCATTCAATTTCCATAGATACAGGAACAAGGCCATATTTGAAAAATGAAATTTAAAAAAATGATTTTAGTCTCTAGATGTTGGTGTGGTTGTAGTCAATAGTGTAGTAGGAATGCAGCGCAGGCGAAACACAGAAGTGTGCAGGAGTCACAGGCCACTACGGAGCAGACAGCTTTTTCAGCAATAGCTTTCAAATACAGCTTGAAGAAAAGCTAAAGTTCATTTGTGGCTTTATTCGCATTTATATGGTTGTGATTTCCTGTTCAGATTCGATTTCCTGATTCTGGTGTCTATTTATGCCTTAAAGTTTTTGATAGTTTTAGTAATAAATATAATGCTTTGTATTACTAGGCAGTCAGACTGATGTATTTCAGAATCATATAAGGAGGGAAATGTGAAATAACAAAAATTGGAAAGTGGTGACTGATTCTGTTAGAGGTTAAATAAAGTAATCTGGAAAAGTGGCTGTTTGCTTCAAAAAGCCTTGAGATGAAAAAAAAACAAGAAGTCCATTATTGAACACTAACCAAGAGCCATTTGGAACACAGGTCAATGCTGACTAATCAGAAGTTATGTCATGCAGCCTCATAAAAACAACAACAACAAAGATTATTATTACTACTAGTAGTACAACAACAACAACAACAACAACAACAACAACAACAACAACAATAATAATAATAATATAACTAAATAGATTATTACTGGTTAGGTTTGTATTTCTATACAGTGTAGATACATGAAATGTTGTCTACATCATTTGACAAAGTGTGTAAGAACTTACCTGATGTACTGTATGTGAGAATAACGTTTTAATTAGGAACTAACTACATTCGGTATAGCTATTAATGCTATGTATTAATGTACAGATTAATTATTTGTGCAATCCTAATTTTTAACTGTAAGTGCATTTTAGGGTTTTCACATTTTCACACATTTCTTTTTGGTATATACTTGGCATTTAGTTGAGCAGCAACAGAGGCTGGCAGCTGATGAAAGGAAGAGAGAATTTCATGATGAGCAGAGGAATGAGTTTGAAAATTATGCAGAGGAAGAGCATGATGGTGGGTATAGTAAGCTCTCCTAATATCTATCTATCTATCTATCTATCTATCTATCTATCTATCTATCTATCTATCTATCTGTTACAAAGATTATCTGCATTTTATCTCTATCTATCTCAATCATCCTCATTTTCTTCACAGAGCAGGATGAGAGAACCCAGGAGAGTACAGAGCAGTGGAGGGAGTTTCACCATGATGGTCTTGACCCTTCCTATGAGTACAACCGACACACAGTGTAAAGATGTCTCAAGGACTTTTAGTGTTTATCAGGGAGAGAAAAATATTCTTACTACCAGATGTGTAAAAAATGCCATCAGTGGTATCACTCAGTTTCAGGTCCATTTTTTAGTAGGGCTTCTGGGAAAGCACATGATGTTGGACAAAAACTCAGTGGTACACATTACATATGGTGTGGATGCAGGTACAAGAAAAGTAGAAAAATGGTTATAGCATCACCTAAATGGTCCATTGCTTATTATTAATGGGCAGAATTGATATTTAAGCTGTGTAGGTTGTTATTTAAATGGCTTTCCATACATAAATAACAGTACTATATACACTGCCTCATTTTCAGATATTTTAGAGATATTTGAGTTGTGCATGCTACATGATCACCTGGCTATAATGTTATATAATTCGATCATTGATAACTTCATTAATCTCTTGCTAAGCATGTAACATTCAATGGCAAGAACATTCAATATATTATAATATTATAATAGGAACTATAATATTAAATATTCAGCTGCCATCACATTGCAAAGCAAACCTGTTTATGTGTAAAATCTTTACTTGTACATGGAATCATATACCATAGGATAGAAATGTAACTGTAACGTGGAGTTTTCTTTACTCTTTTAAATGAGCCACATCAGTTAAATAAATGCAATACCAAATTCTATGGCCAGATTTTTGTCATGAAATGACATTGACAATGACTTGAGACTTGCCTGCGTGGAAAGATAAACGGAGCCTCAGCATGAGACCGAGAGAAGCGGCACCTAGCTGCTAAATTCAGAGCACTTGTATGAAAACTGTGAAGAAATACTGAGTGAAGTATAAGCTGTGTATTTTCATCTTTCAAAACATGCAGTTTAAGAAAGTTTGTATTATAGTGGTTACCTTTAGGCTAATACAAAGTCTTATTATTATTATTATATTTATTATTTATTACTACTACTACTATTATTATTATTATTATTATTACTACTCAAGCTTAGAGATTCCCCACTTCCTTAAAATTAACTGTGATGCATTATTCATCATACTTAATAAAAAAACATAACACAAATCACTGCTATCTACCTTTAAATGTCTTTCCGAAAACATTTATATAATTCAGTGCCATTAATAATTCTGTGGCAAATAATTACATGAATAAATAAATAAACAGTATCACTTACTGAAAAACACCTGTCCTGTTAACAATGAATAGCGGGTCTTTTAAGCTTTTAAGAGGATATTAAATATTCAGAAAAAATCACACAAAACATTTTCATCAATACCCACACACACTGAGAACAGAACTGTATATTTCAATATTGCATTACAAGCTGTGATTTTAAGCACGGATGAAGGAAGAAAAAACAAACAAACAAAAGAAGTGTTCTTTGTCGAGTTTCATGTAGCACAATTTACACGGCAATGCTATCACTTTAGACACATTACGAGCTGTACAGTACAACTGGAGCTTGACAATCTGCCGAGCCATATAATAAAGATTGCTCTAATGATCTAATCATTTGAGTCAAATTTCTTGACAGATTTCACCTACAGATGATTGAATTACTGCTATACTGGAGGACGATAAAAAAAAAAAAAAAAAAAATATATATATATATATATATATATATATATATATATATATATATATATTGGCATTTGATTTATTTGAGCACTCACAAGACCAGAAGAGAATGTCAAAACCCCAATTAAAAAAAACTAATCTCTGCTACCCACAATCAATGTCAATTACATGAAGATTTAGTGTAAATGGTGCTCCATTTTCTCATTAAGCTATAATGGAAGTAACCAAGGACCAACTGAAATGACCAGTACACCACTGTGAAGCAACTACAGTATATACAGTACAACCCCTATAACCGGTGTTAATTCCATGCTTCTAAAAGCAGCTTTAAGCAGTAATTAACTTCCAAAAGAATCAGTTCATGAATGAATCCACCAGGCAAACACATCCCTGAAATCCATAGGATGTCCCACTCAGGTCTTCAGCAGCAGTGCTGATCAATAACAGAGTCTTCCCTCACATCACCGACTGGGTTAAACCTCTCAATTAGGACTTGGACCTTCTGTTACTCTGTTACCATCATGCAGAACTGTGTGCTACTGATTGGTGATTAGCACAACAAGGATTGAACAAAGTGCATGAAGGTGGCGAGACGTGACCAAGGAATTGTGAAAGTACAGCAGCCTTCAGATGGCTCTCCGGGAAAGCGGCTTCACTTGGATCCAGTGATGATGGTGGTGACGGTGGAAGGTCGCGTGCATCGCTTCTCTGTCGCCCCTGTGTTTGAGACTCTATGGGACGCATCTACAGAAGACCGTAAGAACAACTTTCTCATGAGCTGCTAATTACGTCATTAAAACATGATTATTGATACACAGTAAAATCTGCAGTGTTGACTTTAAGAGTTTAAGAGTTTATTTGATTTCAGCTGGACTCAAATAAATATTGCAACACTCTTTTATTTATTTATTTATTTTTATTTCCAGCAAATTCCTAATTTAAGAATTTTTCAGTTACATATTAACTTACAGTCCTTGTGGTTGATGGAGGAGACATCAATAGACTGGCTTTTGACAGGCATGGGTGTTTGGTTCTCAGTCCTGTGCAGGGTGGTGTCCATGCTGCTGCCTAAACTGCTGCCCAGCTGCAGACGCCTCATGTGCCGGATCACAGCTGTAGCGTTAAACGCTTGCTGTGAAAGAAGATGCAGAAAGAAGATTACAATTCATGCTTTACAGTAAAATGCTTCGCTACCTTATAATAACAGAAAAGGGAAATTACTCACCCTCCATTTGGCTTTGGCAAAATTCTTCTTCATCTGGCGACTGACCGACTCATGGATGTTTTTACAAAGAGCTGTGTCTCCAGCTATCCTAAAGGGGAAAAAAATTTTAAATCTTCTGGCTTGTCTATAACATTTATCTGATCCATATACACTGCCCACAGCCCATATAAAACAGACACCACCTAGATTTAATTATGCAAATAGTTCAAAGCCTTCCAATGAATAATTACTGCAGTGATAAATATACTGTAGTCCAGCTAGCAACAAGTTATTTAACCCTAACTGGTGCATTGAGTAGCTTCTCATTTCTTAAACAATCATGTCAGAAGACATATCCTCTGGTCGATGTTCCTGTTTCAGAAGGATCAAATTATTGTCCTGCATCAAGCAAAGAAAACAACTAAAGGGATTGTTGAAACTACTAACATCGGGTTAAGAACTGTCCAGCGCCTTATTAAAACTTGGAAACATAGTAGTGAACCATCACCATCATTCGAAAAAGAAATATGGTCAGAAAAACGTCCTTAATGAGTGTGTTAGATCACTTAAACGCTTAATGAAATCAAACCATTAAAAAAATAACAGTAGGGCTCAAGGCTATATGAAATAGTGAAAAGTAAGAGCATGTCCACACTCATAATGCGAAGAGGACTCAAAGGATTGGGACTAAACAGCTGTGAAGCATTAAGGAAAACACTTATCAGTGAGAATAATAAAAAAAACATAAAGAATGGACTACAGAGCTTTAGGAAAAAGGTCGTGTGGTCTGATGAGTCCAGAATTACCCTGTTCCAGGGTGATGGTCGCATCATGCGTAGTGCAACTTTACAAGCCTGTGGGGACAGTGTTATGATCTGGGGTTGCTTCTGTTGGTCAGGTTTCGATTCAGCAACGTTGCAGTATGTGGCCAAAGAATGAGGTCAGCCAACTACCTGAATATACTGAATGATCAGGTTTTTCTATCAAGGATTTTTTCTTCCCTGATGGCATGGGCATTTCAAAGATGATAAAGTTTTATCGGGCTCAAATTGTCACAGTAGTTCAAGTAGCATGAGACCTCATTTTCACACATGGATTGGCCACCACAGAGTCCTGGCCTTAACCTCGTTGAGAATCTTGTGGGATGTGCTAAAGACGTCTTTACGCGGCAGTCAGACTCGTCCATCACGTTTTTACTCAATACAAGATTTTGAAGAGATATTAAGGTGAATAATTATGGATGGAAATGTTGTGACATTGTATCAGCCTATCAAGACAGTGCCATAGCTGTAATCAAACTAAAAGGTGGTCCGATAACATATGTGTTTGTGTGTGTAATATGTGTCAGTATGTGATTTTTCCGGCTGGGCGTTGTATTTATATTCATATTTGTAAATATGTAACTAATTTCCTGTGATTCATTCGGGTTTCCTGTTTTTTTTTAACACACATTTGCAACCCTTAATGTGATTTCATTACCATAACCAGCATTTGCATAATCCTCTGATCTCCATCACCTCTTAGATAATTATATTTGTAATAATTTGAGTAAATTACGTAGCTGATCTCACATCCATAAAACTTACAGTACACATCCAGTAAAACGTCTCATCCACTACTGCTTAAAATCGAATCCTTTTGCTACATTTTTTTTATGCCATATGACAACGACAACTAATCTCTTCTTTTTCAGTCTGAGACGACTTTATTTGCCGGTTTAGTTCCATATCCTCTAAAATCTAGATACACCTGCAATATGTTGTTGTGCAAAGCCGTACTAACCAGGGATGCCGAAGAGCCTCTTCACATGTGAACCTTTTCTCTGGATCCTTCTGCATCAGATTACTGATGAAATGTTTAGCTGTTTCACACCAAGATACTTTCACAATACATACTTAAACAAATCTTTTTATTTTTTTATTTTTTTTTACAATATACAAAACTTGTATATATAAAGTTTTAGGATCACTACTCACCTGAGTCGGAGATATCGTCCCAGTAGGGTGAATCGAATTCATACTCAGCCTTTAGGATCTGCTCAAATAGTTTAGAATCGTTCTCATCATAAAAAGGAGGATAACCACATAACCTGTAACACAGAGAACACCGAGCTGGCTCAATTATTTTTATTCTTGTGAGGATTTTCTCTTTCATGATGAAGAAGTCTATACTGGTTATAGTTACTCACAATATGTAAGAAATAACTCCAATAGACCAACAGTCTACTGCTTTACTGTAGGGCTTCTGTGCCAGAACCTCTGGAGCTAGTGACATAAAAGAAGAAATGATACTCGCCATACAAATGCCCAAGGGTATGCGAATTCATTTTAAAAAACAGCTGACTGCATACTGCCACCTAGAGGCATTTTGTAAATCTTATACAAGGGGTGTTCATGTCAAATCAGGACTTCCTTTTTATTTTTCTGTATAATCTTCTGCTACACTGATACACTTATCCCAATGTTTCACTAGTGCTTGGATGCCATCAAGGTAGAAAGTTTGCTCAGGATGCCGGAGGCATGATTGAGCTGCCTGCTTTACATTTGAAACGCTAGCCTACCAGAACCTCCTTTAACCTCTCTAACATGAGAAAATCACTTGGAGCGAGGTCATGACTATATGGAGAATGTGGCAATACATCCAAGCCAAGTTCCGGTAATGTGCAAATGGTGTTTGTGAATAATTGTGTGTACAGGTCCCACAAACAGATGTGGAACAGTCTCTTGTTGGCGATGAGTTATCCATCGATTTTCAAGGATCAAGGTTTCCACTTACTGAATGAGCCACTTCAGCCGGTGTCGTCATTCATGGACGTACGTTCATCTTAAAATCGTTTGCATCATTCAAATATGTCTTATCACTGTACCGTGCTTGAAGTCCTGGTTTGACTTGAACACCCCCATTGGAAGAAACGTTATTAGCAGAACGAGGACGAGCTCAAGCAAATGTTTGACAACCTCACCAACATATCCTGGAGTCCCGCAGGCGGTGGACATGATGTCATTTGCTGCTCCTTCCATCTTCGACAGACCAAAGTCACTAATCATTATTTTAGACTCATCACGAGGGTTGAAATATAACAAATTCTCGGGCTGAGACAGACAGAAGAGAAAATGACAGGCAGATGAAATTCTCCTGTTAAGCAGCTTTATGAAACAGGAGAATCCCTTGAATTTGTTTTCCTTTCCTAACCTTCAGGTCTCTGTGGACTATGCCAAGTGAGTGGAGGTAGTTGACAGCATCCAGAACTTGTTTGATCAAAGCACTGGCATCTTTCTCAGTATAGAAACCCTTCTCAACAATTCGATCAAACAGTTCTCCTCCAGACACACTACAAAAGACAGAGAAGGATGAGTTATTCCTACAAATAGAAATACAACACGGCTTTGTGCACCATCTTACACGCACAATGTCTTTGGATCCCCTTGTGAAGCATATACTATTTTAAAATGTAATACACACGACGAAGGCTGACACACCATTCTTAATATATGGAGTGACATACTCTTCTCATTGAACTGACAGCTTTTATGCTCTTTAGTATAAAATAAGCAGTGTTCTGATTAGTTTGGCAATTTGTTCTCTGAGAGTGAAGAGTAAAGGTGGTCTTATGTTGCTGATAAGAGGAACACTTCTAAGACTGAGCCGTAAGTGGCCACTCAATATACTCACAGTTGCATGATGAGGTACAGATGGTTGGGGCTTTCATAGATGTCCTCAAGTGCAACAATGTTCTCATGCTTGATCCTGAGGAAAAGAAAAAGAAGAAGAAGAAGAAGAAGAAGAAGAAGAAGAAGTAGAAGAAAAAACAAGATCAGCTTGTGCTATTGTTTCTGGATAGCTCATCACACAACATGCTATCACAAGCTAAAGAAAAATACAGGTTAACAATTTACTTAATGGAAGTTTTTATATGGCTAAATTCACTGCAACTGACACAAACCTTTAAAGCAATGGCATAAAGACTGCTTTCTTTAGTTTTGCATATAACTTGAATCATGTTGACATAAGGTTACGTTGTGAAACTTTCCGGGCTGAATTACTTTACAATGTCATGACACACAAAATGACGTGGTGATACTGTATATGACTATGGCATACCAGAAGCACACATAAGCTACATTATCATTTACTGTAGAATACCATAGTAATAGGCATCCCAGAAAGTGTCATTGAACATAACTTCCCCACATGCTATGTCAAACAGGACATAAAATAATAGAGCATAATAGGGAATCACAATAATAGAGCAGTGGTGGCTCAATCGGTTAAGGCTGGGGGTTACAGGTCAGGTTCAAGCCCCGGCACTAACAAGTTGCCACTTTTGAGCCCTTGAGCAAGGACTTAACCCTATCTGCACCAGGGGTGTTGTATCCTGGCTGACATTGCTGACATAAGGTACATGTGACAAATAACTGAATTATTAGGGCATTATGAATTATTATTAATAATAAGTCATACTATTACATAAACTATTACCTATAATAATATTAAGGCATTAATAATAATACATTATTAATACATATTATTATTAATATTAAATATAATTGTATATACATACTTATTATTAATATTAAAATGTATTATTAATAATGAACAAAAATAAGCACCTCCGCACCTTATAAACACTAGAAAATGCATTTATGAGCAGTGTCATAAGTGCATTAGTGCAGCAGGGGATTATATAGAGAAAATAAGAGAGTTATATATACAGTATACTCTCATTACAGTGTTCTTTTCTTCTGAGGTCCCGGTTTGACTCGAACGCCCCTCGTACTTTAGTTTCAGGGCATCAAGATAATTCATTTGACAGTTGCAATATGCAATCCTTGGGATTTCATAATAGTTCTTAATGCAAAGGATAGATGACTGGGAGTCTTGGACATTTTCTCACTCCTTTGTGATGATGCTGTTTCGTGAAAGAAAAACAAGAACTTCAGATATAAGGTTAAAAGTGACAGATGCGACAGTTTCAAACAGTTGACCTATAATGGCTTAATGGATTGAGGTTCTTCTCTGTTCTGTCATCTCACAGGATTAGCAATAAGCCTTATTTAAACCCTTTAGTAATGCTGAAGTGTCTAATTTAAACGAATGCAAATAACCTGGGTAGCTATGCTTTGGAAAAAAATACTGAATTGTGCAATAGCAGTTGGCATAATCCTGTGTGCAATGACATCCTTTAATGAAGAGGATTTTTTCTTTCTTTCATTTAATAGCACTGCGCATTGTTTTCCTGGCTTGTTCTATGCCTCTGCATTGTTTGTTCAGGCACAGAATAGCAACAGATGTTTATGGTGGCATTTGCCTGCAGCAACAAAGTGACTGCTGATGGCAGCAGGATTAATTCTGAAGTAGACCGAAACATCCAATTTACAATCCAAAGCTAAAAAAAAAAAAAAAAAAAAAACGAAGACACCAGCGGCCTGAATAAATCAGCATCCATTATCCTGCACCACTGAAATGACAAGGAAGCAGCTACCAAGATAAGTGTGGAGTTTTTCAGGGTTACAATGTGCAAAGCGCTTGACTGACAATGAATCAATAAACTAATCAGATGCATTTGACTTGCTGATAACAAGCCTGAAGTTAAAAAACAACTAAAACAGGCTGTAGGCTAGAGACCGAGCACAGCATCATTAGAAGAGACGAATGGTTAATGGCTTCCAGATCTCAGGAACGTAATTGACTGCAAATATAGAGTTTAAATGTCAAGGGCTATTTGAGTAAATGTCTATTATACAATTGAATTCCCTAGTGTGCTTATCAATATAGCGTACGGTAATGAATAACTATGCATAAGCATATTTTTTGGCTCTGTACAACTGTATACTTTATAACAGTGTCAAATCTGCACTAGTAGTGCTGTCTAAGAGCATTTGTTTACACTAATGCTGAAGAGAGCAGGTACAGGAGTGCACAACAAGGTCGAGCTCTTGCAAACCGACCAATTGAATATGAATTGCATGGTAATGCCTGCGGTCTGAAAAATCGTTCTGAAAAAAAAAAAAAAAAAAAAAAACTAGAAAGTGGCCTAAAATGCCCCGAACCCCACAACCTCTTTCCCAGGTACAGTAAATCATTTCAGTAAATTACTTTGAAAGCTACTGAAGAGCACAGAAGGTTTTTTTTTTAAACCAGTTATAACATGGCAAACTTCTTGTACTCAGGTGCAATCAGACACTTCGCCATTTTGCTAATGACTCATGCTCTCTATAAAAGAACATGATCAAGTGAGCGGTGCACTCTCTCTTTCTTTTCAACTCTGACAGCAAATGATCTGCAACATCACTACACATCAAAATATTACATTTAATGTGAATAATCTTGCATAAAAATTCACGACACAGTCATAGTCTCATTTCAAATCTAAAGTGATAGTCTATGAAACATAAAAAGAAAAAAAAGAAGATTTTTTTTAAAAGTTGAAACCTTTAAGTAATCTATCACTCAGATTTCTCACAAGCTTTTTCCCTGATGATGCGCTGTAGCCCTAGAGCACTACACGTGCACTGTTTCGAGCAGCTGATCCTCAGCTGTCTGCATAGGCCCTCTTCTTCATCATTACCAGCCCTGCTCCTCTTTTACCATGACAACCCTCAGGTTGGACTCGGGCGCAAACGTGTGCGGAATAGCGAGGTCTGCAGTGGAGGCAGCATGAGTCACCGCTGAGGGAGGGAAGTGAGCTGTGTGTAGGAGAGCACCATACCGTTTTTTTATTAAAAAAAAAAAAAGTACAAAAAAAAAAAAAACAATGAACATTTACCTGCTGCAGTATTGTAACCCTACAGCACTACATGAACACAGTGATGCTCAGCTAATTTGCATTCACAAACTACCAGCATGAGGTCCTTCATGTGGCCGCTGCAGACTGCTAATGGAAGGCGGAGGTGGGTGTGGGGGATGGCCTGACTCATCTCCAGCTCTTAGAGGAGAATGCGTGCAAGAGTTAGCAAAAACCAAATCACATTTAATTCTGCTTGGTGTTTATTTTTGTGCTCGGATTTTAATTGTGTAATGGAAAATGTGCTTATTGCTTGATTGTGTTTTGCTCTATTCGTTTGCATGCAAATATTCTTAATGAGCACCAGGCCAGGTTCCTCTATTATGTATACATTTTAATCAACACCTACTTCCTAAGCACAGCGATTTCATTCTCGATGCTGGTCTCTTTCCCCCTTAGAGCTTTCTTCGGGATGCATTTGACCGCATACATCTTTCCCGTGGCCCTCTCCTGAGCAAGCACCACTTCTGAGAAAGCGCCGCTGTAAAAGAAACAGAAAAAAAAAAAACATTTAGATTTTTATGAATGTAAATATGCGACTGCATTTGATCATACACTATTCTGATGTCGGTGTTCATTATCTTCTATATTCTTCTTCGTTTCCATTCCATGTGTTCAGTGCTTACATGTTCTTAAGTCATCAGCAGTGTACAGTCTGTAGCTAAGCTGTCCATGGGGACTGAAAATCCTCAGTAATCCCTCACACCATGCACAGGGTAACATGCACACCGTACAAGGTCACAGGAGTGCAGGTCAGATCTCACAATAGGCCACGGTTCTGGTATTCATGTGCGTTGGATACCATGATGCTGGCAAGGATGTGATTCATCGCAGTTCAAGGGCAATTTCTCTAAAATATTTACTCAGCATCAATTAATCTAGCCTGCGACCAATATATTTCAAGGGTCACCTGAGAGATTACTGTATGCGTATACAGTAAAAGTGACGACGTGATACTTATGATAAAAAATAAAAGGTTATAAAACATTGCATAAATAAAAAAACTATTATTATTATTAGTATTATTAGTATTAGTATTATTATGAATTTAATGTTGCAGACTGTCAGTAAAACAAAAGGTTTGACAATATAAAATGTGATTCTAAAAACAACAAAACCCTCTCACACCGGTTCCTAGAAATATAATCAGTCTTGTGGTGATAGATTTTTTTTCCCAATAACGGGAAACTGAAGAACATTACACATCTTGCTCCTGATGGATTTTAAGAGCTCAGCAGGTCAACAAAAGCTGACCTTCACAAGCACAGGAGATGCAGTCAGACAGATTAAAAGAAAATTTAGCAGCTTGTCTCATCAGTCACAACATTGTACAATCACAAATTATACTGCCAGTGGGGTTTATTATTATAAGTCCATAGTACCCACGGTAGCTTAGTGGTTAGCACTGTCGCCTTGTACCTCCAAGGTCCGGTTTCGATTCCCGGCCAGGTTCGATTCCCGTCTCTGTGTGCATGGGGTTTGCATGTTCTCCTTGCAAACACCATGCAAACCTACGTGCTTGGTAGGTTTCCTCCTGGTACTCCGGTTTCCTCCCACAGTCCAAAGACATGTAGGTTAGGTTAACTGATATTCCCAAATTGGCCATAGTGTGTGAATGAGTGCGTGAGTGTGTGTGTGTGCCCTGCGATGGATTGGCACCCTGTCCAGGGTGTACCACGCCTTGTGCCCTAAGTCTCCTGGGATAGACTCCAGGCCCCCCCTGACCCTAAATAAAGTGGTATAGATGATGCATGAGAGTGAGAGTGAGTCCATAGGACCCTCAAATGAGGCTTCATCTGTATATACCAAGCGGCATATACGAGGGGCGTTCAAGTCAAACCATGACTTGCCACTAAGGCTTAAAACTGTTTGACATTTGAAACTTAAAGCACAAGACAAGGAGGCTCTTACAGCTGGAGTAAAACAGTTGAGAGGTGCAAAGAAGGCCATATGTCCATGAATAACGAGCACACTGAACATTCAGCATGTGGAACGCCTGATCCTTGAAAATTGATGGATAAACTTGTACACATTATATACACATATACACGGATAAGTTGCAGTCAGGTGCTGCTAATCATCAACCAATTGATTAGCAGGTATGCAGACCTCAATAAAAGCTTAAGTTTTGGCAGTTTGCTGTTCAGGAGCATTCAGGTGTGTGTTAGCACAATGCCAAGAGGGAAAGACATACAGAGAGCAATGGTGTCAGAGAAGTAATTCCTGCTGCACATCAATCTGGAAAGGATTGCAAAAGCACTTCCAAACAATTTGAAGTTCAGTGTTCTACAATGAGAAAGATTAATCACAAGTGAAAAGCATTCAAGACAGCCGCCACTTTTCCCAGGAGTGGACGTCCCAGCACATTCATTTCAATCTCTGGTTGTGGCAGAGATATGAAAGACAAGTGTTACATCTCCTAGGCCTACCACAGGCCACTGAGCATGTGGTGTAACCCGCAGTGTGCAGGTATGTTTTGACATTGTGAATGTAGCTCTGTCCAGGTCAGTCCATTCCCAATCCAGACTGTCTCCGTCCTGCTCTGTTTTGGCTGCCACCTCTTTGTTCCTGCCTTCCATCCCATTGTATGCATATAAGCTGCAGAGGAAGCCAGCACAGGCAGCACTGACGCTTATTTAGATTCCGTTCATTTTCAAATAGTCATACTGTTAATATTCTGTAAATATTGTCTTGTATATAATCACCGGTAGTAAGGGTGAAGCTGCCTTTTTTTTGGGGGTGTGGGGGCTTTGGTCTCAGTTTTTGGTTGGGGAGGTAAGCTACTTGTATTTTGTTTTGTCCAGGGAATTTTCTTGAAACAATGTCTTTTGTTTGTCATTTTGGTCCGAGTCCACCCTGAAGTCATCTTCTGGTGTTGACTGTATCTCTCACCATATAGTGGCCACTTGTGATAGATGCCCTGGGTGCAACAGGAGTAAGACACAGACACAGGATTCATACAGACAGTATATACACACATCACCTTAGAGTGGGCCGTAAAAGTAAAATTCTGCGACAGTTAGAAGAAGATTGAACATGTACGGTTTGTTTGGTAGGGTTGACAGGAGAAAGCCTCTTCTGTCTAAAAAGAACAACTGAGGTTCTCAAAACTTCATCTGAAGGCTTCATCAAGTCTTCTATAGGACAATGTCCTGTGGATGAATGAAAACAAAATGGAGTTGTTTGGCAAAAACATTTTGGACAATTTGGGATTATTTTCAGCAACAGGACCTTGCAGTCAACCATGAACTCTTTTGTATGCCAGAGCTATTCTTAGAGAAAATGTGAAGCCATCTGTCTGACAATTAAAGCTTGGTTAAAATTGGGTCAAGCAACAAGACAATGATCTGAAGCACATACGTAAATCTACATCAGTATTGCTGATAAATAAAAGAATCAAGGTTTTGAATCAAGGAATGACCTAGTCAAAAGTCCAGACCTCAACACAATTTAAATGTTGTGGCAGGACCTTAGGAGAGCTGTGCACAAGCGAATTCCCAAAAACCTCAATGAACTGAAGCAATTTTGAAAAGAAGAATGGGCCAAAATTCCTCCACAATGGAATACAAATGAGAAGAGACTGAGTCATCAGGAAATGATTACTATAATTTATTGCTAAAGGTGGATCTGCAAGTTATTGAATCATGGGGGTAGTTGGTATTGCCCACATGTTTTTACTTCATTTTTTTTGGAATGGAATAGTGAAAAAAGTTATGGGTTTGTTGTTCGTCTGAGGTTGTCTTTACCTGATACTAAGCCCTGCTATGATAATATGATTTTTATATATTATATTTTTACACAAAACACACAGAATTAAAAGAGAGGGGTACTAACTTTCGCACATGACCATAGAATATTGTAAGGGGGATGGTAACTCGATGGTTAGGACTTTAAACTATTGATCAGAAGGTCATGAATTCATATTCAAGTAAGGCCCTTAACCCTCAACTTCTCAGGCATATGAATGAGATAAATATTAATGCGGATTTAAGTGTCTGCCAAAGGCTATAAAAGTAAAGTAGCTATTAAGGAGATTGGACTACAGTACATTATAATATAGAAATATAACATAACAAAAACAATTTTAGCATTTAATATTCTAGTGCAGATTTTCTTTTACAATTAAAAGTGATTAAAAACTCAGATATCTTAATTAACTTTGGACTTCCGATCTTCATAATGTTTTATTTATTTATCAATTCATGTGATGCATCATTATTCATATGGTAATATAGGAGAATATGTTTCCACCTAACCATTATCTACTGTAAAAACAAGACAATCTGTAATAAAAGTACTATTTATATGACTGAAGTTAGTATCTGTTATATAATTATCATTAAGATCTATTGTTTCATAAATATTTAATCAGGAAAAAAAATTCCTTGTTATTTTAGGATACAGAGCAAAGCAGAGCAATAAAACTACAGGATGCTTCCATCTGTTGTCTCTACGAGCGTTGTGCATCATCGCATATTGTACTGAAAATGACTGCAGTGAGCAAAGTAGTCATGCTATTTTCAGAGCATTATATGATTATGAAATTTTGAAATCAGATGTATAATGAAAAGTAAGTAGCTCTGGATAAGCATGTCTGCCAAATGCCTAAATGTAAAAAGAATTGCTTAAAAATATATTATGATTTATTATGAGACATGCACAGGTTACTCTGTAATAATGGGACCTTAAAACGTGACACGGGAGAGAATTTTAAAATGCACTATACTGTAGAGTTTAGAATATACAATATATAATACTATTGCAGGGATGCTCTGAACTGAGTTTTTAAAATATTTTTT
This sequence comes from Clarias magur, assembly GCA_013621035.1. Lineage (NCBI taxonomy): Eukaryota > Metazoa > Chordata > Actinopteri > Siluriformes > Clariidae > Clarias > Clarias magur. The sequence goes on along the minus strand of QNUK01000014.1, from coordinate 1,613,418 downwards.
TTATTTCCCAGATACTTGTGCTCCCCTACTTTTATTTTGCCAGTACCCAGCTACTATGGTTTACATTTAGGCGTGATAAATTGTGCTAAGAGATTTGCACATTAATATGTATTTTGTCTCTGTAGGTCAATGTCTATATTGGATTTCACAATGGTTGATTTGTCTATCAAATAGGACATGCAACAAAAACTGAATTACAAACAACTGTCCAAACACAAATCCTCCCATGAACACGCTACACTTATACACTATATATACACTACACTATATGTACTGTAAACATAGTTGCCTAGTGGTACCAACATGAATGTACGAAGGATTAAACAATCTAAAGATGTTTCAGGATTCAAATCTACCCTGATTAAACAACACATGCCAGAGGACATGGATAAGGAGGAGGTGTGTAAGTGTGTACTGGATTGAGAATAGATTTCTGTTGAGTCACCACTGCAGGGAACAAATGAGCTATTTTTGACAGGCGGACAACATGCCACACAGACATGTGTGTTTAAATCTGGACAAGAAAAACCTTTTTTTTCTTAACAAGCAACCTTTTCTAACATCTGTAGATATATTTTGCGTTATTAGCCGATGCCACTGGTTTCTCAGTTTGCCAACTAATCAGAGCGAATCAGCCTGTATAGGATGCTTTAACGGATTGCTTTAAGACAGGAAATCCTCAGGACATAATCCTGAGTCCTGTTTGCTCTTTATGTAACTCAGCAGACAGTTTTACTTGGACTAATCTGACTTTTGATACAAATGGTCCCTTTTGTATATTTGAGGCTCTGAAAATGAATCGTTCAAGGAGAAAGAGATGGAGCAAACTCATATAATTATAGACCTCACAGCTCTAAAGCCTCTAATGCATCAGCATGATTCTAATCCACAATGAGGCGGAGAGGGGGCAGTGCAATCATACGGCAGTAAGCGAACTGTGATTGGTGATTCATAACATGAAGACAATCAATGAATTAGTTTTCAATCAAAGCTAAGCATTGCAACATAGTAACAAGAAGCCAGAAATATGGTTGTTTCATATTTGAAAGCATAATAACAACATGCATCAATATAAAAGCAAAATATGGAATGTTACGACATGGAGAAGGACTCCATTCCCGCCAAACTGCACGTCATTTCTTTTTCCGTCGTATTTTTTCAAAGGATCATGTAATTCACCCTTATTTTTGTAAGTATTATAAAAAGTCCACATGTGCCTGAAGAACAAAACTAGAAACTAGATGGATATTGATGGATACTTGATAAATACACTTGTCTAAACAACTGAGAGGGATATAAGTGATAGAATAGGATAAGTTAGGTCAATTCATTCATGAATGTCTTTTCTCCATTACACAAAACAGTGCATTAGGAAACACAAATTAGAGCTTAGACATCAAGAAGGAACTGTTGAGGAAATTCGGTTTTCATTTCAGCTGCGGACATTACCCTTCATAACATGCTTAATGACTATTATTCATGGCTTTGTGCATGTTATAAAAATTTTTTAAAAGCGTTCCAAACTTGACCCTCATAAGCAAAGCAGACTAGCAATCTACAGATGCATACTGTACCTACTGCATCCTAATCCAGAACTTTGGGCATTAATATTGACAGGGTCTCACCTCAACAGCCTTTAATAGAAAAGGATTTCTATTAAGAAAGAAGAAGAAAGATCTTGTAAAGTGGCTGTGTGAATTTGTGTTTATTCAGCCACAAGGAATCCCTCTGATGTTTGGCAAGGAGGCATGGCTTGCAGGCTGTATTTCATTTCATTCCAAATTGTGTTTGGTGGAGTTGAGGTCAGGGCTCAGTGCGGGTTTTTCCATTCAAACTGTCAAATCATGTGTTCATGTAGCTCGCTTTGTGCACAGGGTCAGGGTTAGGGCATCTTAGGTCCAGTGATGTTACAACATACAAAGACATTCTATTCAATGTTGTGCTTTCAAATTTTCCAAATAAAGTTCTTTTTATGGGTGTATGGGTGTGATGATCATGGTGCTATATTATTAACTCAAACACATCTCCTGTTATATTGGACGTCCAACCACATAGCACGCATTTTGGCTTATTGATCGATCACATTTTGACATACAAGACAATTCCTGATCTGGTTTCACCCAAATGAGGATGGATTTCCTGTTGAGTCGGGTTCCTCTCACGATTTGTTCTTGTTGCCATCTCGGGGAGTTTTTCCTTGCTGGCCGAACTGATCATTTATATTCAGACGCATTCACATAATTTCTCACATTTCATACACATTTCTCAAATTTTCTTTCGATTCTGTAAAGCATTGTTAAGTGCTCTTAAATATAAATCGATACATGCACATGCATGTATGATATTTAACATGAGGTACACCATGCCATGCACATGTCTCTGAAACAGGGGGGGCTAACATTGCAGAGAGATCCCCAGCTCTAATCACACTTATTGCTGTAAAATGAACAAAATATCCTGCAACAGTTGAAGGGGTTGTCAGTCTGCTCAGTCACAGAGCTTTAAACGCATGAATGAAGCATCAGCTGGACTAAATGGACACAGTGGAGCAGAGCTGCTAGAGAAATGTCTATAAATGTTCCTGGAAACAACATGAAATACAATGAAGGTATGAAAAGCAGACAGACTGTAGTGCTGGCATTCCTCAAGTGTGTGTGTCTGTGTGTGTGTGTGAGACATTCAGCTCTTCTTGGTGTATATAACACATAACTCCAGCTCTTATTGATGAGGATGAATGGACACAAGTGTGTGTGTGTGTGTGTGTGTGTGTGAATGGTGGTGATGCAGCAGGATCGAGCTACTCACGTCCCGAGAATCTCCTTCAACTCGAAAATCTTCTTGATGTCATCGACTTGCTTTTTCCACGCGCCCTTCGCCGAGTCTACGTTTCCCTTGGCCATGCGAACAGCAACCGCGTCGCGTCTTACCGAGCAGAAACACAACCGCGGTGTTATCACCAAGAGGGAAATGAAACGGGGAATGCTCCTAAAGTCTAAGTGTGTGTCAGAGTGTGTGTGTGCCAGAGAGAGTGTGTGCGCATCTCACAGCTGATTTACCCAGAGCTGCAAACCTGCACTAATCCCGCGCCCTGGCTCTGTGCTACTGCAGCTAACGCCTGTTTTTCCTCAGAGCAAACTCTCTCCATCACCCAGACTGCACGAGAGGGCGAGAAACACACACACACACACACACACACACACTTTTTCCACACTCACTTCTCTTTCAAGGACCTGTAGTCTGGCTAAAGGGGAAGCAAAGCGAATACTGCAACCAGGAAGCACTGCACACTGTAACATATGTCATTCTCTAACACACACACACACACACAGTATTACAAGACAGGTTAGACACGAAGGAAACTCCAGGCCAGCTGCAGAAATGACTTCACAGAACATTCTGAATGGCAACCAAGATTCATACGAATAACTGAGCAGCCATGTAAGAATATAACCCTGATAGCCAAAGCGAATAAATGTGATCAGAAATACTGTCTGTCTATATCATATCACAACATGCCAATCTATGCCAGAATAGAACAGCCTGGGAAAGCTTTCCCCTGGATTCTGGAGCATGCCGGTGTGGATCTGTGTTCATTCAGGTACAGTACAAGAGCATTAGTGAAGACAAGCTATGATGTATGTTACTGTAAGTGAAAAGACTTTCCTGAGGTCAGACACAGACGTTGGAGGAGGAGGAGGTCTGGTGTGTCTGGTGCCCAGTGCATCCCAGAGGTGTTCAGTGGAGTTCTTTTACACCATCCTGGGCAAGCCATACCTTTATTGAGCTCGCTTTGTGCACAGGGGCATTGTCATGGTCAAGTATAATGCTGATAAACATTTCAACATTAAAATAGTGTAAACTGCTTTATGTATTATAACATCACATACTGAGATTTAAGGCTGATTTTACATTTTGCCGACCTATTCAGACTTACAATACAAATTTGGTGACATATGTGGCAACAGCATAGCGTAGCATAGAGTGTCATAGTGGTAAGACCTCGACCTCCAAGGAAGTTTGAATGTTTTCCCCGTGCTTGGTGGGTTTCCTCCAGGTATTCAGGTTTTCTCTCACAGTTCAAGTACATGCAGATTAGGTTAATAGGCATTCCCAAATTGCCCGTAGTGTGCGTGTGACCTGCAATGGACCGGCACTCCTGAGATAGGCTCCAGGTCCCTATGACTCTGTACACAGGATAAACCATGCAGTATACAAGATGAATGAATTAATAACCATGGAAACAATTGAGCACAACAGTTTAAAATTTATTATTTGGCATCCAATATGAAACAATACAATGAGGTTCTATTTATAATATTAGACTTCTGTCAAAAATATTCTCAAACAATGTTTATTGCTTGACTATGACTTAACGATTGAAAATATATATTTGGTATATATATATTTGGATCAGACATAAGGGCAGGTATGGAAGGAACCCACCACTATATCACTTAAGCAAATATGGCAATAGTTATGTGGACACCTTACCAATCATGCATTTAAAGCAATAAATGATTTAAACAGTGATATTCATGTTTGAAACTTACATTGTCCCTTTAAACTAATATTTAAAAATCCCTCAAAATAATATAATGTTTTTGGATGTAAAGGTGCATAAAACTGGCATAAAAGATACAATTTGCTGTAAACTGGGGCAATTTAACATTTAAAATTGACATGAGATTTAGTAGACATTATGGTATATGGGGTACAGACAATTAACCCATTAGGATTTCTGTCCTATTGGACTTCTTCATACTACATTGCTTCTTAAGAAAAGTCAACACTGACATAGATAGCATGCTTATGCTTGATTATACCTGCATACTGTACCAGAGATGTATTGAAAACAAATTTCAATGTGATTGCACAAACTCTTTCACAAGAGGTCTAATAAGCATGTTATCCTGATCATACTAGTGTGAATGCACCAGTCTCTTCAAGCCATTTGACAGCTAAAACTCCTCCTAGGAGGCACATATTGTGCACAAATGCCAAATTTGCTGTCCTGCACCCAAGAATTAAGACTTTTGATGCAGCGACCATATTATTTTATAAAACTGAGAATAAGCAATGACACTATTACCAGTAAATGAGTAATAAAGAAACTGTATTTCAGGCTCTTTGGTTTAAATGTTATCACAATCCACTCTAGATCCAAGATATATGATAAATAAGATGATGTAAACATGGTTAATGGGATGTGATCAACTGAATACATTTGCATTTTCCCAAATCCACATCCACAATATATATTTTTTATTAAATCACACTGTAAATTTGTAACTTCAAAGAAGGCCTGTGCTTTTCCCCGGAACTTTAATATCATCACACTAAACATGACCATTTCAACACACTTGGTGTTGTGCGTCTTTAATGAATACTGTAATGATTGATAATCTTAATATCCAATGTTCTCCAAAAGAGCATGGGTTTCATTTTGATTCTGTTTTTTGCTCAGCACCGTCACCACAGTTTGTTCATCATAGATATAAACCTGCTTCAGATTTCTAAAAAGCTGTTTGTGACAATTTGTATTGTTAAAAGCACTTCATTTATGAAAATAAAAACATTTTCAAACCTTCAAACAACCAGTAAATGCAAAATGAAGATAGTGAAGTTTGGTAACAATGATGCAAAAAAAAAAAAAAAAAAACGTAACTTACAGCAGTAATGACAAGCCAAATGTAAACACACATACTGTATAGGAGCTCTGCAGGACAAAGATAGTTTCCCATATCTGTTGCTGTTCTAACTAAAATCTAAGTTGCCAGGTATGGAAACTACACACAGTAAAATCACATAAAATCATATTTAATTGTTTTCAACTTCAATGTACAACAGTGGTTCTCAAAGAACAGGGGAGAGGAAGTCAATGTGGAGACAATCACGGCAGCTTTACTAAGAAAATGAATTACAGAGTAATTACAGAGTGCTTGTTCCTGAGAGTACATTTCAAACTGTCCAGTAAACCCCAACAAAGACTATAAGATTTAATCAACAACAGGTCTGTGGTATTGAAAGTTAACCTACATGTCTTACATGTAAAATACTTTAAACAAATAAGCAGATTGTCTAAAATTCTCGTACCAGTTTGTTTCCAACAAATAATGTAATTTGTAAAATATAATAAACCTAATTATCAGTCCTTCTCTGATATTTTATTAGGCACATGCAGTATATCATGCAGATCATGGCGGTGAAAACCTTCCATCATTAAAAACTGATGAAGCCCTTCATCATATATCTATATATAAATAGATAGATAAATGTGTGTGTGTGTGTGTGTGTGTGTGTGTGTGTGTGTGTGTGTGTGTGTGCCTGTGCGTTACTAATAAACAATTCACTCTCATTATGTAAACTTTAGGAAGACAACTTCAAAATTTGACAAATTAGCTGGCTTAAATGTAATCTGTTTGTGTTATGGGGATTGCCTTCTGTAATCTGAAACTGTTTCCCGTCTTTGTACGATTTTAAAATTGTTGGTGAATACATCTGAATTCTTTGCATCTGCTTGGTTGCTGGGTCCTATTTTCTCAGAAAAGCTCGATCCTAATCGCGCATCTAACACTGCAACTGAAAATTCCCATATGGCTCTAAATCATTTACTCATATTCAAGAAATTATTTTAATTCATACTTCATCCATCATATTTCTCTGACTCTCAGTGTAGATCTGAACATTGTCTTTAAGGGATAGTCTGTATTTTTTCAAGTCGGTCTTAAATCAGGATTAAGGTACATACAGTAAGTCTTGGAGGTTATAAATTTTCCTGCGCTGCACACCGACCATGAAGTTTGTCACCTGGAATGCGAGTACAATGTAAATAATGGGGGCCAAATTTCACAACCCTCCTGCTGTTCTCATTTCAAAGTTCAGCTGAGACACATATGTAGCTTCACCAGGCCCACTGAACTAATTTAAGTAGGTATTGTTCTATGTTGCAGTGTATTTAGTACAAATTTAACACGTTTCCTTTACCATACGGTTAGTTCCAGGAAAAGAAAAGAACAACATTTGTACTAAATAGACTGTAACTGTAATAGACTGTGAAAGATCTCGACTTGGAATGAAAAACAGGACAAGGGTTGTTGAATTTGGCCCAGATTATTTACACTGTAATTGCATTTCAGGTGACAAAACTCATGTACAGAGAAGGAAAATTTATAATGACCAAGCCCTATTATAATGTACTTATATAAGTACTTAATTATTACATACCTTAATTTTGAGTCTGAACTATCCCTTTAATATCAGTAAAATATAAGTGAAAACTTGAATGAAAAAAATGAACATACTGTAAAGCACTATTCGGACGAGACTAGTTTTACTGGGGGACGTTAGAGAAATTTCTGTTTCACAGAGGTACTTTGTGATTTTAATCCCGCCCGAATCTGCCATGTCTGTCTTTTTCTCACACGACCTCTGTAAAAATTCCAGAGCAAATTACCTACTGTTTTTCAGCAAACTCGGCGGTCCTCTGAGAAATCTAATCCTGTTCGAATGCGAATGTCTGTGTTTGCCGAAAATGTTTTTTTCAACCTGAACTACCGTACAATCTCTAGCGCGCTGGTATTTAAGTTTCTGCTTTCTATGCTCCAACAGAAATCCTCATCCTCAACACATGGTCTTGCGCAACGCCCACATGAAAAACACAGACACGCCCACCTCTGTAATAAACACGGCGATATTAGTCCCATCCGAATCCATACATGAAATGACAGACGTCGGCTGAAAAAAATTCAAACTCAAATGTCCCCCAGTAAAACTAATCCCGTCCGAATAGTGCTTAAGTGGTAAAAACTATCTCAGTAAAAATGTGGCACAGATGCTGGTTGGGAGAAGTGCCCTGTGGCAGCTGTACTGTATGCCAGAATCTGTGCTGGGCCCAGTTGGGTTATTGCTTTGTGTATCAGGAGAAGGAGGCTGTAAGGATAGCCTCATGCTGCTGATGGTGGAGAGTACCGATGCCCACAGCAGGGGCAGCCAGAGGTGGCCTACTGACCAACTGTAGCTGGATGAAACAATGAAAAAACAAACATTACTTACACAGTCCTTGAGACTCCAAAGTATGAGGTAAGGTGAAGTGAAAAAAAAGAAAAAAAAAAAGAAAATGATTTACACATCCCTACCTTGCAGCCAAGCTGTTTTTCAAATCGTGGAGACACAAAAAACCAGCATCCCATGTTCTGTGGCTCTTCTTGGCTCCAGATAAACTCTAGAAGTACAAGTTTTAAACCATAAGATTAAAAAGTGGATTAGAAACAACCGAATGCACCAAGCACAAAACATATACAGTACTATGAGGTGCGTTCAAGTCAAACAGGGACATTTGATTGTATGGAATAACAGAACACAGTTATGAGAGTAAGAAAATACTCTATATAATCCCCTGCTATACTGTAAATGTCAATTGGTTTTACACCAATCAAGTCCAGATTTGATTTGAATGCCTGTCGTATGTATTACAGATGAGCCCATCACTCATTTTCAGCTCATATTCTTCATGGCCATAAGCATGTTTATCTGAACATCACACCTTCTGTTGCCAGGAAGTCTTTACTTTGTCTTTACTGAAGCTAAAAGGCCCAAACCTGCTGAAGTATAGCATTGCCCCTGTGCACAAAACAAGTTTCATAAAAGATGTGCTTTAAATAAAGAACTCCAGTATCTTGCACAGAGGCCTGACCTCAACCTCACTGATCACTGGTAGGGATGAACTGAAATGCCCAGGCGCTCTGTATCCAATCAGTGCCCAACCTCTCTAAAGCTCTTGAAGCGGAATGAACACAAATCCCTACAGCTATACTAATATCTAGCAGAAAGCTTTCCCAGAAGAGTGAAGCTTATTGTGTTTATTAAGTGCTCAGAGTTTCCATCTGGAGCAGAATGGTGAAAAAGCACATTCGAGTGTGATGGTCAGGTGTTTATACAATTTACATCATGTGCAAGGGATGTGAAACGTCACAGGCATAATGGTATTGTGCTTGAGGATCATTTGTGCTCTTTTACAATTAGTCAGTAACCCACCTTTGTGTCGTAAAATATCAACGGCCAAAAAATGGTATTGGTGCCAAAACTGTTTCACCTTGGTAAAAAAAGTAAATTTTTAGATAGAATCATAGAACAATTTTTAATATTACTTAATGCTTCTTATCTCCTGATCCATGCTTTTTTTTTTTTTTTGTAAATATGCATACAAGTTTTAGCAGATAAAAAAGAAGCACATTAGCTAAATTAAATTTCATGCCCTTTTATGTAGTGTCTGTAACTTTTTTGGAATTAAAAATCTTTCAATGATCATTCAATTGTCATTCAAATAATTGCAGAAATGTTAAGATATTGCAACATGATTTTGACAGTTTTATGGACACTACAGATTTTTTGCTTTAAGGTGTGTGTCGCTTTTGAGGCATTTTAACGAAACCATTGTTGGGGACGATATCATAAATTTTCTAGAATTTCAGAATGACCAATTTTAACATAAATAATTTAGCATTTTAAATTGTTATTGTTTGAAACGGGACAGTATGATGAAAAATAGCCATTTTTGCTTGACATTTATAATAATTTCTTTAAAATGGCTGACGTTATCAACTTTTTTAGGTAAGCAAGATAAACTTCAAAAATTTGCATAAACTTCAGAAGTGGCTTCTTTGGAACACACATTTTCTGTATGTGATATATTCTGTAAAATATTCTGAGGTATTTTAAAAAATTTATCAATGCTGTGTTTTGGCCACAAGTATTACCCCTAATACTCCAGATCATTTCAGTTCATCCCTACCAGTGATCAGTGAGGTTGAGGTCAGGCCTCTATGCAAGATACTGGAGTTCTTTATTTAAAGCACATCCTACCATGTATGTCATGGATCCCATTGTTTATCTTGAATAAAAAAAAACACAAGCAAACACAAAGATTAATGTTTCAGGAAAGCTTAAAAGAAAAGTGACTTCTGTAGCAATCTGTAATGCTTTCATGCTCTATTGACTTAAGCTAAATATAAGAATGTAACATCATGACAAGGTCTCACCTTTGGCTTTGCTGTATTTGCAGAATTCCTGCTGTAGGGCGTCTGTGGGGAAAGGGCAAAGCTCCTCTACTCTGATCAGCGCCGTGTTCTTACATGCCTCGGGCAGTGTCTCTCTTTGTTTCAGCAATGCATAATAGTGTTTGCCCGAGCAAAGCAACACTCGCTGCACACTAATGCCACGCATTAGAGAAAATTACGACATTATGACAAAAACATTATGACAGAAAGATTTGATTATTGCTTTTGTGTTAGAGTTGAACATTAACAAAATGTGCTTCTTCACTTTATGGCTTACCTCTCAGGATTTACAGAGGTGTCACCTATTACAGGCTTAAAGTTAGTTCCAGGTCCCATTTCGTCTAAGCTCGACACTGCCCCCTAGTGTTACACAGAATAACACAATCCAGTCTAGTCAAATACATGAGACAAATACAAAATACACAAGAGTGTGAAATGTGTGCAGGACAGGAAATTCACACAACAAAAACTGTAATGCGTAAACTATTTGTAGGGCAGTAATAAATGTATAATCAGCTGGCATACACTGAGCCAGCAGTGAAAACAAATTAGTGTTGGAAAAGCATTTAATACAGAACTCACAGAAAAACGCAACAGTGTTTTGGGTGATGCTACAATGAGTGGTTTGCGGAAGTTTCGGATCATCTGTCTCCTTAGCAGGTGGAAGTACTGAGCCGGGGTTGTTGGATTCACTACAGAGATATTTACTGCATCACCATCAATGCCTTCCTCCTTACTGTCACACAGCTGTTATGGCAAAAATAATAATAATAATCACAACAACAACAATACCACAACTTGCCTATCAATACAGTAGAACAGGTTCTGGATTTGTCAATGTATATTGAACAAAGTTCACTCTCAAAAAAAAAAGAAGAAGAAGAAGAAGAAGAAGAAAAAAAAAAAACCTGCTCACTTGTAAGAAACGCTCAATGCGGCAGGATGAGTGCTCAGGGCCGGCTCCGTCGTATCCGTGCGGAAGCAGGATGACCATGCCGCTCTGCAGCAACCACTTTGCCTCACCTTAAAGAAGAAAATCAGTATTTACTTAAGGATATACGGTTACATCTGTTTTTCTTTCTTGGCATGACATCAGTAGTCTAACTGCTGAAGAAGCAGAAGATATGCAAATCGGGAGAACTGTGTGTTGGCCTGGGTAAACCACTTAAATCTTAAAATTTCCTATACAGTATAGTACAAATTCTTTTTGGCCTATATTTTTACTGTTTTGTCCACAGTAACCGCTGACAGGTGTAACGGGTTTTTAATGCACGGGTGGCATCACGGACAACACGGAGATAAGGTCTTACGGTAAATGGGTCAAATTTATTTAGAAAAAAAAAAGGTAGGAAAAGGGTTTAAAAAGCAGCATAAAAGCATAAAAAAAGCGGAGGAAAATAGTGAAGGTTAAGGACGTGCAGGTCTGGTGGCAGTGCCGAGCCGATATGCGAGGATAGGGCTGGCGAGCAATGGCGGCAGGCAGATTGGGCCCGTGTGGGAGATGGCTGCTGCATGCTCCCTTGATCAGTTTCTGCTAACAACCGGCCCCGCTCTGCGCAGCGCAGACGGGAGTTAAATGCGCTCCGAAGCCTAGGTCAGCTGTCGCTCCTCTGGTGCTGCAGCGACAATCCCGGCTGGCGAAAAGGGGCCTTAACGTGGAGAACAGGGGCCTTTTCCTCTTCTGCTGCAGGATCCTGAGGACTGGCTCTTAGCTGGCTCTCAGTAGATCATCAGTAGATCTCCAGGATTAGACCCCGAGCTATACTCCCCACCATGTTTTTATAGATCAAGATCCCTAAATGATTATTAATCAACAGCTGTGCCCATTCCCACAGACCCGCCCTTTCACAAACCTGCAGAAGGGGGGGGCTGCCAACCTAGTAAGGCTCACCCTTTGCAGCTATAACAGCTTGAACGTCTCTTGGATTTTTGACCATTCTTCCATAAGTGCATTTTTGAGGTCAGACACTTATGTTAGAGGAGAAAGCCTGCCTCGTAGTCTCATGGTGCGCAGTCATGTTGGAACAGGAAGGGGCCATCCCCAAATTGTTCCCACAAAGTTGAGAGCATGAAATTGTCCGAAATGTCTTGGTATCTGAAACATTAATAGTTTATTTCACTGGAACTAAGGTGTCGAGCCCAACTCCTGAAAAACAACCCCACATAAATTCCAACATGACCGCGCACCAGTGCACAAAACAAGGTCCATAACGACATGCGAGATTGGTGTGGAAGAACTTGATGCACACAGTCCTAACCTTAACCCAACCGAACACCTTTGGGATGAATTAGTGGGATGGAGACTACGAGCCAGTCCTTCTCGGCCAACACCAGTGACTGACAGAAGAATGCTCCTGGAAGTGCTCCTGGAAGAGTGGTCAAAAACCCCCATAAACACACTCCTAAACCTTGTGAAAAGCCTTAACAGAGGAGTTGAAGCTGTTATAGCTGCAAGGTGTAGGTCAACATCATATGAAACCCTATAGTTTCAGAATTGGATGTCACTCGAGTTCATATGCATGTGAAGGCAGGCGAGCGAATACTTTTGGCAAAATAGTGCATCAATGTTATTATTATTATTGTTGTTGTTATTACCTCCAGAGATAAAGGTGTCAAAGATGATTTGTGCCCCATTGAAGAAATCCCCAAACTGAGCTTCCCATATGGGCAGTAGATTTGGCTCCTCAATACTCATCCCGTACTCAAAACCCAATACTGCCTCTTCAGAAAGTGCACTGTTACACACCTGAAACAACATACATACGCCACTAATTAAACATAATCCACTCTAATGTAATAGAACATATGTAAAGGGATAAAAGTGTACTTGATTGATTAGACTGTGACAATCTGACCTCTAGATGACCTTTTTGTTGAGAGTTAATATGATTGAGAGGGATATACATGTCATTGGACTCCTGGCACACAACCATGGCATGACGTTGACTAAATGTACCACGGCCAACATCCTGGCCACTGATCCGCACGTTGAAGCCTGCATTAAAGCAAACAGAAAATAAAAGGTGGCACCCCACACATATTGTACAACCAGGCAACGTTAGGTAACTCAGTACTTAGGCTGGACATCATGAGCACTCATTAATTAAAGGCTTAAACTAAAGGAGTCTGCTTACCCTGACAAAGGAGTGTGCCAAATGCCAGCGCCTCAGCAGTGGACCAATCCAGTGCAGTTCCTGCTTCAAGTTTCTGTAGTCTTGCCTGTGAAGTTCCAACAAAAAAAATGCAGATTCAAATAAATTGCATTAGCCACCATAAAAACTAATCATTCACTTTAGCAAGCAAATGTAAATGAATATAAAAAAATATTAATTTACTATTTATTATTACAGTGGAACCTTGGATTACGAGCATAATTCGTTCCAGAAGTGGGCTAGTATTCCAAAACACTCGTAAACCAAATCATCATTTCCCATAAGAAATAATGAAAACTCAAATTATTTGTTCCACAGCCCCAAAAAATAAATACATAAAAATAATTAATACAATCTATAAAATGAAAATAAAACAAATTAATCTGCACTTTACCTTTAAAAAAAGTACAAATAAATCCTGACAGATAAGTGTTTCCGTTTGTGCGCGCAGGCGCCGTGTGTGTGTGTGTGTGTGTGTGTGTGTGTGTGTGTGTGTGTGTGGAATTAGCCCCTTCCCTCGCCTCGTTTTACACCGCAACACTCCTCCTCTCTCTCCCCACCTCGCTTTTTAAGCTTCACAATAAACACACACGCGCACACACGCACGCGCACACACGCACGCGCACACACAACGGAAACACCGTTTTAACAGGAAAAAAAAAATCTTTCTGAGACTGGCATGAGTGTATATTAACGGACTCACTTAAGTTTCACAACAAGCGCATAAACACAGCGGAAAGACCGTTTTAACGGAAAAAAGTGAGACTGGCATGAGCGCATACTAAAGGAATCACTTAAGTTTCACAACAAACGGACACGCACACAAACACGGAAACACTGTTTTAACAGGAAAAAAAGAAATCTTTCTGACCTGGTGTGAGCGCATACTAAGGGAATCACTGCTGTAAAGTAAAAAACAAAAAAACAAATGAACCAGCACCTAACCTTTGAAAAGAATCGCGACAGAGCAATACTTGCTCGGTTTCCGAATAAAAAATTATTAAAAATCTTTTGGTTTGCGGAACACTCGTAAACCACGTTACTCGCAATTTTCCAAAGATGAGGTGTTCTGCTCACTACATGATCATGGAATGACTGCAGTGGACCCTGAGCCACCTTGGAGACAGGGTAATCATATAAGGTCATATAGCTGCCTTTAAAATGTTTACACCATTCAAATGTTTTACTGTGACTGAGAGTCTCGTCACCATACTGTGCATGAGAACTTCTATAAATGTCAATCGGTTTTATTTCTTTATTCAATGAATGTGCTGATCAGAAATTTTATAAGATGTACTGGCATGATTCAGTAGTTTACCAGCTGTATCCATATAATATTTTGACTGGAAACCGGATTGAAAAAACCTCACCACCGTGTTCTCACATAAAAAAAAAAAAAAGGTACACTCCCCAGGGTTCAGCTAAAACAGTCTATGAGCTGTAATAGCATGCATTACCACCATTAGCAATGCTTTAACTTCCTAAGGTAGACTGACTGCTCTTATTATTGTGTTTGTTAAACTGGCCTCTTCCTTATTGTGATATTTGCAGGAATAAAATACTTATCTTATGCTTTATTCTTATGGACAAATGTATTTTGAACACCCATACGTGCTTGTTGAACATATTCCAATTTTAGTCCCTTCTTGCTGTTATAATAAAATCTACTCTTCAGCGAAGGCTTATTTCGGAGTGCGTCTGCGATAATTTGACTAAATTGTTGCATTATTGAGGCCAGGCACTGATGTTGGGTGAGAAGGTTTTCCAGGGTGCAATAGGTATTCCAGTTCCTCCCTAAGGTGTTCGGTGGGGTTGAGGTCAGGCATCTGGGGTGGTGCGATGACAACACATGGACACTCATCTGGAGAATTTTTTTAAACTTACCTTTACATGTGTTTTCACAAGGTGACTGTGCACATGGGTCTCCTCTGGAATCTCAACGGACTTTGCTCCCACATACTGAAGCAGGGGAATATCCACACCAGTGTCCCAGGTTGAAACTTTGTTCTGTGGCTCGATCAGATCTCCCCAGCGGCCCTGCAGGTTGGTTGGAGGAGGGCTAAAGAAAGTCATGTTGGCCAGACGATCACTGAGGAAGGAGTGGTAGGCTGTTTTAATCTGACTGCTTTCTTCCTCTGTCATCAATCCCTCTGAGATCAGCTGATCAGTGTAGGAATCAGGGATGCTCTTCCTTGAGCTAAGAAAGGAAGTATACCGGTTGGTATAGCAATACCATTTATTTATGGTGCAAATAACTGAGGTCCGGATAGACAGAGAGCTCACCGGATGATTTTGTACATGGCTGGGTTTGTGAAGAATGGCTCATCCAGTTCATTGTGACCCCATTGTCGATAACACAGCAGGTCGACTATAACGTCCTTCCTGAAGCGCCTTTGATACTCCACAGCTAACCGTGTCGCTCTGAGAACCTCTTCGGCATCATCGCCATTTACATGGATCACGGCACAACTGACCATCTTACCTGATAGAAAGACCAAAACAGTCTATCTAGTCACACAGCACACAGTCGCCAGCACATGTAAACCCATGTGTCGTGACTGTGTGGAGCAGTAAGACACAAGGAATGCTATTTAAACGCATTTGTAACACTTTCACTTTTCATCAACATTAAATACATTTAATATGCATTAATAATAATAATTAATAATAATTGATTTTATTCAACTCAACCACACAAAATATTGCCCCTCTGGTTTTACAATCTTACCAATATCACTGCAGTACAAGGACGAGCGGGCTCTCTCGGATGGAGTGGTATAGCCCACTTGATTGTTCACAATAAGGTGGATGCTTCCTCCAACTCTGAAGTGAGGGAGATTTGACAGGGTGAACGTTTCTGGTACAATTCCTTGCCCAGAGAACGAGGCATCACCATGAACCTGAACATAACAAAAAAACAACAAAAAAAAAACACTGGCTTTGGCTTCCTTCATTCATAAAAGTCATAATTCACACGAAGGATTCTTTGTAGATGTGGAACAAAATGTAAGTATTAAATTCAATACGTGGCATTTTGACTTAAAATACACTGCAAAGATAAAAGATAAAATAATTTATAGATATTTAAATGTATAAACATATACATATTTAATACTTCTACAGTTGAGGAAAACTTTTTGCATACAGCAAGCTATTCAACCAAAGTTTTCACAACTTCACAAATTTTTTGCAGGAAGTCAATCTTTTGCCACAAGTGGAACTTTCAAAATAAACAATTCCATTTATTTTTTCGGCTTTACTTCACATCAAATTCAAGTCTGTTAAAAGTCTGTTACACATATACACGTTGACTGTCTGGGAGATAAAAAAAATTGTAATGACTTATAGAAGCTTCTGATTTCCCAATTGTCATTAATAAAGAGTTACCTTGGAGTGCATCTGTGGCTATAAAATTAAATTTAGGAAAATAAAAGGAAAACCCAATCAACCGAGCCAAAACATCAGAAAAAAATGTGGAATTTTTATTTCTTTTTTTTTAAATGGACTTGATTGGAAGTTTTTTGTCCCAAATTCTTCTGTACAACTGTAATGGTCAGTGAACAAGCATTTTACTACAAGGGATGAACAAACTTTGGATGAAGTTCAACAGATCCCCAAGAAAACAACAAAATAACTGGTAAAAGAGTTGCATGCATTTACTTCAAGACAGGTATAAAAAAAAAATCCAGACTGAAGATTGCAGGTGATCGACAGCTTGTTGGAGGAAACTAAAAATTAAAATGTTTGGCCAAAATTGTCAATGTTGTGTATGCATAGAAAGGGTAAGAATTTCATTCTGAAGAACGCCATCCAAACTCAGAAGCATGTGGGAGGCAGCATAATTTGCTGGAAAAAGGGAACTGGTATGCAGAAAATAGATGGCAACATGAAAAAGCAGGATTAGCTAGAAATGCTAAAGCAACTCCTCATGACATCAACCAGAAGGTTCATACTGGGTCTTCCAGAAGTCAAATGATACTGAACATATACTACCTTTCAAAGGTTTGTACATGCCTTCTCCTGCAGTGTTTTTATTATTATTATTATTATTATTATTATTATTATTTTAAACATTATGCACTAATACTGAACACATCCAAACTATAAAAAGTAAACATGTGCAACTGTGTAATAAACAAAACAGTGTAAAACAAGCCAGAAAATATTTTACATTTAGATTAGTCCACAGTAGCTGCATTTAATTTTGATCACAAAACTTGGCACACTCATGGCATTCTCTCATCAGAATTACGAGGTAGTCACCTGGAATGGTTTTCAATTCATAGGTGTGCTCATAGGAGTTAACTTGTGACATTTCCTGCCTTCTTAAATGTGCTTTAGGCCATCAGGACGGGTGGGTACAGAGACAACAGCTTTATTAGTGCTACTACAACTACTGTGCAAATCCATATTGTGTCAAGAAACTTTCAGTTAAGTGTAGAAAAATTATTACTTTAAGAAATTAAAAGGTCCGCATTCCATGAACCGCTGGTTTACAGCAGATTAGAGCCCATATAAACGCTTCTCAGAGCTTAAGTGGCAGACATATTTTAACATTTAACAGACTACATGATTCGGGCATTCATGGTCAAATTGCGGCAAAGAAACCATTATTTTGGAAAAACAACAAGCAGAAGAAAAAAAAAAGAAAAACTGTCCTTTGCTCTGATGAGTCCAAATGCGAGATTTTTGGTTCTAACCGCCATGTATTTGTTAGAATGTGTGATTCCTACTGTGAAGCATGGAGGAGGAGGTGTGATGGTGTGGGGGTGCTTCAGTGTTGACACTGTTGGGGACTTTTCAAATTGAAAGCACACTTAACAAGAATGACAACCACAACATTTTGCAAAGACATGCTATCCCATCTGGTTTGTATTTAGTGGGACCATCATTTGTTTTCCAACAGGACAATGACCACAAACACCGCCACGTTATGCAAGAGCTATTTGGCCGAGAAAGAGAGTGATGGAGTGCTGCATCAGATGACCTTGTCTGCACAATCACTCGATATAAATCCAATTAAGATGGTTTTGATGAGTAGGACCGGAGAGTGAAGAAAAAGTAAGTCACAGACAGCAAGTACTCAACACCTCAACAGGAACTCCTTTAGTAAGGTGGCTCCTTTAAGACTGTCGGAAAACCATTCCAGGTGACTACCTTATGAAGCTGAACGAGAGAATGCCAAGTGTGCGCAAAGCTGTCATCAAAGCAAAAGGTAATCGAACACATTTTGTTGATTACATTATTCCATATTTGTTCTTTCATAATTTCAATGTCTTCAGTATTACTATACAATGTTGAAAAGATTTTTTTTAAAAAAAGAGATGATGATGTCCAAACCCTAGACTGGAATCACATAGAATCCTTTATAAAATGTACATTCTGAAAAAAGGTCTGAAAGAAGAGGACCATAAATTTTAGTTGCACAATTTCGGTAATGGGCAAAAGAAATCCAGCAATGAATTTTGAAAAGTTTTTGGAAGCAATCAAGCAAAACAAATTCAGCATTTCATTGTTTCAGAAAAAGCCAATGGATCTTGACCTTCATATTGAATTTCAATGGTCAAACTAAATGAATCAGTGCTTGAAATGCACACTGTTGAGTCCTGTTGAGACCAAAGGTTGCTGAAATAGATGAGAGCAAGTTAATGAAAACCTTACTTAAAAAAATGCTTTCCAAAAATGTTGTGAAGGCGTATAACTTTCTACATCATCTCCATTTTGTTCAAAGCAAGTGTTCTAGTGCTGAACAAGTGGTCTGGATTCCTCAAAAAAAAAGAAAAAAAGAAAAAAAAAATCTTCCTGTTGCGGAAGCACCATCTGTTCTAATTCTTTGTCCAACATGCTTTCCACCGAATGCCTCCTTTATTGGTTTAAAACAGAATGTTACTTTGCTCATAACTCGTGTAAAAGGAAAGCTGTGTAGATTATGTTTTGCACCTTTAGGGTTTTCATTTGAACCCTTGTAGATGCAAAAAAGACATGTGGATCCAGAAAAAAGTCATAAATAAATGAATGAACATATGAAACAATATAGATCAATCTAAGCACATGATAATATTCTAATGGCATGACTAATTGATCTAGATCAGCTTTCATCTGGAAAAAATGAAATGATACAATGTGCAATTGTAATTCAAGCCCTTATACAAAAATTTTAAAAGGTACCTGTAAACAGATGACTCTATCTCCAGGCCTAGCATGGCTGTCGTTGGAATAATCTCCGTCCTGTTTGACCTGCTGTCGGCCACGTGTTTTTCCCTGAGTAACAGGGTTAATGGCCTCCAGATGGGATGGGTTGGGAAGCATAGTCACATGGAGAGGGTGGCCAGTGCCCATTTCCAGGTACACAGAAGAGGTGAGGTGAGAGAGTACATCCCCGATGGCAGGAGAGTTCTCCGGGAATTCACTGAGACCTCTCATTTTACGAAACATCAACTAGAGTAAAAATAAATAAATGAAACAAGAGATAAAAGTGGAGAATGCAAATAATATAGTGCTGGAAGCACCTTTTTTGAATAAGGTAGGGTACTATTTATCAAAAAGGTTTACAAAATGCTGGTTTCTCATTGATTTTTGCAAACAAAACAGTGCAAAGTGGCTTGCAACCACATTAGCTCAAAGATCATGCTGTACATCAAGCAAATTACACCAATACAGGACATTT
Organism: Clarias magur; assembly: GCA_013621035.1. NCBI lineage: Eukaryota > Metazoa > Chordata > Actinopteri > Siluriformes > Clariidae > Clarias > Clarias magur. Next base: position 1,593,544 of record QNUK01000014.1, on the reverse strand, counting down.
ATCATTCTATTCCAACAGTCCAACAACAAGTCAGGTTAATTGTTAATCAGTGTAGGAAAAGTAAAGGACTTTCTAAAATAAGATATTAACTAGAGTACTGAAAATCCCACCACATGAAATGTCTTGAATGGTAATGTTATAACTATTTAGTTACAACAAATGTGGTGTTTTCTGAGCATTAACTGATAACAGATTCCGAATTTTTTTTCTTTACAAAACGCTGAGCTTTTTGAACTTCTGGACTAAAGTCAAAAACCTAAACCAATCATTCTGTCAGGTTTTGAATCGTATCTCAACCGTATGTGTCCTTTTGTTTATGGCTACAAATACTCCTGATCAAGGGCACTACTTGTATGTGGAACAAGTGATTCTAACTTGCACCCTACATAGCAAAATAGCTTTCCATTTAACGGCATTTGAGATTTGACCACTGAACCAGGAAATTAGCTGATAATCCTAAGGCAGAATGGGTGAAAATATAAACCAAACCTCATAAGTTTCTTATGACAGTCCTTCACCTCCATGGTTTATTCTGCTCAACTTTTGATTACATAGCACCATGAAGAACTTTTACACGTTAATTATACTAACTGTCAGTCGCCAGTTCAATACTAGTCACGGACAGTTATTTCCGACAGGTACAGAAGGATAAGTGATGGTGAAGCAAAATAAATGGTTACCTAACCATAATCAAAACATAACTGGTTCACAATAAATGCCATTTGGGGAACTGTTAAATAAAAAAAATCTCTCACACAAGGTCATGCTGTTGTAATTAATATTTGCATGGTTGTGATATCTTAGATATGAGGCTGCATCAAAGCCATTCTGTGTAAAGAACCTGCTCTACAACTGTTATAATATGTATTTCAAAGCATTCTCAAATGCATTACCAAACCATTTCCAGCGCAACTTTTTACTTGGGTTTAAATAGTTTAATTCTGTATGTCTGATTTACGTTTGCATCTGTATTTTTATTTAACTACACAGGAAGTAGACAAACCAGAGCCTGTTACACCCAGGATGTGTTTCAAGTTTTCAGGGCTCTCCAACATGACTGATATGTAAAATCCCTAAACATGATAATATTAGATCCAATGAAGAAAACCACAAGGCACTGAACGTTCTCACAAACAGATGCCACATGAAACAAGTCCATGTTGGTTCATGTAAGAACATTCCTAATTTACATATTCACTAGGAACTATTGCGCATTCATCGGGGAGTTGAGTAATATCAACAGGACTTGTTGGGTAGAAATCTTTCGCAACTCATCCAAGAAGCTTATTTCAGTCTGAGGGAAGTTGGTATGTTCCTGCATATACTGCAGAGTCAAAAGATCCTCTCCCCTCTGAAAAGCCTCGTTACACAAAAAATGGAGAAGGTGAGAGTAGGTGGGAGAGTTATTATAATGTATGAGGGGGAAGAGAGTTGTTAAGAAGAAAAAGCAAAAGAGATCAATTAGGGAGAGCTGTTAAGATGTAACAACATGGAAGATGCCAATATCGGGATCTTAACCAACATCCCTCAGACTAAAAAAATTAAAAATAGTCGGGTGAGTAGTGAAACATTTCTACCCAACAAGAATTAAGTCCAGTTGACATGACTTAACTCCCAGATAAGCTCATCTGAATGAATGACACTATGTACTAATGTTTATACTAAAGTTTCTAAGACTTAAACAGATTCTGTGTCTTGGGTTCTACTGAAACTTTTACAACCCTTCCTTCCACCATTTTTTACTCACCTCAGGTGGGAAACGCAAAAGCCCAGTAAGCAAGTTGAGGCGTCCTCGATGAGGCATTCCCATTACCACATCTGTTACACCACTCTTTGCTGCTGAATGGAAAAGCTCAAAGAAAAATCCCATCATGCTCTCTGCTCCCTCTCCTCCATACCGCTTCACTGTGGCAAACTTGGTGCCTAGGAAGTGGTCAAATTCCTATCATGATAAAAAAAAAAGAAAAAGATGCGAGTTTGAGTTTTAAATTAGTCAGCAATCTCGTATTTAAAAATCTTTAAGATATATGATTTAAATAATGGTGCCAGCGTTTTCTCTCTGACTCAAATAAAACAGGCAGGGTTTAGTGTGTGAACAATGTATGTATGACACATCAGCATATTTCATTCATATACTGTAGGACTTTTCCCATTCTTCATTACTTCATTCAGTAACTACTTTATCCTGGTGAGAGTCAATCCTTCAAACAGGTCATGATGCAGGAACATGTTCTGAATGGGATACCAGTTTATCACAGAGGACATGCACACACGCGCACACTGTCAATTCTAGGCACAATTTTGAGTTACCAATCCACCTACTTGTTAAATTAAGGTGTTTTGAGAAAACAGAAAAAAACAATGAAAACCCATACAGATAAGTGGAAAAAAAATCCACAGACATTTCACACAGACCGCAACCCCAGCTCATGATTGGATTTATTTTTGATTTATTGGATTTATAGTGTCTAAGGGCCATGACGTGGTTACCTGAAAATAGCTCTATTGTCTACTTCAAATTACACAAATGCCACCGTAGGAAGACAACCACATGTCCTTGTAATCTGTTTGTAATTTGTGTGACCTATAAATTGTTCATGAGGTCAAATCATAAGTCATGCAACATATATCCAAATGTCACTGGATATCTACAGTGAAACATAATACCAAACTGCCTTCTATAGTTCAATACCGATGCTGTGAAAGCCTGCGTTCATACTTTATTAGTGCACACATAGTATGCTAGAGTCTAAAGTACTGTATAATTTAGTTGCTGAAATATTAGCCAAAATTATATTGCGTCTCGAAAACTCCACTTTAAAGGAACAACTCGTTCCTCTCAACTGTGTTTCTTTTAATGGAATGACTATCCAACAATTTTCTACAAGCCTGCATCAGATCAGTGGGGCGAGAAACAACAAGTTCATGTCCTTAACCAGCACATTATGATAAGTCTGAAAAGACGCTAAATAATACTGTACCAACACTAGTGATATCATTAGGAATATATCTAGTATAAAAATGTTAAACACTAACATACTAACTATAGTGACAGGTAGATAAAACATAAGTAAAAAGTTTTACAGTCGTAAAGTAGTAGTAGATGATTCAAGCACAAAAGGTCGATATAAAGCCCTTTTCAGACACAGGACACGCGTCATTCCTGGTATCATAAATCTGTTAAAGAAACAGATTTCTGTCATTCAGACACCACTTATTCAGACAGACATAGTACATGTGTGACAAATCCTGCCTTCTGCATTATGAATTCATCCTTATCAATGATTAGTTAGATCTTCACTGAGCATGAAATGCAAGCAATCTGTGAGTTAAATGTGTTAACAAAATACTGCGATAAAATTGTGTGTGTGTGTCTACAGATCAGATCATTCAGTTCTGTCTATATAACCCATGAATGTGTGTTGTACTGGCACGGGCACCTGTGATTCCAGCATGAGTTTTGCCAGCTGCCTCCTCTCTTCAGCGCTGAAGCTCTCCTTCTTGAGCTCCTCAAACCGATCAGTGATCCACACTCTTTCCTCCAGACTCTCCAGCTGGCTGGTCTCCACAGACATCCTTCCGCAATAAGTGTCCTCCAGATAAGCCACCACTTCCTCTGTCCTGGCCTCGACTTTCCCAAAGTGCCTCAAACCTGCAGGAGGTACACACAGTGACGCAAGCATGCAATCCCAAGCTCCGGACCTGCAACTTTTCATTCTCAGAATTTAGATGGCATTGTAAGAACAAACCTGAAATGTGCAAAGAAACAGTGCATACCAGATGTGCAAAGAGTTCTTGGGAGGCTGCCATTGAGGATAGTGATCTCTGGCACCTTGTCCTGGATGGGCGTGCTGGGCATTAAAGGGTTAATTTTAGCAGCTTTGTGTCCATATGTGCGATAGGCCTCTACCAACCGTGCCAGGCCATGGTCTGTTTAGGGAAATCAGATTCACAAACTAACATTAACTACTACAAGCATTACGGTAAGGCATTGAATCTGGAGAAAAATCTGATTACACCATTCCCTGCTATAGCGGATATTCATAATAATAGGCATACAAATAGTAGGTATATTAGATCATAAACAATAGCAGGAATATATATTTGACTAAAAGGATCTAATAGGTTGCATGAAGAGTTGCGTCTCGCCTTGCTTGTTGTGACTGTGGAAGTCAGCTGTAAGCCATACTGACCTTGATTGAGAGAGGAGTGTGTGTTCAGCAGCTCCTGCAGCTCCGCGTCCGTCTCCTCTGAGTTTCCTCTCCGCGGTCTGTACCCAAAAACACCTCTCTCCGTGTGGTAGGAAGCTACTAACGGCGTCCTCAGCACCGCCAACGAAGACCGACTTAATTTGTGTAAACTCTTCAGCATGACGCCGGCGGACATTTTGACATGGGACTTCCGAACGAAATCGACAAACACCGGCTAAACACCGAACATGCTACAGGCCCGAGCGAGGGGCGGTGACTGTTTCCTTCATCTCATTGGCTGCACGAAGAGAGTGGATTCGGGGACTCGTTGCTGATTGGACGACGGCGTCGCCAGATTGACCAATGACTCGTTCATGTAGGGGACGAGCAATATGAGAGTTACTCCGGCAACAATTCACTGTAATTGCTGAACAGCCAACATAAACTAAATAGTATCACACCCAAACTGGAGGGGCAGGATTGTCTAGAACAGACATGACCTGGAAGAACAGTTTCCATCACAGTCTGTACTTCACCAATACCCAGACACACTCACCAAACCTAGTAATTATGGCCAAAACATGGCGTTGGTGCTAAAAAGCCTCACCTAGGTGAAAATTTTAATTTTCAGATAGGATCATATAAAAAACATTTTTCATTATACTTATTTTTTGTAAATATGCATACACCTTTATATTTTATTTTATCAGATAAAAAGACATGACATTTATTATGTCTTTATGTATTATTCTAAAATGCAAAATTGTTAAGCTATTTCAACATGAATTTGACCTGGTTACAGACACTACAGACTTTTCACTTTTTAAGCTTTTAGCAAAAATTTAATTTAAGCAACACAGGCCATATGCTTCTAGAAGCTTACACAAATTTTAGTATCAATAGTCATGAAGAAAAATGGATAATTTGCATTTTAAATGATCTCTACAAAACTGCTGAAGTTAGCAACTTGAAATTTTTAGGGAAGCAAGACTGATCACTTCTATGTTGCATACCAATTGAGCAATTTCCCCACTGTGGGATGAATAAAGTTATATCTTATAGCTTATCTCTTCAGAAGTAGCTTCTTTGCCACACACATTTTCTGTATTATATGTATAACATAAAAAAATTAAAAAAAAATCAGCACCAATACAGTGTTTTGGCCATTAACCAATTAGTTGAATAAACTTTAAAAGACATGGAACCTAAGGAGAGTGATGCAACCTGCAGAACTCCAACTAGATGCTGAGTGGTACTAAAAGGAAAGCGTGTGTTTGGTTTTAAATGAAGAAGTAGTGTGTCTGAGCTAAGTTTTAAGCTAAAAGAAGAAGAGTTTAACTTGTTGTGTCCCCTGCACCTTGATACCTTACCGGTCCGGGCCCGATCGACCAGGAGAGACAAACACACAAACACACACACACACACACACACACACACACACACACACACACACACACACACACACACACACACACACACACACACACACACACGCAGACATGATGTCTGAAGATCTCTAGTTTATTCTCTACAAGGAGAGCACATTTAAACGGTGCTACGCCCTGAACATCAAAAGAACCAGTCATTCACATGTCAGTGATAGAGAGAACCGGAGACAGACAGGAGAGAGGAAATACATTTGCATTCTCCTGATTAAACAAAAGGGTTCTAGCAGACAAGAGCCATTTGGATGAATATTCGTCTGGGTACAGGATATAGAAGGTGTTACCACAGAAGGCGTAAGGAAGCACAGTGAGGGGTCTGTTCTCAGGGCACACGAATCTGAACTGATTAGATTACAATGTCTTACAATATTATAAAACCTTACAGCGTGTCAAGAAGAAAGAATGTGTGGAAGTACCAGATAAAGCAGATGAAATGTTCAAGACACAGAACATCTCAAGACAATATCAGGGAAATAAGTGAAAATGCTGTTAAATACTTTATATGTTACATTTTTGATGTAAATACATAATTTCATAAATGTATACTTGTAATGTTCATTCACAAATACAGTTCTTACAGCGTGACTAAGGCAACAGAGATTTAAGCAATAAATGCCCGTTTCAAAGAACTGACCTGTATCAGTGATATTGTGAAGAGAGCTATTCAAAGCATTAGACATTTTAAGAAAGGCTGCTCTGGAAAATAGAGGATGAGACCTACAGCTAGTGGTAATGTAACCTACTAGATTCCAACCAGTACTGTAGATCATCTGTGTTTCTCCCCGTGCTTGGTGCTTGGTGGGTTTCAAAAGTGGCATCTCCAAATTGCCCATAGTGTGTGAATGAGCGTATGAGTGTGTGTATGTGTGTGTGCCCTGCGATGGATTGGCACCCTGTCCTCATGGCGTAAGTATCCAGGGATAGGCTCCAGGTCCCACGTAACCCTCAATACAGGATAAAGCGTATAGATGATGAGTGAGAGTGAGTGAGTGAACAAGCAAAAGTCATAACTCTTGAGCTTAAAGCTATTCGGTTTCATGGAGTTGGCAAACCTGCACTGACCCTCCAGAACTGAAGCTTTAGATCCCTGGTTTAGGGTGTCTTTATACGTTGTATGTTATAAGATTCCACTTATCTGATTGACTCACAGACCAGTGCCCTTAAAAGGTTTTCTCGTTTCTTGAATCAGAACTGAAATTCATGAAAACACTTGTACAAACTTTACATCATCTAGTCACTTATGCACATCATAAAAGCAGTTTCTTATCTGTCAATAGAGACAGCTTGATAGCGCTGGAATTTGATCTTTAGTCAAAAATTCCCACTGACATTGCACAAAAGTTGATGTGGAAATGAAGCGTTACAAATGCACATACAGTGATGTTCTAAAGTTAGTACCCCCTCTTTAAATTCTATGTGTTTTGTGTAGAAACATAATAATCACCTGATCATAGTGGGTCTTAGTGGTAGACAAATAGAATAACAACATAAAAACATATCACTTTTTTCATCATGCAATTATTTATTTAATAAAAATTAAGGGGAAAAAAACCTTGCAGCATCACCAGCAGAAGTGCAGACATTTACAAAAGCTGAAGTTTGCTGGTCTGGAGCATTTAGAGGGAAGGACATAAGCAATGGTCTTAGAGAAGCAATTGTTGTTGCTCATCACATCAATCTAGAAAGTTTTATAAAAAAAAAACATTTCCAAGCAATTTGGAGTTCAACGTTCTAATGTGAGAAAGATTAATCACAAATGGAAAGCATTCAGGTCAGTTGTCAATCTTCCACTTCTCTCACTCTGCTTATAGACAGTATACTGAAAGTTACTCGAGTTCACATGAAATGTATATGTTGCTGGACATATGTGTCCTGTCCTTCTCTCTAAAGCTGGGGTGTTGCCTTGTTAACTTCACTCATATGTTGGGGAACATGTTGCTCTAGCAGTTGTCTTGCAAACCCCTCTGTTACCAATATAACTGCTAATTAGCACTTTAAGCTTGGACAGTCTGACACGTACATTAGAATTTTATTACCATCAGTGCCTCCGAGTGGCGCAGTGGGTAAAGCAATTACCTTGCCCTATCATCCGGAGATCGCTAGTTCGAATCCCGGGTGGTGCTGTAACCTCTCGCAGCCGGAGGTCTAGAGAGAGCTGATTGGCCGAGCTCTCTCAGAGGGGAGGGATGAGAGGTACATAGTGCTCCGACATTAATCACGGCTCTACAGCCAGTCAGGGGCGTCTGTGAGCTCGCGCAGTGGAGGGAGCGGAAAGCGCTGTCCTCCGAGTGTGTTACGACGCTCCCAATGGTGCGCGAGCGAGCATTGATGCGGTCGGCTGGCGTCACGTGGTTCGGAGGAAACACGTGATAGTCTTCGGCCCTCCCGGCTGAGTGGTAGTAGTAGTGACGGGGAGGAATTGGACACGACTAAATTAGGGAGAAAATCGGGGAAAAATCCAAAAAAAAAAAAGAAAAAGAATTTTATTACCATCTAAGATTACCCTTTAGATCTACCACACTTCCCAAGAGTGGACGTAGCACATTCACCCCAAGCTCAGACCGTGCAATGCTCAGAGAAATACAAAAACACAAGAGTTACATCTCAGACCCTACAGGCCTCACTAAGGATGTTAAATAAAAACAGTCCATAACAGCACAATAAAAAGTCTATAACAGCACAAGTACAAGAAAATTGAACAAGTAAAGTTTGTTTGGAAGAGTTGACAGGAGAAAGTCTTTTCTGTCTAAAAACGGTCTGAACAAACCATAAAACCCTTGGAGCAATTATGTACAAATAAGACCAAAGTAAAGTTGTCTGGTGTTAATGCCAGGTGATTTGGGCTTTTTGCACCTGCACCAGAATCTGGGCACTTCTATATACTTCTGTATACTAGAGATTCTAGAAGCAAATGTGAGGCCATCTGTCCAACATAAGGCTTGGTCGAAATTCTGTCATGCAACAGGACAATGATCTGGAGTACAAAAATTTACATCAAAACAAGATTTACCAATCAATGTTTTGGGATGGCCTGGTTAAAGTCCATACCTCACCCCAACTGAAATACTGTGGTGGGACCTATGTAGAAGCGATTTCCCAAAAACATCAATAACTTACATAATAAATTATGACATATAAAACCATACAGAAAACGATTACTTCAAGTTATCGCTGCTAAAGTTGGATGTACAAGTTTTTGAATGATGTGAGGTTCCTAGTATTGCCCAAGTGTTTTTTTTTTTTTTTTTTTTTTTGGGAGGGGGCTTCACTTTACTCAATAAATAATGGCACAGTGAAAAAAGTAATATGTTGTTGAATGAATTAATATTATGTGATGGTGACAGTGATGCATTAATGATGCAGTACCTTACTTTTTTAATTGAAAAGAAAAACAAACAAGTTAACGAACAAATAAACAAGGCAAAATAAATTAATTATAGAATTGACTCAATAAATCCAAGATTACACAAGACTTCCTAAACACAGAGCTTGTTTTTGGTCTACTGCCAGATTGTTTAAAATGGTTTAACCTTTCTATTTTAAAATGTCAGTGTATAAATTAATTTCTTTTATCCTCATTAACTGCTGTATCCTGGTCAGGGTCACAGTTGATAAGCATATATTCACATATTTAGGCACATCTTCAGGGCATCATTTAGGAGAACATTTATTTAGGAGCTGGGAAGAACACAGAGAACCTAAAGGAAACAACACAGAGACTGGGGGCAAAACATCAACGTGCAAAAAAAAAAAACATCAACAAAACATCAACAATAGCCTGTGTTCAGGATCAAATCAAGTACCAGTGGCTGTGGAACAGTAATGCTATTCTTAATCTATAGGAGTAATATGTAATTAATTTTAAAATACACAGTACAAGTCAAAGGTTTGAACACAAGTTTTGATTTATTTCCTACACTCTTGAACAATACTGGAAATTTCCAAACTTAGAAATAACACATATGGCATTAGGTAATTAAATGAGTCAGTTGTTATTTTAAGACATGAAGGTCAGCTGTTCTGGAATAGTTATTTCAAAAATGGTTTTGTAAAGTGCAATTGCAAAGCCTATCTATGACCATGATGAAACTGGCTCTCATGAAGGTCTTCCCACAAAAGCAAGACCAAAACTTACCTAAGGGTATACAAGGGGGTACCAAAATGTTTTGAGATTACCTTTGTTTTTTTACTGTATGTCCTTCCTCAAATGCCTCAAAACCTGGCAGTAGAATTTGCTATTGATGGTCTGACCTCTGGGGATGAATTCTCTATGCACAATGCCACAAAATTGTCGAACAAGACGATGAGCATGCCCTTGGTTGAGCTGCCGACCTGCCTCGACTTTTTCAGTCTTACTGTGAAGACTGTTGCTTTGTTTCAGGATTGTACCCACACACCCAAGTTTAGTCACCGGTAATGATCCTCGACGGGTCATCCACGGCGTGCTGATGGAGTTCTTGTCAGACTTCAACAAGGTGTTCCTTCTGCTAGGCAGCCTAGGGATCCTAAAGAATGAACTGTGGAGCTTCAGAAAAAGGTAATGTGCTCTGATGAGTCCAGATTTAGCCTGTTTCAGAGTGATGGGCAGTTCAGAGTAAGAAGAGAGGCAGAGGAAGTGTTGCACACATTGTGCCTTATGTCTTCCATGCAAACCTCTGGGGAGTTATAATCTGGGGTTGTTTTGGTTGGTCAAGCCTGCACTCAGCAATGTTATGTGTCCAAACAATGAGGTCAGCTGACTACCTGGATATAATGAATGTCCGGGTTTTTCCATCAGTGGATTTGATCTTGCATGATGGCACAGGAATGTTTCAAGATGACATTGCCAGGATTGTCAAATTGTAAAAGAGTGGTTCAGGGAGCATGAGACATGGATTAGCCACTCCACTGAGAACCTTTGGAATTTGTTGGAGAAGGCTTTACGCAGCTTTCCGACTCTCCCATCATCAATACAAGATGAAATTAAGGTGACTCTGGACGGAAATTGTTGTGACATTGCATGTGTTTATTGAAACTGTGGCAGGTGCGGAAGCAAAGTACTGTAAAAGGTGGTCTAATTAAATATTTGCATATGCAATTTTATTATTTTTTGGCTGTGTGTGTGTATACATACACATACTGTTGCTGTCATATTCCACCCTATATTTATGTATTTCTATTCTTTTTATATTTTTGATCTTCTTTTTAACTTTTCTACACTTTTATAAGATTATTATACGAATACTATACTAGTAATACTAAATTTATAATTTTAAATCTATTGGAATATACTGAAATATTGATAGTAATTGTACAAAAAAGGATCTTATTTTGGACACCCCATAAATCACATACATACTTCATGTGCCCCTTTTAAACAGTTTAATGACTTTAATTTCCCCCAAATGTCGCTTTTTTATCTTGCCAACTTTAGACTGAAGGAACAGTTGACCATTGCTCCTTTCACCAATTGCACAATGTCCATTCTAAATGTGGACAGCGCTAAAACTGTAGTAGCACTGTCAGTTTTCATCTTCAGACCTACATCACTGCACCACAGTGGTGTGATGAAAGTCACTATCTTGTTCAAAGCTACCACTCTCTTAAATACCACTGTTTTTGAAAAACAAACAAACAAACAAAAACACATACGTAGTAGCATTGAAACACGAACCCTGTTGAATGAACCCCGTCGGGATAGTCATTTTTTGTCATTATTATTATAGAGATACAGTAACTAACAAAAATATTCACCTCCCTTAAAAGCCATCGTAATTGCCTGGATTACAGATTACACTTATATTTACCAGTATTTTTTATTCTTTCAAAGGGAATTTTGACAGTAAATAAAAGATTTCCAAAAGGAAGAAAAATTATGCTTGCATATAAATTCAATTGCTTCAGAATAGTATTTGTAGAGCTACCATTTTCTGCAACAACAGTTTTATGCCTGTTGGAGAATAGGTTAGACCATGTTTGCACAATATGTGCATTTATGTCAGAGTGTATGCCCTCTTTAGCTCTGAACAAAATATCTGAGGATCCAGGGCCCATATTCACAAAGCTTCTTAAGCCTAAAAGTTGCTCCTTAGAATTCTTAGAATCTTAGAATTATGGCATTTTCTTAAAATTTCTCCTTAAATTTAGGATTAAATCTTAGTAAAGATAAAAATGATTCACGTAACATTTAGCCTTAAAAATAGCTCCTAAGTTAAAATTTGTTAAGAGTAGAGAGGAGGACTTTTAAGAGTCTGAAATGGATCACAAGTAATAAAATCAGTATGGTAAACAAATATAGTAAATATAGTAACTACTGTGTGGAAATTGGTTCCTTCAAAAGCATTTTCAACATTTAGCTGTTTAATTATCTTTAAGATAACTTTGCATAAAGTAGCCTGGACTCATGATTTACAATATATACAATATATACAATTTCTTCATATATAAAAATTATGATCCACTGTTGGTTCTATTATCATGTATTCTGTTTTCACAAAGAGCACATTTCAAAACCTTTGCAGAGGTCAGAGGTTATTTTTTATTAACCAATCACAGTCCTTGAATCGCTGCATCATCCGTAGCAACGGGGTCAACCACACCCCCTCACTAAGATAAAAGTTTTTCTACTTTCCTTACTCAGAGTTGCTCTAAGGGGTTTCACTTTTAGTCTAGGACTCCCAACCAGGACTTTTAAAGCTAAGATAGGAGCTCTTTGAGAGAATTCTAAGAAACATTGTGAATACGGGCCCAGGTCTTGTTTGTACTTTTTCCCCATGCTTGACGGGTTTCCTTTCACAGACCATACCCTGCACGGGGTTGGCACACTGACCAGAGTGTACCCTGCCCTAATTTCTATGGGATAGGCTCCAGGCTGCCTCAACCCTACACAGGTCAAGCAGTATAGATAATGAATGGACTATTCATTCACCACAATTTTTTGACAGAAGGGATAAAGTATTGTGTTTGTGGCAATTTGTGTTGGCTCATTGCCAACATGATCCCTCTTAGTGGGCTGGAAGGATTAAATTTTGGACACATCTATCCAGCAAACAAACTTTAAAAGCTATTCAAGTATTTTTTCAGGTGGCCTGTGGAAAAAAATCGTTGCACAGATGCAATTTCAGTTGAAGGTTCTCCTAATTGTCAATCGTTGTTACACTTGTATGTTTGTAGCTCTCTGAATGTTATTTTCATAAGGGATTTTTACCTATTTTACTATTCTGATTGTGACCTTTGGAAGAGGTATATTTCTTGGCAGGGTTACAATAGTTTAAAGAAAAAGATAATTTGCCTAATGGTGGATTTGTGTGGTGCTGTGGAGATGCCATCAAAAACAATGCAAGTAAACATTTTCTATATTAATCCAATTAAAAAGAACAGCAGTCAACTAAAGTCAATATTTGGTGTGATGCAGCTTTGTCTTTAAAATGCATCAGATGTCTCTGCATATAAGGAAATTCTTTTACTGAGCATCTAGGAGAACCTGACACCTCTTCTCAAGACTCTGACTGTCAGAATTACTTTTGTTTTTGCAAGTAATGTGTAATATGCTACCATCATTATTGGCATAAACATTTAGTTTTGGATGGAAAAGGTAATTATTAATTATGTAATTTATTATTTTACATACAAAACAATGCAGAAGTCATAAAATAAATGTCTCAGACAAAATTTGCTTTAAAAAAACAAAGCATTTTGCACAGTACTACACATTCACAAAGCACTATTAGGAACAAAATATTAATCCTGGGTAGATCTTAAAGCAGTCTCAATACTTGTCTGGATGACACAAAAAACATTCCTTTGTGAATCTGGTTCATGTTGATATGATTGCATCACACGGTCCCTGCAGAACTTTGGGTTCACGTTCATGTAATAAATCTCCTGTTCTTCTACATATTAAAGATGTTAGGTTCAGATCCAGTGACTGGGAAGGCCAGTGAAAAACACTTAACTAATTGTCTTGTTCACAAACTGAAATGTTTTTCTTCATTGCACCCTTCTGAGTGATCTCTAGAGCCGTTTGGCCTGAAAATCTCAGAAGATTAAAGCAATACTCAAACCAGCACGTCTGAGACCAGCCATGCCATAGTCAAAATCATTCTAATGGTTGATGTAAACATTACCCAAAACTCCATATGAGCCATTTGAGCATAATTTTATGCATTACACTGATGCCACATAATTGACTGACTATATATAACTGCACAAATGAGTAGGTGTACATTTGTTTCTAATAATGTAAAAGAATGTGTGTGTGTGTGTGTGTGCGCATGTGGGTGCGCGCATGTGTGTGTGTTTAACACCTCCTTGTGTGTGGGTGTTTAGCTCATGATTTAGCCCCTCTTTGCTGTTATAAGTGTGACGTAATAACCACCAGATTTCTTAAAAGGATTCTACTAGATTTTGCAATGTGGCTGTGGGGATTTCTGCCCAATTAGTTACACAAGCATCGAGAGCAACTGTCTTTTGGAATGCAGACAGAGAAAACACCTGTTGGTGTATCAGTAGTGACAAGTGGAAGGCAACTTCATGGAGTATTTCATCCTGTGTATATCTTTCATGTGTTTTCTAAATATTTTTAGTATAGCATGTCAATGTGAACTTGATATATATCAGAGCACCCATTTGTAAGTAAATTTTAGTATCTCAGTTAAACAAACATTAAAACTGTTTCACAGAAAAAAGACTACATCAACAGGTCTGCAAAAACACAGCCTACTAATACAAGGAGGGAAAAAAAGATGTTTCCTGGCTCCAGTTCAGACCCTGGAGACTGATGACAGCCGACAAACCTGCTCTCAGTTGAGATTCTCCAGGCTTAGATCAGGTGGTTCAAAAAAGAGTGCAGTTCAAGATCAGTACCATGGACAGTAACACTGAGTGCTTAAGACTGTCTTCACTATATGACCAAAAGTATCTGACCATCACACGCACATGTTTTCATGGAGCTTTGTGTACAGGGCATTGTCATGCTGGAAATTTTTCAACCACTGCAGTACTTTCTTTATTATGATTTTCAATAATCTGAAAGGAAGAACATTTACAACAATATTTTTTTTTCACAGCAAAACCAACTTAATCTTCTGCAGTATTGAACAATGAGAACAGTAACACAATCAGTGGGTCACAGTTCTTACAAATATCTTGCACTGACATTATTAATGCAATGTATTAATAGTATGAGTAATGATAAAAGTTCCTTAAATAAGCTACATGTTTTGTTGTTAAAAACACAGAAACGTTCCCATAACGTCCCTCATAGATTTGTCATTCCTATGCTTGTTTGCACATTTGGTCACTAACAAAATACACGCACGCACGCAAACGCGGGTACTCTCTCTAGGCTCCAGCAGGCTACACGCGCGCGCATTACAAAGCGACGTGCTGGTGCGTTTTTCACGAGCACGTATCACCAGCCTGACGAAGGATAAAAACCCGATCTCCACCAGACTGGTGTTCAGACCCCGCGATCTGTTCCTGCGTGAAGCCTTGATTCCTAACGTGCGTCTGGCGATCACGTGACCACGGGGCGCTCGACCTGCTGCGGGAGGCTGAAGGCGCGTCGGGCTGTTGTGCGTTGTGAACGCGTAAACGCACTGATCTAACATTTATTTCTCGTATTTTCATTCAGTACAAAGAAGCGAGTCCTAATTGTTATTTTTACGATTATGACACTGATTATTTGGGACGGGCGCTGAGAACAGAGGACACCTGCTTTCCAGAGGAGGACGGCGGGATGATGAAGGCGCGACGGCATCACTGCCACAGTCACCTTGCGCCGAATGACACGGAGAGCCGAGACGCTCGAGCAGTGATGCACAGTGTCTGCAAATAGCGCGCTTTCCCTCTCCATCCGCTCGTTACCGAATCCACAGCGCTCTAGAGCCCGGATGCGGTTCGCGTTTGCTCCGTTGCTCCATTGTCCTGTTCAGCGGTGAGCATTTGCGCCTCTCTGTTTGCGCGGTAGCGGCTTGCAGCAGCACCACGTCGTTACAGGTGTTCCGCTGTTCGTGAGATTCGTGTGCTTTGTTTTCTGAACGGTTTCTTTGAACTGCTCTGTAGATGCGTGTCTTGAATAAGTACGAGCGGCGCTGGCCTCTTGGCATTCTCCTCACTCCCAGCCCCGTTTCCCGGCAGTCATGCCCGAGGTAGGTGGCAGATAATGCCCAGGGCGTCGCGATGGGCCACCACGGCGACGAGAAGGACCGCGTTGTAATCAACGTGGGCGGCATCAAGCACCAGACGTACCGCGGCACGTTACGCACGCTGCCAGGCACGCGCCTCTCGTGGCTCGCCGAGCCCGACGCCGCGAGTCACTTCGACTACGACGCGACGGCCGGTGAGTTTTTCTTCGACCGGCACCCTGGTGTCTTCTCGCACATCCTTAACTACTACCGCACGGGCAAGCTGCACTGCCCGGCGGATGTGTGCGGTCCGCTTTACGAGGAGGAGCTCGCCTTCTGGGGCATCGACGAGACGGACGTGGAGCCGTGTTGCTGGATGACCTACCGGCAGCACCGCGAGGCCGAGGAGGCGCTGGTCAGTTTCGGCGGCGGCGCACTACTCGATGTCGGCGGTGGCGGCGGCGGCGGCGGCGCGCACGATGAAACCGAGGCAGAAGGCGGCACGCACGAGGCGCCCGCCGAAGGAGACGAAGGAGCGGAAATGACGCGGCGCCTCGCGCACGGAGACTCACCCGAAACCCGCTCAGGCCGCTGGAGCCGATGGCAGAGGAAGATGTGGGCGCTCTTCGAGGACCCGTATTCCTCCAAATACGCGCGGGTGAGTGCAGGACGCGGCGGAACGCGCAACGTGTAATATTGTTACATAAACGTATAACCTGTCTGTACTGACTGAGACATAAAAATGTGCGATTGTTCATTGAGTATTTGTTGATCACATGATTATTAACGCTGTTGCTTAGGCAACTTGCTGAGCTCCTAATTCAGTAGCTTACTGGATGACCTTGAAGAGGAAAACATCAATAATTCACCCTGTCCCGCCTAGTAAAGTGAAAGACCTAGGCTACATGTAAAACACAATAATGATTACACATCAATGAATACTCAGATTCCAGTTACCTTCTTAATGAGTTCTTATTGAGTAATTGTGACACAGTACCATTACAGCTGTGCAGATTTGTAAGTGTAAGGATATTACATTTTACCTAAAACATTGAGACAAAATCCTGCTTAGATCTGTAATAGTGAAGGCAAAGTGTGTTCTCTCTTGTCACAGAGTGCTTTGCATTTACTTTGATGTCCTAAAAGCTGCAATCTCCACCCACAGAGAAACACACGCACACACACACACACACACACACACACACACACACACACACACACACACACACACCAAAAGATAAGACTGGCCCATATCCAGCCACTCTTCTTACTATTATCCCAGCAGCATTCTCACCATGTGGCCAGTAACCTTCTAAGTAGGTCTAAATGTGATCACAGCTTTCACACAAGTTTTGGCAGTTAGGTTAAAACAGGTCAAATGAAAAAAGGCTACTATGACCTGAAGGTCTGGCACAGGAAAGTCACAAGATGGCAGGTTTCCAGACCCAAAATGAACAGGCTCTTGCAAAAGTGCTACAAGCCATCTAATGAAGTGACTAGTGTTTAAGAAAAAAAAAGCTGTCTTGACAGAAAAGGAGAAATATGCAAGCAGTATATAGAAGGAACACTTGAACAGGCTACTTGTATCTGATACTGAAGGATAGTGGTGATGCAAGCCTGCTGGAAGGAGATCTTTTATTAATTTGGCTGTGACCAGGAATGTCCTGCTCCACTGCTGCGAGTCAGGCTGGAATGTGTGTATGTGTGTCTGCCATGGCTGTGAGCTGCTGCAACTTCTGATCCTACCACAGAGAATGATGAACTTTCTGATTTATAAAATCCTAGTGATTGCTATCCTATGCTAATTACGTTTGTTATGTCTAGAAATCAGATCAGGCCATTGTTTAAAAATAAACAGTTTTTACTATTGCTTCCTTGTTTCTAAATCAAGGCAAAGTGAGAATACATCATCAAATGTATTATTGTCTTCTTACTCACTAGAAAATCAGCACTACTTACTACTTAGGGATGTTTTATTGAAATGATGAAAAGTGTCGGCAATTAAGCTGTGGATGCTATCACACACACAAGCAATCGAATCCTGATATTTTATGTCGCTAATTTTATTTATGGATCGTTTTAAGACCTTGCACGGAGCGTGCTGCTAGCATC
This sequence comes from Clarias magur, assembly GCA_013621035.1. Classification (NCBI taxonomy): domain Eukaryota; kingdom Metazoa; phylum Chordata; class Actinopteri; order Siluriformes; family Clariidae; genus Clarias; species Clarias magur. Next base: position 1,575,691 of record QNUK01000014.1, on the reverse strand, counting down.
TGCGGTAATGCTTTAGGGTCTTTTCTCAGCATGAAGGAACTGAACTGGGTGTGTTTTTCCCGAGCCAATTCAATTGTGTGCGAGTTATTTTTAGTCTCTCTCCATCAAACTGTAGATCTTAATTACATTACCACTTGACAACTCAATTACTTGCTGCAATCACCATCGATGTATCTTTTTATCTCTACTTAAAGAATAGAAGCCTCAGAGGGACGTCTCCAGTGAGGTGTGAGACTCATCTGGGCAATCAGCAGATCAGGGAAGAAAAAAACATGGATTCACAAGTGCCCTTCAAGGCTCCAGTTGTGACTGGTGCTGTCCTGTTTCCACTTAAAACTCTTCTGCCTCAAGCAGGGCTTAGCTCTACTATCCAAGTGCATTTGTTAATTTACTTGTTCATTCATTATTTTTCGGTAACCACTTAATCCTAGTTAGTCCTAGGTGAAATTTAAGATAGCCAGTCAACCTACCAGGATGTTTTTTGGAGGTTGAAAGAACCTAGAGAACCTAAACGAAATTCACAAGCACACAGGGGCTCAATATCGAACCAGGGACCCTGGAGCTGTGATGTTATGTGATCTAATGTGGACACTACACTATGCAGCCCTATCCAAGTATAATATTACAGTAATTTGTAGGACCTACACTCTAAGGCCATTTTATTAGGAACACCAAAGTTGTACTTATTAGGACACGTCTTTTTGCCTGCTACTTTTTTAAATTTTAGTTTACATTACTTCTGCAAAGTTTTAGGAACAGACATGACTGCATCAGAAAATCTCCCAACCTACCCCATCCGAACGATACTTTACTGAATTCATGGCTGGTGTTTGGGTGTATACCCAAGTATACTGAACTCACAGTCATGTTCTTGGAACTAGTTTGAAAACGTTGTGCTTTGCGACATGGTACATTATTGTGACCATTAAGAGATGAACTTGCTCAGCAACAATATTTAGATGAGCTGTGGCATTTAAATGTTTTTTTTTTTTTCAGTTTGTTTTAATATGCTCAGTATACCCTGAGAAACCGTTTTCCATACTATTACACTACTACTTCAAGCCTAAACTGTTGGACACACAGTTCTTAAATTCATAGTCCATGGATAGCCTCAGATTCCTGTTCTTGGTTGACAGGACTGGAGCCTGATGGAGACTTCCACTTCAGCAGAAAAAAGGTTTGACGTCTTGCCTATTCCGAGATGATTTTCTGCTCACCATAGTTGTAAGTTGTGACTTACTATAAATTTCCTATTAGTTGAAACCACTTTGGCAACTTTATTCTGATCTTTTTCCATTAATAAGGCATTTCCAGCTGCACATGATTTTGTTTTTCGCATCATTCTATATGAACTGTAGAGACTCAAGATTGGCAGTTTTTAAAATACTTAAACCAGACCATATGACACCCTAAGATCACATGTTTCTTTCTCATTCTAATAGTAAATGTGACTATTAACTGGACCTCTCCACCAGTATCTTTTTGATTTTATTAAGTGTTCTTAATAAAAATGGCTGGGGAGTGTATTTAAAAGCATGAATGAACAATTATAAGTATATATGTTACTTCTAATAAAATAATATAATAATAATTAAAAAATATATATATATATATATATATATAAAAAATGATCAATTAAAAATATTAATTATACATGTCAAGTGAAATGGAAAACACCTGCATCGTATTACCTGAGGATTTAAATTACATAAATACTTAAATAGTACTTTATTTACGATTCCTGGTTCCTTTACAAAACAATGACAGGACAGTAGTCCACATGTGTATAGATTGAGTAAAACTGTGGTGTTGTAGCAGCAACTGAAAATGAAAGCTATCCTGGAATTTGATATGTGTAGAAGACATTTGACATTGTTTTCTGACGTCTGCATTTCTGTAATCTGATGCTTGAATACAAGGTGTGTATTAGCCATTTTTAGCACTTTTACAGGTGTTTTATCGTAGATTTTAGGGTATGAAGATCAGTGTGTGTATTATCAGTTTTGGATGCTTGTGTAAGAGGCCAGCTGGCTGCAAATGTGTGTGTTAAGAAGATGGTTGATTGAACTGTGGGCCTGAGTGTGGGCTTGTCCAGACTCACTTTCTCAGTAATTATCCTCCCACATGTCATTCATTAGCCTGCCTTGCAGGAGTATGTGTGTGTGTGTGTGTGTGTGTGTGTGTCTTTCTGTGTTAACAGTACAACGTCAACCAAAGACATAGCCCCCATTCTCCATTAATCACATAACAAATACAAGTTACAATGACGCACATAAAGCTTACTCATCATTGTAGCTGGTTCTTGTACTTTTACTGTAAACGCCAACTGGAGTAGTAGCTGGATTCAGTTTTTTGAGAGTCTAAATGCCTTGTTCTAGAATAGATCAGATTTCCACATACTTGGCTATGTAGTCTATATCGAGATTCAAAATCATGGTAAGATCAACATGTCAATCACTAGCTAATAGAAAGGCACAAAGCTTTTAGCTAGAGGCCAGTGAAAGAGTTTCTTTCTAGTGTAACCCCCATCCAAGTTCCTGTAATGTGCAAGTGGTGTTGGTGAATGATTGTGTGTATGGTTACCACAGACAGATACGTCTTTTCCACATCCGTCAGAGAGCAAGTTGGAGACAAGTTATTCATCGATTTTTTTAAAGATCAGACGTTCCACTCACTGAATGTTCACAGGAAACGACTGCAGTGGGCTCTGAGCGGCTTTTACTGCGGCTACTGTAGGCGTCTCATCATCGTACTGTGCTTGAAGTCTTCCAAAAATGGCAGTCAGTTTCATGCCTTCATTCATAAGAAATTCATAAACGCAAGTTCCAGTTTGACTTGAACGCCCCTCAGAATAGGTAAACAGTTCAATAACAGTACAGTACGTCCCAAAATATCTCTGTAACACAATTCATTCCACTCCAGTGTTCACTTTAATCACAAAGCTGAACATTTTCAATAGATGAAAGCACACATTTAACAAAAAATAAGGGGAAAATTGTCCAAAACAATTATTATGAATAAAAATTCAGGCTTATATCAAACCATCTACAACCCAAACTGGCTTACTCACTAGTCCCTGTAGAGGAAAGAAACCTACAGTAGCTCTGATATTGATACATATTCAAGTGAGTCAAGAATTTCAACCTAGAGTGAAACAAAAGCTCAAACAACAAGATGGAGCTTTAACCATGCGTAAATAACTAAAGTTGATTGCAGTGATCACTGGTCTCTGTATGTTTTATTTATTCTTAATGCAAAAAAGATCTTTGGTTTCAATAATGATAATTATTTAAATGTCATCCCAGGTTTGCGGGTCTAAAAATGACTCATAATACATTATGTTAAAAAGTTCTGGGCACTTGGCATTTTTGGATTCATAAACTTTTTTTGAACTGTGTTGAAACAAGCAGAAGTGATTCAAAACAAGTTAATATTTCATTATTTGGCCATGTTGACATTTCTACACACACTCACTCACACACCATCTAAACAAATTTCTTTTGATTGTGTAAAGCTGCCTTGTGACGATGACAACTGTTAAAAGTGCTATACAAATAGAACTGAATTGAATTATACTGCTTCATTCTGTATACAGTCTCACAGGGGCCCTGGAACCTATCCCAGTAGACATATGGTACAATGTGGGGTATACCCTGGACAGGGGGGTCGCACACACATACAAACACACACATATGATGGGAAATTTCTGTTTATCCATCTAGGAACCTCTGTAGTCCAACTAGAGACTGTGGAGGCTAATGGTGACCATTGTATTTGTTCCTATTTGTACGACCACAGTTGTAATTTTTTATGAAACAAAAATAAGATCGAAAGCTGTTCCGTTGGTTTCTCATTATTATTCAGAAAAAAATTACACAATATACACAGACAGTCACTAGGGCGTTGATAGCTCAGTGGTAGGTCTCTAGTCTGCCATGCGGAAGGGGCAGGTTAGATTCCCAGCCAATGCCCAAACCCCAACCACTGCATGCAATGCCGGCTGGTTGTGTGCGGATGGTCCGCTGTGGCAACTCCTTGACAGGAGCAGCCGAAAGATTAAAAAACAACACAAACAGTCACTCTGACCATAACGGAAGTATATCGTAGGTATGACAGCATTCTTATTTTGCATCCTACAAAACCATTAGTTGCGCATCATAGATACATTTGAACAGCGATCATGCTTAGTAATTCATCAGCACAGCACATTATGGTAACACCTGGTGAGGTCACTGCTGTGGCACAGCAGGACAAAGAGCACAGAGAGATATCACATGGCAACCCAGACGCGGATGATCAAATATTTCGTGTCTCACACTGTGATGAATTAGATTGTCAGGCAATATTAGATAAGGTGAGATCACTAAGTGCTTTTGAGATTTTACACAGACACACACACACACTGTACACACAGATGTCTGAGCATTTTTTAGGTAGGTCAGAAGTTAACAAATGGTTATTGACTTGCGATTGAATGCTGGATTGTTTATGTTGGTGGTTAAGAAACTGTTTTGTTATCAATATTAATTATTAAAAGCATTTTTATTGTCTGCGTGGCTCTTTTACTATGCACAGCTATGCAAGCTCTCCCTCTTCTTCTCTATCATTCCTTCATTAATACTGCTCCACCATCATAACCCCTTTCTCATTCATATTTTACTGTTTTCTTCATTTAATTCCAAAGATAGCATAATTCTTCTTTCCATCTTCCTCCTCCTTCCTTGACATATTCAATGACTGGAAATGCTTTGAGTCTTTTCCCCTGGCAGATTGCTTCTCTGCCTTTCTCTTTCACTTCATGAGAACCCTATCATCTCACTTGTCCTTCGTCCCATACACGTCCTTCATTACCCCCTTCCCATTCTTCCTGATTTTGCACTCCATTTCCCCCCCTCCCCTTTTAAAATCTAATGCATTATTCTGTCTGGCTCTTCAGTTCCACTGCTGAAAGCAGAGCGTTGCTTTACAAAGCCACACAAGTCAGTCTCAGTGCAAATGTAGGCTCACTGTCTCAGTGCACAGGGGATGGTGATCCTAATGATAAATGAAAAGGTACTGTTTGTGTATTTGTATGTGTGGATTTGAGTTTTCATCCCAGCTCTCCACAAATGACCAATGAAGCAGATCCAGTGAATTTTCTCTGTTTGATTAAGTACTGGGTGACCCAGATATAAAGCTCCTGTGGAGAAGACAGAGAGACTTAGTGAGATGCAATATGCTGTGGAAAGGCTTTCAAACAAAGCAGTGGGTAGCTTTCAGGTGAATGGCTGTGTAAATGTTTGCAGGGCAATCCAGACCTTGGGAGATCCATTAAATGTTAATATATAATGAAATCAATAGCTAATGACGGCCATTTTGTTGCCAATTACAATGTAATACAATTGATTGATTAAACAATCTAACTTGCTTCCACAAAAATAAAATACATTAAAAGGTACAGTGAAGAAAAAAAAACATTGGTTTGACTTAAATCTAACATGTGCATCGGTGAATGTGAATGAAATGGGTTACAATAAGACAGTTTGTTTTTCACCATGTATTTTCAAAGCCTTGGAATAAAAATGTATTTGATATAGTAAGCCAAGCTCATAATCGAGCCCATGACCCTGGTATTGTGAGGCAGTAGCATTACCCATTAATACACACACAGCTTAAGTACAGTGGAGCCTTGGACTGCGAGTAACTTGGTCTGTGAGCATTTTGCAAGACGAGCAAAATTTTAAAATAACTTTAAACATAATAAATTAGCGAGGGCTTGATATATAAGTAGTACGCCTGTACTTTGTCTGCTGAGGTTGGGCTACTGTGTAAGACGAGAGGAGGGAGGGAGGGAGTTGTCCTATACAGTAGCCCCCTTCTTCCTCTCGTCTTACATCAGGTTCACATGCGTGTGCGCTCACAAACATTCTCTGTCGTTTTTTTTTTTTCAAAGGTAAAGTGCAGGTTAAATTGTTTTATTTTTACTTGATATTTTGTATTCATTATTTTTATATTTTGGGTTGTGGAACAAATCATTGGAGTTTTCATTATTTCTTATGGGGGATATATATTCGTTTTGATATGCGAGTGTTTTGATATACAATCACAATTTCAGAAACTAATTATGCCCGCAATCCAAAGTTCCACTGTTATTCAGTACTATAATCATATCTGACTTTAAGTCAACATCAACTTCCTTGTGAGATGTTATAAGGTAATGAGATTATTGACAGAGAAACACGAGTTCCTATGGGAAACTCAATTTCCCAGCATGAACAGCCTACTCACACAAATCTGACTACTGATCACACACCTGAACTCTATTACCCACCACACTACTTAAGGACACTTGGCACCACATGCATTTGAAAAGTAAACTCTCAGCATTCCAGTCATCATCTGCATCCAAGGTTTCACTGTGCTTAGATTCTGATTTACGTTTTTAAAACTGCTTGCTTGTTATTTTATAAAATACCATCCATACTGCAATTACTGATTACATTCTGATCCCCTTTTGTTGTCAGGATAAAAAATATATATTTTATGATCTATATACACACGTGGACAAAATTGTTGGTACCCTTTGGTCAATGAAAGAAAAACTCACAATGGTCACAAAAATAACTTTAATCTGACGAAAGTAATAATTTAAAAAAATTCTATGAATGTTAACCAATGAAAGTCAGACATTGCTTTTCGACCATGCTTCAACAGAATTATTTAAAAAAACAAACTCATGGAACAGGCCTGGACAAAAATGATGGTACCGCTAGAAAATACTGAAAATAATGTGACCAAAGGGACATGTTAATTCAAGGTGTGTCCACTAATTAGCATCACAGGTGTCTACAATCTTGTATTCAGTCAGTGGGCCTATATATAGGGCTCCAGGTAGTCACTGTGTTGTTTGGTGACATGGTATGTACCACACTCAACATGGACCAGAGGAAGCGAAGGAAAGAGTTGTCTCAGGAGATTCGAAAGACAATTATAGACAAGCATGTTAAAGGTAAAGGCTATAAGACCATTTCCAAGCAGCCAGATGTTCCTGTGACTACAGTTGCACATATTATTCAGAAATTTAAGATCCATGGGACTGTAGCCAACCTCCCTGGACATGGCCGCATGAGGAAAATTCATGACAAATCAAAGAGACGGATAATCCAAATGGTAACAAAAGAGCCCAGAAAGACTTCTAAAGAGATCCAAGGTGAACTTCATGATCAAGGAACATCAGTGTCAGATCGTACCATATGTTGTTGTTTGAGCCAAAGTGGACTACATGGGAGACGACCAAGGAGGACACCATTGTTGAAAACAAATCATAAAAAAGCCAGACTGGAATATGCCAAACTACATGTTGACAAGCCACAAAGCTTCTGGGAGAATGTCCTATGGACAGATGACACAAAAATGGCACACAGCTCTATGTTTATAGACGGAAAAAATAAGCATATCAAGAAAAGAACACTGTCCCTACTGTGAAACATGGAGGAGGCTCTGTTCCCCAGCTGCTTTGCTGCATCTGGCACAGGGTGTCTTGAATCTGTGCATGGTACAATGAAATCTAAAGACTATCAAGGGATTCTAGAGAGAAATGTGCTGGCCAGTGTCAGAAAGCTGGGTCTCAGTCGCAGGTCATGGGTCTTGCAACAGGACAATGAGCCAAAACACACAGCTAAAAACACCCAAGAATGGCTAAGAGGAAAACATTGGACTATTCTAAAGTGGCCTTCTATGAGCCCTGACCTCAATCCTATTGAGCATCTTTGGAAGGAGCTGAAACATGCTGTCTGGAAAAGGCACCCTTCAAACCGGAAACAACTGGAGCAGCTTGCTCATGAGGAGTGGGTCAAAATACCTGCAGAGAGGTGCAGAAGTCTCATTGACAGTTACAGGAATCGTTTGATTGCAGTGATTGCCTCAAAAGGTTGTGCAACAAACTATTAAGTTAGGGGTACCATCATTTTTGTCCAGGCCTGTTCCATGAGTTCATTTTTTAAAAATAATTCCATTGAAGCATGGTTGAAAAGCAATGTCTGACTTTCATTGGTTAACATTCATAGAATTCTTATTTATTATTACTTTTGTCAGATTAAAGTTATTTCTGTGACCATTGTGAGTTTTTCTCAAAGGGTACCAACAATTTTGTCCACGTGTGTAAATAAAAGAAAGGTTTTGTCTGTATATTGCTCAGAACTTGCTCTTTCAATGATATTTTTATGTTTCATGTCTGTCTGTCTGCCCAACCATATTTTGTCATAGCATCATGTAAAGCTGGCTGGACAGAATATAACGAAACTAACAGAGTTAACCCTGCAACATAAATGAAATAAAAATTTTGAGTACTTGGTATTTGGCTGAAGTTAAACAAGCTAAATTACATCGAAATGTTGTAGAAGTGAACTTATGAGTAGTTATGTGCCATAAGTTTTGATTAGAACTTACTGGGTCATGTAATTAAGTCATGTGATACTCAACCTTACAAAATTGTATTTATTCGTATTAATATTGTATGCAGAGCGTTCTGCCATATAGAAAGATAGACAGACATGGGCTTCAACCTGAAATAATAATAATATCACTGACTAGCGTAAGTACCTATCATTGACGGGAAAAGAGTGTTTAGAAATAGTTAAAAAGTTAAAGCTAAAAATAAGTTGACCAGCTCTAATGTAATCAGTGATATTATTATTTCAGGTTGAAGCCCACATACATGTCTGCCTGTCTTTCTGTATGGCAGCACTTCCTGCGTAACTTATTAATACAATGAAATAAAATTTTGTAAAGTTGAGTATCTTATGGCTTGTTTAACCATAAGTTGTACTTCTTTCATCATCAGCCAAACACACTCCCTGTTCGGTTTTGTCTGAAAATGATTCCAGCATGTTGCAATTCATTTACACCACTTTAGCGCTGTTATTTCAGCGGCAAGAATATTAAATAATCCCAATAAAAATATTCAGTATAGATTTCCTAATTAATATCTATTGTTGCAGGTGATTGTTTACATTGAGCAAGTATCTTATTAGTAGCTTATTTTAAAGTAGATTATTAAATATGGCACATAACTGTTCATTACAGTTATTTGCCAGTACATAACTGTTATTTTAACAGTACATAACTGTTCAAAACGCTTTTCTTGACAACAGTGGGTGCTTATGCTAGTCCATAATATGTTAAATCCGAAAGATGCATGGTGGCTAATTTTTTATTGCGAGCAAAAATTGTGTACAAAGTATTGGATTATCTAGTGTGACCGACTGACAGCTTTAGGTCCTAGCTCGACCCTGAGCTCAGGTTACTGTCTGTACAGGGTTTACTCATGTTCTCGGTGTGTCCACATGGCTTCCCCTTACAGTAGATTCTTTTTATAAAACACGCCAGTAGGTGGATTGGTTTCACTAAATGGCCTCTGGGTGTGAATGAGTGTGTGATATCCTGTGCTGGGCTGGTGTCCCATACAGGTTGTATTCCTGTCTCGTGCCCAGTGTTCTTGGGATTGGCTCCAGATCCAGTGTTCTCTGATCAGGATAAAGCCGTTACTAAAGACGAATGAATGAACACACAAGCTAGGCTGATGCTAAATTGAGAGAGGGTTTTAGGTGACTTGATGTTAATGACGGTATAAATGACTTTCAAAGAAATGCTTAAAAAAATAACACATACATTGCCCTTTGTTATGCCTCACTAAAGTCATTTTAATGTAGCCTGCTTTGACATGAACAGAACACATCACCATCAGATTTTCGTTTCATGACCATTAGTATATAAAACATACAGCTGAAGCATTTTTCTTCAATGATGTCTTAAATTGCGATGGCTGTCATATAATGACTGTTACTGTGGAAATTTTGATATTTTGACTTCTATAAAGCATCATCCGAGCATTCATCCAATACCCAAAGCATTTAGTTCTCTTTAGTCGTAAACCACATTGCTTCTGGTCAGTTGTCCACCACCTATTTCTGTGTCCTCTACAAACAGCTACATCCAACCCAAACTCCTCTCATGTTTCAGAGTAAGAGGGGTTAAAGCCCCACAGGGCTCGTCATCCATCCTCCAGGATGAATCAATGTGCCCTTGCTGACCTTGCCTGAGGCAGCCTGCAGTCTCCAGTGAGAGGGGCTTACAGAGAAAATTAGCCAAGAGAGCTGTTCTGGCACCGTTGTCCTTGGGCTTGAGTGGTGACCTTGAGCTTCAGCAGTAGCAGAAGAAGGAGAACGGCTTAAGTGACACACTCCCGTTGACACGGCAGTATTGTGTGACTCATAGAGAAACTGAAGCAGTAACATTATCCTTCTGAACTCCTTCAAATTCTGCTGAAACGGCTGTTTAGTAGCAATTAGTATTGCTATGATGGTGCGTTTTGTCCTTTTACTCTATCGTCCTCTTCGCACTTTGCAGAGTTTGAAGCAGATTTGAGAAACATTCAACATGCAGCTGATGGCTTGTACACACATATAGGGGTATGGTGCGGGGAAGTGCAATCAGTGCAATACAGCAGGAAGTCACGTATGAAATAGCTTGGAATTGTAATTAAGGAAGCATATTGCTTACACTCACTGCCTTTGATGTAATTGATTTCAAGGATATTCATTCAGCAGCCTAACCCCTCCACACACACACACACACACACACACACACACACACACACACACACACACACACACACACACACATTTGCTTCCTTTGGTAATTATTTTCTTCTCTTTTTTTCACACAGTGGGTGGCTTTTGCATCGCTGTTCTTCATCCTGGTGTCCATCACTACATTTTGCCTGGAGACTCACGAGGCCTTTAACCCCATCATCAACCGCACAGAGATTGAAATAGTGGACAATGAAACTATAGTGCATGTTTACCCAGAGACCGAGACCATGGTGCAGCTCACATACATCGAGGGGGTCTGTGTGATCTGGTTCACCTTCGAGTTTTTAATACGAGTGACTTTTTGCCCTGACAAACTGAAATTCATAAGAAATGCCCTTAACATCATTGATTTTGTGGCCATTCTGCCTTTCTACTTGGAAGTGGGACTGAGTGGCTTGTCCTCCAAAGCGGCAAAAGACGTGCTAGGGTTCCTGCGTGTTGTGCGTTTTGTCCGGATTCTGCGTATCTTCAAATTGACACGACACTTTGTTGGTCTGCGGGTGCTGGGACACACACTCCGTGCCAGTACCAATGAATTCATCCTCCTCATCATCTTCCTGGCTCTTGGTGTCCTCATATTTGCCACCATGATTTACTACGCAGAACGTATTGGAGCCAACCCTAATGATCCCCGTGCTAGTGATCACACACATTTCAAGAACATCCCCATTGGTTTCTGGTGGGCTGTGGTCACCATGACGACGCTCGGCTACGGAGACATGTATCCTCAGACAACATCAGGCATGTTGGTAGGGGCACTTTGTGCTCTGGCTGGTGTGCTGACCATTGCCATGCCTGTGCCTGTGATTGTCAACAACTTCGGCATGTATTATTCCTTGGCAATGGCTAAACAAAAACTACCAAAAAAAAAGAGCAAGCATATCCCACGGGCGCCCCAACTGGGGTCCCCCAACTACTGTAAGTCAGCTATTAACTCGCCAAGACCCAGCACTCATAGTGATACCTGCCCTCTGGCCCAGGAAGAAGTCTCTGAGATTAGATACCAAGGTAGGACATCAAGTACCATACCTGTTTCACAAAGACCAGTGAACAGTGAGTACATGAATAACAAACACAAACACACACACACACACACACACACACACACACACACACACACACACACACACATACATATATACACTGTAATTAATACTCGCAGTATGTCATGATACTGAAGGTAAGCTTTGCAGATTATTTATACTGAATATTATTACAATTATTCACAACAGCTAAACAACTAAAACATTATATCATAGACTAGGGCTGGGTGAAATAATTATTTTGATACTGTGGTTAATTATGTTTATTTTTTTATGTTTTAAATATAATTACAAATTGACTGGAAGCATCTTATTATTTCTTATTATCGAAATAAGACTTTTATTTATTAAAATCCAATTTTTTGATAAATAAACTTTGAATGATTGTTTGAAACAATGCAGCATTATTTTTTTGCCAGAAGTATGTGACTGAAATTATATGTATTTATACATATTGAATATGGTAGAAATGTTTTTCAGAATTATATGATATTTCTGCCATACCACAGCAAGAATGTAGACATAACATTAGCTGGATAATTTAACTGGGCCTATGTGAGCACTTACATATGTGATTCAAAGGAATATTGTAGAGCAAAACTGCCTTGTTTAAAATCTAATATTTCTATTATTCTCATACACAATGGGTCAGAATCGTTAGATAAGTATTTTGTAGTAAACTAACCACTTGTATTTGTTTAATTTCATATGATGAAACTTTGAATTATGACTAAATCCTTCATTTTGAGACCTCCACTAAATAGATTTATGGAGACCTAAACTGTAGTTCAGCATTATACACTGACCAGCCTTAACATTAACCTCACCACCAGGTGAACTGAATAACAGTACAGTGGAACAATGCATTGCAAGTAACTTGGAGAGAGATACCTTGTTAAAGATCAAGAGTCTCTCTCTGTCGATTAGTGTGTGTGCCAGGACCATTCGAGAGGTTCCTTGTTAAAAGAAGTTTCCAGACAGAGCAGTGTTTCCATTAGTGTGTGTGTGTGTGTGTGTGTTTGTGCGCATGCGTGGGTGTAAAAGTTCTACGCAGTAGTCCCTTCTTCCCCTCTTATCTGAGAGTAGCCGCCTCTCTCCTCTCGTCTTACTTCAGCTTAAGTGTACAAACACACGCGCACAAACACACACACTAACAGAGACAATTCGCTGTCAGGATTCTTTTCAAAGATAAAGTGCAGGTTAATTTGTAAATTACTTTATATTTTGTATTCATTATTTTTATATGAATATTTTGGGTTGTGGAACGAATAATCTGAGTTTCCATTATTTCTTATAGGGGAAATTTGTTTTGATATACAAGTATTTTGATATACAAGCATGCTTCCGGAACAAATTATGCTCGCACTCCAAGGTTCTACTGTATTTATATACCAGAACTGGTGGCAGGATCATGGGCATCCAAGGCTCATCTATGCCTGCGTGGAGCAAAGGCTAGCCTGTCTGATCGGATCCCACAAAAAATCTAATACTGGCCAAGATAGAAAGGTATTGGAACACTCAGAGCACCACAGTCTGCTGTGTATGGAGCTTAGCAGGTAGTTCAAGTTTGTTGGTCCAGCATCCAAAATACACGGATCGCAATCTGACCGAGCATCCATGAAATTCACCGGACAAATAAAATCTGATCCCGCAACAACAAAAGGTTCTGCCGCTAACTTCCTGGTGCCAGACCGCATAGCACACTCCCATTATTGGCTTAAGGTTTCGCATTTTAATGTTATGGCTGATCAGTGTATTTAAAAATTTATGCGTCTGTTTTGTAGTTGCTATGAACATCCATATCTTGTCAAATGTCTGCAGTTATATGAATTTATGACATCTTAGAGGCCATATACTGTATATGCAAATTGATGATGGCAGTGAATTTTAAATTCAGTCCCAGGCCCAGTATAACATGCTTGTTTTATGGGTCTTCAGATCAGGATTATTTACAGGAACCTACATGCAGTTAGGTGGAAAAGTCTGAGTGGAAAAACGATTCTCTTCTGCACTATTTTATAATGTAATACAACCCTTTACATTACGACTTATATTGTTGACAAAAACTTGAGTAAAAAATTGAATCATTCATGAATTTCCAAAGTCTCGTAGTATTTGGTTCACCCCTTTTTTGCTTTTGTGCACTAGAGCTGGCATGGACTCCACGTTTATATGTTTTGTACATATACTGTATGTATGAGTGTCACCTGAACGCTTCAACAGAAAAACATTGAGGGAAACCATGAGGAAAATCTTACCTTGTGTACAAAAACAGTTGATCAATGATCAATATTAAACATTTGCTCAAACTGAAATATGAACCTAGAAATAGTGCAGAATATTCAACAAACAAATCATATTTAAAAATTCTAAAACTTTTTATTTATTTAATTAAAAAAAAATTTAATTGCACTGTAGGTTCTAATCAGACTTAAAACAAAGCAATGAACACAGCTTGTGAGCTTTCATTCTTTAAGAAAAATATACAGTAGACATTATTCTTCATTTGACGATCTAATATCTCTATTGAATGACAGATGTCTGTGTTTAACCCTGAAGTGTCCTATCTGTCCATGTTTGTAACTGCAGATTTTAAAGTAAACGGAGAGCCGTCTAAAGCGGCCCTTGCCAATGAAGACTGTCCGCACATCGATCAGGCTGTATCCCCTGAGGAAGTTTTCAGCCCTGTAGACCGTGAGAGACCCTGTTTCCTGCTCACCTCTGCAGATCGGGGCAATCACATAGGGGCAAGAATCAGGAAGGGTACGTAACCAGCGAGTCTCTGTTAACCGTGCCCAGATTAGTAAGAGCACGAAAGGCGCTTACTGTGAAACAGAGCAGCTGTCAATCAAGACAGCTTTTTCTCTGCAGATAGATTAACTAGCCAGAATTCTCATGATGCAGTCTATTCCTCAGGCCTTCAGACCTTGCACAGAGATTCTCTTGTCTGACTTAACATGTTTATGGCATGGAAAAGGCATGGCACCTCTTACTTACAGTATGGTTGATATTTGAAATATATTACACTACTTTCTCAAGCTGCGATGCAGGTCCTCACACAAAACAGTTAAAAAGTAGTTATTAATATTATACGTATGTAACAGTTTATTTTAAAACGAAAAAAAAAAAATTATTATAGGGACCTTTATAGATGTTCTTGTCCTGGTAATAAGTCAAGCATGCAGATTTACTACAGCAGGTGGAACTGGTGATGGAGAACCTCAGAGAGGTCCAGCATGGGGTATGAGGCATGTGGTCACATGACAAGAACACAGCCAGTGCAAGGTTCTCAGGCTACATACACATTACAGCCACATTATAGGCTCGTTGCTCAATTCCGGTGTTTTCCTCAAATCTAATCTTACTGCTTGGGTGGTCCATTTGGTAATAGCCTGTTTTGTATTGAATGTAGTCATATTTATGTTATAAATAATTTATCATTCTGATTTCATGGCCACAAAAATGCAGACCTTGAATTTGATTTGGAAAAGCGGCAGAAAACCTTTCCTTCATACTGTACGTTCATTCTTAGTATCCTGATCGGTTTATACCTGAAGACAGAAATACACCAACAAGACAATGTTACTTTTTGTGTTCACACAACCCTGAAACAAATGTACAATATCTGATTTTGTGACATTTAGGCAAAACATCGGCATTGTGTCACTCAAACCCTGTAATGTGACGGTGATCTTAGCCATTAGGTTCAAATATAATAAAGTATATATTGAACTTACTGCACAACCAAACCAGCAGTACTGTAAGTTGAGGTGCGATAATGTTGCAAGTGTGTTATTTCATTATGGAGAATCCCGTAACTCCAAAGACATGACCAAAAGCTGACTCAGAGCGCTTCCTGTTGTGTGAGCAGGATGACTGCAATTATATCGTACCTCATTTGATGCCAAGGTGAGATTGTTTTCACTGTGAAGCACAGCCAGCTCTGGTGTTAGGATCTAATCAGAGTAGGCAGAAGTTAAAACATTCCAGTGTCCATAGAACAGCACACAGAACAACTGGGATCGTTACTTAATCGCACTGACACATACATTGGAACCATTGTGCTGTGATATTTCGTGATGAGCTTTAATAGAGCGATAAGTTGGCATGTAGTTTCTTTAAGCTCATGTGTCTGGCTGTGTTCTTTGGTGTCTCTTTAAAGCTGTGTTGTTATGGTTAGCACTGTGATACCACCCCGTGCATGCAGTAGACAGTCTAATGCATAACGCATAACACGCATGGAGGATGACGCGGTTGACTCAGTGAGCGGTCACTGTCAACTCATTCACCATGAGCATAACTACATGACGGGTCTAACTCACTAATGCACCCCAAGTGCTTAAATATACTCTTAGTCATAAATATGCCCATGAACACATACACAAAGAAACATGTTTGGAGTTTAAGAATGCACTTTGGTGTACTGAAAGCCCTTTCTCTCTTCAAATGAAGGTTATGAAAAGCCATGGAGCCATAGCAGCATGTCTGGAGGCGTGGCCTCAGTGTCGGCTCTCCCCTGCAGCCCGCCCTGTCTCATGCAGCAGGCCCACTCTCCCATCCCATCCATCCTGTAGCATGGACAAGCAAACTAACCAATCAGAGGCTCCGCTCTGCAGCGCTGCGCTGAGATGCCCGCCCACACTGTGTACCATCCGTCTCTCATCAGCCTTCAGTTCTTCAGTATCACTTTCCAAGCATTCACACCTTCTTCTTCTTCTTCTTCTGTCTTTGTCATCACTCTTCTGGTTCTGTTCCCTCAAACATATACTGACATTGTGTTATTTCCCATAACATCATCTTCTGTAATTCTGTTTGATTTCCTTTTCTTCTTCATCCTGTCTTAGCTCTCATCCTCTCTCCAGGCCCCCTGCACCATCATGCTTTCCCTTTCTCTTTCTCACCAACCCTTCTATCCTCCAACCTCCCTTTCCCTCTTTCACTGTTTATAAAGCTGTGGTTTTTCATCAGGTGCTATCGGACACCATTTTGAAAAAAAAGAAAGAAAGAAAAAAAAGTGAAGATAAGAAAAGACAATGGCTTTTTCATATAGTATTTCATAAAGCTTTCAGAAAATAGCCATGGAATTAAAAGCAGTTAATAACACTAACCAATCATGATTTTAGTGATGCACACATCAACATAAATCTATGACTGAAGAAAACTCATTTGCATTGCATGCCTTGCATGGGAAACTGAGAAAAACAAATGTAAGTCTAATGAAATCATGTAAGGAAATTATTTT
This sequence comes from Clarias magur, assembly GCA_013621035.1. Classification (NCBI taxonomy): domain Eukaryota; kingdom Metazoa; phylum Chordata; class Actinopteri; order Siluriformes; family Clariidae; genus Clarias; species Clarias magur. The sequence continues at coordinate 1,558,775 of QNUK01000014.1, read as the reverse complement.
GTTTTACATTTAACATCCAAAGCTTCTTTACAAAATCTAATGCAGAAACAGTATGTTATCATTTAAGATGATATAAATGACATGTAGCAACCAGAACATTTTCTTTGCTGACATTTTTCTTTTCTGCCTTTCCCCAAACCGTGAGCTTGTGTGCGTTTGAGCACACGCCGTATTTCTAATAGTAGCAGTGGTTTGGTTGACCATCCAGCTTTTCTTCTTGAAAAAGACTAAAATGCAAACAGTGAAATAATGCACTTTACCTTTGATAAGCATCATTCTGAAGCAGACTTATTCCACTTTACTTCAGTCCAGCTAAGGAATTCAGAATTCAATGTTTATTTTTCATAAATTCAGTTTCACCATGGTACAGTATTTGCAGTGATATTCGTTGTTCTCTGTAGCAAAGCAAATATAAAAACGTACTATGTAAAAATACATGTACTTCGCAGAAAAAAAGAAAAAAAAAACCCTAAATATCTATGTACTTTTGGAGTTATTTGGGGAAAGGTAAATGCATGCACTTTTATGCAAAAATAATTAAAGTACCCTATGCGAATGACACTGTAAATAAAAACATTGCATGAAATAAATTTTGTACTGAATCCATGTTTGGACTCTGTTTTTACTTGACAGAACACACATACACATCACTCTCGTTGCCTGGCAACAAGCTCTGCACACCTCCATTACAATGGTTTCTCTTTGACCTTTAACCTCTTCCTTGCATTGAATTGTTCAATGGTGATGGTGGTGGTGATGGCGGTATATGCTTGATTCTGAAGAGCTGTAGTTGTAATGGCGTGAGAGATGTGTCATTGGACCCCTTAAGAGGCCAGTAAGGTCAAAGAGGATGTGACCTTTAGGGGGTGTAACAAGAGAGAGAGAGAAAGCAGGAGCGGTGATGACTTTGCCCTGCTTTGCACACTAGCATGACTCACAGCATTTCCTGAGCATGCGAGAAACTAATGCGTGACGTCCTGTCTAAACGTTCAGCTCACACAGCATGCTGAGATTTAACAGTCTTTTGTATCATAATACGTGTATGCGTGTGTACAGTGCTGTTTTGTGAATGCTGCTTTCTTTGGCCAAACATTGTGCAAAACATGGTAAAAAAAAATCATATCCTTTACCATGAGTCTTTGGCAAAGCGCATTTTCACTAGTGTCCATTTCACTGCCTTGGACTTTCCCACTGCGCCCGCTTGCATGTTTTTGCTCCCCGTTCCCTTCCATCTGTCTTCTTTTTTTTCCCCCCCGTTGTGCTCGTTTGGTGTATTAATATGATTTTTCCTTGTTGTTTGTTGTTGTTGTTTTCTCTTCTTTATGTGTTTTTTAGAAGCCCAGCAAGTGAGCCGAAGCAGACAACCAACAGAGTCAGTGTGTGTTATGAACCATGGTGTTCCAACCACTATGTGTGTCAACCATAAAGCCACCTCTCCCACCTGATAGTGCTGTAGCGTGTGTGTCTGTACGCATGCGGTTGTAAGTGTGTATGGATGTCTCTGTATGAGTGTGTGAGTATACATGAACACTAGATCAGCATTATTTCTGAGTGACAGAAATGAACTCAGCCTAAATGTAGCACAGTAGCACAGAGAAGCTGTTGTCGTTCAGCCGTATGTACCTCTGTTCCGTGACTGATTATTGTGCTGTTGTATTGTGTGAAGTGCCTATTGTTTTGTGTGTGTGTATGTGTGTGTGTGTGTGTGTCGGTGTTGTATATAATGCTTTTATGTGCTGATGCATCAAAAATGTAACCTATTTTTTTTGACTAGCAAATATTTGTTTGTTTTTTTGCTGTGTTTTTAATGTTGTGAACTGTTGCTGCGGTATTTTTTAAGTGATTAGACAGGTAGTGTGAAGTCATGCCTACGTAGGGAAAAATGAACATAGCAGAGAATCACTTTTGTTTTTGCACTAACATAGCAATTATATAGGCTAGTAAATACATTTGCACTGTTTGCACCTGTTCACCTGTTTCTTTATCTAGATAAGATAACAGTCAGAAACCTAGGCTTGTAGCACTCCAGGTTCAAGTGATGCGAATAATTGAAATTGGCTGACGAAAACAGAGGACCAAACTTCCTACTGAATGAATGAATGAAAAGTCCCTATTATTATGTCACCTGAGCTGCTTTTTAACGAAGCTGTAGCGTGTCTGGATTGCTCTTTCTCTAAAAATTACTTTCAGATTTTTTCGACTGACAATCCAGCACAACAAACTATGACGTGATTCTGGCACACTCGTTCATCTATAGCAACGCCAGAATCATACAGGGTTTTAACCTGACAGGTGCACATTCGAAACGAAACAATACTGTTTCTTAGGTTTAATCCGATATTTATTTTTCATATTTGTGGAAATGTACAGTATGCCCAGTTCTTTGGGACCAACCTGAAACACTGCCAGTCAGAACTTTGGGGATGTCGACGTCACACTAACAACATGCTGGACTGTTTTAACACCCGACACCAAAAGAACACATGTTTGTGTCAATGATGAGATGTTTCAGAGTGCAACTGTTTAATCGACATACTGCGTAGTGTGATTAGTGATTAAAAACACAAGATGTTGTTTTCATTGATGGTTTGATTTGTTGAAACAAATTTGTGTCTTTTTCCTGAGGAAAAAAAAATTACAATGAAAAAAAGAAACAGTAATAAAAAAATATTAACGAAGTGTATTGTGTGCATGGTGTTTCTCAGAATTTGAAAATACATTTCAGAAATAACACTTTTAAGGGAAGAAATACTAGGAGGCATTTATTGAGGGTGCAATTAATTCCAAAAATATATAAAAACACAAACAATCATTACTAAAAATATAGAACAAAAGTACTCTTACACAATAAAATAATCTTACCTATAGGGAGATCTATTTGATATATTTTTACATTTTAACTGATGTTTTGGTAATAGTATGCTAATTCTTTAAAATTTGAAAATCAGCACAAAAATACCTCAGACAATATAAAAGACTAGTATTTGGTATATTGGAGTGGCTTACACATAAAATCTGGTGCATAAATACAGTACCAGTCAAACGTTTATATCCCAAACTATGTAATAACACATCTGGCATTAGGTAATTAAGTAACAACAACAACCAGTTGTTAATTTAAAGACATGAAGGTCAGCTGTTCTGGAATTATATTATATATTGCATTTGCAAAACCCATCAAGCACCATGATGAAACTGGCTCCCAGGAAAGCACGGCCAACCCTTACCTCTGCTGCAGAGGACAAGTTCATTTAGGGGTAACAGCCTCAAAAATCACCAATTAAACTCACCTCGGATTAGAGCCGTTATGAAGGCTTTACCGAGCATAAGCATCTCAATATCAACTGTTCAATGAAGATTATTGTGTATTTTTACAGTGTAGAAAGAAATAAAAATCAGGAAAGTCCATGGAATTATAGAATGTGTCCAAACGTTTGACTGGTAGTGTAACTGTTGTATTTAAAAGTGATAGAATCATAAATAGAAAATACACTAGTAGTGGTAGCTTGAAGATATGACATCATTTATGGCTTTCTGAGGTGTTTGCCAGGAACCAAAAAAAAACTAAACAAAACAACCCCACAGCAGGATATAGTATAAGAATTTGAGAAATAATGGAATTAATAAAGGACCCTCCATCATTTTGGTTACACCACACCATAGAGTGACTATAGAGACAAAAGTAAAAAGTCACTCTAAACCAAAACTTGTAACTAATCAATTTTTTCACTTGTTTAAACATTCTAAAAAAATCGGTTCATAGAGTCTGCGAATCGATCAACAAGTGCTTAGTGGATCTTATATCAAGATGTCTTTACATACTGTATGCAGTGAGACAAATGAAATAACAGATGAAACAAAGCAGCCCAAAACCTTTTCAAATATTGTTCAGCTTCCTGTATTATCAAAGTCCTTCAGAGAACAAAGTGCTAAGGAGTGTCCTGCTCCACAACCAATCAGGAGACCTTTGACATTTTGGAGATCAGGGATTGGCTGAGGTTCGATGACATCACAAAGAGAACCGTCTCCACACATTCCATGCTCATTCCAACCCCAGGAAAAAACTTGGTTCCCTAAAAGACAGATTGGGTGAAATAATGTCTAGCATGAAAATCAAAAGTGGTGAACTGTAGAGCTTTTGATTTAGCAAACAAATGATTATTTTTATTGGAAGCAGTTTAAAATGTTTTTAATGCAAAAAACTAGGTTTTTACTTAGAAAAGAGAGCTAGAGCCATTATTCAGTTCTCTATTTGCACTTCCAGAGAATATGGTTCCTTTGATTCTAACAGTCTTCTCAAGCTATACCAAGACTGCTCAGCTACATCTATTTACATGTTTTATCTTCTCATGTCCTACTTATAATACTTGTGGAAGTTATATATTTCATTCATTGCCCATGACACAAAAATCATACAAAACTCTGCTCATGAGTAACCCATCGAAAAGTCAAGTCAGAAAGCACAGAAACATGAACTGCATATGCTGAAAGCTGGGGATTTTTAAAAAAAAGGGGGCAAGGCAAGCAGAAAGTACCTGTTTTTGTTCCATGACTAAATAAAATCAGTCTTCTATGGAAGTATAACAACATGTTTGTTGTTACTGCTGTTAATGGAATTAATCCAATCTTGTTAGTGAAAATGACTGTGTTTTACCGAGTATAGGGGAAAGGAAAACCATCGCTATTCCATTTGACTGAAAGAACGTTTTTTTTTCTGCCGCTCAATTGCCAGTCCAGTCAGTTATTTTAGAAGCGCTCTATTCTAATTGGCACGTGCACTGTATATATAGTACACTGTGGAATGGACCACAGCAATCGGCAATCCATTACTCTTTCTGTGATAACCCGATTGTAAAGACCTGCAGATTTTATTTAGTTCACTTAATTCACCATGCTATTATGCTTTGAGGGATTTTGCCACTGTTATCCTTCCATAATCTTGGAAAGTGGACTAGCTTCCTATTTTTAATTCTCAATCTAAAAATCTTAAATCTCCAAGGAAGACTTTTCCAAAATCAATTAAACAGCATTAGCCATGTTACGCCGAAGAAAAAGATAAAAGTAGTTTTATTGCATTGAAGAATGTAATAACTATTAGCTAGCTAGCCCTAACAATGAACATAACATTTCTGAAATTAATTAAAAAAAAGGCATCATACTTAAAACATATAAATGATGCAAATCATCTAATCAGTACTAAAACTCCGAGCACTCCAAGGGTCTGCCATTGATTTCTCAATCATGTTCATCAACTTTTAATGATTGCTAGTTGGCCATAGAATTCAGATGTGTGTCTGCTCTGGTTCAAAACGTGATTAAGAAGATCATACCGTTTATTTAGCCGTTAGATATCTTTTCTATGCAAGAAACATCCCAGACCCTCTCATTAACTCCCCTTAAAGCTGTGCATCAGTACTGCATCTAAGGACTTTGTTTCTCAGACAGCACCATGCACCAAAATCTGTTTGTATATAATAAAATAAAAAACGTTTGATATTGAGGTAAGATATAATTTTTTATTTATAATGATTTCTTTTGTATTATCCAGGAGTAACAAATAATTCACAGTAGACACACTGGTCAATATTTTCTTTGCTCCATTTTAATGGAATGTGCTACTGTGTTTCATTCCATTAAAAAAAAAAAACTGACCAAAAGCTCTTTAAAATGATGATACATAAGCACATAGACATTTGCTCCTGATAACAGTTTGCAACTGGTGCTGAAAGTCATATGATCTGTGAACCTGGTATCCAACAATAATATTCCCAAACTCATACAAATCTGGCAAAAGCCAGATAGAAGGAGGAGTTAATTCACTGGGTCCATTCAGCAACTACACAATACATAGAAAATCCTTAACAACTGAGCACAGCAAACCTTTAACTGAGTCACACAACTAGGTATTGCTTTTTGGTCAGCAATTTCAGTTGAGTAAATGCTTGTGAATAAGCCAAATCTGGTTTCTAGTACTCTAGCAAATTACTACAATCGTCCTCTTGTAATCAAACTGCCACTCATTTACACACCGAAGCGTACTGGACCCAGGGACTGAGAGTTCATCCATCTGGTGGGTGTGGTCAAGCCTGCACCACCATGGAAACACGTGCAGCGGCAACATGTGCCATGGTAACACTCTTACATAACCGCCTCATTGCCGTGGCAACCTGAAGTGAGCTTGCGTTTCTCAAGGGGAGACTAGTTTCCTTAGATTTCTCACTCTCAGTGTTTGCCTCACACCCATCAAAATGACGCATTCCAAAACATGAACCACACAACAAACTAGCATTTATTCATGCTTGTCTGAAAAAAAATAAAAATAAAAAAGCAAGTGACAGACACATCTGTTGAGGGATGCTTGTTCGAGTCATAAGGAACATACTGGTAGTCTAAAAGGATCAAAAGCTCATTAACACAGCATAACTGAAGCATATTCATTCAAAAACACAGCAGAATTTAGTCAGTGAAAGGAAGTGCACTGCTGTTGCCATAGCAACAAATGTATAGACCTAGCAACATAAGGCATAATATACTAATATTGAAAAAAATAGAGCAAAAGCACGTTTCTGTCTCACACTGACATGAGAGCCAACCAGATCTTTTCAGTGGACTGGTTACTGAACTACCCTGTGATGAACACACACACATTCTGTGAGTAAAACCTTCCTAATTCACTGACCCTTTGCCATCCATACAAAACATGGAGCTACAGGAAAATCTTTTGAATATCTCAAAATAATTTTAAAATATGTTGCCATGTCATCTAAAAAGTGCAAAAAATGTTGTATACATGCATTTTAAGTTCAGTCGCAAGAATATATTTTTTATAAACAATTGCTGGGTTCCCTAAACAAAACGTTGACAGTTGGACAAGGACATTTCCTACAAAACAAATAACTGCTTAAACAATAGTACAAAAGAATATAACAAAAATATCATATGAATATTAAAATACATTTATGCTGTGTGTTACAAGATATACAGTTTTTCTTTTGCTGTTGCCGTTTACTTATATCAGTTGTAACTGGGCAGACTATTTAAACAGCAGCTGGATTTGAGGTTGTGGCCCGTTTCTGTCAGGGATAACCCCTAGAGGGCGCCAAAGCGCCCTAAGACATTTTGTGTAGTTCTTTTTCAGTGTCAATACTTCATTTCCCAGTTCGCAACTCGGTCAGGTGACATGCGCGCTCACCTGAACCGAGTTGATCATTAATCTCATTATAAAAGGTGTGTTTGAGTTCAAGTTAGGGTCTTGCATTTGTTACACTAAAGTTTAAAGTATATGTCTCGTCTGTTTAATCGTGTTTTTGGTTTATTTTACAGTAAAGTGTTTTGTTTGTAGTTTTCCCTGCCTTTTCATTTATAAAATAAAATCCATTCTGTGGAACATCCGCCTCTGCACTTATGCCTCGAACCCCGACACGTGACCGAATGCAAGACCTAAACAGAGGCATAGCAGAGGATCCCTCCCGGCTGATTCTCTTGGGGGGGTGGGGGAGGCAAGGATGTTATCACCTTGGGAAGCCGACGCGGAGGGCGGGCGGATTCCCAAGAAGGTCTACAGCAAAGCAGAGGAGCCTTTCCCCCGGGAGATTACTTTGGGGAGTGCAACGGTGTGTGCGTTGTGGGGAGCAGACACCGGAAGGCGGCCGGACCGCCACATGCCGGAGCGGCAAGAAAGGAAGGAGAAAGGGCAGGAAGTAACAGAAGCAAGTCAAGACGGAGAAGGGGCTGCAGAGAGAGCAACCCAACTGGGGAGGTGAGAAGCTGGCGATACGCCGCATGCCGTTTAGTGCTGGAGAGTGGCGCACTCGTAACCTGCAAGAGCAGGTAGCAGAGCTTCAACTATTGCTGACGCAGATACGCCTGGAGGAAAGCACAGACCTGGTTCATGGCAAAAGTACAGTGACGACGACGACAGCGAACTGGAATATATCTCGTTTGACGACGACGACATGGAACTCGTCTACCCGCCATGTAGCAGCGAAAGCGAGTGCTGCAGCGGCGACGAAGACGATGAACGCCCTTTTCTGCCGCACAGCTGCGGCGACAGCAGCGAACTCTTTATACTGCCGCGTAGCTGTTTCGTGGATGAAGACGAGCTGCTGTCGCTGCACGGCGCCTTTTTAGACACCGAGTTTCCTCCGACACGGGCGTCAGCACGCAGCGAGGAGGACAGCGAGCTGTCGCCGCTGCACCTTGCCGAAGGATACAGCGAGCTTCCTCCGTCGCCGGCGTCATCACGCAGCGAGGAGGACAGCGAGCTGCCGCCGCTGCACCTTGCAGGATTATACAGCGAGTTTCCTCTTCCTCCACCATCACGCGCTGCTGAGGACAGCAAGCCTCCTCTTCCTCTGTCGTCACGCGCCGCCGAGGACAGCGAGCCTCCTCTTCCTCCTTTGTCACGCGCCGCCGAGGACAGCGAGCCTCCTCTTCCTCCGTCGCCACCGTCACGCGCCACAGAGGACGGCCAGCTCCCTCTACCACCGCCACCCTGCTTCATAGAGGACGGCGAAAGTCTCTTGCATCCACCGCCCTGTATCACTGAGGACGGCGAACATTTCCTGCATCTGCCATCATGCAACACAGAGGACGGTGAAGGTCTTCTGCCTCCGCCGCCCAGCATCACTGAGGATGGCGAACGTCTTCTGCCTCCGCCTCCCAGCGTCACGGAGGACAGCGAACGTCTTCTGCATCCGCTGCCCTGCATCATAGAGGACGGCGAAAGTTTTCTGCCACCGCCGCCTTGCGTCACAGAGGACGGCGTGCTCCCTCTGCCACCGCTGCCCTGCATCACAGAGGACGGTGAAAGTCTTCGGCATCCGCCGCCTTGCATCACAGAGGATGGCGAGCTCCCTCTGCCACCGCCGCCCTGCATCACTGAGGACGGCAAACATTTCCTGCATCCTGCATCACAGAGGACGGCGAAAGTCTTCTACCTCTGCCGCCCTGCATCACGGAGGACGGCGAACGTCTTCTGCATCCGCTGCCCTGCATCATAGAGGACGGCGAAAGTTTTCTGCCACCGCCGCCTTGCGTCACAGAGGACAGCAAGCTCCCTCTGCCACTGCCGCCCTGCGTCACTGAGGAGGCGAGCTCCCTCTGCCACCGCCACCCTGCATCACTGAGGACGGCGAAAGGCTTTTACCTCTGGGTGAGGGGGGTAGACAGAGGACCCTGGGGGGATGCCCTGGACCGCCTCAGGAGTTGCGCCCGTAGAGGGGGGGGTTATGTCAGGGATAACCCCTAGAGGGCGCCAAAGCGCCCTAAGACATTTTGTGTAGTTCTTTTAAGTTTCAGTTTCAATACTTCATTTCCCAGTTCGCAACTCGGTCAGGTGACATGGGCGCTCACCTGAACCGAGTTGATCATTAATCTCATTATAAAAGGTGTGTTTGAGTTCAAGTTAGGGTCTTGCATTTGTTACACTAAAGTTTAAAGTATATGTCTCGTCTGTTTAATCGTGTTTTTGGTTTATTTTACAGTAAAGTGTTTTGTTTGTAGTTTTCCCTGTCTTTTCATTTATAAAATAAAATCCATTCTGTGGAATATCCGCCTCTGCACTTATGCCTCGAAACGTGACAGTTTCTTAATTAATTTAATAATAATAATTTCATAAGTTTTTCAGGAGCTAAACGTTCTGGAGTAGATCTTAAATGTTGAATTTGCCTTTGGTGTCTGTTTATTTGAACTCTCAGTACATACTCTAGTCCAACATCCTTCAGTATAGGGGACTAGCCATAATCAACGCAAGAGAAGAAGCCCTATGTATCAAATTTTTGTTCCATGGTAACTTTATTAAGGGTTGAGTTGAAAATAAATAAATAAGTAAATAAATAGTAGAGATAGGAATCAATAGGGGCTACATGATATGATATTATCTCGATAACTAGGTGGCAATTTGATTTGTACTGTGATTTCTTAAGCTTCATGATTTTATAAATATCCCTATTCGATACTACATTTTCTGTCAGGTTTCATTACAATTTTAAAATAACTTCAGAAATAATTAGCTCGTTCAAGACAGCACGCTGTGCTGCCTGCCAATGTGTGAATAGTTTAGAGCACACCGCCAAGGGGATTATAGAGGAACTGCAACATTGGTTTCAGTGTGGCGATATATGCATTGCCACACCAAAGAATCAAAATACATCAGTGAATACATTTTTATCTCTAATAAATACATATAGAGAAATAAATGCATGTATGGTTAGACACATTCGTAGACACTTTGTATTCAATTGTATTTATTTATAGTAACAGCATGTACTGTAATTAAACTGCTAAGAGGATGTTTGCCAATATGCCTTTAGCAGCTTAAACGTTACTTAAAAATGACAAATAGTTAACTTATTTACAAGCCTACATAAATTCCTGACTATGCACACATTATCGGTAGTAAATTGCAGCCTTTTCTGACTGGATAATTGATTTCGATTTTTATGCAATTAATTGTGCAGCACTAGTGCATATACCTTCTAATATCAGCATACAACAAAAAATAGCCTGTACATTAAAGCCTACACCCACTCAAAATACTTCCTCAAAGCCTGTTTAAAAGGTTATATTGATTCTACTACTGGCTACTTATCTATAGCTCTTTATGTATCCCGGGGGTAATGACAGGAAACCCAGACATTGACCTCTCCAAGTCTTTCAACTAAAAGCAGTCTTTAAGGGCCATAATACACCATTAAGCTACATCTGACAAGTGATCATAACTCATAATACCTGACAAAAAAAAGAACAACAACAACAACAAAAAAAACATGACAATTACACTTAACTATAAACTCCTACTCAAGAACTTGGGATGGCCTGCTCAGTTATGCATTTTTCTGAGTTTAGTAAATTACATATTAAAGTTTAACCTTAAAGGAGTTATACAGCATAAATAAGAATTTGATTTAAACTGATGGACTCTCATGTCATGAAGTAAAGCAACGCAGTATCTCTTCACACCTCAATTACATCAGTGCTCTCAGTGCTAATATGTTAATGACCAAAGAGGCTTTATTAAACTGAAATATAACTCTAACTACGTAGTCATGCCATAGCTCAAGGAAGAGACTGTGTGTGTCTTTTTAATATTAACATCATAATGTAACAAGAAATGACACCAACAAATCATGAGCATGTGCCATAAGTGCACTCACCTACGATGGCAAGGTTGTGCTCTGAGCCACATGCAATCTGTAACCAGAAAAAAAAAAAAAAAAAATTCACACCATAAATTCCCACCATCTGCATCACCTTTATTACAAGCACAGCCATCCTTATCATCCTGCTGCTGATTTTTTTTGTTAAGCAGACAGACAAGCAATTCAGGACTTTTGATTGTGCACAATAACAGAACACAGTCATGAAAGGAAAAACTTTATTTACTTCTCTAACTACTCATTCACACATGTATGGCCTTCTTTAATACATTTGCACCACGTCTGTAGATATCAATCGGTTTTACCCTTTCTTCATAAGAACTTTCATCACAAGTACCAGTTTACCTTGAACTATGGTAGAATTCCTGGTATTCATTTATTTATAAACATACTAAGGTTTAAAATTATTGTTTTAAACAAAGGAATTAAAAAGTCAAAGAAAAGTCCATAGCTGAATTGCAGCAACTCAACAACAACAATAATCCAGATATAACAATGTAGAAGAAATACAGCCAAGTCTTTTTTTATATGCAAACATTATTACAGTTTCAAAAAAAACTTTCCACACCCATTTCCTATGTTTCCATTTGTTACAGAATTAAATCGAATTAATCAATTCTTCCTTTAATACCTTATCCACCATTTTTGCTGGTATTACTGAAATTGGTGTGATCTCTAATGTGTTTTTGTTATTTTTTTTAAATTATTTTAATGAAACTACACTGTAAATGTACAAACTCCAGAAAATATGTTAAAAATGATTTTATTATTAACAGCTTAAAAAGCTAAGCTAATACTGCATTCAAAACATAAAAATATTTACAATATTTAAAAACTGTCTATCTTTCAACATCAGTAAAAACATGAGCTGATCATTAGCCAAGCAAACAGCTTTAAAAGGCACAAAAGGGAGAAAAAAAACTGTGTGTATGTGTGTGTGTGTGTGTGTGTAAGAGAGAGAGAGAGAGAGAGAGAGAGAGAGAGAAGCCATAACAATAACCATTTCCTGTTAGTTTACCTGCAAGTATTCAACCATTTATACAATTTAGTGAAAAATGAGAATTATGCATTAAGAAGAAAAGCAATGCCTTAAATCCCCCCCAAAAACTTAAAACCACCACCCCAAGGCCTACTAGTTGTTTAACAGGTTTGAAAGAAGACAAAGCCGCTTCCTAAACATGTTAAATTACTGGACGTGTCTTTTCCATGTCAATTAAGACGAAAGGTTATTTGTTTGCTTAATGGATATTTAAATAATTAATATTCATAATTATATAATTTAAGACAAACCTTTACCAATACTTTAAAGTGCATGATTGGCTGTGATGTACTTATGTTTTGATTTCGAAAGCCTTAACACTAGATGGGCATAAGTGGACTCTATCGTGTTCAAATTTCAGTAAACATAGGACAATAATGGATTCATTAAATCCTGCAAAAAATGACTCATCAGCAAAGGGACGATAGCAAACTTTTTTTTGGCAAACTTAAAACAAAAATAAAGCCAAAAAGAAAAAAACATGTGAGCGATACTTGAAACTACAAAGCTTGTACTGTAGATCTACTCTTAGAAGCAATAACAAAAAGTAATTGTTTCCTGTATGACTTTATCAGTCTCTCACATCGTTTTGGTCCATTGTTTCAGTTCAGATATTTAAGCATTAGCTTATGCACAGCTCTCTTAAGCTATCAGCAGCATTTCAATTGGATTAAGATCTGGACTTTGACTAGCCCATAACAAAACCTTGATTCTTTTATTTTTCAGCCATTCTGCTGTAGATTTAATGGTGTGCTTTAAGTCATTGTGCTGTTGCATGACTAAAGTTCGTTCCCATTTACAGAGGAATTAATGATCAACTCAATGACTGCAAGGTGCCCAGGTACTTTGGCTGCAAAATAAGCCCAAATCATCACCCCTCTACCATCATGCTTGACAGTGGGTATGAGTTGTTTCTGCTGAAATGCTTTTTGGTTTTCTGCTAAAATGGTACTAAGACCAAAAAACTCCACTCCAAAACCAAACCACTTTGGTTTCATCTATCCATAGGACATTGCTCCAGAAGCTTTTTTCAGATTCTGTTTTGCAAACCTTTCTCCTGGTAAACCTTTCTGGTAAAATCTCCTGGTAAAATAAACTGTAATTGTCTTTTTCTAATTGTGCTGTCTTGGACTTTAACATTTAACATGCTCTGTAAGGCCTGTAGGGTCTGAGATGTAACTCTTGGGTTTTTCCTCTGAGCATTGCACAGTCTGACCTTAGGAGGTCCACTCCGTGGAAGACTGGCAACTGTCTTGAGTGCTTTCCACTTGTGATTAATCTTTCTCACTCCAAACTTCCAAATTGTTTGGAAATGGTCTTACAACCCACTTATGTCCAGATTGACCATTGCTTACATCCTTTCTTCTTGGCATTGTGTTAACACACATTTGAATGCACCAGATCAGCACACTGCCAAAACCTCTGTTTTTATAGAGGTTTGCACACATGCTGATGATCAATCAACCAAGGACTGATAATTATTAGCACCTCGCTACAACTTACCCTGTTAAATCCTGAGGAAGCAGTAAGGGGATACTTTGTATTGCCCACACAATGTCTGTTTCTTTTTAGCTTTTTGCTAAATAAATAATAGAAAGGTGAAAAGTTATACTGTATGTTGTTGTATTTGCCTAATACTGAGCTCCACTATGATTAGATGATTTATAAGTTAGAAAAAAAAAAACAGAATTAAAAGCGGGGGCACTAACGTTTACACATTGCTGTATAATAATCATAAACTGTACAGTCATAGCACATTTTATGCCTTTTTAATATACAATGATCCAAATTAAATGCACTTCTTACCAAATTTGAGATGTAGTACAAGTACAAAAATGTATAACTCGAGTGGAAATTCTTTAAATTACTAAAATTATAGATTAAAATCTATATTAAAAATCCCAACATTAACTTAGGTAATTAAGTTACATTTCCATTTACTCAAAGTATGAAAAGAAAATTAAAAGAAAGAATCACAAATATGAACAATCATCTGTGCTGATTCTCTGATTTTCCTAACAATAAGTTAATGAATCATAGCTATTATGATACAAACTGGCTAGATAAACACAAAGGATGCACAGTGTGGTTTTGTGAGAGTTCTTTAAACCTAAGGACTTTTGCTAGTGAAAGCTGGCCAGAAATATCATCACAGCGTGAATCTAGGTCTTCTCTCAGCAGGTCAGCCCTGAAGATATCACCCACCTGGCTATTTCAAGAGTTAGGAGGTAGCTCCTAACTCCGAACTGGGTTAAGAGTACTATGTTTAGCACATTGTGTAGTACAGTATTTGTGTGGGACAGGTTAGGAAGTTAAGGCATAAACTTTGGTTAGCTTAAAAACTGAACATGTGCATTCTGCAGCATCATAGATGGCTTTTTGTCTATAATTTTGACAGCTAGGATAACAGTAGTTTCCAAACCTTTTGGGTAAAGAAACTTTTTTGAATGGTAAAGTAGGTTTGTATAATATAGTATTGTGCAAAGGTCATGAGACACCCCTCATTTCTTCATATTAAATTAAAGAAAGTAGCATATTTTATTGTAGCAGGCTATAAGTGCCAAAGAAATTGGTTCTTTACTTAACAACCTCAGCAGCAACCTTGTTTCCCTTCTCGTCTGTTCCAATCACTCAGCATTCAGCATTACCAATATACTAATCACCATCCTGATCATCTGTCATCTTCTGCACCTGCCTTAAGATAGATGACATTTATGCTTTAATGATCCATCGATCACTGTGTGTCTTAACAAACAAAAATCTATGAAACTGGTCAGGTACAGGGACTGGACTGAAAATGCGAGCCAAAATCTTGCCAAAAATTAGATACAAAAAGTCCTTCAGAAAGCCTGGAGTACAATTCCTCGAGACTAGATTGAAAATACAAGAAACATCCTTGTCCGTCCTGTTCCCAACTTAAACTGTAAAATGTTGAGAGTTAAACACATTGCCAAGCTTTGTTATCTTCTGAGGTCATTTTGAGTGTTGTCATAAGCTGCATCCTAAATATATATATATTTTTTACTTATATTCAAAAGTATTTACTAATCCTGAAAATCCTGAGACTTGGTACAACACGCTTGGTACAACCGTTCAGCTGTGTGGCCATAAAATAACCATTTTAGGCCCAAGAAAAAAAAGACTTGCTAGCGAGCATAAAGATTGGTGCATTAAAAGGTCATGTGGTCTGATGAGCTCAAATTGACCCTATTCCAAAGCAATAAGAAACTGAAGAGAAGCACATGAAATTATGCACCCATCATGCATTTTGGACTATTTGAGGCAGTGTTATGATCTAGAGTTGCTTCAGTTAGTCAGGTTTCGGCTCAGCAACATTATGCAGAAATAAAAAGAAGTCAGCTGATGACCTGAATATACTGAATGACCAGGTTATCATCACATCTATGGAGTTTTTCTCACCTGAGGGCACAGGAATATTGCAGGACTCCATATGTAAAAAAGTGATTCTGGGAGCATGAGGAATCGTTTTCACACATGAACTGGCCACCACATTGTGCTCTGTTAACAAAGCTAAAAGTGACTGAATTAAATATGCGTCCTTTTTTTTTGTCTAGGCGGTGTATATCAAGTGTATTACAGTTCTCCTTATGCACAAAACTGGTGATGTCACCGAGTAGTTCAAGCCTGTCTGGCTGAAGACTTGCACTAATTGGTTTAGTTAATGGATGGAACAAATACATGGCAGGACTTTTACTTTCTGAAGCTGAGGCTTCCATCTTTGCACAAAAATGGCTATAACTAGTGCATTATCAAATGAAGTGTGAAATTCTGTACATGATCTTCAGGAAGCAATCAAGCAGGCATGGATTGAGCAAGTGACACCACAGTACTGCAGATGTCTATTTGATGCTGTGCCCATTTTTAGCCACCTTCTCCATCATACCAAGTTGATCCTCTATTTCTCATCCTAAAATAATTATTCAAGCCCTTTTGGTCAGTTAATAAAAACCTACAGATGTGAATTAGTAATGATAAAAGCACTTGCTGAATTAAATCGCATATACGTAGACACAGAACTAAGCCACTCTAGATGCAGTGAATTGTCTTTCCTTTGGCTGCCCTTGCTGGAGCGTTATGGATGAGATTTTATATAAAGCTCTGGGCAAGGACCTTCAGACTAAATGAGATGAGGACGACAACTTCACATTTCAGCTCTGTGCTCCCTCGCTGACGTTACATGCGTCCTTAGGGCCGACTGTGTACTCCCCTATTCCTTCGCCTCACACTTTCATTAGGAATAGCACACTTTTCAGCACATTCTGCCCTTCCTTGTCCCCTTTCTCAAGAGTACATACCGCACAAGAAGATATCACGGAACAACAGGGACAATGTGGCATCAGCAGCTTTCGGGGATTAGATATGATAAGTGATAAAACCAGAAAACTTGCAGAAAAAAAGATATAAATTTCAGACAGCTGGCTAAATCTCTAAAGAAGAAGGGAATGTTGAACTATAGTGACAGGATAGAGATGAAATCTCCACAGGAAATAAATGCAGCATGGCACATATCATGCCAGTCGGCAACTTACATTGTTTTGCTTCTGTGCCTTTCTCTCTCTCCCTCTCTCTCTCTCGTTCCCTCACAGACACACACACACCTACATATACATCATTTACCCTCAAATGAAGCTTCTGTTCATATTCAAGATATTCATACATATTATATGATTAAATAAATTGCTTTCTACACTTTCAAATGCAGCATGGCACATGTCATGCCAGTCAGCAACTTACATTGTTTTGCTTCTTTGCCTTAGGGTGCACTGGCCTTCTCTCTCTCTCTCTCTCTCTCTCTCATTCTCTCTCTCTCACACACACACACACACACACATATATACTGCACCTTTATTCATTTACAATCATTTCAAGAAGTGAGACTCAAACTTTTTAGCACTGAATGTTTTCACACAAATCTCTTTCACACACAGACACACACACACAGACACACACACAGACACACACACAGACACACACACAGACACACACACAGACACACACCACTCTGAATCTTCAAGGTTAGTGGTGACCTTCAATGACTGTGAATGCTCTGTCTCTGGGCAGGATGCAAGAAACTATGGAAATATTCACAGTGATGTCTCCACCTTCTGGATCTGCTTACACACTACATCGTACAAAACCGTTGGCACGTAGCCAGAGAATGGGTAAATGCCAATGGTTATAATATGCCTAAAAGCTGTTAAAGGAGTGTTTAAATAGGATAAAATGTCCTTTTTACATTAGTGAGAAGTTAATACCTGAGTGGCTCCATGAAGTGTCCTGACCTCTGAAGGAAGACATGGTTCTGTACTGTCACTGACTCTCACTTGTCTCCCAAGCTGTCCATAACTGGCTCTTCCCCATGTGAGGACTCTGCCGCTCTCTAAAGGTTACAGATATTCACAGTATGATGACTGTACATGCCATTTTCAAATACACACTTTTTTCACTTTAACACTAGGAAGGAGTTGATGAAAGATCCCCCAAATGTTCCCCAAAAATGCTCCATGAGCAAAGTGTGTAACAAATCAAAAATATGTTTATACTTGTTGCCATCAAGTAGCCCAAAAACAAGCATTTTTTAAGGAGAACATGTTCCAGTGAGCCAAAATCTGTGGTGAGTAAAATATGTCTCCTATAAATAATAGGAGACTGAAGGACAAACATAATAGAATATATAATAAGACACTAAATAAAGAAGTCTTTATTTCTAACAATTTCAATTAATTTTATAGTTACTTATATAGAGTCACTTTAAAATGAGCAGGAAAAACAAAAACACATTAACATAATCATATTATATGTGATGTTGCAATGTGGCATAAACACAAGTAATCACTAGAGCATGTTCTATAAACCTTCTACACACTGAAATTATGTTTTGTGATCCTAGTAAGTAATTTATTTCTAATTATTGAGTCATTTATTTCTAAAACCAGAGTCTAGAAATCAATGACATGAATATCCAAATAATACACTCTGAGCAACTGTGATTCCTGAATTGGAATTCATACCTGTTTGGGCGATTAGGTGTGTCCAGCCACTGTGTATAGCTGAAACGCTTTCTCTATTTAACAGTGAGCAGTCTAGAGCTGTAGGATGAGGTAGGAAGGTCTCTTTTCTACACAGCTGGCCGTGTTTATTAGTCCCCCATAGAAACACCTCACCTGGCACTAAGCAAACAACAATACATTTGACTTTAATACTACTGTACATGAGTGTAATCTGTAACCTGTAACCTAAAGAATGCTCTTGCCTAAGGATACACCGATCAGCCATAACATTAAAACACAAAACATTAACATTAATTATTGTGCAGGTTCACCTTGTATTGCCAGGCAGTTCTGGCCCCTCAGGCATGATTCCACATAACCAATAAAAGGTGTGCTGTGGTGGCACTGGAAGGTATCATTTGGGTGCTGTGGGTTGCGAGGTGGGTGGAGCCCGTGATCAGAACCGTTTGTTCGACACATTCCATGGATGCTCGGTCAGATTGAGCTCTAGGGAATCTGGGTGTTTTATATGCGAGTTTACTGCTATATTATTGATCATCAATGTTATTCAAGTCACCTTGCGTTAGTGTTTTGGTTGTGACTGATCGGTGTATTATTGCTGTGAATATTACTGTTGCAATGAGACCAGAGATCTCAGTAAGATTATAAGACTAGTCAGTCTTACGTATTAAATATTCTGAAATGAGTTTTTGCTTTTATATCTACAGTATGGACTGGTTTAGAGGAATAAAAACATCAATCAAAGTAAGGAGACTGTTTTAATAGAATGACATCACCTGTCAAACAGGCACAGTGTGCAGAGCCTGCAGTTACACACTTAGCAAGTATCTGGCCCATCCCTGAAGGCATACAAACAAGGATTCATTAAATGTAAGAGTTAATTTTTCGTGCAAAATCACCAGAAGTCCACCATGAAGTCTACCTGTGACCAAGCATGGCTCTTTGGAGTTGAAGTGGGCTGGGACAGGCTGAGGATTCAGTGCTCTTTTCGCTTGACTTAACAGACCTGTACCCCACTGATACACACAACCTGATCCTGCACATGAACACATACACAGATACAGTCTAGTGTAGAAGAAGCAAGAAAAAGTAAAAAAAAAACAAAAAAACACACAGATCAGTAATCATGCATGTACCTGTTACTGCAAGCGCATGTCTAAGTCCTGCTGATACACTGATGACTGGGTCTCTGAAAGACTAACAAGAAAGGAAAGACACACAAGAGTCATTTTAACTTAGCCAGATTCCAAGTTTGGAAGTTCCAGGGCCGTTCAAGTCTAAACTCTGATAAAATTTCTTGTCAATGAAAGTATAAAACTGCTTGAAATTTAGAGAAGACTTCAAGCACAGTAAGGTGATGAGCCTCCTAGCCGCAATAAAACGGTTGAATGTGGCTGAGGTGACTCGGAGCCTGCTGCAGTTATTCCCGTGAACATTCAAGGAGTGGAACAGCAAATTGTTGAAGAGACGCATCTGTCTGTGTGAACTGTACACACAATGATCATGAACACCACTTTACAGAAACTCGAGTGGAAGCTCAAATCCCTCATACTGTACTGACCTCACTCCAAGCCATTTCCACATGTCTGGGCCTCCTGAGAGGCTAGGGTATCAGATGTGAAGCAGGCAGTCTGATCATGGCTCTGTCATACTAAAAAAAAATTCTTAGTCTTAATTGTATCTAAGCACTAGTGAAACACTGGGATAAGTGCATTAGTGTAGCAGGAGATTATATAGAGAAATAGACTCAAGTTTTTACTTTCACAAATGTATCATGCTATTCTGCACAATCAAAAGTCACGTTTTGACTTGAACGCCTCATACGAACACTAAACACACTGTAGGTAGTAATGTGCAAAAGAGCCAACTCCCATTTCATCATACTGTACTTTGCTTCAAATGAGCCAGTCGTTCTTGTATTGTTTAACGTAGTCTTGAGAATTAGTACTCCAGGCTTCCTGAAGGATGGCTCTCATTTTCACTCCAGTCCCTGTACCTGACCAGATTTAGAGGAATGCTTTTGTTAGTTAAGCCATATGTTGACTTATGAATCATTCAAGAATAAAAAAATCTAATTTAAGGAATGAAGCAGTGGGATGCAGGTGCAGATGATGACAGATGATCAGGTGAGTAGTATACTGTTGATGCTGAATGCTGAGTGGTTGAAACCGACGAGAGGAGAAATGAAATTGCCACTCAGTTTGTTACATAACCAACCAATGTTTTTACATTTTTTAAATGACATATTTATGCATTTCCCAGCCTGTCGCAGTAAAAAAAATCTTTCCATTTGGTTATTTTACTACATAATTTAATTTTAATTAAGAAATTAGGGTTGGTTCAATTCTTTTACATAGTAATTTACTGATATTTTTAAAGGCATGCATACTCCATAGAGAAAACCTTACCGTGATTAGTAAAGGCTGTGCAGAGTATTGTGTTTGCGGAGAGACACCCAGCTGACCAAAAGCATTGGAGCCACATGCCAAGACATGTCCATCATCTACTACAAAAAGCACAACTGTTACACTGAAATTCAGTCTAATCATTTGTGAGAATTTGAGACAGAGATGTAAAGATCAAATACTGTTTTGATAAGGTGGATTGTATATTATATTTACAGATGTGTTTTTTTCTTTGTATTATTATTTGTGTTAGGGGTATCAGTATCAGTTGATAGTCAGTATGAAAGTGGAGAAGGTAGTAGTGATATCCATGCCCTAATGGTATCCTTGTATTACACTTCCTTTCCTGTGATTTACCATTATAAATGATATAAAAAATGCAATACTTGTATAACTGTTCAGACCTGATAAGCAATTAAGAAACATTTCAGTTCCACTATTTAATTTATAAGTTTATACATTAGGGTCGGCAAAGAAAGGATGAATAATATTTTTTGTAATAATAATAAAAATATGAAGCATATCAGTTTTTTGTCAGCCAAAATTCTGCACTATGCAAGATTATCATCACCATGAACATTACTTGTGGTCGATGTCAGCCCGGGCACTTTGTTTTAGGTGAAAAGTTTTGTCCTTTAATTTTCATAGATTTTTTTTTTCAGCCATATTTGGTAACATTCCTGTCTAACGTTACCCTAGTCAGACATGGCTTAGTAGATTTTATTTCACATTACCAAAATCAAAACTTTCTCAAATGTATTTTGACAGGAAGCGAGCACTTGAGAAAGAAAGAATGGGTGAAGGTCATGGTGGGGTCACTTCATGTTGAATGATTGCAAATCATTCAAAATTGATTTGATCAGTTTGTTCTTCTCATAGTTTTTTTTAATAAATAAAAAAATGGAATAAAACAAAATGTAAGTGATAACTTATATTCCTGTAAGTTGATGTGCAGAGCTACTAAACATAATACAAAAACTTTAGCAGGTCTGGTAATATAGTATAATTTGAGCAAACATTACTAAACATTGTGGCAATGTAAAATAATGTAGTTGTACAAGTCAAAGCGTTTAAATCCTGTGTTAAAGGTTTATCATGACATCAACTTGTAAATTACATCACCTGTAAGAATCATAGTGAAATCCCAGCCACATGAGACTTGCTGAACTGTCCTGCTGCTAGGCAACTGGCACAGCTGAAAGGTCATGACCTCTGATACATGGCCAAGTCCAAGCTGGCCTCTGTGATTTTGTCCACATACCAGCAGCTTTCCGGACTCTGCGGAAGAGCAAAACATTTATTGACATTTTTTCACCAAGAGCCCCTAAAAATATAAAGTTAACACAATTGAGGAGAACTGGTAGTTCTGGGATCATATTTGAGGTGTTATTAAAATAGTTCGGGAAGTTTAGGGGCAAGTAACAAATATAATCTTATTTTCAGTTTACTTTAGAAGTTCTGCACCGACCCTGCATCTGCTACAGTACAACTCTCTGGCTGTAAAAATGCTTGCTGGTTATGTTTTATTCAACATGGTCAACAAACACCACCACTGTTATTATTATTATACAATCCACCTTTGACATTTCAACATTTGGTGTAAACAGTAACAGATTATTAGATTACATTAAAGTTCATGGTATTTATAATCATAGGAATTATATATTAGGAATTCTTCCTTATGATGAAGTTACTTTGTCATTCAACACAATCAAAAGTCTCCTCGCTAGCAGAGATATAATTTCTTTTTGTCAAAAAAAAAAAAGAATTTTTATAAAGTTATAATTTTTTCAAAAAGAATATCTCACCAGTTATGAGCGCTGAATGCCCCCCTCCGCCTGTGATGGCCCGTAATGTTCTTTGTTCCTGTCCAAACTCTGCACACTGTGGCTTCACATGATCTTCAGAAGTCTTAAGTCCAAGCTGCCCAAAACTGTTAGCACCCTGACAGACGCCACAAGAACAAATTAGGAAACTGAGCAAGGGTAAGACATAGTGATTTTTCATTCCTTATTTCAATATGAGCTTTACAACCAAATATCAAAACTTAGAATTTGCCATTCTCAAATGCCATGCACTGCTCTTGAAGTCCAGGGTCTTTCCTGTCATAGCCAAATATATTTCCAAGTTATTAAATGCAGTTTTCAGCAGTTCATAGGTTTATTAACTATTAATATAATGGGGGTCAATTGCTGTTTTGTGTTTGATTTCAAGATCAGTTTTGGTGCCATAACAGCCTGTTGTGGGGTTTGGGTTATTCCAAAGAGAATATGAATAGACTTTATTTGTTTGGTGTATTGCTTATGTCTGTAGATTTTACACAAATTATGATGTTTGCTTTAATTTGCATATTTATGCAAATGCAATAAGCATTTTTTCCAGCTTGTTTCTTTATTTTGTACTGATTCTTTATCTGTTTATTACACATTCATATGTCTATAGATGACTGCTCAGACACTACACACAGGACGGTCAGGAGCTGCATGTTAACTATAGTAGATATTTACTAGACATACACTGAACACCATAGTATTAAAATCCCCAGGCCAAAATTGCCCAAATCTTTCCCCTGTCACTAGAACAGATCAGACCCATCAGGGTTTGCACTCCACAAGACCTTTGCATTTCTGCTGTAGCACCAAGGTGTTGTAAGTTCTGAGATGGGGCATTCATGGATTGGACTTACAGTTGCACCCATCCCACAAGGCTTGATCGGGTTGAGATCTGGAGAACTTGGAGGTCAAGCAGACATCTTCAACTCTTTGCTATGGCTCATCGGTGTACATACCTGTTCCTTGACATATGCTCCATATCTTATACATCGTATTTTAACATTATTTTTGCCTCCTTTTTCTCCTTCCTATATATGTACAGTCAAAAGTTTGTATGCGAGTTTGGATCTATTTTCCTCATTCTAGAACAATACTGGAGACTTCAAAACTATAAAATAACACATATGGCATTAGGTAATTAAGTAACAGTCAGTTGCTATTTGGTCATCTGTTCAAGAAAAATTTGTTCAAGCTTTTATCACCTCGAGGTTGGACTACTGTAACGCCTTACTGTCTGGTAGTTCAACTGTGTGCATAAACAAGCTTCAATTAGTTCAGAATTCAGCAGCAAGAGTCCTCACTAGAAACAGAAGATATGAGCACATCACCCCTATCTTATCTACATTGTATTGGCTCCCTGTGAAATTTCGCATTGACTTTAAAATACTACCTTTTGAGTGAACTGCTAGTGCCTTATGATCCGACCACTCCTACTTCAATCAAAGGATACGGGCTGCTTGTCAGCACCGCATATTATGAAAACTACAGCAGGGGGCAGAGCTTTTTCTTACAAAGCCCCAAAGTTATGGAATAGCCTTCCAATTAATTTTTGGAACACAGTATCAATGTTTAAGGAAAGGCTAAAAAACCTACTTATTTACCAAGCATTTTTGTGAATAGATAAAAGAGCAGATCTGGGGGACTCATGGACGTAGAGTATTATGGTGAACTGATATGTTTAGATGCTGTCTTCCCCACTCTCATTGATCACTCAGGTTTGTTGACGGTGAAGTGATTGAGCGCTTTACATCCCAGAGAGCCCTCATGTCTGTGTTTCCTTCTGGCTCTCCCTTTTAGATATGCTGTCATAGTTAGTCCTGCCGGAATCCCTGCTTGCACTCTGTACTACATATATATTCACCTTATACGTGACTGTGACTATGCTTGTTATCACTCCTTCTCTTCTCTCGCTCTCTTCTTATATTTTCCCTCTCCCTGTCTCTCTCTGTTGTGCTCTCTCTCTCTCTCTCTCTCATGTTGCTTCTGAGCTGCCACAAATCCAGACCCCCTCTGCCCTTTGAACCTGTTTGACTTGTCCTGGTGCCCTGTTTCTGGCTGGAAATCTCATCACATAGAGTCCTGTGTGGTCTGCGTATGGTGAGTGGAGACAGTTCCACTTTACCATGAAGACGATTCTGGCCTCAGCTGAACTCAACTGTTCTTTGAGCACTTGTGACTGCAGTCGCTCGATAGTTCAGGACTGGAATTTCCTACAGTATAACTGAGCCTCCAATAACGAACTGGGTCAAGGGTTCGATTTCCGCCTAGGGTCTGTGCAAGTTTGAATGTTCTCCCTGTGCTTGGTGGGTTTCCACCTGCGTACTCGTGTTTCCTCCGACAGTCCAATGACATGCAGATTAGGCTGACTGGCATTACTAAATTGCCCATAGTGTGTGTGTGTGTGTCCTGTAATGGATTGGCACCCTGTCCAGGATAAGCTGCAGGCTCTCTGTGACCTTGTTCACAGGATATGCAGTATAGACAATGAATGAATTAGTGTGTTGTAAATGCTATTTTTGATTGATTTTAGGAAATATTCAGATACTTTGAGGAACTGGATTTTTTTCTTCTTCAAAATTATGCCAAACAAATGCTTTAAATCTTATTTTAACATAAACATTTTCCATGATAATAAAATTTTTCTGAAGTGTACTGTAAGTTTCAAAAAGCAAATTTCATCATGTTTTGTACAGTATTCTTAAATGCTTTGTAAGACTCTCACTCGATTTGAACCCAAAACCAAATAACAGTTCTATCGATTTGCCTGGTGTTAGAATTATTTTATATATAAGGGAGTTATTTCTGCTCTCTTGCTCTCTTCCTCATAGATCGGATATTAAGGTGTTAAATCTTTCTTGCTGCTATCTTCCTGTCTCATGTTGCATCTGTTCCTAAATGTGTGAACGCTCCCACGCTCACCTTCCAATTCTCTCTTTATGTCTCTCTCTCTGTCTCCTCTCTATACTCCTCTCCCTCTCCCCCTAATCGAGCCAATATCTTGTGATCCTTCTCTGGACGGACACCTCTCTGTCTTCCTCTATTTTGATTCTTCAGGATCTCTCCAGGACATTTACAATAGTTTATGTTCTTTGTAGTAACATATGTCAGTGGCACAGGCGTTTGGTCAAATATATAAAAACCCCATCTTTTGCTGTTAATAAACAGAGACCTTTCTGAAAGACAACGTGTGTGTGTGTGTTTGACTGAGTCTCTCCTGGCGCCAGAAAAGCTTACCGAAGCACAGCGGACAGACCGAGCAACTCACTTCTTCTACTACGAAATTTAAAAAACTTTACACCTGGAACAAATAGACTACGTGTGTTATGCTTTACTGTCCTGTTCTTTATTTCCACTCATTACCGTGTGTGCGAGCGACGGTTATTCACTCCTTGTAACATTAGAAAAAACATCATATAAATGAACAAATAAATAAAAAAATTTCTATTCATGGGGTGGGGTAATTCATGCCGTCACTGTAAACTGATTAACAGACTGTCTAAAACTTACCCATGTGTACAGTGTGTATTTTACCATGGACGTTTCCATTTGTTTTGGTGGGCGCATAATGATGACGTCACGCGGCTGGTGTGACGACAGTTTTGTGGATGAAGAGTGAGACGATGTAATAAATAACTTTCTTCTTATTATTATTTTTTTAAGTTTATTAAACCAAACAGTACTTAATTATTTACTTTTGGCTGTACCATTTAGTTTACTACCATACTGTAACTATGATAATACAGTAAGAAAAAAAATAAGAGACCACTGCAAAATAATCATTTTCTTATGATTTTGTTTCTTAAAAGTGCACGTATTGATGAAATGAGCGATTTTGTAAAAAAAAAATTTGTGAACTGCTACAATATTTCTTCCAAATTCAAAATGGAACTATCGTTATTTAGAGTGTATATTTATAATAAACGACACCATCACAACACATCAGAATAACCCCAGATCATGCAGTATTTGCAGATTTTAATAACTAAAAAAAAATGCAAATAATTTGTAAACAAATTGTGTTAATGCTTTGGCTAAATAACATTAAGAAATCAGAATTTGGTGGAATAACTCTTGCGATTACAGCTTTCATTCGTTTTGGCACGCACGTCACCAGTTTTTCTCATTGATGTAACTGTTTTGTAAAAAAAAAAAAAAAAAAAAAAGCTTAGATTTCTTGTTGGCCCAGAGTTAGGTAATTTCAACCCATCTATAGTAGGCCAGCATCATACCTGCTACACCTGAATGACTGAAAATTAATTAGTGAAAATAATGAAGTTAAAATGTAGTAGAGAAAAAACCTTAAAACTCTGCTTGATGTTGTGAATCATGCTGTGCTGAGCCCACCATCTTCACCAGGTCCTGCATCATACCACTCAACCGCAGGCATGCCCTCTGATGATGAGCATGTTCTACTGGCATATTGGCTGGCTTCAAATCATCTTGCTTTTACTGCCAGCTGGCTTTGAAATCATTGTGCCTGCAGTGCCTCCAGCTTCACCGATGTTTTGCTTGCTCCACCACCTGGCTTCAAGAATGTTGTGCTTAATATACAGTACACCCCAACTTTGTTGACATTGTAAGAACTTCATGTCTGCAGTACACCCTAACCATGGTGTGCAATGCTTGCTCTGCCTAGCTTCAAGAACATCATGCCTGCTGCTCACCATAGTTTCACTGACATCATGCTTGATCCACACTTTAGCCTGATTTCAGGTGAATAAAAAAAACAAAATATTTTTTTTAAAAGATGAGGAAATTGTGTTTGCACTGCACCTCAGTTTCTGTGGCTTCCTGATGGCAAACGCTATAGCCTCGAAAATGTTGTGTGCTGTCTGCCGCCCAGCTACAAGAATGTCATACTTGTTATATGATAAAGGACATTGTGCTGGTGCTACCTGCTACTTTTGAATACTTTGTGCACTTGTCTTTCAAAATCCCACATCTCCACATATGCATCTCCATATGACATGGCCACAACCAATCAGGTTTATTTTCAGCTCACATGAGACGATCTAATCTCATTTACATAAAGAGGACCAGTAAAAAAGCAGGTATATATTTAGCAACATTTCACAATGGTGTTGAGAAGCCAAAACCATTGGAGCAAACTTATAAATTTGCAAAATCTGTGATTTTATTTTGCCAGTTGCCAAATGTTTTTTTTTTTTTTTTTTACAAATTTAATCCAATTAAACTACCTAATACCAAAACGGTATGTGTATTGTTGGTGAAATATGTCAACAACAACAACAAAAAATTTAAACTTAAAATCTATGAAAAAGGGTTAATAACATGATATTTGGTTAAACAATTTTGTAATAGGAAAAATTATGTACTATACATACTATAACAGGCAGAAAAACCCCGCACAATTGGCATTTTTACAAAAATAAGGAATTTTATTTAGTGACGTCTTCCATGACTAAATTCACATTCATCAAACAGTTTAAAACCTGTACTGTATTGCAGGAATTCTGCCTTACATTATTTATTTGGTAGCTAAGCATTATTGACACTCACATGTAAAATCCCTTCATTAACCACTGAGATTTTTTCACAAACAATATTCATTTTAAATACATTTAAGCTCAGACTATATCAGTATACAAGACATCAGACATGACAAATCAATGCAAGATACAGTAGAATGTATATAGACACAGGATTATAGTATATGATCAAGTTCAATTAAGTTCACAAAAATGTGCTTTTCATTTACCCAATAAGAGAGAGAGAGAGAGAGAGAGAGAGTTGAGCTACAAGATATACAATAAACTCATAATAAGCAGTAGGTAATATCATTACACAAAGGTACCTTACAACACAGTGATTCCAATGACTTTTACCTAAAGACTTTTAAGAATGCAGCACTTTTGCAGATGTTTAAAAATCATGAGATTTGCCTTTTGAAATTTTGACCAGGTAGAGTTAAACATACATTGTATATATAATTTATTTCATAAATAGACAAGAACTTATTGAATTTACAATTGCCTTGGAAATAATATAATAACGCTTAATAATTTTGTGGATTTGACAGACAATTTGTATGTAAAAGTAAAATATGCGTTTAGATGCAAACAATTATTCAGATTTTTGATTCTTTATTTAGTCTGTTCAGGGCATCTCCCACAATGTCCAGCTCATGTCTCAGCTCTTCCACCACGCAGTTGATGCTGGTTGTGTCCTTCAGCACATCCACGCTCTGTGTGTAGGGGTTATAGCGCACTGTAAAGGGTCGTTTGATTGTCTTTGCAAACTCCCTGAAAGATTGAGGAATAACTTCATTTGAGATAGGAGTACCACAACTAGATGCCAAAAACATTTAAACAAAATTCAATAACATCAAAACAGCAAAACAATTTATATCAACTAAAAAGATAATTAATATAGTCAAATGTATGTGTGTGTATAGATAGATAGATAGATAGATAGATAGATAGATAGATAGATAGATAGAGAGATATATGATATAAACTTACTATAGTATCTCCTTGATGCATTTAAATATACTGAGTACATTTGTTATTGTGCTCTGTGTCAAAGTATTTTTAGTCTTTTTCTTTCACATACCTCATTTTGACTTTGGCCTCCTCAAAGCTCTCAGACATGAAATAGACATCCTGAAAGGTTGTTATAATGCACTCCTGTTTGCATGTGACTTTGGGATCAAAAGGCATGATGCACGCGTCACCAGAGAGAGCATGCTGGGAGAGAAATATTTTGATTACATAGATACTGTAATATCATATCGATGTACAGGTATCTAAAGAGAGCTTAAGGACTTGTCAATGCAAAATAGTTTTTAAAATGTTTATGAATCATATTCATGCATTGTGTGACGAGAAGACAAAAAAGTCCAATCTTACCTTTAGCTCACTTATGGAGGACAGCAGGCCTGCACCATATGCTCTCAGCTTCCCCTCCTGCTTACACAGCCCAAACTCCACAGTGAAGAAGTAACACTGCAAGACAACATAACTTTCATAAATACTCATTTGTAGACATGTTACTTTACTATACTAACATTTGAAGGATTTACATGCAAAATAAAAACATAATGATCCTTAAGTATCCATACCTAAACTGTATACTTACAGTGGCTAGTTTCTGAACTTCTTCATCAGATACTCCAAGTGATGCAAGTCCAATCTCCTGACTGAACTGTGCAAAGCTGGGCTCAGCCAAAAGCGGTACATGACCCAGAAGTTCATGACACGTATCCCTGAAAAACATTACCTTTTTTTTAGAAGTGGTATAAACCCAGAAAATCTAGGTGTATTTGGAATGTTTTTACTTTTTTTTTTGTCTCTCTTAATACTTTTGGTGCACTTTAATCAATAATTTTACCAGCTTTAATAATATAGAAACATTTGGTTGACATGTTGGAGCTCAGTATTTTCCTCTTTAAAATATATAGTGTATATAAAATCATGTGCTTGCCTCAACGGCTCAGAGATTCTCATCACTTGGCTTTAGAAACCTTGTACAATAACTCCCTTGATTTTCAGATCTTCTACCAGGTACTTTCCTGCTCTGATCCCCTAATTCTTGCCTGTACTGTTCCTAATTTATAATTAGGTCTCCTAATCCAGTAGTCTCAGTATCCTATATTTTGATTGTTTGTTTAGTCTTTAATTATGTGTTTGCAAGTGGACAATGAATAAGCCTGATTTCTGGTTTGCAAGGTCAATAAACCTTGCCCCAAATTTAAATTTCATGAGCTTTATTTACATTCTGAGTTATTAAATGATGCTATGTGTACTCACGGTTCAGGTGTGTAGAGAGGGTCTGAACTATGCCGGATATACTGCGTGCAGTGAAACACACGGAAAGCCAATCCTGCCAGAAAATCTCTTGGGGAAAGGTATCCTGCTACAGGTCTTATGGTAAACCCTGTCCGCTCTGCAACAATACAGTCTCTCAGTCTATATTTGTTATGCCTATAAATACACTTAAATAAAAGATTTAGAGTGTGATGACCTGTAGCTTACCTTTTAGAAAGCGTGAGATGTCCTCCAGCTGTGGGATGTTGTCCTCACGATAATCACAGTGCTTGGTGAGAAGAGGTAAATTTTTCAGATATTCACGGCAAGCGTGAGTGGGGTAGAGGTTATTGAGCTCTCGGAACACGACCCTCCATGTCTTTACCTCCTCCTCTGTATACTCAATTCGGGGAATGGGGTCTCCACTGGTAAATGGAAGCAGGGCAAAATATAGTGAAAAATATAAATATAATATCGACTTTTAATATTTTACACCACAGCTCATTGAATTATTTGTCTTGATTGTCAATTGATTGGTCAGTGCTGAACTAACTTGTTTCAAGGATATTCAACAGTACTGTAATTTAAAAGGGGTTTCTGAGGTAAAATGCTTTACTAAATTAGAAGAAAAGGTAATCCTTGGCAATTTGCTGTGGTATAGGAAGATTGATGGGAATGATGGCAACTGGTTATTTTACGAAAATGACCACTGAGAGCATGGTGTGATGTTTGATATTTATGTATAACTAAATGTATTGACTATTGAATTCTTCATATTAATGATATTAAATAATTTACAAAATAATCAACCAAGACACTTACTACTTGTAACTCATAGCCAGATCTGCAAAGTATTTTCTCCTTTTGCGGTACACGTTGTCCTTAAATCCCTACAAAACAGAAACACAATAGTGAGAGATAAACAAACATGTAGGCTACAAGATATCAAACATGTAGGATTTTTTGGGCATATATTTTGATATTACAGTAACAGAGGATTTAAAATGCATACACAAACAGTAGCTACAATGTACAGCAAATCTATTTAAACGTGTTATCTTTAAGGAAAGTATGCTGCCTTGTCTGATAATTAACAATGGTTACCGGGTGATCTGCATCCAGATCCGATCCATACATCAACACACGATTGGCACAGTTATCCAGATCTGAGATCTTCCTGGGAAACCAGGGTACATTTGACATTTCTGTTAAAGGAAAGCATAATTAAAATTTCTATATACATATGCCCAACAGTGTGGGAATGAAAATAAAGTAAAATTATTTGAAATATCTGTAAAAATATTTTATATGTATTCTTTATAATTAGCTGATATACCATTTGCATCCTGGAGAAAATGTTGAGATTGATTTATATTGAAACAATTGACTAGTCTCTAAGTGGTTATGCCACTGTATTGGTCTTCATAACTATTAGTCATATATTCATTAATTACTTTACACATACTCTAGACATAAAATTATGTAAAATGCAGAAATAAAAAAATATGCATAAAAGTAGGCATGTAAACATGATTTCCAGTTCGTACCGCTCTCTTCTGGTAATCGGTTGTCAGACTCGTCCAGATCGAGCACGTTGACGTGTTTACGCAGTAGTTGAATGATGTCACTAAGTTGCTCGTGGTCGCTGTCGCAGTCCACCAAGATCTCAAACTCTGAGTTGCTCCTCCTGGACTTTCGGGATTCGATGTGCACAAGATTCACATGCTTTTCCTGTTGACAGAATTCAAGATTCCAGAATTGTACTGTCATCATACAGTATGCACAAGCATCCAGTTTACAATGAAATTCGCAAATAAAGGATAAACAATAATTAAAAATAAAAAATTATAATTTTATGAAAACTTGCAAAAGCTTCTGCAGATTGGAACAAGTAGAAAAGGTGAAAACTAGGAGATATATAAAATATATAATAAATGGCGACTATTATTTCTATACATTAATTATATTAAATCTATACTGAACTGTGCAAAGCTGGGCTCAGCCAAAAGCGGTATATGACCCAGAAGTTCATGACACGTATCCCTGAAAAACATTACCTTTTTTTAGGGGTGGTATAAACCCAGAAAATCTAGGTGTATTTGGAATGTTTTTACTTTTTTGTCTCTATTAATACTTTTGGTTTCAGTAAGCCTAGAGGTATGCTTGGTCACTGGATAAATTTTTAAATCAAGGTTTCACAATAAACTTGAAAAAGACCTGAACATGATGAATTTGTTTTTTTAGGGAAATATTATTTAAATGGCCTTACGGATTTTAGATTTGTATCAGCTAACTAACTATTAAATCCACCAACGAAATATGCTTACCTGGAACAGTTTCAATGCTTTGACGAGCCCCCCAACTTCATTCTTCAGTGTGAATACTATTGCCGCACGACTCTTTTCTCCAGACACGCCCTTGTTATCTTTGTTCTCATCGATTATAGGAAAGGTTGATTTGTTCATCTGGAAAAGACGCAAAAAGGAAAAAAAAATCTGTCAGTTTGACTGTGACTCCTGTCAGTGCAATAAAATGATTGTAGCTGTTTCAAAACACCAGATTAAGGATTTGGATTAAATTGGTATGGATTAAGTGAACGAGACTTCTAAAGAGCACTTAATTACATTGCCTGATAAGTGTGGACACAAGTACTCTCCTCCCCCTCATTGTTTCTCTAAAACAATGTCACTTAAAATATTTTTACTATATAAAGTTTACTAGAGAGAGAGAGAGAGAGAGAGAGAGAACCACGGTCAGTGATCACCAACATTCCAAACAATCCAACATAGTTGTGGTCGTATTTTTGTTGTTGTTATTTAGCAAAATATATCGAGATAAAAACAGAGATTTAAGCTGAAAGACACAGTTCAGAGAGACGCAGCTCAGGTACTGACCGCTGTAGTGCGCGTAAGCGCGAGCTGAAGTAGCTGCCTGCGCGCGCCCTGTCCCGCCTGCAGTGCTGACAGCATCATGTTCACTTTAACCGGCACTGAGAGCATGAGGCTCATTTCAACCAGCACAAGTATCCTTACCCCAATCCCATTTAGAGTGCGAAGAAGCCTATTAATAACCTCGCCTCATCTTAATCTTAACGCGGATTGTCTTACAATTAATCACTGCTCGCGTTTCATTTTTACGCATACGCTTTGCCAACACTTACTGGAAAGAGTAAAATATGACCCTCTTGGTATTTGATGTCAAGTAAAATGGGCAATACACGTATGCTGTTTTATTTGGAAGCACTGTCAATTCCGCGATTTTGAATAAACGCCGAATCAAATTGACATTTTATTTGACACGACCATGCACAGTATTATATGCAGTCTAATGCTCATACGAATTTTCCTGAATTAAATTAAGATAAAGGAAGGGTAGAGCGGAAAGACAAAGATCATCTTGAATCTTCAATGTAAAAATATTTACAATATGTTGCACTAAAAGAAAAATATTAAATGTATAAATGAAACGTACAAGTTCAACAAGATGTGCAGAGTGGACGATCTATAGTAATAGTGGCAGATACTGTAGGTATGATCGCAGCAGTATGAGTGGAATGAATGAAGTAATGAAGTGATGCGAGTGTCAGTGGTGTTACTGTCCTTGTTTTTTTTTTTGCCATGTTTTAAAGTGCAAGTTAGTCCTCTTGAATGTGAAACTAGAGATGTGCAGAATATGAGCAGTAGCTCAAATGTGCAAATGAAGAAATCAAAGAAAAGGTTTAAAAAAAAAGAGATCTTTAAAGTTGAAAGTTTTTGACTTTCTAGTAGCCTCAATCAACAGATGCTTTATTATTATTATTATTATTATTATTATTATTATTATTATTATATGATACACAGCTTTAACAGGGTCTCATCCTAAAATATGATATAGCCTAATGACCCACAAACTAGAGCTAATTCCCATCCCGAGTGCAATCTGATGAGTCATCACTGCCTCCGCTGCTGAACTCGCAATGCCTCGCGCTCTTGACCTTCTTACCGCCTGACGCAGTCTCGCCTCAGTGGCTCGTCTTAACGACTTTATTAAAGCCAATGTCTGTGTGATTAACCGACCTCATACACCTGCGCACACGTGAGAGAAATCCTAGAGGTACCGTTGAAAAACAACTAAGTTTACCGTCCTATAATCTGGCAAAAAAACAGCAGTGTAATTGTCTGTGCAACTTTCCTGTGTTAACTTTATCTTATAAAGATTGCGCTGTTGCATGCAACCGATTCCCAACCCCAAACCCAAGTTGGACTGCGGGGTCTCACCTCATTATTAAGCTGCTTTTCATCCAAACACAAGCCGATGTTCATTGAGTCAAACGACCTTCCCCTGCGTGGCCCCTCGCTTTTGCTCGAGTACATTGTCAGGCGGTTTGCACGCGAGCTTTTTATTCGGACCCGTGACACAGTCGCTTATTCTGCAGGATGGAGTGATGCAGTGGAGGAGTGCGCGATGCTACTTATGGACGCCCGTGAGGAGGGACACGATGGTGGATGATAATCCTCCCCACACACACACACACACACACGCAGCGAATGGAAAAACAGCCGCGCCCATCACGTAATGGGCCACTCCCCCTTTTTAAATGAAAATTTAATGGTTTTCTTCTTTATGCGTCGTGTAAACGCAGGGAACTTCGTCACCAACGGTGTAATGAGTCGCATGAAGGAGAAACAAACACAATCTCCAAGACACGAAGGTCACAAGCACATGCTATAAACAAAATGCTTTCTAAAAGAAATTTCTCAAAAGTC
Organism: Clarias magur; assembly: GCA_013621035.1. Classification (NCBI taxonomy): domain Eukaryota; kingdom Metazoa; phylum Chordata; class Actinopteri; order Siluriformes; family Clariidae; genus Clarias; species Clarias magur. The sequence goes on along the minus strand of QNUK01000014.1, from coordinate 1,523,797 downwards.
TCACATCCTCTCTGATTACTGAATGCATTCATTGACTCTACAAACAACACTATACAATTCCTTTATCCGTTCTAGAGAAATGTGCGTTCTGCTCTATACAACAACAACAAAAAACTCTCTGGAAATCTGTCTTCCAGTCCGAGCACAATGCCCTTTCACACTATCTTCAACCATTATAAGGAGAACTTTGTTAGCTTATATATTATGAGTTGTACTGTGAATTGGCTTTTAAAAGCTGTGTACATGGGGAAATGGGGCCAGACATATTGAGTAAAAACACAATTCAAATTTTATTAAACTCCACCCATTTATATATCAAAATCCCCAGTGACTTGCAATGGATTGTCACCCCATCCAGAGTGTACCCTGCCTCGTGCCCTAATTCTCCTAGCATAGGCCTTCCACGACCCTGTATAAAGCAGTATAGAAGATGAATAAGTGAGTGAGAATACTAATAAATCAATACTGGGGATTTTATTGTGTAACCCTATAAGAATTTTTTTATTTTTCAAAAATTTTATCTCATGTACCTATATTGAACATTTATGCATCTCCATGCCTTAAGAACTTTTTTCATCATGAGATTGGTTAATTCAAAAGCTACGGTACAGTTGAAAAGGCAGAAGTAAGAATTTTCTAAATTATTAATACCACTAATAATATTAGTGATACTAATATCAGTACTCAGTTTTCCTTACTGTGTTTTTAATACCAAACAACTGAGATGCCCAACTCAGTGTTTCAGTATTTCTATAACCTGAACTCACTGTGTTATTGACCCATTTGATCCAGGTACTCTGATCCGGTGTTCGGCTTGATGCACGTGTAGGGTAAAAGGCTAAGAGGATTATGTCTCATCTTCACTGTATCTTTGTGGCCACAGCTCCCCATGTGTTTCATATCTAGTATGGTGCATTCCATATATGTTTGGTCTTAGTATGATTTGGAACCTCAAAAAGAGAGGTTACATATCATGATCTCTCCTTCCCTTGCAAAGTACCTGTATAGCAGATGGCCCTCTGGTTCACATTCTGGTATGTATCTACTGATGTGGTGTTTCTCAGTGAGTTAAGAGCATGCTGTCAACCTTCTATAATGTGTTTGGTCAGGCAGCCACAATAGCCTCTATAAGGAAGTGCACATGGTAACACATGTGACAGGATATTAGAGTTACACAAAAGAGCATGAAAGAGAGAGAGAGAGAGAGAGAGAGAGATGTAGTCAAGAGCAATTCTTTGTAGGGACGAAGGGGAAGAAATACCTTGTTAGAAATAACACAATTAAAAACAAAAAAGAGTGTAACATACTGTAGCCAGGTATTTATATAATCAGGTATTTCACATTTATTTTCCCCATCACTAATGTAAGAGTTATTGGCATAAACTATTAATCATTATTAAAATAATCCACAGGTTTAGAATAATATATTTTAAAAAAAAGGTTAAAAACTGAAATTACTGTCTTTGTCCAATGAAAAACATGCTCTCAAAAATGACCATGAAACAAAAAAAATCTCTCATACTGAGTACATTCAATATTGTGTACATAGAAAAAATATATTTTCATATCATTTATTTTATCCATCAAGACCCGCAATTCTCTATATTTGTAAAACCCCAAATTATTGAACAGTAACAGAAACCGCATGGTGGTTTCTTTTTTTTCCTTTCTTTTTAAACAACCATATGTAATTTACATACCATTACCAAAAGGTATAAAATTTAACTAAAGTGGTCCATTGTTTAATGTATAAAAGTATAGTTAGAGGCAGGAGTAGTAAACTTTGAGCACACACCTAGTTTACATTTTAAATATATGTATACGCACTAATTCCATGCTTATAGTTCACTGTTTGGTTTATAAAAGTGTACTTTGAAGTATACTTTAGGTGTAAGAGTACCATAGTAAACTGTATAACGTCATAATTTTCAACTTATGCAATATTTTTGTTCTTCAAAGTGTAAGTTTAATATACTATTTATTATAAACAGCTACTTTATACTATATATTACAATGATTTGCAATATAGTGCGATATAGTATTGCTTTCTCATGGCTGATTTCGAGCCATGGCTGATTTCGAGGTGAGCTTTATAAAGCAGTGTCATACACAAAGAGCCTTAATATAACAATGTTAGCTGGCTGTGTTATAGTGAAATTAATGTTAGTGCTCTTAGTACTTTTATTTATGCCATATTATGAGTTTAAATATAAAAGCAGATCTCATGCATTTAGTTTTAGTTAATATTCCTTATGAAATGCAGAAAAAAAAGACCTATACTGTATGCTTTATTTTGATGGTGTGGTTAAGTTCTACTCTGTCCCTCTGTATGTCTGACTGAGGGTTTTGCCTTTGTATATGTTATTGGCTTATAATATCAGCCAGTATGAATCTAGTCTGTTACAAACCTAACCAAAACCAAAATATTGTAGAATTTATGTTTTTTTTAATGGTATTTTTTCACAGTGGTGTAGCGGTTAGCACTGTGGCTGCACACCTCCTCAAGAGGGTTGAGGGTTCAAGTCCCTCCTTGGGTCTGTGTGCATGGAGTTTGTATGTTCTCGTTATGTCTGGTGGGTACTCCAGTTTCATATCACATTCCAAATACATGCGGATTAGGCAAACTGGCATTTCTAAATTGCTCATAGTTCCATGATTCCACTGAATCTTGTCCAACACAACTATTCCAGTGTACCTAAGTTTTATAATGTTTTCAGCATTATATCCTGATCATGTTTACACAATATAAAACCCACTATATTCCCAACAATTGTGGACACTTTGACCTTCACACTCATATGTTAGTCTTTCTCAAACTGCTACCAGAAAGCACACAGTTAAATACAACAGTGTTGTATGCTGTAGCATTAGTTTGGGATTAAGTGCCCCAAACCTACACCATCATGCCAGTGGCCATGTGCACAAACCATGCTCTGTGAAGCAAGCTCCATGCTTTGCAACGGTTAGAGTCAAGGTAGTCATGTATCATGCACAGAGCCATGACCTCAAATCCACTGAGCACCTTTGGGATAAACTGGAACACAGAGTACGTGTCCGACATCACTAATGCTCTTGTGGCTGCATGAGCAAATCCTACAGTCATGATCTAAAATTGGGTGGAAAGCTTTCCAGATGACTGGAGGTTATTGTAACAGCAGAGAGAATCGAACTCTGAAATGAAACAGGGGTCTGTTAATGGTTAGTGCTAATGTAGTGCTTATATCTGCTTATATCTTATATAATGTGATGTTAAAACATAGAGTTACAGGTGTGTATGTTTACAGTTTGTGTGTGCTGTCAGAGGCAGTGTGTAAACCCTGATGAGACTCACCTGGCAGAAGGCAAACAAACTCACGTCAACATCAGAGAGCTACAGAGGGGCCTGGATTGGGTGATGATCAAAGCGCTATCCACTGGGAACTGGAGAGACGAGATGTATTTTAGTGATGGACCTGATAAGCACCAGGCCACATCTACAGGTACAGAGCCTGCTCTGTGTTCTTGTCTTTAATGAGGGAGTTTGGTGTGTCAGTATGGATGTTAAAGAGAAGATCTCTCTCTCTCTTTCTCTGTGTTTTGTTTTGCTGGCTCCTTTATTGAAAGCCCATTCTACAGCCAAGATCTTTTATGTTTCGGGAACAATTATGCTTTACCAACATCATTAGCATTCCCCATGTAAGCTGACTTTAATCACCTATAAGAATTATACAGAAAAGACATAAAAGACACTGTGACTCAAACCAATGCTTTTGGGTTACACCGATTCATGTTAATCACTAGGGAGGTGTATGTGACATCAGCATCATGAGCACTCAGTGGTGGTATGGAATGCTCTTTTTGGTAAACGAAGAGTGCTAATACGGTTAAGATGCTGCTCCAATTGCATGGTGCATAAGAATAAAAAATACCATGTCATCAGGGTTTACACACTGCCCTCTGACTCTGCGCCATCTCACATGGTTTAGGTATAGGATTTAAACAGGATTCAAACACAGAATGACCTGGAAATATTCATCATTGTTTAAATTATGGATATAAAGCAAGAATATGTAAATGATTAAAACATGAAGAACCATCACGTCGATCATGCATACTTGAGCCATAATAGCAAAGAACTCAGGTAAAATAATTTATTAAATGTATGAGCTCAGGCGTATTTCTCACCCTCCTCTTTTTCTTTACACACAAAAGAAGCTCAGTGTTAATTAAAGACAGAGAAGGCTGACATTATGCCGCTTCTAGCCCTTTGTGCTGAAGAGGCTCTCTCCTGCTGTAGAGAAAGAGCCGTGTTACTGTGAGCTCACCGGTGCCCACTCATCTCATTACAGACTCACCTCATTACACAGGCTCATTTGGCAGACAACCAGTAAAAGACACAACAAAGCTCGATTCATCGTTTAACATTAGATAGCAGACCTTAAACCAGTTTATCCATTTCATGATTTCAACTAATCTAAAGGATACATTTGTAAGGAATCAAATTTCAGAAATTATTACTGAGTTAAAAATCTGAGTAATTCACCAACCTAATACTTCCTTTCAAAAAAAGTATGCTTGAAGTATAGTAAAGTAGTAGCATATACTAATATTAATATACTCGTAGTATATTTGCAAATGTATTCTTTTAATATGCCTAGGACAAAATTGGCCCACTTTTTAGTTTATAAAAGTACTCTTTGAAGGACACATTAACAAAGTTAAAATAAACCAAGTAACAAATGTATCAAAAAACATAAAACAATAAGAAATATTATTTATTTGCAATATTATATTATTATTTTACATTAAGAATATATTATTATTTATGGCCCCCAATATGTTGACATCCATTAAAGAAGATTCAATTCAAACTCATAAAACAGCACTTTGCCATGTATTATATTGTGCATTAGGAGGAAACAACATTCAAAGCATTAGCATTAGAGAAAAAGAAGCAAAAGCAAATGACATTATCTTTGTTGACACGTGAGCCACCACATGACACATTGTGTGTGTGTGTACTAGTGCACCTCAAAATATTTGAATATCATGGAAAAGCTTTTGGGAATTTAATTAAAAAAGGAAAACTCTTATAGATAGATTTATTACATCTGAAGTGAAATATTTCAAGCCTTTTGTTTTTTGTTTGATTATCGCTTACAACTAATGACAATCAAAAATCTGCAATCTCAAAAAAAAAAAGAACATTTCTTACTGTAAGATCAATGAAAAAGCATTTATGATCCAGAAATGTACAACTTCTAAAAAAGTGTGTTCATTTATACACTCAATATTTTAGGTCAGCCTCCGTTAGCGCAAATTACTGCCTCAATGTGATCAGTCTGTGGTACTTCTAAGGTGTTAATGAAGACCAGGTTGCTTAGATAGCAGCTTTCAGCTTGTCTGTATTTTAGGTTGGGTTAGTCCATCTAGAAAAGGAAAAATCTCCATAAAGCTTGGCAGCAGATGAAAGCATGAAGTACTCTGAAGTCTCCTAGCAAACAGATTTGTTGACTTGATAAGACAAGGTGGACCAACACCAGCAGATCACGTGGCACCACACATCATCACTAACTGTGGAAACTTCACTATGTACTTCAAGCAAATTGGATTCTATGCCTCCCCATCCTTCCTCTAGGCTCTGGGACATTGAGTCCTATAAAAAGAGAACTCTGTAGCCCATTTCCTTGAAGATGTCTGTGCACAGTGGCTCTTGATGCAGTGACTCCAGCCTCCATCCACTCCTTGGGAAATTCTTGAGTTGGCTTTGCTTGAGAATATTTTTAAGGCTCTGGTCATTCCTGTTGCTTGTGATTTTTTCCTACCACACTTTTTACTTTTAGGCAGCTTTTAATCAATATGCTTCGAAACAACACTGCATTTTCAGAGAATTAAAATCATATTTGCTTATTTAGGCTAAAAGAAGTATAATGTTAGCATGCCTGAATAAACTTCTTTTTGGTAAGAAATAACATGCAACCTGAATGAAAAAAAGCAAATTGCTCAAAGTAAGACCAGCATTACTCAAGATAATTAAATACCATTGCACATATTGTCATGAGAGTGTGGCTCAGTGATTAAAACTGTAGCCTCACATCTCTAAGACTGGGGTAGATTCTTACCTTCGGACTGTATGTAATTTGCATGCACCAGATATACACACGTGGACAAAATTGTTGGTACCCTTCGGTCAATGAAAGAAAAACTCACAATGGACACATAAATAACTTTAATCTGACAAAAGTAATAATTAAAAAAAATCTATGAATGTTAACCAATGAAAGTCAGACATTGCTTTTCAACCATGCTTCAACAGAATTATTAAAAAAAATAAACTCATGGAACAGGCCTGAAAATTATAAACAAGCATGTTAAAGGTAAAGGCTATAAGACCATTTCCAAGCAGCTAGATGTTCCTGTGACTACAGTTGCACATATTATTCAGAAATTTAAGATCCATGGGACTGTAGCCAACCTCCCTGGACGTGGCCGCACGAGGAAAATTCATGACAAATCAAAGAGACGGATAATCCGAATGGTAACAAAAGAGCCCAGAAAGACTTCTAAAGAGATCCAAGGTGAACTTCATGCTCAAGGAACATCAGTGTCAGATCGCACCATCCGTCGTTGTTTGAGCCAAAGTGGACTACATGGGAGACGACCAAGGAGGACACCATTGTTGAAAACAAATCAGAAAAAAGCCAGACTGGAATATGCCAAACTACATGTATACAAGTCACAAAGCTTCTGGGAGAATGTCCTATGGACAGATGAGACAAAAATTGAACTTTTTGCCAAGGCACATCAGCTCTATGTTCACAGACGGAAAAATGAAGCATTTCAAGAAAAGAACACTGTCCCTACTGTGAAACATGGAGGAGGCTCTGTTATGTTCTGGGGCTGCTTTGCTGCATCTGGCACAGGGTTTCTTGAATCTGTGCAGGGTACAATGAAATCTCAAGACTATCAAGGGATTCTAGAGACAAATGTGCTGGCCAGTGTCAGAAAGCTGGGTCTCAGTCGCAGGTCATGGGTCTTGCAACAGGACAATGAGCCAAAACACACAGCTAAAAACACACAGCTAAAAACACCCAAGAATGGCTAAGAGGAAAACATTGGACTATTCTAAAGTGGCCTTCTATGAGCCCTGACCTCAATCCTATTGAGCATCTTTGGAAGGAGCTGAAACATGCTGTCTGGAAAAGGCACCCTTCAAACTGGAAACAACTGGAGCAGCTTGCTCATGAGGAGTGGGCCAAAATACCTGCAGAGAGGTGCAGAAGTCTCATTGACAGTTACAGGAATCGTTTGATTGCAGTGATTGCCTCAAAAGGTTGTGCGACAAACTATTAAGTTAGGGGTACCATCATTTTTGTTCAGGCCTGTTCCATGAGTTCATTTTTAAAAATAATTTTGTTGAAGCATGGTTGAAAAGCAATGTCTGACTTTCATTGGTTAACATTCATAGAATTCTTATATATTATTACTTTTGTCAGATTAAAGTTATTTCTGTGACCATTGTGAGTTTTTCTTTCATTGAACGAAGGGAACCAACAATTTTGTCCACGTGTGTATGTTTCAAAATTGCCCGTAGTGTGTGTGCGCTTGTGCCCTGCAAAAGGTTGGCACCCCATCAATATGTACACTGCCCTTGTCCCCAAGTTCCCTGGAATAAGCAACCCCACGACTGTACACAGGAAAAGCAAAATAGATAATGGATGGAAGGATTCATGGATGCGCATTTTGTTGCACCTAGACAATAGTATATCCACACAAGGGTGTCAGAAACAAATGATGTGAATAACGATGTAGTCTCATTACAGTGGCACCTGTCAAGCAGTGAGATAAATCAGGAAACAAGTGAACAGTCCCTCAAGTGAACAGCTCCCATACAAAAAAAAAAGAAAGGAAAATAAATGAAATAGTAAAAAATATTTGAGTATGTCTGTTTGACAGGATCTGCTGCTTATATTTTGAAGCCGGATACCATTGGAGTTCCATGCCTTGTTGGGTCAGAGCTTTGTTGGTGAACCTACACAATATTGTTAGTTTTTAATGTTGTGTTTAATTGGTGAATATGATGTCTACATATTTGCATAAAATCTGATCTCAAACTCAGAACAACTAAAGAAAACGCCACCTTAACCGTACAGAATATAGATTGATTTTTAGAGGGGGGAACTTTACAGTAGACCATCTTCACAGTTAGTTGGTTAACTTGTTGCATCACTGATGCCCAAGTTCGATTCCAACTAAATGTCCCGAAACCAGCCACTGGGTTACAGTTATCATTAGTGCCAGTTATCACCCTGGATTAACATAAGAGGGTCGTGTTTGTAAGGGCATCTGGCATAAAACCTGGGCCAAGATGAATATGTGGATCAGATGATCCTGTCCTATATAGAGACATACATTAACCTTTATGAAAGGACATCATTATGTAACAGTAAATGTTCTATCATGTGAGAACCTTTTAGTGGATGTTGAACTTTCTTCTTTTCTTTATAACATGACATTGGGATTTTTGTCTAGGTAGCTTTAAGAGAGAGAAAAAGAGGCTGGTGAATGAATAACTGTGTATAGCGTCCAAAAACTTGCATACGTTTGCATGCTAAAAGAAAATGTCTTGTGGACATGCCACAACATTAAATGTAACGAAATTTTTAAAACAGACAATGTGCGATGTATTGTAATATAAAAAATTGCATGCATTCACAAGTCAATGTGGTCTCTCCTTTTCTACAGCATCTTGTCATATTTATTCCTTCTATAGCTGAGGAGAAATATAAAACATCAGTACTCCATCAAAATGTTTTATTCTTCTTCTTAAACAGACTCTTAGTGAATAGAACGTCCATACTAGTACATCTACACCATTACCTCTGGTGTACTCACACCTAATATGGCAGATAATAATGGTGGAGCTGTTATCTTAGATAACCACCAATACACACAGAGATATGGTCACATGAAATTACTTCCCTTATTATTAGGGCTGCATAATTTATCACTGGAATTATTTTGACACATACTGTGAACGCAATTTAAACTGTACATCAAACGTACCATTTTGTATTCAAACATATGTATTTAGACCAACACCAAAATTATCTCATTAAAAGGAAGTTTAAGAATAGTTATTAAAACGGTCAAAACTATATAAAAAAAATACTGAAGATTATTGATAAAATTGACATAAATTCCCATACATTATCTGTAATAAATTGCAGTCTTTTGTGATGCTATAATTACACATGTCCACATTGCAATTTTGATTTTCATGTGATTAACTGTGTAGGACTACGTACTGTATTAGTTTCTATTGTAATAGTAAGAAATTTAATGAATTAATTGCTTAAACACCAAAGGACCAGATTTAAATATCTTCTCAGATAGAACTGGAAATTTATACCCAAATTAACATGACAAAAGCTTCTAAGCTTAGTAAAGCAAAGTAAACTATAATATTTTTGCACTTAAATCTCAGAAACGCTAGAAGAAATCTAAGTAAAAATCTAAACAAAGAGGCAACCCATGAAAAGAAATGCATGCAGGTACAGACAGGAGCAATCAAAGGTGTGATGACGACAGTGTTCTATTCTGGGGCAAACAGGAATAGAATAATTCGTGATGGTGACGGCCGAGGGGAAACTTTCATTGTCATAATGTTGACAGGAGATAGAGAAGCGCCGGCTGCAGGAAATGACAAAGCAACTCTGATTAGATGGAGTTACTAACGCTTTAATGAGACAGGTGAGGGCGAGAGAGAGATTGGAAAAGACATGGTATAAGAGTGTGTGAGTGAACAAGAGAGGGGGATGAATGGAACAGTGTACGTGCCAGGCAACATACATTTGTACACACATGCCTCTGAGAGAGCTTTGTATTGTTAATGTTCATGTATTTTTAATCACTGTTTTGTTAGTCTTTTGAAACAGTTCCCTGGTAGTCCTAGATATTCATGTCTGTTCATTTCAGTGAGTTCCAGGTAGCAGCCATAAGTTCAGTTGTTGCAAATGACCATATATTTTTTTTAAAAAGTAAAAAAAAATAAGTGTAATAAAAATTGTTACATTTTGATTTCGATCTGATGTCTGTGCCTGTTTTACTTTTGGATCAGCTGAAATTTTGGAACAAGGAACAATTAACAATAAACAAAAATACAAATCCTTAGATTAGAGCTCATGTTTACACAAATATGCCTGTGTGATGTTCTGACAATGGGCTGCTCTGCTTAGTTTGAATCTCTTGTTGTAAACCAATTTCAGGTTAGAAACAGCCACCAGCCCTTGACCACAAATTATTATTATTTTTTAAACCTTCTTTACTAGAGTTATTTTTTTTAAACCATGCCTGGACAGCAGTCATTTCTCATGCACCTCCAAACCCCACAGAATTTCCTGCAGACATGGGCATATTCTCACTTAATTGGTAATGCACTCAAGCCAAGTAAGCCATGAAGAAATTGCAATTTGACCTCTTAAGCCAATGCTAAAACTAAAAAGTAATGCACACTAGATCAGTCTTAAGTTGATATTAGCAGGCAAGTATCATCACTGCAGTTCTGCTAAAATTCACCCTGCACCCACCCACCAGGTTTTCCTCCTACACTCTGTATTTCCATGATAATCAAGCCATTTGCTGCTCTGCATATCAATCCCAAGCATTAATTAAAAAGCTGTTATATTCTTGCTGGCGTCACTGCCTAGATCTTGTGTGCAGTGGTTTCCTGTGCAGAGAGGGTACATGATGTCAAAATGTACATTACAGGACATTCAGGGTTGGCTACTTCCTGTAGGTGAGGCAGCTTAAGAATAAGATGTTTCAAGGATTCATGGAATAAAGCAAACGAACAATTCTCAACTACTTTCTAATTATCTTTTTTTTAATAAAAAAGAAAGAAAGAAAGAAAAAAATACTAAACTGAAGGACTAGTCCAATAAATATGCATATGAAATAATAGTCTCATAAAGCAAAATGAATGGATATTTTGCACACAATTGGTCAAGCAAACCTAGCATTGCAATCATCTGCCTTGGTTTGAGCCTTTGCTGGTGATGGAGATCGTATTATTTACAAAATATTTACATTTAACATATTTATAACTTACAACTGATATTAAATACTCCTTATTTAAAAACACCTGTATGCCTGGCTGAAGGGAAAGGTCAGAGGAGATTGACCAGAAATGACAGGAAGTCTATCATACCTCACCAGGGTGCTCAGAAAAGCACAACATGCAAAATGCAATGCAAAACATGTGAACCTTGAGGCAGACAACTAATACAACAGTAAAACAAAATCAGGTTTCACTTCTGTCCTCCAGGTGGTGTTGTCCCTCATCATTAACAACCCAGTTTAGATGAAGCTGTGCACATTGTGCACATCATGTAACTACATGATATTATGGTGCACAATATTGACTCATTGGATAACTGCATGGCAGCTGTTAAAAAATAAGAAAAAATTATGAATTTTCCAGGTACATTAAAATATATGTATATTTTAAGGTATGTATTGCAGTAATAGAGCTATCTCCAACAGGTTTCAAGAAAAAGCAAGTGCCTATTTTGTCATGCAACAAATCTATAACTCAGTAAATTAAAAAGAAAAATTTGTTTATTAAATAGACCAACTATTACAATAACACACACACGAAAGACAACATATACTGTATACAAGACTTGATTCAAATACTTGTTTCAGTCTGTAACACAATGAGACACATGTTCACCCTGTTCTGTGCTGTCTGTTTAAAGGATGTATGTGCATGAGAGGATCTTCCTTCACCACAAAGAGCTCCACCAGGCTTCCTGGCTCTCCTTATATGCAGCAGAAGGGTCAAACTGGCATGCCTTATTCAAACCAGTGTTTATGTGGGTCCTTGTTTAGGTTCATTTGATTCTGATGTGATGGAGCACTCCTTCTTTATGATGTCTGCTAGTTTGGGCTCCACCTTGGTCAGTGTGTTAATGAAGCACAGTATCTGTTCATAGAGAAAGACAGTATGTGTTTTAAATAACACAGACACAGATAAATTGATAGATGGCTGGATAAGAGGGATGCAGGACTCACAGATGTGTTGTGCTGTGCCAATAGTGTCTTGAATGCCGATATCCAGATCTTCTCTGTAAGATGATCTATTTTCAGCAACTCTGGCACAGCCTCCTATGAAATCAGACACTTGGTCTGTCAGAATAAACTCTGCGGTTTCATTGCTTTTTAAATAAATTAAATTTGTTAGCAATCTAATATGCTTTTAGTTGTCTAGAGCAAATCTACATGTACAGTAATTGCAAGCATTCTTTTTTCTAATATAAACAAACTTTGCACCCTAATAGTTTCTAACAGCCTTCCGGAGCATACTGTATAGTGTGCCTAAAGTAGACATTATAAAATTGTATGTTCTATAATTAAATAATTTTATATTCTATACAGACTTTTACTTTGTGGATGTTGTTTAGTCTAGAAAATGTAAAACATACCTGAGAACAGCAACATCACTGCTGATAATTATAAATAGAAAATCACATATTTTAACGTTCATCATAATACCAGACGACCTTTAGTCAACTCTATAACCAATGTTCCTTCTGTCAATATAGGTGTAAAACTATTTCAGACATACAGTGGAACCTTGGATTATGAGCATAATTAGTTCCGGAAGCGGACTTGAATTCCAAAAACACTCGTAAACCAAATAGACTTTTTCCATAAAAAATAATGAAAACTCTAATTATTCGTTCTACAGCCCAAAACAATAAATACATAAAAATAATTAATACAACATATAAAGTAAAAATAAAACAAATTAACCTGCACTTAACATTTAAAAAAAGTAAAAATAAATCCAGACAGTTAAGTGTTTGCGTTTGTGCGCGCAAGCGTCGTGTATTTGTATGTATGTGTGTGTGGAATTAGCCCCTCGCCTCGTCTTAAACAGTAAAACTCCTTCTGCCTCCCCCCACCTCGCTTTTTAAGTTTCACAACTAACATACACAATGCAAACACTGTTTTAACGGGAAATAAAATAAATCTCTAATGATACTCGCGTGAGCATACTAACGGAATCACTGCTGTAAAGTAAAAAATAAAAAATAACAAATGAACCAGCACCTCACCTTTGAAAAGAATCACGACAGAGCTGAGTTTCCCGTGTAAATAAAGCACGTGTGTAAAGCACCGGGTTCCACTGTATAAAACTAATTCAATCTGTATTAGTGATGCACTGATTTATCAGCCACACATAGTTATTAGTTGTTTATTTGTTGTGTGGAATCAATACCCAGCGGCAGTCTTGGGGAAGAAAAAAAATCCAATAGGTGGTGGTATAATATCCCTGTAACAGAGCTGACACATGAGGATGAGGTTTGGTTTCAAGGAAAAGTCGGGTTGTATGGGTATTTTTACTGTATAGGATTGTTTTTCGAAAAGCTTTATTTTTATATAATTATATATATTTTATATTTTGCCGGACTATTCAAGTACTGACTAATTAAGTATGTAGCTATACAGGAGGCTAAAGAGGCTGCTGAAACAGGTAACCTGACTAACAATAATAGGTTAAAGGTCATTTCATAGTGTGAAAGCTTAAACACAAAAGGTTTGGTTGTATAGTCAGTATAGCATTGCTATAGTTCATATTATTTTATGCATCTATATTGGTATACAATCAGTGCATCTCTAGTGTGAATTAATTAAACACTCAGTGTTTATAGTTATTTACATTTAGGCATTTGGCAGACGCCCTTATCCAGAGCGACTTACATTTTTATCTCATCTTATTTTTATCCCAAGAGGGACAACTTGGTGGTTGTGTGTTTTGAACCTTAGGAGTACCAAATCTGTAACCTAACCATACAATCTGTACATCTCACCACAGGCAGATCGGCCAGCAGAGTAGAAAGCAACTCCACTGCTATCTCGATCAACACTTGCAGCTGTACATCTTTTCCCTCGTCAGTCATTTCACCTGCCGGTCCTCCACCTGACTCCTGATGCCTCTCCTGCTGGTTTTCATTGTGAAAGTACAGGATACGAAGAATACTAGCCACCAACAATGAACCTGTACAAAAGCCACAGCAATATAAACAGGACAAGAATGTGACATGTCCAATAAAAAATTTATGTATGTGTCCTCACTAATGTCTGTCCGAAGGTTGGTGTATAAGGAAAACAGCAAAGCGAGAGCGGGGGCCAGGATTGCCTTCTGCTCCTGCAGGATAAGAGGAGGGTCGTCTGGCTGACACAGATCCTCACACACCACTTCACACACCACCTTCCATACAGAGACACCACACCCTCCATCTGAAACTACACACACACAGCTTAGTGATTAATTATTCAGCTACATATTAAACTGATTGTCAGAGCTAATGATCTACAAAACAAGCAATAAATTGTGAGAATTTTTTTTTTATTATATATCTATAAAACAACAAAACTTCAGTTTGCAACATTCCCTTTGGCAACCCGCATGTTCCTGGATTATTGGCGTGCATCAATTCTCTGGGTAGAAAAGACACAATTTGTTCTGCAGAAATCAGAGATCACCTATAGAGATACTCTTAGATGAACTTAAGAAAATGTCATCTAATAGCATTGTTTTATCCTATTGTATACACTGGATATCAGTTTTCATGTCTAAATCTTCTGGTTCTGTAATCACACCACAAGCAACTGGAGTGTCTTATTTTGAGGTGAAAGAAACCAAAAATCATACAAAAATACAAGTTCAAATATTAGTGTTAATTGTGCAAATTGTTGCTTTGGTTCACATAGGTTGGGATTCTTAATACTCAACATACCTACTGTTGCATATACACAAAGCAACATTCCATTTGTTATTCACTGTACACCATCCAGACAATTTGGCCTGAATTACATTAGTCACAATTAAAGGTGATGTGTGTTATACTGGCTTGCTTAGCTGTTTTTTTTTTTTGCTTAGATTTATATAATCTGTTCAAATGGCCCAACAGAACGTGTATACAACATACACAATAACACCAAAATTCAGTCATATTTAGGAGTGCCTAAATATTTTAAATATTTTCTTTGCACTGTCTGTTCTATAGAAATAAAACAGTCTACAGATTGAATAATGTCCACAAGTAACTGTATGAGAGAAGCAGAGATTCTTATGCAGAATTCTCCCTGCTGAAAAGATGACAAGTTTTCCTGTTCCTTCTACACTATAAATGCTCTATTGCAAGTTCAATTGACACTCTTTATTTAGCACCCTGAGCCACTGATATACAAGCTGGAAGAATAGAATCAACAAAACTTTTCCAGTAAAGCCTTCAGATAGGATACCGTAAATTTCATAAAGGTAATAAATCATAAGTTACATTATTAAGAAACCGAGACTTTTCATTATCTGTACATATAATGTTTAAATGAAGAAGTCAATTCAATCTCACTGAGGTTCTGCAGGCCTTCATCTACTGTGGTTAAGAGCTGAAGAGCATGTAGATATGCTTCAAGTGCCTTTGGACTCTCCTTCCTGAAACACAAACACATGTCAAACACAGTAAAAGTTTTAGAATTACTTATTTAAACGACCCATCTAGTGATGGTTCATTCATGAACAATTCATTCTTTTTGAACGAGTCTTTAACATGACCCAGCAGAATGAGTAGTCTCAGAGTGATTCACTCGTTTTATATTGGGTGCGCATGCGCAAACCCCCATAGGTTATGTACAGAAAACAGAAATTAGTTTTTTTTTTTTTTTTTTGAGTAGTTACACCTCTCGAGTCTTGGTCCGAATCGTTCGTTCTTTTGTGGCGTGACTCCAATAGACTATGCACTGAAATAGATTCAAAAGAATGAACAACTCGGACCAGAAGATATGAGAGGTGAGCTGCTCATTCTGTTTATTGTGATATGTCCTTATCTGCCTTGTAATAATTTAATTACTGGAACTATAGACAAAATGTGTGTATGTAGATGTGTTGGGTTCTGTTTACTGAAAATTTAACATTTTATTTCTGATTAAAAGAACGAAATTAATTAAATGACTCAAAAAAAGATTCGCTCATTTTGATGAATGAGATTCAAAGAACCGAGTCACTAAAATGATACAAACTTCTCATCACTACTAAGCACAGAAAAGTGAAAAAATGTAGAAAAATCTATGATCATGATCTCTCTCAACACACACACACACACACACACACACACACACACACACACACACAATTATCGAGTCCAACCTAAGCTGTACAGCAGCCTCCATTAACGCAGAAGCAACATCATAGTGTGAGTCCTTTTCCTGGTCACCCTCACTAGGTGCCACAGACAGCCAGCTCTTCATCAGCTCCTCATCCTCATCAAACAGCTTATCAACAAGCTCTCCTACCTTCATCAATAATTCCACTAATAAAAGAGAGAGAATGGAACCACAAACACATACAAAAAGACAAGAATTTATTTAAACTTGTTAAGACAGGAACATGATAGTAATTAGAGTTGATTTAGAAACTTCTAGAAGTTTACCATTAGTTGAGCTGCTCATTATGAAGCAAAGGTTGGCGCATGTGGCTGTCTGCTGCTGTATCCTCTGTATCCACAAGGGAGCGACATTTGGTTGTGTAACACAGGTCAGGAGAAGCCTGCAAAAAATATGAGCAAAACTATGAAAGACAGTGGCAACATGTACACAAGAAACATGTCATGATTTGTTTTCAAGGAAATGGATGGAAAATCTCCAGTTTAGAAAAATGAAGCCAAGACTCAAGTGACAAAACATGCAGTTCCTTGAATGTCTCCTGGTAGCTGGCTGTAAAAGCACGTCAATCTCCACAGGGATAGTTGAGTGCTAGCTTAGCTGAGTGCTAATTTATATTTTGAAAATCAATGAATCTACTAATTTTCTTACATTCAATTAATAATTGATATTAATGTACTTTTGTAGATATGTAAAAAACCCAAAATATTTATTTGTGGCACTTCATTCAACTAATACTACTGCAGACATTCCTGCATTGACCAGGGTTAATTATACTAACATCACTGCAGCAGTGTGAAAATATGAGCTTCATTAATTTAAAATGCGGTGTGTGGTCTGGTGAATAGTATTCAGGGTGTGGAACTGACTCCGAAGCTTTCAAGAAACTAACTTTTTTTCCCATCATGGTGACATACAAGATGCATTCATAAAGGAAGTTAAACGATTCAAACAGCTTTACTACTTATTGTACAACAAAGCCTATAAAGCACCTTTTAATGAAGAAAATATCTGTTGCATGAAATATTAATTCACTCAAGACACTGTTCAGTCATTGTCAAAGAAAGTACTGAATTTTGTGCAAAAGTAATAAATAATGACCTTCTATATAATTCTAATAGGGAAAGAAAGAATAAATATGTCTATAAAAGTAAAATGTTGTTGACGGACCTGGTAAGGTAGCACACAGTGGCAAAACACATGATATTCTTTACATTCTTACACAATTACAATTTATATCAAACGCATTTTTGGTCTATATGAAGTGATGTAACATGCCACAATGGCATGACCAATAAATCAGCTACAAGCTACCTCTTATGACCGAGTCTCTCACCTGCATGTCTCTAACAGTGTGGGAGGATCACTGTCACCCAGCAGTAATAGCAGCACATCACTGGAAAGAGAAAAGAAAAAAAAAAAATATATATATATATATATATATATATATATATATATTAAATAATTAAAGCATTGCGTCTCTAAATGTATGCGTCTGAACATTTAGGAATTGAAATGAACTGATTAACTGCTTATACGAACAGAAAACAAGAAGGATTACATACCCTAATCCATCATTCTGGCTGATCAGCACACATGTATCAGGGAAACAGGCCATATTTCCCAAAATTCCTACACAGATTTCCTGTAATAGAGGTTTATATATATATTCTTATATCGCAATTCTTATATTACATTGAGCTCCCACTACATTTTAGTAAGTTTAAAAAAAGAAAGTTTATATGATGGAGAAGAGAGAAAGTGTACAGAGTAAATATGCTGTATTATAAAAAGTACCAGGGGCGTTCAAGTCAAACCAGGACTTTTGATTGTGCAGTATAACAGAACAGGGGTGTTTTTTTTGTCTTTTTGTACAGTTCTTAGCTAGTTTTGTTAATTTATGTTGTATATAGCTCCTTGGTCCCGAAGGAACGTTGCTCCATTTCATTGTGTACTGAATTGTACATGGTTGAAATGGCAATAAAATCTTACTTCACTTGACATTACAGGAAAATCTCTCTTTATTTCTCTATGTAATTCCCCTTGTACACTAATGCTCTTATCCCAGCGTTTCACTAGTGCTTGGATACCCATAAAGGTAGGATGTTTTCTCTGTATTACCCACCATTCTTGTGTCTTTAGTGTCTGGTGTCAAGTAAAGGCTGGTAATTAGTTGATTAGTTAAATCAGGTGTGGTGGGAGAGCAGTGGTCCTCCAATACTGGAGTTGAGGACCTAAACTATTTGCACATAGTAAGAGCATCCTGTGTGTTAGATGGAGATAGAATTGCAATATAGATTGAAGCTGTACCAAGGTATCACGATATCGTAGCACCTGATCTCTTTTGCAAATTGTTATTTGTCGTTTGTAGCGATGGGCATATACCCAGTGGGTCGGGTCAAGTCAAGTTGGCTTTATTGTCACTTCAACTATATACACTTAGTACAAATGAAAGTTAGTGAAATGAAACAATGTTCCTCCAGGACCAATGTGCAACATGCAACAAAAATTTACAACATAAATTAGCAGAAAAGCTAACTAGCTAACTAGGAAGCCTAATTAGCTGGCTAGCTGAGACAAGACAGATTGACATGACAACATAAATTAACAAAAAAACTAACTAGCTAACTTCGAGACCTAATTAGCTGGCTAGCTGGGAACTATCTATGTTTCTTTATACAAAAGTCACAACAGAGACATGTGCGACAATGCACATGTGCAAACAAGAGACAATAGACAAGTTCACGTGCAAATGTGCAAACAAGAGTGACAAAGTGACAGGTCGACAAACATGACATTACAATACTCTGTGGAATTGAGGTGATGAGTTGAGTTAGTAGGAGGAGAAACAGTAAACGTTTCCATAAGTAGCAGCAAGGATTAAAATAGTTAGTGCAAAAATAATCAAGTAATGAATATTGTGCAAAAGAGCAGTTACGGGTTGGTGTGTACACAAGTTTGGTAGTGTAGATCAGTGTAAATCTACTTGAGCTTGTGATGTTTAATCAGTGCAGACACAATGTTTTGAGGTAGTTGAGTTAATCTGAGTGATAATGTGTGTTTGTGATATCAGTTCAGTCCCTTTTTGTTGAGGAGATGGATGGCTTGCAAAAAAAAAGCTGTTACACAGTCTCGATGTGTGCGCCCGAATGATTTGGTATCTTTTTCCAGATGTCAGGTGCGTGAAGAGTGTGTGTGATGGGTGTGTCGGATCAGCCACAATGCTGGTGGCTTTGCGGATGCAGCATGTGGTGTAGATATCTTTAATAGAGGGGAGAGAGACCCGATGATCTTCTCTGCCATCCTCACTATCTGCTTTAGGGTCTTGTGGTCCAATATGGCACAATTTCCAAGCCAGACAGTGATGCGGCCACTCAGGATGATCTCGATAGTCTCTCTGTAGAAGGTGGTCAGGATGGATGGTGGAAGCTGGGCCTTCCTCAGCCTTCTCAGGAAGAAGAGGCGCTGTTAGGCTTTCTTGTGCAGAGAGCTGGTGTTGAGGGACCAGGTGAGGTTCTTCTCCAGGTGGACACCCAGGAATTTAGTGCTGTCGACAATCTCCACAGAGGATCCATTGATGCTCAGTGGAGAATGACTGCTTTGTGTCCTGCCAAAGTCAACAACCATCTCCTTTGTCTTGTCGACATTCAGAGACAAGTTATTGTCTTTACACCAGTCCGTTAGCCTCTGCACTTCCTCTCCTCGCTGACTCGTCGAGATCCACCACGGTCGTGTCCTCAACAAACTTGATGATGTGATTTGAACTTGTGTTGTTACACAGTCGTGAGTCAGCAGTGTGAGAAGCAGGGGACTGAGCACACAGCCTTGCGCGGCTCCAGTACTCAGTGTGGTGGTGTGTGTGTGTGTGTGTGTGTGTGTGTGTGTGTGTGTGTGTGTGTGTGTGTGTGTGTGTGCAAGGAAAAATGAGGATCTGGCATTCCCCTCACCAAATGTTCACAGGAAGCACCGCAGAGGACTCCAAGCCATCGTCAGATTGTCATTCATGATTTCTTTAAAATGTTTGCATGTTTGTTTTATTGTGAATGAGAGTATCATCACTGCACTGTGCTTGAAGTGTCCTGTGAATGTCATTAGCTTTAGCGCCTCCATTCATAAGAAATTTAATTGCAAGTCCCGGTTTGGCTTGAATACCACTCTTAGATATCGCTATGTGAGGAGCAGCAAGTAAAGTATCAAGTGGAATATGTATACTAAAATAGCAGGCGTTTAGATGGCTGGCATCTTCAGTATAAAATATGACTAACAGCATTATCATTATGTTGTTTGCTCTTAACAACTCTCATATATCCTATAATGTGTACAGACTGCTCTGTTCTACTTACAGTAAGGCGTGGATTACGTGACTTGGCAATTACCCCCAACAGGATATCTGGAGTTTTAAACTCCTGTAGAAAACCAGCTACATCCTGAAGACAAGGACAATAAATATTGTTTGCAAGGATACAGTTAAAATCTAAAATAATATCAAAGGATTATTGAGAAGAGAGCAAATTTTCTTGTTCAAAATACCATTATGTGTTCAAATTAAAATAAACTGCTGTTTACGTCATTACAGAACTCAGAACAGTGACGTCAAGTGTGATTTATTATCCAGCCTCCATGTACTTCA
This sequence comes from Clarias magur, assembly GCA_013621035.1. Lineage (NCBI taxonomy): Eukaryota > Metazoa > Chordata > Actinopteri > Siluriformes > Clariidae > Clarias > Clarias magur. Next base: position 1,502,958 of record QNUK01000014.1, on the reverse strand, counting down.
CATAAATCGAAAGGTTCTGCAGAACCATGGTGTGACAAAAGTATGACTGGTGTAAGACAAGGGCTAGTTACACAATACATACACATGGATGTGCATGTTCAGATGATCAAGTCAACAGTACTGGATTATAAAGATGATCATACCAGCATAAATAATTATCTATAAACTGTTGACACGCCTCTACAAAACATGTGGAAAATTGTCCTGACAGCAGCAGGATGGAAATTTTTTTTCCTCAGTCTAATACATGGTGACCGATAATAACTCTGCACATAACATCTTGCCTTTGGTCAATACCATCCTCTTTCCTGCCGACTGGCTGTCTTCAGATAACATGGCTAGATTACTCATAAACATCTTCCACAGTTCAAATAATGATATACACACTATGTCAATTGTGATAAGGTGTACCTCATCCATGGCCATATCCCAGACTTTACACAGCTCCTCCTCAAGCTCATCAGACAGGTCTGTCAGACTTTCTGTCTGGTCAAGATCCTGTTTTGTCACCATCTACAGAAAAAAAAAAAAAGTTGTTGTTGTATGTTATTCATAGACCATTCTGCTATTACATCTCTACTAATTTCTTATAAATGCTCACTTGAAGCTCAGTGAATACCTGTATAAGGTGAGTTAATGTGCTAAACAGCCAATGCTTGCTATACACAGTCTCTCCAATGGCATCATCCTCTTCCCCAGTCTCGTCATCTCTGTATGGAGGAGGTGACGGGTTCCGATCCATCTGTGGTGAGGCTCGAGGAGAAAATGGTTATGTTATTATTTGCCACTTCTACAGCAGAGTTTGTATTAACCTTTGAGAACATAATAAATACAATAGCTGCTAAAACTGGTACGCCATAGTTACAGATTTTATATGGAGTGCGTGTGAATGTTTTTTTTTTTGTCCTGCATGGACTAAGAATTCTGTACTTTCTATGACAGTGACTGAACAGGGTCTTGAATGAATGACTATACCATCGAACAGACATAATCTTTTTAAACACAACTAAAACTGAAACCTTATACACTTTGTTGGACAATGAGTATCTAAAAATAAGATACAAGTGGTCATTCATGTCGAACTTGCGCTTATATGTAGAAAAACACAACACAGTTATCAGAGTAAACACTTCCTTTATTTCTGTATAGAATCCCCTGCTACACTAATGCACTTCTCCCAGCGTTTCACTAGTGCTTGGATCAAGATAGAAAGTGTTCTCACGTCTGAAACACTGGCTTCACAGTAACCCCTTTAATGGCCTAAACATGTAGAAATGGTCAGGCCTGTACGGGGGATGGGGCAGTAACTCAGAGCAGAATGCCAGTAGTGTACAAGCGGTGTACGTGACTGACTGATTGTGTGCACAGTTCCACAGACAGGTGCTTCTCTTTCACGTGTTACCTGTTAATTTTCTTTAAAATGTTTGCACTGACATTGTGAGCTACCCCCTGAGATGCCAGTTAATACTTAACTAAAATGCCATTTCTAGGCAAATACCCCACCTTTATCCTTTGGGAACCCCTGTCCTACATATTGCATAATTTCATTTCCCCCTTTCTCTAACACGCCACATACAGGCAGAGCTTGTAATTAGCTGATTGGTTTTATGAAATCAGATGTAACGTTACTAATAGTGTCGTAAAATCTACAGTATAACAGGGAGCTGTCGATAGAAAACCCTGACAACACGTCCCCCCCCCCTTGTTCATTTCTAGTTTCTGAAACCTTCTGCCATACATTGCTTGAAATATCAATATTCCAGCGCAAACAAATAAATAATATTCCTCGAACCAAATCCCAAAACATCAACCAAGTTAACAGACACTCGTTTATTGTTTTGTTTATTTCAACACACGATGTGCATTTATTTTAGAAAGCGCCTCACCCATTAACACCGGGATAATAAAGAGTCCAAACTTTCCAAAAACAAAAACAACGGATTTAATTTAGAATTCTCCCACATGCATTTCCGCGCCTCACTTTCTTCTTCGTGGCTGTTGTTCTTCCTTCTTCCTGTTCTTTTTTAGGTACTAAATATACATATCGCCATCTAGCGGTTAAGTGTTTCCCACCCTGACAGAATTTCCTACTGATATGAGAAAATAACGGTTATATCAATGTTTTATAGCTGTAGTTATGGGCATCGCTAGGCCATTTTAGGTACTCAGCCCCCCTAAAAATTCTCCATAAACTTTACACAAATTGGTGAACGTCCACGTCCCCTTTATATTTCATATGGAAACGGCGGCAGACTTCAGCTCCCTCGGCTCCTCCCCGTCTTTCACCGCGGTCTTCAATTCTCCATTACACAGCGAGGATTAAGCCAACGTTTTTTTTCCGATAAATTATTACATCTGCATCAGTGCAGTCCTTTCTCATAAATACAGTTTACAAAATGTCATGAGGGATTAATCAGTTTACTGTAAGTTTTCTCTGTGCTCACCCTCATCACACCAGCTGGTTCCTAGTGAAAATGAAGCCCTGAATATACTGTACTCTGTGAACCTATAGTCTACTTGATAAAACAATCATGCTGTTGCTGTTTTAATAAGAAAACTTAATTGTTTATACAAAACAGTGCAGATGGCATTAACTACCATACAGTTATGCACACAAATTATTAAAAACAGTGACAACATCCAACGCACTTGTTTGAACTACATAGCAGTGTGATTTACGGAGATAGAAAAATCTTGTTTTTGTAATAAATATTGTATTGTATTAAATGTCCCAGGTCATAAAATAGCCTTAAAGTAGGGTTTTTTGTCACTTTGATTTAGAAAAAGTTTTTTCTTTAATGGATAGAAACAAACAGCTAAAAGGAATGATATGAATGATTATTTAATTACATTAAAACTGGTTTTCTAGGTGGCATGGTGGTGTAGTGGTTAGCACTGTTGCCTTGCACCGCCAGGGTCTGGGTTCGAGCCCTGGCCAGGCTCGATTCCTGTCTCTGTGTGCATGGAGTTTGCATGTTCTCCCCGTGCTTGGTGGGTTTCCTCTGGTTTCCGTCTAAAGACATGTCGATTAGGCTAATTGGCGTTCCCAAATTGTCTGTAGTGTGTGAATGAGTGAGTGTATGTGTGTATCTGTGCCCTGCGATGGATTTGGCACCCTGTCCAAGGTGTACCCTGCCATGTGCCCCAAGTCTCCTGGGATAGGCTCCAGGCCCCCCGTGACTCTGAATACAGGATTAAGTGGTATAGATGATGAGTGAGTGAGTGTTTGTCTATATTAATGAATTTGAATAAATAGCCTAGTAGCTATGAAATTTTAAGGGGTTGAATGTAGAACCTACCGTCTTATTTATGAAGCTAAAACACTAAATGAAACTATAACATGATTAAAGCTTGAATATTTATGTTTAACCGTAGATGGAAGGTTTTTCGAGTCACATCGGAAGACTGTAGGTCTCCAAATGAGCAGCAGGTAAGAATAGAACATGAGCAGCCTCTCATACACATAAACACTGTGTTCCCTGATTGTACTTGAACATAGAAAAAGGTTTATACAGGTTTATACAGTAAACAGTGTGTGTGTGTGTGTGCGTGTGTATATGCGTGTGTGTGATCAAGAAGACTCATTTGAGTACACTCTGAACAAGCCAAATAAACATCTATGGGGGCCGAGCCCCCTTTAACTGAAAATCCTAGAAATGCTCCTGGCTGTAGTTTTGGCTGGTGGTTTACCATACACATTTAACAGACGTTCATTTTCTGACATACTTACTTATAAGTATAGCACTTGTGTCACATTGTTTTTTAAAATGATCAGATTACGATCCCTATATTTATGAGACTGGTAGCATTTTTTGATACACTGATTTAACATTATGTTCACAATCATTGTACAATAAATCCACACATTCTATTAAAAACCTTTCAGTACTACTTATTAAACTATACTGTAAGTGGATGCCAGTAGTAGCATGGATTTATGGGTGGGGCAGTACCCCAGCGAAACATGGCATGTTTCTTTTAATTGTTCATATTTGTTTAACACCCTTTTCTTTATTGAATTGGGTGTGATACAGCAGGGAAAACACCCAAATATGCAGAGAAGTGGTCATCCAGGACTAGAGTTAAGAACAGGGTTGTCAAGTACCTGAAACAGAAATAAGGGACATGGGGACAGAGAGAGGATGGGGTGGGAGTCTTTTTTGGTACATAAGTAAACCAACCCCCCAAGCTTCCATATTTCCTCATTAAAATGTTTTAAGCTCACCTGCGAACCATGAATGCACCGCTGTCTTCAATTCTTCATCAGACGATAATCTTCATCTATGTAGGGCTGCTTTCAGGGGACTGAACCGGTGAAAGTTAGATGGAGCAAGATCAGGACTATAGGGAGTTGGCCATTTATGTTTTTCCGTAAATTGTTTCAGTACTCATCTTGCTCAAATGGCACCAGGTACACACTTAGCCCACAAAAAACACTGCATGCTGCTCTTCTTTTTCTCCAATCACATAACTCATCCGTTTATGCTCACACCACAGTTACAAATAAACTGAGGTGATGTCCACTAGACCCCTCCTTCCCCATCTCATTCATCTGAGTGAGAGACCTTCCCAGTCAGTCCCCTGCCTCTCTCACAAACTCGAATCAGGGCATTAATTAGGTTAATCAACTCATACTGTGGCATAAAAAACGCAACGTGCAAATGAGTGATAGAAGACCTTGTCTTTGCAGTCTGACCTGTAATTTTTGTCTACCATAAATTTTACTGAACTGATTCTCAAAAATATGGACCAAATCGTGTTCCGTATCAGGTCTTTTAGTTTCCAAATAAGGGACAATTCTGTATTTTTCAGAATGGTTGGCACCCCTAGTTGAGAACCTTTTTGACTTATATATGCAGTAGACACAATGGAGTCTATATACAGGGTAGGTCAAAAAGTCTGGAACTATATATATGTTAAGTTATGTGAAATGTATTTATTTTATGCCCAGGCAGTATGGTGGTGTAGTGGTTAGTACTGTGGCCTTGCACCTCCAGGGCCGAGAGGTGACAATGCATAGATGAATGTGTGAATTAATGTATTTAATACCCAAGATGACTTCAAAATATCACATACTGTACATATAGACCTGACTATATAAACACAATAAACAAACTTTGTTATTTGGGGTATCTGAGGTCAGCAGTCTATTGGGATCACCCCAGACTAATCATTGATCATCAACATTATTAATTTGAACAAAAATAGTTTTTAACAAAGTAAAACATATAATCCTGGTGATATTTTATATTACAGGAGGAGTCACAGTTGTAAGAGCCTTAAATAGTCACTGTGCTCTTAAGACAGAAAACATTTTATACTTTCTGGTTTCTTTGTAAAATGACAGTCAGTGTTTTTTTGAGGATGACAGAGAGAGAGCGAGAGAGAGAGAGAGAAACTAAATGCAAACCATTAAAATCATTTAAACATTTCCATCATTATCATAAAAAAATCTAAATATACAAATCTTGCTGGTATGTAAATATAATGCACTCCAATTATGCATTGTGCTGCATCTTATACCCCCAGCAAAGTCTGTCACATGTTTTTCGTTCCACAACAGCACAGCTCTGATAGTATTTCTGGTTGCAAGGCAAATCCTAATGTTTGCTGATATTGTGTGAACTTCTGCATGATTATCTTTTACATCTCTTTGTCCTGTGTCCATAAAACAGCTCCTTTGGCTGAAATCTAAAATTCTCTATCCCTCCTGTGAATAACCAAGAGATTGCATTCAGGTATACAGTATCATGCATGCTGTGTGTGTGTGTTTTTTTTTTTTGTGTGTGTGTGTGTGTGTGTTTGTGTGTGTGTGTGTGGGTGTGCACATGGGTGTGCATGTGGCTCTCTCCCAGTCATGTGTTAAGCCTTCCTATAAGCATATCAAGGAACAAAGGAAAACACATCCAGCAATAATGCTTCTTGCTTTAGTTCATTTTGAATGTCACAAGTTAATTAATATATCATTTAAGCTCCTAATGTTTTAGGATGCACAAGTGCACTTCCTGCAGCCTATCTGATGTCTCCTGAGGCAGGAATCAAACCAGGATCCTGGAGGTGCAATGCGACAGTGCTAACCCAAGCCGCCGTGGAACCTCAGCCAATCACATGAAACTAAATCTCGAGGATACGATTGGATGATTGACAACACTGCATTACATCTGCGCAGTTTTGCCATGCAAGCCTGCAAAACTCAAATATATATTGTTTACACATAACTTACTTACACATACTTACATTACCGTTTCAAAATCTGTTCATTTCAGTTAAACATTTGTTTAACTGGCATACTGTACAAAAGCAACGTAGTCCATACAATCATACCCTTATTGATTAGCTTATATTGTAGGAGACATCTGATAGGCTGCAGAGACTATTGTTTGAAAAAAAAAAAAAGCGCTAGTCAAACAACAGTAACCACGTCAGGGAAAAAGTCCAAGCACAAATGCAGAGATGCAGTTTGTAAATGCAGGTTCGTCAGTCTGTAAAGAAATGTAACATAAAGAAACATTTCTGTGTGCGTTGAAAAATATATTTGTGGTTCTGTGTCCCTTTGAGAGGAGGAGACAGTAGCTGATAATTTGGCTGCCTATAAAAAACTTTGTACTGTATACGGTATGTGACGATGTGGATAACAGGCATCGCTGTCTTTCACTCTAGTGGGTTGCAAGCGTGGATAGGCGCCTGCTAGGCATTTGGCTGTTAAAGCAGCGGGACATAGACACACCAGTGCACAAATATAAATCCTCACAACACTATAGGATATGCATAGACTTGACACAAAAGGGTGAATCAACCTGCCTGAACAGATAGGTTTGATAGTGGCTTGTGTGTTCTGAGATGCCTTACTGCTCACCACGATTGCACAGAGTGTTTATTTGATTTAGCATAGATCTCCTGTCAGCTAAAACTAGTCTAGCCATAATTCTCTGCCCTCTAACCAACAGGATGTTGAATTTGAACTGAGGCTCTTCACTGTAACTTAATGTTTCATGTTAATGTACATGTGTACAGGCATGAGTGAAAGTAACCTGGTTAAACAACACTTTGTCTTTGTAGTACTTGCTTCTAAGTCGTACTGAATTGCCTCTGAAACGTCCATATTCTGTTTCGATCTTTCATTACTAGTTAACGTGAGTGCGAGGTTACGGCAAAATGCTGAGAAGTTCATGACTCACTTCACCGCTTTGTTCACAGCTAAAGTGAGGTATACAGCTCCTAGCTTCTAACACAAGGCTAAATATATATGTGAAGATTCTCAGTCTTCCAGGTGAGGGAAGTTGTTTCATGTGAACTAGACTTTTCTTGTTATTTTTTAGAAACATTTCACTTTTCGCTTCTTCAGACTGAGGGAAGTTGGTAAGTTTCATCTCCACCTCTGTTGAGAGAAGAATTTTCCACTTGCACATACAGTAGATGGCTTCTTTTACCGCTCTCTCATACCTTTCCAATTTCTCTCCAAAATTCGTACAATGTACATTTAATTAGAAAAGACTATTTTGAAGTGGAATCTTACAATATAATATTACACCATAATATTAAAAGATAATAACATATTTTTTTGGACTAAAAACATAGATAAATAAACAAAAAATTTAACAAGATGTGTAAAAGTTTAATGTTTTACTTTTTTTTCATGTCAGTGATAATGAAAATTTACTGTTGAAATGTCTACCACATTCATCTGTCTTGGCATCTTGCGATTTTTTTCAGTGAGGCTATGTCAAAGGAATCCCCTATCTCACCCACCCACCCCCCTTCCTACAAGCATAGCAGCACTCAAGCGCAGAATCACTGAGGCACTGGAGAATATTACGCAAGAATTGTTACAACATGTTTGGACTACCGACTTGACTAACTCGTCGTAATGTTTGGACTACCGACTTGAATAACGCGTGTTACAGGCAGTGCGCATATTGAACGCTTGCGAAGCTTTGTGAAATCGGTTATAAAGTCGATATCTGTTTGAATATGATGTTGGAATTTTGATAAATAAATATTTATTTTTTCAACATGCAGCCTATTTTATTTTGTTTGCCTAGGACATGTAGTTACTACAGATATTGATATTTCAAATGATGTCATATTTTTTGGGACACCCTGTTTATACCATAGAGTTCTGTTAATACATTTCAAATAGCATTAGAATATGCTTTTTATATATTCTGTTATTTGTTTTTAACAAATGAACTACGCAAACTCATGCAGAAAGATTTAGCAGTGTAAATAGACTTTGGGTTCACGTTGTTTGTTTATCTAGTTATTTGCTCTTGTAGTCACCCTCCCTTAGAAAATACAACATATCAAGCATTGATGTGCTATGGGTGGATGTTCTTCCTGTGTAAATATAAAACTATGGTCGAGGTCAACCAGGTACGGGTGATACCTATGTTTAGGTAGTCTGATATGCAGTGTTTGTCTTTGGAGGGGCATATGAACAGCAGGCAAGCATGAAACTTGAAACTGCATGGTGGTATACAAGTTCTCAGATCTTGTAAGAGATTAAATTTAAAGAGCAAAAAATGTATGAATGACAGACCAATCAATTGATGCTTTTGAATATACCATTCAAGATTTTGTCAACCTGTGCTTTTATTCATTATAGCCCAAACTCTTCTAGGAAGACTTTCAACTAGATTATGGATTTGGGTTTATTTATCCCCTCAAGACTGAGGAGGACTGATGCACAGATGATTTCAGGTTTCAGGTCAGTGCAGTTGAGGTTGGAGCTCTGAGCAGGACCCTTGAGTTCTTGATCTCAGTTCCTGGAAAACCATGACTTTATGGAGTTCGCTTTGTGCACAGATAGATTGGTAAAGGTCTGGGCTTCTTAGTTTCCAAAACGAGGAATTCTACAGCATACAAAGACATCACACACAATTGTGTGAATAGTTTGATGAAGGAACACCTTTTGTTTGTTGGCCTTTTGTTTATCATACACTTTTTGTATTATACTAGAGAAAGTCACTGATACAACTGATACTTATAAATTAGGTTGCAAATACAGTGCTGGCCAAAAGTACTGAGAGAAAGATAAAATTCAGTGTTTTTATGAAATTCTCAAATGTGTTAATCAATATTATACGAATAATTTATTATTTTATGTAATGAAACTGCTATACAAAAATCAATATTTTATTCTTATATATATATATATATATATATATATATATATATATATATATAAGAATAAAATATTGATTTTAAGATTCTCAGTTTATATAATTTTACTAAAATAAATTAGACTTGTAATGTTCTTCCTATTTTATTAGTTTAATCTAATCATAGAGCACCTTGCAATATCATAACCCGTGAACTTTTCCACATTTTGTCATGTTACGTCATGAGAATCTGTCCACAGGACAACTATTAGTCATGCACTCCAAGAATCTGGCCTTTATGGAAGAGTGGAAAGAAGTAATCCATTGTCAGAAAGAAATCCATAAGAAGTGTCCCTTGCAGTTTGTGACAAGCCATGTGGGACACAGCAAACATGGGGAAGAAGGTGTTCTGGTCAGATGATACCAAAATTTAACTAAATACAAAACTCTATGTGGCGGAAAACTAACACTGTGTATGGTGGTGGCAGCATCATGTTGTGGGGATGCTTTTCTTCAGCAGGAACAGGGACGCTGGTCAGAGTTGATGGGAGGATGGTGTCATTTACAGTAATTCATTAAATTATACCTATTCTTGTAATGGTATGCAAAGAGGATGAAACACTGTACAGTATAATTGTGTGTGAAAAATATACTGGGTGGTAACTATTACTGAATGTGATGTGGATGGTTAAATATTTGTCAGCTTAATGCTTAATGCCTGAGGCTGTTCTGACACAAAGCTACTACTTAGGCTCTCTTGAATACATAGCAGTGTTTATTTAACCTAATAGCTGTAACTTCAATTCCAGTAAATTATTATATAACACATGGACACAGGATAAGTACGCGTTTTTTTTTTGTAACGTGATGTCATGACAAGTTGTGTAAAATAATGAAGACAAGGACAGAAGTAGGATGTGATCTCTATTAAGTAAGTTATTGAGCTCCTTGTTTCCTGGTCTGACAGATGGCATCCAGAGCAGTGACACGCCTGCACAATTATCAACATGTTGATGTCATCTCTAATCTATCACAAACATGGAATGGAGTTTGCTAGAACTTAAGTCAAGTTGAGAAGCCAGAATTTGCTGTTAATTTTGTTAAAGTCGTCATCCTGAACTATGAATATGCAGAAAAGTTTTAGTTTTAGTCTAGTTTAAAATTTGTCTAATTTTAAAATTTTATAAAATAAAAATAATGCATTAATACAGTATAAATAATATATAAACCTGTAATCAGAGCTCCTTAAATAGAATATATATATGTTTTAAATATACAGTATATATATATATATATATATATATATATATATATATATATATATATACACAGTATATTTAAAACATCCAAGAGAAAGAAGAATCACTTATAAGCAGGCAGATGGGAGGATGGTGTCATTTACAGTAATTCATTATATTATACCTATTCTTGTAAGGGTATATGCAAAGAGGATGAAACACTGTACAGTATAACTGTATATTTAAAATATCCAAGAGAAAGAAGAATCACTTATAAGCAGGCAGGTGTGTGTGTGTGTGTGTGTGTGTGTGTGTGTGTGTGTGTGTGTGTGTGTGTGTGTGTGTGTGTGTGTGTGTGTGTGTGTGTGTGTGTGTGTGTACATCCTTTACACACTTCTTAATATGATCAGATTAGTTAGATCACGACTCGTTACATTCAATATACATTGATAATACTTCACAACTACTTTGATTATAGTTTAGTTTAAGAAATTTCTTTAGACTCAAACATATTCTGTTCATGACTTGTGTGTTTATTTGACTTACAGTAATCATTTCATTGTTAGTTAGTTGACTTGCCTTGTACGATTAAAACATTTTTATTCTTATACTTCAAGTACTCTTGTTTGGTAATGGACAACCAGACAGGGTCAACGACCTCTACATATGTAAATTAATAATAATAATAATAATAATAATAATAAAGCTTACCCTGTTATTATAGTAAACATTTGGCCCAAAATTAAAATTTCCATATGTAATTTTCTCTTAGTTTTTGACTTTAAACTTTTGCACTGATGTTGCTACCAAGTGATGGAAACTCAATGCTACCAATCTAATATTGTGCAAGTTACTGGCCTGAATAATCACATACTAGATCCAAAGTAAATTGCCTGTGATAACTATGATAATCAATTACACACGTTCTGTTTTACCCTTAATCTGTTTCAGTTGTTCAATCTGAGCAAATAGGTATATTTGATTTCTATCCATCCACCCATCAGCTATACCATTTATCAAGTGCAGGATCGGGGGTGTCTGAACATCCTCATGGAACTTAGAGCACAAAGTGGTGTATACTCTGGATGGGGTGCCATCCCATCACAGGGCACACATACACTTACAAAAATCACACAGTATGTATATTTGGACTGATGGAGTATCCAGAGGAAACCTTCCATGCATGGAGAGAACGGGTAACCTCCATACATACAGTCCGAAGGTGAGAAAATACCCCAACCCTAGAAGTGCAAGACCAAAGTGATAACCATTGCATTAAAGATTTGAAGATGTAACCTAATCAACAAAGCATCAATAAAAAAATTAAAATAAAAACCACCAAAATCTGTTATTTATCAAAGGGTGCCTAAAATTTTGCATAAGACTGTATATAGGTTAATTGAATACTCTTATCACTGCCCTGTAGAGTAAATCCAGGATTACACACACACGCACACAATGGATCATCAAGATACCATACTGCCCTTTTATTTGTCACATTGCAATAAAAGTGGTGTAAAATTAGATTTCCACACGAAGAGGGAGGGTGGCATTTACAGTAGGACTCAGTTAAAGCCATATAAGGGGTCTGAGAGCTAGCAGAGGTAGCACTGTGTGCACTTGACCTGAGAAGTGTGGACAGATCCACGCTCAAGCCCACCATGGCGTGGAACATACCTACACTCTGTGTTCTGGCCCTGGCTTTGACCTGTGGCCTCCATGTGCACGCAGTGAGGGGTAAGAGACTAATGCTTCAAACTGTTTTGTAGGATGAGATAGGTCAGAAGTCTGCCTTTAATAATTTTAATAGTATAAATGTGCTTATTTATGCTATTTATAACAGCTCCAGATGACTATTAAAACTGAACAATGTCACCAGGAAGTAGCCTTTAAACGTGTAATATGGAGAAGCAGAGCTGAGGTGTATGAGCATATTTAGCATATTTAGATTATAATAGTTAACACTCCATGGATGCATTGCAGACTGTACTGTTTTGCTCATTTTTTTGTTGACTTACTTATATAAGAATATGCAAGAGATCTCAATTCATGCCCTAACTGCATTATGAGACAAAGTAAAACTTTAAACTTAAGTATATTAGTAGTACTTGCTCTTTTGGTGTGCATAATAAGCAATACAAATGCTTATTATACACACTCACTTTGGTCCTTTAAAGGCTAAAACTAAGCACAAGAATAAATAATGAGTAAAATATATATATGATTAGCGGATGTACAGAATGGTGTAAGAATGATTTTTAATGATTTGAACGATTTTTGTGACCTTTGAACTAAAAATTCCTCTTCTGAGAGGAAATCTGCATTAGTCATGCTTGTGCTATCAGTTTAAAGTTGAGTAAGTTCAGGTCTCACTGACAACTGTGCCTTGACACTCACATGTGGGTGACTAGGGAAAATCTTGGAGGGGTCAGTATATGACAACTAAACTTTAAACACTTGAAATAAACAACTAAAAGAAGACCTGTGCTTAATATTTTGTCCTGCTTCTCCCCACAGTGCGCCGAAGCAACCATGTCAGCAACATTTGTAGCATGTGGGGAAATTTCCACTTTAAGACGTTTGATGGAGATGTCTACCAGTTCCAAGGCACTTGTGAATATAACCTTGTCTCTGACTGCCACGGGCCTGTACAGGATTTCTCTGTACATGTGAAAAGAGCAGAGAGTCCTGGAAACCCAGAAATCACCAGAGTGATGGTCACTATAGGAGGCATGAGCATTGAGCTCACCAAGCATCTGGTTATGGTTAATAGTGAAGTGTGAGATACTTAATTCTTAAACTGTAATAAATGTAATATCATTCATCATTTCTTTTGTTTGCTTTATTACAATTAAGAATTTACTTTTAAAAACTCATAATAATCCAATATTTCTTTCTTTCTGTCTCCTTCATTAGTGTAAAACTGCCACACTATGTAGCGGGGGTGATGCTTGAAGAGAACCCAATCTACATGAAACTTTATGCCAAACTGGGCCTTAGTGTCACATGGAATAGAGATGATGCTGTCACGGTAATATCACCATTTAACATGTACACTTTTTCTACAAAGATATTGATTCTCAAAGTAAAAAATATTTTACCTTAAGTTTAGAACATGTTTTATGGGCTGTACTGGCTACTAATAAAATCTTACTGGTAGGACAAGTGCCAAAATGTATTTTGTGCAAGTCACTAGAAATGTTTGCACAACACATAAAAAGGTTGTTGATGATTTAGCATATTGCAGTGAAATGTGTGTGTGTGTGTGTGTGTGTGTGTGTGTGTGCGTGTGTGTGTGACCATACAGAACCTAAGGGCATGTCCCTATCTAACCATCGCTTTTCAGTGTAAAACTGCCACACTATGTAGCGAGGGTGCTGCTTGAAGAGAACACTATCTACAGAGTGTTTCAGAGTAACAAAGTCAGTTTAATACGACATTTATGTTTGCTGATTTTGCATTTCAGGAGCTTATTAATTCATACAACATACATAGGAACAAAATAATTTATTTGAATTTAAGACACTCATATGTCCTCCATTTCAACTACATAAAAGTAGAATGAGAAACTAATGCGAGGCAAAATGTAATGGAGCTGATTTAATATAGAGCATTCAAAGCAAAATTACTTTTACAGTTAAGATTTTACGTTTAATGATTTTTTTATTTAGTGAATTTAATCTCATATGTGTGGTTGTATAAAGATGCCCTGTGAATTTTTTTTTAATTATAACCTATTATATAAGCCAAGTACCTTTCTATACCTTTCTAAACTAGGTGGAAGTGGACAGTAAATATTCTAATCGTACCTGTGGACTTTGTGGAGATTTCAATGGGATTCCTGTTTATAATGAGTTTTTAAGTGATGGTGAGTTGCACCATTCTTATTCTGTTAAAATAAATATTTACATTTACTGCATTGGCCTTGTTCAAGGGCCCAACAGTGGTAGCTTGGTGGTGGTGGGGTTTGAACCTGGGACTTTCAGAAGTCCAATACTTTAACCACTGAGCTGCCCTACCACCGCTGCTTAAATACATGATATGTTATATATTGTGAGCAAAGGAGGAAGAAATGTTCTGTCAAGTTTATCTGAACCGATGACTGAATAGATATTATATTGTCTCCTACAGATCGTGTAACTGGTTTCATTGAGTTTGGCAACAAACACAGAATTCACAACCCCAATGACAATTGTGAGGACCCTTATGAAGAATTTGAGAGCGAAGCAAACCCACTCGACAAGTGCCAACCATTTGTAAGATTTGGAAAATTCTACAAGTATAATTTATTACGTTTTAATTAATGAAACTATCTGTTGCCCAATGAAATAGTCTAAATTGTCATGTTTAGTATTAAATAGTTTTCACTTAGTTTGTAATGTGTTATACTGCCCTACTATTTTAGCTTAGACATCGTAAAAGTATGGAAAAGTATGTGAAATACAAGCATTCATAATTTAAGATTATTTTTCACCAAATACCTGCTTAATTGGGTTTTCAACTGTTTTACACAACTCACGTGAGGAAAGAGAGTTCACAGTGATGTTTATAAAGAATGAATGAATGCTTGTGCTTGCTATGTGTGCAGCGAGATGAGTGTTCTGAGCTGCTTTTGGGTGAACCCTGGAACTTCTGTAGGAGTGTTATAAGTCCAGAGCCTTATGTGCAAGCCTGCATGATGGACAAGTGCATGAGTCACCCAGGGGACACTGAGGACACTGTGACTCTCTGCAGCACCCTGTCTGAGTACTCCCGCCAGTGCTCCCATGCAGGGGGAAAGCCACCCAACTGGAGAAAACCAAACTTCTGTGGTAAAGATGTTAAAACTACTGCTATTATGAGTTTTAAATCCTCTGAAACTGACATGGTAATAAAGTACCTGTTGCAAAATATTGACTTAAGAGAATGTAAGTGGTGCTTTTTCATTTACTCATTTAGCTGTGAAGTGCCCTTTCAACATGGAGTACTCTGAGAGTGGTTCCCCCTGTATGGACACGTGCACAAACGCTGACACCAGCTCATTGTGTGAGGAACACAAGATGGATGGCTGCTTCTGCCCACCTGGTCAGTCACATACAGTGTAGTCACCCGACACAGAATTGAGTCTTTTAATATTTATTTTAGATTGAAATGTGATTTTAATTCGGCTGCTGTAGGTACTGTGTTTGATGATATCTCTGAGAGAGGCTGTATCCCTCAGGAACAGTGCCAGTGTAAGCACAACAAGGTGTATAACCCTGGAGAGGTTCTGCTCAAGAATGATCAAGAATGGTAACTGCAATTCCTGATACAGAATAATTTTATTCAATTTCTTTTCTAATGCCCTGTGTTTGTATTTCCTTTTTATAACCGCACCATATTAGGACACTATAAGCGCGTTGTTCATATTTTAAGTGTATTGGTTTGTTGAGTTGCTGCAAAACTAAGGGCACTGTGTGTCTTAGTGTGTGTCAACAGGGAAAATGGACCTGCCAGAGTCTGTCCATCCCAGGTGAGTGCGCAATGCAGGAGGGTTCTCACTTCACTACATTTGATGGAAAAGAATTTACCTTCCATGGGAAGTGCTATTATGTTCTGTCAAGGGTAAGCAAAAAAATATTAATATTTTAAGTAAATGGAGTTCTTTATGCCTGTTTATGCTACATACAATATATAATACTATAGGCTTATCCATAATAATTTTATGGATAAGCCTATATGCTATGCTACTTCTTTTTTTCTTTTTATGCTACTTCTACCTATTTTGACAGAAACTTTTAATTGTGATGCTTTTTTTTCTGTAGGACTGTGTGGACGCTAAGTTCATTCTATTGGGACAGCTTATTCCCTGCGTTGCCAATCCTTCAGACACATGCTTGAAATCAATTGTATTACTACTCAACAATGACAAGAACAATGTGAGCATCTATTTTCCAATATTTAAAGCACAGATGCATTTCATTACATTACCCTTTAAATTACAACAGTAACACAAAAATCCTGTACCAGAACAGAATGGGACATGCCATTTAACAATTCCTGTTAAAATGTTTTTTATAAAATGTTGACTACTTTAATGATGAATCTGTCTTTTACAGGCTTTAATCATCAAAGATGATGGCATAGTAAGGCAAAATGGAGATCTAACACTCCCATACACCACTGGTAAGAATGATTTATAACAGCATTTGTCATACCTGCAGAGGAGTAAAATGTTGATATCGTTTGCTATTGTAACTGCTGCATTTACTGCTGGTCTTAACAGGAACCTATTAAGATTAATTCACCTCATACTTCAAAAAAACTGTACTTTCTGAACCATATTTCTGTGCTGAGTATTTATTGGTGTGTAGTCAAGCTAGAAGTTTTGATATAGCATCAATATAAAGCAGCTGAGCTTTTTGCTGTGTTGGAAGTTATTTAATATGATACACAAACTTCATCTCACACTTTAAGACTATTGGTTCTTTTCTGTTCCAGCGGAATTCACTGTATTCAGACCATCGTCCTTCCACATCATGTTGCAGACCAGTTTTGGACTTCAGGTCCAGGTGCAGCTTGTTCCCATCATGCAGCTTTACATCACCCTGGATCAGAGCTTCCACGCCAAGACCTGTGGTGAGTGCTTATTGGATGACCATATTGGATGAGTGAATCAAAGAATTGAGAATCAAGTAAATGAGTATTACACAACATAACAGAATGACTGAATTGAGTTAATTAATTAAATATATATAACATATAACATAATTAAAACCAATTCCAGTTAGGCTTGAACGCTATCACTGTGATTGAAAATAAAAGGTTTTGTCTTGAATAATGACATGTTTCCCTTGTCTGTATGTTGTGTTTTGGTGCAGGTCTGTGTGGAAACTTTAACATGGTGCTGTCTGATGAACTGATGACTCCACAAGGTGTAGTTGAAGGGACAGCCACATCATTTGCGAATTCCTGGAAAGCTCAGTCCAATTGTCCTGACCAAACCGAGAGGCTTGATGACCCCTGCAGCTACAGCATAGACAGCGGTGAGAAGAACCTCATTCAAATTTCAACATTCGGCCTTTCCCCCCGACAGATGAAAAAATAATATGCTAATATAGTCGTAGAAAAAAATAACCATTTTCAAGCATAACTGTGTTATTGCTAATGAGAACTGATTGATCTACAGAGAGCTATGCAGAGCACTGGTGCTCTAAACTGAAGGAGAAAGAAGGTGTTTTTGCCAAATGCCATTCTGCTGTTAACCCAGAAAACTACTACAAGGTAACCTCAACATTTTGAGACACCTTACATTACTCTCATATCCAAAAAGATTTAACATTTAAAGCTTTAAATCTTTAACTATACACAGAGGTGTAAATATTCAAGTTGCACATGTGAGAAGAGCGAGGACTGTTTGTGCGCTGTCTTCTCCTCCTACGTTCGGGCATGTGCGGCAAAGGGGGTGTTTCTGCAAGGCTGGAGAGAAACTGTGTGCGGTAAGAACAAACCTCTTTTATCAGTGTGTGCCAACATGACGGAATATACGATAATGCTTTAAAAAAAACTGTTCAATGAGGGGTGAAGCAAGAACAAAAAGTTATTACTATTGCAAATTATCACTTTTATCACTGAATAATTGACCTCTGCCTCCATTAAAGACTTTCCATCTCAGTATATATATATATATATATATATATATATATATATATATATATATATATATATATACTTACAGAGGTTGAACAATGAAACTGAAACTCTGGCCAATTTAGTGTGGGAGGTTTTATGGCTAAATTTGACCAGCCTGGGGATAGTGGCAGAGTAATAGCACAGATTTGCTTAAAATATTGCAATGCACACAACATTATGGGGGACATATCAGAGTCCAAAAGAGGAGAAATTGAGCCATGGTATTCTGGGTAATGTCAGCATACCACCAATGCCCGGGTGCTAATCCGGATTGTACCCAAAAAACATAAAACCACAGCTGCCCAATTCACTGCAGATTTAAATGTGCACCTTGACTCTCCTGTTTCCACCAAAACTGTTCGTCGGGAACCCCACAGGGTCAATGTACATGGCCGGGCTGCTATAGCCAAACCTTTGGTCACTCGTGCCAATGCAAAACGTTGGTTTCAATGGTGCCAAAAGCGAAAATCTTGGCCTGTGGACAATGTGAAACATGTATTGTTCACTGTCTTTCCCACATCCGGGTGAGTTACGGTGTGGAGAAGCAAGAACCAAAGAAGTGTACCACCCAGACTGTTGCCCAGAGTGAAGCATGGAAGTGGATCAGTGATGGTTTGGGCTGTAATATCATTGGCATTTCCTATGCCTAATACTTGTGCTAGATGGGCGCGTTACTGTCAAGGATTAATAAACCATTCTGGAGGATCATGTGCACACAATGGTTCAAACATTGGACCCTGAAGGCAGTGCTGTGTATCAGGATGATAATGCACCAATACACATCAAGACTGGTTACAGAGTGGTTTGATGAACATGAAAGTGAAGTTGAACATCTCCCATGGCCTGCACAGTCACCAGATCTAAATATTATTGAGACACTAATCTATTGAGATTATTGAGACACTGATCTAAATATTATTGAGGTGTTTCAGAGGAGCGAGTCAGGAAACTTTTCCTCCACCAGCATCATGTAGTGACCTGGCCACTATTCTGCAAGAAGAATGGCTCAAAATCCCTCTAGCTACTGTGCAGGACGTGTATCTGTCATTCCCAAGACAAATTGATGCTGTACTGGCTGCAAAAGGAGGCCCTAAACTTTGACATGTACACATAAAGTACACATACATTGACATGTACCTACAGTATTTACTATAAAACTGTGTTAACTTGTCAAAGGTTTTTTCCCCCCTTTTCCTTGTGTATTTTACAAATACAGACAAATACACTAAAAGCTGTCCAGCTTCCCAGACTTTCACCTACAAGCTTCAGCAATGTCAGCGCACATGTGACTCACTTAGCCTTGATCGTCAGGGCTGTAGCACTGACTACGTGCCTGTGGATGGGTGTGCCTGCCCAGAAGGGCTTTATGAGAGTGAAAATGGTGTTTGTGTGCCCATGGACAAATGCCCCTGCTATTACAATGGAGAGCACATCAAACCTGGCAAATCAATCAACATCAAAAATGAGCACTGGTAAGCAGCTAACAATCAATCAGAAACAATAAGTGAAGTACAGTGTGTGTGGAGTGCAGTGCAGATAAAGAAGTGATTAACACTGTAATGTTTCTCCTTTCTTAGTATTTGTACAAATGGAAAGCTTCAGTGCCAATCCTGGAGTTCTCAAATTCAAGGTTGGTCAGTTTACCTGTGCACAAATTGACCGAATTGAAATGAAGTGTACACAATCCTATTGAGTTCTTTATTTCTTTCGATTACTTTTAAGTATAGATAATAAAATGCTTAATGAGTAAAAAACGTTTATGCGTAATGTGTAAATTTTCACAGT
Organism: Clarias magur; assembly: GCA_013621035.1. Taxonomy (NCBI): domain Eukaryota; kingdom Metazoa; phylum Chordata; class Actinopteri; order Siluriformes; family Clariidae; genus Clarias; species Clarias magur. The sequence goes on along the minus strand of QNUK01000014.1, from coordinate 1,483,184 downwards.
TCATAAACCTTTCTGTATCCCACAGATTGTCCTGCTCCAAAGGTCTTCTTTAACTGCAGTACAGCTGGGCTGAATGAGCACGGGATAGAGTGTGCCCAAACATGTGCACAAAAGGATGTTAATTGTGTGAGTATCATACACATGTTCTTTGGATTTTCTTTTAATCTGTCGGTGAGCCTAGATGCCAGAATTTGCTACCAAAATTTGGGCTAATAGGTAGAAACAAAATAATAATAAAACATATGAATCTAGCTTGATATACATAATTCTACAATGCAGTGGAAAGTTATAGTGCCATGCATTTCAATTCTTAAATCCAATTTGTTTCCATTTTTTGTATAACAGCACAGCTCAGACAGTAGTTCTGCTGTTCCAACATAATTTAAATATTAAAATATTAATGTGCGCCTTGTAATTCATTATTGTTTGCATAGTAACAGCACAAAGACATGGCCTTGTATTGTCCAAAAACACAGATAAATATAGTAAAAAAAAACAAAAACATTTTTCATATATTTAGGATTACAATATAATCACTGATGTGTTGGTGTGTCTGTGTGGGTGTATGGATGTGTGTATATGGATGTGTGTGTGTGTTCAGCTGACTGCATGAATGTACTGAATGATTTGATTATCCCGTCAATGCATTTATTACTTCGCTGATGACACAGGCATATTGCTGGACTCATATTGTAAATGGTTCTGGGAGCATCATGAATAATTTTTACACATGAACTGACCACCTGACCACCAAAGATATAGGGTTCGAATTAAATATTAAAAATAAATAAGTGTGACTTTCTTTTGTTCAGTCGATGTATTTTAAAATAGCTACATTAACTTTTAATATAGATCAAAATAATAATTTGTGTACTTGTATAAAATGTCATATACTTGTCCAGTTAATACTTTTCAAGACCACGTTTAAATAATTGTTTCTTTTAAAAAGGAAGATATATTCAAATATATACACAGTCGCAAGAAATAGTATGTTATCCTTTTGGAAATTCAGGGATTTGTTCATTAATTTGTCATGAAATGTGATCTGATCTTCATCTAAGTCAAGGGTATTGACAAATATAATGTACCTAAAATATAAAAAAAATCATTTTTTAATCTTTTAATGTTGTTTCTCATTTCTCTTTTCAGTATCTTACAGCCTGTGAGTCAGGATGTCAGTGTCCCACAGGTCTGCTTGATGATGGTCGTGGTTTCTGTGTTGAGGAGCATGATTGCCCTTGCAAACATAACAATGACTTTTATGCTCCACGTTCTCAAATAACAGAAGAGTGTAACACATGGTATGCTTGCAATGCTTTATTCTTCAGGAGTTTAAATTTTGGGTATATTTGAACACCCAAATAAGTCAATCTACTTAATAGTACTTCTTTTCGAAGGACTTACTTCTTACTTTCAATTCCTTTCAGTGACAGTTAGCAATATCAAAACGGTTAAAATGTTGATAATAAACAGAGGTCTAAACAGTCTGTTTCATTATTTTCCAGCATCTGTAAACATGGCAGGTGGCATTGCACACAGAAAAAATGCCCTGGCACTTGCACAATCTATGGCAGTGGACATTACAAGACTTTCGATAAGCAAAGATTTGGTTTTAGTGGTGACTGTAGTTACATAGCTCTACAGGTATCTAATCTTGCACTTTGTTTGACAATTTCTTTTAATAGTTTCCGTAATTTGTGCACAGCCTAATAAACTGATTAGAAATGCTGACCACAGGTGCATATCTCTTGTCTTACATAGCCAAATAATCTACTCAGCATTCCTGAATAACCCGATGTCATATGTTTTCTAATAATACTTGTTTCTATTGCTTTAAAGGACAAGTGTGGAAACAAGACGGGAACATTTCATGTGATCACAGAGAATGTACCATGTGGGACAACAGGGACTACTTGTTCCAAAACTGTGCGGATTGTATTGGGAGTATGTACGCTTTCTATATTTATTATTTTTATAGTGCCGATCTTAAAGAACAGGAGAGATGTGCAGAACCGTGCCAACTACAGAGGAATAAAGCTGATGAGCTGTACAATGAAGCTTTGGGAAAGAGTAGTGGAAGCTAGGTTAAGAGCAGAGGTGAGCATTTGTGAGCAGTAATATGGTTTCATATGCCTAAAAAGAGTACAGATGCAGTATTTGCTTTGAGGAGGCTGTTGGAGAAGTACAGAGGAGGTAATAGGGAGTTGCATTGTGTCTTTATTGATTTAGAGAAAGCATATGTTAGGATGCTGAGAGAGGAGCTGTGGTACTGTATGAGGAAGTCTGTAGTGGAAAGCAGAGCAATGAAGGTTAGCCGTAGCAACACAGAATACATGTGCGTGAATGAGAGAAACCTGAGTGGAACGGTAAGGCTACAGGGAGCGGAGGTAAAGAAGGTGCAGGACTTTAAGTACTTAGGGTCAGCAGCTCAGAGCAATGGAGAGTGTGGAAAGGAGGTGAAGAGGCGTGTACAAGGAGGTTGGAATGGGCGGAGAAAAGTGTCAAGTGTGTTATATGACAAAAGAGTATCAGCGAGAATTAAATGAAAGGTATACAATACAGTGGTGAGACCTACGGCTAAGTGATGCTCTACGGCTAAGAGTAGGGTTGGGTACCGAAAACCGGTGCTAATACGGCACCGGTACCTATATAACCGGTATGTACTGGACCGAAACAGAACGCGAATTTTGGTGCCTCATTTCGGTGCCACTTAAATGCCTGAACTGTCGATTAATATATTTGTTCTATGGGGCTATGGTGACACAGTTGTAATAAGCATTAGATTCATCAAAACACATGATTGATAGTAAAATTTAAATACTGCATTCATGGGGTGTCAGAAATGATCGGAAAAATAAATTATTTCCGTAATTAGAAAACACTTAGGAAAGCTTTGATAATACAAATCCAATACATTGTTGCAGTAATGCTACTGTCTATTTTATTTTTGTAGATTAAAAGTATATTAGATTAGATAAAAAAAATTAAAAGCACAAATCATCTGGAAATGAGACCATCCAAGATGCGCGTGAATGTATCCTGTGTTACACTTGCTCTGACGGCAGCAGGTGATCTACCGCTATCTTAACTTGCTAAATTAACTTTTGTTAAAATGCCTAAAACTAAACGATCGAAAGTGTGGCTATATTTCACAAGAAAGGATTCTGACACCACGACATGCAGTAAATGTTTTACACCAGTTGTGTGTAAAGGGGGAAACACGTCAAATCTAATGAAACATTTGAGGGCACACGGAATTAAGATAAAAGCAGAGGGATGCACCGTGTTTGATAGCGTGCGGACAACAGCTGCCACTATCGGTGTGGATGACACCCAGCCCCAGTCATACCAACCGTAGCAAAAAGGAGTCCACCGATGATGATGACGACAGCAGCCTTTCTGCAAGTTAGTAGTAGGCTAATGTAATGTTAGTTGCAAAATGCAAATCTTGCATTCATGCTAACAAATGGCCAAACAGTTTGTAAAATACTAATGTAACATAGATTCTGTTTATAATTATGGCTTTCCAGCTAGTACGTAAACATTTAATATATAGTTCAATTTTAAGCATTTAATTTTTTGTTCCATAAAAATGTATTCTTGAGTCATCCACCATCATTTTGTGGCTTTTTGCAAAGTATCGGTCAGACACCGTTTTGGAACTGGTACTGGTTTAAAAGTATCGATTTGGTACCGGTATCGAAAAAAAACCAAACGATACCCAACCCTAGCTAAGAGACAGTGACACTGAAGAAACGACAGGAGGCAGCATTGGAGGTAGCAGAGATGAAGATGTTAAGGTTCTCTTTGGGAATAACAAGGATAGATAGGATCAAGAATGAGTTCATCAGAGGGACAATCCATGTTAGATGTTTTGGAGATAAAGTCAGAGAGGCCAGATTGAGGTGGTTTGGACATGTTCAGAGAAGAGATTGTGAGGATATTGGTAGAAGGAAACTGGGGTTGGAACTGCCAGGCAGGAGGTCTAAAGGAAGACCACAGAAGAGATTTGTGGATGCAGTGAGAGAGGACATGAAGTTAGTTAGGGTGAGAGAAGAGGATGCAGATTTGGGTTAGATGGAGGCAGGTGATTTGCTGTGGCAACCTCTGAACGGGAATAGCTGAAAGACAAAGAAGAAGATTTACACTTTCTATTAGTCAATTATAGTCAATTACTTTAAATCAATTATATATATATATATATAGTTTATAAAGTACTGTGCACACATGTTTTAGGCATATATTTTACTATGAATTATCTTATGAATGTGTATTTTATTATCTGGGCATTTCTAAATCTGTACAAAAAAAAGTGTTAAAACAGTTCCAAACTTTATTTTACAAAAAAAAAAGTTACAGAAGCACTCAAAAAAAAAGTTTTGCTGCACAAAAGTAAGTGCGATACAACAGCAGAAAGTGTCACATAAATCATCAGGATGGGGGAAAATTTAATCTTTGTGACTTTGTCTGTGGCATAGTTGTTGGTACATGGTTAAAGTCACAAAGGTCACTTTTCTCAATCCTGATATTTGATGTGAAATTTAACTGACTCTCTTGACCTGTAACGCCATGATTTTGTTCATTGTACAGCTGCCTCATGATTGAATGATTAGATAGCTACTTGTCAGGATATTTATTTATTTAGTTAAAGCCTCTATAGTTGCACTTATGACTTGCTGACAATTGTATGCCTACCTCAAATTCAAATTCAAATTCATATTTTATTTGTCACATACACAGTCATACACAGTCATACACAGTACGATATGCAGTGAAATGCTTACCTCCTTTGCAAGTGATTTTAAAGGCCTTTTAAAGGACATTTCCGAGGTCACCAGTGAATTCCTTTTTGAATAATATACCAAATCAGCTTTCTCTCTTATAAATCTGTTTCTTCTCTGGACAGTTTTTGTTGGCCTCCTTCACTTGCATTGGCACCACTGTGGATTGCAAGTCCTGTGCAGTCATTCTCATGACCAGCAATCAACTGCAAATACAAGACCAATTATCTGTTTAATTTGTCATGTAATGGTAAACAGAATAAACAGATTTGATAGCCATTTTTAATACAATCCCTCCATTGTCACCGGCCCAAACGTAACTGGACAAACAAACAAAATCATAAATATTTCGAATATTTGTAATACAGTGGAACCTCAGATTGTGAGTAACGCGGTTTGCGAGACAAGCAAAGAACTTTAAATAAATTTTAACTTGAAAAACGAGCAAGTCTTGGTTTAAGAATAAAGAGTATCATGTATCATGCCTGCACACTTGTTTTGATGCAGAGCGTCACGTGATCATAACTGAGCCAATGGTTTTTCTCTCTCTTGCTTTGCGGAATTGTGGGTAATCGTCACCCCTACACAGGCTTAGTGGGCGTCTCTCACTGGTAAAATCAACATCTGTGCACGCGTGTATTGTTTACTATAACACTATGACCACGTGTGTGTGCGTAAAACATCTTTTATTATGTGTTTGAATGCAGGTGTGTACAGCTCGTATGTACTGTTTTATATACCACACGTGTGTGTGTGTGTAAAGCAAAAGCAAGTCCCATTAGAGAGGTTAAATATCCATTTTCTCTCTCTCTCTGTGTGTCAGCCGGCACTGCACTGCGTGCGCATCATTGGACACCATGCCTCTTCACACATACACCTCCTTCCCTTGCCTTCACACACATACACACACACCCATACACACTCTGCTCTACACAGAAACAAACTGTCATGATTCTTTTCAAAGGTAAAGTACAGGTTTTTTTGCTTTATTTTTACTTTATAGCAGTGATTCCATTAGTGTGCTCTCATTTGAGTATCATTAGAGAGATTTCTTGTTTATTTACCCGATAAAACAATGTTTTCATTGTGTATGCGCGCGTGTGTGTGAAACTCAAATAAGTGTGGAGGAAGAGTTACGGTGTAAGACGAGAAGAGGGAGATGGGAGGGGCTCATTCCTCCTCTATTCTTACTTTAGCTTCACACACGGAAACACTTATCCGTCTGCATTTATTTTTAGTTTAATTTATTGTCAGATTAATTTGTTTTATTTTACTTTTTATTTTGTTTGAATTATTTTTATGTATTTATTTTTTTGGGCTGTGGAATGATTAATTTGATTTTCCATTATTTCGTATGGGAAAATATGATTTGGTTTATGAGTGTTTTGATATACGAACCTGCTTCCGGAACGGATTATGTTCGTAATCCAAGGTTCCACTGTACTTCTATGCAAATACATTGCTGTCAATGACTGCCTAAAGTCTGAAACCCATGAACATAACCAGATGGAGTATTTCCTCCTTCGAGTTGTTTTGCCACCCCTTTCCTACAGGGCCTCCCAGTGCTGCTACAGTATGTAGTGAGTCTTTCTGCACTCAGTTTTGTCTTTAGTAAGCAAAAAGAGTTTTCTGTGTGCTTGTTCTCTGTGATGGATTGGTACCCCATCCAGGGTATACCGCACTTTGTGCCTTGCTTTCTGGCATAGGCTCATGGGCCCATTTTCAAAAAATTTTTCCCATATTTTTTTATTCTGTAAAGCTACCAATGTTAAAAGCACTATACAAATAATCGGAATAGAATTTAATTGAATGTAATTGCCCAGATACTGGGTGGATGGATATGCATTTGTGTACATGCATTCTTCCAGTTCTTACAGTATGTTATGATTTCTTGTCAATCTCAATAGAATACAGAGCTGGCGCTGAGTGATGGAAAAATAACAGAAATTAAGGCTGAAATCAATCTTCCTATAAAATTCAATGTGAGAAATGTGGGTCTTTACCTGGTCATAGAGTCTGATATTGGCTTAACAGTCTTGTGGGACCGTAAAACAACAGTACAAATCATTCTTCAACCCCAGCATATGGTGAGTAGAAAGAACTGAAATGTTTGCTTTTAATGTACATATCACAATAACAAGAACAATTGCGTTATACTGATCACAGTGTGAAGGGTAACGTACATAATTTTTTTTAGGGAGAGGTTTGCGGATTGTGTGGAAACTACAATGGAAATGGCAAAGATGACTTCACCACTCAAGGCTTGCTGCATGTTTCTGATGTTCTGGAGTTTGTAAACAGCTGGAGAGTACAAGGCAATTGTCTTGATGCTAAGCCAGACTTTGATCCCTGTTTTGAAACACCTAACCGCCACACTTGGGCAAAAGTTCAGTGTAGCATTATTAAATCTGACACTTTTAAAGAATGCCACAATAAGGTACAGTCAAGCGAATCGATCTGTTTTAATGGCATTATTTAAATCATATTATTTTAAATAGCAGAGCAATTATGTAGATATTTAGTTAAATATATTTATTTGCAGGTGGAATGGACCCCATATTTTGAAAACTGTGTAAAAGATTCATGTTCATGTGACACTGGTGGTGACTGTGAGTGTTTTTGCACTGCTGTGGCAGCTTATGCACAAGCATGTAATGAAGCAGGCGTCTGTGTGGCCTGGAGAACCCCAGAGATCTGTCGTAAGCCTTCTTTCACCTATAACACTAAATACATATGAATGAAGTAATGGATGTTATAATAATAAAAGTGTACTATTATTGACTTCATATTGCTGTTGATGACTTTCAAGTTGTTTATGTCCAACTGTATTTACATTACTTTACATTTTTTAAAATTATTATTATTATTATTATTATTATTATTATATTTATTTATTTTTTTAAACTATTTTTACTATTTTTAATAGGAATTAAGAAGAGTATGCAAGAATTCTGTCGCAATATACCACATAGTTAAGTTGTAAGACAGCCTCAGGTCCACAAAATCCTAACTGGGATACTAAATTGTGTTATTTGTTTGTAATTTTCCACTGCAAAGCTGTGTTCTGTGACTACTACAATTATGAATTTAACTGCACATGGCACTACAGTCCCTGTCACACACCATGCTACAAAACCTGTCTCAACCCTAATGGCACCTGCACCAATCCTTTACCTAATGTGGAAGGTAGGTCTACATTCAATCATGCTTGTTTAGCAGTACAGTCTCTTGATGTATAATTTACTTTTTAAACATTGGTCTTGTTCTGTATCTGTTCCAACATAAATCTTGTATTGTTTTTTTTTATATATTTCCATGCTCTAAAAGACCACAAGATCAAGGCCACAATACAAATGTCATTATTGTTATCAAAACAGTTTGAATTTAAGAAAGTAAAAAGCAGTATATACTATGCTAAAAAGCTTTCTTTTATTCAGGATGTTATCCCAACTGTCCAGAGGATAAGCCTATTTTTGATGAGAAGAATCAAATTTGCACTGATACATGTGAGCAGTGGCACACAACAACTACTGTACCAACTACAACAACTGAGTCAACATCCACTGGAACAACTACAACAGTTGTGACAACAACTACAACTACTGTGCCAAGTACAACAGCAACAACAACACAAACACCCCTGACACCTACAACTACTGTACCAACTACAACAACTATAAGCAGTTCAACCACACCATGCGTGGATAGATGTGAATGGTCTGACTGGATCAATGTGTATAACCCAGCAGATGGAGGAGGAAATGATTTGGAAACATATGAAAATATAAAAAAAAATAAAACTGAGATATGTGAACAACCAGAAGACATCAGGTGCAGGGCTGTTACAAATCCTGATATGTCTCTTGAAGAATTTGCACAAATTACAGGTCAGGTTGTGCAGTGCGATGTTTCATTTGGATTAGTGTGTGAGAAGGATAAACAGACAGTAAGACCATACAAATGTTTTGATTATGAAATCAGAGTACTCTGTTGTGATTGTTCACCTACAATTCCTACAACTACAACAACCGAAAGTACTTCAACTCCTCCAACACCAGCGCCAACAACTACAACTCCTGTACCAACTACAACAACTGAAAGGACTTCAACTCCTCCAACACCAGCGCCAACTACTACAACTCCTGTACCAACTACAACAACTGAAAGTACTTCAACTCCTCCAACACCAGCACCAACTACTACAACTCCTGTACCAACTACAACAACTGAAAGTACTTCAACTCCTCCAACACCAACAACGACAACTACAACCCCAACTACAACTACAACAACTGAACGTACTTCAACTCCTTCAACACCAGCGCCAACTACTACAACTCCTGTACCAACTACAACATCTGAAAGTACTTCAACTCCTTCAACACCAGCGCCAACTACTACAACTCCTGTACCAACTACAACACCTGAAAGTACTTCAACTCCTCCAACACCAGCGCCAACTACTACAACTCCTGTACCAACTACAACAACTGAAAGTACTTCAACTCCTCCAACACTGACAACTACAACCCCAACTACAACAACTGAACGTACTTCAACTCCTCCAACACCAGCGCCAACTACTACAACTCCTGTACCAACTACAACATCTGAAAGTACATCAACTCCTCCAACACCAACAACAACTACAACCCCAACTACAACAACTGAAAGTACTTCAACTCCTCCAACACCAGCACCAACAACCACAACTCCTGTACCAACTACAACAACTGAAAGTACTTCAACTCCTCCAACACCAGCACCAACTACTACAACTCCTGTACCAACTACAACAACTGAAAGTACTTCAACTCCTCCAACACCGACAACTACAACCCCAACTACAACAACTGAACGTACTTCAACTCCTCCAACACCAGCGCCAACTACTACAACTCCTGTACCAACTACAACATCTGAAAGTACTTCAACTCCTCCAACACCAACAACAACTACAACCCCAACTACAACAACTGAAAGTACTTCAACTCCTCCAACACCAGCACCAACAACCACAACTCCTGTACCAACTACAACAACTGAAAGTACTTCAACTCCTCCAACACCAGCACCAACTACTACAACTCCTGTACCAACTACAACAACTGAAAGTACTTCAACTCCTCCAACACTGGCAACTACAACCCCAACTACAACAACTGAACGTACTTCAACTCCTCCAACGCCAGCGCCAACTACTACAACTCCTGTACCAACTACAACATCTGAAAGTACTTCAACTGCTTCAACACCTGTGCCAACAACTACAACCCCAACTATAACAACTGAAAGTACTTCAACTGCTCCAACACCAACAACGACAACTACAACCCCAACTACGACAACTAGAAGTACTTCAACTCCTTCAACACCAGCGCCAACAACCACAACTCCTGTACCAACTACAACAACTGAGTCGTCAACATCTACCACTGGAACAACTACAACAGTATTGACAACAACTACAACAACTGAATATAGTTCAACAACCACAACACAAACACCACCAACACCTACAACTCCTGTACCAACTACAACTATAAGCAGTTCAACCACACCATGCATGGATAATTGTGAATGGTCTGACTGGATCAACGTGTATAACCCAGCAGAAGGAGGAGGAAATGATTTGGAAACATATGAAAATATAAAAAAAAATAAAACTGAGATATGTGAACAACCAGAAGACATCAAGTGCAGGGCTGTTACAAATCCTGATATGTCTCTTGACGAATTTGTACAAATTACAGATCAGGTTGTGCAGTGCGATGTTTCATTTGGATTAGTGTGTGAGAAGGATAAACAGACAGTAAGACCATACAAATGTTTTGATTATGAAATCAGAGTACTCTGTTGTGATTGTTCAACTACAACTCCTGTACCAACTACAACAACTGAAAGTACTTCAACTCCTCCAACACATGCGCCAACAACCACAACTCCTGTACCAAGTACAACAACTGAAAGTATTTCAACTCCTCCAACACCAGAGCCAACTACTACAACTCCTGTACCAACTACAACAACTGAAAGTACTTCAATTCCTCCAACGCCAACAACTACAACTCCTGTACCATCTACAACAACTGAAAGTACTTCAACTTCTCCAACAACACCACCAACTACAACTCCAGTACCAACTACAACAACTGAAAGTAATTCAACACCTACACCACCACTAACTACAACACCCCCAACAACTACTGTATCAAGTACAACAACTCAAGGACCTTCAAAACCCCCAACTGGGTCAACATCTACCACTGTAACAACTACCGAATCAACAACTGCATCAGTGGTACCAACAACTACAACTCCTATACTAACTACAACAACTGAAAGTACTTCTACAACACCAACAACTACTGCACTAAGTACAACAACTCAAGGTCCTTCAAAACCCCCAACTGAGTCAACATCTACTACTGGAACAACTACTGAATCAACTACATCAGCGGTACCAACAACTACAACTCCTGTACCAACTACAACAACTGAAAGTACTTCAACACCTCCACCTCCACCAACTACAACACCACTAACAACTACTGTATCAAGTACAACAACTCAAGGTCCTTCAGAACCCCCAACTGAGTCAACATCTACCACTGTAACAACTACATCAGTGGTACCAACAACTACAACTCCTGTACCATCTACAACAACTGAAAGTACTTCAACTTCTCCAACAACACCACCAACTACAACTCCAGTACCAACTACAACAACTGAAAGTACTTCAACACCTACACCACCACCAACTACAACACCCCCAACAACTACTGTATCAAGTACAACAACTCAAGGACCTTCAAAACCCCCAACTGGGTCAACATCTACCACTGTAACAACTACCGAATCAACAACTGCATCAGTGGTACCAACAACTACAACTCCTATACTAACTACAACAACTGAAAGTACTTCTACAACACCAACAACTACTGTACTAAGTACAACAACTCAAGGTCCTTCAAAACCCCCAACTGAGTCAACATCTACTACTGGAACAACTACTGAATCAACTACATCAGCGGTACCAACAACTACAACTCCTGTACCAACTACAACAACTGAAAGTACTTCAACACCTCCACCTCCACCAACTACAACACCACTAACAACTACTGTATCAAGTACAACAACTCAAGGTCCTTCAGAACCCCCAACTGAGTCAACATCTACCACTGTAACAACTACATCAGTGGTACCAACAACTACAACTCCTATACCAACTACAACAACTGAAAGTACTTCTACAACACCAACAACTACTGTATCAAGTACAACAACCCAAGGTCCTTCAAAACCGCCGACTGAGTCAACATCCACCACTGGAACAACTACCGAATCAACAACTACATCAGTGGTACCAACAACTACAACTCCTGTCCCAACTACAACAACTGAAAGTACTTCAACTCCTCCAACACCAGTGCCAACAACTACAATTCCAGTACCAACTACAACAACTGAAAGTACTTCAACACCTCCACCTCCACCAACTACAACACCACCAACAACTACTGTATCAAGTACAACAACTCAAGGTCCTTCAGAACCCACAACTGAGTCAACATCTACCACTGTAACTACTACCGAGTCAACAACAACATCAGTGGTACGAACCACTACAACTCCTATACCAACTACAACAACTGAAAGTACTTCCACAACACCAACAACTACTGTATCAAGTACAAAAACTCAAGGTCCTTCAAAACCGCCGACTGAGTCAACATCTACCACTGTAACTACTACCAAATCAACAACAACATCAGTCGTACCAACCACTACAAATCCTATACCAACTACAACAACTGAAAGTACTTCTACAACACCAACAACTACTGTATCAAGTACAAAAACTCAAGGTCCTTCAAAACCGCCGACTGAGTCAACATCTACCATTGTAACAACTACATCAGTGTTACCAACAACTACAACTCCTGTCCCAACTACAACAACTGAAAGTATTTCTACAACACCACCACCAACAACAACAACAACACCACCAACAACTACTGTATCAAGTACAATAACTCAAGGCCCTTCAAAACCCCCAACTGAGTCAACATCTACCACTGTGTCAACTATTGAAACTACAACTACATCAGTGGTACCAACAACTACAACTCCTATACCAACTACAACAACTGAAAGTTCTTCAACTTCTCCAACAACAACTACAACCCCAACTACAACAACTGAAAGTACTTCAATTCCTCCAACATCACCAACGACAACTACAACCCCAACTACAACAACTGGAAGTACTTCAACACCTACACCACCATCACCACCAACTACAACACCACCAACAACTACTGTATCAAGTACAACTCAAGGTCCTTCAAAACCCCCAACTGAGTCAACATCTACCACTGTAACTACTACCGAATCAACAACTCCATCAGTGGTACCAACTACTACAACTCCTATACCAACTACAACAACTGAAAGTACTTCAAAACCTTCAACACCAACACCACCAACAACAACAACTGTATCAACTACAACAATTTTAACTCCTTCAACATCTCCAACCAAGCAAACGACAGCTACTCCAGTGGTGACATCTGAATCAACAACCAGTACACATATACCAATTATCACAGGAACAACCACCACGGTCCATCCAGAATCTCAAATTAGTACCATTTCCCCACCGCCTCTGAAAAATTGCACAGAATGGGGAGTAACTGTAGGTATCTCACAGTGGCAAATACAAATAATGCAATACAGAATAAATATTTTTCATGTCACTGTGATGACACACCTCTTACAGATTTTTTTTAACTGACCTAACCTATTTGGCATTATGTTTTTAATGGTATTTAATCTTAAGTTTAAAGATGATTAAATTTTCAGAGGTGGCAGTAATTTGATTGGCGCTTGATGGGTTTTGAAAATGCAATTAACAATACTGTTCTTGCAAGAACTATTCGAGAACACCTCTGTGTCTTAAAATAACAACTGACTGTTGTTGTTGTTACATAATTACCTGATTCAATATGTGTTTTTTAAATAGTTTTTAAATCCCCAGTATTGTTATAGAATGTAGAAAATAAATCACTAAACAAAAACCAAGAAATTTGCAGGTGATCCCAAACTTTTGAGCGATAGTGTGTGTATAAACTTAAAGTACAGTCAGAGCAATTGTTGGAACGCAGTCTTATTGTTATATATTTAACTCATTTAGATTATAGAATCATTATTTATTCAGAAATGATTCAGAATTGAACAGAAACAGAACATTCTATGCTGGATAGTGATGCTTAGATGAGTGTTAATGGGCTGTTTTTTCTCATGATAGGAAAATGAGACGTTTGTTCTCTGTAACTGCACAAAGGCCAGGTGCATTGAAAACTATACTATTGAGATCATCCCATATGAATGTCCACCTCTTGAAAACATCACTTGTTCAAATGGCAAACCACCTGTGCAGGTTCCTGACAAACATCACTGCTGTACAGAAAATAAATGTGACTGTGAGTAAAAATCTTGCTCCCATCTAAAGTCCAAACCAGTGAATAACATACATAATCAAACTTTTAGATCTTTTTTTTACACTTTGATTCCAAATTTAGTTCATTATGTGAATGTTGACCAAACAAACAAACAAACAAACTTATTTTATGCAATAAGTAAATAAATGCAATAAAATAATAAATAAATAAACATGTACAAGGTTAAATTTAAATATACTATTAATGTAAGCATAATATTTTCTCCATTTCCATCTCCAGGTTTTTGTGAAGGCTGGGGTGATCCTCACTATAAAACATTTGATGGACTGTTCTATAGTTATCAAGGAGAATGCACATATGTTTTAATGGAGGAAATCAGTCCTAAACACAACTTGAAAATCTACATTGATAATGTTAATTGTGATCCCCGAGAATCTGTGTCCTGCCCAAGAGCTCTCATTGTGTCCTACAACAATCTAGTGATCACATTGAAAAACCACAACCTTATAGGAGCTGCCAAACTAGAGGTACGATTTAACACTAAAACATCTCTACAAAAGTACAATATGATTTTTGTTACAATCAATAATAGTGATGTTATTTCTTAAGATTTGGGATTGAATAGGTTAAGCTGAGCCAGCAACTGACTATTTATTCTACTTTTATTAATACAGGCTTTAATGGGGCATTCTTCTCTGAACTTACCATTTCATCAAAGTGGTGTGAGGGTGGTGAGCTCACAGTTAAACTTAATTCTAGAGATTCCAGAGCTCATGGTTCTGGTGATGTTTGGAGTCACTGGTTTTAGTGTCAACTTGCCATTCCATCATTTTGGGAACAACACACAGGGACACTGTGGTATGTCAATATAAATGCAGTATGTTATAATAAAACAACCATTTGTTAAGAAAATTGTTGAGTCCATAGTCATATTAAGATCATTATGGATAAATAAAGTATTCACACAAATTAAACAACAGTAAAAAGTCAATAGATGTATGCTTATCTGGTTATATTTATGCCTGGCGCCAATAGGTATTCATGATTATTTTATTAAACTTCATATCAGCTTGTTAGATAATTGCATAGTATGTGGATAATGGCAATGTGCAATTGTGTAATTTTATTTTTTTTCAGGTACCTGCAACAACAACCAGGCTGATGACTGCATGCTACCAGGAGGAAAAATATTAGATGACTGTGCAGAAATGGCAAATCACTGGCAAGCTAAAGACTTGTACGACCCTGAATGCAAACCGCCCCCACCACCCGAACCCACTAAACCTCCTTGTCCAATCAACCCAGTGTGTGAGCTTCTGAGGAGCGAGTGCGTATTACACTTAAACAGACATTTTTATTTGTATTAACATTGTATGTATGATTTAATAATTAGTGATAATGTGTTAAGTTCTCATATACAGTATTCTGTTTGCATAAATACCTGACCATAAATGTCTGATTTATGATGTCTGATAAAAGTGGGCTGATTATGGACTTTATACACATTATAACATTATAATACTAATTTTGGTTGCTCATAATTAGCACTACAGTACTAGTCTTTCACATAACATACAAATAGACACCTTGTTCACTTTTGTCCAGTTTGTTTAAGGAGTGTCATCCTCACCTTCCCCCTGACAACTACATCACTGGCTGCCAGTTTGACAGTTGTCATATGAGCAACCCAGCTATAGTCTGCACTAGTCTTCAGACCTATGCAGTAGCTTGTTCTCAGCTTGGTTTCTGCATAAACTGGAGGGACCACACTGATCGTTGCCGTAAGCCAACTGACTTCATTCACCATCCCACTCACATGAAAACATATAGAGAAAACAAACAGAAAAATGTGAAAAATATCAAGCATTAGTTGCTATTAAGTCTGTAAAGGTAATATATTGATTTTCTTAGAGTAGTTTAAGATGTTGGTAAATGAAAATGATATGTTACATGTTTCTTCCACAGCTGTTGAATGTCCAGCAGACAAAGTGTACCAAGCCTGTGGACCTGTTGATCCTCCAAGTTGCAAAGACAAGTGTGGATTTAGCATCTATTTAAACCATCATTCTTAATTATATAATCGTATCATAATTTTACCACATTATACTAACCAAATATATGTAATATTTCAAGTTATTTAATATTTAAGTTATTTAAGTTAAAAAAGTTATTTAAAAAAGTATGTGTAATAATATAACTTCATGCATCTTTATAATAATGCATCTTTTTTGTTTGAGGAAATATTTAAAGGCTAGTAATAAAGTTGGAAATGTGAAATTGTTTTAAAAATAGTTAAATATTGCATTTTTGTTCCTAAGTTCCCAGTTAAGACAACTGTTAAGATGCAATAATGTACAATGGAATTTCTGATGTTGAAATGTCTATTTTTTAAATTATTTTTATTATAAGTCCTGAAGACCATTTTATGAACACAACCACTGAGGGATGTTTCTGTCCTGATGGCACACAGCTCTTTAGTAAAGAGTCAGGAGTGTGCGTTGACAAATGTGGTAAGTAATAAGGGCACAGGTTTCCCCATTAGTTTCACTAACAAGTGGATTTCTTATGCCCACACATTGTCACATTATACATGTGGAAATGCGCTTACATTCCCTATTTAATGTTATAATAATAATCATAATAATCATAATAATAATCATACAGTATAGTAATATCTGCACCAATGTGTTTTTGTAGGATGCTTGGACCCCTCTGGTCAAGGACGAGAGGTAAGGACAGATCTTTCTTGCATTGTAAAGTAAAGCCACACAACTATACACTAAGAACATGAGAATTATTCTGTATCTCACTGAATAATACTTCAGCATGCATTTTAAATGATTATGTTTATTACTGAAATCAGTTCTCTTTGTTCACCTTGGTCATTAACCCACCAAGGTACAGTATGAAGGTCATAACAACTACTAGTAATAACATACATCATTAATTCGGCCTGGATTAGTGGGTGACTGCAGGATGAAATGGACATTTAAGATAAAAGATTCAGACTGTATAATATTTAGAGACAAACATTGCCTTAACATTCTTATTTAAATTGTCAGCTTGGAGAACAATTCCAGTATGGTTGCCAGGACTGTGTCTGTGATAAAATAACTGCGACAATCAACTGTAAACCAAAGCAGTGTTCAAACAACAACCAAGTGACCTGCAGCGATCCAGGATTTATTGTCGTCAATGTGACAGATCCATCAGATGCCTGTTGCACTATCCTTACCTGCCGTAAGATTGCTCAGTGTTGCTTGTAATTTTTTTGTTTTGCACTATGGTGAAAGTTTTTGCAAATATCAAATCTTCAAATAAGGGAAATCTTAAATCTGGTTTATAGATGTACATAATTCATAATTTGTTGTCAATTCGTAAATGTGATTTATTTGGTTCTGTTATGTTCTGAAGTCTACTACTATCATTCACTCCACGACTTTCTTGCACTTATTTCAGGCTGTGAGAGCAGCACCTGTCCAAGTGTGAATGACAAGTGTCCAGTCGGCTACACTCCTGTTCTCAAAGTGCCCGAAGGAAAATGCTGCCCTGAATTAACATGCGGTATTATTACTAAAGGAACCTATTATTCTTTGGATTTCATACGATCATTACTATTCTCTAATATATATATTTTTTGCTATTACGTGATGTGTTCTTGCAGAGCCAAAGAAGGTCTGTGTTCATAAAGGACTTGAGTATGAGGTAACTAAGAAAGATTTTCTAAAATGTCACATGTTTTGTAGTGATAACCATATCCTCTATGAATAATTACATTTCAAACTCAACTTCAGCCTGGTACTTCAGTTCCTGTTGTTGAATGCCAAGAGTGTCACTGCACCTGGGATGTGGATCCAAAAACAGAACTGTATAAGATCCAGTGTGGATTTGTGACTTGCAATGAAAAGTGTGATCCAGTAAGTCCATATAACAATTTGTACAAATTTTATTGATGAACTGTATGAATACATATATACATAACTTCAATGAAATGAGAATGACTGTACATTGGGACATGTTGGCCAATGCTAATTCAGGGATTAATGCTCAGAGATAATAATCATAAGGGTCCAAATTTGAATCCTTTAGCAAACCAATAAGGGGTCCTTGAGCAAGTGCCTTAACACTTACAGTTGCTAGTATTGTACTGTGCCTCAATTGAACGTCACTTCATTTATAAGCTGCTGCAACGTGAATAAATGCACATTTTAATTTTATTCCATACAGTATAGCTCACATTATCATGGTAATTTGCAAAACATATCACAGTGTTATACATTATTGGTATTACAATTATAATAATGTATAATATAATACAAATTACAATTATTATCACCACAAAGAGTTGCAAATTGCAAACATCATACTAAAATAGTTTGCACATTGTGGCATTTTATGCAGTTTATTCCAGGTCATTGTATTATATGGACTAAATATAATAGTATTAAATTTGCAAGTTTAATATTGAATGACGTCTAGTGGACACAAAAGGATTTCGTTAATTTATAATGTTTCATTTTTTTTTCTGCACAGACAAAATGGGGAAGTTACATGAAATGTATATTTTACATAAGTTCAACTTTATAACTACAGAAATTGCAGAAACAGAGTACTGGCTAGCTGTCTTTATGTATTTATTTGTGCTTGTAATTTTCCCAATTTTGTATAATATGACACATTATAGTGTGACATGACACAGTTTAATGAATCTCTCTCTCTCTCTCTCTCTCTCTCTCTCTGTCTCTCTCTCTCTCTCTCTCTCTCCCACCCAGGGATATGTGTATGTGGAATCAAACACCCAATGCTGTGGAAAATGTGTACAGAATAAATGTGTCATTAACAACAATGGCACAGTACACACATTGGAGGTAATGCTCAGAGAGACAGTTAAGGTGTAAGAACTACTGTTTTCAAATGTTGGGCAAGTCTAACTGCAGCTGTACAATTTATGGCTGCTTGCTGGGTTGTAAAGCCAGTACTATAAAGTTAGTAAAAATGGGATTTCTTGCATTTGTTGTGAAGTATTCCGTGAGATTTTTCTAAAATGAAGACAGAAACAGTTTTTGTTTTATCCAGCTGTATTTACTCAGTGTACTTTTTGACATTCAAGTGAAAGATATAACACCAACATGACAAAAAAAAACAACAACATAAAAACAGAATCACTAATTTGGAAAAGTATCCCCCCCCCCTTCCTGATAACATCTTGTAAACCCAATCAGGTGAAGCTATTCACCTTTTCAATGGCACACAAAGCTTTGTACATCTAACTTTGCAGAAGTTGAGTTAAATTATATAGTGACCATTTGTGGACTGCAGTCTTCAAGTTATTCCACAGATTTTCAAGTGGATCCAAGTCTGGCCTTTGACTAGGTTATGCAAGGACACACCTTTTCTCCTGTGTGCTGTGTGCTTCTGATTATTGTCATGTTAGAACGGACATCTTCCCATAGACAACTTTCTGGCAGAGGGCATCAGACTTTTCTTAAGAATCTGACTATATTTTGTCCTATCCATTTTCCTTCTACCCTGACATGTGCTGCAGAGAAACACCCAATCTCCATGCTTTACTGTAGGAATGGTGTTATTTGGATGTTGAGCTAGACTGGATTCCAGACATATCGTTTGGTGCTGTGGCCAGATAATAAAATTTGAATCTCATCTGACCACCTCCATTTTTGCAAAGCTCAGCCTTAACTGCATTTGGCCTTTCTTGTGGAGTGGCATTTTTATTGTAACCCTCCCATACAAGCCACATTTGTGGAGAATTTGTGACATTGTTGTCACATGCACACAATGACCACTCATAAATTCTTGAAACTGCTTCAGAGTTGCTTTTGGCTTCTTGATAGCCTCTCTGACGAGTTTTGTCCTGACTCATCCAGTTTCAACAGCCTGGTTTATGGAGGGTGTATGTTGTGAAAAAACTACCTTCCACTTTGTAATAATTGTGTGCCTGTACACAACTTTATCCCGGTGATCTTTTGACAGTGCCTTGCCACCCATAGTAGATTGTTTGCTTCAGTTGCACTACTAGGGACTGAAACGCTTTAGCTTATCATGCTTATCAATCACCTGATTGAGTTTACAAGTTATTTTTAGGAGGGGATGATTCTGTTCCAAATCAGTGATTCTATTTTTTCCCCACTATTTTTCTCCTGACATGTTGATGTTGGTGTTATCTCTTACTTGGAAGTTAAAAATTTTACTGAGTGAATACAGCTGGATGAAACAAAAACTATTTGTCTTCATTTCAGACTGCAAAGCAACAAAATGCTGATTATTTTAAAAGGGGTGATTCTTTTCTGTACCCACTGTTTATCAAATCTTTTTGCAGAGTGGATCAACATGGACCCCTTCACATGATGCCTGTAACAAGTTCATCTGCACCATAATTGATGGACAATATGTTACTACTAACTATAAAGTCCAGTGTCCACCATTCAACATTGATGATTGCCAGCCTGTAAATAACACACACACATGCAAACACACACACACACACACACACACACACACACACACACACACACACACACACACACACACACACACACACACACACACACACACACACACACAGGACTACTAATTGTAAGCAGTGGGTTGTGGAAAATTTTTTAGTGTAGGCTTATCCAGTGTAGGGATGCAGGCATTTGGTGCCCATCTAGTAGATCACTGGAAATGCCAGTCATCCTACATTGCATGTCTCTAAACTGTGGGAAGAAACTGTATTAACTAGAGGAAACAAATCTAACATACACACATACAAACATACATACATACATACATACATCATATGCTTAAATTCTATGCTTGAAGAAATATGTATATGCATGTATGAGAGTGTCCTCGTAAATTCAACACTTAAAAGAATAACCTTTTTAGAGGTTTTGAAAACTCATAACATGTATTTTCTTTATTGGTTTTATTCTGGATAATTAAATAATAGGAAATGTTATTATAGAAATATATTATAGAAAATTGGTGTATCAAAATAGTAATCACTGGAATTTATAGTACAAAGAAGAATTATGATTTTTGTTTAAGGCCTCCTAATGGTTAATTGGGCAATTTTTTTCTGTTGTAATCTTTATCTGCAGGGTACTGTGCAGCTTTCTGCGGATCACTGCTGCAGAGTCTGTGAGTGGCATTATACAACAAAATATAGCTGATTAATACATCTTCAGAAATCAGAAAACACTTAATTATTTCCAATAAAAAAAATATTGTATTTTGTGTGTGTGTGTGTGTGTGTGTGTGTATGTTTCAGGTGAGGGGAAAGACACTGGATGTAAAGTACACACCACCTTGGATTACATCACTTATAAAAACTGCAAGTCAAAGACCACAGTGGCACAAACATACTGTCAAGGACACTGTAACTCCTACAGCAAGTAAGTGCACACACACACACACACACACACACACACACACACACACACACACACACACACACACACAAATGTAATGTATCTATAATATAAGGAATAAAACAAAAAGGACCAGGCAGTTTGAAGATAATACACATCAAATTGGAGTACCTTTACTAAAATTGCTATATGAGCATATCTGATATACTTTTTTTGCAGGTTCATAGTTGCATTTAATGTTGTGAAATGTCGGAGAAAACGCCTTTCCTGTTGTCACCTTAGTTTATTATTCAGTGGCAGCTATAAAGCCATTTCTTTATCAGCGTCTCGTTTTCTTTCTCTTGAAATTAATAACAAAATGCAGATTTAAATAAAATATCAATGGTATGAGTCCCGGAAATGTTCCTTTGTATAAGCTGTTGCCATGGAAACACTGACGCATTAATATAAACCTATTGCTCATGTCACAGAGGGAACTACAGTCCATGCTATGCAGTTACACAATATAATGTACACAACTTTATCCTTAAAAGGGACAACCTTAAAAATGCACACCTCCTAACCAAACAGACTTGATAATTCAGCTTACTGTGATATCTTATATCTCAATATGTCTGTGTGTCTGTTTCAGGTACACTGAGTTGGACTCTTCATCTTGCAGTTGTTGCCAAGCGAGCCTCACCAGCAATCGCACAGTAAATCTGGACTGCATTAATGGAGATTCAATAGCTCACACCTACTTCCATGTGGAGGCATGTAACTGTAACCAGGCTAATTGTCTTAATGGCCCGGGCACTGGAGATACTCGCCGGAGACGCAGCATCAAACTCCCCTAAGGAAGTACTGTGACCACAGTATCATAGAAACATCAGCCACAAAGACCTACTTTGCATTTTTCTCTTATCTATTTAGAAACAAGTGCTCTATTATGACTGTTTTTTAAGGTATTTTAAAGGGCCAGATTGCTTTGCTTTTAATGTAGCTGTTTAAATAAAGTGCAATTTAAAAATCTTTGGTTTGTGCTTGCTCACCTGTGGCCAGTAAAGCTAGTTTGAAAAAGGAAATACCATACCAAACACTTACTGTCTGATATACTGTTGCATTTCACCACACACAAAGCAGACTTAAAATAAACAACTTGTTAAAAGTGTTTATTATATGGCAGTTAACCAAAATTAGGGATAATATTATATGTAATTAATTCAATGACTAATAATATGTGGAAATATTATCATTTTAATTTTTTTAATTTCAATTTAAAAGCAAATGAACTGGCATTTCCATGCCACAATGATTGAACAAACATGTGCACAAATATGTCTTTATCATCATTAAACACATGACCATTTATTTTATAGGGGAGATACATAACATTTAATTGCACAAAAAAAAAAAAAAAACACAAATTTTTGCCCTCATTTGTCAGGAAAAGAAGTAAAGCATGCAAGTGCAGCTAAAGAGAACTTTATTATGTTAGTGAATAAACCAACAAACATGAACAGGGTTACGCAATAATCAACGTTGAAACCGGAAACAGGCTCAGTAACCGATATATCAGTGACAGTACTAAATCCTGGTATATACTGTTGATCAGCCATTACATTACAACTCTACACAATATGCCCAATATTTTATAGTTTTCCCTTGTGCTGTTATGGCCGACAAGGGATCACAAGACCACTGGGGGTGTGCTGTGATGTCTGGTACCAGGACATTGGCAGGGAGAAGGTCCTTTGGATGCTGTGGGTTGTGCAGTAGACCTCCATTGATTGGACATCCCATGGGTGTTTAAGCGGATTGGGACATGGGGAGTTTGTAGGCCAGGTCAGTGACCTTGGGCGCTTTGAGTGCCCCATGCATGACACATTATGGTTTGATTGTTTATGTGCCTTTGGATCGTGGACAGCATTGACCTTTTCTGCAGATTGTGAGCACTGGTTTTCTGTGGGATTACCACAGACAGACTAGCCTTTGCTCCCCACTGGCATAAATGAGCCTTGGGTTCCCATGATCCTCTCAGTTTACAGGCATATAATTGATTTTGGCGTTAATTAATGTTATGTGGTATTACTTATATGGCTGATCAGTGTATAGACTGGAGAAAAACTATGCAATGGGCATACTTTGCGTGAGTGTGAGTGAGTAGTAGAAATACAGGTGCATGTAATTAGTAATCAGGTAAGCTTGAACAAATGTACTAGGAGAGGGTACTAGTCTTTGGTAACATTGCAAAGCTTTATTATGGTGGACACTTTTCCCTGGTCTTATTAGTATCTCATTTACCTCAATGATCTAAGAACACAACCTGGGGGGTGTTCAATTTGCATTCTTCACCAGACAAAAAGCTGGCCTTAGCTGATGCATGGCAGAACCTTCTTTACATGGGCGACCTGTATGGTATATTTAGATGTCATCAATGCACACACTCCAGGGGTCCAGCAGTGTGAATACCTTAGCTTCCTGGAATTATTCCAAGGCAGCAGGGACAGAAATGTGGCGGATCAGAAATGCTTCACTTCCCACCAGAAGAGTCCAATATTTGGATGCCTGAGATTCTTCATTATCTTCCTAAACTTTGTTCAGCACCACTTGCTGTGTAATAATCTGTCCTTCTTGGTGCTGTTTACTAACCAGGCTATGATGCTTTCCATCAGAATGCTCTCCACTGTGCAGGTGTAAAAGTTCTGTATCATCTTGGACCTTCTTCATCATGATGTTATGTGACAGAAACATGACATGTTCTGTGTGATTCATATGAACACTAAAGTAGCACAAACTGTTCATGGGTAGCTTCTCTCCTGCTTCATGATGAGGTTTAACACCTTTGCCTTGCTGACATTCAGGGGGAGATTGCTCTTTTGGCATCAGTTTTCCAGGCTGTTATTCTCCTCTAGGGAGGCCTTCGAGTTATGAGTGATCAGGCCTAGCACAAAAATGTTGACAGCAAACTTAACAATGGTGGTAAAGTTGTAAATGTATAATATATACAGCAAGGAGGCTCCAGATGCAACCCTGGGCATCGGGTGATGAGAGTGAGAGAGGATGAGATATATCTGCCAACCCATACTGTTTGTGGTCTGCCAGTCAGAAAGTAGGAGCTCAAATGACCAATGGATGGGCTATGTCGCAGCTCCACCAGCCTTTTAACGCACTTTATCACAAGTGACTTTAGTTTCCTCCTGTATTACTACTTTTCCTCGGTCACCACATTGTGCACACTGTATGATTTGGCCTATAATCATCCTTATTCCCTGTAGTGAGCCCCACATTCTAAGCAGTGGTGAAGGATCTCAGAGCAATGCAGATGGTTTTATTCCCTCGCAACTTCTGGTTGGGATAGTTCTGATGGTAATTTTTGGATACGTAAATCCCACAACTGCTTTCTTAAATGCACTGATTCATCCACAGCATCCTGCAGACTAGTTCTTAACTGCTCCATCCGGCATGTGACCTCCGTCTGAATCAAAGCTCTTAGTTTAGGCATGGGGAAAATGAGAGTGAGTCTGACTTTTTAAATGTTAGTTGAGACTGGTCCTTGTAACCATATTTGAAAGGAGTGTAGGAATGGTCCAAGATCCTTTCACCCCTAGTCTGGCAGGTGACCTGTCAGTTAAAGGTTGGCACTGCACATTTGAGATGAACGCAGTGTCCCACCACAATGAATGCACTGTCCCAGTGATGAGTCTGTGGACACAGTTTCAATGTACAACTGAGGTGTAATACAAAGGTGCTGATTATGACTAATAAAAATTCACATGGAGGGTAAAAAGGGTGGCAGTTGATGCTCAGAGGCTGACAGTTGTATTTGCAGGAGGTTGCATTCCAAACATGGCCTTTGGTCTGTCCATGTGTAAAACCAAAAAGAATTTAGTTGGATGGATGGGGTGATCGAATACCACAGGGTTCAGCTATGTCTCAACAAAGCAAACGAGGTTGCTGTCCCAAATGTTGCACTTGATTTTCAAAGACTGGACATTGTCTACAGGTAGTAGGATGTTAGGCAGGGGCTTCCCCTTTAATAACCTGGAACTGGGGAAGTGCTGTCTGCCGAGACACAAATGAATGGGTAGGTATGACTTAGGAACTTAAGTTCCTAAAAATAAATAACACATAGCAATTCCATTTTTTTTATCCAACTGGTTGGTGATAAAACATCAATTCAGCAATCTGTGAACAAAACAAAGATCTCTCCAAAATTTAAATTAGGGTTGTACCTTGTTCCTCATTCCTAAATGACCTGATTCTAAAATTAACAATGTCTTTGGAAGTTGTAAACTAATATTTGCTAGTTTTTACCAGGAAGTTGACCGCAAATCTAATCAAGTATTTAATCTATCCACAATTTATCAAATTTAATCACTCAAACAAAAATAGGTGCAGTAGTAAAGCGTTTGGCCTATCATCTGGAAAGGAAGTTTGAATGGAGTTTGAATCCCATCTGATGCTGTAGCCTTTCATAGCCGGAGACCTAGAGAAAGCTGATTCGCCAAGTACTCTGAGAGGGGAGGCACTTATTGCTTTCACATCAATCACAGCTTTTACATTGATCACTGGCATCTGTGAGATTACACAAGTTGAAGGAGCAGATAGCGTTCTATGCCGATTTTTGTTAAACTGCCCCAATGGTGTGTGAGAGAGCAGATCGAAAAAATGCATTTGCTGCATCATGTGGCTTGGAGGAAGCAAGTGATAGCTTTTGCCCTCCCTGGATGGTAGGTGTAGGCTTAATGTGGGAGTGCTCTGATGACGGGTGAGAATTAGCAACAACTAAATTAGGAGAAAATCTGGAAAATCCCCTTAAAAAAGAAGAAAAAAAAACTGGCACAAGTTGTAAAGGGAATAAGTATGCAGTTATTTCTCATGTTTTAATTAAAAGAGACATCAAGCTTTAACAAATCCCATTGTATTTATTGAAAACTTCTTCAAACAAATCTGAGTATATGAATAAAGTCTGTTAAAGATAAGTGTGAAGTGTGTACACACTAGAGAGGTTCACAGGAAATTAAGTGCAAATCGTAATCTTGGCTCAACTCATGTGAAAAACATATGTTAAGTATATTAAATCCTAGCATACCAAAGCATACTTAAGTGTACCTGCAGCCAGACAAATGATTAGTTTACTCAAGATCTGCCATTTTGAAACAACTAATTCTGTACTAAGTGTGTTTTTAAGTTGTAATTAAACTGTACAATGAAAACACTGTGACACAGTGAATATATTTTTAATGTATACAAATACTAATTCTTCATGTATTTTTTATACTATAACATATTTTAAGGCCAGAAGATTTAATTTAACTGCACATGGTTACAAAAAAAGTAAAATCAACAACAACAAACAGTACTATAGGTACTGTGTCATCAACAAAAAATTAGGTTGTCTGACAAACACACACAAAAAAATAATAATTTGTTGTCAGAACAAACACAGACATTATTCTTGGAATATAGAGTATTTGTTCAAGCATGGGCACTGGTGGCTCAGTGTTGGGTTTCTCTCCTGCGGAAGGCCCAGGTTCAAATCCCACCCAATGCCAGCCACTGCATGCAGAGCAATAAAAAAGGTTTACCTTGTTGTAAAAAACGCTCTCACTTCACGTCATGAATCAGACTCTGTCCTTAAAGTTTAAACCACACTAATGCTGATATAAAATGTGGGAAACTTAAAGCCAACAGATTAGTATTATGCAAACTACTTGCCTCTAATCAATGACAACTATGATGTTTTTTTTTTTTTAATGAAAGTGTCTTAAACACAAAACCTGTTTCAGCGGTGTGACCTGAGTAAGTAAGTATATTCACACACATGTACACAATGGACCATTAAGTTACCATACTAGCCTTTTATTTGTCACATGACCATAAAAGAGGTGTAGAATGAGAGTTCCTCCCAAAGAGGGAGGGTGGCATTTAAAACTGAGTTAAAGCAATATAAGGGGTTTGAGAGCTAGCCGAGGTAGCACTATGTGCACTTGACCTGAGAAGTGTGGACAGATCCACGCTCAAGCCCACCATGGCATGGAACATATCTACACCCTGTGTTCTGGCCCTGGCTTTGACCTGTGGCCTTCATGTGCACGCAGTGAGGGGTAAGAGACTAATACTTCGAACAATCTTGTAGCATCATATTGTTCGGATGACTGAATTTAATATTTGCAATACACAATTATTTAATAATTATAGTATACATTTTTATAATATAGTATCAATTTTATAACAATTTTATGCCATCTGTCACAGCTCTAAATGACTATTAAAACTGAATCGTGTCCACAGGAAATAGTTTTTTAAACTGTAATATGGAGAAGCATGGATTTAGAAAGGTGGCAATGCATATTTAAAATAGCAAGTTGATAAGATTTTAGAATCCAAGGATGCCTTGCATTAGTAAGTGTATCATTTTGCTTTTTTTAGTTGACTTACCTATATTAATGGGTTTCTCAACCCATGCTGTAAATGCCTTAAGCCACAAAATAAAACTTTTAAACTGAATTATATAAGTAGAAAGCTACGAAGCAAATCGCTTTCTACAAAACTACTACAAAATATATTTGTTTGCTTATTACATTCTTTAAAAATACATGCATACACACATATATAATTAACAAGTAAAACTTTAAATATGAGAAGTTATTTTATAGAATTGTGAGAATAGCTTATTACTGTTTAAAAGTTTAAAATCTTTAAAGTTTCTTGTGCAATAAAAACTATGAAAAGAATAGGAACTAAAATGATCTCTTTCCCTTTTAAATGGAAATAGCTGGTATTTGATAACATCACTCTTGTGATGTCTCATGTCTCAATGACAACTTCATAGTGACACTGCACTGGTGGGTGACTAGGGAAAATCTTAGGGTTGGAGTCCTAAACATCAGATTAACTTACTGAAGTTGAATCACTGAAGTAAGACTTTTAAAAATGAACAAGATCAAAGTAACAAATTTCAATACCTGTTTGTGCTCAATATTTTGTCCTTCTTCTCCCCACAGTGCGCCGAAGCAACCATGTCAGCAACATTTGTAGCATGTGGGGAAATTTCCACTTTAAGACGTTTGATGGAGATGTCTACCAGTTCCAAGGCACTTGTGAATATAACCTTGTCTCTGACTGCCACGGGCCTGTACAGGATTTCTCTGTACATGTGAAAAGAGCAGAGAGTCCTGGAAACCCAGAAATCACCAGAGTGATGGTCACTATAGGAGGCATGAGCATTGAGCTCACCAAGCATCTGGTTAGAGTTAACCGTGAAGTGTGAGATACTTAATTATTAAACAAAAATTTAATACTAATACTATACATCATCTTATGAAACATTTTTATTTGTATTATTATAGTTTAGAATTCAACTTTACTTACGAATGATAATATATTTGTCACACATCTATTTCTTTATCTGTCTCCTTCATTAGTGTAAAACTGCCACACTATGTAGCGGGGGTTATGCTTGAAGAGAACTCTATCTACATTAAACTTTATGCCAAACTGAGCCTCAGTGTCACATGGAATAAAAATGACGCTGTTATGGTAATATCACTATTTAACATGTACTATTTAACTTTGCCTAAAAAGTTTGTGTCTCAAAGTGAAAATAAATAATTAAAATAAATTATATATATATATATATATATATATATATATATATATATATATATATATATATTCTTTTTTCACTTTGAGACAAATTTTTTTCCTCATATTTAAAGTTTTCATATTTTAAAGTTCTTTATATATATATATATATATATATATATATATATATATATATATATATATATAGGGACAACAAGGCAACATGGCAAACAATTGCACAAGACATAAAATGTTTGTTGATGATTTAGCATATTGCATTGACCTGTGTGTGACCAGAGGGCCTATGGGCATACATTTTTCTGACCATCACTTTTCAGGGTAAAAATTTCAATTTAGTCCAACATTTGTACTACAGTTACAAGAGCTTATTAATTCATAAAAAATAAATGGGATACAAAATATATTGAAAATGCAGAATTTTTATATAAATACAAACATTTCAGAAATTCACCATTTCAACCATATTGAAGTAGAATGAGAAACTAATGCGAGACAAAATGTAATGAAAATGATCAAAACAAGAAAATCAAAGCAAAAAAAAATTTTGGTAGGATTTTACTTTTGGTTTATTTTCATTTCCATGTATGGGCATGTGTGTGTGTGTATGTGTAAAGATGACATGTTTTGTCATGAAACATATTATATAAACCAAGTACCTTTCATTTCCTTTCAAAACTAGGTGGAAGTGGACAGTAAATATTCTAATCGTACCTGTGGTCTTTGTGGAGATTTCAATGGGGTTCCTGTTTTTGATGAGCTCCTAAGTGATGGTGAGTTGCACCAATGAGGAATTTTTATACTGTTGAAACAAATATATGGTATACTAAATATTGTGAGCAAAGGAGGAAGAAATATATTTCAATGTCAAGTATATTTGAACAAATGACTAAATAGATATCATATTGCCTGCTGCAGGTCGTGTAACTGGCATCATTGAATTTGGCAACAAACACAGGATTCTCAACCCCAATGACAATTGTGAAGACCCTTATGAAGAATTTGAGAGTGAAACAAACCCACTCGACAAGTGCCAGCCATTTGTAAGATGCAGATTTTTTTTGCATTTATTTACTTGTTGATTATTATATTGAATTGAATAATTCAATTTAATTCTGCTTAATTCAACATTAAGTTGACCTAATTTGTATTGTTTTCTACTGCCCTACTATTTTATCTTAGATTATGAATAATTCAATTATTAATTTAAGCTTATTTCTTCACCAAATACTGGCTTAATTGAGTTTTCAACTGTTGTACTCAACCCACGTGAGGAAAGAGAGTTCACAGTGATGTTTATGAAGAATTAATGCATGTTTGTGTTTGCTATGTGTGCAGCGAGATGAGTGTTCCGAGCTGCTTTTGGGTGAACCCTGGTCCTTCTGTAGGAGTGTTATAAGTCCAGAGCCTTATGTGCAAGCCTGCATGATGGACAAGTGCATGAGTCGGCCAGGGGACACTGAGGACACTGTGACTCTATGCAGCACCCTGTCTGAGTACTCCCGCCAGTGCTCCCATGCAGGGGGAAAGCCACCCAACTGGAGAAAACCAACCTTCTGTGGTAAAGACTTTAAAACTACTATAGAGTAGTAGTCATCTGAAATAACTAATATGGTAATAAATACCTGCTACAAAATACTGACCTGAGAGAGAATCCAGTTCCGTAAATTTTCATGATCTGATATTAAAAAAAAAAAAAAAACATGTCCTAACCCAAACATCTAACTACTGCTGTTTTTTCCCCCTCATATAGCTGTTATGTGCCCTTTTAACATGGAGTACTCTGAGAGTGGTTCCCCTTGTCTGGACACGTGCACACATGCAGACACCAGCTCATTATGTGAGGAACACAAGATATATGGCTGCTTCTGCCCACCTGGTCAGTCACATACAAATAAAATGGCACCCAAGTAAACAGACAAGTAGTCATACACAAAATCAAGTCTTTTACCGTTTATTTTAAAATGGAATTTGGATTTGGCTACTGTAGGTACTGTGTTTGATGATATCTCTAAGAGAGGCTGTATCCCTCAGGAACAGTGCCAGTGTAAGCAAAACAAGGTGTACAACCCTGGAGAGGTTTTGCACAAGAATGATGAAGAATGGTAACTGCAAATCTGATTTCTGATTAAAATTTCAATTTAGTTTCAATTAATATATTATATTTTAATATCTGCAATATTGTGTTAATATATTATACACTGTGTAGACATTTTACCAGGAAGTTACAAGATACAAGTACATTATTCATTCTCTCAGTGTATTGGTTTGTTGAGTTGCTGCAACCTCAGGGCACTGTGCGTCTTAGTGTGTGTCAACAGGGAAAATGGAACTGCAAGAGTCTGTCCATCCCAGGTGTGTGTGCAATGGAGGAGGGTTCTCACTTCACTACTTTTGATGGAAAAGAATTTACCTTCCATGGGAACTGCTATTATGTTCTTTCCAAGGTAATTGAATAAACAATAATAAATTGTACTCTGTAAAAACATCAACAGGGTTTTTGATACTAAGTGACGAAATATGTGAAACCAAGATTGATTTCTAAACAAAATCCCATATGACAAGGCTGTTTATGCTACATAAAGCCATTTCTTATTTTAGACTTTATCCCAAAATTTATATATATTTTTTCAGCTTAATTAAAGTTTGAAATGCTATATTTTCAATGTTTGGCTTTCTTTTTCTGTAGGACTGTGTGGACTCTAAGTTCATTCTGTTGGGACAGCTTATTCCTTGCGTTGCCAATCCTTCAGACACATGCTTGAAGTCAATTGCATTAATACTCAACAATGACAAGAGTAACGTGAGCATCTATTTTCCAACAATGCATTTTATCACACTTCACTTTGAATTATGATGATAACACATAAATCTGCATTTTTAAGCCATATTGTTCCAGAACAAAGCTGTGTGTAACATGTAATTTAATAATTCTTAAAATGCATTACAAAATGACAACTAATTTGATCATGAATATGTCCTCTCCAGGCCTTAATCATCAAAGATGATGGGATTGTAAGGCAAAATGGAGAGCTAACAGTTCCTTACAGCTCTGGTAAGAATGATGACAATTTTAGCCCTAGTAGGAGGTCACTGTATGGCAGCTGGAAATCTTTGATAACATAAAACATCGCTCACCCAGTATAAAGACATAGCTGAGTTGCTGGACCTACCGAACATGAAACAACAAAGGAAAAGTAGTCTGTGTAAAAAGCTTTTAATCTGTGACCTTCTTTAAGACATGAACAGACAACAAGAGATAGCCGGGTAAAAGGACTTCAGTGCAAGGCACTTGTGTCAAACAGTTCAATGTGGCTAAATATTTCAAGGGAATTGTAGTTGTTAGAATAGTGTGTAACCTGAGTTACAGTTAAGTTATCAATTTGGTTTACTTTGGGCCAATATCAGGACATCTGGGAACATCAAGAGCCCAAGGTGTGAATACCAATAAGGAGGTTTCAACACATCAGTGAACTTATTTAAATGATTTATAATAATCATGGTCACATTTTACACTACACTACACCAAAAGCATTCACATTACCTGACAAAACCAAACTTGATATAAACCAGAAACAAAAGTGCACACAAATGTCCCTCTTTTTTTCTTTGGTTTGTGAGCTCAGCAGTTTTGTTCCCTTTGAAAAGCTACACTCGATGCTGTGTGAAAACGCTATGGGAACATCTCTGTGTTCTCCGGTTGTGAAGCCTGTGCATGTCAAAACCGCTGAATACCTCGGCTTATAACCTCTGCCAGGCATGACGTCACCGAATAAGGTGCACCTGCAGATTATAAATAGGAGTGAACCGAAAACATGCTCAGATGTTTTTGTCTTCAGGACCGCTTTGTGTTTGCGTGTGCATGTGCAAGCCATAACAAAAGCAAAAAAAGGAAAATAACAGCATTAACTCACCGATATGGCGGAGTTGCTTAAGAGATGCGTGCCTCCGTGTGATAGATCTCTTTCGGAGGACTATCTTCATGAATTTTGTCTCGAGTGCTTGGGGGAAGAAGACGCTCGCCTCGGGCTTCAGGGAGACTGTGAGTACTGTGATCTTCTCCCTATTAAGGTGCTTCGGGCACATTCCTGGGGCTCGCGTGCTGATCTGGCAGATGCGCACCAGACGGAATTTCCAATTTTTAGCTTTTTTAGTTTATCTTTTTAGTTTTAGCTTCCGCTTCGCAAGCGCGCTCCGGCGCTTCTTATGAAGGAGCGGAAGAATCCTCCTCTCTCGCTTCCATGGAAGTAGCCTCCTCACAACGCTCCTCCAGTGCTGACAGAGCTTATGAGGAATTGTTAGAGGTTATAACGCGTGCGGTCGAGCGATTGCATATCGACTGGCCGCAGAAGCGAGATTCCCCCAAGCGTTCGAGATTGGACGCCAGGTTTCTGTCGGGCGGCCGGTGGGAGGAGCCTCAACGTTTCTCTCTCCCCTTCTTTGGTGACCTCCATGATGAATTAACTCTTTCATGGAGCAAGCCGTATTCATCGCGTGTTTTTGTGCCATTGACTTCGACTTAATGCGAAAGCACACGGTTATATGATGATGCCCCAGATAGAAGAGATGCTTGTGGGCTCTCTCTCTCCTGGGACATCATCCTCCCTGAAAAAGCCTACTCTGCCCTCCAAGCCGTGTAGATTGACATCTGCTTTGGTGGGGAAAGCTTTTCAGGCAGCAGGTCAGGCTGGCGCTTCACTGCACACCATGGCGGTTTTGCAGGCCTACCAGGCTGACCTGCTGAAGGACCTGAGTACCGGCGGGGTTATTGATGACAGGGCGTTTGCAGAGCTGCGCCGAGCCACAGACCTGTCTCTCCGTGCAACCAAGCAGACGGCCCGTGCTGTGGGCCGTTCTATGGCTGCCATGGTATCCACGGAGAGGCATCTGTGGCTGAACCTCACGGGCATCAAGGATAAGGATCGTGCTGTCCTCCTTGATGCCCCCGTCTCGCCTTCCGGCCTCTTTGGCGACGCTGTTAATTCCGTCGCCACTAGGTTTCGGGAGGCGAAGCTATATGAACAGGCCTTTGGGAGGTTCCTTCCCCGCCGTGCTCAAGAACCGGGACCGTCGGCCACCCGGCCCCGGTGCCTGGATTTTCGTCACAAAAATCTGCCTCCTCCTGACCGGATCTGAGGAGCTTCCTCTCTTCAAAGAAGAAGCCCTGAGGTTCGTGCGCCTGGGGCCGTGGGGGTGTCTCCCCCCGGGAGGGGCGCCTGGATTTTCGTCACAAAACAGGGCCTCCTCCCTGACACTCCCAGGAGGCTGGTGTTCAATCCCTGCCACCACTAGTGTTTCGGGGAGCACCGGTCTCCAATGAAAAGTTGGGTGTTTGGGCGTCTCCTGCCACACTTTAGGATACCCAACACCTAACACCCCCCCATCCGGCCAAAGTGTCAAAGCTTGTGCCCCTTTCGGAGAAGCTGACAGAGTGGAAACTACTGCCAGGTGTATCTCCGTGGGTACAAGGATTCAGTTTGCACATCGTCCTCCGCGTTTCAACGGCGTGGTCTCCACTTCCATGAAACTAGACCGAGCACACCTGCTGGCCCAGGAGTTACAGACTTTGCTAGGCAAAGGGGCCATAGAACATGTTCCCCTCCCAGACAGCGAGTCGGGCTACTACAGTTGGTACTTTTTGGTGCCCAAGAGAGGGGGGGGGGGGGGTTGCGTCCGATCTTGGATCATCGCGGCTTGAACCGCTATCTCAAGAAATCCAGATTCAAAATGTTGACTGTCAAAATGATTGTTTCTCAAATCCAACCAGAGGATTGGTTTGTGACAATCGATCTCAAGGACGCATATTTCCATATTGAAATATTGCCACAGCACAGGAAGTTCCTGAGGTTCGCTTTCGGGGGCGAAGCTTACCAGTATCGGGTCCTTCCATTTGGCCTAGCTCTGTCACCCCGCACATATACAAAATGCATGGATGCATCTCTGTCTCCTTTACGACTCCAGGGCATCCGTATTTTGAATTACATAGACGACTGGCTGATTCTGGCCTAGTTTCAGGAGCTAGCGCTTCGACATCGGGATGTCGTCCTAGCCCATCTTCATTCTTTAGGATTGAGACTCAACGCCACAAAAAGCGTTCTCCTTCCTGTTCAGAGGACAACATATTTGGGTGTCACATGGGATTCGGTCACAATGCGGGCACAGTTGTCTCCTGCTCGTGTCGAATCCATTCTCAACACCCTGAAGGAAATCAAGCTAGGCCAGAAGGTCATTGTGCATCATTTTCAGAAATCTTTAGGCCTCATGGCGGCTGCGTCCACGGTGATACCTTTGGGCCTTCTGCACATGAGAGCCCCCAGAGGCTAATAAGGGTTACGCGCCGAGGGCTTTGTGCCCTTTCTATGTGGTTCAGACCCCGGTTTCTGACTTTGGGTCCCACTCTAGGTCCGTCTTGTTGTCGCAAGATGCTAACGACAGACGCTTCCCTCACGGGCTAGGGTGCGGTCTTGGATGGCCGTCCAGCACAAGGGAACTGGAGAGGTCATCTTCTCGTGTGGCACATCAATTACCTCGAAATGATGGCTCTGTTTCTGTCCCTGAAACACTTCCTCCAGCAGTTGAGAGGCTACCATGTCCTAGTGCGGGTGGACAGCACTGCGGTAGTCTCGTACATAAATCACCAGGGTGGACTGCGCTCGCGCCGCTTGAACAAGCTAGCGCACCAAGTTCTGCTTTGGGCACAGGACAAGTTCCTCTCCCTCAGGGCGATTTACATTCCAGGGCGCATGAATGTAGGAGCAGACCTGCTATCCAGACAAGCTGTAGAACAGGGGGAATGGAAGCTCCACCCCGAAGTAGTCAGTCAAATCTGGGAAAGATCTTACGTAGCAGAGGTGGACCTCTTTGCCTCACAAGTAGCAGCACAATGCCCCCTTTACTACTCTCTGACTCCTCCAGCTCCCTTGGGTCTGGACGCAATGGCCCACACGTGGCCCAGGTTACGCCTTTATGCGTTTCCACCTATAGTTCTGCTCCCGAGAGTCCTGGCGAGGGTCCGTCAAGAGGGTTTGCGCCTCTTATTGATAGCGCCCCATTGGCCGACCAGAGTGTGGTTCTCAGATCTAATATCTCTCCTCGACGTCTCACCCTGGGTGATTCCAGTGAGGAGGGATCTTCAGTCTCAGGCATAGGGGACAATACTTCATCCCCGGCCAGAGCTCTGGAACTTTCATGTTTGGCCCCTGAACGGGACCAACTGAGACATGCTGGGCTTTCAGCCAGAGTAATTGAAACCATTTTAAGTGCCAGGGCTCCCTCCACTAGAAGAACTTATGCCCTCAAATGGAGTGTATTTGAAAATTGGTGCACGGCAAGACACATAGACCCAGTTCACTGCCAGATTGTTTCAGTGCTGGAGTTTCTGCAAGAAAAGTTGTCCTCGGGCTTATGCCTTAGTACGCTCAGAACGTACATAGCCGCTATTTCGGCTTGTCACGCTCTGAATGACGGGGTTTCTGTGGGCAAGCACCATTTCGTTGCCCGTTTTATTCGTGGAGCTAAACGGTTGAGGCCGCCCACTAGAGCGATGGTCCCTTCATGGGACTTAACTATCGTACTCGAAGGCCTGGCCGACACCCCTTTCGAACCACTAGAGTCAGCGCCTGTCAGGCTTCTGTCTCTTAAGATGGTTTTTCTTATGGCTATTACTTCTCTGAAGAGGATTGGGGATCTGCAGGCTCTGTCAGTCTCCCCATGCTGCCTAGACTTTGCCCCTGGGCTAGTCAAAGCTATCCTGCATCCTCACCCGAACTATCTTCCCAAGGTTCCATTCTCGACCATGCACCCAGTTGTTCTCGAAGCCTTCTGTCCTCCGCCTTTCACAGCTCCGGAGCAGGAAAGACTTCACTTACTGTGTCCAGTACGTGCTCTTAGGATCTACGTCCACCGCACTAGCCAGAGCAGCTCTTTATTTGCCATGGGGGTCGCAAACGGGGGGCGGCTGCCACTAGACAGACTCTGTGACATCATGCCTGGCACAGGTTATAAGCCGAAGGTATTCGGCAGGTTTTGTTTAAATAATTCTGTTGAAGCATGGTTGAAAAGCAATGTCTGACTTTCATGGGTTAACATTCATAGAATTTCTTTTAATTATTACTTTTGTCAGATTAAAGTTATTTGTGTGACCATTGTGAGTTTTTCTTTCATTGACCGAAGGGTACCAACAATTTTGTCCACGTGTGTATACAGTACAGTAGCTGCTAACATGTATGCATAACAGAAGTAACTAGCCTCAGCCTATGACATTTTACTTTTCAATCATGCGGAACTGCATGATTTTTAATTAAACAAAACTCTTAATTAACCACTTAATAAAATAGTAAAACAAGATCAATTATCTTTTAGCTTTCTATAACTCATTGCTGAATTCTATAAAACTGAGCCTGTCAGCTGTGCGAGAGAGAGAGAAAGAGCAACATGGTTGTAGTGTGAGCAGCAAGATGGCGATTTGTCAGGATGACAAGGCTCAGGGAATTACAAATGAAACAGTTTCTAATTCTCCAGTTCTCTCTAACAATGAATGTGATTAGCTAAATGACATCTAAATGTATTTGTAATTATATCAGATTTTTTTCCTGGTTCTAGGATGTCTAAATTAATTTGTTCTACGGGTATTATGGCAATGGACACATTTGCCACAGAGGTAATTTCCTTGATTGAGAGGTGCCAGGAGAGTCGGTTTGGAATTAGGTAAAAAGTTAGCTTGAACTAATTTATTATGCAGGATAGGTCCCCTTTTGCAAACATAATTAAACAACAGTGGATTTTAGGTTTTTTAAGTTTGTTGTATGATGTCTGGTATTTTACATACCACTTCTAGTTTCTTTGTTGTCTCTACAGTTGTCTCTTTAATTTGCAATCCACTATTTTGAGAATTACATTTTCTTGAAATAATTACCCACAAAGGTTAAACTGATTGACATAATGTAGGCACCTTGAAGCTAATCTGTCTGTATGTACCTTGAAGGTCTCTAACTGAAAGTTTTTTTTTGCACAGATTATGTATCAAATCACTTTAAATCTCTGCAATATGAGCAATGTTAAATAAAGTGCATTTAATATACAGTATAATTCTTTATGCAAATTTAATACCTACAGTGAAATAAAATGTTGGCATTGGTTGCTGTAGTAACTGTGGTGTTTCCTACCGGGTTAACAGATAACTCATATTTCTGTACATAATATTTATTGGTGTGTAATTAAGCTAGAAGATAGCATCAAAGTAGAGCAGCTGAGCTTTTTGCTGTGTTGGAATTTATTTAATACGATCCACAAACTCTATCTCACACCTTTTAAAACTATTTTTACTTTCTGTCCCAGCTGAATTCACTGTATTCAGACCATCATCCTTCCACATCATGTTGCAGACCAGTTTTGGACTTCAGGTTCAGGTGCAGCTTGTTCCCCTCATGCAGCTTTACATCAACTTGGATCAGAGCTTCCATGCCAAGACTTGCGGTGAGTGCTTATCATCATTTAATTATTGGATGAGTGAATCGAGGAATTGGCAATCAAATAAATAAGTATTACACAACATGTACATGTTTCCCTTGTCTGTATGTTGTGTTTTGATGCAGGTCTGTGTGGAAACTTTAACTTAGTGCTGTCTGATGAACTGTTAACTTCACAAGGTGTAGTTGAAGGGACAGCCACATCATTTGCGAATTCCTGGAAAGCTCAGTCCAATTGTCCCGACCAAATTGAAAGGCTTGATGACCCCTGCAGCTACAGCATAGACAGTGGTGAGAAAAATATGTTGGATTAAAAAATATGTCAGAATCACACACAAAATAATGTTTACAAGCATAACTGTGTTATTGCTAATGAGAACTGATTGATCTTCAGAGAGCTATGCAGAGCACTGGTGCTCTAAACTGAAGGAGAATGAAGATGTTTTTGCCAAATGCCATTCTGCTGTTAACCCAGAAAACTACTACAAGGTAACCTCAACATTTTGAGACACCTTACATTACTCTCATACCCAAAAAGATTTAACATTTAAAGCTTTAAATCTTTAACTATACACAGAGGTGTAAATATTCAAGTTGCACATGTGAGAAGAGCGAGGACTGTTTGTGTGCTGTCTTCTCCTCCTACGTACGGGCATGTGCGGCAAAGGGGGTGTTTCTGCAAGGCTGGAGAGAAACTGTGTGCAGTAAGAACAAACCTCTTTTATCAGTGTGCCAGCATGACAGAATATATAATAATGCTTTAAAACACTGTTCAATGAGGGGTGAATCAAGAACAAAAAGTTAGTACTATTGCATTAGGCTTTTAATTATCACATCAGTCATGGGAACTGACTGATAATCAATAATGGATAATTATACTATGAAAAAGACGTGGGAATAGTAGTATTAACGTCATAATGGTTTGGTAATTTTTAATGAACAAAGCAGTATGTACATGTCTTACATACTGTAGCTCCCTAAATATCTCCTACTGAAAAAAAGAAAAGTGATGTGAGATTAGAATGTGTTCTTTTACATATTCCAGTGTTGTATGAGTGTTTTTCAAGTCAAACCAGGACTTTCGATTGTGCAAAATAAGAGCACAGTTATGAGAGTAAAATATATATAATATAGTAATCTTTATTTCTCTATATAATCCCCCACTGCTATAATGCCTTTATCCTAGCATTTCACTTTTTCACTTGTATGGCCAATATGCCAGAACGATTATCGGACTGCCTGCTTCACATCTGAAATGCTGGCTTCCCAGGAACTCTTTTAAAGGCCTTTTCCATTAATGAAAAACCGTCTTTGTCTCACTAAAGGTGTTCTGTTTTTGAAAGACAATGCACAACATCATATTGCTCACTTGCACATTACAGGAACTGTTTGAACTATTAAAGGATTGTTGTTTTTGAAAAAAATCCGTATTGTTTTAGAATGTAGGAAATAAATCTAAACTTTGACTGGTACTGTTTATATGACAAAGTAACCAGAAGAGCTAAATTTTTTTAGCATGCTTGGTAAAACCTCTTAGCTTTTTTACTTATATGAAACTGCACAAATCAGTATCTACCACGACTGCTTATTTGTTCCCATGTATTTTGCACAGTATTCTAAGTAAAAGAGTTGTTAGGCTTTGTTCAAGCAAAACATTGGGAGCCCATATTATAGTAATTATTATTATTAACAATAATAATGCTTTACAGAGCAGAAGTAGCAGAGCCATCTCAAAATCAACTGTTCAAAAGAGATTATTGCATATTTAGATACCTTCAGTATTGTTTTGCAATGTAGAAAGGAACACAAATCAGGAAAGACCCTGGA
Source organism: Clarias magur (assembly GCA_013621035.1). NCBI lineage: Eukaryota > Metazoa > Chordata > Actinopteri > Siluriformes > Clariidae > Clarias > Clarias magur. The sequence goes on along the minus strand of QNUK01000014.1, from coordinate 1,442,676 downwards.
ATTAGAAGGTGTGGCCAAACATTTGCTTGGTATTGTACATATGAGAGAGAGAGAGAGAGAGTGTAGAAACAGAGTATATAGTTTTTTTGTGTGTATATATATAGGTTTAGATCAGTATTGTAAAGTGTTAGCAGATATTTTAACCCAATTTTACAATTTATCCTTATTTTTCCTTGTGTATTTTACAAATACAGACAAATACACTAAAAGCTGCCCAGCTTCCCAGACTTTCACCTACAAGCTTCAGCAATGTCAGCGCACATGTGACTCACTTAGCCTTGATCATCAAGGCTGTAGGACTGACTATTTGCCTGTGGATGGGTGTGCCTGTCCAAAAGGGCTTTATGAGGATGAAAATGGTGTTTGTGTGCCCATGGACAAATGCCCCTGCTATTACAATGGAGAGCACATCAAACCTGGAAAATCAATCAACATAAAAAACGAGCACTGGTAAGCAGCTAACAATCAGTCAGAAACCATAAAGTGGAGTACTGTGTGTGTGGAGTACAGTTGTGGCCAAAAGTTTTGAGAATGACACAAATATTAGTTTTTACAAAGTTTGTTGCTAAACTGCTTTTAGATCTTTGTTTCTGTGATGTACTGAAATATAATTACAAGCACTTCATACATTTCAAAGGATTTTATTGACAATTACATGACATTTATGCAAAGAGTCAGTATTTGCAGTGTTATCCCTTCTTTTTCAGGACCTCTGCAATTCAACTGGGCATGCTCTCAAATCAACTTCTGGGCCAAATCCTGACTGATAGCAACCCATTCTTTCATAATCACTTCTTGCAGTTTGTCAGAATTAGTGGGTTTTTGTTTGTCCACCCGCCTCTTGAGGATTGACCACAAGTTCTCAATGGGATTAAGATCTGGGGAGTTTCCAGGCCATGGACCCAAAATTTCAACGTTTTGGTCCCCGAGCCACTTAGTTATCACTTTTGCCGTATGGCACGGTGCTCCATCGTGCTGGAAAATGCATTGTTCTTCACCAAACTGTTGTTGGATTGTTGGAAGAAGTTGCTGTTGGATGGTGTTTTGGTACCATTCTTTATTCATGCCTGTGATTTTGGGCAACATTGTGAGTGAGCCCACTCCCTTGGATGAGAAGCAACCCCACACATGAATGGTCTCAGGATGCTTTACTGTTGGCATGACACAGGACTGATGGTAGCGCTCACCTTTTCTTCTCCGGACAAGCCTTTTTCCAGATGCCCCAAACAATCAGAAAGAGGCTTCATCCGAGAATATGACTTCGTCCCAGTCCTCAGCAGTCCATTCGCCAAACTTTTTGCAGAAGATCAATTTGTCCCTGATGTTTTTTTTGGAAGTGGCTTCTTTGCTGCCCTTCTTGGCACCAGGCCATCTTCCAAAAGTCTTGGCCTCACTGTGCATGCAGAAGTGCTCACACCTGCCTGCTGCCATTCCTGAGCAAGCTCTGCACTGGTGGCACTCCGATCCCGCAGCTGAATCCTCTTTAGGAGACGATCCTGGCACTTGCTGGACTTTCTTGGATGCCCTGAAGCCTTCTTAACAAGAATTGAACCTCTTTCCTTGAAGTTCTTGATGATCCTATAAATTGCTGATTTAGGTGCAATCTTAGTAGCCACAATATCCTTGCCTGTGAAGCCATTTTTATGCAACACAATGATGGCTGCACGCATTTCTTTGCAGGTCACCATGATTAACAATGAAAGAACTATGATTTCAAGCATCACCCTCCTTTTAACATGTCAAGTCTGCCATTCTAACCCAATCAGCCTGACATAATGATCTCCAGCCTTGTGCTTGTCAACATTCTCACCTGAGTTAACAAGACGATTACTGAAATGATCTCAGCAGGTCCTTTAATGACAACAATGAAATGCAGTGGAAAGTTTTTTTCGGGATTAAGTTAATTTTCATGGCAAAGAAGGACTATGCAATTCATCTGATCACTCTTCATAACATTCTGGAGTATATGCAAATTGCTATTATAAAAACTTAAGCAGCAACTTTTCCAATTTCCAATATTTATGTAATTCTCAAAACTTTTGGCCACGACTGTACAGTGCAGTTAAAGAAGTGCTTAACACTATAATGTACCTGCTTTCTTAGTATTTGTGCAAATGGAAAGCTTCAGTGCCACGCCCTGACATCTCGTGTTAAAGGTTCGTCACTTTACTGTTGCGCAAAAAGACATTGAAAATAATTAAAATGAACATATCCCTGTCAAATAGGACAAAAAAAAGTGTTGCAAGTATTTACAATTTTTACACTTCACAAACCTCTCTGTATCTCACAGATTGTCCTGCTCCAAAGGTCTTCTTGAACTGCAGTACAGCAGAGCCAGATGAGCATGGGTTAGAGTGTGCGCAAACATGTGCACAAAAGGATGTTGATTGTGTGAGTATCATACACAAGTTTGCATTTTTTCGAATCTACAGGAAACTTCAAATATTAAATCTAAGTTTGAGTAGTAAAATGTAAAATGTAACTATGTAATGCATTATACAGATGTGGAAAGTAATGAATTACATTTATTCGCATTACTGTAATTGAGTAGTTTTTTGTGTACTTCTACTTTTTAAAGTAGTTTTTAAAATCCGTAATTTTACTTTTACTTAAGTATGTTTTGTTTGAAGTCTTGTAATTGGCTACATTTTAAATCATACTCGCTACTGAGTAAAACGAATGAAAATGTAACAATGGTAAAAATTTATGCTTTGTGTAAATCAGGGGTGTCCAAATCCAGTCCTGGAGGGCCAGTGTCCAACACAGTTTGGTGATTCTTCTTCTCAAACACAGCTGATTTAACTAATCTGTTAATTACTAGGTTCAGTGGGTGTGTTTAGGTGTTGGTGAATTACAAACTGTGTTGGACACTGGCCCTCCAGAACTGGATTTGGACACCCCTGGTGTAAATGCTTCGTTGCGCTCGCGTGTATCGTGTCCTGGTCGTGCGCCGCTGCAGACTCCACTCCAGGTTTTCTGACTGTCCCCACATCGGCATCTACCTGACCTTCCACTACCTGACGCTTCCCCCCAGAGAGGGACGTCATCAACTAGCGCGACCATATATAAACCGGAGAGAGACGCGGGAAAGAGGAAAGAGATTGTGATTTTGCTGTTTTGATATTTGGTTATGTATTCTGGTTTTGACTTTTTGCCTCCCATTGACTTTGATTATTGTTTGCCCCTTTGGTTTGGTTAGTCTTTGTATATATTTGTAGATAATTTCACTGTATGTTTGTGCACTCACGAGTAGTAGGGGTGTGGCTGCCATTTAAGTTATTTATTTTGCGAAGAGGGAATTTATTCACTGTTTTTGGTTTAGGGAGTCAGGGAAGGTACCTGTATGTTTGTTTGTGTGTGTTTTTTTTTTTTTTGCAGATAATCTAGCTACTAAATATAAATACCATTTTGTTTGTTATTTTGGCCTGGGTCCACCCTGATCCTCCTCCTCCTGTTGTGTGTGTGTGTGTGTGTGTGTGTGTGTGTGTGTGTGTGTGTGTGTGTTTGTAAAGCAGTACAAACCTCATTATTTCATCAGTTAATGACTGGATCTACCACGATTTCCATACAGTTTAAAATAGAACCCTGAACCATTCTTTTGCTGTACGGCTCAATACTAGACTGGGACATAACACCATATTTAAGTGACCACCTTAATTTTTAAGCACAAGAAAGACAACAGCTTCATTATGCAAATGTGTTCCTTCAGTTAAAAACAACTACAGTAGTTTGAGATTTATATCTGCTCATCTTTTTTGAACTACGCTAGAATGCCTCATCCCACCCCGCTGTTAAAAAAAAAAAAAAAAGTAAATCGGTAACTTTTATGAGCAAATTTTTTATGAGCTACTTTTTACTTTTACTTGAGTAGATTTTTATAACGATAACTTTACTTGTCAAATTTCACTGAAGTAACAGTACTTTTACTTGAGTACAAAATTTTTGTTCTCTTTCCACCTCTGGCATTATAGATACTGTACTGCAGCACTTTTGAATTCTATGACCTCAGTGTTTAGAAAGACCTGTGTGTTATAGATATAATTATATTACACATATTAACACATTCAAATTTAAATCTTTATCAATATTTAAATGTTTTAATACTTATTAAAACAAAAATATTGATTTCTTTTAAATGTTTGAATTTTTATTAAAACATTTAAAAGAAATCTATATATTTTTATCTCCTATCATTTTGTTCATGACATTGATTTAAAGTGTAGTTTTAAAATGACACACTTAAGCTGACATTTCAATTAAACATATTTTTGTGTAATTTTGAGAATATTTAAGTATATTAGTGTTTTTTTTTATTTTTTTTACATAATACTGAAATACAATGACATTGTAATGTATACATTTCGCAAATTACAGAAAAATATACTGCGTTTTAGGTGTATTTCTAGAAGATGATATAAAACTTCTTAAAACTTCTTAATTTTTTAATGTTGTTTCTCATTTCTCTTTTCAGTATCTTACGGACTGTGAGTCAGGATGTCAGTGTCCCACAGGTCTGCTTGATGATGGTCGTGGTTCCTGTGTTAAGGAGCTTGATTGCCCTTGCAGACATAACAATGACTTTTATGCTCCAGGTTCTCAAATAACAGAAGAGTGTAACACATGGTATGCTTTTAATGCTTTATTCTTCAGGAGTTCAACTTTTGGGTACACTAGTAATAAAATGGGTTCAAGTTACCCAAATGGGTTTTTCAAACTGATTTTACTATTAATGACCCAAATAGATTTAAACAAGCAAATGTCTGTGTTTTATGAATTTACAACATAATTCCTTTCAGTTATACAGTGGTTTGTAATATCAAAACAGTTAAAAATGTTGATAATAAGCAAAGATCTAAACAGTCTGTTTCATTATGTTTCAGCATCTGTAAACATGGCAAGTGGCATTGCACTCAGAAAAAATGCCCTGGCACTTGCACAATCTATGGCAGTGGACATTACAAGACTTTTGATAAGCAAAGATTTGGTTTCAATGGAGACTGTAGTTACATAGCTCTACAGGTATCTAATCTTGCACCTTGCTTAAAAATATATATTTTAAAGCTTTCAGTAATTTGTGCACAGTCTGATAAACTGATTCGAAATGCTGACCAGAGGCACACATTTCTACTGTGACGTAGCCAAATAGTCTATTCTGCCTAAATGACCTGATGTCATATGTTTTCTAATGATAATTGTTTCCATTGTTTTAAAGGACAAGTGTGGAAATAAGACAGGAACATTTCGTGTGATTACAGAGAATGTCCCATGTGGGACAACAGGGACTACTTGTTCCAAAGCTGTGCGGATTTTATTGGGAGTATGTACACTTTCTGTTAATGGATTCTAGTACATAAATGTGTAATGTGTGACCTGTGCATTATGAAGACTAGACGAAAACATTTCATATCATATCTAAATAATACGTTTCCAACAACAAAGTCTCTTGGACTTCCATAGCAGTCTCCCCAGCAATTATGCATTACCATGATAAGGTTCTGTAGGAAAACTGTGGGAGGTAAATTTATAGCATTTTGCAAAACATAATATGTTAGCATCTGTGCTTTTATTAACATACATGTGACTCAAAGAACTGACTTAGTTTGTAATACTTATTGCTTCTTTTAAAAAATTATCAAAATTTGCAGTCCATCCATATCTATCTATCTATCTATCTATCTATCTATCTATCTATCTATCTATCTATCTATCTATCTATCTATCTATCTATCTATCTATCGGTCTATCTATCGGTCTATCTATATGAAGTGATACATTTTTTGTCTCAATAGAGAACAGAGCTGGAGTTGATTGATGGTAAAATAACAGAAATGGAGGCTGCAACCAGCCTACCTATTAACTTAAATGTGAGAAATGTGGGTCTTTACCTGGTCATAGAATCTGATATTGGCTTAACGGTTTTGTGGGACCGTAAAACAACAGTCCGAATCATTCTTCAACCCCAGCATATGGTGAGTAGAAAGTACTGAACCAAACTGAAATGTTTTCCTTTAATTTACATATTACAATAGCAAGAATAATTTTTACCAATGTTATACTGATCACAACGTTAATGGTTAATCTACCTAATTATTTCTAGGGAGAGGTTTGCGGATTGTGCGGAAACTACAATGGAAATGGCAAAGATGACTTCATCACTCAAGGTCTGCTGCATGTTTCTGATGTTCTGGAGTTTGTAAACAGCTGGAAAGTACAAAGCCATTGTCCCGATGCTAAGCCAGACTTTGATCCCTGTTTTAAAACACCTAACCGCCACACTTGGGCAAAACTTCAGTGTAGCATTATTAAATCTGACACTTTTAAGGACTGCCACAATAAGGTACAATTTTTTCTTTGTAATGGTATTATTTTCATTACATCATTTGTAATTACATTTAAATTAAGAATCACATTATGTGGATTTAAAAAAAATATGTATGTATGTACAGGTGGAATGGACCCCATATTTTGAAAACTGTGTAAAAGATTCATGTTCATGTGACACTGGTGGTGACTGTGAATGTTTTTGCACTGCTGTGGCAGCTTACGCACAAGCCTGTAATGAAGCAGGAGTCTGTGTGGCTTGGAGAACCCCAGAGATTTGTCGTAAGCTTTCTTTCATCTACAATACCTGTGTGTCCATTAATCAATGTCATAACTGCTATAGTTAATGCTATTTACTGAACAGAAAGTAGCAATAAAGTAGGAATAGTAAGTAGTTTACATACAATTTACTTTACTTTGCATATTATCATAAACAACACAACAAAATATAATAAAGGTACTTATAAGGAACATTATTTTTAATTGTTTTGAAACATAAACCTAAAACTCAAACTTCTGTCTCAAAAAGTTATGTCTCAGAATCAAATAAATAAATAATACTAAATATCATATAAATGTGTCATAAGAGAAGTACCAAGTCAATGCACCACACTGTTGTCATACACAGTTAAAGCTTTACAAAATCCATATTTGGATGCTAAATTGATTTATTTATGTGTAATTTTCACCATAAAGCTGTGTTTTGTGACTACTACAATCATCAACATGAATGCACATGGCACTACAGCCCTTGTCACACACCATGCTACAAAACCTGCCTCAATCCCGGTGACAATTGCACCAATCTTTTACCTAACGTGGAGGGTAAGTCTACATCCGGTCCTAGTTATTAAAATATACTGTCTCTGTCTATAAGATTAGCCTTTTATATATTGACACTTGGTACCAATTCCAACATAAAACCTGAACTCCTGCATTTCTGTTGTTTTTTCCACTGCAATAATCCAGCAGCAAATCATGCCTTTCAGACTTTAGCTTACTATAAGCTCCAAAACAGTGAGCTCCCCCAAGCAAACCAAAACCATATTAAATGTTTTGCAACATATGTAGACTCTTAAATATATATTGGAATAATAATGAAATAATAAGAAATAAAAAGAGTGACAAGAAAATTTTAGAAATAATACTTTATTTTGAGAAATATAAGGCTTTCTTCATAGGACTTGAAGGCCTTATCCTACTGCTTTAATCTGACTCAAAATGATCACAGCCATATCATACAAATATAAAGTCAAAATTATTAGAAATATCATCTTAATGAAAAAAGGATATACACTATTTTGCATGTGAGGTCTGGCCACTGTTGGCCTGTGTGCAAGGCTCTTGACCGTCAAATGCTCAAATGTACAATAGGATAAAATGAAAGTGACTAAGGGTGGCTACCAAATGCTGTAAATGTTGAAAGTCTTTCCTTTATACAGGATGTTATCCCAAATGTCCAGAGGAGAAGCCAATTTTTGATGAGAAGAATCAGATTTGTGTTGATAAATGTAATGGATGCATCATCAATGGAAAGGAGTATAAGCCTGGGGAGTACATACCAACTGAAAAACCATGTTACTTATGGTATGACCAGTCACTGCTTGTACAGGTTTTTAAATCTGTATAAAATGCACACATATATATCTATATCTATATTAATTGTATATCTATATTTCCAGTTACTGTGGTAAAGATGGAAGTGAAAACTGTTTTCTTCAACCTGGTAAGCACACACACACACACACACACACACACACACACACACACACACACACACACATACATAGGTGCACTCAATATTATTATTGATAATTGATATAATCATATTTTCCCATAAGAAAATTATTCATTTCTAAGTTAAAATGTATTAAAAATCTTTGCTCGTCTTGCAGAACACTGGCAAACCGCATTACTCGCAATTCAAGGTTTCACTGTATCTGGCTATAAATCACATTTCTAGCAGGCTATAATAACTAAATAACTAAATAACAGTTGCTAAAGGGGGATCCAATAAGAACTGAAAATGTTTATCAAATGGTTGAATAATTTTAAAATTGTAGTAGTCATTAAAAGTAGCATTTTGTATTGACATTAAAGAAACAACTTAATATTTGTTTAAATTTACAGTAGCAATGCAATTTAGTAATTTTGGCCAAAATCTGTTTAAAAAAAGGCACCTATTGAGGAGGGTTAAATTATTGGGCAGCATTAAACAAAGAAATCAATGAAGGATATTTGAAAATGGGTTATGAACACCAAAATCGTGTTACTGAGGATGGTTATTGAGGATAATCAGAAAAAAAAACTTCAATTTATTAGAGAAGATAAATATTGAACTTTGGAGGTATAAAGGGAAACACATGAAGCAAAGAGCCAATTATGCATTGTGACCACTGCACAAGCTTCTGAGGGCAGTTTTATGATTAAACTGTATTTATCTTTTTTTGTCAATGATGGGTACTTACACTAGTCTGGAGTATATTCGAATTTCACCTTTTGACTTAAATGAGTAAAAACATTTACATGATATTTTATATTTTTTTAGATACAGTGTAAGTTTATATTCATGTGCACCAAAGTATAATAGTTTGCTAAATACAGACACCAAGTGTATCAATTTGTTATTTCTCACTCATTATATATTATAGTTATTTTATACAAACATGTGAAAGATGATACACTCCTCACTCTGAGAAGCTCAATTGAAAGTAGAAATATCATGTAGGAAATTGTATGTACTGCTTCTGAATTTTAATTAGATCCTACAGTTTAATTTCATTGAGCTGTGTCAATTACAAGTACAGTTAAACCTTGGATTGCAAGCATAATTCGTTCCGAAAGCATAATAATAATAATAAATAGTGGAAACTCACTTCACAGCCCAGAAATATTAATGTAAATATAATTCCAAAATATAAAGTAAAAATAAAACAAATTAAACTGCATTCTACCTTTGAAAATAGTCTTGACTGATGTTAGAAGAGAGAAGAAAGTAGGAGTAGGAGGGTGGCTACTGTGTAGGACAACAATTACCCACAATCCCACAGAATGAGAGAGAGAGAAGAACCATTGGCTCAGTTATGATCATGTGATGTTCAGCAGACAAAGTGCATGCATACTACAGAACTCGTATATCAAGAATTTATTACAAAATTTTTCCTCATCTTGCAAAACCCTCGCAGACCAAATTACTCGCAATCCAAGGTTTCCCTGTATAAAAGTTCAAGTATAAATAAAATACATTTACCAGGTACATTTTTTTTATAGAATGTTTTTCTTCATCAACCACTACTCGAATATCAGTAGTGACAACAACTTCAACTACTGTATCAAGGACAACAGGTAAAGGCAGTACAACAACTCAAACTCTGCAAACATCCACCACTGGAACAAACAAAGCAACAACTACACCAATGGTAACAACACCTTTAGCTCCTGGATCAAGTACAGCAGGTAAAATCAGTACAACCCCACTTTCTCTCCAAACATCTACCAGTGGGTCAACTTCCAAAGCAACAACTACACCACTGGTAACAATAGCTACAACTCCTGGATCAAGTACAACATGGAAAGGCAGTACAACAGCCCCAGGAACTGTTACAACTACACCCTGCACTATATGTGAATGGTCAAACTGGATCAATGTGTTTAACCCAGCAGAAGGAGGGGGGGATGATTTAGAAACATATGAAAATATAAACAAAAGTTCAAAGGTAATTTGTGAACATCCAAAAGGCATCCAGTGCAGGGCTGTAAAAAATCCTGATATGTCTCTAGAAAAATTTGTACAAAGTACAGGGCAGGTTGTGCAGTGCAATGTTTCATTTGGTTTAGTGTGTGAGAAGAAAAAACAGACACTACGACCATACAAATGTTTTGATTATGAAATTAGAATACTCTGTTGTAGAGATTGTTCTACACCAACCACTACTCAGGTATCAAGTATAACGGCTAAAGGAAGTTCAACATTTCAAACTGAGCTTACACCTAATAGTGCAACAACTTCCAAGGCAATAATTACACCAGTGGTGCCAACAACTTCAATTTCTAGATCGAGCTCAACAGCCAAAGGCAGTACAACACCCAAAACGCAGCAAACATCTACAAGAGGAGCAACTTCCAAAACAACAGCTCCACCAGTGGTGACAACAACCAGAATTTTCGGACCAAGCACAACAGCTAAAGAAAGTGCAACACCTCAATCTCAGCAACCATTTACCACTAGAATGGCTTCCAAAGCGACAACTACAACTAAAACTGATATAACGCCTTTTACAGTGACAGACACCACTCAGGCAACGGTTCCTCAAATTAGTACCCTACAAACAATTACACCACCAACTACAGCTACACCAATGGTGACTACTTCAAATCCTGGATCAAGCACAGCACCTGAAGGCAGGTCAACACCTCAAACACCGCAAACATCTGCCAGTGCAAGAACGCCTGAAGCAACAACTATACCAGTGGTAACAACAGCTTTATCTTCTGGATTAACTACAGTTGAAGGCAGTATATCCCATTTTACTCTGCAATCGTCTACCAGTGGAACAGCTCCCAAAATAACAACTATACCAGTGGTGGCAACACCTACATCTTCTGGATCAACTGCAACATCTAAAGGCAGTACAACCCCTCCTACTTTGCAAACATCTACCAGTGGAACAACCTCCAAGGCAACAACTAAACCAGCGGGGAAAGCAACTATAACTCCTGGATCAAGTACAACAGGTAAAGGCAGTACAACCCTTCTGACTCTGCAATCATCTACTAGTGGAACAACTCCCAAAGCAACAACTACACCAGTGGGGACAACAACTACAACTCCTGTATCAAGCACAACAGGTAAAGTCAGGACAACTCCTCTTACTTTGCAAACATCTGCCAGTGGAACAACTTCCAAAGCAACAGCTAAACCAGTGGGGACATCAACTATAACTCCTGGATCAAGTACAACAGGTAAAGGCAGTACAACCCCTCCTACTTTGCAAACATCTACAAGTGGAACAACCTCCAAGGCAACAACTACACCAGTGGGGACAGCAACTATAACTCCTGGATCAAGTACAACAGGTAAAGGCAGTACAACCCTTCTTACTCTGCAATCATCTACTAGTGGAACAACTCCCAAAGCAACAACTACACCAGTGGGGACAACAACTACAACTCCTGTATCAAGCACAACAGGTAAAGTCAGGACAACTCCTCTTACTTTGCAAACATCTGCCAGTGGAACAACTTCCAAAGCAACAGCTAAACCAGTGGGGACAGCAACTATAACTCCTGGATCAAGTACAACAGGTAAAGGCAGTACAACCCTTCTTACTCTGCAATCATCTACTAGTGGAACAACTCCCAAAGCAACAACTACACCAGTGGTAAGAACAACTATAACTCTTGGATCAAGTTCAACAGGTAAAGGCAGTACAACTCCTTTTTCTTCACAAACATCTACCAGTAGAACCACTCCGAGAGCAACAGCTACACCAGTGGTGTCAACGACTCCAATTTATGGATCTATTACAATAGTTAAAGGCAGTACAACACCCCAAACTCAGCAAACATCTGCAAGTAGAACAACTTCCAAAACAACTACACCAGTGGTGACGCCTCAATCAACAACTGAACCACGTACAATGCCTAGTAGCACCAAACACACTATTTCAACAATCTCTCAAATTATGCCAGTTACACCAAAGACATCACCATCTACAACTCCTGGATCAATAGTGACAACAGTTTCAACTCCTGAATCTATTACAACAGGTAAACTGAGTACAACCGCCATTTCGCTGCAAACATCTACTAGTGGAACAACACCCAAATCAACAACTATACCAGTAATGACAATAACCCCTGGATCAAGTACAACCCGGAAAGGCAGTACCAGTGGAACCAGTAAAACAACCCCCAAAGCAACAACTACACCAGTGATGACAACACTTACATCTTCTGGATCAACTACAACAACTAAAGGCAGTACAACCCTTCTTACTCTGAAAACATCTACCACTGGAAAAACTTCCAAAGCAACAACCACAAAAACAGTGACAAAAACGGCAACTTCTGAATCAACTGCAACAGGTAAAGGCAGTACAACCCCTCCTACTTTGCAAACATCTACCAGTGGAACAACCTCCAAGGCAACAACTACACCAGTGGGGACAGCAACTATAACTCCTGGATCAAGTACAACAGGTAAAGGCAGTACAACCCCTCTTACTCTGCAAACATCTACTAGTGGAACAACTTCCAAGGCAACAACTACACCAGTGGGGACAGCAACTATAACTCCTGGATCAAGTACAACAGGTAAAGGCAGTTCAACTCTTCTTACTCTGCAATCATCTACTAGTGGAACAACTCCCAAAGCAACAACTACACCAATTGGGACAACAACTACAACTCCTGGATCAAGCACAACAGGTAAAGTCAGGACAACTCCTCTTAATTTGCAAACATCTGCCAGTGGAACAACTTCCAAAGCAACAGCTAAACCAGTGGGGACATCAACTATAACTCCTGGATCAAGTACAACAGGTAAAGGCAGTACAACCCCTCCTACTTTGCAAACATCTACCAGTGGAACAACCTCCAAGGCAACAATTACACCAGTGGGGACAGCAACTATAACTCCTGAATCAAGTACAACAGGTAAAGGCAGTACAACCCCTCCTACTTTGCAAACATCTACCAGTGGAACAACCTCCAAGGCAACAACTACACCAGTGGGGACAGCAACTATAACTCCTGGATCAAGTACAACAGGTAAAGGCAGTACAACCCTTCTTACTCTGCAATCATCTACTAGTGGAACAACTCCCAAAGCAACAACTACACCAGTGGTAAGAACAACTATAACTCTTGGATCAAGTTCAACAGGTAAAGGCAATACAACCCCACTTACTTTACAAACATCGACCAGTGAAACAACTCCCAAAGCAACCACTACACCAGTGGGGACAACAACTACAACTCCTGGATCAAGTACAACAGGTAAAGGCAGTACAACCCCACTTACTTTGCAATCATCTACCGGTGGAACAGCCTCCAAGGCAACAACTACACCAGAGGGGACAGCAACTATAACTCCTGGATTAAGTACAACAGGTAAAGGCAGCATAACCCCTCTTACTCTGCAAACATCTACTAGTGGTACAACTCCCAAAGCAACAACTACACCAGTGGAGACAACAACTATGACTCCTGGATTAAGTACAACAGGTAAAGGCAGTACAACCCCTCTTACTCTGCATTCATCTACTAGTGGAACAACTCCCAAAGCAACATCTACTCCATTGATGACACCTGAGCCAACAAATGAAACACTTATAACAGTTATACCCAGTCTAACCACCATACACACTTCTTTACCAACTGCTCCTACATCAGCACCTCTGAAAAATTGCACAAAATGGGGAGTAGCTGTAAGTATCAACAACTAAAGTGTTCAACAAATAAGTCAGATTTAAAGTCTGGATGATAGAACATGGAAGTATTTTTTAAATAAAAATACAGTAAGCTATTGTTTAATAAATATGTTCAAACTGTGAATTATAAGGACATGTGTATTATAAAAAGGGTAATTCAGTGGTTAAGGTTTTGAACTTCAGTGGAACCTCGAGTTTGTGAGTAACATGGTTTGCGAGCATTCCACAAGACGTGCGAAGATTTTTAATAAGTTTTGCGGGCACAAACGGAAACGCCGGAATTTATTTTTACTTTTTAAAAAAAAAAGTAAGCTAAGTGCAGGTTAGGCGGCACGGTGGTGTAGTGGTTAGCACTGTCGCCTTCCACCGCCAGGGTCCGGGTTCGATCCTCGACCAGGCTCGATTCCCGTCTCTGTGTGCATGGAGTTTGCATGTTCTCACCGCGCTTGGTGGGTTTCCTCCGGGTACTCTGGTTTCCTCCCACAGTCTAAAGACATGTAGGTTAGGCTAATTGGTGTTCCAAATTGCCCGTAGTGTGTGAATGAGTAAGTGTGTGTGACTGTGCCCTGCAATGGATTGGCACCCTGTCCAGGGTGTACGCTGCCATGTGCCTTCAGTCTCCTGGGATAGGCTCCAGGCCCCCCGTGACCCTGAATACAGGATTAAGCGGTATAGATGATGAGTGAATAAGTGCAGGCTAATATGTTTTATTTTTACTTTATATTTTATATTAATTATCTTTATGTATTCATTTTTTTGGACTGTGGAACAAATAATTTATTATTATTTATTATTATTATATCCATTATTTCTTATCGGAAAATATGATTTGGTTTACAAGTATTTTGATATACAAGTCTGCTTCCGGGAATGAATTACATTCGTAATCAAAGGTTCCACTGTAATAATGAAAAGGTCTGTGCTACCACTGTTGGGCAGGCCTTTAACCATCAACTGCTTATATGTTTAATGTGATAAGGGGGTCTGCCAAATGCCAGAAATATAAATGTTAATATAGTACTCAGTAAAAACTTACATATTAATGTAAAATAAACAATTTTGTATGATGATGCATAGACCAATGTTGAAATGTGATGTTTTTCTTGTAATAGGAAAATGAGACGTTTGTGATCTGTAACTGCACATTGGCCAGGTGCATTGAAGACTATACTGTTGAGATCATTCCATATGAATGTCCACCTCTCCAAAACATCACTTGTTTTAATGGCAAACCACCTGTGCAGGTTCCTGACAAATATCACTGCTGTAAAGAACATGCCTGTGACTGTAAGTAAAAAGCTTGCTCCCATCTGCCAAGAGCCAATCAATAAAAAAATCATATATATATATATATATATATATATATATATATATATATATATATATATATATCTTTACACATTTTGCTTAATAATGATACCTACGTGAGTGGTGAAATATGACCAGTATGGAATAAGAACAGTATGAAACCCTTGTAAACCCTAATAAATAACCACAATGAAATGATCCAAATTGTTATATTTAAAATTTAAATATACTGCAGAAAATATAAGCAACTAAATATTTTCTTCCTTTCAGGTTTTTGTGAAGGCTGGGGTGATCCTCACTATAAAACATTTGATGGACTGTTCTATAGTTACCAAGGAGAATGTACATATGTTTTAATGGAGGAAATCAGTCCTAAACACAACTTGAAAATCTACATAGTGAATGCTAAGTGTGATCCCCGGGAATCCGTGTCCTGCCCAAGAGCTATCATCGTGTCCTACAACAATCTAGTGATCACATTGAAAAACCACAACCTTATAGGAGCTGCCAAGCTGGAGGTACAAATAAACACAATCAAGAATTTTTAAATAATTTTGATTTGATATGAGATTGGAAATTGAATTGGTTGTGCTAAAGTTGCTGCATAAATGTTTTATCCTACTTTTATCATATAGGCTTTAATGGAGCATTCTGCTCTGAACTTACCATTTTATCAAAGTGGTGTGAGGGTGGTGAGCTCACAGTTGAACTTAATCCTGGACATTCCACAGCTCAGGGTTGTGGTAATGTTTGGAGTCACTGGTTTTAGTGTCAACTTGCCATTCCAGCATTTTGGGAACAACACCCAAGGACACTGTGGTATGTCAATATAAATGCAGTTATATTATAAAAAAAATAAACATTGGTTTTAAATTTTGTTGAGTCCATGGTCATAATGGAACCATTATGGATAAATAAAGGATTAAAATAAACAAAGTTTATTGTTTATAATAAAGTAAAAAAGATGCATTTTTATCTATTTATATTTAAGCCTGGCATCAATAGGTTTTAATGATTATTTAATTTTGCTGCAAACTCAAGTACTCGTTGTTGACCGGAAAAGAGTTTTTAGAAATAGTTATAAGGTTAAAGCTAAAAATAAGCTAATTAGCTTTAATTTAATCAGTGATGATATTATTTCAGGATGAAGCCCACATACATGCTTGCTTGTCTTTATGTAAAACAGAACTCTCTGCATAACATATTAATACAAAGAAATAAAATGTTGTAAGGTTAGGTATGTAATGCCTTGTTTACAGCTAGACGTTCTCCTTCTTTCGTTATCAGCCAAACACACTCCATTTTCGATTATTGGAGAGTGATTCATTCACTCACTCACTCATTGTCTCTTATTTAGGGCAAGAGGCGGGCTACCCTCTGGACAGGGTGCCAATTCATCACAGGGCACACACATATACACAATCACACACACACTACGGGCAATTTGGGAACACCAGTTAGCCTAATCGGCATTTCTTTGGCCTGAAGAAAACAGAAGTACCTGGAGGAAACCTAACAAGCACAGGGAAAACCATGCAAACTCCATGCAAAAAGGGAATCGAACCTGGCCGGGAATCGAACCCCGGAGGTGCAAGGCAACACTTCTAACTACTATGCCACCTTGTCATCGAGACTGAATCACGGATGTGAAATAAAAAAAAAATAGATTGGCTAAAGATTAGGCTTTGTCTTATAACGATGCCAGCGCGTTAAAATTCACTTCTACCACTTCAGCACTGTTTTATTTCAGCAGTGAAAATATTAAGTAATCCCAGTAAAAATATTCTGTTTAGATTTTCTGATTGGCATCTATTGGTGCAGGTGTTTGTTTACATTGAGCAAGTAGTTTATTAGTAGTTATGTTGGTGCATAACTGTTTATGGCACATACCTGTTCACATCACTTTCACTTAACATTTTGATTTCACTTATGGTGCAGTTAAAATTTCATGCACATATCTAATTATTGCAAAAGTTTCATAAACTTCTGTGCAGACAGATTTGCATGATAAAATTATGTTGTAATATATATTAGTGGCACTGCACATTACTAGTTTTTATTAGTTTCGGACCATATGAAACAAACTTGTTTTAAACTTCCTGCTAAAAGAATAAACATATATTTGATCAGTCGATTCATCTTTAAAGGCTCAGTTTTCACAGTCCACATACTTTCTGTGTCTTCTGCATATTCTCTATATACACAGTAAACGTTTATTGGCTCTGTTGAGTGATGTGTACAGCCATGCCCACCTTTAGGAAAAAGCATTAAAATAACATCACCTCTACTCATTTTGATTGCAGGTTTAACTTTAGGTAAATACCTACAGTAAGTACTGCCAAAGTTTAACTAAAGACATAAAGACTGATCATTTCTGAGACTGTTTTCAGGTCCTCCGAATTATGAATCATAAATATATCATTGAAAGAGCGAGTTCTTGAAAGTGCCTTTCTTTTATTTATATTTTATTTATATTATTTATATTTAATTAGGCAGCACTGTGAGGTAGTGGTTAGCAGTGTCGTCTTGCACCTCCAAGGTCCGGGTTCGATTCCTAGCCAGACTCGATTCCCATCTCTGTGGGCATGGAGTTTGCATGTTCTCCCTGTGCTTGGTGGGTCCCCTCCGGGTACTCCAGTTTCCTCCCACAGTCCAAAGACCTGCAGATTACGCTAATTGGCATTCCCATGTATGTGAATGAGATTATGAGAGTGTTTGCCCTGCGATGGATTGGCACCCTGTCCAAGGTGTACCCCGCCTCATGCCTTAAGCCTCCTGGGATAGGCCTGTGACTCTGAATATAGGATAAAGTGGTATAGGCGATGAGTGAGTGAATGATATTTAATTAAACGTCAGATCAGATTGTCAGATAATTGCATAATATGTGGATAATGACAATATGCAATGTTTGTAATTAAAAAAAAAAATTCAGGAACCTGCAACAACAACCAGGCTGATGACTGCATGCTACCAGGGGGGGAAATTGTAAAAGATTGTGCTGTAATGGCAAATTATTGGAAAGCTAAAAGCCTGTACAACACTGAATGCAAACTGGCCCCACCACCTGAACCTGCTAAAACTCTTTGTGTAATCAACCCAGTGTGTGAACTGCTGAAGAGCGAGTGCGTATTATATCCTATATCTACTTTACTAAGTTCTACTTTTACCCTTACACAATTTTATTTGTGTTAAAATTGTATGTACGGCTTGAGTATTAAATTTAATTAAAAGGTATATAGTAAAAATGTGCTAAAGATTGTCTGATACCTGTGGGCTGATTATCAACCTATTATATCATACCACATGTCACATCATACAACTAATTTTACTTGCTTATAATTAGCACTATACTAGTCTTTCACATAAAATATATATAGAAATCTTGTTCACTTTTTTCCAGTTTGTTTAAAGAGTGTCATCCTCACCTTCCCCCTGACAACTACATCAGTGGTTGCCAGTTTGACAGTTGTCATATGAGCAACCCGGCTGTGGTCTGCTCCAGTCTTCAGACCTATGCAATAGCTTGCTCTCAGCTTGGTATCTGCATAAACTGGAGGGACCAAACTGATCTGTGCCGTAAGACCACTCACTATATACAGGAATTTATGAAATTGCATCATCAAACTCACATCATAAAAAAACTAATGTGAACAAATAATAAGCTTACATTTTGTATTAAATGTGTATTGTGTGCATAATGTATTGATTTTCCCAGAGTAGGTTGAGCTGTTTGCCCAAAACAAAATTATATGTGGTATTCCTATTCCACAGCCGTTGAATGTCCAGCAGACAAAGTATACCAAGCTTGTGGACCTGCTCATCCTCCAACCTGCAATGACAAGTGTGCATTATATCTGGTTAATCCCTTATTCCTAATCACTCCAAAATAATGTGTTTTGCAACACAATGCTAACTAAAGGCATATACAGTGGAACCTTGGATTACGAGCATGTGTCATTCCAGAAGCGGGCTAGTAAACCAAATAGAATTTTCCCATAAGAAATAATTAAACCTCAAATTATTCGTTCCACAGAACCCCCAAAAATACATAAAAATAATCAATAATCAATACAGAACCAAGCTGTCATGATCCACGTCATGTCTGCTGTATGTTCTCTTTTTCCCACGCTGTCAGTGCTGCTCACATGCTCATGTTTTCCCTAGTCTGTCAGTCTTATTTCCCACGCCTCCGTTTCCGCCCCATCTGCACACCGGTTTCTCGTTCCCCAGGTGATTGCTCCAGCATTTAAGCGCACGCTGCGCATGGCTTAACTGCTGGATTATCTCGCGTTTTCTTTTCCGGATTCACGTTGCCAAGTTCGCTTTGTTTCTCGTTTCTCGCTTTTGCCTCTCGTCTCGGATTTGTTCGCCTCGCTTTTTTGATCTCCCGGTTTTGACCTCGCGCTTTCCCTTCTGGTTTTCGGCATCTCGTTTACGTTTTTGGATTTAACGCCCCGCTCTTTGATCTCCCGGTTACCGAATCCCCGCTCTTCCTTTTTGACTACGGCTTTCGCTTTCCGTTTTTGCTTTGATTTTCCGCCGACTGAATTTTTGGTTCAGACCTTGCTTCCGCACCTCGACCACGTCCCCTTTCCAAGACTGCCGTCATCCTCCACGTTTGGATCCATCTCGCTCCGTTCCCGTGCGTGACACAAGCAATCATTTGCTGAACCAAGATGGCGCCAGTGAGGTCGGCTGCCGTCACAACTGCTCCGACCTACTTTAACTTGTTTTTGCTTTTTAAGTTAATTTTCAATAACTTTAAACTGTATAATTCATCACCATTTAGTGCATTAGATACGATAGAGATACTCTTATTTCTATTGGTCTACAATGTACTCACAATTTGACATTTTTAACTCCGGATCCAAGCTGGCCGAGTAAGATCCTGAGGGAGAACAAAGAACGCGACGCAAAGCGGCGGCCCAGAGGGAAACGAGCCAGCGTCAGGAACAGGCTGAGAGCCCGTGCACACTGCACACCTCTGCCTAGCATCCTGCCAGCACTGGAACCACGTTTATCATCTCCGAGCATGACGTGAGGAGAGCCTTCAGGAGAGTGAACACCAGGAAAGCAGCAGGACCAGATGGCATCTCAGGTAGAGTCCTCAGAGCCTACGCAGACCAGCTAGCACCTGTGTTCACAGAGATATTCAACATCTCCTTATCGCAGTCTGTGATCCCTACATGCTTCAAAGAGTCCATCATTGTTTGTGTTCGTGTGAAGAAACCACATCCTGCTTCCCTCAATGATTATCGACCTGTAGCCCTCACATCAGTGGTGATGAAGTGCTTTGAACGGCTGGTCAGAGACTTCATCATCTCTTCACTACCAGACACACTGCATCCACTTCAATTTGCTTACCGTTCAAACCACTCTACAGATGATGCTATCGCTCATCTTCTCCATACATCTCTCACACACCTGGACAATAGAAGGGGGAATTATGCTAAAATGCTCTTCACCGACTACAGCTCAGCATTTAATACCATAATTCCCTCCACACTCACCACCAAGCTGGTGCACCTGGGACTCATCTCTGCGACAGTGGATCTCCAACTTCCTAACTGGCAGACCACAGGTTGTAAGGATGGGTGGACATGGCTCAGCCTCCCTCACGCTCAGCACTGGAGCACCACAGGGTTGTGTTCTGAGAGCTCAACAACAGCCCAGTGGAGAGAGTAGACAGTTTCAGATACCTCGGTGTCCACAATACGCAGGACCTGTCATGGTCCTGTCACATCAACACCGTGGTGAAGAAGGCCCACAGCATCTCTACCACCTCAGGCGCTTGAGAGACTTTAGGATGCCCTCCAAGGTGCTCAGGAACTTTTACTCCTGCACCATAGAGAGAATCCTGAAGGGAAACATCACAACCTGGTTCGGGAACAGCACCATGCAGGACAGGCGAGCTCTACAGAGGGTTGTGCGATCAGCTGAGCGCACCATCCACACCGAGCTCCCTGACCTGCACTCTATCTACAACAAGCGGTGCTGGACCAAGGCGATTCCGCTCCCTGAATGCCAACACAGAGAGACTGAAGAGGAGCTTCTACCCGCAGGCGATACGGTCTCTCAACCAGCACACCAAACAGTACTGACTGATACCCACTTTACACACCCACACTCAGTTCTGTGTAACGCAGATAGTGTGTCTCTGTATGTGTGTGAAGCTGGGGAGGGGGATGTAAAGGCGAGAAAGTGTGTGCGCATCAGTGCCAAATTATGCACGCACACACATAGGAGACATGCTGCAGCAGAGAGGGAGATGTTGATTATACCAGTAAGAGACAAGCACTAAGATCCAGCAGGGGAGACGATTACCCACAATTCTGCAGCCCGAGAGAGAGAAAAATTATTGGCTCAGTTGTGATCACGTGATGCACGGTGTCAAAACAAGTGCGCATGCGTGATACATGATACTCGGCACTAGTAAACCAAGACTTGCTTGTCTTTCAAGTCAAAATTTAATTAAAATCTTTGCTCGTCTTTTTTCCGCAAACCATATTACTCGCAATCCGAGGTTCCACTGTACAATCTATTTTAAGCTATGAAGTGATTACGCATGAGTTTGATAATGCAGCTTTTCCTATTTGGGGAAAAAGCTAAGGACTAGTAATAAAGGTCACATATATGTACATTTAGTTCAAATAAGTGACATTTGTCTAATATAATTTTGACGATATGTTTTAAAATAATTCAAATGGGGATGGATAGAATTTCTGAAGTTAAGGTATCTTTATTATAAGGCATCAAGACCATTTTCTGAATTCAACTACTGAGGGTTGTTTCTGTCCTGATGGCATGCAACTCTTCAGTAAAGAGTCAAAACAGTGTGTTGACAAATGCGGTAAGTAATTTGTTTGTTCTATAACCTGATTTCCAGAGCACAGATATCAGAAGGGTTAATTATGTACAATCCCCAGCCAAAAAAAAAAAAAAAGACACACACTAAAATATTTAATTTGACCACCTTTTGCTTGATTACAGCCATGGTATAATATCAGTAAGATTATGCAATTTCACTACTTATTTATATCCATGATTTTTTATTCATAATGGGAAGGTTGGAGCACTGTATAAAACCATATCCAGAACATCCTAAAGATTCTCAATAGGGTTAAGGTGTGGAGACTGTGGTGGCCAACCAATGTGTGAAAATGCTCCTTAAGCCACTCTTTCTTTTGAGCAGGATTTTCTCCTTTTCCAGGAAACCCTGGTATTGTAATTCTCGTAATATATATCCGTGGCATCAGGAAAGAAAAATCCATTGATGGAAAAAACTTGAAGTAACCCCAGATTATTACACTGCCTCCACAGGTAAAATAGGCACTATGCCTGATGGGTACATTACTTCCCAATGCACCCATTACCACCCCAATGCACCCATTACTCTGGAACAGAGTAAATCTGGACTCATTAGACCATGTGATCTTTTTCTAATGCTCTACATTCCTTAATTTTAACTCCCTAGCAAATTAAAGCCATTTTTCTTATTAGTTTCACTGTAATCCCAATCCCTTGAGTCATCCTTGCATTGTGCATGTGGCAATGCTCTTTCTTTCACTATTAAACATAGTCATTAATTTTACTTTCTTTTTTTACTTTTCTTAATTTTATTTTAAGTGTTTAAGTGATCTAACATCACACTCATACTGTATACTTTCCACAGAATTTGTCTTCTGACATGGCTGTTTAAGAAATGAGAAGCTACAAACTGCATCAGTTATGGTTAAAAAATATTGCCAGATGACCCTATTAATCACTGCAGTAATTATACTGTGGAAGGCTCTTATCTATTTGCTTATTGTAATTAACAGAATTTTTAATGCCGTAGGTTTTTACAAGAGCCACCAGATAACAGACACAGTCTAAAAGCATAACTAGTCAACCACTCAATTGAACACTCGTGTGCTGTTGCATGTATGCATGTTTTCAGATTTTGTGGGTTTTACTGAGGAATAGTTTCAGTTGTACATCCTTATCAAAGAATGGTGGTAGAATGGTGATAAACACTATAATACTTTCCAGACACATGCTTACTTAATATCATTTCCAAGGACAAAACTAATTTACAGTGGAACCTTGGATTGCAAGCATAATTTGTTCCGGAAGCTATACGAATCACAGATTTATAATATGAAATATAAAGTAAAAATTAAACAAATTAAGCTATACAAATCACAGATTTATAATATGAAATATAAAGTAAAAATAAAACAAATTAAACTGAACTTTACCTAAAATCTAAACAGACAAGTGTTTCTGTTAGTGTTTGTGCTGTGTGTCTGTGTGTGTGCGTGTGTGTGTGTGTGCATGTGCAACCATCTCGTTGTAACCATCTCCCTCTTCTCGTCTAATCCCATCCTCCGCTCTTATTTGTGCGTGATGACTTTCACACACACACACACACACACACACACACACACACACACACACACACACACACACACACACACACACACACTCACACACACACCCACACACACATACACACACACTAACGAAAACACTGCCTCATTGGGAAAATTAACAAGCAACATCCTGACACGATTACCCATATTTCTGCAGTGCAAGAAAGAGAGAGAAAAAACTTTGGCTCATTTGTGATCATGTGACGCTCAACATCGAAACAAGAAGCGCATACGTACTCGTACTCAGTAAACCAAGAGTTGCTTGTTTTTTAAGTCAAAATTTATTTTAAATCTTTGTTCATCTTGCACAACGCTCGCAACCTGGGTTACTTGCAATCCGAGGTTCCACTGTAACACCATCTGGACTGCTAATATGAGTACAAGAGAGAGGATGTGCAACTTGATACAGTAATATCTACCTTTTTCGTTATAGGATGTTTGGACCCCTCCGGTAAAGGACGAGAGGTAAGGTCCTTAGTGTTCATTAATTAGTCAAAGGCAAACACTGATTAATATTTTAATATACTTTTTCTTTTTACTTCTCTTGTTTAGCCTAGGCCATGACAATACAGTATAGTGAAAAAGTATTTGTCCCATTGTGATTTGTCTTTCTTTCTTTCTTTCTTTCTTTCTTTTTTGTTGCATATTTGTCACACTTTAATATTGCACAAAGATAACTTGAGAAAATAGAAAATGCAGTTTTTAAATGATGGTTTTATTTATTAAGGGGAACAAAAAAAAAAATCAGGAAGGGGGTAAATACATTTTCACAGTTCTTTGAGTATGTGTGTGTGTGTGTGTGTGTGTGTGTGTGTGTGTGTGTGTGTGTGTACGGGCACAGTCATAGGATCCTCTCATTTAATCCTAGATGTTTTTGTGTAAAAAAATAATAAACATCATCTGATCTTAGTGAGTGTTAGTATTAGGCAAACACAACATATGGACAATAACAATCACCCCCATGATTCAATAGCTTGTAGATTCTCCTTTAATGGCAATAGCTTGAATTAAATATCTCCTTGACTGCTATGACTCCAATTACTTTATCAGTCTCTCACATTTTTGTGGGAAAATGTTGGCCTATTCTATTTAGCATTGCTTCAGTTTATTGAGGTTTTTGAGAATTTGCATATGCACCGCTCTCTTTAGGTCCTGTCACAAACTTTCAATTGGGTTGAGGTCTGGACTTTGACTAGCCCATTCCAAAATAGATATATATTCTGTGTATATATAGTACCAGTAAAAAGTTTGGATGCACATTTGGATGTAATTCCTAAATTCTAGATAATTCTACATAATGACATTAGGTAATTAAATCAGTTGTTATTTTAATACATGAAGGCCACCTGTTTTGGAATAGTTCTTGCAAGAACAGTATTGACAAATGCATTTGCAAAACAAATCAAGCACCATGATGAAAATAGCTCTCATGAAGAAAACCTCAGAAAAGCAAGATCAAAACCTTTGGTCTTTGCTACAAAGTTTGTTTAGAGGTACCAGCTTCAAATATTACCAATTAACAGCACCTCAGATTAGAGCCGTTTTGAAAGCTTTAAAGAGCATAAGTAACACACATCTCAATATAACTGTTCAAAGAACATTATGCCATATTTTTGAGGCTTGCAGCATTGTTTTACAATGTAGAACAAATATACTACTGTATACACATATCAGTAATTCAACAAATAAGAATTAATGGGTGACTGCAAGATGTAATGTCCATTAAGATAAGATGAAAGGACAGACAGACTGTATAAAATTTAGAAACAAACATTCCCTTAACATCCCTTAACAACCCTTCAGCTTGGAGAACAATTCCAGTATGGTTGCCAGGACTGTGTCTGTGATCAAACATCTGCAAGAATCACCTGTAAACCAAAGCAGTGTTCAAACAACAACCAAGTGACCTGCAGCGATCCAGGATTTATTGTGGCCAATGTGACGAATCCATCGGATGCCTGTTGCACTATCCTTACCTGCCGTAAGATTGCTTAGTATATTCTCTGAATTGTTCTGTTGTTCCTTCTACCAAATGCAGAACTGATAAGGTTTGGAAAATACAATTTATCATGTAGTGTTTTGTACATGACATGATTTTTATTGTAAAGGTGATTTCTTTTTGTTCTGTTGATGTCTGCTACTGGCATTCAATGAAACCAGCTACTTGAGTTAGGGTGAATTCTGGTTTTACATGACTCCATGACTTTCTTGCTCTTATTTCAGGCTGTGAAAGCAGCACCTGTCCAAGTATAAATGATCAGTGTCCTGTCGGCTACACTCCTGTACTCAAAGTACCCGAAGGCAAATGCTGCCCTGAATTAGCATGCGGTATTATTATTAATATGGATATTGTTCTGCATCTCACATAGTGTCTTTAATGTTTTCTAATATTTGATTACAATTGTATGTTTGTTCTTACAGATCCAAAGAAGGTCTGTGTCCATAATGGACTGGAGTATAAGGTAATTGAGAAAGATTGCAGCTTTATTATATATATATGTGTGTGTGTGTGTGTGTGTGTGTGTGTGTGTGTGTGTGTGTGTGTATATATGTACTAATTTGACACAGACACACACACACAGACACACACACACACACACAGATCTCCCCGGCGCTTTACTTACACAGAAAACTCTGCTCTGTCACGATTCTTTTCAGAGGTAAGGTGCTGGTTCATTTGTTATTTTTTATTTTTTCCTTTACAGCAGTGATTCCGTTAGTATGTTCACGCGAGTATCATTAGAGAGATTTCTTTTTTTCCCGTTAAAACAGTGTTAAAACGGTGTGTTAGGGAGAAGGAGTTTTACTGTTTAAGACGAGGCGAGGCGCTAATTCCACACACACACATACAAATACACGGCGCCTGCGCGCACAAATGGAAACACTTAACTGTCTGGTTTATTTTTACTTTTTTTTAATGTTATGTGCAGGTTAATTTGTTTGATTTTTACTTTATATATTGTATTAATTATTTTTATGTATTTATTGTTTTGGGCTGTAGAATGAATAATTTGAGTTTTCATTATTTCTTATGGGAAATGTCTATTTGGTTTACGAGTGTTTTTGTAATACAAGCCCGCTTCCGGAACGAATTATGCTCGTAATCCAAGGTTCCACTATTAACAAACAAACATGTGTTGCACGTTTTTTAGCCTATGACTAATTATGATTCAAACTCTTCGTTCCAGCCTGGTACTTCAATCCCTGTATTTAACTGTCAGGAGTGCCACTGCACCTGGATTATTGACCCTAGAACACGACTGTATAAGGTCAAGTGTGGATTAATACCTTGCAATGAGGAGTGTGAGCCAGTGAGTTATGGATATTTTTTCCCCACAGTCCATATACTGTAACAATCTGAACAAATCTGCAAATGGATAAACTGTATGTGTAAATACATATAAAATACATATGCTAATTCATTGGTCAGTGTCAAAGATAATGATCATAACTTTCTAAATTTGAACCTTAAGTCTTCTAGCAATCCCATGACAGATCCTTGGGCATGTGATACCATATATATTAGACACATTTTGACTCTATTCATTGGTAATGTTACATCTATATCAACACATCAACTGATTTTATTTTACATTCGTGTTCTCATTCATTTTTTCATTAACCTTACTGTCTAAAGGAAATGCTTTTTTTTAATGAGCAGATTTTTATCCCTTTATTAGACCTCATTAAATTTTTTCCATTTTGCTATATATATAGTTGAATGCCAAATATGTCATCTAACATTAATATTCCAATTCCAATTCAGTAACTACACTGAACACAGTTTAACTAACAAACTATGAATATTTTTTCTCTTTCTCAGGGATATGTATATGTGGAATCAGACACTACTGAATGCTGTGGGAAATGTGTAAAGAACAAATGTGTCATTAAACACAATGGCACAGTAAACATCTTGGAGGTAATGCTCAGAGAGACAATTGAGGTGTAAGAACTAGATTGTTTTCAAACTTTGGGAAACTGTAAGTGCAGCTATGGAATTTATGGCCATTTGCCTTCCAATATGACACTATTTTTATTATTAAAAAAACTATATATAAAAAAAAATATATATATATATATATATATATATATATATATATATATATATATATATATATATATAGCTGTAAAAAGCAGTACTCAGTACTAACATTTGTATAAATGTGATTTCTAAGTTTGTCTTTTGTTCTTAAGTATTCTATGAGATTTTATATCAACTGGTCTTTGTGCAGAGTGGAACAGAATGGACTCCTACACATGATGCCTGTAACAAATTCATGTGCACCGTGATTGATGGACAATATGTTACTACTAACTACAAGATCCACTGCCCACCGTTCAACATTGACTATTGTCAGCCTGTAAGTGATGTACTGTACACCTCCTATTTCAATGTATAAATCTATAAATGTATATAATGAGCAAGCCATTGCAACCTCGAATTGTTGTGATCACAACTGAGCCTATGGTTTTTCTCTCTTGCGCGTTGTAGAATTGTGGGTAATCGTCTCCCCGCTTGGTCTTAGTGCGCATCTCTCACTGGTATATAAACATACATCCGTGCACATGTGTACTGTTTACTATAACACTATGACCACGTGTGTGTGCGTGAAACATCTTGTATGTGTGTGTGTGTGTGTGTGTGTGTACAGTATGTGTGTGTACAGCATAGGTGTACTGTTTAGCAAAAGATTAGAGAGGTTAAAAATCATGCATACAAACACAGGGCAAGCTCGCACAAACACTAACAGAAACACTTGTCGGGATTTATTTGTACATTTTTCAGAGATAAAGTGCAGGTTTATTTTTTTTATTTTGACTTTATATTTTGTATGAATTATTTTTAGATATTTATTTTTTTTGGTTTGTGGAACGAATAATCTGAGTTTTTATCTTTTCTTATGGGGAAATTTGCTTTGATTTACAAGCATGCTTCTGGAACAAATTATGCTCGCAATTCAAGATTCCACTGTATAAATCTATAAATGTATAAATGAACAAGCCAGAAGCAAAGGTGGCAAGGAAAACCCTCTGATAACAGAAACAGAAGAAACCTGAAGAGGAACCAGAGGAACCTATCCTAATTTGGGTGATACCACATATTGCGACTGTAAATAAATCTCTTCTATAACTGTGTTATATGTGGTCAAATATCCAATGATATCAGTAATGAGCTTTCTTGAGGTTAACAGCTGTTCACTGATCAAGACTTGGTTACAAAAAAAATTCTTCCAGAAACAGTTTCAGTCATAAGGCATCACAGAAACCATTTTGTATCAGTGCAATTCAATGTCATCTTCATGTTTTTTAAGTGGAAGCATACTCAATAGTCACATCCATCTTTACACAGATCATATGGGACCATGCTTAGAAACAGGGAGTTATTTCCACCCAGAACTTGTGCTCTAAGAGTGAGAAGCTCTCATTCCATGCTTTTTGAAATACTAACAATTTAGTGTTTAGTACATTAATGTTTATATTGAATCTTTTAAAGGTATGTTTTATGTTTTAAGCTGCATTTACTCTTACATAAAAATTTCTCTTTAAAACTGTATGTTATGCTTTCCTATGTGAGGCTATAATGTTATGAATATATATTTTTTTATTGAGTAGTAACAATAAGGTATTCTATTATAGTAACCTGTAAATAAATTGTATAAAATGATAAGTAGTGGTATTTATATTAAAAATTAGAAAAACTTCAAAGTGAAATATAATTTTTTAAGGACAGCTTATTGTTAATTCTACCATATAACAGCACACATTTTCTGGCCTGGTCTTTATCTGCAGGGTACAGTGCAGCTTTCTGCTAATCGCTGCTGCCGAGTCTGTGAGTTGCCTTCCACAAAAGATTATTTGTTCAGTATGAATAAATTTTGAAGACGGACAACACACAATGAATCAACAAGAAATGCTACAAGAAAATTATTGTGTGTTGTATTGTGTATGTTTTCAGGTGTGGAGAAGGAAAAGGGATGTAAAGTACAGAGTACTTTTGATTATATTACTCACAACAACTGCCGGTCAAAGACCAAAATAGAGCAAACACACTGCCAGGGACACTGTAACAGCTACAGCAAGTGAGTATACACACACGCACACACACATAACACTGTGCTATGGGCTTGATTTTATATTAATATATAGAATATTCTAGTAAGAATTAAAAAAATAAAAAAAAACAATTCTGCACACCACACAGTGAAATGTTTAGAAATGTTAGTGCAGAGGACAAATGGGCCAAAGGTAATAGTATGCAGCTAGATCATTATTTTATGAGTATAAAATAGTTTTACATGATAATGTCCATAGTTTGCAGCAAATCCATTACAGGATAACTAGCACTTTATTAATTTGGATAACTTTCATTGAGGGGTCATCATAAAGGTTTTCTGTGATTGTACTGAGGTTCAGAGTTTGTGTCATAGAAATTTCCAATGCTGTAGGCTAACTTAAAAGACATTATATTGATATTTCATATTTTGTGTGATATATTCATTACTCATGCATATGCCTAGAATTGGTCAAGAAGTTAATTTAATTCCTTTTGTGAAAATACATTATTTTGCAAACACAAATGACATTTAACAAATGCATAAGATGTATTAATATTTATTGATTGAAAACAGGCACCCCATCCAGTGCATACCATGTCTCGTGCCCTAAGTCTCCTGGGATAGGCTCCAGCCCCCTGCCGACTCTGTATACAGGATAGAAGGGTATAGTTGATGAGTGAGTGATTCAGTGAGGCCAACTATCTAAATGTCTGTCTCTTTTAGGTACACTGAGTTGGGTTCTTCATCTTGTAGCTGTTGCCAAGCGAGCCTCACCAGTATCCACACAGTGAATCTCTACTGCGAGAACGGACATTCAGTAATTCACACCTACTTCCTTGTGGAGGAATGCAGCTGTAACAAGGCTAATTGTCTCAAAGATCAGGATACACACACTCATATGGGAGATACTCGCCGGAGACGCAGCATTAAATAATAATTAGATTTTAAATGCTCCGTCATTATTATTTTTAATGGTCTCTTTTGAAGGACCAGATTGCTTTGCTTTTGGTTAAAAAATTTAAATGTGCTGTAGGTGTTTGAATAAAATGCAGTTTTAAAGTCTTTTGTTTGTGTTTGCTCATCTGTAACCAGTACGACTATTTAAGTAAAAGAAATAGCATAAAAACAGTTATTAAGTAAACAATATGAGTGAGTTTGGTTCACTTTTAAAATTGTGTAACAATTAACACATATTAAGTGTAATATTATAGAGCTTTATTAAAGTAACCACTAATAATATTCCGATCAGCTATAACATTAAAATTCAAAACATTGTGTTGGTTCCTTTGTGCGCCTTGGGCAGCTCTGGTCTCTTGGGGTACGAAAATACATGGGCGTGCGTTGCAGTGTCTGTCACCAGGACATTTGGTTTGTGTGATGTTGGATAGTGCCTCCATGGATCGGATTTGTTTGTTTGGTACATTCCACTTTTTTCAGCAATTTGTGGTATATTGGATCTTCTGTGAGATCAGATATGCTGGCCTTTGCTCCCCACATACACAGATGAATCTTGGATGTCCATAATCCTGTCACCAGTTTACTGGTAATACTTATTATATTAAATAATTGATAATCTGAATAATGTTATTCAGTTGCACCATTCAATTCAACATTTGCATGCATCATTCAGAATTCAACATTCCTTACCCCATCACTACAGTATATGAAACTCACAGAACGTTTTGTACAAGTGTCTAAAAAAACCTAATCATGGGTATTAGTAGGTAGCACTGGTGTCTCACAACTCTAGAGTCCAAAATTATTTTGAGCTTAGGATATACTGTAGTATTTATTGAAATTCAAAGGTTTTCAGGTTTTCCCTGTTTTGAGCATAACTATGCACTAACCCTGCAGATCAAAATCAAAGCAGAAAATTTGTGCTGTGTTATAGTCGTAAGTCAATTTAACCGTAAACAGTCCAGTGTGTGTGTGGGCACATTACTTACAGATTGACATTAGTCATTGTTGAATGATGGACAGTGTGTGTATGCAAATGTGATGTGCAATGCCTTGGAATCCTACACAGGGTTCCAGGAATAAGTTTTGTGTCAACAAGAGCTAATCCAACTCCTGCTGTAAACCTAACCTGGCCGTGGAATCTTTATTCAATTTCAGCAATTTTTAATACATCTTTACCAGCAGCATGCTTGGCCAAGTAAAAGCAAATAATAAATGAATGATTAAAAAGTTTCAGTCAGCTATAAAGCTTTCATCATTTCATCTAAGGAAATCACCTACACTCTATCCACAATACATATAGTAGTTTTTTGAAGGGCGGGGGTGGGGGGCATGTTGCAGCATGAATTAACTGCTTGGTAGCTGTATGGCCTGGGTTGCATTATTGGATACAACCATAAGTGTGAATTCTTGTAAACATTTGTAAACTGCAGTAGTAATTGTCTACCACAACTGCCTGATTCTACTCAAATTATACATAGATTTTTAAGGATCAGACATTCAACTCACTTAATGATCGACTGCAGTTTGCTCAGGGCCACCTTTGTTGGTATCATTCTTCATATATTCTTTAAAACATTTTCGCCATTCAAAATGATGTTAATACCATCCACCTCTGGTATGATATAGTGATGATATAGTAGATCTAAAAAAAAATTTTTCTCCCCTTTTCACCTTATACACATGCATATTGTGTGCACTGAAGCTACATGTGTAACTGCTTGTAACTATGGTTAGAGCCTCATACTTTTACTACCCATTTACTACCTTGATTCTACTCAATAAAATGTAATATGTCATTTGTAAAAACAGGGGGGGAAAAGTTGATATTTAAGGAAAAATTTATTTTTATACATATGTGATACACCTATCACATACGATTAAATGACAGTATCTTTCACAATAATCCACTTAACACAATAATCCAAATAACACTTTTGTTTAAGCAAGTGGTAGTACATTAATATGCACATTACATTACATTTACTTAAGCGTACTTCTTATGTTGTATTAAAGTGTATGTTTTAAAATATACACTTTAAATTTTGTATGCTGTTAAATATACTTTGATATGATATAATATTAATGTTACTAAATCAGTTTATTCAAGTGAATGTACTTACAGTCTGCTATGTAGAATAATAAAACTATATAAAATTATGTACAATGTATTTAGATGTATTTTCAGAAAGGACATAAAATAAAAATTTACTTTTAATATATTTTACAAATTATTTACTTAAACATGTAAAGTATCATTGTCCCTAATTTGGCTTGTCTCTAATTTAAAGTTTTTGTTGCATAGAATTATGCACATTTTATCAGTGCAGGTTATAATGCAGGTCTATGGCAAAAAAGTTAAACTCTCTGCTCATGTAGCCAACAACTATCTGATCGATACAGCATTCCCAAGCTAAAAAAAAAAGTATGCTAAGCATATTAAATCCTAGCGTGCCAAAGCATACTTAAGTGTACTTGCTCCAGACTAATGATTAGTATACCTGAAGTTTGCTATTTTGGAACAAGTAATTTTGTACTTCGGTGTATTTAAGTTGTAATTAAATTGTACAAAAGCACAAATTTAAGTTCATTAAGTATACTTTTGTGTGCTAAAGTGGAACAACTTTAAGGATACTTAGTACACTTAAAGTATATAACTGTGTGCACTAACGCACATACCTGACAGTAATTAATGAACTTTAAGTATATACTTAATGTATTATAAGTACGCTACAGCAATTCTTAATGTGCTGCAAATACATGATTAATATACTATGAATATATTCTTATTGCAGCAGTAGCATGCTGTTATACTTAATTTACTTAATGGTCAATTACAAATACTAAAAAAGTACACTTTGTGGTTAATACAAATATACTTTATTATATCATACAGTACACACAGTCTTCCATAATACTCTACTGCAAATGTGTTACAAGCACACTAAAGGTGTCATCACTTTACATTACTGAGGCAGATTTTATTCATGAGTTCAAAAGATTTAATTTGCACAAGGTTACAAAAAAGCACTACTATAGTTTATTTGTGTTCAACAAAATGTCAGGTTGTCTCACAAAGTAAAATTTATTAGAATATATACAGGTACAGTATTAGTTCAAACCTGGTGTGTTGATTCTAGCTGTTACACAGAGACTGAAAACAGGCCGAGGGCTACAGAGCATTATACCAGAGGGAAGGTACACAAGATTTAGGAATAACATATTAAACAATACATTCCATAGTTTAAACTATGTACTTAACTACAAATACAAATGACAAAAACCATAAAATTTACCTTATGCCAATGAAAATAAAATAATAACGATACGAACTAATGCACGCAATGATGCAGCTTCCACCCGTTAATTCAAACTAGAAGCGGAAGAACTGGGGAGTAGGGGTGGGCGTATCGATCCTTAATATCGATACTTTCGATATAGGGGTTGTATCGAAAATGATCGATCCAATAGTCAAAATATCGATATTAAGGGCTTTTTTAAACCAGTGATTTTATTTCTTTTGCATGAAATATAATATTTAAAATGAGCTTCTATATAACGCTTTCTCTTATGCAGCTCCTTTCGCACGTCACGCACACTGGTCACCCCTCCCTGCTCTGCTATGTTTTGTTGCCCCACCATCACGTGACTCTCCAGCGCCTAAAACAAGCAGCTGCAGGGAGAGTGAGAGCGAGGCACGTGCCTGTCTTGGTATCGTGGAGCTGGTAGATAAAAAACGGAGCGCTGTGTAGAAGTATTTTACTGCTGTGAATGAAAACAGCGAATTACGACGTCTGTCAAAAGGTCATTCACTACTGTCGTAACACCACTAACTTAAACAAACACATAAAACGACATAACAAAGAGAGCTCGGAACGACAAAAAGAAAGAGAGGCGGCAAATTTTTCAGAGTCCTTTCAGCTCCAGAAATATCCAGGTAGTGAACACTGGTAAAAATATGTTTTAGTTATATTAGATCTTCAGCATGAAGTGTCATCACCATAGTTGTTGTAAAAGAATGTAACCATGGGTAATATAAACCACAAATTAACAATGCTTACACTACCCATAGTTTCATGTTTGCATATTGAGTTTGTTACAATAATATATATTTTTTCATATTTGAAAATGTCCTGTTTTTTGTTAACCTCACATTAAGATCAAATCACATCACAACTATTCAGAT
Source organism: Clarias magur (assembly GCA_013621035.1). Classification (NCBI taxonomy): domain Eukaryota; kingdom Metazoa; phylum Chordata; class Actinopteri; order Siluriformes; family Clariidae; genus Clarias; species Clarias magur. The sequence continues at coordinate 1,407,998 of QNUK01000014.1, read as the reverse complement.
TATTCAGCTTTAGCAAAATTATGCAATCACTTCATAAATTGTGATACAGTGATAAGCGATAAGAAAAGTCTTTATTAATCCCGAAGGAAATTGTTTCTCCAGTGACTGCATATTCAAAGGAAACCAATACAATAAGATAAGAAGAAAATAGAAAATAGAATAAAAGTAAAATACAATGTACTATAATTCAGGGCGATATTGGCTCTGTATTTACTTGGTATTGGATCGATACAAAATTTTGCAGTATCACCCAACTCTACTGGGGAGTCAATCAGAAAGCAGACAGTCCGAATGTGCCCGCCTCCAGTTTTTGATTGGCTGGTGTTGCGCCGAGTCTAGTCTCTGGTTGGCTGGAATAGTTGCAGCGTTAAGTGTACAGCTTTATGATAGTGAGCGCGCAGAAGACAGAGAGAGAATGCAAACATAAATCTTGAACGCGCAAAAGTGAGTAACTAAAAATAACCATTAATAAGTACAGCCATGGCCAAAAGTTTTGAGAATTACACAAATATTGGAAATTGGAAAAGTTGCTGTTTAGGTTCTTATAATAGCAATTTGCATATACTCCAGAATTTTATGAAGAGTGGTCAGATGAATTGCATAGTCCTTCTTTGCCATGAAAATTAACTTAATCCTGAAAAAAACTTTCCACTGCATTTCATTGCTGTCATTAAAGGACCTGCTGAGATAATTTCAGTAATCATCTTGTTAACTCAGGTGAGAATGCTGAAACATTCATGTGTGCGGTTGCTTCTCATCCAAGGGAGTGGGCTCACTCACAATTTTGCCCAAAAACACAGCCATGAATAAAGAATGGTACCAAAACACCCAACAACAGCAACTTCTTCCAACAATCCAACAACAGTTTGGTGAAGAACAATGTATTTTCCAGCACGATGGAGCACCGTGCCATGAGGCAAAAGTGATAACTAAGTGGCTCTGGGACCAAAACGTTGAAATTTTGGGTCCATGGCCTGGAAACTCCCCAGATTTTAATCCCATTGAGAACTTGTGGTCAATCCTCAAGAGGCAGGTGGACAAACAAAAACCCACTAATTCTGACAAACTCCAAGAAGTGATTATGAAAGAATGGGATGCTATCAGTCAGGATTTGGCCCAGAAGTTGATTGAGAGCAGCCCAGTCGAATTGCAGAGGTCCTGAAAAAGAAGGGCCAACACTGCAACTACTGACTCTTTGTATAAATGTCTTGTAATTGTTGATAAAATCCTTTGAAACGTATTAAGTGCTTGTAATTATATTTCAGTACATCACAGAAACAACTGAAAAAAAGATCTAAAAGCAGTTTAGCAGCAAACTTTGTGAAAACTAATATTTGTGTCATTCTCAAAACTTTTGGCCACGACTGTATAAGTACATTTAAATTTAACTGAAAATATACAGACTACCGTATATTAAATTTTGTATTCTAATGTATACTTTCTGTACATTTGTACAATGATTATTTCAAGCATATTTATATATGCTAAAACCTTTCACTTAAAGTATATTTGCAATATACTATTGAAGATTTTAATATATTTGTAATACACTAAAGTGTATTTTTTTTACTGGGGTTTACCTTCCTGACAAAGAAAAGGAAGTCAGACTATGTGTTGATAAGTACCTGGAGAGTAGTTGTTAAGTAAAGTAAAATGTTTGTCACAGTGTGACAAGTTTACTTAAACCTTATTTGATATTAAACACAGTATGTTCAATATTTATTTATATAGTGACTGAACAAATAATTACAAATTTGGCTAACACTCCGCCCTAATTAGCGCTCAGCCGGATCAGTATTGTGTATAAAAGGCATCTTCCTGTAGTAGTAAGTCTGAGAGGGGTTGAGCAGCTTTTTACAGCATTGGCTTGTCATCTACAGGACTTGCAAAAATGTCAAAAATATGGTTGCTGAGTTGGCTTATAATACTAATTGGACAGCAGCCTGCAGAATTGTCAGGTTAGAGGACCTTTTTGTGATTTATTATATTTTTTATTATGTCTGATTGCTATTACTATTATTATTAACAAATTTTTAGTACTTGAAAAAAAAACTCTTCCAAAGTAATATTTATTTATTTGACTTTCTTACTTGAGGCAGTTATTAAATCTTACTAGTAAGATGTACTTGTAATACTTTTGTACTAGTTATCTGACCAAGTTCAAGTTTCAATGTTTTATATTAAATAACAGTTAACATATCATAAAAGGATTGTTGAAAAGGATTCTACACATCATAAATCAAATAAAGTACAATGTACACTATATTATTGTATATTTATTTTTAAGCATATATCTTTGTTTATTTATTTTTTTGTCTGTAGAAAAGGCGATGGTATTTATTGTTAACGCATATGTTTATTTATTTTTTATTATTTGAATTATTTAGGCATTTGCAGTTTATTAATGCTATAATGTTTATCATGTTTTTCTTGGCATCTTCTGTGCCTCATACAACAGGATTGATGAAGACAACAATGATACCAGGTATGCAGTTCAATGTATTTCATTGAATTCTTGCTTGATTCTGTTCCTTGTTTCTGGATATTTCTTGGGGAGTGTCAGAGGATTTTAAATGCAGATCATGTTCTTTTAGGATGCAACATAAAACCACATACTGTAACATAAATGGAAAACAAAAACAAAAAAAGATAGCAAGCATTCAAATCAGCATTCTATAGACTTAAATATTGTCTGAAACTAATATACTTAAGCAATATCACACTAGAGGGAGAATTAATATAGCTGTGATGTGGTCATGGGCACAAGGGCGCTAGGGTGTGCAATCCCTTGTCCCACACACCAAGTAGTGACCTTGATTAGGTGTTACATAAGAATTTGGGAGTCACCCTTGTGGTAGAAGCTATCTAGCTTTCTAGCGCACCTTAGTAGTAAGTGAAACAACACAGGTGCAATTTAGAATGCCTTAGAAGCAAATATTATTTGATAAGATTATATTATCTTTCTTATTGCATTCTACAATGCATCTGTGACTGGTAATGAATGTGGGTTTTGGCATATATCTGCTCTCCCCTCAGTATGACAGATCGTACTTTCACCTATGCTGCGACCTGAGAGAGTTAAGCAGCTTTTCATTGTTGCATTTTATTACACCAGTCACTTATGAGGCGCCGTATAGGGCTTAAATCAAACTTCACTCATGCACACACATATGAAACACTTGCATACACATATATGAAACAGTCACACATCTATATATACTACCAACTGCTCACACAACTACATATGAAATGCGCGCGCACATACCTATGAGACGCGCGCACATATATACAAACTCTCCACGCACATATATACAAACTCTCCGTGCACACACACATATGAGACGCGCGCACATATATACAAACTCTCCGTGCACACACACATATGAGATGCACGCACATATATACAAACTCTCCGTGCACACACACATATGAAATTCTCAGTGTAACCGGAAGGCATTTCAGTGTAACCGGAAGGCATTTCAGTGTAAAAGGAAGTCATTTCAGTGTAGACGGACTTGTTGCTTCATACTCCATGATTGGTAGTAGCGGCCAGCCTGCTAAACAGCCTGTAAACAGCCTGCTGTTGGACAGTTTAGAAGACGGAGTAGGACAGTATCACTGCTCAAATCACAAGGCATATTCACAACTGTCCACATAATGTCTGAATATTGCAGCGGCACAAAACGCAGGTGATGTTTAGCAAAAAGAAAATTGAAGCACGGAATCTGTGGCTAATATGTCGGATCCTTTTGTGGTGATAATAAATAAACCACTCGCTGTCTTCTAAACTGTCCAGTAACAGTCTATTTAAAATGCTACTACTAATCAGAGAGAATGAATCGGCAAGTCCATATACATTGAAATTACTACTCCCTACACCCTACTCCATGTGGGGAATGTCTGTTAAGGGAACTTCACTCTACAAAATTCCGCCATTCGGAACATCCTGCAACGTCACTTCCTACATGCGTTACTATAGTAACATAAGCACCTTGGATACCCGTCCCTGCTGCTGTGGAAATTTCACGCTACGGACAGTAAATATAGAATATTTATTGAAAAAAACTGACACTAAAATATATACCGTTTTGAAACGTTTATAACTTATGAATAAATGATTCGATTAATTTACAAGATGTACGGAGATTTATTTATTTATTTATTTATTTACAGATTACTAGTCTATGTAATACTAAATATTTCTTAATTAAATTAAAATAAAATTGTGTCCTTTTTATATGGTGTTGTCCTCGAAAATAATTATAATAAAGATTGTAATGACTGATAGGAATTCCCTTGTTTGTGCGCGTCTCATAGGTGTGAGTGTGTGTGTGCGCACAGAGACTGTGTATGTGCGTGCATCTCATATGTGTGTGCGCGTGCATCTCATAGGTGTATGTGTGTGTGCACGGAGAGTTTGCATATATGTGCGCGGAGAGTTTGTAGATATGTGCGCGGAGAGTTTGTATATATGTGCGCGCGTCTCATAGGTATGTGCGCGCGCATTTCATATGTAGTTGTGTGAGCAGTTAGTAGTATATATAGATGTGTGACTGTTTCATATATGTGTATGCAAGTGTTTCATATGTGTGTGCATGAGTGAAGTTTGATTTAAGCCCTATACGGCGCCTCATAGTCACTGATTACGATAGTTTATGTTACTGTCCATTGTCACCACTCGTGGAAAGGCCCTTGTCCAATCAAGTTACCTGGTCGGAAACTAACTGTTTCATAATGTTGGATGAATCCTATTTGTAATTGTAACAGTAATCACTACAAATGATAGAGCTCATTTAACAGTTTATTAAATTGTATGTTATTTAACACATTTTATCATCAAATTCAGCTTTTAACAAGCTCCTACATTATGTGGCAGTTGTTTAATTTACACTGATAATAACAGGCAATAATGGATTTTATTCTAATTCACAATCTAATGTACAATCAATGCAGTTTAACCCAAAATACAAGCTGAGGCACACCTCAGCATTGTGCCTTTCTTAGCAGGATGGGACTGAAAGTTTTAATAAATAATTACGATGATCTCATTTCAACTCAAACCAACTCAACACTACCTTTGTAACGATATTACATTTGGACAAGACAGAGATACAGAAACAGTAAGAAGTAACACTTGGTTGAAATTGCCCAAGTAAAAAAAGTTAAAAAAAAAATGCTAAGTATATTAAATCCTAGCATGCCAAAGCATACTATACTTAAGTGTACCTGCTCCAGACTAATGACTAGTATATTCGAAGTCTGCTATTTTGGAACAACTAACTTTGTGCATTTAAATTGTAATTAAATTGCTAAAAGCACAATTTTAATTGTATTAAGTATACCTTTGTGTGCTAAAGTTAAACAACTTTAGGTATACTTAGTACACATAAAGTATATGGCTTTGTGTGTACTAACATACATACATGACAGTAATTTATTAACTTAAAGTTTATATTTAATGTATTTTAAGTACATTACAGCAATTTTTACTGTGTTGCAAATAAAAGAGTAATATACTATGAATATATACTTATTGCAGCAGCATGCTGTTATACAGTACTTCTGGTCAATTCCAAATACTAAAAAAGTACACTGTGTCGTTAATACAAATATACTTTATTATATCATACAATACACACAGTGTTCTATAATACTGTATTGAAAATGTGTTACCAGTACATTAAAGTTGTTTAGGATAATTTACAAATGCTGAATGCATTTTCTACACTATAATATGTTTTTGAAAAACATTACATCAGTAATTATCATGGAGATATTATTCATGAGTTCAACAGATTTTTACTTTCTGTACATTTCTACAATTATTATTTCATGCATATTTGTAAAAAATATACCAAAAATAAAATGAAAAACAAAGTTTAAATAAGTGTGCTTTGGAAATTAGACTAATCTTTCACACAATTTTCCTATAATATATTTTTGGAAAGTATACTATAACAATTATTTTGAAGTATGTTTACAGTTTAATTTAAAAATTTGATAAAAGCATGATGTTAGTATACTTTTAACTGATGGTACAATTTTTTGTTAGTATATTTGCAATGTACTATTGAAGATTTCGATATATTTGTAATACACTAAAGTTTTTTTGTTTGTTTGTTTGTTTTACTGGGGTGGTGATAAACAAGATAGCTAACCCAATCTACTTGCAGGTCTGGCAACTGTAAAACCTGAAATGATTATTATATGAATTTACCTTTAAATTTACCTATTATTATATAATAGTTGGTTATATTCTATTTCATTTTTGAGTCAACTGACTGACCACTTTGCCAAAAATGAAAAAAAAAAAAAAAGTTTCACTGTCTATACTGCTTTATCCTGCAGGGTGTTGGAGGGGTCTGGAGCATATTCCAGGAGACTTAGAGTAGGGCACAAGGGGTCAGGGTGGCAGGGTGCCAATACATATAAGTGCACAGACACACATACTCATACCCACACACACATCCACACAGGCAATTTGGGAACACCAATCAGTCTAATCTGCATGTCTCTGGACTGTGGGAAGAAAACCAGAGTAGGACATGCAAACTTCATGCACACAGACCCTGAGCAAGGCGAAAATGCTAACCACTAAGCCACTATGCCACCTTTGTAAAGTTTCATGCTCGAGAATTAGTTCCAACTCAGTTTGAACTTGATGTTGGGTTTCCCTACTGGGGAATGCTTTGTTTACTTTTAGAATATATACCGTATACTGTATATATATATACACTGTACGTATACTGTATTTACAGTCATCGCCCTCTTTAATAAACATCTGAATACTACTGTATTGCAAATGTGTTACACAAACGTTGTTCAGGATAATTTACAAATGCTGAATTAATTTTCTACACTATAACGTTTACGTTACATCAGTAATTATAATGGAGGTTTTATTCCAGATTTCAACAGATTTCATTTGCACAAGAAAAAAAAACAGTACTATAGTTTATTTGTGCAACAAAATGTCAGACTGTCTCAAACACACGCAAAAAATTAAGCTGTTCTCTAATCAACAGAACATAGCATTTGAATGTATAGGTACAGTATTACTTCAAACCTGGTGTGTTGATTCTAGCTGTTACACAGGGATTTAGCAATAACATTTAGAGGAAGTAATATTTTATCTCCTGGGCTTTTCTCTAAGAACAGTCTCTAGCAGGGATATAACGGTATCAAAACTTCACGGTACTGAATGGCACGGTACGGTATTTATTGAATAATTTACAAGAAAAACAAAACTAATGAAGAGACTCGAAAAAAGTGCCAGAAGTGTTTATTAACAGTTTACATGAGCATTGAACATATCAATTGCATACAAATACAAATTTATCTGCAAACTTTGAAACAGGAACTTAATTTTTTTTTATTTTAATAACAAAAAATTATTAAACCATGTAAAAAAATAAAAATAAAGTTTCAATTTAGTGTTCTTGAAAACTCAGAAAAAAATAAAATAAAAATAGCAGCCTACTTATTGCAGCTGGCCCATGTGCTGAATGAGTATTTAAGAACACTCACCTCATTCACTCACACACTCACTTACTCAGACAGAGACAGTTTTTTTTTTTTAAAGGAAAATTAGCATATCAACATTATCTGGTAAAAGCTGGGATCTCTGGGCATTTACAATGTCCCCTGCAACAGAAAAAAAAAACTCTCACTTGGGACTGAGGTTACTGGGACAGAGAGATATGACTTGGCCAAGGTTGAGCCTTTTGAAAATTTCATCCCTTTCGCTGTTATTCAGATGGGGGAGGGCCTGGAACCGGGGGTCCAACGCACTGCTCTCATACAGAAACTCTGCTTGCTCCCCTTGGTAACGGTCTGTCAAATCATTCAGTATTGCTGCCTTCATTTGAGAGACGGTGTTTGAGTCTACATCGCACGATGCCATGCTCACTTGAATCATGTGTTTGAGAGGCATGATAAGAGAGATTGTTGGTCGAGATTCATCACACAGCACAGTGGTTGCTTCTTTTCAAGGGTGTGAGAAGTTTAACAATGTCCGCAGCATCTGCGATGTCAGCTGCGTCTAGACTGTCTATTTCACGTGCATTGCGCCTGACTTCAGAACTCAGTAGGGCTGCAGCAATTGCCTGTTGTTGCTTCAGGTAGCGCTCAATTCAAGTGAGCTGTTCCACCTAGTTACTACATCCATTATCAGTTTATGCACTGGCAGGTTTAACATTTGCTGCTTGGAGGTCAGCACAACTGTTGCAGTTGAACTCCGGTGAAAAAACGCTGCTACACGCCTCACTCTGCCAAGCAGACGAGTGACACGGTTTACCTTCAAACCTGTCTGGGACGCAAGATTTAAGGTGTGAGTGTAAGGGAAAAATTATATATAAGTATATACTACATTATACTGTGCTCTACTGTATTGAATCACTTCAAACCAGATTTAGCCATGCACTTCAATCTCCTTCTGAATTATTATTTGTTTAAAGATGTCTTGAATTACGACACTGTCTCTGTAAGGGAAAATTGCTGACATCCATGATCTCTTGGTTATTCGTGATATTTTCTGTTGGACGGGGCACTCTGTCTCTGTCCTCATGTGATAAGGATATTTGCTGTGTACGAAGACGAAAACGGCGCCAAGAAGTCAAGAGCATGCGTACTCTGTTCCTATTTCTCCGGCTTTCTTTAGTTTTTCTTCGGCCTTCTCAGTTTTTTATTTTGGTAAACTGCAAAGCAAACTCTCATAATATTTACTCATTTCTGTCCTTGATAGGTCTTCTATCCTGTGCTTTGCCCGCACAGGAGGGTGTGTAACTACTATATATGTGTGTGTTTATCGAATAAAATTTTGACTGGTAAAAGAGCAATCATCTGTGTTCTTTGACCCGTACTCCTGAGCTTAGAGGTGTGTTGCAGACGGACTGGCTTGCAGAGAGAAACGAATAAAGAAAAACCCCAACAGTGAGCAAGACACTTTACATGTGGGGACAGACCAGCCTCTTTCACTGCTACACCCATGTTTCTTGCGTTGTCAGTAACCACAGCGATGCCCTGGTGATTGTTGTTGTAAATCATGTCAAGCTCCCACTCTGAAACAGCAGATTTTAACACCTCGCCTATGTTGTGTCCAGTGTGTGACTCAAAGAGTACCCGTGTCTGTAGGAAAAAAAGTAGCTCGTGAAGTCCACCCATTTGTGGTGATTGAGATGCACTCTGCTTGTTTGATGCTCTGTGCAACTTTCGCCCTTGTCTCTTTGTAAAGAGCTGGTAAAATAGTTTGACTAAAGTGTGGCCCGACGGGATTTTATACTTTGGCTCCAGCATGTTTACTAACCTCTTAAAACATTCATTATCCACCACTGAAAAGGGCTGTAGGTCTTTGGCTATATATTCACCAATGCATCTTGTGATTTCTTGTGCACTCGCACTGTTGTTGCTGTAAACGCTTCTTTTATAGTCTTTTGGCCCAACTGGATTTTGCTTCTCGTATCTTCACGTAACTTTTCGGGGTGATGATTTAACAAATGGCTCCTCATGCTAGTCGTATTCCCCAACTTGTATTTCACCACAGTCTGGCAGTGCCTGCATACCGTGTTTTCTTTGTCTGCCACCTTTCCTCCTTTCTCGTTTCTTTACAGAGAAAAACCGAAATGCTTCCACACAACCGATTTAAAACCCGCTTTTGGCTCGACTATCTCCATTTCTTTTCATTGCGACTAGCAGCACCCGCCATTTCTGCACTACTTGATCTGTAATGACAACAGACCGTAAAGGCTGATGGGAATTGTAGTTCCCGTTACATCCCGTTCGCTCCAATTGCCTGGGCAAGCTTTTCTCAGAAGACCTATTGTTTTATCGAATCATGTGACCACGGTATTATAGAAAAAAAAATTGCTTTTTTTAATGAAGTGAAGTTTAGAAAGGACATTAGCACGTTTTATACATGCAACAGACACACAAGAAAATAACTGTGATTTGAGAACAGGCCTGACCCCCAGTAGAGCTTTATGTCTAGCAGCACACCTGGTTTAATGGAGGTTATCTGGACAATACTATAAGATAACTAATAGTTTTTAACTTACCACCAGCTTACAAAACATGCATTGTTTATTCAATGTAAATACAGAACAAAACAAGAATTTTAACATGACTTATAGTGGTTGCATCAAACTTTCAGGTAGTAGCATTAACTTTTTATAGGACACTCATTGAAATGCAATTCTTGGAAATTCAAAATGACCATTTTTACTTTTATGATTTTTTACTTTTGTTGTCATTTTTATGTTGTAAATAAAGGTCAATGAAGTTACCATATATGGTTTCTCTCCAGGCTAGGGAAGTACACCGATAAAGTTAAATGCAAATTTATTTAAACATAAAAACATAAACATGCAAAAATACTTATTTTTGACAAATGTGTGTTTTTTTCTTGAGATACTGGTGCTTGTACAGTAAGTTACCACATTGTACAGTAGTTAATGGTTGATATCGCCCCAGACCAAATTATTGTTCTGAGACATTTGTACATTTTTATGTCAAGCTCAACCCAGCATATGCAAATCCAGAGTAGTACATAAATATGCTTAATAATGCCTCTGTTCTAAATAAAGTGGAACCTCGGAATGCGAGCAACTCAGTTTGCTAGTGTTCCGCAAGAAAAACAAGTCTTGGTTTACGAATACATAGTATCACATATCATGTATGCGCTTCTTGTTTTGAGCATCATGTGATCACAACTGAGCCAATGGTTTTTCTCTTCATTGCACTGTGGAATTGTGGGTAATCATCTCCCCTGCTCTTAGTGCGCGTCTCTCACTGGTATAATCAACATCCGTGCACGTGTGTATTGTTTACTATAACACAGAGGGGAGGGGCTCATTTTTCCTCTCCTCTTACTTTAGCTTCACACACACAAACACACATATACACCACCTGCTTGCACAAATGGAAACACTTATCTATCGGGATTTATTTTTGCTTTTTTTTTTTAAGGTAAAGTGCAGGTTAATTTTTTTTTTACTTTATATTTTGTATTAATTATTTTTATGTATTTATTTTTTTGGGTTGTGGAATGAATAATTGGAGTTTCCATTATGTCCTTTGGGAAAATATGATTAAGTTTACAAGTGTTTTGATATACGAACCCGCTTCCGGAACGAATTATGTTCGTAATCCAAGGTTCCACTGTAATGATGGGTGCAACTCAAAATACTGTAAGTGTAATGGACACAGTATCTAAATAATCTTTATATTTTGTTTTTCACTTAAGTCCCCATGCAGACAAAAATGGAGATGATCGTTGGCAGTACCAGAGGTAAACATGTTTAAATTCCTTCCAAAATTTCACTACTGTGACTGCCTAAAGTAATGCCAAACTTAACCCTAAAAATGTTGATAGGTGCTGCTCATAATGGACAGATCTGCAGTACCTGGGGAAACTTCCACTTCTCCACATTTGATGGCGATTTCTTCCAGCTGCCCTACGCTTGTAACTACATACTCACCACCATGTGTGACAGCACCAATTCTGATTTCAACATCCAACTCAGGAGGGAATACAAAGATAACCTTCCTGCAATTAGTTCTTTTACCATAAACCTGGAAGGGGTACCAATTATTCTTCACCAAGGCAACATTACTCTGAATGATGAAGTGTGAGTATTTGTTTCACTGCAAAGACAATACAAATAGCCAATAACTTGTGAGAGTATATACTATATATATGAATCTACAGTACCAGTGTCAGGACAACATGGTTCCTCAACTCAAAGCCATACTGTCTTTTCTTTTTCTTTTAACCTTTTTATATAGATTGACCATCCCAGGATATTATAATGGAATTCGTATTGAAAAAACGACCAATTACATAAAAATCAGCTCCAAGATAGGACTGACTGTGTTTTGGGATGAAGCCAACTCTCTATCGGTACAGTTAGATTTTCACTTCGGTAAAAATATATGCAAGAGGTTTCAGAGCAAAGTTAATGCAGTGAAAGTAGGAAGCAGATTAAACCCTATTCCTGTTCAGCTGTTTAAAAAAAAAAACATTTAACATCAATTTATCAGTGATCTCAAAGTTTAAAAGCAAACATTGTTGGCTGAGGTAATATCTCTATCTATCTATCTATCTATCTATCTATCTATCTATCTATCTATCTATCTATCTATCTATCTATCCATCCATCCATCCATCCATCCATCCATCCATCCATCCATCCACAGTACAGACCAAAGAGTTTTCTTTATTGTGTTCTTTAGCCCAAGCAAGTCTCTTCAGCTTGTTGCCTCTCCTTAGCAGTGGTTTCCTAGCAGATATTCTACCATGAAGGCCTGATTCACACAGTCTCCTCTTAACAGTTGTTCTAGAGATGTGTCTGCTGCTTAAACTCTGTGTGGCATTGACCTGCTCTCTGATCTGAGCTGCTGTTAACATGCGTTTTCTGAGGCTGGTGACCCGGAAGAACTTATCCTCCCCAAAGCAGAGGTGACTCTTGGATCTTCCTTTCCTGGGGCATGTGAGCCAGGATCTTTGTAGGGCTTGATGGTTTTTGTGTACTTGGGGACACTTTCAAATTTTTCCCAATTGTCCGGACTGACTGACCTTCATTTCTTAAAGTAATGATGGCCACTCGTTTTTTTCTTCACTTAGCTGCTTTTTTCTTGCCATAATACAAATTCAACCTCTTTGAATGAGAAGGTGTGTCCAAACTTTTGGTCTGTACTATAGATATATATGAGAGAGAGCGAGAGAGAGAGAGAGAGAGTAATAAAACAGAACTAGGTAATCACATACATGAATGTAAATAATATTTATGAGTCATCTTTGTTTATATCATCAGATTGAGATCTCCACAAACTATAGAAATAAAACATGTGGACTCTGCGGGGACTTCAATGGCATCCTGCAGAATGAATTCATTGAAAATGGTGAGTCAAATTAGTTACAAAGATTTGATTCCAAACAACAAAGGTAAAATTATTCATTTTAAGTTAAAAATAAAACTACCTAATAGAAATGGCTTGTACACTCTAAACCCTAATGCTGAAAGTAATTAAACACATTGAGTACTGTTAACCTAAATAATTGCAATTAATAGACCTTTTCGAGTATTCAGAACTTTTGGTATTTATGAGTTTGTTGAAATGACACTTTTCAAGTTAGCTGAACAAATTTGATATTTTAAGTAATCGTCACCTTAAAGTTCCACCAATTTAAAATCTATAGAGCACTGGTGGCACAGTGGTAGGTGTTTCGCCTGCCATGCGAATGGCCCGGGTTCGATTCCCCGAGTTGGTCAACAATTTATTTGATTTGCAACAAGTTCAACAAACTCAAAAATTTATAGTTCTTTTTAGTTAAAATTGGAAACATCAACTGATTACCTCAAATATTTTGAGTTTTGCCAATTCGGGTTTACAGTGTAGCTCATTCACTCATTCACAGATCCATATATATATATATATATATGGATGTATTTAAACATACATACATATAGTATATGTATACATAGAGTATATGTGGCTGTGGTCATCATTCGTGTGTTAATCTCCGTGTGTGTCTAGTAATATGTAACATTCTATCCCCCGATTACGTCTATATAAGTGGAGGTAATTTTCTCAAATCTGTCTTGTCCGCAACTGATTACTGAAGGTGTGAGGATTATTCGCAAAGTTTTTCAAATTCCTCGTATATTGTGTGATAGACAGGATCCTTTAGCACAGCATGACAATATATTTCTTCTTACTATACTGTACTTGTTCTTGTACTTCATTTTTACACTGTAAACCCGATTAAGTTGGCAAAACTCAAAATATTTGAGGTAGTAATTTTTTTTAAAGTAAATTTTAAGTAAACAGAACTATCAATATTTGAATTTGTTGAACTTGCTGCAAATAAAGTAAATTCAATCCAGCGTGAGAATCACGAAACACCTACCACTGAGCCACGAGTGCTCTTTAGATTTAAATTGGTGGAACTTTAAGGTGACAGTTACTGTTACTTAAGTACTTATGACTACTTAAAATATCAAATATGTTCAGCTAATATATATATATTAATAGCTAATATATATATATATATATATATTTTTTTTTTTTACACATACATACACACAACATGTAACACGGGCAGCACTCACGTATTTAATAATTACTTTTATTTTAATTTATCTTTATTAAAGTTTGAAATTCTGCATAACCCTCTAATAAAAGCTCTTGCTCTGCTTGAGAAAAAAAAAATTAGCTCGCTCTTTTGCCATTTCGTCAACCAATCGAAGGGGTTGTGATTAGTGTTTCTACTGTCGATGCATATTGCCTTTTAAACCAACGCACAAACGCGCAATAATCCTAGATAACTCAATCCAGCTATACTAATCATCAACAGCAGGTGTGCTCGAAGAACCGAATTAGCCACATTGTTATTGCTCGGAAGCAGTTTTATTTCATATAAACAGGATTTATGCTGCGCTCCTTGCGGGTTATGATTGGTTGAAATGGCGAGGTTACATCTTATTGGTTAAAGAGCATGACTGATGCGGACTGACTCACGTGGGGAAAATAACAGTATCTTGCATATATTTATGGATGGATGTATTTAAACATACATAAAGTATATGTATACATGTGTGTGTGGCTGTGGTCATCATTCATGTGTTAATCTCCGTGTGTGTCTAATAATATGTAACATTCTATCCCCCGATTGCGTCTATATAAGTGGAGGTAATTTTCTCAAATCTGTCGCAGCCATGTCTTGTCCGTTTATGAGCGAGCAATCGGTTACTGAAGGTGTGAGGATTATATGCAGAGTTTTTCAAATTCCTCGTATATTGCGTGATAGACAGGATCCTTTAGCACGGGATACACATACATACATACATTAATACATACATACATACACATGTGGAAGGACACGTTCACACATGGGATTTGTTTAACTTGTTTTTATCCACAGCAGTGAAATTCAAATCTTTTGACAGAGAAAGAGGTACAAAACAGGTTGGCTGGAGACAATATACTGCAGATATACATATGACCACAGCGGTGATACTCAGATCTGCTGCTATTGAATGCAACAGTAGGATACAATATAAAATCTGTAACCGTACACTTGTAAATAGTAACAGTGTACAGTCGTGGCCAAAAGTTTTGAGAATGACACAAATAGCAGTTTGCTGCTAAACTGCTTTTAGATCTTTGTTTCAGTTGTTTCTGTGATGTACTGAAATATAATTACAAGCACATCATACGTTTCAAAGGCTTTTACCGACAATTACATGACATTTATGCAAAGAGTCAGTATTTGCAGTGTTGGCCCTTCTTTTTCAGGACCTCTGCAATTCGACTGGGCTGCTCTCAATCAACTTCTGGGCCAAATCCTGACCGATAGCAACCCATTCTTTCATAATCACTTCTTGGAGTTTGTCAGAATTAGTGGGTTTTTGTTTGTCCACCCGCCTCTTGAGGATTGATCACAAGTTCTCAATGGGATTAAGATCTGGGGATTTTCCAGACCATGGACCCAAAATTTCAACGTTTTGGTCCCCGAGCCACTTAGTTATCACTTTTGCTGTATGGCACGGTGCTCCATCGTGCTGGAAAATGCATTGTTCTTCACCATACTGTTGTTGGATTGTTGGAAGAAGTTGCTGTTGGAGGGTGTTTTGGTACCATTCTTTATTCATGGCTGTGTTTTTGGGCAAAATTGTGAGTGAGCCCACTCCCTTGGATGTGAAGCAACCCCACACATGAATGGTCTCAGGATGCGTTACTGTTGGCACGACACAGGACTGATGGTAGCGCTCACCTTTTCTTCTCCGGACAAGCCTTTTTCCAGATGCCCCAAACAATCAGAAAGAGGCTTCATCCGAGAATATGACATTGCCCCAGCAGTCCATTCGCCATACTTTTTGCAGAAGGTCAATCTGTCCCTGATGTCTTTTTTGGAGAGAAGTGGCTTCTTTGCTGCCCTTCTTGACACAAGGCCATCTTCCAAAAGTCTTCGCATCACCGTGTGTGCAGATGCGCTCACACCTGCCTGCTGCCATTCCTGAGCAAGCTCTGCACTGGTGGCACTCGGATACCGCAGCTGAATCTTCTTTAGCAGACGATCCTGGCGCTTGATGGACTTTCTTGGATGCCCTGAAGCCTTCTTAACAAGAATTGAACCTCTTTCCTTGAAGTTCCTGATGATCCTATAAATTGTTGATTTAGGTGCAATCTTAGTAGCCACAATATCCTTGCCTGTGAAGCAATTTTTATGCAACGAAATGATGGCTGCACGCGTTTCTTTGCAGGTCACCATGGTTAACAATGAAAGAACAAAACAGGGCATCACCCTCCTTTTAACATGTCAAGTCTGCCATTCTAACCCAATCAGCCTGACATAATGATCTCCAGCCTTGTGCTCGTCAACATTCTCACCTGAGTTTACAAGACGGTTACTGAAAATAATTCGGCATCTATTTAGAGCAGACGGCCCGCGGCCCGACTCTGACTGGCCCACGAAAGGTTGCTTGGAATTAAGAAAATAAAACCTACTTTCAAAATTTTGCATAATGCATGGACTTAAACAGCAGTGCTTTTACTTTGAAACCTATTTACAGTGTGCGTGCATCAGGTACTCTGAAACAAGTCCAAGGGCATGTGATTAGCAACAAGTCATTGTAATGGTAACCCTTCAAAATGTTTGCACATGCCAAAAAAAGAAAGGTGGACGCTGAAGGCCGTGGTTTTAAGAAAATATGGACTACTAAATATTTATTTAATGAAGTCAGGGGTAAACCCGTGTGTTTAGTTTGTGGTGAGCAGGTCGCCGTGTTTAAGGAGTTATGTTACATTATTATTGGCATACAAAGACATTGTGGTAGCTTAATAGAAAGTTAAGAAAGTTAAAAACAGAACGCATTGTGGTGTTAATGTGGCTGAAAAAGATGTTGCACACTTACCATTGTTTTGCATAATTTCACTGAATAAATTCAGTTTTTTGTAAAACAACCTCACTCACTCATTATCTAACAATAACAAATACTCTTACCAGCTTCAGTAAAAAATGCCATTTACTTATTTCAATGTAAAAATAGAATTAGTAACCAGAGTAGATTTCAAACTTTTGGCCCGGCCCTGTACAATATTTTCTGCTTCTCATTTGGCCCCTGGGGAAAAATAATTGCCCACCCCTGATTTAGAGTCTATATTTTTTTATAAACTTGCGCTACTGTTGTTTACTTACAATATTTGTTAATTATTTATTTTTATTTAAATGAGGCTTGGGCTCTGGGATGTTGAGCCTATTTCCTACTTTACGTAGTCAGAGCTCTACCGTCCGTTCGAGTGTAATTCATAAATTATGTTTATAATAATGAAATGAGATGCACTAAAATTGATCTACAATTCACTTCAAACCCGTGGCTCGCAGTTTCACTTTACAAAAGGCAGAGTTTTGATCAAAAGGTGATAAACGCATGCGATTTATCGATTAAAATGAAGACATACTGCATTGATGGATGGATGTTGTTGATAAAGATTTAAAATGATAATTAAATAAATAGCTGTCCATCTTTTTTTGTGTTTATTACCACTTATTATAATAAATAGTTTTAAATGGTAGTAAAGGTACCATTTGGTCATGTTCACCCATGGGGTAAACATATGTGGCATTTAATAGCATTCGCTAGTTATCAAGTTGATATACAGGTCAATCTGCATCAAACAGAATCTCGCTGAGTAAGTAAGCATAATAATAAATAATGAATCATTATAGTGGGTGAACACGACCAAATTACTGCATTAACACTGGAATTTAAGAATTTACTTAAACACAAATATCCTTAATGTGTTAAAATGTTGGATTTTTATTTAAAAGCCATATATGTTTGTGTGTGTGATAGGCATTTTAATTAAAATCCAACATTTTAATGGTTAGTGAGCGGTTCATGGGCGTCAACTTGCACGTTCTGTAATATTCCATTGTCATTCATATTGCCGGTGTTTTAGAGCCCTTTACTAAAGCATTCGCTAGTTATCAAGTTGATATACAGGTCAATCTGCTTTTGAAAATAATCAGTAAATTCGTGAATTACACTCAAAATATCAACTCCATTTATGAAGTCTGATTTAATTTGCTGGGGAAATAAAATTTAGGCAATGACGTCCGCGCTGTCTTTTTAATTAATCTAAAACCCCCCCTACAGTATTTGCCAGCAGCGCACCCAGTTCGATAAACTCACACCTATCATGAATGAAAGGTGAGAAGAGATTCAGCAGAATCTTTAGACACTTCAGTGCTTGCTCTGAAGGACTATATTCGACAAGAATATAGAGAATAAGAATTGTATTTCTAATAAGATAATTAATGAAATAATAAAATTATATCAAATTAGGTCTTTATCTAAAAGCCAGACCAAATTCTCATTCACTGCTGAAGTGGTTAAATATGATTATACTGTAGATACATAGGTTATATTTTAAAAGTACAATTGCAAGTAAATTTCAAACTGCATGTAATGTAAAATATGAATAAAACAGTATTAGACACACATATGTGATATGGTAGTATATACAATGAAAAAGAGTGCTCAAATGTAAAGCAAACGCAATTATTAATTTATTGTGTATAGTTAACTTCATTCAGCCGTTTAAGTTACATGAAAAAATAACGTGCCTACCAGTCCATTATTATTTTCTGTTCAAATTTAAAGATGCACACACGTGTGCAAAAAGACGAAGTACAACAAAGAATACGAAAGTGTATAATCTTTAATAAAGTTAGCCTAAAATAATATTGTCTACAATGCTGAAGCAAACATTATTTAGTTTTAGTTTTAGTCTCTTCGCTCAATACAATGCGACAGCACGCTCTGAGGTGAACATCCACAGAACCCCCAGTTACTGTAATCCCTCTTCTCACCTTTCATTCATGATAGGTGTGAACTTATCAAACCGGTTTCACTGATGGGGGAATTGGCAGAATTGAGGGGTTTAAAAAGAATGAACAAGACCGAGCAGACGTCTCTGCCTAATATGTATTTCACCAGCAAACCATAAACATAAATAGAAACAAATAAAATGTTTAATGATATAAATTAAATCAGACTTTATAGTTGGAATTGATACTTTGAGTGTAATTCATACATTTACTGAATATATTCAGATTTTGTAAAATAACAAAACGCGTTTCCTTTCTGAACCTTTTGTCCGCATCCCAATGAACTGGAGCTCAGCACGTCTACTTTCATTGTTTTAATCTGTAATATTTAAGTGAAATACATTTTGCATATATGCTTAAATATTCCTTTTTATTTATGGACAGGTGTAGTATGTTTTCATCTGCATTATTGCAAGAGGCGATGACTTTCTGGGGGAGTATGTCTACACCTTTTGCAGTGAAAGTGAAAGTATGAGTCGCACGTTCATGCACGCCGATGAACAGCTTTATATCAATCATAAATCCACAATCATATTCCAGTTATTATTTCCAGCAGGGTAAAATAAAAATAAAAAATAATAAGTTGGATGAAATAATTATTCAATGCTGGACATAAACAGCAAAAAAGTCAGATGATTAAAAAAAAAAAACCCGAAGCACTTCATGTTTATATTTGTTCATTCATGTCTTCTAATGGTGCGCGACAAATTTTTACGTTTTAATGAAGACATTCACGAATACGGACATTCACATAATTACTGTATATGTGCGCACATCTCATAGGTGTACAGTATGTGCACGGAGAGTTTGTGTATATGTGCGCGCGTCTCATAGGTGTGTGTGCGCGCATTTCATATGTAGTTGTGTGAGCAGTTGGTAGTATATATAGATGTGTGACTGTTTCATATATGTGTATGCAAGTGTTTCATGTCTCTTTTCATCATTATGAACATAATATGAAGCACATATATGCACATTCATCATAAACTATTATTATTGTAAAACAAAATAAAAATTCATGTTTGCTCCAGCATTGGAAACAATATTGTTTCAGGTTAACTAATTATACACAATTCGTCGTTGTACTTGGTCTGGCTTTTAGATAAAGTCCTTCCATGCGCCATCTGGCGAATATTCAATGAAGCACAACACATTTATTTAAATTCCCAAATGTTGCTTGAGGGATCTCGCGGCATGTCGTGCACCAAATTGCGGGATCTCGCGGGAAAAAGCGCGACTTCTTAATGGCCAGATCTATACACCACACATACATACATACATACATACATACACATACATACATACATACATACATACATACATACATACATACATACATACATGCATACATGCATACATGCATACATACACACATATACATACATACACACATATACATACATACATACATATACATACATACACACACATACATGCACACATACACATACAGTACATACAGTACATACACATACATACTTACATACATACATATACATACATATATACATATACATACATACACATACACACATATACATGTACATGCATACACATACATACAGTACAGAACAAAAGTTTGTACACACCTTCTCATTCAAAGAGTTTCCTTTATTGTGTTCTTTATTGTGTTCTTTAACCCAAAACAAGTCTTTTCTGCTTGTTGCCTGTCCTTAGCAGTGGTTTCCTAGCAGATATTCTACCATGAAGGCCTGATTCACACAGTCTCCTCTTAACAGTTGTTCTAGAGATGTGTTTGCCGCTAGAACTCTGTGTGGCATTGACCTGCTCTCTGATCTGAGCTGCTGTTAACCTGCGATTTCTGAGGCTGGTGATTCGGACGAACTTATACTTCGCAGCAGAGGTGACTCTTGCTCTTCCTTTCCTGGGGCGGTCCGCATGTGAGCGTTTTTCTTTGTAGCGCTTGATGGTTTTCGTGACTGCACTTGGGGACACTTTCAAAGTTTTACATATTTTTCGGACTGACTGACCTTCATTTCTTCCAAATTAATTAATTATTTTAATTATTTTAATTAATTATAGGGTCATAATTATTTTTATTTTAAATTATCTTTTTTAAAGTTTGAAATTCTCCATAACCCTCTAATAAAAGCTCTTGCTCCGCTTGAGAAAAAAAAATTGAGCTGCTCTTTTGCCATTTCATCAACCAATCGTAGGGGTTGTGATCAGTTTTTCTACTGTCGATGCATATCGCCTTTTAAACCAACGCATGAACGCGCAATAATCCTAGACAACTCAATCCTGCTATACTAATCATCAACAGCAGGTGTGCTCGAAGAACCAAATTAGACGCATCGTAATTAGCACGATTATCTCATCTCCAGCCCCATTTACACTGCAGGTCTCGATGCACAATTCTGATTTGTTGTCTATACAGTGGAACCTTGGATTACGAGCATAATTCATTCCGGAAGTGGGTGAAAAGGTGAGAGAGTGACGCTTGGCGTCAAAATAAGAGTCCCATGTGTGATACTTGATACTCGGCACTCGTAAATTAATACTTGCTC
Organism: Clarias magur; assembly: GCA_013621035.1. NCBI lineage: Eukaryota > Metazoa > Chordata > Actinopteri > Siluriformes > Clariidae > Clarias > Clarias magur. The sequence continues at coordinate 1,386,578 of QNUK01000014.1, read as the reverse complement.
GGTTTCCGATTAAAAATTAATTTAAAATCTTTGCTCAGTTTGCAGAACACTCGTAAACCACGTTACTCGCAATCCGAGGTTCCACTGTATCTGATTTTTCTGACTGTCTGTTTACACGTTCTTTCAACTATGATCCATATCCGATTCACTTGTTTACGCTTGCCATACCGTCTAAAACGTCGCGCATACTTAAAGGGAGGTTCTTGCACTACACACTAGCCAAGATGGATGAAGGCGAAATATGCTTGATGTTAGCTCTGCAATATATGCAAAGTTCGCGAAACGGAGAAGGAGGAAAAGGGCCATCATTGCAGCCTGCGCATATGCTTCATTTATTGGGTCCTCAAGCATTCAGAGGAACGTCTGGGTGCGAGATATGTCGGGTTGCTCTCTGGTGGCTTGCAACAAATGCGGGCTACCGCACACTGGCGCATCTGTTTGGGATGAGCAGCGTGTTGGTGCCTGATTACGTCATTAAACCATGAAGAAGTCGCAGGTTTAATGACGCACAGAACGCAATGCCTCAGAAAATCCGATCTGTCTGTTTACACGACAATCGCATTAGCACATATCTGATTTATTTCCACACATGAAGGAGGCCTGAAATATCGGAATGCATGCGTTTTTTTTCCTGTTTACACGGACATAGAAAATATCCGATATGTGTCACATATGAGCAAAAAATCGAAATTGGGTCACATTTAACTGACAGTGTAAATGTAGCTTTAGATGGGTCAAGCGACACATCTACAAAGAATGGATCCCTGGGAAACTGGGTCGATACATACATATACACACTCTCAAATCCTATTTGTATTAATTTAAAATTAGCTGAACAAATTTTATATTTTAAGTAATCATAAGTACTTAAGTAACAGTAACGGTCACCTCAAAGTTCCACCAACTTAAATCTATAGAGCACTGGTGGCTCAGTGGTAGGGTAGCCTGCCATGCGAAAGACCCGGGTTCGATTCCCATGCTGGATTGAATTTATTTTATTTGCAACAAGTTCAACAAACTCAAATATTGATAGTTCTGTTTACTTTAAATTGGAAACATCATTACTTTTTAAAAAATTGATGTAACTGATTACCTCAAATATTTTGAGTTTTGCCAACTTAATCGGGTTTACAGTGTAAAAGTGAAGTACAAGAACAAGTATAGTAAGAAGAAATATATTGTCATGCTGTACTAAAGGATCCTGTCTATCACGCAATACACGAGGAATTTGAAAAACTAACACCTTCAGTAACCGGTTGCTTGCTGATAAATGGACAAGACATGGCTGCGACAGATTTGAGAAAATTACCTCCACTTATATAGACGCAATCGGGGGATATTACATTCGAGGGATTGTTACATATTATAGACACACACGGAAATTAACACACATGCATACATATAATGTATTTATGTTTAAATACATTCATCCATATATTCATGCAAGATACTTTTCTTTTCCCACGTGAGTCAGAACACATCTTAACAGGGCTGACGTGAGTCAGTTCACGTCAGCTCTTTAACCAATCAGATGTGACCTCGCCATTTCAACCAATCATAACCCGCCAGGAGCGCAGCCTAAATCCTGTTTACATGAAATAAACCTGCTTCTGAGCAGGTTTAAGCTTACGGACATGTTGCTATGACAGCAAGTGCAAGATTCGCTTCGAAGAACAAAAAACTCCAAGATCAGGACAAAGCCACATCAAATCCAGCTAACTGAGTTAGCGACGTACAAAGAACGGACCCCAGGCGAGCTCCCGCATCACCTGACTGAGGTGCCTTCTGGGAAACTGAGTCTACACAGAAAAAAACTACAAAATTAACTTACCGGGCACACAGTGCCCTCTAGGGGTGAACCCTTACAGGCTCATCAATATTTAGTAAACAAAATATAAATTTGCAATCTTTTCATGCTGTTTATTCTATAAACATCTTCCATAGGGGTGTTTTTTTTTTTACATGAATCATACTGTTTGTTGTTTTAATTGTCTGTGTCAGCTATATAAACATGTTTTATTCATTTGATAGGTCAACTATTAAATCCAGACCAAATTGGCCTTAAATGGAAGATGAATGCACCCACCGAAACCTGTGAGCAGACTCCACTTAAACCCGAGGAGGAATGCCTAATAAAGGTATAAACTGTTATTACATTTTAAGAGTTTCACTCCCAGCTCTATCAATTTTTTTAACTTTTAATGTAAATTTTAACAATGTAGATAATGCAGATTTTATTTTTTTTTTCAATAACATGTAATTGTTTAACAACACTAATTGTGTGTAACCCCATGGCTCTTAAATGTAAATGTTTTTAAAAGATTTTATTTTTATTTATTTATTTTGACTCTGTAATAGAATGACTTAATATGCATTTTTAAATCTTTCACAGGCAAACATATGTGAAAAACTGCTTCATGCCCCTGCATTTGAAAGCTGTCACAATTTGTTACCCATGAATGTCTACTTGGAAGCATGTAGTAAAGACTTGTGTCAGTGCAACAGCAGTCAGAATATTTGTATATGTGACACAATATCAGAGTTCTCACGCCAGTGTGCACATGCTGGGGGCAGTCCAGGGAACTGGAGATCCAATGATTTCTGTGGTATGTTAATATAATTATTGAAATAATTATGTACGCATATGTATCATATACAGTAGATTTGTGAAATCTAAGATCTAGCTGAAACTCAAGACAACGCAGGAAATACAAATACAACTAGCATAATAGGCACAGCCATCAGTGATAGACAAAAACAAAGAAATTGCAAGCAAGCAAGGATAAACATAGTTTAGGGCCAGTAGCTTTTGAGAATTTTGCTCAAGTCTTTCTACGTACAAGAGCAATACCTATATTTTAGGCGATAATGCTGTCTGTTGTTTGTTTTTTTCTTCTGTGTAGGAATAAGTTGTCCATTGAACATGATCCACAGTGAGTGTGGGAATCCATGTATAGACACCTGCTCTAACCAAGAGGGGACACGAGTCTGTGGAGGACACTGTGTGGATGAATGTGTTTGTCCACCTGGTAAGACTTTGCCAATGAGCAGCAATCATTTTTATCACCCAGTCAATCATTTTTATGACCAAACTTTGCTCTGGGTCACATGACTTGATTCCTTGATACCTAAAATTGATTAAAATTGATTCCTTGATATCTAATTTTTATTTATTTTTTTAATGGCTAGAGATGATGAGCAGGTGGTAAAACTGACTAAACCTTTTCAGGTTAACTTTGAACCAAGGAAGAAAAAAAAAAAAAAACCCATTAGCTTACAATATGCCCCCTGCAATATACCATGAAATGTGTCTTTGTTGTGTCAAATTTTTAAAAGAAATAATAAAATAGTAATAATTGAGCTCTGTTACAATTCCCTAAGTTTTCTAAATTTTGACATGGATGAAAACTGAATAAACCTATATGGCAAAAAAATTAAAACAAATAGTACACATGATGTATTTTAGATGAAGACAGAATATAATCACATTGGTTCCCTTAAGAAAGGCTATTAAAAAAGTATTTTAACCTGTAATTGGGCAACATATACAGGGAGATATTGCAGTATGATATGCAGTACCTCAGTAGGTTGAGCTGTTTTCCAATCGAGAATTAGAAATTTGACTAATTTAATCTGGAGATGTACTTTTAGTATTAGGGAGATATCAACTGGCTAACATGTATCAAGAATTCCCCTTAATGCTAAAATGTTTCAAATTAATGTATACTTATATTGTTAAGATTTTTTTTTACAAACGGGTATATTTTGATTATACCATTAACATGCTAGATTTTCTTAGTTACCACAGCCTATTCAGTAAATCATAAAAATTCACAATTATGTTTTTGAACAGGAACTGTGCTAAATGACATTGAGAATAATGGCTGTGTCCCTGTTGCTGAATGCCCCTGCACCCACAATGGAGAAAACTATCAACCAGGAGAATCATTTACGAGAACTCGTCAAACATGGTAACTAAATGTGTACTCACCATCACTGATGCCATGGTTTGGATAAACATTCCCCCTTAGTAGGAGGGGTCGAAGGAATTCAACACAATATAATTTTGACTGACCAGATACAGCGCCCTCCACAATTAATGTCAGCCCTGTTAAGATGTGTTCTTAGACTTAAACAAAATAACAGACTACAATGCAAAAAAAGAGAAAAATCCAACCTTTAATTGAAGTAAAAGTTTATTTTTTTCAGTGGAAAAAAAATCCCACATTAAGATTAAAATTTTATTTTTACATAAAATCATGTGTGCCACAATTATTGGCACCCCTGATGTTAACACACTTCATACAACCCCCTTTTGCCAACAAGATAGAACTCAATCTCAATTTCACGAATACAGATCTTTGACCATTCCTCGTTGCACAATTATTCTAGATCATCCAGTGTCCTGGGTCCTCTCTTATGCACTCTCCTCTTCAGCTCACCTCACAGGTTTTCAATTGAGTTGAGGTCTGGGGACTGAGATGGCGATGTGAGGAGCTTAATTTTGTGTCTGCTGAGCCATTTTTGTGTAGGTTTCGCCACACATTGTGGGTCATTATCCTGCTGAAAGACCCAATGACGACCTATCTTCAATTTTCTGACAGGGGCCATCTGGTTTTGATTTATCAGGTTTTGGTATTTCAGAGAGTTCATGAGGCCATGCACCCTAACAAGGTTCCCAGGGCTTTTGGAAGAGAAACAGGCCCACAGCATCACAGATCCTACACTACACTTCACAGGGGGCATAAGGTGCTTTTGCGCATGCTCATCTTTTTTTTTTTTGTTGCCAAAAACCTCTATCATATTCTCATCTGACCACAGTACACTGTCCCAGTTGAAGTCTCAGCAAACTCCAGACATTCATGTTTGTGATTGTAGGCTCAAAAAGGCTTGTAGGCTTGCATGCCTTTCAAACAGCTTGTACAGTATATAGCGTATGAAGGTTGTTATGGAGACTTTGTGACCCCAATATGCCTCTTTTTGATCCAGTTCTCTAACAATGAGGTTTGAAGATCTTTTTACTTCTCTTACCATCCTCCTCACTGTGTGTGGTGGCAAGATAAACTTGTTTATCACTGATCCAGTTGTTTTAATTTATTAATAATTCCTCTAACTGTAGATGTGAGCAAGTTTAGGCGAGTGGTTATTTTCAAAACACATCTGCCTTACTTGAATGGCGTGTCCTCTTGTCTTTCCCATTTTGAAGAGTGGATAAGAGAAATAGGCCTCTAAATCATGTCATAAATAAATTTGAAAACACTTTGGTCAAATGAGGCATTGGTGAGGTGGACTGTGTTGTCGTCTGTGTTCTATTTCATCCCAGTGGTTTTCAGTGGGGTTTTGGTCAGGGCTATATACAGAGCACTTCTCTTCCAACGTTACCAAACCATGTCTTCATAGCACTTGCTTTATGCAAAGAGACAGTGTAATTTCTGAACAGGTTTGGATTAGGGTCCTTAGGTTCAAGTAGGGCAAACTGTAGGGCAAACAAAAGCATACAGTAAAAAGACATTCTATACAATTGTGTTTTTCCAATTATGTGACAAAAGTATGGGCAAATATGCGAATAAGCATATCTACTGTATATGTCTGTGATCGTTAGGTGTCCACAAGCTTTTGTCCATACTGGGGATTTACTGGATGTATAATGTATAGATTTATTCCACTTTTTGTAGCTTTATTTTAATGTCTATTTCATTTTTCTGTCAGTGTCTGTTCAAACGGCCGGTGGAATTGCTCAAACCAGAACTGCCCTGGCACCTGCTCTTTGCTGGGAGGGTCTCACATCATCACATATGATAGCAAAACTTACAGCTTCAATGGAAACTGCGATTATATTCTTTCCAAGGTCAGAACCACCCAGCATATTTACAAACAGGAAATGTCACTTGTATACTGAAATGCTGTCTGTAATGTTGTATCTAGTGTAGAAGTAGCATTATGATAGCATATTATATATATTTAAATCTAAATCATACATTTTATCTTTTTTTCTTTTTACAGGATAACAATAATAATATAACAGTGGTGGCAAATCTGGCACAGTGTGGTTCGACACAAAGTCAAACATGTTTGACTTCTGTGAAGTTAACCACCTCAACAAACCCTGTAAGCACTCCAAATCATCATGAGCTTTATGGTCAGGTTTTATATTTTTTAGGATTAGTGTACCATAAATCTGCAAGCCTGGAGGTGCTGGGTGCCGCACACATACTGACAACTATTACTCCCTTGGTTCATTTATGGTTTGAGTATACAGATTCCATACAGAAGAAGAAACACAACAGATGTCTAAGCACCCTTGTTGCTTGACCCTTAAATATAAAAATAATAACAATAATACTAACAACCCAGCTATAGTTATACTTGGGTTGCAATGTCATCCACCAAAAGTAACACCAGACCAATTTTTATACTTTTTTTTTTTTCAAAAACAACTTTATGCCAATTGTGTCCCTTTATCTCTACCAAGTTAGGTCGTTTTTCTTTTGCAAGTTAGCCTTATTTAATAAAATGACAATGGGGTAACCATTGAATGAATTAAACCATTAAATGAATGACCTCAACACAGTGTTGTAAATACAATCTTAAAAAAAAAAGTATTAAAATTCAGTATTAAAATTTATTTAATGTCCAATGTTGTCCAAAATGTTCTTGATTTAAGAGTGTTCAACCACATATACATCTGTATATATACACACATATACGTCTGTATAACAAAGTTCAGAAATTCTGATCAGAGACTGTGTCACATAGGGAATCAGATGTAGTGAACAAAACACTTTCCAAGGCTGCATTCTATAATGAGAACACATACAATATGTGCTGTCCAAATGACAATTTGTGTTTTTGAATAACTAAGCTATAGTTATAACTGTGTAATAACTGTGTTTTTGTAGTATTAAGTATAAAGTTTTTTTTTTGCAGGTGTTTCACAAGTGCTCTCATTATAGAATGAGATTTTAGCCTCGTGACTTGTTTTTTCTCATGACTTTACTTTTGTGGAAATATTATGGCATCATGACTCAAATGCAGCAAAACCAGTTGTAGAGTTGCTTCCTCACTTAATGGTTTGGTAAATTCCAGTTCAAATCACAGTTTCACCACCGTTGCCCAGGTTCGAGGACCAGTCAGGGCATCAGCTTAGTTTGCTAAAAGGAAAAAAAAAAAAAGTCTGGCATTGGCAGTGTGAGCACTGACAAATTTTGATATTGACAAGTATAACGCTATAAATTAATGTTTAGTTGTATTTTATTGTGTATGTATAGTTGTACCACTGTACTGTGGTCATTGATTTAATTTTATCCAAATGTCATGTAGTCAACTTTGGTCCCAATATAATTTTATCAAAATAGATTTTAAAAAAAAGGTGTCCCTATATCTCTACCGAATTGACGTTTCCACAATGGCAACCAAAAATCTCTGCCTGGGAAACAGTACTTGGCCACTAATAATAATTATGACACTGCATTGAGTTCAGGTAATGAACAGTATTCAGATTAGTTGTTGATTTTTAGTTAGTCAGATTTCTTATGTTTTTAAGTTTCTTGTTTACAACAAATTTTAAAAACAGCCTAGTTGAATGCCTTTTACATAAAAAAAAAAAAGTATAGTACAGACCAAAAGTTTGGACACACCTTCTCATTCAAAGATTTTGAATTTGTATTATGGCAAGAAAAAAGCAGCTAAGTAAAGAAAAACGAGTGGCCATCATTACTTTAAGAAATGAAGGTCAGTCAGTCTGAAAAATTAGGAAAACTTTGAAAGTGTCCCCAAGTGCAGTCACAAAAAACATCAAGCCCTACAAAGAAACTGGCTCACATGCGGACCGCCCCAGGAAAGGAAGATCCAAGAGTCACCTCTGCTTTGGGGAGGATAAGTTCATCCGAATCACCAGCCTCAGAAATCGCAGGTTAACAGCAGCTGAGATCAGAGAGCAGGTCAATGCCACACAGAGTTCTAGCAGCAGACACATCTCTAGAACAACTGTTAAGAGGAGACTGTGTGAATCAGGCCTTCATGGTAGAATATCTGCTAGGAAACCACTGCTAAGGACAGGCAACAAGCAGAAGAGACTTGTTTGGGCTAAAGAACACAATAAAGAAAACTCTTTGAATGAGAAACTTTTGGTCTGTACTGTATATTAATACACTATATTATGTACAGATCAATTCCTTTATTATTTTTTTCAATATTTCTTTCTTATACAGGTCACAATTTCATCCAGTGGCAATGTATTTATCAACAATGTTGCAACCAACCTTCCAATTCGTACTGGTGGGTTTTTAGAAAGTAATTTTTAGCTGTTTAAAAAAAATGGTTTTGATTTCTCTACATTTACAGTACTACTACTGTCTGAGTCATGTTCTTTACCTTTTTCAGGAAACATGACAATCTTCAGGCCTTCACCATACTATATTATTGCGCATACACCTAGTTTAAAGATCGTCACTCAGCTTTCTCCAGTTATGCAGGTGTACACGCAAGCCAGCCCAGCACAAAAGGGAACACTAAGTGGTACGCATTAAATAACATCTGAAGACTTATGAATATATTTTAATCCTAAAACTAATACATGTTTTTTTATTAGGTCTGTGTGGGAACTTTAATGACATGCAGGGAGATGATTTTAAGACACATTCGGGTCTCATAGAGGGAACTTCCACATCATTTGCTAGCTCCTGGAAGGTCAAACTATGTCAAGATTTCAGTGCTACTCTCTCTGATCCCTGTAGTATGAGTGTGGAAAAAGGTACTCACTTTATACCTTCACAATCGGTGTGCAACAAATAAAAAAAAAGTTTGGATGGATGGATGGATAAACATACAGTACAGACCAAAAGTTTGGACACACCTTCTCATTCAAAGTATGTAGTCTTCATTCAGTATTATAGCAAGAAAAAAGCAGCTAAGTGAAGAAAAAAATGAGTGGCCGTCATTACTTTAAGAAATGAAGGTCAGTCAGTCCGAAAAATTGGGAAAACTTTGAAAGTGTCCCCAAGTGCAGTCACAAAAACCATCAAGTGCTACACTGTGTCAAGAGGACACTGTGTGAATCAGGCCTTCATGGTAGAATATCTGCTAGGAAACCACTGCTAAGGACAGGCAACAAGCAGAAGAGACTTGTCTGGGCTAAAGAACACAATAAAGAAAACTCTTTGAAAGAGAAGGTGTGTCCAAACTTTTGGTCTGTACTGTATATACATTATATATCTGTATTCTCTTTCAGAGAAGTATGCCAAACAATGGTGCGAGATGCTCAGTGATCCAGCAGGAGTTTTTTCTCCATGTCATTTTGAACTCAACCCAAAGGATTATGTAATGGTATGTTTTGACCATTCAGGTGGTTTATAAAAAGTTGGTGGTGGTCACTTAAGAATACTAAATGTTCAATTATAATGGCCATTTCTTTCTAGAGATGCAAGTATGATGCATGTAACTGCGCCCAAAGTGAGGACTGCATGTGTGCTGCTGTGTCATCCTATGTCTATGCATGTGCTGAAAGAGGTGTAATGATAAAAGACTGGAGAAATAACATGTGCGGTACGTATTATTTAAAAAAATAAAAAAAATACATGAATGAATGAATGAATTAATTAATTAATCAGTCAATATCATCATTATCATAATCTGACTGTGAAGCTACTAACCTGCTACTGTATGAACAATTAAAAACACTTAACTTTCAGTCAGAAGAAAAAGACTGGCTGAAAGCGTGAAATGAAAATGCAGTGGAAGCAAGTCTTTGCTTTATTTCTCCTTCATCAGATACCTTTAGATACATTTATCAGTTGTTTAAATGATTTTGACTCTCAAAAACATAATAGTTAAATATGGCCTTAATTACACCATGGTTTGTAGCAATGAAGCTTATTGGCAAAAAATTAAATAACATGTTTATTCATTATTTTTCTCCTTGAATAATATTAACATAAAAGAGAAACCGTGAAATTACTGTTTGAGTATGTCTGAAAAGTAGATTTTTGTATTTTTCCTGGTTTGTAATCACAAGAACTTGGACTACAGGAGATTGTTTCAGTACTCTTTTTGACTTAAATTACAAATTAGCCAACAATCACAGTTAACAGAAAAGGTTTGTTTCTTTTCCAAAAGTACTAATAATCTATGCTAATGTTTTATGCAGACACGTACAAAAATAATTGCCCCGGCAATATGGAGTACTCCTATAACCAGACAAGCTGTAGGAAGACTTGCCGTTCTCTTGGTGAAAATGATTATATCTGCGATTTGTCCTTTACACCTGTGGATGGTTGTGGCTGTCCAGAGGACACATACCTCAATGACAGAGATGAATGTGTGCCTGCCTCTGATTGCCCCTGTTATATCAACAATGAGCTTTGGGCTCCAGGGCAGATCACCAGCCAGCTTGGATCTACATGGTAAAAATGTGATCTCAAATTATGTACGATGAGCATTTAAGTCAAACCGGGACTTGTGATGAAATTTCTTGGGAACAAAGGCCTACAAAGGGAAAAATCTGACATTTGTACAACCCATCAAGCACAATATAGTGATGAGACAGTGATTAAGATATTGGACTTTGGACTACTGACCAGATGGTCATGGGTTCAAACCCCAGCACCACCAAACTATCCCTGTTGGGCCCTTGAACAAGGGCTCAGATGTATAATGAGATAAATTTAAGTTGCTCTGAATAAGAGTGTCAGACAAATTCCATAAATGTAAATATCTTTGCCACAGTACAAAAAATTAAATGGTGCAAATGTTTTAAAGAAGGCTGTGAATGACCAGCCGAGGTGGTTTGTAGCCCACTGCAGTCATTCTCATGATCATTCAGCAAGTGGAATTCCTGATCCCTGAAAATCAGGTGATAACTTCTTGCAAACTTGCACAAGAGACACATCTGTCCTTGGGAACTGATCACACAATCATTCACAAACAGCACAGGATGTCAGCTGGCAGTTATTGCCGCATCATTTCCACAGGTTTGGTCCACTAAATGGGGTCCTGGAAGGTTAGTGTTTGACACGTGATGCAGGAAGTCCGATCATGGCTCCAGTACAAAGCAAACTTTTTACTTTGATGATATCTAAGCACTAGTGAAGTGTGGATGGGTTATTAGGGATAAGTGCTGTTATTCTGCACAATCCAATCAAAAGTGCCGATTTGACTTGAATGTCTCTTGTATATAGGTAAAGCTTTTAATGAAATCAGTAAAAATGAAGCTTATCATCTGATTGCTGTTTTCCACAGCACTTGCAGTGATGGCGTACTACAGTGCACTGGACTTGACGAAGTGACAAGTACTACTTAACTTTTACATATTTTTACACTTTCTTCTAAACCAGTACCTTGGTTGAGCTTTTGCAATTGACACAGTTTTATTGCGTGTTCAACTTTGTTTTAGCCTGCACAGAGCCTATGGTATACTTCAACTGTTCGGATGCTGAACCTGGAAAAAAAGGAACAGAGTGCCAGAATAGCTGCCAGATCCCCACAGATTCAATTCAGTGTGTAAGTGAATCAACAGATACAAGAGGCTGATTAACTACAAGATTAACTATATACAGTGGATGGATGGATGGATGGATGGATAGATAGACTCATCATGACACAGTAATTCTTGTTTAACGCTTGAGGACTACAGAAAAAATAAGTATCATACTTCTGTGCTTTTAGTCACATTCATGATTGGTTTTAATGGTTAAATGAAAAAACATACGGAATGTTTTCTTTATCAATATTGATAACTGATTTTTTTCTTCAATTGAGCAAAATTATTTTATTTTATTATTGAGTTTGTTTGTTTGTTTGTTTGTTTTGTTCATTTTCCATTCCACTACCTGCTTTCTGATGGTGGTTAAGCCCTCACTTTATCTCGTAAAGAGAATAATACAGTAGGGCTTAGGTGTCTTAGTCTGCTCAGCTGTCTCGTTTCCTATCCTGTACACTGCACTAAAATAGTACATTTTGTAGAGTTTCAGCTTCAACTGTGTGTGTGTGTCTGTAAGAGAGAGAGAGTGTCAAACACACGGAGACGGACCAGAAGACTAGCAGTTAGCCCTGTAGCATGGATAGTAAACCCAAACGCGGAAGTAGCGCGAGCAGGCAGGATAACCACGCTGTTATTTTTAGAACTCTCTCGGAGCGAGAGCCAGAGTCTACACAAATAAACTTGCGTTCTAATAACACACACTCAATCGAAAGCGCAACCCAAGAAAGTGAGTGCTCTCGATTAGACAGACGAGGCATCGGAGATAGCATGGCCAAACTCAATGACTGAGCGATGTGCGGAGCCATCTTGTTTCCTTTTATGCTTCCTGAGTCGCGACCGCATTACTTCCAGGTCCTCGTGCCGGTCGCGTTAGGAGTGTGCGTGTCAGTACCCCCCCCCCCCTCCCCCCTCCAGGACCATAGGTGAAGTTTGAGCTGGGAAATATGGAATACTGGGTGGATCAGGAGCGCCGCAGGCAGCTATAGCCGGTAGGTGACGGGGATGATTCGGAGGGTGATGCGGTTTGGACCGATGAATCGAGGTGATGATTTTCTGGGTTCTGTCTGCAGATGTAGATTTTTTGTGGACAGCCATACTTTGTCACCTACGTGTTACAATCGCCCCGGTGGGTGTCGACGGCGGTGCTGAGTGATGTAGCGGGTGTTGGTGTGTTGGATGGCAAGGTTTGCTTGATTCCATTGCCGTCGACACCGACGGACCAACTGTTGGGCCGAGGTTGGAAACCGTAGCATGCCTCAAATGAGCTTAAGCCGGTGGTGGATGATACGTGGAGGTTGTGGGATAGTTCCGCCCAGATGAGGTAGCGAGCCCAGGAGCACTGACGGTCGGCAACAAAGCACCTCAAGTAGCGCTCCAGTTGTTGGTTGGTCCGTTCCGTCTGACCGTTAGTCTGTGGGTGGTAGCCGGAGGACAGACTGCAGGTGGAATAGATCAGACAGATCAGGCAGAAGGTCTTCCAGAACCGTGAGGTGAACTGAGGCCCCCTGTCCGAGACGATGTCTTTTGGGAACCCATGCAGGCAGACTACATGTTCTAATATCAGCTCGGCTGTTTTCTTAGCTGACGGGAGCACGGGGAGGGCCACCAGGTGCACAGCTTCGGAGAACCAGTCGATGATGGTGAGGATGGTGTTCTTTCCTTTGGAAACCGGCAGGCCTGTGATGAAGTCGATGGCAATGTGCGTCCAGGGCCGACGGGGAACAGGAAGAGGTTGAAGCTCGCCTGGAGATGGTCGATTTACATCCTTGGCCCTGGCGCACACTGGGCACGCCTGGACGAACTCGTGCACATCCTTGGTCATGGTGGGCCACCAGAAGGCGAGCTGGATGAACTGGAGGGTACGACGCGTTCCAGGGTGTCCAGCGAGAAGGGATGAATGTCCCCATTGGATGACCTCCGTCCTGATGGTGTCGGGTACATAGAGTTGACCAGGTGGCACACCTGCCGGTTCGGGCTCCGCAGCCTGTGCCTGGCGTACCCTCATCTCCAGATCCCAACGGAGTGGTGCGATGATCTTGGTGGAAGGTAGGACAGGCGTGGGCTTGACGGATGGAAGTTATAACTCTCAAAAAATAACGCCCACTGCACCTGTCTAGGATTCAGCACCCTGGAGCCAGAGCCGCCATTCCTCCGCCAACAGCTCGCGGTCCCCTATCGCTGCTGAGTGGGGTCAAATTTTCCAGGGCAGAGTTGGTAAGCGGCAATGGGTGTCGGTTCTTGATGGTGATATCGTTAAGCCACCGATAATCGACACATGGACGCAAGTCACTGCCTTTTTTTTTACAAAGAAAAACCCTGCGGCGGGAGGTGAGGAGGAGGGCCGGATGGTACCTTGGCGAAGAGCGCTGGAAACATACTCCTCCATCGCCTGCATCTTGGTGGAAGATGGTGAGTAGAGATGGCCACGGGGCGGGACGGAACCCGGCTGAAGGTCAATTGCCAAGTCATAGGGGAAATGAGGAGATGGTGGAGGAGGTAGATGGCCAGGTCCCCGTAAGGCTGCTGGTGTTGACTTTGGGGGCCTCGGGCTCCCTAGAACATGTTCCAGCTCGGATCCGTAGGCAGAGTTTGGTGCAGGTCGGCCCCCATTGTAGAATCCGGTTCTGTGTCCAAGATATGAGTGGGTCATCCTGCAATAACCACGGGTGACCGAGGATGATGGGAGGAGATGAGATGGAGGTGATGTAGAATTGAATCTGTTCTTCGTGTTGGTTGATGATGAGGGTGATGGGCTGTGTTTGAGAGGTGATAGGGCTGGAAGAGAGGGGCCGACCGTCAACAGAGGTCATGTTTACGGGCTGGGATAACGCCTCGATTCCCCCCCCCCCAGTTTTTTGGCGTAAGAAGAGTCAATAAAGTTACCTGCGGCACAGGAGTCAATGAACTTGGTACTTTCGACCCGTTTGTGGCCAAACTGGAGGTGTGCTCATACCATGAGATGGGAAAAGTTGGATAGGTGGATGGAACCCGGTGAGCTACTCCTACTGCTCACCAGGCCTGCTCATTTCCCGGACGCAGAGGGCAGATAGCTCTGTGGTGGACTGCCAATCCACAATATGCGCAGAGCCCCTCTCTGAAGCGCCATTCCCGTTCTGCAGCAGTTAAGGAGGCGCATCCTAATTGCATGGGTTCCCCGGCTCCGGTGCCAACCACGGATGGAAGTGGAGAACTGACTGATCCAGTAGGTGCAGTTGCAAAGGAGGAGCATGCTTCAGGAACCGGCGTGTGAAAGAAATGTGATGTGAAATGGGGCAGTGATGGGGTGATGGGCGGCAGAGTGCGAGCAGCTGGCTTGGGTTGGGCGAGCAGGCGCTGGTCGATTCGGAGGGCGAGTTGAATTAAGCCCTCCAGTGTAGCTGGAAGTTCCTGTCCAGCGAGCTCGTCCTTGATGAGCGCAGCCAGTCCCTCGTAGTAGGCTGTCCAGAGGGTGGAGTCTCCCCAGTCGGTCTGGACAGCCAGGGTTCGGAAATCCGCCGTGTAGCGACTCACGGACGATCCTCCCTGGCGCAGATGATATAACTTGGAGTCGGTCTCCACCTCAGCAGCAAGTTGTTCAAAAATTAGCTTTAGCTGACGGGTGAACTCTGTGTATGAATAGGCAACATCTGAATCAGAGCAAAGAACTGCCATGGCCCACTCAGCTGCCTGCCCGGATAGCAACGAGACGAGAAGTGCAACGCGCAGTCGGTCTGTGGAGTATCTGGTGGAATTAAACTCAAACACAAGTACGCGCATTATCCAACGATGTTAAAAACACACTGCTTTTCCCATGCATGCCATCCCACTTATCTGGTAGAGCTATGAAGACATCAGAAGGGGGTGGAGAGTGGCGGCGCCCCGCGGAGGCTCACGTTCTCTTGCCCTTAGCTCCGCCACTTGGTGGCCTTGGCGGAGAACCGTGACCTCACTACGGAGCTGATCGATCAGCTTAGCTTGTTGGTCAACCACATCGCAGAGGTGAGCGTAATCTGCTGGGCTTACTGCTGTTGGCTCAGTCATTCTGTCATAAACAAACAGAGATGGACCAGAAGACTAGCAGTTAGCCCTGTAGCATGGATGGTAAACCCAAACACGGAAGTAGCGCGAGCAAGCAGGATAACCACGCTGTTATTTTTAGAACTCTCTCGGAGCGAGAGCAAGAGCCTACCCAAATAAACTCGCGTTCTAATAACACATTCTTAATAACTTTGAAAGCGCAACCCAAGAAAGTGAGTACTCACGATTAGACGGACAAAGCATCAGAGATAGCATGGGAAAACTCGCGATATGCGGAGACATCTTGTTTCCTTTTATGCTTCCTGAGTCGCAACCGCATTACTTCCGGGTCCTCGTGTCGGTCGTGTTAGGAGTGTACGTGACAGAGAGAGAGAGAGAGAGTGAAAGATTAAATTCATACTGTATACTTTTTTATATTTTACTTCTCCCCTGGGTGGTTCCGGCCCTAGACAAGCACACAGTGTAAATCAGGGTGTGTATGCCCTGGTACTCTACTGGCTGATGGGCAAGGAGGGTGTGTGAAAGAAGAGCAATGTCCATGTGTTCATAATGGAGTGTTTTATCAACCTGAAGACACCATAAAAGCAGACTGCAACAACTGGTAAGAAAAGCTACTGCAGTGGATTTTCTTAAGGAAATTATAATGAATGGTGCATTTTTGCATAAGGTTAACCAGCACATGTATTATGGACCTTTCAGCACTTGTAAGAACAGAAAGTGGATTTGCACACAAAAGGAATGTCACAAAATGTGCACTATTTATGGTGACAGCCATTACAATACTTTTGATGGTAGGAGATTTACTTTCAACGGAAACTGTGAATACACTCTGGCCCAGGTACTGTATGTCTATTATTTTGCACTATCAATAGGAGCCTGAAAATCTTGAAATATCCTTTATTTCTTATAACGTACACGTTAAATCACAAAAATAAATACATTATCACAATGACTTAAACAATAACTGAGACTTAAACTTTCATGATAACAATATTCAGATTTAATTACTACTAACTATTCCTGCTACTGCAGTAATAAATGCTTGAACATTAAAAAAAACTATAGAAAATGTCATTATCAAACACAGAAAACTTTAGGGGTTACAATGAATAGTGAATAACATATGGGTCTGTTGTTTTGTCAAGTTCTTTGTTGCGGAATCCAGTAAGTATAATACACCGTGAATATAATGTAACCTCTAAATATGTTATTCAACTGATATTTAGTAAACCATTCTGTGAATATTCATAACCCACAGTACCATGCATGGTGTCATGAACTTTTGTCTCATGCCTCTACAATTCAAATGAATACATTAATGTAAAACAATGGTGAACTCAACTTTGGTTTTGTAGAACAGTTGATGTTATTATCTCATCATGATGTGAGTATTTTTACCATTTAACAATGCATAATCTTCACAGGACTACTGTGGAGACAGCAATAGTGGTTCATTCCGTATCATCACAGAGAATATCCCCTGTGGCACCACTGGAACCACCTGCTCCAAATCTATTAAAATATTTATAGGGGTGAGATTATTATATACCTACATTTTTATAATGTAACTAAATACAATAGGTATAAAACGTCTGCATGCCCCTGTTAAAAGAGCAGGTCATTGTAATGTAAGAAGAAAAATCTTGGCAGACTGTTAACTAGCTTTATTGTAATATACTATACCTACTCTGTAACAATTGACTTTCTATATTCACTGTACACATCTAACCCATATTGATTAAAATGAATAGAGCTTAGTAATGACTGAGCATATGTCTACAATGGACCTTTATTGCTAGTCATTGATAGCCTGCTAACTCTGAATTAAAAAATTTGTCATTGAATCCATATAGAACAAACAGCTGCTACTGTCAGAGGAGAATATAAAATCTGTGCAATACTATAATGGCACAGAGATCCCGTATGAAATACATTCTGTGGGGATATACATGGTTATTGAGGCCAAAAACAATCTCACTGTGTTTTGGGATAAGAAGACAAGTCTAATGGTCAAACTTGGGCCTTCATTTAAGGCAAGTACTAAAATATTAATTTAATGGTAATTCTTATGTAATAATGTTTTTTATTTGAATAAAAATTTTTTAAATGTTATTTTATTATTTTAATGATTTAATTTATTCTGTTATTACTTGTTTTTATCTGAATTTTATTATCTACTGCGCTCATTCTGTTTCGTATTTATTCTCATTAATGTTTTCATATTAGGGCACTGTGTGTGGACTTTGTGGCAACTATGATGGAGATTGGAATAATGATTTTATGACTCGTGGTGGTGAGGGAGTGGCTGATCCAGCTGAATTTGGAAACAGCTGGAGAATTTCAACTACCTGTCCTGAAGCCAGTGGTATCCTCAGCCCCTGTGATATGAGACCTTACCGGCAGGCCTGGGCCATGAAACAATGCAGCATTCTCAAGAGTGACGTCTTCAGCACATGTCACTCAGTCGTAAGTAACCTGAAACACAGAGAAAGAGAGAGAAATTAATGGATTTAAGCTTCTATGCTAGTACCCTTGCATTTCACAGTTCAGGCAGAAAAAGAAAGAAAATTATGTTTTTGTCTGATCTGGGTGGAGATCAAAGTTGAGGGCAAGGCTATTTCAAACTCCTGATTAAATGCACCCAAACCAAAAACAACTTCGGAACAATTTTTTTAATTCTCTACTTGGAAACCTTGTATAGTTGTCTCAGCTTATGATCATGAACTCGAAGCATTTGTAAAATTTGTAAAATCTCTTGATAATGAGTTTTAAAATAATATTACCCAGGTGGATCCAGCTCAATATTATGATGCCTGTGTACGGGACACATGTGCCTGTGATGCTGGTGGAGACTGTGAGTGTTTCTGCACTGCTGTGGCAGCCTACGCTGCAGCATGCAGTGGCCAAGGAGTTTGCATATTGTGGAGGAGCCCAACCATTTGCCGTGAGTGTCAGCAAAGAAAACGATTATATACTTTACATACATACATACTGTACTTACCTACATATTGGACCTGTTTTCAAGATGTCTTTGGATTTTTTATTTGACATATTCTAAATATTATATTTGTCATTAAATATAAACATATAAATATGTGATAAACAGCCTTTTAATTCAAATGGATTGAATATGAAACAATTGTGTTATAATAACCCATGTTAAAGATGAAATAAACCGTCATTACCCATGACTTGACAGTTTAATTAGTCAAATTATACTGACTGATTTCATAAAAAATCATTTTCAACAGCACTGTTCTGTGACTACTACAACAACCATGAAGGCTGCGAGTGGCACTACAAACCCTGTGGACAGTCCTGCATGAAAACCTGCAAGAACCCCTCCGGAGTATGCTATAGTGAAATTCCTCCATTAGAGGGTAAGACATTCCTGGTAATACTTGGTCATATTCAGCTGTGTACTCCTCATTAGATTTTAAACCTTTTACATGTGATAGTTGCTTTTAAAGGCAAGAATTATTTGCTTATAACTTATGACTATATATCATAAGAATTTTTCACCAGGTGTTGTTTTGATTAGGCAAATGGGGCAGATAGTGTCTTATCTTTTTACTGGGCATAAATCTTTGCACATTATTATTGAATTAATCCATGAACAAATATAATAATTAATAAGTGTTGCGGCCTAACTGAGTACAAATACCAGAACTGGAATAAACAGATAATGTATCCTAAAACAAATATGAATAGAGATGAGGAGATAGCTTACCAGCTTTAAGGACTTGGACCCAAAATTAAAAAAAATGTTAAGGAATAGCAAGAAAATTCCCACCACAACATTACAATTCAAAAACTCCATAGTAGAAACTGCAAAGGTATATTGTATAAGTATATACATATATACTGTATTTGGAATCTCCCAACCCATATAAAGAAAAAGGTTATATTTATAAAAAACAGTTTTAGTTTTATAATGTTAAAGTTAGTACCCCTCTATTAATTATGTGTTTTTTAGTAAAAACATCATAAAAAATCATCTGATTGCAGCGGGTCTTAGTATTAGGTAAATACAAGCTCAGACAAACGACAATATATAATTTTTTAAACAAGAATTGAGTACAAAATAACATGTGGGCAATACATGTGGTGTTGCATTACATTTACATTCATGTTTGCTGCACATAAATCTGGATAGAGTTATAAATCCATTTCCAAACAATTTGGGGTTTAACATTCTACAGTAAGAAATACTCATAAGTTGAAAGCATTCATGGCCAATCTTTCCAGGAGTGGATGTCCCAGCACATTTACCCCATGGTCAGACTGTGCAGTTCTCAGAGAAATAATAATAATAAAAAAAATGCAAGATGCGTTACATCTCAGACCCTACAGTCCTTAATGAGCATGTTACAGTTAATATTAAAGTTCAAGACAGTGCAATTGGAAGAAGAGTGAACAAGTGCATTTTGTTTGGAAGGACTGCCAGGAGAAAGTCTCTTCTGTCTAAACAGAAGCACAACGGAGGTTTGCAAAACTGCATCTGAAGAAACCCCAAGACTTCTGGAACAATGTCCTATGGACAAATGAGACAAAAGTGGGGTTGTTGGCCTTAATGGTTTAATAGTTTACTTTTATTAATTAACAAAATGGAAAGTTAGCATAATTAACATGTGTAGAACACCTGGGTTGCAGAGTTATACATATAAACTATCACCACGTGTGGAATGACAGAAGATGTAGTACAGTACAAAAGATAGAAAGCTTTCCACAAAATCCCCTGGGCATATGGTCCAGGAATTAAATAAAGTTCTGCAAAGTTCTAGTTGTTGTTTTAATTTGTTTATGTAATTGTTTTTTGTTAAGCACCACAAAACAAATACAGACACATCAATTATTAATGGCATTGTCACATTACACACCTGGTTTATTTCTGTTTCATTAAAAATACACCTGATACACGCTCTTTTGTTACCATTGGGATTATCCGTCTCTTTGATTTGTCATGAATTTTCCTCGTGCGGCCACGTCCAGGGAGGTTAGCTACAGTCCCATGGATCTTAAATTTCTGAATAACATGCGCAACTGTAGTCACAGGAACATCTAGCTGCTTGGAAATGGTCTTATAGCCTTTACCCTTAACATGCTTGTCTATAATTTTCTTTCGAATCTCCTGAGACAACTCTTTCCTTCGCTTCCTCTGGTCCATGTTGAGTGTGGTACATACCATGTCACCAAACAACAGTGACTACCTGGAGCCCTATATATAGGCCCACTGACTGAATACAAGATTGTAGACACCTGTGATGCTAATTAGTGGAAACACCTTGAATTAACATGTCCCTTTGGTCACATTATTTTCAGTATTTTCTAGGGATACCATAATTTTTGTCCAGGCCTGTTCCATGAGTTTATTTTTTTAAATAATTCTGTTGAAGCATGGTTGAAAAGCAAGGTCTGACTTTCAATGGTTAACAGTCATAGAATTTTTACAAATTTTTACTTTTGTCAGATTAAAGTTATTTATGTGACCATTGTGAGTTTTTCTTTCATTGACCGAAGGGTACCAACAATTTTGTCCACGTGTGTAAGTGACAAAAAAGTATATATCGCTCTGTACTGTTCTTCTTCTGATTTATTTCTGGTTTATTAACAAAGAAAGAAAAAATATATATGAACACCATTCAAATTAAGTCACGCAGCTAACGGGTTAAAAGTTGAATAAGTGTTAAAATATAAAAATTTAAATGAAAAACAAAAAGTATGTTCTTGAATATGAATAAATTTTTGTCGTTTATCATATATTGGTTCACATACTGTGTATTGATTGGTAAGACCTTTGTCTGGTAGATGTTTACTGTGCTCTTGTTCTCAAAGACTGCTGACTTTTTTGATAGGATGTTTTCCTCAGTGCCCATCAGACAGGCCATATCTGGAGGAGGCAACAATGAAGTGTGTGGCAAGAGAGGAATGTGGTTGCTATGATGATGAAAATAATATACACTACAATGTGGGAGATACAATTCCTACAACCAAGAACTGCATGGAATGGTAAAAGTTTGCACTTCTTACATGAATCAGCCTAAAACAATACTAATAGTCAATACTGAATGATCAGAGTATATATAGACAGCCACCCAGGTACATTTGCGCACCCTTTTTAAAAATCTGTTCATTTGCCATCCCGATTGATTAACTAGTAGTGGCCAGTTCCCTCTCAACCTAGCAGGATAAACAGGTACAAGACGATGTACTGAGAGGAGGTAAATGCCGCAGATGCCAGCTGCCGTAAAAGAATGAGATGTGCGTACTGACTGTCGCACTCTGCTCTGCAGACAAACAGTTTTGCTCATTGAACGGACCCTTCTTTAAAAAGAAAGCATCAATCCGTGCGGCACCACAGCATTGGAAGGATTTAAAAACAACCACTTGTAGAGAAGTACTGCCGATGTGTGTGAATGGTGGAGGCTTCAGGCATTAATCTGTGTATTTGAGTCTGATATGTCATATAGAACCAAACTTATCAACACTTTAAAAATGTGTAAATTGTACTCCTACCGGAATACCTGAATATATTTTTTTCATACGTGCATATTATTACTGGTCACAGAAACAACCAAAACCAACCATAAAAACACTTGAACTTATAAATCTGTGCTATCTCTTTGCCTCTGTGACCATTTTTTTATGTCATGTAGATATAGTCATCATATTGCTTACACACGTGGACAAAATTGTTGGTACCCTTCGGTCAATGAAAGAAAAACTCACAATGGTCACAGAAATAACTTTAATCTGACAAAAGTAATAATAAATAAGAATTCTATGAATGTTAACCAATGAAAGTCAGACATTGCTTTTCAACCATGCTTCAACGGAATTATAAAAAAAAAAAACCGAACTCATAGAACAGGCCTGGACAAAAATGATGGTACCCCTAACTTAATAGTTTGTTGCACAACCTTTTGAGGCAATCACTGCAATCAAATGATTCCTGTAACTGTCAATGAGACTTCTGCACCTCTCTGCAGGTATTTTGGCCCACTCCTCATGAGCAAGCTGCTCCAGCTGTTTCCGGTTTGAAGGGTGCCTTTTCCAGACAGCATGTTTCAGCTCCTTCCAAAGATGCTCAATAGGATTGAGGTCAGGGCTCATAGAAGGCCACTTTAGAATAGTCCAATGTTTTCCTCTTAGCCATTCTTGGGTGTTTTTAGCTGTGTGTTTTGGCTCATTGTCCTGTTGTAAGACCCATGACCTGCGACTGAGACCCAGCTTTCTGACACTGGCCAGCACATTTCTCTCTAGAATTCCTTGATAGTCTTGAGATTTCATTGTACCCTGTACAGATTCAGGACACCCTGTGCCAGATGCAGCAAAGCAGCCCCAGAACATAGAAACATAGAGCTGATGTGCCTTGGCAAAAAGTTCCATTTTTGTCTCATCTGTCCATACGACATTCTCCCAGAAGCTTTGTGGCTTGTCAACATGTAGTTTGGAATATTCCAGTCTGGCTTTTTTATGATTTGTTTTCAACAATGGTGTCCTCCTTGGTCGTCTCCCATGTAGTCCACTTTGGCTCAAAAAATGACGGATGGTGCGATCTGACACTGATGTTCCTTGAGCATGAAGTTCACCTTGAATCTCTTTAGAAGTCTTTCTGGGCTCTTTTGTTACCATTGGCATTATCTGTCTCTTTGATTTGCCATGAATTTTCCTCGTGCGGCCACGTCCAGGGAGGTTAGCTACAGTCCCATGGATCTTAAATTTCGGAATAATATGCGCAACTGTAGTCACAGGAACATCTAGCTGCTTGGAAATGGTCTTATAGCATTTACCCTTAACATGCTTGTCTATAATTTTCTTTCGAATCTCCTGAGACAACTCTTTCCTTCGCTTCCTCTGGTCCATGTTGAGTGTGGTACATACCATGTCGCCAAACAACAGTGACTACCTGGAGCCCTATATATAGGCCCACTGACCGATTACAAGATTGTAGACACCTGTGATGCTAATTAGTGGACACACCTTGAATTAACATGTCCCTTTGGTCACATTATTTTCAGTATTTTCTAGGGATACCATAATTTTTGGTCAGGCCTGTTCCATGAGTTTATTTTTTTTAATAATTCTGTTGAAGCATGGTTGAAAAACAAAGGTCTGACTTTCAATGGTTTACATTCATAGAATTTTTACAAATTTTTACTTTTGTCAGATTAAAGTTATTTATGTGACCATTGTGAGTTTTTCTTTCATTGACCGAAGGTTACGTACAATTTTGTCCACATGTGTAAGTGACAAAAAAGTATATATCGCTCTGTACTGCACAATCCTGAGCAAGTACGGTCTTGGGCAAAAGTTTATGCACCCCTTGATGAATACAGTGGAACCTTGGATTACGAACATAAATCGTCCCGGAAGCGGGCTTGTATTTCAAAACACTCGTAAACCAGATTGAATTTTCCCATAAGAAATAAGGGAAACTCAAATTATTCATACCACAGCCCAAAAAAATAAATGCATAAAAATAATTAATACAAAATATAAAGTAAAAATAAAACAAATGAACCTGCACTTTGCTTTAAAAAAAAAAACTAAAATAAATCCCGACAGTGTTTCTGTTTGTGCTCGCAGGAGCTATGTATGTGTGTGTGTTTGTGTGTGAAGCTAAAATAAGAGATGAGGAGGAATGAGACCCAGTTACCTTTCCTCCTCTCTTATTTGAGTTTCTCACACACTCGCGAACACCCTGGAAACACTGTTTTATCGGGAAAATAAACAAGAAGTCTCTCTAATGACACTCGAATGAGCGCACACTAACAGAATCACTGCTGTAAAGTAAAAATAAAACAAATGAACCTGTACTTTACCTTTGAAAAGAATCACGACAAAGCAGTGTTTCTGTGTAGAGCAGAGAGTGTGTGTGTGTGTGTGAAGGGAAGAGGAGGAGGGATGTATGTGTGAAGGGGCATGGTGTCCAATGACGTGCGTGCGCGCGCACACACACAAGTGCACTGCCAGCTGAGACAGAGAGAGAGAGAGAGAGAGAGAGAAAATGGATCTTTAACCTCTCTAATGAGACTTGCTTTTGATTTACACGCGCGTACACACGTGTGTTATAATAAACAATAAAATTTTTTTAGCTGTACACACATACAAAAACAAAATAAAATATGTTTTATTATGGAAGAAAAAAATCACTGTAAATAATCGTGCGTAAAAAAAAGGTGTGTAATTCTGTGTTTTGTCCGAGTTGGATACAATCAGATACAATATTTTGTACGTTTGTTACAGTACAACTCTGAAATATACGACTCTGACCATATACAGACAAAAAAAATTGTTTTTACAACTCCCTGTTACACGAACAAATTGCGAAATAATGCCCATGAATGTAGTGTGTTAAACCACTGTCAAAAATACAGCTTTTAAGGCCACATGCACAAGCATTACTATTATAGGAAGAGAAATCGATTCAGCGCATGCGTCTGTCACCGTTTTAAACTCC
This sequence comes from Clarias magur, assembly GCA_013621035.1. Taxonomy (NCBI): domain Eukaryota; kingdom Metazoa; phylum Chordata; class Actinopteri; order Siluriformes; family Clariidae; genus Clarias; species Clarias magur. The sequence goes on along the minus strand of QNUK01000014.1, from coordinate 1,361,622 downwards.
TAAAATCTTACCTGCTATAGTTAAAACATCTCTGTAATTTTACTTTTCTTAAACATGTAAGAATCTGTGAAAAAAAAAAACTGAGATGATGCGAGAGCGCTCGCCTGCTGATCTTTCATTTTGGCGTCGGTGGTTTAAAACGGTGGCTGAATTGATTACTCTTCCCTCAGATAGTAATGCCTGTGCATGTTGCCTTGATGTATTTGTGACAAGGGTTTGATATGTTTTTTGTGCACACGATTATTTTTGACTGATTATGATTTTATTCCATATTTTACACACACACGTGGTGACAGTATTAGTAAACTGTACACGTGTGCACGGATGTTTATACCAGTAAGAGATGCGCACTAAGACCTAGCAGGGGAGACGATTACCCACAATTCCACAATTAACACAGTATCTCTTGGAAATGGAAAAAATGCACAATATTGTCAGCATACATTGATGCATAATTACTTCTTATGCCATAAATTTAATAAAAATTTTAAATAAACATTATGGCACTGTGCAAAAGTTTGGGCAGAGTGCTGGAGTCTCAGATTCTTAAGGTTTCAGACATTAATCAGCTCGTTAGATCTTATGCGTGGCAACAGCGGTCATTATTAAATGCCAATTTCAAAGCTTTACAAATACCTTGACTCTTCAAAACTTGTGCACACTCTTGCGGACACTCAACAACCATGGATTCCTCTAAGCAACTGTTTAAGACTATGAAAATGAAAGTTATTGATTCCCACAATGCAGGAGAAGGCTACAAGAAGATAGCAAAGCTTTGTCAGCTTGCGGTTTCCACAGTGAGAAATGTAATTACGAGATGGCAGTTCAGGGGAACTGTGGAGGTCATGATGAGATTTGAAAGACCAAGAAAACTGAGAGAACTGCTCGTATGCTGGTCAGAAAGACAAATCAAAACCCCCATTTGACTGCAAAAAACCTGCAGGAAGATTTAGCAGACTCAGGAGTGGTGGTACACCGTTCCACTGAGCAGCGATGCTTGCACAGACAAGACCTTCATGGAAAAGTTAGGAGAAGAAAACCTTACCTGCGTCCCAATCATAAAATCCAACATCAGAAGTATACAACAGAACATCTTTGATGACTGATGAAGTTAAAATAGATCTCTTTGGCCACAATCAAAGGCATGTTTGTTTGGAGAAACAAAGGAGCAGCATTTCATGAAAAGAACACCAACTATTAAGCATGTGGATGGATCTATCATGATTTGGGGTTGTGCTGCAGCCAGTGGCACAGGAAACATTGCACGGGTAAAGGGAAAAATGGATTAGACTAAATACCAGCAAATATAACATCATCTGTAAAAAGCTGAAGCTGAAAAGAGGACAAAACAGGACAATGATCCCAAACATACCTAGAAATCCACTATGGAATACCTCAAGAGACGCTAGCTGAAGGCTTTGGAATGGCCATAACACTCCGCTGATTTAAACATCATTGAAAAATTGTGGGTATGTCATGGGTCTAGCTGGTTGTAGTGCTAGACCGGCTGATGGTGTTGCCGTGGGCGTGAAGGTAGGCATGAAGGCAGAGGGGTGTGCAAACAGAGAGTCTTTATTTAAACAAACGACTCAAAAACAGAACAAAGGAACTAAAACAACAAACTCAAACTAAAACTAGGGCTCAGGAAAAACACAGGAACAGGAAGGGATCTGAACACAGGAGACCAGGAGCTGACACAGGGAACCAGGAACTGACACAGGGAACCAGGGATGAGGAAACATGGAGCTGGAGCTAACGAAGACACAGAGGGGAACTAAAGACAGGGACTGGAGAGACAGGACTGGAGAGACAGGACTGGAGAGACAGGACTGGAGAGACAGGACTGGAGAGACAGGACTGGAGGGACAGAGACAGGAGACAGGGCTAGACAGGAGACAGGGCTAGACAGGAGACAGGGCTAGGGGAACAGAGACTGACAGGAACTAGACTAGCTGGGTTAGTGAGGTTAGTAGCTACATGTTGTACTGGGGACACTGGAGGCTGACCTAACCGGGTTAGTGGCTAATGGGGTTAGTACTGACCTAGGGGACCGGAAGACAAAAGGCAGGGCACACATGGGGCTATACCAAACTAGCGGCTAACCTACTAGTGACCAGAACCACTAGCAGTCACTCCCACTAGAGATTAGCCTACTGGAGGCTAACCCTACTAGCCATCAAGGCCTACTAGCGGCTAACCCTGCTAATGGCTAAGCACTCATATGGCTACACATACAAGGGAAAAGACCAGAAGGCAAAACAGTACTTACACAGGACACAGGAGGAGACACAGCCTAACTACACAGTGAACAGAGCAGCTCCATGAATCCACAGACACAAGGAACATCAAGAAAACAAAACTAGAGCCCTCTGAAAACTAAGGTTGCAAAACATAAACCAAACATAAACTCAAAGTAACAAAAAGGAATGCCCACATGACGGTAATACAAACAATCACCGACAGACAATGCTCGACCCAGTTTCCCAGAACAAACTGCTATTTATAGAAGGTTTTAATGAGCCACCTCAGTTCAGGTGAGCCTGACTGAGGTGCCTTCTGGGAAACTGAGTCAACCAACAGGAACTACACAGACAGACAGACATGAACAGTGACCTCTAGTGGAGGTTCCTAACAGGGTAGAGCTGTGCATGCAAGACGACCAAAGAATATTACAGAACTAGACCAAACTTTTGCACAGTGCCACAATAACTTTTTTTTTTTATCGTTGTTCAATTTATGACATAAAAAGTAACTATGCACCAATGTTTGCTGAAAATATTGTGCATTTTTTCCATTTTCAAGACAGACTGTGTTAACATCTTTTCAAAAAAAAAAAAATATATATATATAATTTGCATGTGTGTGAAGCTAAAGTAAGATGAGAGGAGGATTGACTCCCACCCTCTCTCCTCTCTTATAGAGCAGCCCTCCTTCCTGATTTATTTGAGAGGAGGTAGGGCTACACACACACACACACACACACACACACACACACACACACACACACACTAACGGAAACGGAAACACTGCTTCTTTAAACAGAAACCTTTCTAATGACACTTGAGCACGCCCACACACTAACCGTGTGTTCACACCGAACACGGCGAGAGCGCCAAAGCGGCCGGGAGTCATTCATTGTCAATGTGAGCCGGCAGTGAAGGGCGGCGCGGTGAGAGCGACGAAGGGAGCTCACCTTTAGGGTAATGAGCTACGATGTAGTTCGGCGGCAACCAATTAAAAGTAGAGGTCCTCCACTTGAGAGGATTCCGAGGAACGCAGACCTGTAACTTTTGTTCCAGCTACATTAGTTCCCAAGCGAAATGGAGGAGAGGTTGATTATTGCGGTAGCGGGTGTTTATTAATGTTATTTTAATTAAATACAAAGTCTAGTAAGTGATGCTAATAATGTTATAATAATAAGAAATATAATATAATCATAAAAAATACAAAATTGGACTAGCAATTCACAATGAACTGAAGCCACACCATACAAATGGCTTATAATTTGTTTATTTCTACTTTACAGTTCTTTCTATCAATTAATTTCTTGTTTTCTTTCACATTTTGGTCAGTCTCCACAAGATCAACAAGCTTGATTGCTTTGCAGCCGCTTTAAATATAAGAAAGGCATTCAATCTACGTCCGAACGGCGAAGAGTGGTGACAGGCGTCGGCTGCAGGGCGGCGAGAGCGAAATTTGACACTCTCGCCGCGTTCGGTGTGAAGGCACAATAACAGGACTCACTGCTGTAAAGTAAAAATAAAACAAATTAACCTGCACATTACCTTTGACAGAGCAGTATTTCTGTTAGATTGTGTGTGTTAGTGTGTGTGTGTGTGTGGTTGTGTGGGGCGAGAGGAGTAGGGAGACACACACTCTCTAATGACACACACACACACACACACACACACTATAACATATTCAGCGCTTTCTGACAGAGCGAGAGAAACTGGACCTTTAACAAGGAACCTCTTTAATGACACTTGCTTTTGTGTTAAGGTGATGTGTATAAGGACAATTTTCACACACACACAAAATAAAAGATGGTTTATGCACACACACGGGGTCAAAGTGTTATAGTATACAGTACACGTATGCATGGATGTGAGACTGAGCATGAGAGACAATTACTCACAATTCCGAAGTTTCAATGATTCTTCGAGAGAAGAATCATTGGCTCAGTTGTGATCACGTGATGCTCAGCGTCAAAACAAGTAGCGCATGCGTGCCACATGATACTCGATGATGCTCGCAATCCAAGGTTTAACTGTGTGTGTGTATATATATATATATATATATATATATATATATATATATATATATATATATATATGGCAAAAATGATTTTTTGAAAGGAGTTTCTAAACAATGCATATATAATGAGTCTAAATGTAAGTTTTAATAAAACAGAGATTATAGATAAAAATTTTTGAAAATATATACAATCCAATTGACATTTAACACAAACTATACAATCTTTTCATAGCATCTGTACGACAATAGGTCCTTCTTGTACCTACATTGAATCAGGTCAGTACAGTTTTTTTTCCTTGCTATTTATTATTAAAAATGATTTCTGTCTAACCGATGTCAACAATTACTTAATTTAGCTTGCTACTGTGAGTATAATGGGCAGACATACACAACTGGACAGTTAATATACAGCACAACAGATGGAGATGGAACCTGTATCATTGCTTCCTGTGGGCAAAATGGAACAGTTGTCAGAAACATGACATTATGCTCTTCTACTGCTCCTCCTACTACTACAATTTTTAATTTCACATCAACCAGTAAGTAGAAAAGAAAAAAAGAAAATTTATTTAATTCATTAATAATCATAAACAAATCCAACAATTATTATGTAACTGTACTTAATTATGAGTGCTATTGTTAGTAATTTCTATGTTCAAGAACTGAGATCAAATTTATCATCAATTGGTTCTACAGCACTTACACCTGAAACTACAACAATAGAGAAACCTGGGCCAACATCATTACCAAAAGTCACAACTGGATCCTCTGTCATTACTGAGGTTACATCAACAAAACCATTCACAACTATTACACACATTTTAATGACAAGCAGCACATTATTTCCTAAAACTACTACTATAGTGGGGACCTCAAAACCACCAACCACAGCAATAACTACTGCACTTCCATCAACCCCAACAGAAACAAGTTATACAACGTCAGTGGAAAGACCCACAAGCACATCAACCATGTTGCCTACCACAACAAAATCAACTCTTATTCCCCAGACTACAACATCTACTGTAATTCCATCAACCACAACAGAAATAATTTCTGAAGCACCAGTGAGAACAGCAAGCACAACCACAACAGCACCTGTTTCTTCAACCATGTTGCCTACCACAACAAAATCAACTCTTATTCCCCAGACTACAACAGAAACAGGTTCCACACCAACAGTGGTAACACAAAGCACAACCACATTACCTGTTTCTTCAACCAATTTGCCTACCATTACAAAATCTACTGTAATTTCACCAACCACACCAGAAACAATTTCTGAAACAACATTCTCTGTAATCACAGTGTCCACAGTGGCTCCTACAAAAGGTCAGCAGCATTTCTCTACAGAATCTACTATACCAACCACAACAGAAACTATTTCTAAAACAACAGTGGGAACAGCAAGTACAACTACATCACCTGTTCCTTCAACCATGTTGCCTCCCACTACAAAATCTATTGTTGTTCTCCAGACTACAACAGAAACAGGTTCTACACCAACAGTGGAAACACCAAGCACAACCACATCAACTACAACAACACATGTTTGCCAGCCTTGCTTTTGGTCAAAGTGGTTAGACAGTACTTATCCTCCTTCTACACCAGATGGAAAAGACATTGAATCTATACCTATGTTTTGGAAATCAGGAAATATTACCTGTGAGAAACCAGCAGCTATTGAGTGCAGGGCCACACTATATAGAGACTTGCCTTTATCAGACGTGGGTCAGGAGGTGACATGTGATATTACTGTTGGTCTGATTTGTAACAACGCTGATCAAAATGAAGACCATTGTTTCAATTATGAAATCCGGGTGGAATGCTGTGATAAAACATGTCCTCCTGCTACAACAATAGCAGTAAGCACAACCACAGGACCTGTTTCTTCAACCACAGGCTCAACCACTACAACATCTACTGTAATTCCATCAACCACAACAGAAATAATTTCTGAAGCACCAGTGAGAACAGCAAGCACAACCACAACAGCACCTGTTTCTTCAACCATGTTGCCTACCACAACAAAATCAACTCTTATTCCCCAGACTACAACAGAAACAGGTTCTACACCAACAGTGGTAACACAAAGCACAACCACATTACCTGTTTCTTCAACCAATTTGCCTACCATTACAAAATCTACTGTAATTTCACCAACCACAGCAGAAACAATTTCTGAAACAACATTCTCTGTAATCACAGTGTCCACAGTGGCTCCTACAAAAGGTCAGCAGCATTTCTCTACAGAATCTACTATACCAACCACAACAGAAACTATTTCTAAAACAACAGTGGGAACAGCAAGTACAACTACATCACCTGTTTCTTCAACCATGTTGCCTCCCACTACAAAATCTATTGTTGTTACCCAGACTACAACAGAAACAGGTTCTACACCAACAGTGGAAACACCAAGCACAACCACATCAACTAAAACAACACATGTTTGCCAGCCTTGCTTTTGGTCAAAGTGGTTAGACAGCACTTATCCTCCTTCTACACCAGATGGAAAAGACATTGAATCTATACCTATGTTTTGGAAATCAGGAAATATTACCTGTGAGAAACCAGCAGCTATTGAGTGCAGGGCCACACTATATACAGACTTGCCTTTATCAGACGTGGGTCAGGAGGTGACATGTGATATTACTGTTGGTCTGATTTGTAACAACGCTGATCAAAATGAAGACCATTGTTTCAATTATGAAATCCGGGTGGAATGCTGTGATAAAACATGTCCTCCTGCTACAACAATAGCAGTAAGCACAACCACAGAACCTGTTTCTTCAACCACAGGCTCAATCACTACAACATCTACTGTAATCCCATCAACCACAACAGAAATAATTTCTGAAGCACCAGTGAGAACAGCAAGCACAACCACAACAGCACCTGTTTCTTCAACCATGTTGCCTACCACAACAAAATCAACTCTTATTCCCCAGACTACAACAGAAACAGGTTCCACACCAACAGTGGTAACACAAAGCACAACCACATTACCTGTTTCTTCAACCAATTTGCCTACCATTACAAAATCTACTGTAATTTCACCAACCACACCAGAAACAATTTCTGAAACAACATTCTCTGTAATCACAGTGTCCACAGTGGCTCCTACAAAAGGTCAGCAGCATTTCTCTACAGAATCTACTATACCAACCACAACAGAAACTATTTCTAAAACAACAGTGGGAACAGCAAGTACAACTACATCACCTATTTCTTCAACCATGTTGCCTCCCACTACAAAATCTATTGTTGTTCTCCAGACTACAACAGAAACAGGTTCTACACCAACAGTGGAAACACCAAGCACAACCACATCAACTACAACAACACATGTTTGCCAGCCTTGCTTTTGGTCAAAGTGGTTAGACAGCACTTATCCTCCTTCTACACCAGATGGAAAAGACATTGAATCTATACCTATGTTTTGGAAATCAGGAAATATTACCTGTGAGAAACCAGCAGCTATTGAGTGCAGGGCCACACTATATAGAGACTTGCCTTTATCAGACGTGGGTCAGGAGGTGACATGTGATATTACTGTTGGTCTGATTTGTAACAACGCTGATCAAAATGAAGACCATTGTTTCAATTATGAAATCCGGGTGGAATGCTGTGATAAAACATGTCCTCCTGCTACAACAATAGCAGTAAGCACAACCACAGGACCTGTTTCTTCAACCACAGGCTCAATCACTACAACATCTACTGTAATTCCATCAACCACAACAGAAATAATTTCTGAAGCACCAGTGAGAACAGCAAGCACAACCACAACAGCACCTGTTTCTTCAACCATGTTGCCTACCACAACAAAATCAACTCTTATTCCCCAGACTACAACAGAAACAGGTTCTACACCAACAGTGGTAACACAAAGCACAACCACATTACCTGTTTCTTCAACCAATTTGCCTACCATTACAAAATCTACTGTAATTTCACCAACCACAGCAGAAACAATTTCTGAAACAACATTCTCTGTAATCACAGTGTCCACAGTGGCTCCTACAAAAGGTCAGCAGCATTTCTCTACAGAATCTACTATACCAACCACAACAGAAACTATTTCTAAAACAACAGTGGGAACAGCAAGTACAACTACATCACCTGTTTCTTCAACCATGTTGCCTCCCACTACAAAATCTATTGTTGTTACCCAGACTACAACAGAAACAGGTTCTACACCAACAGTGGAAACACCAAGCACAACCACATCACCTGGTTCTTCAACCACAGGGCCGACCACTACAAAATCTACTCTAATTCCATCAACGCCAACAGAAATAATTTCTGAAACAACACCTGGAACAGCAAGCACTTTCACAACAGCACCAGTTCCTTCAACAACTATGCCAACAACTACACTAAGTATCATACAAACAACATCAAAGGGAACGACATCCTCTATGATCACAACGTCTACGATGACTTTTACAACAGGACCTCATTCCACCACAGGAGGCCCTTGTTTCTGCAAATACATGGACCAGATTTTTTACCAAGGCAAGTACAATTGAAATTTTACATGAAATTTTACCAGCAAAAATAAGTGTTATTACTGTATACCATGAGCTCCCTAATTATATTGTTTGTTTTTTTTTAAAGCTTTTTTTGCCACCTTTTTTGCCACGTGCTAAGCTCTCCCCTGACACACAATAGCTACCTTTCTTTAAAATGCATGCTGGTATAGTGCAATGTCAAAGAGCAAGAAAACAAACATTTTCTGTTGTACCATCTGGAGATGTCTAGAGTCTAAGAGAAAGACACAGAAATCCATTTCTTATAGGCATTTGACAGTGGAATTAAAATTTTTTAATGTAGATAAGATCAAGGACAGATGCTTGTTTTTTTCCCCCTATGATATTTGTGGTATGCTGTAATTGTTTAGTTTCCTTTTCAATTATATTGGCATACTTATCAACAATTAACAAATTAACCTGCACCCTTTAAAAAAAGTAAAAATAAATCCAGACAAATAATTGTTTCTGATTGTGCACGCAGCACTGTGTATGTGTGTTTGTGTGTGTGAAGCTAAAGTAAGAGGAGAGGAGGAATAACCTGCACTTTACCTTTGAAAAGAATCGCAACAGAGCAGTGTTTCTGTGTAGAGCAAAGTGTGTGAGTGTGTGTGTGTGTGTAGGTGAGAGGAAGGAGGGGTGTGTGTGTGTGTGAAGGGGTACGGTGTCCAGTGAGACATGCTGATACAGAGAGAGAAAATGGGTCTTTAACCTCTCTAATGAGACTTGCTTTTGCTTTATACATGCGGACACGTATGCTATAATAAATAGTAAACACGCTCCGTACTCGCACACATACAAACGCATAATAAAATATGTTTTACGCGCACACACGTGGTCACAGTGATATAGTAAACAGTACACGCATACACGGATGTTGATTATACCAGTGGGAGACACATATACCGAGCAGGGGAGATGATTACCCACAATTCCACAGCAGAAAAACCGTTGGCTCAGTTGTGTTCACATGACGCTCGGCGTCAAAACAAGAAGTGCATGCGTGCTGCATGACACTTGGTATTGTAAACCAAAAATCGTTGCTCGTCTTGCGGAACACTCGCAAACTGCGCTATCCGCAATCTGAGGTTCCACTGTATTGCAAATTGGTTACAATTTTTAGGTTTAAGTAATACTCATTCGGCCTATCTATTATAAATGCATTTGATTTCTAAGTATGTTTGGACAATTACTAAAATTATGACTATAAATATTATGTTAACTGTATAAATAATAACATAAGAACATAAAGGTAAACACTGATTTTTCTGATGGTAATTATATATTTATATATAATCTTAAGGAATGTTTGCCATCCTACTGAATTTTTTCATCACTTTTGTACCTCATTCTAGGGTCTGTCATATATAACCAAACTGATGGAACGGGATGGTGTTTCACTGCTTACTGTGACAGGATGTGTCATCTGATCAAGACATCTGGGCCATGCTATTCAATTAGTACTCCTCCTCCTTCTAAAACACCTACTATGCCATCATCCTCTACAAAACCCATTACTACCACTCCTCATATCCCTAAGGACTGCACATACCTTGATCCACCAAGAAAGGTAATTTGGATACATCTTACAACTTTAAAAGCACATCACAACTAAACAAATGCCCAATTAAACTGTTTTGTGTCTGTGCTCAGAGAACTTGCCATATTGCAAATATTGCATTTCCTGTGCATGTTTATCGTATTATTTTTCTCCACTCTTTTTTCATTTTTCTCATACTCATCAATAACAGAATGGAGACAGCTGGCAGGGAAAGTGTTATGAAAACAAATGCATAGATGGTTCTATTATGTCTACACCTGTTAATTGCACCGACTCAGCTCTTCCTATGCCAGTGTGTGAAAATGGAATCCCTCCCATTAAGGTCTATGATAAGACCGGATGTTGCTTTCACTATGAATGTCAATGTGAGATTATGCTTTTTTTTGGTCCTTCCTGACTTTTTAGTAATTATTGCACATTAAATAAATACTGCATCTTCTAATTCTGAAATTCCAAGTGGAAGTTTAGAAAAGTAAGTTGGTGAATTGACTGCGTTGTAATTCTTGTTCCTCAAAATTACAGGCAAATGTTTAGGTTGGGGAGATCCACATTATGTCACCTTTGATGGGCGATATTATGCTTTCCAAGGAGACTCCACATATGTCTTGGTCCAGGAAATCACCAAGAAATACAATTTTTCTGTCCACATCAAGAACTATTTGTGTGACACTGTCCAACAATTGTCCTGCCCTGACTATCTGACTATATACTATAAATCAAATCAAATCGATTTGAAACAGACAAGAAATCCAACTGTGAATAAAGTGAGTGCAGCCATGATTAAAAGTTAAGAAATAAATAACACACACATTGGTTACATGTGCAGTAAGTATAGAAAACTTCAGAAATATAAGGACACCATGCTATGTCCAGATATATTTATTCAGCATATATGAAGTTTTAGCATGATATAAAACATGGGACTTGTTTTTCTTGGTAAATATAAATATGAATGTTCTTGACCCTCAGGCACCATTTTATTTGCTTGCAGTTCTGTGTTTTTAACAAACAGTTAAGGACTGTTTTGTGGTTGAAAAAAATTATTCATGCAAAAAGGAGACTACATGGAATGGTTTGACCTTTTCCAATGCATTTTTGTGTATTTTCAAGCACACAGGAATCTAGGGTGTCTAGGAATCTCTTTTTTATATATTCTAAATTATATATATTGGTGTCTAGGAACATTTGTGAATCATGGTATTTTTCAGCCAGAATTTTGTGTCACGGGGGGCGTGGCGGTGGAGGATCCAAGTGCAGAACGAGTGTTTGTAGAGAGTGAGTGCAGCGCTTTTAAATGAGATCCGTGAATGCGGAAGTGCCGTGAGGAGCGCTCGTTGTTTCTCCGAATGGAGTCCGCATCGGGAATGCGGAAGTGGTGAGTGAGCGCTTGCTGTTTCTCTGAATGGAGTCCGCGTCGGGAATGCGGAAGTGCCGTGAGGAGCGCTCGCTGTTTCTCCGAATGGAGTCCGCGTCGGGAATGCGGAAGTGGTGAGTGAGCGCTTGCTGTTTCTCTGAATGATCTCTGCGGCAGAATTTCCGAAGCGCGGATTTCGCGAGAAGTAGCCCGCGAGTCGAGGAAAGTCCGTAATCAAAACTCGTGGTCGAAAAACAAATCCGAATGTCGGCAACAGTAAATCCGGACGGTCAGGAAATCCGTAACGTGAGGCAGAGTCGTGGTCGTGGAAACAAAACGTGATCGAGATCCGAAAGGTCAAGGCAAAACGAAACGCTGGAATACTGGGCATGGATAGCACACAATAATCTGGCGACGTGGCGGTGTCAGAGCATGGTTTAAATAGGTATGAGCTGATTACTGATAGTGTCCAGGTGTGCAGAGAAGAGGGGCGGTGCGATGTAAGGAGCGGCAGGGAACATGGAACAGGCGTGCTTAGATGATCATGACGTGACTGTGGCTTGGCGTGTCATGACAGTACCCTCCCCTCTACGAACGCCTCCAGGCGTTCTTGCCAGTGCTTCGGGGTGAAGTCTGTGGAAATCTGAGATCAGGGATCGGTCTAGGATAAATCTAGCGGGTACCCAGCTTCTCTCTTCGGGGCCGTAGCCCTCCCAGTCTACTAAGTACTGAAGGCCCCTTCCCCGGCGGCGAGACTTGAGAAGACTGCGAACGGTAAAGGCTTCTCCCCCATCTATGAGTTGGGGGGGTGGGGGAGGCTGGGGAGGTGTAGATAATGGGCACGAGATTAGACGACGAATCTGAGAAACGTGAAACGTAGGGTTGATTCTGCGCATGGAGAGAGGTAGAGCTAGTCGGACAGAGCATGGATTTATGACTCGGGTGATAGTGAAGGGTCCAATGAACCTGGGTGAGAGTTTCCTGGACGTGGTCTTGAGTGGGAGGTCCCGTGTAGACAGCATGACCCTTTGGCCGATACGATACCTGGGAGCTGGTGACCGATGACGATTCGCCTGGTGCTGGAAGGTGCTTACAGTGCGTAGTAGCTGATTACGGGCACGCTGCCATGTTCTTCTGCAGCGACGGACAAAGGTTTGGGCTGAGGGAACCGCTACCTCCTCTTCCTGGGCAGGAAAGAGGGGTGGTTGATAGCCCAGACAGCAGTGGAAGGGAGACATGCCCGTGGACGAGGTAGGGAGCGAGTTGTGGGCGTATTCAATCCAGGGTAGGAAGCAACTCCAGGAAGAAGGGTCTCGAGAGGCCATGCACCTTAAAGATTTCTCCAACTCCTGGTTCATCCGTTCCGTTTGGCCATTAGTTTGGGGATGAAATCCGGATGAAAGGCTGGGGTTGGCGCCGACGAGGGTGCAAAACGCCTTCCAGAACTGGGCAGAAAACTGGGGTCCCCTGTCCGAGACAATGTCGACGGGGAGTCCATGAAGTCGGAAGACATGATTAATTAGGAGTTCGGCTGTTTCTTTGGCAGATGGGAGCTTGGGTAATGGGACAAAATGCGCCGACTTAGAGAAACGGTCTACGATGGTTAAGATGCAGGTGTTGTTTTGAGAAGGTGGTAGGCCAGTGACGAAGTCGATGGAAATGTGAGACCAGGGGCGGTGGGGAATGGGGAGGGGTCGGAGGAGACCCTCAGGAGGGCGGTTAGTCGTCTTATTCCTGGCACAGGTGTCGCAGGAGGCCACAAAGTTCTTGACGTCCTCCTTCATGGTAGCCCACCAGAAGCGTTGGTGTAGGAGGGAAAGGGTGCGTGCCGCCCCAGGGTGGCATGCCAATCTGGAACTGTGGGCCCAGTCTAGCACCTGTGATCGCACGGAAGCTGGGACGAAAAGCTTGTTGGTTGGAACGATGCTTGGGCCTGGTTCCCGTTCCAGGGTCTGCCGAACCAGGTGCTCCACGTCAAGTTGGGTTGTCGCCACAAGACAATGAGGAGGAAGGATCGCCTCCGTCGTGGATGTGTCCTGAGAGGTGGAGAATTGCGGGGAGAGGGCGTCAGGCTTGATGTTCTTGGAACCAGGGCGATATGATAAGGTAAACCGAAAACGAGAAAAAAAAAGTGACCATCGTGCCTGGCGTGAGTTGAGCCTCTTTGCAGTTCTTAAGTACTCCAGGTTCTTATGGTCAGTCCATACGAGGAAAGGAAGGTCCGCCCCTTCCAGCCAGTGTCTCCATTCTTCAAGGGCCAGCTTGACCGCCAAGAGTTCACGGTCCCCGATGCCGTAGTTACGCTCGGGGGGTGTGAGTCGGCGGGAGAAGAAGGAGCAAGGGTGAATCTTGTTGTCTTTCGGGGATCTCTGAGACAGGACGGCCCCTACTCCGGTCTCAGATGCATCTACTTCAACAATGAACTGGAGGGAGGGGTCAGGAAATATAAGGATGGGTGCTATGGTGAAACGGTGCTTGAGATCCTTGAAGGCTTTATCTGCCTGGGGGTTCCATCGGAATGGGATCTTGGAAGACGTGAGTGCCGTAAGTGGGGTCGCCACTATGCTGTAGCTTCGAATAAAGCGTCGATAAAAGTTTGCGAATCCCAAGAAGCGTTGGAGTTCGCGTCTTGAAGATGGTACCGGCCAATCAGTGACCGCCCTCACCTTGGTTGGGTCCATCTGGATGCCTGCAGGGGAGATAGAATATCCCAAAAAAGAGTTTGAAGTGCAATGAAACTCGCATTTCTCTGCCTTGATGTAAAGTTTATTCTCCAGAAGCCGTTGCAAAACCTGGCGCACGTGGAACTTGTGCTCCTTTACTGAGCGTGAGAATATCAGGATGTCATCCAGGTAAGCAAAGACGAAAACATTGAGAAAATCCCTAAGGACGTCATTGATGAGAGCCTGGAACACCGCCGGCGCGTTGGTTAAGCCGAACGGGACCACTAGGTACTCATAATGGCCGGTGGGTGTGTTGAAGGCTGTCTTCCATTCATCGCCATCCCGTATCCTGACAAGGTGGTAGGCATTCCTCAAGTCCAACTTGGTGAAGACGCGGGCGTCCTGGAGAAGTTCGAAGGCAGACGACATCAAAGGAAGAGGATAGCGGTTCTTTATCGTGATTTCATTCAACCCTCTGTAATCAATACAGGGTCTGAGGGACTTATCTTTCTTTTCCACAAAGAAAAAGCCCGCCCCTGCAGGGGATGAAGACGGACGGATGATTCCAGCTGAAAGTGACTCAGAGATGTATTGTTCCATGGCTTCTCTCTCGGGACGAGAGAGAGAGTAGAGTCGCCCTTTAGATGGGGTGGTGCCTGGGAGGAGGTCGATGGCACAGTCGTATGGACGGTGAGGAGGTAATGAGATGGCACGTGACTTGCTGAACACCTGGCGAAGGTCATGGTACTCGGCAGGGACCTTAGAAAGGTCGGGGATCTCCTCCAGAGAGGTGGGTAAGACTCCTCTGGTGGCGGCAGAACGGAGGCATGAGCAGTGGCAAGTAGGGCTCCAATCCAGGATGCTTCTTTTTGCCCAGTCGATGTGAGGGTTATGGAGTCTTAACCATGGGAGACCCAGAACTATTGGTGCATGAGCACTCTTAATGATGAGGAACGTGGTGGTCTCAACATGATTACCGGAAAACTGCAGTGTGACTGGAGCAGTGCGGTGGGTGATTGAAGAGAGCTTGCTGCCATCCAGAGCCTGTACGCTAAATGGTTGGTTAAGTGGTGTGTGTGGAATCTTGAGTTGAGAAACCACAACCGAGGAGATTAAATTTTGGTCTGCTCCAGAGTCTACTAGAGCATGCGTGACGTGGGGCCGATTGTCATATATCAGGGTCACAGGAAAGCGGGAACGGAGGTCAGGGGATGGATAGTGTCTAGGGCCCCCCTGTACCCCCAGAACTACCGGGGGGGACTGACCTTTTAACGGACAGGTTCGTATGATATGCCCGACCTGACCACAGTAGAAACAAGCACCGTCGTCCTTCCTGCGTTGGCGTTCCTTGGGAGAGATGTGTGTCCGGTAGACCTGCATAGGTTCTGAGGGGAGCTCAGGTGGGGCTGGGTTAGAAATGGGTACATGGAGAACCTGACAATGCTCCTTTTGCCGGGTTCGTTTGCGGGCATCAATATTCGTTGCTAGGTCAATGAGTCCCTGAAGGTTGGAGGGGAGCTCTCGAGCTGCTAACTCATCCTTAACTGGATCCGCAAGTCCGTGGAGGAAGGTATCAAAAAGTGCCTGATCATCCCAACCACAGGAGGGAGCTAGAGTGCGGAAATCAATGGCATAATCAGACACAGATCGAGATCCCTGACATAGTTCCAGTATGTGAGCTGCCGCCTGACGTCCTGTGAATGAACGATCGAAAACCTCTCTCATTTCGTCTGTGAATGTCTTGTATGTGTAGCAGCAGGGTACCTGGGCATCCCATAAGGCTGTTCCCCATTCTCTCGCTTTTCCAGAGAGGAGAGTGATTATGTAGGCGACCTTGGAACGTTCAGTGGGGAAGGAGGAGGCCTGTAGCTCAAGTACAAGGGAGCACTGAGACAAAAATGAGCGGCAAGTGGCCGGGTTTCCATCATAAGTAGGCGGTGCTGGAAGGCGTGGTTCATGACTGACAGAATACACAGGAGGAGGAGGAGCCTGGGGAATGGGAGCGGTGGGTGGTTGTGCAACATCAGACTTTATTTGTAAGGTGAGAGCAGTTAAAGCCTCTGTTACCTTATGAAGAGTGTTAGTTATCTGCTGTATATCCTGCTGGTGAGTACCCAGGAGCGCCCCCTGTTTATCTAGTGCCCCTCTTAGTTGTGCTGCCTCTGCTGGATCCATTAATGGCCAGATTATACTGTCACGGGGGGCGTGGCGGTGGAGGATCCAAGTGCAGAACGAGTGTTTGTAGAGAGTGAGTGCAGCGCTTTTAAATGAGATCCGTGAATGCGGAAGTGCCGTGAGGAGCGCTCGTTGTTTCTCCGAATGGAGTCCGCGTCGGGAATGCGGAAGTGGTGAGTGAGCGCTTGCTGTTTCTCTGAATGATCTCTGCGGCAGAATTTCCGAAGCGCGGATTTCGCGAGAAGTAGCCCGCGAGTCGAGGAAAGTCCGTAATCAAAACTCGTGGTCGAAAAACAAATCCGAATGTCGGCAACAGTAAATCCGGACGGTCAGGAAATCCGTAACGTGAGGCAGAGTCGTGGTCGTGGAAACAAAACGTGATCGAGATCCGAAAGGTCAAGGCAAAACGAAACGCTGGAATACTGGGCATGGATAGCACACAGTAATCTGGCGACGTGGCGGTGTCAGAGCATGGTTTAAATAGGTATGAGCTGATTACTGATAGTGTCCAGGTGTGCAGAGAAGAGGGGCGGTGCGATGTAAGGAGCGGCAGGGAACATGGAACAGGCGTGCTTAGATGATCATGACGTGACTGTGGCTTGGCGTGTCATGACATTTTGAACATGGCCCAAAATATTTATACAATATATAACCTAAAATAATTTCTTTGTGTCAGGTATTTGTCAACAATGTGCTTCAGAAGAGCACGGTTTTCAGTAATGCAGATTTCACCATAACCACAACGGGTATTTCGATGACCTTAGATATCCCTGCTATCCAAGCTCAGGTTATCTTCAAAGGAATGAACTTTGTAGTCAACCTTCCATTTTCTCTATTTCACAATAACACAGAAGGGCAGTGTGGTAAGTCATTTCTGCAACATATAATGAACGTCATAAATTCTATCAGTACATTGCAGTAAATTCTAATTCATGTGATAAAATAGTAATGTATTAAATCACTATGCAGTATGGCACTTCTTTTGACTTAATCTTCTTGTCTTTTTGTAACTGATTTATAAAATTTTTACTGTGTTTTTCAAAGGAAAATGTGACAACAACAGCTCAAATGACTGCAGATTGCCTAATGGACAAGAAATCCAGTCATGTGAAGCAATGGCTCCTAAGTGGCTAGTGAATACCACGGATGTTCCCAAACCTTCTCCACCTCCTCCACCTCCCCCCAAGCCTTTATGTGACCCAGCCATCTGCAGAATCATCTTCAGCAAGTAAATCATGTTCAGTTTTACATATACATCATCTAAAGGTCCATACCTTGTTTATATTAGGTAATTAAGTTAATTGCTCATTATATAACAGTTAGTTCTGACTGAGCAAACTCATTGGACAAGAGGCATTCCAGGAGTGATAATAATGGATAATACCACTGGAACATTTAACTATACAGATGTTACTCAACCAGAATTGCACTGCTACTGTTGCGGCACCCGGTGGCAGCATTAGGGTTTTGTGTTTGCCGACTTTATGTCGTGATACTGTAGCATATAAATTCAAGAGAAACATTGTAATTCAAGACTAATTGTAATTCAAGAGAAACATTGTAATTAAACGAATGCATAATCAGAGTACTAAAATTATAGTACAAATTTAGAATTTAAATTAAATATAGTCATTTCTTATTTACATCGAATATGTGATATGCTACGACAATCTACTGTTGTCCACAATCATCTGCATTTGATCAGGTGTTTCTCCCCTGCGCGCTCAACAGCTCGGTTCTGCGCATGCACTATCTCCCCTTTGTGCTCAACGTGTTTTCGACGCGTGTACGCAGCATCCTTCTGCTGTGTGTACTCGACTCTGCCTGTCCGCGCGTACAACATCTCTTTTCTATCCGTGCTCGACTCTGCCTTTATGCGCGCTCACCTTGTCCAGTGGTACAAAACTGCCAATAAACTAGCCAATCACAGACTTCCACACACTACTTCTGATTGGCTGTTTATTCTCTAATCAGGTGGTACTATCGACTGCATAACGGAATTCAATAAAATTTTATTTGTATAGTGCTTTTAAAATGGTCATTGTCTCAAAGCAGCTTTACACAATCAAAAGAAAGTTATAGGAAATGAAAATTATATATATATAAATTAAATGAAGTTACCTTAAGGAAGCATTTTTATATATTTATAATTTCATTATGAATAAATATTATAGCATATCCTTTTTTATTTATGATAGATAAGATAGATAACTGTTATTAAAGGTTAAGTATTAGTATATACTGTCACGAGCAACCGAAGGATAAACTGAAAAGCCTTAGCAGTTAGCCCGTGTAGCGTGGATGGTAAACCCAAACGCGGAAGCAGCACGAATAGGCAGGATAACCACGCGATTAGTCTAAGAACTCTCTTACACAAAGAGCAAGGATCTACACAAATAAACCCGCGTTCTAGCAACACACACTCAATCAAAGAAGCAACCAGAATCGGTGAGTACTCACAGAATAGTCGGCGTAGCGTCAGCAAAGGCATGGGCGAACTCAATGACTGAGCAATGTGAAGCGCCATTTTGTCTCCTTTTATGCTTCCTGGAAACCCGACCGTACTACTTCCAGGTCCTAGTGCCGGTCGTGTTACGAGTGTGCATGACAGTACCCCCCTGTCCAGGACCGACTCTCGACGGTCCTGGGGTGGAGGATACCCGACGACGGTAGTCCCGGATGAGTTCGGGGTCTAAGACGAACCGAGCCGGAATCCAAGATCGCTCCTCGGGACCGTAACCTTCCCAATCGACGAGGTACTGGAGCCCTCTGCCCCGAGGACGTGAATCAAGGATCCGGCGAACGGTGTAGGCGGGACCACCCTCAATGATACGGGGAGGAGGAGCAGGGTGGGTGGGGGAACCATGGGTGACGTCGTGAAGGGTTTGAGTTGTGACGTATGGAATACCGGATGGATCCGGAGCGCCGCAGGCAGCTGGAGCCGGTAGGTGACAGGGTTGATGCAGAGGGTGACGCGGTAGGGGCCGATGAACCTTGGTGATAATTTCTTTGATTCTGTATGGAGGTGCAGGTTCTTTGTGGACAGCCACACTTTGTCACCTACGTGGTACAATCGTCCCGGAGGGTGTCGACGGCGATGTTGCGTGGTGTAACGGGTGTTAGCACGTTGGATTGCTTCCTTGGCTAGGACCCACGACCGTCGACACCTGCGGACCAACTGTTGGGCCGCGGGTATCTCAACCTCCGGTTCTTGATGTTCGAACATCAGAGGTTGGAAACCCTGGCATACCTCAAAGGGACTTAACTTGGTGGCAGAGGAAACATGGAGGTTATGGGAAAGTTCAGCCCAGATGAGGTAGCGGGCCCAGGAGCGCTGACGGTTGGCGACGAAGCATCTCAGGTAGCGCTCCAGTTGTTGGTTGGTCCGTTCCGTCTGACCATTAGTCTGAGGATGGTAACCTGATGAGAGACTGCAGGTGGAATTGATCAGACGGCAGAAGGCCTTCCAGAACCGTGCAGTGAACTGGGGCCCCCTGTCCGAGACGATGTCCTTGGGGAACCCATGCAGACGGACTACGTGCTCTAAAATCAGCTCGGCTGTCCTTTTAGCTGACGGGAGTCCGGCGAGGGCCACCAGGTGCACAGCTTTAGAGAACCGATCCACAATGGTCAAGATGGCATTTTTCCCTTCGGAGACCGGCAGGCCCGTGATGAAGTCGATGGCAATGTGTGTCCAGGGCCGACGGGGAACAGGAAGCGGTTGGAGTTCCCCGGGTGTTGGTTGATTGGTGTCCTTGGCCCTGGCACACACTGGGCACGCCTGAACGAACTCGTCGATGTCCTTGGCCATAGATGGCCACCAGAAGGCACGCTGCACGTATTGTAGGGTGCGCTGCGTGCCTGGGTTCCCTGATAGAGGGGTGGAATGTCCCCATTGGATGACCTCAGTCCGGGTGTTCTTGGGGACATAGAGTCGTCCAGGCGGCACACCTGCCGGTTCGTTCTCTGCGGCTTGTGCTTGGCGAACCCTCGTCTCCAGTTCCCAGCGTAGTGGGGCGATGATCTTGGAGGAGGGAAGAACAGGCGCGGGGTCCGCCCGGGGGGCGTCTTCCTCGTGCTGTCGGGAGAGGGCGTCAGCCTTGGTGTTCTTCGACCCCGGGCGGTATGATAGGTGGAAATCATAATTTTCAAAGAACAGAGCCCACCGCGCCTGCCTTGGATTTAGCTGTTTGAGATTCCGGATGGTGATGAGATTCTGGTGGTCGGTCCAGACGATAAACGGCTCCCTGGCGCCCTGGAGCCAGTGTCGCCATTCCTCCAATGCCCACTTTATGGCCAGCAGCTCGCGGTCCCCTACCCCGTATCGCTGAGTGGTGTCAAATTTTTTGGAGAAGAAACTACAAGGGTGTAGCTTCTGGTCTGGACCTCGTTGGGAGAGAACAGCCCCGGCGCCCACATCCGAAGCATCCACCTCCACAACGAACGGTTTGTTTGCATCTGGATGGAGAAGAATCGGGGTGGTGGTGAATCGACGGCAGAGCTCGTGGAAGGCAGAGATGGCGGTAGAGTTGAGTTGGAAGTGATGAGATGATGGCCGAGTCAGAGCGGTTAATGGTGCTGCAACCGTACTGTAGTCCCGGATAAAGCGACGATAGAAGTTCGCAAACCCGAGAAACCGTTGAAGTTGTCTGAGAGTCTTGGGTAGGGGCCAATGACGTACAACTTCTAGCTTCTGTGGGTCCATGGCCACACCCTGGGACGAGATGACAAAGCCCAGGAACGTGGTGGAGCGCTCGTGAAAAGCGCACTTCTCCAACTTACAGTACAGCTGGTGAGCGAGCAGTCTCTTAAGAACCGCTCTGACGTGTTGAACATGTTCTTCAACGGAACGAGAGTAGATAAGGATATCATCCAGGTAGACAAATACCCATCGGCCCAACATGTCACGGAGAACGTCATTGATGAAACGTTGGAAAGCTGCTGGTGCATTACAGAGACCAAATGGAATGACTAAACTCTCGTAATGTCCAGTGGGGGTGATGAATGCTGTCTTCCACTCATCGCCCTCTCTGATACGCACCAAGTTGTAGGTGCTCCGGAGGTCCAACTTTGTAAAAATGGTGGCACCAGAGAGGGCGTCCAGGGCAGAGTTGGTAAGAGGCAATGGGTGTCGGTTTTTTATGGTGATGTTGTTGAGCCCCCGATAGTCGACACAAGGACGTAGTTCGCCGAATTTCTTCTTTACAAAGAAGAATCCCGCGGCGGCGGGCGAGGAGGAGGGTCGTATGGTGCCTTGGCGGAGAGCTGAGGATACATACTCCTCCATCGCCCGCGTCTCAGTGGTGGAGAGAGAGTACAGGTGGCCGCGGGGGGGAACAGAACCTGGCTGAAGTTCAATGGCCAGGTCGTAGGGCCGATGAGGAGGTAGGTGAGTGGCACGTCTTTTGCAGAAGACTTCAGCCAGGTCCCGATAAGCCTCAGGGATAGCGTTGGTGTCGACATCAGGGGCCTCAGACTCCCTAGAGCACGTCCCAGCCGGTGCCCGCAGGCAGAGTTCGAGACAGGTCGGCCCCCATTGGAGGATCCGGTTCTGAGACCATGAGATGAGAGGGTCATGCTGCAGAAGCCAGGGGTGTCCGAGGATGATGGGTGGAGAGGAGATGGAGGTGAGGTGAAATCGGACTGTTTCCTGGTGTTGGTCGATGACGAGGGTTATGGGTCGAGTCTGGGCGATGATGGGGCTGGAGGAAAGGGGCCGACCGTCGACAGATGTAATCCGAACTGGCTGGGATAACGCTTCAGTCTCCAACCCCAATCTTTTGGCATATGAAGAGTCAATAAAGTTTCCAGCGGCACCGGAGTCGATGAACGCAGAACTTTTGACTCGTTTGTGGCCAAATTGGAGGTGTACCTGAACCGTGAGACGAGAGACGCTGGGCGTGGTGGCGGAGAGATGGAGGGAGCCCGGTGAACTGCTTCCATGGTTCACCGGGCCTGGGCGTTTCCCGGGCGAAGAGGGCAGATGGCTCTATGGTGCGCTCCTGACCCACAATAGGCACAAAGTCTCTCCCTGAAGCGTCGTTCTCGCTCAGCAGCGTTCAAGGAGGCGCGTCCTAATTGCATGGGTTCCCCGGCTCCGGTGTCAACCACGGCGGGAGGTGGAGATCCGGTGGGTGCCATAGCGGTGGTGGTGAAGGCTGGTGGTCGGGATGTGGCGTGTGAAAAAGGTGGCGTGATGGGCGGCAGGGTCCGGGGGGCTGGCCTCGGACGGGAGAGCAGGCGCTGGTCAATCCGGAGAGCGAGCTGAATCAGTCCCTCCAGTGTGGTCGGAATCTCCCGTCCGGCGAGTTCATCTTTTATGCGTGAAGCCAGTCCCTCGTAGTAGGCCGTCCGGAGGGCGGCGTCTCCCCAGGTGGTCTGCACGGCGAGAGTACGGAAATCCGCGGTGTAGCGACTCACGGACGACCCTCCCTGCCGCAGATGGTACAATTTCATATCGGTCTCCACCTCAGCAGCAGGATGTTCAAATGTTAGCTTTAGTTGACGGGTGAATTCTCCATATGAATAAGCAGTGTCTGAATCTGATCGGAGAACCGCCGTGGCCCACTCAGCTGCCTGCCCGGATAGCAACGAGACGAGAAGCGCAACGCGCAGTCGGTCTGTGGAGTATCTGGTGGAATTGAACTCAAACACAAGATCCAATGCGGTTAGAAAAACGCTGCATTTCCCATCTGTGCCATCCCACTTATCCGGTAAAGCTATGAAAACATCAGAAGAGGAGGGGTGCGGCGCTGCAGCCGCTGCGACGGGCGTGGCAACAGCCGACTGAGCAGCCCCCCGCGGAGGGTCGCGTTCTCCTGCCGTAACTCCGCCACCTCGCGGCGCAAGGCCGCGACGTCTTGGAGGTCCCTTTGGAGAGACGCGACTTCACCACAGAGCTTATTGATCAGTTTGGCATGTTGGTCAACCACATCACAGAGGCGAGCAAACTCCGCTGGGTTTACTGCTTTTGGCTCAGTCATTCTGTCACGAGCAACCGAAGGATAAACTGAAAAGCCTTAGCAGTTAGCCCGTGTAGCGTGGATGGTAAACCCAAACACGGAAGCAGCACGAATAGGCAGGATAACCACGCGATTAGTCTAAGAACTCTCTTACACAA
Source organism: Clarias magur (assembly GCA_013621035.1). Lineage (NCBI taxonomy): Eukaryota > Metazoa > Chordata > Actinopteri > Siluriformes > Clariidae > Clarias > Clarias magur. The sequence goes on along the minus strand of QNUK01000014.1, from coordinate 1,337,960 downwards.
AGAGCAAGGATCTACACAAATAAACCCGCGTTCTAGCAACACACACTCAATCAAAGAAGCAACCAGAATCGGTGAGTACTCACAGAATAGTCGGCGTAGCGTCAGCAAAGGCATGGGCGAACTCAATGACTGAGCAATGTGAAGCGCCATTTTGTCTCCTTTTATGCTTCCTGGAAACCCGACCGTACTACTTCCAGGTCCTAGTGCCGGTCGTGTTACGAGTGTGCATGACATATACCAGCTCTGTGAAACCAAGAAACCAAGAAAAAAATATGTACATAAAAGATTATTTTTCCACACGCGTTCCCCAACAACACCCCCACCCCTGCCCTTAGCGCTCCATTCAGATGCAAGGTTTAGGTCAACGACTGGCACTTTCAGCAGACCTCATTGTCCTGTTGTAAGTTGTTCAGAAGTAAGCTTACTGAACTTGGTCGATTTTAAATGGCTTTACGGTACGTAAAAAATATATAAATAAATATAGTTGCAAGCAACAATGACGGGCCCAAGCACCATGCGCCATCACCACCTCGGGCGCACCGCACAACCTGTGTGTTATTCAAGTGTTCCAAGACTTCGAAAAAGCCATGATCACCCCGTTGCACTGCACAACGTCCACACATTACACACTATACAGGGCTAATGTCAGTTTGGGCCCTAAATATTTGTTAAGTGCGTTAGTGTGCGCGTTAGTGTGTGCGTTAGTGTGTGTGTGTGTGTGTGTGTGTGTGTGTGTGTGTGTGTGAGGGTTAGTATGTGAGGCTTAGTGTGTATGTGAGAGTGAGGGAGAGAGGTGTGTGACGTGTGGATGTGTCAGTCTGTGTGTGACGAGTAAATGTATGGATGTGAATGTGTGTATTGTTTTGTGTGCGATGTGTGTGTGAGATATGTGACTTGTTAGTGTGTGAGACAGAGATGTGAGTGTGTGAGTGTTAAAATTTGTGATGTGTGATATAGATGAGTATGAGTGTGTTTTGTGTATATGTGCGTGTGAGTGTGAAACTGTTAACATTGTGATATAAGTGTGTTTGTGCATTTCTGTGCGTTGTGAGAGAAGTGTGTGCATGTGCGTAAGTGTTAACATTTGTAATGTTTGTGTGTGTGTGTGTGTGTGTGTGCATGTGTGTTAACATTTGTGATGTTTATGTGTGTACAATAGGCTGCAGATGCTGGAAGAAAAGCCTCACACTATGATGTTTCTGAATGTGATGTCACTGATCGTGTCACTGAATATAATGTGTATAATTATTAGTGGTGCTTGCGAAGCGAAGCACTACTATTATAATCTATCAGGCTTATTATTTTTTTTCTTTTTAATCTCTCAGGCTTATTATTATTTTTCTTTTTTTTCTTCCGTGTGAAAATTTCCCCATCAGCGAAACCGGTTTGAAAAATTCACACCTATCGTGAATGAAATGTGAGAAGAGGGTTCCCTTTCAAAAGCTACACTCAATGCTGCGTGAAATGCTATAGGAACATCTCTTTGTTGCCCGGTTGTGAAGCCTGTGCATGTCAAACCCGCCGAATACCTTCGGCTTATAACCTGTGCCAGGCATGACGTCACCGAATAAGGTGCTCCTGCAGGTTATAAATAGGAGTGAACCGGAAACATCCTCAGATCTTTTTGTCTTCAGGACCGCTTTGTGTTTGCGTGTGCATGTACAAGCCGTAACGAAAGCAAAATAAAAATAACAGCTTTAACTCACCGATATGGCGGAGTTGCTTAAGAGATGCGTGCCTCCGTGCGATAGATCTTTTTCGGAGGGCGATCTTCACGAGTTTTGTCTTGAGTGCTTGGGGGAAGAACACGCTCGCCTCGGGCTTCAGGGAGAATGTGAGTACTGTGATCTTCTCCCTATTAAGGTGCTTCGCGGGCGGCTCACTTTCTTTAAAGAGAAACTGCGAGCCGCGGCGCACTCCTGGGGCTCGCGTGCTGATCTGGCTGACGCGCACGAGATGGAATTTCCGATTTCTCTCTCGCTCTCTCCGGATCAGGAAGTCTCAGCTTCCGCTTCGCAAGCGCGCTCCAGTGCTTCTTGTGAAGGAGCGGAAGAATCTTCCTCTCTCGCTTCCATGGTAGTAGCCTCCTCACAACGCTCCTCCAGTGCTCACAGAGCTTATGAGGAATTATTAGAGGTTGTAACGTGTGCGGTCGAGCGATTGCATATCGACCGGCCGCGGAAGCGAGATTCCCCTAAGCATTTAAGACTAGACGACAGGTTTCTGTCGGGTGGCCGGGGGGAGGAGCCTCAACGCCTCTCTCTCCCCTTCTTTGGTGACCTCCATGATGAATTAACCCTTTCATGGAGCAGACCATATTCATCGCGTGTTTTTGTACCATCGACTTCGGTTTATTCGAATATCGTTGATGCGAAAGCACGCGGTTATATGATGATGCCTCAGATAGAAGAGACGCTTGCGGGCTATCTCTCTCCTGGGACATCATCCTCCCTGAAAAAGCCTACTCTCCCCTCCAAGCCATGCAGACTGACATCTACTTTGGTAGGTAAAGCTTTTCAGGCAGCAGGACAGGCTGGCGCTTCACTGCACACCATGGCTTACCAGGCTGACCTGCTGAAGGACCTGAGCACCGGCGGGGTGATTGATGACAAGGCGTTTGCAGAGCTGCGCCGAGCCACAGACCTGTCTCCGTGCAACCAAGCAGACGGCCCGTGCTATGGGCCGTTCCATGGCTGCCATGGTATCCACGGAGAGGCATCTGTGGCTGAACCTCTCGGGCATCAAGGATAAGGATCGTGCTGTCCTCCTTGATGCCCCCGTCTCGCCTTCTGGCCTCTTTGGTGACGCTGTTAATTCCGTCGCCACTAGGTTTCGGGAGGCGAAGCTATATGAACAGGCTTTTGGGAGGTTCCTTCCCTGTCGTGCCCCGGCCAGGTTTGGCCCCTATCAGGCGTGAGGTCCAGAAGGAGCCGCACACCCCCTCGTAAAGACTGGGGTGAGGCTCGCCGCCCTTCTCAGAAATCTGCCTCAAAAAGACCAGATCTGAGGAGCTTCCTCTCTTCGAAGAAGAAGCCCTGAAATTTGTGCGCCTGGGGCCGTGGGGGTGTTCCCCCCCCCAGGGAGGGGTGCCTCTATTTTCATCACAAAACAGGGCCTCCTCCCTGGCACTCCCTGGAGGCCGGTGTTCAATCCCCGCCACCACTGGTGTTTCGGGGAGCGCCGGTCTCCAACGAAGAGGTGGGTGTTCGGGTATCTCCTGCCATACTTCAGGATACCCAACACTTAACACCCCCCCATCCAGCCGAAGTGTCAAAGCTCGTGCCCCTTTCGGAGAAGCTGGCATCGTGGAAATTACTGCCAGGCATATCTCCTTGGGTACAAAAGACTGTAGGCACAGGCTACAGGATTCAGTTTGCACATCGTCCTCCGCGTTTCAACAGCGTGGTCTCCACTTCCGTGAAACCGGACCGTGCATATCTGCTGGCCCAGGAGTTAAAGACTCTGCTAGGCAAAGGGGCCATAGAAGATGTTCCCCTTCCAGACAGAGAGTCGGGCTACTACAGTCGGTACTTTTTGGTGCCCAAGAGAGGGGGGGGGGTTGCGTCCGATCTTGGATCTTCGTGGCTTGAACCGCTATCTCAGGAAATCCAGATTCAAAATGTTGACTGTCAAAATGATTGTTTCTCAAATTCAACTAGAGGATTGGTTTGTGACAATCGATCTCAAGGACGCATATTTCCATATAGAAATATTGCCACAGCACAGGAAGTTCCTGAGGTTCGCCTTTGGGGGCGAAGCTTACCAGTATCGGGTCCTTCCATTTGGCCTAGCTCTGTCACCCCGCACATATACAAAATGCATGGATGCAGCTCTGGCTCCTTTACGACTCCAGGGCATCCGTATTTTGAATTACATAGACGACTGGCTGATTCTGGCCCAGTCTCAGGAGCTAGCGCTTCGACATCAGGATGTCGTCCTAGCCCATCTTCATTCTTTAGGATTGAGACTCAACGCCACAAAAAGCGTTCTCCTTCCTGTTCAGAGGACAACATATTTGGGTGTCACATGGGATTCGGTCACAATGCGGGCACAGTTGTCTCCTGCTCGTGTCGAATCCATTCTCAACACCCTGAAGGAAATCAAGCTAGGCCAGAAGGTCACTGTGCATCACTTTCAGAAATCTTTAGGCCTCATGGTGGCTGCGTCCACGGTGATACCTTTGGGCCTTCTGCACATGAGAGCGTTTCAGCCAGGGGGTTTCATTCAGGGGCCAACCCCCAGAGGCTAATAAGGGTTACGCACCGGGGGCTTCGTGCCCTTTCTATGTGGTTTAGACCCCGGTTTCTGACTTTGGGTCCCACTCTAGGTCTGTCTTGTCGTCGCAAGATGCTAACGACAGACGCTTCCCTTACGGGCTGGGGTGCGGTCTTGGATGGCCGTCCAGCACAAGGGAGCTGGAGAGGTCATCTTCTCGTGTGGCACATCAATTGCCTCGAAATGATGGCTCTGTTTCTGGCCCTGAAACACTTCCTCCAGCAGTTGAGTGGCTACCATGTCCTAGTGCGGGTGGACAGCACTGCGGTAGTCTCGTACATAAATCAACAGGGTGGACTGCGCTCGCGCCGCTTGAACAAGCTAGCGCACCAGGTTCTGCTTTGGCCACAGGACAAGTTCCTCTCCCTCACGGCGATTTACATTCCAGGGCACATGAATGTAGGAGCAGACCTGCTATCCAGACAAGCTGTAGAACAGGGGGAATGGAAGCTCCACCCCGAAGTAGTCAGTCAAATCTGGGAAAGATTTTACGTAGCAGAGGTGGACCTCTTTGCCTCACAAGAAGCAGCACAATGCCCCCTTTACTACTCTCTGACTCCTCCAGCTCCCTTGGGTCTGGACGCAATGGCCGACACGTGGCCCAGGTTACGCCTTTATGCGTTTCCACCTATAGTTCTGCTCCCGGGAGTCCTGGCGAGGGTCTGTCAACAGGGGTTGCGCCTCTTATTGATAGCGCCCCATTGGCCGACCAGAGTGTGGTTCTCAGATCTAATATCTCTCCTCGGCGGCTCACCCTGGGTGATTCCAGTGAGGAGGGATCTTCTGTCTCAGGCACAGGGGACAATAATTCATCCCCGGCCCGAGCTCTGGAACCTTCACGTTTGGCCCCTGAACGGGACCAACTGAGACATGCTGGGCTTTCAGCCAGCATAATTGAAACCATTTTAAGTGCCAGGGCTCCCTCCACTAGAAGAACTTATGCCCTCAAATGGAGTGTATTTGAAAATTGGTGCATGGCAAGACACATAGACCCAGTTCACTGCCAGATTGTTTCAGTGCTGGAGTTTCTGCAAGAAAAGTTGTCCTCGGGCTTATGCCCTAGTACGCTCAGAACGTACGTAGCCGCTATTTTGGCTTGTCACGCTCTGAATGACGGGGTTTCTGTGGGCAAGCACCACTTAGTTGCCCGATTTATTCGTGGAGCTAAACAGTTGAAGCCGCTCAGCATCCCAGAGCTAGGTCTGAGACCTCCTCGGCTTGTGCGCACATGCTACACAACCTGGGGGTCCAGACACTTGCAGTGTGGCGGAGTTGGTATTCTCGTTCCCATAGCGTTTTCACGCAGCATTGAGTGTAGCTTTTGAAAGAGAACGTCTCGGTTTACTTGACTGTAACCCTGTTCCCTGTTAAAGCGGGAACGAGATGCTGCGTTCCGATGCCGCACTGCTGGCGTGCCTGGACGTCCTTCATACAAAATTGACCTGAGGATGTTTCCGGTTCACTCTTATTTATAACCTGCAGGTGCACCTTATTCGGTGACGTCATGCCTGGCACAGGTTATAAGCCGAAGGTATTCGGCGGGTTTGACATGCACAGGCTTCACAACCGGGCAACAAAGAGATGTTCCCATAGCGTTTTCACGCAGCATCTCGTTCCCGCTTTATCAGGGAACAGTGTTACAGTCAAGTAACCCGAGACAATTACAGTAACTGAGGATTCTGGGGGTCTTCACCTCGGAGCGTGCTGTTGTGTTATATTCAGCAAGTAGCCTGTATATTTGTTTGTTGCATTTCTGGGGAAGTATGTTTGCTGTTTCATCTATAAATCTGCTCATATCTGCGCGTATGTTTATCAGCCTTTTTATCAACAGCACTCACTTTCACTTTGCAAAAGGCAGTGTTTATTGTTTACTGTATATTTAAACACATATATACACATTTATCATGAAAGACCTATTCTAAAACAAAATCAAATTCTTGTTTACTTCAGCATTGGAAACAATATTGTTTTAGGCTAACTTATTATACACTTTTGTATTTTTTGTTGTATTCTCTTTTTGCACACGCAAAGGCATTTTTATATTTGAACAGAAAATAACAGTGAGCTGTTAGGCAAGTTATTTGTCATATAACTTGATAAAAGCTGAATGAAGTTAAACTTACACAATAAATTAACAATTGCATTTGCTTTAGACAGGTGCATGTTAACCTAGAGAAATGCTTATGTTTAAGTGTTTATGCCAAGTGTCAAATCTAGTAGTGCGTGCTCACTGCATTACAGGTGTGATGACAAAATGTTATGATTTTGTAAAATAATGGAAGCAAACAGGGTGTGCTATTCTGTTATGGTTAATGAAGTTTCTAGTACTGTTTACTAGACCTGAGAAAGTCACAAGAGCAGCGCCTTGGGTTTAATCTTACGGTTTAGTTATGAAGTGAGCACCAATTTCAGCAAGGAATGAAGCTCTGTTTACTTGCATTGCGTTGCGTTGTGGTCTTCCTCAGTGATTCACCTTCAGTGTTAGGGAATCATGGCGTTGCTGATTGGCTGGTGCTCTGATGCTGGGATGACGTCTCTTGGGGAATTCGGTGATGTGCTGGTTGCTTGGTTACTGATGGCAGACACAGGGCGAAAATCGACACTTTGACCTTCAGACGTATAGGTGACGTTCAGTAGTTAGTTGAGGCTACTTATTGATTAAGTAGTTAATCAGCCATTGGATGACGTGATAATGTGCTCGGACCCTGGGTTTTTAACCCTTTAGTGTCTGTCTGTCCCACGGGTGATTGTTCCAATCAAATGTGGTTGCGGGCTTAACCACGCCTCACGTGGTTCCCCCTTTTGTGCATACATTATCAGGATATCGCCAGTCGGCTGGGAGCAGGGTTCTGCTATGTAATAGATTGATTACCCACTGTGGGGGCCTTGTTCATCCCTACATACTGTATGTATCATTTCAGGTCCCAGGTGTTTTACAATTGTTAATTATACCATCTCTAGTGCAGAGCATGGGTCAAAGTAGGTGGGTATGAAACTCATTACTGAAGAAAGAGCAGTTACCTGAAATGCACATTCAAAGCAAGTCATGGATGCATTTTAAAAGGAAAACATTGATAATGTTATATAATTTCAAACAACACGTTGTCTACTTAATAATTGCTTATAAGTTGTTCTGAACTGCCTCCATGGTGTATTATTTAGACCTAAGCTGAGCTAGAAAACTAACCGATTACCAAATCTCTCTGTAACTTTTAATTCACTACTTGGTGTGTTAAATTAGTGACTGTGCACCCTACCAGACTAGCTTTCCATTAAATTCTATTTGGGATTTAACCCCAGAACTTGGAAATTAACAGAGCTGATATTCTAATGTGGAATAAGTGGAAATATAACTTATGATATTTACCGTGTTATTCTCACCTTTTACATAGCACTGGTAACAATTTAAGCCTACGTTTCCCTGTTTTTTTACTTTTTCACTAACTGTCTGTTGCTAACTGTCGGTTGACCACTCCGCCTGTCGCAGTTAGTTAGTTCCACCAGTCACTAACTAACTGGTTTGTTAAACAAGCAATTCATAATCTGTTGATAATGAATGTTTGTTTAGCTGTTGTAGAAAAAAACAATACCACATTCAACTAATAACCAGCACATCACCACTCGTGTGATATTGCTTAATTCACTGATCCTTCAATCCAATGTAGGTCATGACTTATCCTTCATAATGGATCACTCCCATCAGGATTTGAAGGATTCTCCAATTAATCAAGGTGGTCAATCAGACCGCCAAAGCACCAGAACCTCCTTTTTAAAATTTACTCACTCACTTACTCACTCACTCACTCATCCCATATTCAGGGTCGCCAGGGTCCTGGAGCCTATCTCAGGAGACTGAGGGCATGAGGTCGGGGATCAAACCCAGACCCTGGAGCTGCAAGGCTAAGACTAACCTCTAAGCCACTGTGTTGCCTCTGCAGAAAAATGTATTCACCTGTGAATATAGTAGGCAGCATGGTGGCTTAGTGGTTAGCATTGTTATGTTGCGCCTCCCTCTATACAAGTCATTGAGTCAGTGTATATATATATATATATATTATATATATATATATATATATATATATATATATATATATATATATAGTGAAGATTGTTTTAATGCTTCTTAAAAATTATATAAAAATTTTATTTGCTTAATTGAGCATATTATATAATATTTGTTCACTTGGATACTATTTCATACAAATTCTAACAGTATAATACACTACAATAAATGATATTTCATGGTTCACTTTGTGACTATAGGTTCCCTATAGTTATGTAATTTCAATGTGTCTTCTTTTACAGAGTGTTTCAAGAGTGCCACAAAGTCCTTGACCCAGAAAACTTCTACAAGGGATGTGTATTTGATATGTGCAACATGAAGAACAGTACAGGTTGCATCAGCCTGCAGAGTTATGCCTACATGTGTGCTTCACAGTCTGTATGTGTGGATTGGAGAGGCGCAACTAATGGGCAGTGCTGTAAGGAATAGCACAGACATATAAAAAAGGAACATTAAAAATTTGACCTTTCAGGTCAATGCTGACTGCTTTTATTTGTTTTCATAGCACCTGACTGTCCAAAAAATAAAGTTTACATGCCATGTGGGCCAAAGGTGGAGAATACCTGCAATTCAGTGTAATAAATTGATTACAGTATTCAGATCATCACACCCCTAAATCATTTTAGTTTGTCTCTCACTTTATTTCCAATAATAACTGTTGTTCTTTTGCTATGAAACTTTTCCAGGTTCAATGAAAAGTTTTTACAATGTGACAATCAAGTATGTCAAGATCATTTCCGAGAAGGATGCTTCTGCCCTAATGGCACCACTCTCTTTAACACTGCTACAGATATATGCACAAGCTTCTGCGGTAAGCAAATTCTATGTGTCAAGGATTGCTTTAGAAAAAATATTTTAAAAATTAGGTAATAATCAATGTCTTCAAGTTTTAACTTAAAATTAATTTTAGAGTCAAAGGCCAATGATTGTTTTAATACAAATTAATGCTCAAACAAAAAAATGTATAAATGTTTCATTTCTGTGCCTTAGGTTGTACAGGTTCTGATGGGATGCCCAAGCAGGTGAGCCAGCTTTACATTTTTTAAACCTACTGATCATCAGTCACTATGGATTCTCTGCATTCTGAAGTTAAGCCTGTATTGTTTATGCAAATGAGATAAGACATAAAGGTCAATGTATAAAAATGTAAAAATATTATTTATATATATGAAATATATAGTTACATTGTATATGTATACAATAATTATCAGACACTACAGGTTTTCTGCATTCAGAAGTTTAGCCTGTATTGTTTATGCAACTGAGATAAGATATAAAGGCCAAGGTATAAAATATACAAAAAGTATTATTTATATATATGAAATTTATATTTAGATTGCACAGTATATTTATATTTTATATGGATAATTATTTATATTAATAAAATAATGTTTATTATATTTTCATATATAAACCGTATAGCAAACTAAACTCCATTCTCAGGCAATTATTATTCTCTAACATGCAAGGTTGTTTATAAGAAAATGTAAAGCTTTAAATTTCCATATTTTGAGCAAAGCACACCACATAACCATATGAGTTTTGAGCAAAAGCCATCATATTGTAATGAATTTTATGTTAATTAATTGCAATTCATTCCAGTGCACTAATTACTCATTAAGCTGTTGTACAAAAGCAATACTGCACTCATCACTGCACAATTTTTCGCTAATCTAGTATCCTGTTATAATTAAGGAATATTGCATGTACAAGCAAGTCCTATTATACTGAATATCAGCAATGTTGTGATGGCCAGATGCCATCTGTTATCACAGCCTTTACTATATTCATAATTTCCTTGCTTGTGTACGCAATATTGTTTAATTATTTTAGGGAACTAGCTAAACACTGCTATACGTAAGTAAGTGAAGTGATTTTGAAACACAAGTATGATTTTACATTCTCTCGTCTCGTGTGTGGTTCTTCTGCAGCCAGGAGATAAATGGCGCGCACAATGTAATGACTGTACGTGCAGTAAAGAAACCATGGGTTCAGTGTGTCAACCAGTCCAGTGTCCACCCAAAGAGAACTGTACGAAAGTAGGCTATGGGCTTCAGGATGTAGACTGCTGTCAGAAGTGTGGTGAGTGAGCAGTAGATGATTTAAGCATTTTCTCACAATTTGTTTGCAGCTTTTTTTAAATGCCTTTTAGAATTTATGTTGAAATGTAAAGATATCAACATAGAGTAATTTGCTTCAGACCCAGTGCTGTCAAATTCCTTAATCTGATTAGCACAGATTACCTTTTTCGATGCTGGGATATTCTCTTAAACTGACTGTTCCCTCTCTCTCTCTCTCTCTCTCTCTCTCTCTCTCACCTTCCCCTTCCCTCAGTGTGCCAGCCTAGTTTGTGCCCCAGCACCATACCAAAATGTCAAGCTGGATTTGAGCTGATACAAAACAAGACAAATACTGACTGTTGTGTCACTTTCAATTGTAGTAAGTTTTAACATTACAATCCTGAACCAGACTTAATTGTTTAGCTCTTTGTATTAGTGGGTTGCTAATAATTACAATCTTCCTCTTTTTTTTTCTTTACTAGAACGCAAGCAAGTGTGTGTCTTTGGTATTAACGAATATTTGGTAAGATTTGTTATTCTACCTTTGCATACCAGCATGGAGCTGTACTATATTATTCTTATAGTGGGATTTATTATGTGTTAAAATCATTAATGCAGTATTTTTTACAAGGCATTATAAAGTATCCATCAATCTAGCTTTTGTTTTGTGTATCTTTAAGTTATGGAATTCATTTTCTCTGTTTAATATAATCAAGAGTTAGAGTTTTGGGAAATTTATAAGCTTGTGTATGTTTCTATTTCACAGCCTGGAGATGAAGTTCCAACTGACTCCTGTGATGTCTGTCATTGTGGTACAACTGTAAACACCAGCACTGGCTTTCATAATATACAGTGCACTCCTATGGCTTGCAACACAACCTGCCAAAAGGTAATGGCCTGAATTCACATGAATCACATAATCAAGACCTAAAAATACTGCTTAACAAGCTCAATCAAGTAACATGTTCGAGTGGATTACATAAAGCATACTATTTTTAATCTACAACACCACAACACATTTGTTGATTGAATGTTAGTTTACTGTCCAAAATATATGAGAGACTGGGTCAAAAAATTATCTGCACTCCGGCTATATTACAGTAAAACTTCTGTTGGCCTCATCAGTAGTTTCTGTTGAAGGCTACTGCCTCCCCAGTAACTGCTGTTGAACATGTTACATCAGTTCATTTGTAACTGCGGTGTGAGCAAAAATGAATGCCCCACTTGATTTGCATGGAAGAAGAGCAACATGCAGTTTACATAAATTTTTTTTTTTTTTTGTCTCTGAGGGTGTACCCGGTGGTGAAAGAGCATTAACAGAAGGTGAAAGTTTTTTGAAGAGAATCATTACTGGAGATGATACATGGATTCATGATTACGAGCCAAAGATTAAATGGCAGAGTATGGAATGAAAACATCCGAATCTCCAAAATGCAAACAAGAGAAACTTCAAAAGTCAACCATCAGTTGTAAAAGTGATGTTTACAATTTTCTGTGATTCTCAAGGGCCAGTATTGGAACATTATCTGGGAAAAGGCTCAACAATCTTATAGTGAGATGCTTATTGAGGAGCTGAAACTTCAGATTCAATGCGGAGGACTGCTATTCAAGAGAGTAGTGATCTTGCATGACAATACATATCTGCAAACAATACAACCTGCCGACACTGGCGACAATCTGCAAAAAAAAAAAAAATAGTTTTGAGGTGGTAAAGCATCATCTCTATAGTCCTGATCCTGAAAAGCAAGGATTATGTAGAAAAATTATGTATTTATCTTTCAAAAAGTTAATTGAAATAAATTTTAAAGCCAGAGTGCAGATCATTTTAAATGATCATATAAAATAGTTTATAATTATTGTGATGGTAGTGTTGTTAATATTTTTTTAATAATGTAGAAATCTACAGGTAATTAGTAACTAGACCGTTGAAGGAGTAGTATTCATTTCATACATTACATGAACATTGGCACATGCTACAAAGTTTTATTGTAATCAAAAATTAAATGTTGGATTAAATGCTTTATTCATGTTTTACAGGGCTTCTCCTATGAAGCTGTGTCAGGGCAGTGCTGTGGCAAATGTGTACAAAAGCAGTGTGTATATGAGAATGAAGGTCACCCCAATATAATAAGCACAGTTGAGGTACAGTCTGTCATTAGTATTTGAATTCTCGTACTGTTGATAAATCAGTCATGATTCATAGTTATATATTGGTTCCTTCTTGTCCATGTCCAATAATCTCTGAATATTGTCATCAGGTTGGACAGAGCTGGACTCCTCCAAATGAATTGTGTGTGACCCTCAATTGTACCAAAGTCAATGATGTGTTTGTCTTGGTGAAGAAACCCCCTTCATGTCCTGAGTATAATCAAAAAGACTGTATTCCTGTATGTTTATAACCTTTGGCTAATTGCCCCTACATATAAAAGCATACTTATGGTTAATACTGTAATAATGTTTTCAGAACTTTTATTACAGTATGAACTGTGAGAAATTAGTGATTTAAATATCTATACGTTTTTAGGGCACAGAGACAACCACTTCAGATGGATGTTGCAAGACATGTAAGATGTTTTAATATAATCTCTCTCCTTTGTTCCATCTATTATTAGCGATTTGCCGTTGAGTGCATTTTTATTTATTAATGAAGCACACATCATACTTTGGAACCATTTATAGGACAAAATGGAACTCGTCATGTTACAGGAAAAACCATAAAACATAATCTTTTCTGTTTTGACTTTACAACCCACTGATGCAGTTTCCTATCTTCTTAGTCTATGTTATTATTATACATATCCATTTACGTTCCAGATATTGAGTTGTTGCTATAAAAACCATAACAATTTATATAGGAATAGGTACCTTTACATGAATGTGTGGATTTGCAACTTTATGAAATATGAAGGCATTTCTCTGTATCTGACATTCAGGTCAGCTGGAAAACTGCAGTATGATAAAGAACACCACCTACTTGAATGTTAACGGCTGTACCTCTGTCCAGGCTGTGGATGTCCTCTCCTGCTCTGGATCATGTAACACCAATTCAATGTGGGTTTGCTTACTTAGAAATACACACACACACACACACGTCCTAAATAGAGATATAGTAATAGTTTAGTTTAGTTTATTGTCATATGCAAGTTAACACAAGGCCAACAGTGCAATGAAAAGCTTTGAACAAGAAGAACCAGTCGACATGTATAATAAGTGAGTGTTTATGTGTGTACAGTACTGTATATGTGAGCACATGTGCATGTGTGCCTGCGTGTGTACAGTATATGGAGCACATATGTATGTGTTTATACATAAGTGAGTGTAGGTATGTGTACATGTGGTATTGCACATGATCAACATAATGTACTTGTATAGTGTAATCAAACTCCTCATAATGCACAATAAAATTGCATTGCACAATGTCGATAATAGTTTAAGGTGTCCCTAGTGCAGCCATTCCTTTAAAACAAGGTTTTTAGTGTCTGAAACATAGTGTGTAAGTATTATATCACTCAGTCTATCCATTCATGTTAAGAATACTGAGAGCCTTTTGATAGTCTCTTGGCACATGCAGACAGTTGGTAGCAGTTGATGGTGGTAGCAGGGAGAAAAGTCTGCATGCAGGGTGGTTGTGGTCCTGGTTGATATTGCCTGCTTTCTGCAGACATTGTCTGTAAAATCTGGAATATCACTTTCAGAGAGGTTCTGTGCCATTTCGTTTTTGCATTGTTTTCCAGCTTTAGGTGGAACTGTACCAATACCACACTGTAATACATCCTGTTAGCAGGCTCTCAATGGGGCACCTGTAGAAATTTGGGTGGGTGCTGGCCTTTATGCTGAACTTCCTCAGCTTCCTCAGGACCTGACCACGGAGTCAGTGTGTTATGTCCAGGAAAATTAATTTGTGATATGACTGGCAAGGAATTTAAAGTTGTTTACCCTCTCAACATCTGCGCCATTGATGTAGATAGGGGAACGTCCAACCACCTGTCTCATAAAATCATTTACTTTGTTTTTGACGTTCAGTAGAAGGTTATTGTCCTTGCACCAGCTGACCTCTTCTCTGTAGGCAGTCTCATTATGATCTGTGATAAGATAAGATAAGAATATAGTTGCAAGCAACGACCCTTTTGAGATATCAAAAATCCCTCCGCAATTCTGGTGCCACAATGTCTTTAGATCACATCGGCGCGGTTTGGTAGCGATTGCATAAATTCCTTAGGTGGAGTATATCAATGTTTGCGAACAACACAAAATAACCGGCCTCTTGTTGAGTTAAGCCCAGGCAGGGGGACAGCTGTTCGGCTCAATGAGCTCTAAATGTGTACCGAGTTTTATGTGCCTAAGTGAAAGTGTGTATGAGCTAGGTAGCAAAATCTCTTGTGAAGGCCCCTGAGGGCCATGAGCATCCGAATGCCAGCAGATTCCAATCTGTTTGCCGATTTTTATGAGTTTTTCGAGCATGTTAAGACCCCCGAAAAGTCCAAAAAGGTGAAAAAAAAATCCGTAGGAAAACAATAGAGCTTATAGAGCTTAGGTCCTAATAATCCCTAGGAAAACAAGAGGGCCCTGCGCATCTTTGGCCCTAACAAAATAGGATAGAGAGTAGGTAGAGTAGGATTGGTAGAGAGACTAAAGTTAAATATGGTTGCAAGCAACAATGACGAGCCCAAGAACCCTGCACCAACGCCACCCCGAGCGCACAGAGTTTACAGAGTTTCTCCGAGTGTACAGAGTTTCGTGTGCTACGTAAACGTGTGTATGAGCTAGGTAGCAAAATCTCTTTTGAGGGCCCCTGAGGGCCACAAGCTATGCCCATGGCCCAGACTCCCAGGCATCCCAATGGCAGCAGATTCCAACCTGTCTGCCCATTTTTATGAGTTTTTATGTTAAGAACCCTGAAAAGTCCAAAAGGGTGGGGAAAAAATAAATCCTTAGGAAAACAAGAGGGTCCTGCGCAACTTATAGTGTGCTTGGGCCCTAATAAGAGAAGAATGAGAAAGTTTCTTTTAAATTACTGTAGTACAGGCAGCATGATGTAGCTCTCTCACACACATAAAGTACATCACACCACATAGTCACTTTGTCAGCAATTTTCTTCTTTCTTTTCTTTTAACACTCAGTTCTCTTTTGTTTTTGTAGATATTCAATGACAGCGAACACCATGAAGCACCACTGCTCCTGCTGCAAGGAGCTCCGAACTAGCAGCAGGCAAGTGCAGCTGCGCTGTGCCGACAACAAACTGAAACCATACACCTACACTTATGTCGAAGAGTGTGGCTGTTCTGTCACAGAGTGTACTGACTCAAAAGTTTAACTAAATGATCTAATATGAGCGTGGCATATCTAAGGCAGATATTTACCTAATACAAGATAATTTGCTAAAGTTTAATTGAAAAAAACATGATACTATTTACTATGTCCTACTAACTAAAAAAAATCCTATGACTTGTTGCTGACTGTGGTTCTAAAATACTTCATAGCAATTTCAAGGCATATTTTTAAAAAAAAAACAGAATTTAAATAGAAATTGAAATAGAAATGTTCTGTAAATTTGTTTCATGACGGATTGTATGATTTGGTTTGGATGAGAACAGGGTTCTGTATTTTGACAAACACTTTACTTTTCTGCATGATTTGACATTTTCTATTGTTTAGCTCTTTATGATCTTTCTTTTCATAATTAAGAACAAAAATAAATCATTAATAATATTGCAAGCAAAAACTGTGTGCTGTTTTTTTGTGAATTATAAAGTTCTTATGTTTTCATATATTACAATATATATGATTTATAGATTTTACTTAATATTAAAGTTTGAGTTTTGATAAGCAGCAGTTTGAGTTTAAATGTCTTCAGCCTAAATATATGTAGAAATATAGTCTTAGCTATATATCCTATATATAGGCATATCAGGTGATATGTTAATAAATTTCAGTTTAATACAACACATTTTTTGCACATCATACAGTGGAACCTTGGATTATGAACATACTTCGTTCCAGAAGCGGGCTTGTATTTCAAAGTGAAAATCAAAAGTGAATTTCCCCATAAGAAATAATGGAAACTCAAATTATTTGTGCCACAGACCAACATAAAAATATTTAATACAAAATATAAAGTAAAAATCTCGTCTTATATAGTAATACCTTCCTCTCTTATTTGATTTTCACACATACACACACACATCACACATTAACGGAAACACTGTTTTATCTGGAAAATTAACAAAGAACATCGCCAATGACGCTTGAGTGAGCGCACTGTCGAGTTATCTGGGAATTTCACATCAACTTCTGCTTCAAACTTGAAAAAAGCCATAGTCAACTACAGGGGACATGAGGATCAACTCTGGAGTCACTTTTAATTCTTGTGTCTGACGTTGCAGGTTACACAACAATTGTTCAAAGTGGATTCACACAAAAAGTACAGGGTGGCCCATTTATATGGATACACCTCAATAAAATGGGAATGGTTGGTGATATTAACGTCCTGTTTGTGGCACATTAGTATATGTAAGGGGGCAAACTTTTCAAGATGGGTGGTGACCATGGTGGTCATTTGGAAGTCAGCCATCTTGGATCCAACTTTTGTTTTTTCAATAGAAAGAGGGTCATGTGACACATCAAACTTATTGGGAATTTCACAAGAAAAACAACGGTGTGGTTTTAATGTAACTTTATTCTTTCATGAGTTATTTAAAAGTTTCTCTTTGTTCACAGCCATTGACATGTCAAAGAGGTTAACAAGTGATGAGCGGATCAAAATTGTGTTGATATCTGGTGAACGCAGTAACTGGGTTATTGCAGCAGTCCATTTTTTGTGTTTCTCTTTTCGGTTTTTATACACCTCTGCACCACTTAAACAATTTAAAATGGTAGGAAAGGTACAATAGCAAGAGAGAAAAATATATATACGGTGTTTATGCTTTAATTTGTGGCATTTTATTGCATTCGCTAGTTATCAAGTTGATATACAGGTCAATCTGCATTTGAAAAAAATTGAAAATTAGCAAAATCAAACAGAATCATAAGTAAGTAAGAATAATAATAAATAGTGAATAATCATAGTGTTACCCCATGGGTGAACATGACAAAATTACTGCGTAACCACCGCAACACGAGGATTTGAGAATGTAATAAAACACGAAATCCTTAATGTGTTAAAATGTTGGATTTTAATAAATTTAAAAGCCATATATTCAAATCCAACATTTTAATGGTTAGTGATCAGTGCATGGGCGTCAACTCGCTCAGTCATGTTGCCGCGGTTTTAGAGCCCTTTACTAAAGCATTCACTAGTCATCAAGTTGATATACAGGTCAATCTGCATTTGAAATCAAACATAATCTCTCTGTGAGTAAGCAAATAAAAGATAAATGAATATAAATAGGTTTAACACTAGATTTACTAACCCTGCGCAAATTTGCGTAAATTCCCTGGACCTGACACCGACTAGCACCCCTGCCGCTCCATTGTTCTTCTGCTTTTGTTGTGCAAACACAAAACACACCCATTACCTGTCCCACACCGAGGTTTGGCCTGCCTTGGATCTGAGCTACTCTGAGTAAACTAATGCAATTGTGCCAGACCTGACAGGTAAAGGGTTGTTTGCACAACAAAAGCAGGAGGAGAATCAAGCTGAAGAACTGTAAAAATCAGGGGTGAATAACACCTCGGGACTTGAAAGTAAAAAAGTCAGTAATTCTAGTTAATTCTACTTCAGCGTAGTGAAAGTACCATAGCAAGAGTTTATATATATATATACTTGACTGTTGAATGTTTAATGTTTACAAGTCTAAATTAAGTATATATATATAGAGAGAGATTTTACTTAATACTCTAAAGTTTTCACTTTAACAAAATTATTATTTGTAAAAAAATACACTTTTTTATTTAATTTACAAAGCCTTACAATCATATTTTTACATTGTACGATGAAGTACCATTTAAAGCTATTTGGATAGCTTTTTGGATACAGTGGGGTAAACCAAAATACTGCATAAACACATCCTCGTGTTCTGGTCTTTATGTTGTAATTTGGTCATGGGTATAGATTTGTGGCATTTTAATTAAAATACAACATTTTAATGGTTAGTGATCCGTGCAGACATTCACACTATTTTTTGGGGGGGAGGGACGGAGGGAGGGTCCTAAGCTATAAAAGAAAGTGAACGAAACCACTGTAGGCATTTGCAGTTCCTAGTAGCAACCGACATGGAGGCAAAGTCATTTTATTCTACGAAGAATGTTGCCGTCTGTGCGGGCAAAAAACAAAGGGTAAGAAAGCCTTTTAATAATATATAGTAGTTATTCAGTTACCGATTTTTCTACTGACTTTATTTGACATTCCAATTTTGTTGTACTTGTATCCTAACTCTTTACTGTCTGTACAGCAGTCTGGAAAAGAGAACAAGTTGCCTCAAAGCACCAAAAAACCTGTGAACACCCGGCTCGTAAAAAAGAAAACGGTATGTATTTTTCTTGCAACACCATTAAACAATCTGTACATGTCAGTGGTGTGCTAAAGGTATTAAATGCTTTTTATGTTGGCTTTTACAGGCTACACTGATTCAACGGCTCCCGCTGTAACCAGCAGATCAAAAGCGCAGTCGGCTATTACACGTAGGCTCCTGAGTTTAGAGGCCAGTGTTGGTTGGTTGGAGGCACGTCTGAAGGAGAAGATATCATCACATCCACCAACAGTAGATCAGGCTACATCCACAGACAGTCCGGTTAATGTTCACGACACTGATGGAGACCATTCTACGTCAACCATCGGACGGTTGGATGACGTCGATTTTGTCTTTCCACCAACTGCCTCAACACCCCTGACTGACCATACCAGGTTGCAGATTGATACGGAAAATGTTGCATCAGCTGCAAACCATCAACTGGCAACTGGTTCAGTCCTCGACTTTCCCAGTTCACCAGTTCTGGAACATTCAGTGTCTTCTCTGCCCAACGTCTTACAAGAACATTCAGAAGTTTCATCATTCTGTTTGAGATTGCCTGAAACACCGAGAAACGCTTCGCATTCTCACCATCCTGTTCGCCGGTCTCCAATACATGGAGTGATCATACCCGATGTGACTTTAAATCACGTGACCGTCGAGGACGAGAAACAAATATATCTGGATTCAGCAGAATCAAATGGCAGACCAAGGGCAGATCGGTTTGCGGTTAAACTTTGTTTAAAAGGTTGATTCCACTCAACGTTTACCAGAACTGGGCAGGTTCGATTAACTATGATGGTTCCAGGGGAAAAACGCACTGCCCTCCAATCTGCGTCAAGCAATTTCCGATGCTGTTGCTCGGAAATTCCACCCCACAGCCCGCAACAAAAAGCAAATAAGAGAAAGAATCAACGAACTTCTTAGAAAGAAAAGACTGAGTTTTCCTCTTTTTAAAAAAAAAATCATACTACTCTCACCTTTGCAAAGAGTGACCATTTGCCATATACCTGTCTGATATATTCTATATTTAATAAAACTGTATTGAAACAAATTTGTATATTTTCCTTATTTAATATTTACTAATGCTTCCGGAACATTGTTGCCTATACGTTTTATGTATATGGAAAACAGTGAAACCTAAACACAAACAGAAAGAACGAATAAAAGAATGTACAAAACATTAACACCTTTGCCGTGTTCAAATAAATAAAGAGTTACTGCATGATTCAAGACATCGTTAATTTACATTTTTCTCCTAATTATATGTCCGCAAATCCTTTGACACCATCAATTGATCAGCAATTATCAAGAATTGCATTTCATATGAACGTCACATATGAGACGCGCGCACAAACGCACACAAACTCACACAAACTCTCCATGCAGGGAACAACTGAACAACAGGTCTTCATAGTTGGAGTTGATACTTTTTTTTATCGATAAATCGCACGGGTTTATCAGCCTTTTGATCAAAACTCTGCCTTTTTGTAAAGTCAAAGTTTACGGACAAATCGGTGTTCACGCACGCCGATGAACAGCTCTATTTCAGTCATAAATTCATAGTCACATTCCAGCTATTATTCCCAGCCATGGTCAAATAATGGATGAAATACTGGACACAAACAGCAAAAGAAAAACATGTTTTTTATTATAAAAAGCCCGAAGCACTTCGTGTGCATATAAGAATATTTACAAAAAATATATAGATTTTTTCTTGATTCATGTCTTCTGATGGTGCTCAATGTCGACACATTTTTACGTTTTAACGAAGATATGTTGGCATATTCACGAATCAGGACATTCGAGTATGTCTGCACCTTTTATAAAGTGAAAGTACGAGCCGCGGGTTCACGCACGCCGATGAACAGCTTTATTTCAGTCATAAATCCACAATCACATTCCAGCTATTATTTCCAGCCGTGGTCAAATAATGGGTGAAATAATTATTCAATGCTGGACACAAACGGCAAAAAAGCATTTCATGTTTATATTTGTTCATTCATGTTTTCTGATGGTGCACGACACATTTTTACGTTTTAACGAAGACATGTTGACACATTCACGAATCAGGACATTCGCATAATTACTGTATATGTGCGCGCCTCTCATAGGTGTGTGTGCACGGAGAGTTTGTATATAGGTGCGCGCGTCTCATAGGTGTCTGTGCGCGCGCATTTCATATGTAGTTGTGTGAGCAGTTAGTAGTATATATAGATGTGTGACTGTTTCATATATGTGTATGCAAGTGTTTCACTTGTGTGTACATGAGTGAAGTTTGATTTAAGCCCTATACGGCGCCTCATAATTTAGGGCATCTCTTTTCATCATTATGAACATAATATGAAGCAGATATACGCACATTCATCATAAAATATTATTATTGTAAAACAAAATAAAATTCATGTTGGCTTCAGCATTGGAAACAATATTGTTTTAGGATAACTAATTATACACAAGTTCTTCGTTGTACTTGGTCTAGCTTTTAGATAAAGACCTTCCATGCGCCATCTGGCGGATATTCAGTGAAGCACAACACATTTATTTAAATTGCTGAATATTGCTTGAGGGATTTTGCGGCATGTCGCGAGCCAAATTGCGGGATCTTGCGGGAAAAAGCGCGCATTCTTAATGGCGAGATCTTTACATGATGATGTGTTTCCCTCTTTATGCACTGAAGTTGGCACGTTCCCAGAGTTTTTCCAGCAAGATGGTGCACCACCACATTATGGGTGTCAGGTCCGAGCATTCCTAGATGAACAGTTTCCTGAAAAGTGGATTGGTCGTCATGGGCCAGTTGAATGGCCCCCAAGGTCTCCCAATCTGACCCCCTTAGACTTTTATCTTTGGGGTCATCTGAAGGAAATTGTCTATGGTGTGAAGATACGAGCTGTGCAGCACTTGAAACTACGGATACTGGAAGCCTGTGCTGGCATTTCTCCTGTGGTGTTGCTATCAGTGTGTGAAGAATGGGAGAAGAGGGTTGCATTGACAATCCATCACAATGGGCAGCACACTGAACACATGTTATAAGTGTTCAGAAACTTGTAAATAACTCATGAAAGAATACAGTTACGTTAAAACCAAGCACACCATTGTTTTTCTTGTGAAATTCCCAATAAGTTTGATGTGTCACATGACCCTCTTCTTATTGAAAAAACAAAAGTTGGATCCAAGATGGCCGACTTCAAAATGGCCACCATGGTCACCACCCATCTTGAAAAGTTTGCCCCCTCACATATACTAATGTGCCACAAAAAGAACGTTAATATCACCAACCATTTCCATTTTATTAAGGTGTATCCATATAAATGGCTCACCCTGTACATCACTATCACTATTTCTTAAATAAAATGTAAACAAATAAAATATTATAATATATAAATATAAATATTTAGAATATTATATTATTAATATATATATATTTTTTTTTTTGAAAAAAATTTCAAAACACAGGTCTTTGAAAAAAAGAAAAAAATTTTGAGCAATACTACGAAAGACAGTGCACAAGAAACATGTTATGATTTTTTTTTTTTCAAGGAAATGTACGGTAAAGCTCAGAACAGCAAAATGCAAGTGCCAAAACATGTAGTTCCTTGAATGTCTTCTGGGGGCTGGCCAGTCAATCTCCACAGTGATTAGTTAAGCTGAGTGCTAATGATTATTTTAAAAATAAATTAATCTATTATTTTTTCCTTTCAATTAATAGTTGATTTTTAAGCATTTTCTTTAATATTTTAAAGTATTTTTTCTAATATAAAATACCAAAAATATTTATTTGTGGCATTTCAATCATCTAATACTACTATAGACATTACTACACTGACTAGGGTTAATTATACCAACATCATTAAATCTGCAACAGTGTGAGAAAATTAGCTTTACTGATTTAACATGCTATGTGTGTGGTTTGGTGAATAGTATTTGGGGTGTGGAACTGACTCCAAAGCTTTGAAACCGACTCTTAGTTGTCAGGAAACTGATTTTTTTCTGTGAACGCATGGGAAGTTAAATTATTCAAATAGCTTCTTTACTCATTGTGCAACAAAGCCTATAAAGCACAGGTATTACGAGTTGTGTTTTTAAGAAAGAAAATTTCTGTTGCGTGAAATATTAATTTAGACCCTGTTCTGTCACTGTAAAAGAAAGTACAGAATTTTGTCCAAAAGTAGTAAAAAATAATGACCTTCTATATCATTCTAATAGGGCAAGAAAAGATAAATATGACTATAAAAGTACAATATTGCTGACACTTATCAATGACAATATTGCTAAGGTAGCACACAATGGCACATGATTTAACTGGGCACTAAACAAAGTAATAATTACATTAAATCCTATTAGGATTGAATTTAAGCAACGTAAAAATTAAAAATTTAGCCTTTAGATTTGATCATTTCTAAAAAGATTTTTTTGTTGATAGTTTTGTGTCAACTTATGGCTCACTTCTTATAAACACTATAAAAAAAAATCAAATGCAGTAGGCCGTCATGATTATCATAATTTCCTTTAATAAATAATGAAAACATTTTTTTCATCCCAGTAAAACCTACCACTGATTAATTATCTCTGCAGTGGTTAAAACAGCTAATTCATTTCATATGGGGTATTTCTAACAGGTAATCAACTAAATAATAATAAATAGATAAAATAATCCAGTACTTTAACATTTAATCCATCAGTTTTTACTGTTTAGAGTGTAACATAAAAAATATTCTATTTGTAAAATAGCATGGGTGAAATCATAGGTTGTGTATAGATGATTTTGATTAAAAACAATACAACAAAGCTTATGGTAAATAAATTCTCAGACTCTTCCACTGCAGGTATTAAAAAACAGTAACAACGTAAATTTTAGAGTCCATAGAAGCTCAGTGGTCCGCCCACAACCTCTCGCGGGAAAGCCTTTCCCTGAATTCGCCATTTTCATGGGGTTGGGCATCTCGGTCTATTCATACAGATGTAGAGTACCTATTTACAGTGCTTTTTTGTCACTGAAAGATTTACCCTGACAAAGAGCAATATAAAAATAGTGCCAGCTGGCACACCTTAAAAAAATCATTTGCCAACTATTTAGAGTCTAATTTTTTTTTTTCTAAACTTGTGCTACTCTTGTTTACTTACAATATTTGTTAATTCTAATTTTTTATTTAAATGCAGCCTGGGCCCCGGGATGTTGAGCCTATTTCCTTCTGTACGTAGTCTAATCAGAGCTCTACCGCCTGTCCAAGTGTAATTCATAAATTATGTTTATAGTAATGAAATGAGATGCCCTAAATCATACTTTAAAATTAATCCATTTCAAACCCGCGGGTCGAAGTTTGACTTTACAAAAGGCAGAGTTTTGATCAAAAGGTGATAAACGCATGCGATTAAATGCGATAAAAATGCAGACATACTGCAATGATGCATGGATGTTGTTGATAAATATTTAAAATGATAATTAAATAAATAGCTGTCCATCTTTGTGTTTATCTTTTCGGTTTATTATACACCTCTGCACCACTTATTATAATAATTTTTTTAAGTTTTAAATGGTAGTATAGGTACCACAGCAAGAGAGAAAAAAAAAAAAACATACGAATGCAATTAGATGCCAGATATTGAACATGGGGTAAAAATATGTGGCATTTAATAGCATTTGTAGCATGGGCGTCAACTCGCACACTCTGTAATATGCCATTGCCATTCATATTGCCGCTGTTTTAAAGCCCTTTACTAAAGTTAGTTATCATGCTATCATGTTGATATACAGGTCAATCTGCATTTGAAAATATTCAGTAAATTTGTGAATTACACTCAAAGTATCAACTCCAACTATGAAGTCTGATTTAATTTGCTGGCGAAATAAAATTTAGGCAGAGACGTCCGCTCTGTCTTGTTAATTCATCTAAAAAAAAACCTACAGTATTTGACAACAGCGCACCCAGTTTGCTAAATTCACACCTATCGTGAATAAAAGGTGAGAAGAGATTCAGCAGAATCTTCTGACACAGTGCTTGCTCTGAAGGACTATATTCGACAAGAATATAGAGAATAAGAATTGTATTTATGATAAAGATAATTACTTAAATAATAAAATGATATAAAATAAGTACTTTATCTAAAAGCCAGAACAAATTTCTCATTCACAGCTGAATTAGTTAAATGTGCTTATTCTGTAGATATGTAGGTTATATTTTAAATGTACAATTGCAAGTAAATTACAAACTGCATGTAATGTAAAATATGAATAAAACAGTATTAGACACACATATATGATATGGTAGTATATACAATGAAAAACCTATTTACACCAGTGCTCAAATGTAAACCAGACACAATTATTAATTTATTGTGTATATTTAACTTCATTCCGCCGTTTAAGTTATGTGCCTACTAGCCCACAATTATTTTTTGTTCGAATTTAAAGATACACACGCATTTATAAAAAGACAAAGTACAACAAAGAATATAAAAGTGTATAATAAAAAAAAAACTGTCTCCAATGCCGAAGCAAACATGATTTTGTTTTTGTTTTAGTCTACTCGCTGAATACAACATGACAGCGCGCTCCGAAGTGAATACCCGCAGAACCCCCAGTTGCTGGAATCCTTCTTTTCACCTTTCATTCATGATAGGTGTGAACATTATCAAACCGGTTTCACTGATGGGGGAATTGGCAGAATTGAGGGGTTTTAAATAAATTACCAAGACCGAGCAGACGTCTCTACCTAAAATGTATTTCGCCAGCAAAACATAAATATAAACGAACAAAATGTTTAATGGTATCAATTAAATCAGACTTCATAGTCGGATTTGATACTTTGAGTGTAATTCATAAATTTACTGAATATATTCAGATTTTGTAACATGACGAAATCCGTTTCCTTCCTGGACCGTTTGTCTGCATCACAATGAACTGAAGCTCAGCACGTCTACTTTCCTTGTTTTAATCTGTAATGTTTAAGTGAAATACATTTTGTGTATATGCTTAAATATTCCTTTTTATTTATGGACAGGTGTAGTATGTTTGATCTGCAGTATTGCAAGAGGCGATGACCTTCTGCGGGAGTATGTCTGTGAGGTTCATACCGGCAGGTTCATGCATGCCAATGATAGCTTTATTTCAGTTTTAAATTTACAATCACATTCCAGCTATTATTTCCAGCCGTGGTTAAATAATGGATGAAATAATTATTCAATGCTGGACACAAACAGCAAAAAAACATGATTATTATTTTTATAAAAAGGCCGAAGCACTTTGTGTTCGAATTTGTTAAAATCACGTGATTGCAAATCAGCACAGCTAAATTGTTGGCTTGTGTTAATGTGTTCTTGAGAACAAAGTGCCATCTAGTGGTAGCCCCAGGTAAATGAATAAATAGAGCTTGAATGGATGTGTTTACTGTGTAATCTTGTTACACCTTCCTGGCAGGAGAGGGAGGGGGGACCACGGGGTCCAAAGGGAAGCCGCACGGGATCCGCACGGCATTCACACCGCCTCAGCTATTTCGTGTGGCTCCTAGTGTATAGCTGATATCAGTTTAGGCCCTAAATATTTGTTGAGTGTGTTAGTGAGTGTGTGTTGAGTGTGAGAGTGTTAACGTGTGTAGTGTGTGTGTATGTATGTGTGGGTGCATGTGTGTGTATGTATATGTGTGTGTGTGTGTTTGTGTGTGTGTGCGTGGACGTGTGTGTATTAGTGTGTACATGCGTGTGTGTGTCTGTGTGAGAGTGTCAACATTTGTAATGTGTGTGCATGTGTGTGTGTGTGTGCGCGTACGTATGTGAGTGTTAACATTTGTGATATGTCTGTGTGTATAATAGGCCACAGATGCTGGAAAAATGCATCACACTATGATGTTACTCAATGTGATGTCACTGAATGTGTCACTGAATACACAAAATTGTTGGTACCCTTCGGTCAATGAAAGAAAACCTCTCATAAATATAAGTATTATTATAAATTATAATTTTAAAAAATTCTATGAATGTTAACCAATGAAAGTCAGACATTGCTTTTCAACCA
Organism: Clarias magur; assembly: GCA_013621035.1. Lineage (NCBI taxonomy): Eukaryota > Metazoa > Chordata > Actinopteri > Siluriformes > Clariidae > Clarias > Clarias magur. The sequence goes on along the minus strand of QNUK01000014.1, from coordinate 1,311,104 downwards.
TGCTTCAACAGAATTATTTAAAAAAATAAATTCATGGAACAGGCCTGGACAAAAATTATGGTACCCATAGAAAATACTGAAAATAATGTGACCAAAGGGACATGTTAATTCAAGGTGTGTCCACTAAATAGCATCACAGGTGTCTACAATTTTGTAATCAGTCAGTGGACCTATATATATATATATGGCTCCAGGTAGTCACTGTGTTGTTTGGTGACATGGTATGTACCATACTCAACATGGACCAGAGGAAGCGAAGGAAAAAGTTGTCTCAGGAGATTCGAAAGAAAATTATAGACAAGCATGTTAAAGGTAAAGGCTATAAGACCATTTCCAAGCAGCTAGATGTTCCTGTGACTACAGTTGCACATATTATTCCGAAATTTAAGATCCATGGGACTGTAGCCAACCTCCCTGGACGTGGCCGCACAAGGAAAATTCATGACAAATCAAAGAGACAGATAATCCGAATGGTAACAAAAGAGCCCAGAAAGACTTCTAAAGAAATCCAAGGTGAACTTCATGCTCAAGGAACATCAGTGTCAGAGCGCACCATCCGTCATTGTTTGAGCCAAAGTGGACTAAATGGGAGACGACCAAGGAGGACACCATTGTTGAAAACAAATCATAAAAAAGCCAGACTGGAATATGCCAAACTACATGTTGACAAGCCACAAAGCTTCTGGGAGAATGTCCTATGGACAGATGAGACAAAAATAGAACTTTTTGCCAAGGCACATCAGCTCTATGTTCACAGACGGAAAAATGAAGCATATCAAGAAAAGAACACTGTCCCTACTGTGAAACATGGAGGAGGCTCTCTTATGTTCTGGGGCTGCTTTGCTGCATCTGGCACAGGGTGTCTTGAATCTGTGCAGGGTACAATGAAATCTCAAGACTATCAAGGGATTCTAGAGAGAAATGTGCAGGCCAGTGTCAGAAAGCTGGGTCTCAGTAGCAGGTCATGGGTCTTGCAACAGGACAATGACCCAAAACACACAGCTAAAAACACCCAAGAATGACTAAGAGGAAAACATTGGACTATTCTAAAGTGGCCTTCTATGAGCCCTGACCTCAATCCTATTGAGCATCTTTGGAAGGAGCTGAAACATGCTGTCTGGAAAAGGCACCCTTCAAACCGGAAACAACTGGAGCAGCTTGCTCATGAGGAGTGGGCCAAAATACCTGCAGAGAGGTGCAGAAGTCTCATTGACAGTTACAGGAATCGTTTGATTGCAGTGATTGCCTCAAAAGGTTGTGCAACAAACTATTAAGTTAGGGGTACCATCATTTTTGTCCAGGCCTGTTCCATGAGTTCATTGTTTTTATAATTCCGTTGAAGCATGGTTGAAAAGCAATGTCTGACTTTCATTGGTTAACATTCATAGAATTCTTACTTATTATTACTTTTGTCAGATTAAAGTTATTTCTGTGACCATTGTGAGTTTTTCTTTCATTGACCGAAGGGTACCAACAATTTTGTCCACGTGTGTATAATGTCACTCAATATAATGCCACACAGAAAGTTATTAATCGTTTTTCAGCGTAAGTTTAAGGCATTCATCTGCAATTTTGCATCCTCAATGTCTTTACATCCCATCGGCCCGGTTTGGTGGTGATCGTATAAATTCCTTAGGAGGAGTATATCAAAATCCATTGGGTGGGTTTTTTGGAACGACCCAAAATAACCGGCCTCATGTTGAGTTGAGCCCAGGACATGCAGCGCGGAAGTTGTTTGGCTCAATGAGCTCTAAATGTGTACAGAGTTTCATGTGCTTATGTGAAACTGTGTATGAGCTATGCAGCAAAATCTTGTTTGGGCCATGAGACTCTCAGGCATTCTAATGGCAGCAGATTCCAACCTGTTTGCTAATTTTTTTTTTGTTTGCGAGTTTTCGAGCATGTTACAGTTTTTCTCAAATGCTAAAACACATTTCACAAACGTTTCCTCCATGTTCCCCAATGTCTAAACACAACACCCTTTTCTAAAGCTACATAAACACAACCACACCTTCTCACTTCAAAATTCAAACTTCCACACCAAAAGAGCAACTCAAAGCTTTCAAAAATGTAAACACTATACACATCATTGCACACTACAGCAAAACAAGTGAAAACACAATGCTCAATTTGTGAGAAGGTTCTTTGTTTCCTAACTGCCAATGCATATTTTTTGTAACTTTACAGTAACGGCTCTTCTTAGATCTCTGCAGAGGATTTGGCATTTAGATTTGTGAGTTGCATATGAAGAGTATAAATCTATAGAAAATACTGCATGTACACTACTGTAACACAACTCAATGCAAAAACAGAATCTACTGCACACAACAGTACTCTTGAAAACATGGTCAGGGTGTGAAGTTTTTTTATTTACTTTATTCACACCACACACACACCACAATCACTGTGCGGCATCATGTCGCTGAGCTGCATCGGGCCACATCACCTCATCCACATTGAAGGCTATATTGTCTCTTGCCAAGCACCGCGGGACAAACGCCCTGGAATGGCGAATCCATCCTTGGAAGGCTTCCACTGGGATGTAAACACAGGCCAGCTCCATTGCCCATAGGAGGTTCTCTCTAGTGTATGGTTGTCTGTCATAAACTTTCCATCTTCACGATGAGAAGAACTCCTCTATAGGGTTCAGGAAAGGGGAGTAGGGTGGCAGACAGATGTTTAAAAAGTGGTTACTGTTTGTGGTGAACCACTCTCTGTTCTGTGGAAGCGGACATTGTCCCAAATGATCACATAAATGTGATGTGCGGGCCCAGGATGGTGTTGTTGGCGGTCCAGGAGGATGTCTCTTAGCTCCTCTAGGAAGGTGAGGAGACGTTGGGTGTTATAAGACCAAGGACAGCATGCCAAGGACAAGCGCATCCGAACCCATGGCCGCACAAAGAGTAATCGGTCTATTGTGGCCAAGCTGACATCATCAATGCTCTCAAAGTTGACATTATCGACAATGACTTTGTCTCTGATCTCCCGGAGTCTGATGAATTTGTTCTCACGAACCATATCCACAATAAGGGTTTCTTGTGCCGCTGTAAATATGGCAACCCTCCCAGCTCTATGTGGCATTCTTTCAACTCTAAAGAAAGAAACATGTGTTGTCAATTGACATGTTTTACAATAACAACTGATTTGAAACCAATAGACTGCTTTCACAGGCTTGTAAAACTGTATTGTGACAAAGAAAGCAATAGAGTACAATACCTGTTGTATTGTCTGAATGCCCTGATAATGGTGGCCACGGTGAACCTACTCAGGTTTGGACGGGCTCCTTGCTTCAGCCATTGTCATGCCATGGAAAATGACATGGTCAATGACTGTTGCTTGCATCTCGTCCATAATGATGGTGCGAGGTTGTCTTGCTCTCCCTCCTGGACCTCCTCCTCTCCCTTGTTGGACTCCTCCTCTTCCTCATTGGCCTGTTCCTCTTCTTCCATGGCCAGCTCTTCTCCCTCCTCTGACTCGAATTCCTCTTCCCCTGACTCTGCCTTCATCCATTATGTTTGTTTGGAATCTTCAGCAAACTGTGCACCCTGAACTTTCTTTTATACATGTGGTCAAAGCATTAGCAACAAGTGTCTTCAATTTTGAGTCGTTTTGTGTAATAAATGACGCCAGGTGTGTTCATTGTGTTCAAATATTGCTGATTGTGGCAAGCATTTTGCATCACATGCGCTTTCATTTGAGAATCTGAGCAGAGTTCTTTTGCAACTTGTGTTTTAGCAAGGAAAAATGTGTTTAGATTTATGAGAACGGAGGATTGTGTTTTGTGAATTGTGTCTTCATGTGAAATGTGTTTATGATATTGGAAAATTATGGCTAGATTTAGTAAATGTGTTTAGACAACTGGTCATTTGGTTTAGAGGATTGGCTTTTGTGTTTTAGAATTTGAGAAAAACTGTAAGACACACAAAAAGCCCAAAAGTTTGGGGGAAAAAAATCTTTAGGAAAACAAGAGGGTCCTGCGCACCCCATAGTGCTTGGACCCTAATAATAATAGTCCTTAGGAAAACAAGAGGGTCCTGCACACCCTATAGTGCTTGGGGTCTAAAAAGGGGCCTTGATTATACTGCATAAATATTAAGTAAATAAATAAAATCTTAAGTACAATGAAATTCCTAAGCACTCTGGAAAACATTATGCACACGGCTGAGCACTGATTAGACATCACGTAGGAAATTCAAGAGGAGGATCATAATGCCGGCTCAAAATCCCGAGCCCACATCTCATTTAAATTACAAATATTATTTAAATCTCATTACAAATATTATAAGTGAAAAACAATAACTGAAATTTAGAAAGGCATTCTTACTGTATTTAGAGAATTTAATTATCTATTACATCTATTTTTAGGCATGCCAGCCTACACTTTTTTATTTTATTTTATTTTTTAGAAGTTTTCAGTACACGTCTTATAATGTTCACATAACATCAAACATTCCCCATCTTAATATTTTAACTATTTAGAAAATGAAACTACTTATTTTACTATTTTAACTGTTTTATTTACTTCAAAATAACATTATTAACGAGAACTAGAGGGGTACACTGAAGAAAATGTGAGTGGTGCTTGCTTTGGCAAAACTTTGGAATCATGCTAGCAACTTGCTAAGGACTCTAGCATCATGTTAGTTACATTCTGATGATGTTGCTAGGAACATGCTAATTTAGTTAGCATAATGCTAGCAACATGCAATCATGTTATCAATGCTAGCGTTGTGCTAATATGGTTAGCATCATGCTGGCAACATGCTAATATAATTAGCATAATACTATTGACATGCTAATATTCTTAGCATGATACCAGCAACATGCTAATCATGTTAGCAACATGCTAACAGCATGCCAATGATGTTGCTAGGGGCCGAGGCTTATGAGCATCATAATAAATGTGAAAGACTAATTGGTTGCCTATATGATGTCCATCAATCTGATATACAGTATGCTGGAGAAACTCTCAGGTGGTACTTTGGGTAGTTGACATCAAAGACAAAAAAAACTTTATTATAATTACATTATACAAATAAAATCCAAGTAAACAGTGAGCAAGTTGTGCGGTGCACCCAGGTGGCAATGGCTTTTTGAAGGCCTTAACATGCTCAAAAAACACAAATTGTGTGGTGACCCGCTCATCGCTGTTTGCAACTATGTTTATTATTATTTTGCCAAACTTCAGATGGATAAAGGAAGCATAGTTCTTTTTTACTTTTATATTAATTGTATTGAATTCTGTATGAAACTCTAGTTTCGGTAAATATTGCTAGATCTCTGTAAATCACACAGCTGTCTACTATTTGTCTGACCTTTTATCAACCATGCTTTTTGTCTCGTTCTGAGGGGTGAACCTGCCACCTCCTCATGATTTGCATTGTGGACTTTTCGGTCCAAAATTGTGGTCACACATGCCCTGTTAGGTAATATTGGAACTGCAACCTTTTCCTCATCAAAGATTTGGATTCTACTACCACATACTAGGAGTCCTGAGTCTTCTGTATAAGTCTGTTAAGTGTAGTTTCAGGAAATATCACATCCTTCTGTGCTGCTAGACAGAATCCTTTTAGTACATTCTTTTGCCCTTCTGCTGTGAACACAGCTTCCATCCTTTGAGTTCTGACTTCGAACCCCTAACCATTTTCTTATGGCACGCCACACCAAACAAAAAACTCTAACCCTGCATTGACACCGTACGCGGCGAAAGCGTCAAAATGGCTGGAAGTAATTCATTTTCAATGGGAGCCGGCAGCAAAGGGTGCGCTCGGCGCGGCGAGGGCGGCGAAGAGAGTTGAAATCAGCTCAACTTTATGGTAATGAGCTATGACGCGGTTGAGCGGCAACCAATAAAAAAGTAGAGGTCCTCCGCTTGAGCGAATTCCGCGAAACGCAGTCCTGTAAACTTTTGTTCCGGCGACATTAGTTCCCAAGGAAAATGGAAGAGAAGTTAATTATTGCGGTATCGGGCTTCCCAGTTATTTATGACATGTTCCTGTTTGTGTACAGGGACATTAATTTAAAAAAAAAATGATGCGTGGACAAAGGTGTCTGAAATTGTTGGTTTTTCTGGTGAGTTGCTCATATTTTTATATGAGTTATATTTTTTCCTGAAAAATAAGCGGGAATTTCATGCTAATTTTAGTACCAGATCACACAAAAGAGACAAAATATTTCTGTCATGTCTACGCATATGGTTAAAAAAATTAGACTACTGGAGAAATAAAGAACACTTTAAAAAAAAATCCAATGAAGACATTTCAAAGTAGTTATTTCTTTCTTTTTTTTCCTTCTTCCTCTTTTCCGGTTTGAAGGGTGCCTTTTCCAGACAGCATGTTTCAGCTCCTTCCAAAGATGCTCAATAGGATTGAGGTCAGGGCTCATAGAAGGCCACTTTAGAATAGTCCAATGTTTTCCTCTTAGCCATTCTTGGGTGTTTTTAGCTGTGTGTTTTGGCTCATTGTCCTGTTGCAAGACCCATGACCTGCGACTGAGACCCAGCTTTCTGACACTGGCCTGCACATTTCTCTCTAAAATCCCTTGATAGTCTTGAGATTTCATTGTACCCTGCACAGATTCAAGACACCCTGTGCCAGATGCAGCAAAGCAGCCCCAGAACATAAGAGAGCCTCCTCCATGTTTCACAGTAGGGACAGTGTTCTTTGCTTGACATGCTTCATTTTTCCGTCTGTGAACATAGAGCTGATGTGCCTTGGCAAAAAGTTCTATTTTTGTCTCATCTGTCCATAGGACATTCTCCCAGAAGCTTTGTGGCTTGTCAACATGTAGTTTGGCATATTCCAGTCTGGCTTTTTTATGATTTGTTTTCAACAATGGTGTCCTCCTTGGTCGTTTCCCATTTAGTCCACTTTGGCTCAAACAATGACGGATGGTGCGCTCTGACACTGATGTTCGTTGAGCATGAAGTTCACCTTGGATCTCTTTAGAAGTCTTTCTAGGCTCTTTTGTTATCCATCATTCGGATTATCCATCTCTTTGATTTGTCATGAATTGTCCTCGTGCGGCCACGTCCAGGGAGGTTGGCTACAGTCCCATGGATCTTAAATTTCGGAATAATATGTGCAACTGTAGTCACAGGAACATCTAGCTGCTTGGAAATGGTCTTATAGCCTTTACCTTTAACATGCTTGTCTATAATTTTCTTTCGAATCTCCTGAGACAACTCTTTCCTTCGCTTCCTCTGGTCCATGTTGAGTGTGGTACATACCATGTCACCAAACAACACAGTGACTACCCTGGAGCCCTATATATAGGCCCACTGACTGATTACAAGATTGTAGACACCTGTGATGCTAATTAGTGGACACACCTTGAATTAACATGTCCCTTTGGTCACATTATTTTCAGTATTTTCTAGGGGTACCATCATTTTTGTCCAGGCCTGTTCCATGAGTTTATTTTTTAAAATAATTCTGTTGAAGCATGGTTGAAAAGCAATGTCTGACTTTCATTGGTTAACATTCATAGAATTTTTTTAAATTATTAGTTTTGTCAGATTATAGTTATTTATGTGACCATTGTGAGTTTTTCTTTCATTGACCGAGGGGTACCAACAATTTTGTCCACACACACATATATATATATATATATATATATCAAACCCACACAAGTTTCCATACAGAACGTGGTGATGTATTAGGGATTTTTGAAAGTTATTACCTCACTGTTAATATTTTTTTTTAGCATTTAATATGTTTTAAAGTTAAAAGTTAAGAAATGAAATAGATATCTGCAAGACTCATACATCAAATAATAATTTTATTTCCTACTTATTTGAGAGGACATCATATAACACGATGATGTGTTTGCTGTCCTTCACTCTTTTGACTGCAGTGTAATTGACAATCCTCTGCAGCTGATGACGATGCAGGGTGTTAGTGTCTGCAAAGGAATACATAAATACATAATTAGGTTCAAAGTCATTAAGTATGTCTATTGTAAAAAGTGACCATTGCACTTTTCAAATAACCTTATGTGCCTGCAGGATTAGATAATTTTTGGTATTTATGGAAATTGTTCTTTTTTTGATTGATTAAAGGCTCTTAAAAGAGCCGTTAAAAACAATGGTTTATGCCACAGGTTGCCAGGGGACAGCTCCCTCGGTGGGGAAATATGACATAAATTTCTCTCGGACACTGATAGCCTCCCGTGTGGGGTTGTTGCTGCCAACTCGAGTGACCTCCTGTAGGCCAGCAGCTTCTCTGTCTCCTGCTGATGATATGGGCATTCCGGTGCTGCTTCTGGACCTCCGCAGGAAGTTGTGCAGGACACAGGTAGCCTTCACACAGGCATCAGCGTTGTCAGGGCTGACCTCAATGACTCCTTTGTACATACGCCACTGAGATGTGAGAATACCGAAGGCATTCTCAACAATCAGCCTGGCATGTGAAAGCCTGTAATTAAAAATTATTTTGTTGGCTGGCAGATTGTGTCCTGGGAAAGGGCGCATGAGGTCTCGGCGTAGTGGAAATGCCTCATCTGCTACAAACACATGTGGTTGGGGTCCCAAATGTTCTGCGCCTGGCAGCAAAGGATCCTGTGGTATGCCAAGGGTTCCCTGCCTGAGTGCCTGGCCGAATGCATTTGCTCAAAATGAACATACCATAAATTTGACCAATTGCATTAAACTTGCACTTTAAAAAGCCTAGGAGGGTTTTTAATTAAAATTAACATTATTAATGTTATTTTATTTAAAGATAAAGTCTAGTAAGTGATTCTAATAATGCTATAATAAGAAGAAATATAATATAATAATTAAAAAATATTAAATTAGACTAGCAATTCACAATGAACAGAAGCCACACCATACAAATGCCTTATAATTTGTTTATTTCTACAATACAGTTTCTATCAATCAATTTCTTGTTTTCTTCCACATTTTGGTCTTCATAGCCTGATTGCTTTGCGGCCCCTTTAAATACAAGAAAGGCATTCAGTCTACATCAGAGCGGCGAAGCGTGGCGACGAGCGGCGACAGGCGTCAGCGGCAGGGCGGCGAGAGCGAACTCGCCGCGTTTGGTGTGAACGCAGGGTAACTAGTTTGGTTAAGTTACTAAACATTTCCACTAGTCCACTAGTTTTTGATAACTAAAAATCTATATAGTAGATTTTTATATAGATTTTAAAAGACTTTTTTAGATATAGTTTTTGATCACTAAAAAAGATCTGAGATCTCACTTTTCTGGCAAAACTCGAGAATGCCTTCTTTGGAGTTTATTGCATCAGCAGTAATCTCTGCAGCAGATTATTTTAACCACTCCTCTGCTGGATACCTTAGGAACTGTGGTCCCTTCTGCCAGAAAGAATCTTCATCAAGATACTAAGGAGTGCCCCCCTTCGTGATGAGGTCTGCGATGTTAAAGTCCCCTGGGATGAATCACTAGGCACCAGTCGTTATTGGAGTCTATTGGAGTTCTCCAACTCTGTTTGCAAAGAACATCTAGAATCATTACTATAATGTTGAATGCCCCCCAGCATGGTCTGACTCTCTACTAAGTGGAACCAACTTTCATCTGCTCAGGCTTCTCTAAGTACGTTCTAAGATGTGCAAAAACTGCGCCACACATCTCAGCCTTGATAGCATCTATAGTGATCCAGTGGACTCTATCTGGTCCAGTGGTGCTAATTTGGCTTTGGACTCGACATCTGACATCTACCCCTTAGATTCTGTTTCTCACCTTGGGTACAATATGGAACTGTAAGTCGCTACCATCTGAGAATGTGATCCCTCATGTTTTTTCTTTCCACCCAACTGGCATGAGACTTCTGTGAAACGTAAATTGACTAAGCTGCACATACTACATGAAGAGATTGATTGTGTCATTTCTGAGATTTCCCAAAAGGTGCTTGTCCCATATTTGTCAAGTTAAGCTCCCATTTCCTGTCCCTTGGAATGCCTTCCTGACAAGAATCAAACCTTTTTGCTTTGCAGGTGTAACGAGACAAATTGGGTCATAGAGCCCAGCAAGCTGTCTTAGTACCTGTCTCCTGGTCAAGGTGTTAGATGTTTTCAGTTTCACTTCACCCTCAAGAATGTTCTGTTTTTCTTTTCTTTTTTCTTTTTGAGAAGTTAATGGAAATCAAAGTTTGTCCTCTTCTACGAAGTACCCTGTTCCCAAAGCTTAATTTTTTTCTTCCCTTCTCTGGTTTGGAAGTAAACTATGTTTTTATTTTGAGCACCAGTCACTTGCCTCCCACTTGCCCCCCCGACCTAACCCATTTCTTGAATTCAAATCCGCCAGCTGTCAGAATCTCTTCAAGTCCATTTATAGTCTTTCCTGGTATTGCATTTTTTTTGCACTTGATAAACATTTCCTAGTCACAAACTTAACCAAGAAATATTTATTTGCAAAGGGCAAACCATTATCCGTGTCAAATTCTGTAAAGATTAGCGCAAGACTCACCTTAGAAAGCGTCCTTGGAAATGTAGTCCCCGGAATCGTCTTTTCCCGAACTCAAAGAACTCTGCACAAGAAGCTGCATAGTACTGGGAGTACCACCCTTGCAATGGGAGGTAGTCCATTTATTGTTTTATACTGCAATCAATTACAACTCCAACAATTAGGATCTTTTGCAGCATTTTCTCTTGCCAGCACTATGTGCAGGTTTTTACGATGCCTTTGTTTCCGTTGTGTTGCAACGCGCCTTTGATGTCTAGAACAGTTTCAGCTTTATTGAGTAGGAGGTGGTACTAAGTGGCTGACATACAGTCTTATGCAAAAGTTTAGGCACCCCTTGATAAATAACAGATTTTAGTGATTTTTTTATTGAAAAGATATTAACCCAGATTGTCTTGGAAATGGAAAAATGCACACTTCAGCAAACATTGATGCATAGTTTCTTTTTTGTCATAAATTGAACAAAAATAAAAACATTATTATGGCACTGTGCAAAAGTTTGGGCATCCTAAGAGTTCCACAGTCTCAGATTATTTTTACAAGGTTCCAAACCTTAATTAGCTTGTTAGATCTGATGCATGGTAACAGTTGTCATTAGTAAATGGCAATTACAAAGCTTTACAAATACTTTGACTCTTCAAATCTTGTGCACACACTTGCCACTCAACAACCATGGGTTCCTCTGAGCAGCTCTGTAAGACTCTGAAAATAAAAGTCATTGATGTCCACAATGCAGGGGAAAGTTACAAGAAGATAGCAAGCCGTTGCCAGCTTGCAGTTTCCACAGTGAGAAATGTAATTAAGAGATGGCAGTTCAGGGGAACTGTGGAGGTCATGATGAGATCTAGAAGACCAAGAAAACTCTCAGAGAGAACTGCTTGAATGCTGGTCAGAAAGGTGCAAAAAACCTGCAGGAAGATTTAGCAGACTCAGGAGTGGTGGTGCATCGTTCCACTGTGCAGCGATGCTTGCACAGACACGACCTTCTTGAAAGAGTCAGCAAAAGAAAACCTTACCTGCATCCCTTTCATAAAATCCAATGTCAGAAATATGCAACAGACCATCTACCTTATGCATTTTGGAAACAAGTGCTGTGGACTGGAACTCTTTGACCACAATCAGCAAAGGCATGTTTGGAGGAAAGAAGGAGCAGCATTTCATGAAAAGAACGCCTTGCCAACTATTAATCATTGATCTATCATGATTTGGGGTTGTGTTGCAGCCAGTGGGACAGGAAACATTGCACGACGAGTGGAAGGAAGAATGGATTCCACTAAATACCAACAAATTCTGGAAGCAAACATCACACCATCTGTAAAAAAGCTGAAGCTGAAAAGAGGACAAAACTGGACAATGATCCTACACATACCTCGAAATCCACTATGGAATACCTCAAGAGACGCAAATTGAAGGTTTTGAAATGGCCATCACAGTCCCCTGATTTAAACATTATTGAAAATTTGTGGGTAGATCTTAAAAGAGCTGTGCATGCAAGAATAGTACAGAATTTAAAGCCTTTTGCAAGGAAGAATGGGAGAAAATTCCAACTACAAGATTTGGAAGACTTTTAGCTGGCTATAAAAAGCTTTTGCAAGCTGCAATATTTGCCAGAGGAGGTGTTTGATTATGTACTGATTATGTAGGTGCCCAAACCTTTGCATAGTGCCACAAAATGTTTTTATTTGTTATCTTTGTTAAATTTATGACATAAAAAGTAGCTATGCACCAATGTTTGCTGAAAATATTGTGCATTTTTCATTTCCAAGAGAGATCTTTTCAATTAAAAAATCTGTTATTTATAAAGGGGTGCCTAAATTTTGCATAAGACTGTACCAAACTGGTTCCTTCCACCACTCAATCACTTCCTTGGTTCACAGTTTCATCGCTATCCTTCATTTGACCATATGAACGTGAGCTGCATAAATTTGCCATTCTAGTACAGCCTTTTCAAAGATTTCCTCATACTTGACTGCAGCTGCCCTCATGGACTGAGCAAAATGTGTCTTAGACTTATGTGCCGTCATATCTACCATCTAAAACAGATCTAGGTGTGCGCCAGCAACAGTTTCTCAATCAACTGTCCCAGAGAATGAGATCTATGCAAAATGTTCACTCTTTGTGGTGCAAGTCTCCCCTCTCAGTGGTTAATAAGGAGTTTAATCTTCTCTTAAGTTCTTTGAGGTCTGCCTCTGGAAATAAGGTGCTCTGGGGTTATGTTTCTGTGGACTTTGGTGATCTCTTCTAACCCATAACAGATCAATTAATGAGCCTTGTCTGTGCCCTTGTGAGTTTTGACTCTAATCCTTAGGAGGTACCTTTTTATGCTCACTCTAATGGCTATCTTGCCTAATTCATGAAATACCAAGTTAATTTTCTCTCCTCTCAACTTGAGTCTATCTGCTCCTTCAGGTAGAAAAAAATACAATACAAAATGCAAGCAAAATCAAAGAAAAGTGAAAGAGTGCAAGACGTTTCGAGGGAGAGCAGCACACGCGCACCTTCTTCTCCTCGTGCACACTCTGAGGGTGGGGCAGCACACCTTAAAAGGGCAACAGACAGGCATACATACATGCAGTGGTATAACGTAGTGGCCGTTACAGATTCCCCCCTACAGAGAAGAGGCTGTCCTCAGCTGTACCCAACATAAGGACAGTTGCAAATCCATCACCATACATGAAAACATTGAATTACAGTTTGTAGTAACTCTTGGACAAAGTCTAGGTCTGAGGTCGTAGCCATGACTTTGTCTAGCATCATCAAAGCTATGGTCATAAAGTTCATGTGCAGAAATGTCAACGTTAGCTACAGGGGCGTCACCCGTGGACACACTGTAAATGCTGTCAATCAAAGAATCGCAAGTAACGTTTAGATGTATCAGGCAACCAAGAAGTTACATAACCAGATGGAAACACCCAACCCTCAAGTTCTTCAGCATATACGTCAGAGTCAGGCAAAAACCCATCTGTCCCATGTACCCTACTCTCAGGTCTAGTATTGAAAGGTTGCATGTTAACGACATGAAAAACACCCGCATCTTCCCCCCATGTCCAGCTTTCTGAGCTTGTAGTTCACATCAGACAAGACTTGAGTGACACAGTAAGGGCCAGAATAAAGTGGTGCCAATTTAGCTAAGAAATTTGCTACAGCGTCAGACTTCGGGTGACTTCTTACTCTGACAAGGTCACCAATTGAATAGTGAACACAACGTCTTTTCTTATCGTAGTATTCCTTTCTCTTGGCATGGTTAACTTGTAAGCCGCCTTCGCATGTTCATGAGCTTCCCGTAATGAAGACCGCAACAGGTCCAGGTAAGGAATGTCAATGTCAAGTTCATCTCCATTCGGTTGGGTCACTGAGTCCAAAGAAGTGTTCAACTCACGTCCGTACAACAACATGGCCGGTGTTTGTCCTGTACTCTCATGAGGAGAAGTAAGTAAGGCAAAACAGATTTGATGGATGTACACACGTGGACAAAATTGTTGGTACCCTTCGGTCAATGAAAGAAAAACTCACAATGGTCACATAAATAACTTTAATCTGACAAAAGTAATAATAAAAAAAAATCTATGAATGTTAACCAATGAAAGTCAGACATTGCTTTTCAACCATGCTTCAACAGAATTATTTTAAAAAATAAACTCATGGAACAGGCCTGGACAAAAATGATGGTACCACTAGAAAATACTGAAAATAATGTGACCAAAGGGACATTTTAATTCATGGTGTGTCCACTAATTAGCATCACAGGTGTCTACAATCTTGTAATCAGTCAGTGGGCCTATATATAGGGCTCCAGGTAGTCACTGTGTTGTTTGGTGACATGGTATGTACCACACTCATCATGGACCAGAGGAAGCGAAGGAAAGAGTTGTCTCAGGAGATTCGAAAGAAAATTATAGACAAGCATGTTAACGGTAAAGCCTATAAGACCATTTCCAAGCAGCTAGATGTTCCTGTGACTACAGTTGCACATATTATTCAAAAATTTAAGATCCATGGGACTGTAGCCAACCTCCCCGGACGTGGCCGCACGAGGAAAATTCATGACAAATCAAAGAGACGGATAATCCGAATGGTAACAAAAGAGCCCAGAAAGACTTCTAAAGAGATCCAAGGTGAACTTCATGCTCAAGGAACATCAGTGTCAGATCGCACCATCCATCGTTGTTTGAGCCAAAGTGGACTACATGGGAGACGACCAAGGAGGACTCCATTGTTAAAAACAAATCATAAAAAAGACTGGAATATGCCAAACTACATGTTGACAAGCCACAAAGCTTCCGGGAGAATGTCCTATGGACAGATGAGACAAAAATAGAACTTTTTGCCAAGGCACATCAGCTCTATGTTCACAGATGGAAAAATTAAGCATATCAAGAAAAGAACACTGTCCCTACTGTGAAACATGGAGGAGGCTCTGTTATGTTCTGGGGCTGCTTTGCTGCATCTGGCACAGGGTGTCTTGAATCTGTGCAGGGTACAATGAAATCTCAAGACTATCAAGGGATTCTAGAGAGAAATGTGCTGGCCAGTGTCAGAAAGCTGGGTCTCAGTCGCAGGTCATGGGTCTTGCAACAGGACAATGACCCAAAACACACAGCTAAAAACACCCAAGAATGGCTAAGAGGAAAACATTGGACTATTCTAAAGTGGCCTTCTATGAGCCCTGACCTCAATCCTATTGAGCATCTTTGGAAGGAGCTGAAGCATGCTGTCTGGAAAAGGCACCCTTCAAACTGGAAACAACTGGAGCAGCTTGCTCATGAGGAGTGGGCCAAAATACCTGCAGAGAGGTGCAGAAGTCTCATTGACAGTTACAGGAATCGTTTGATTGCAGTGATTGCCTCAAAAGGTTGTGCAACAAACTATTAAGTTAGGGGTACCATCATTTTTGTCCTGGCCTGTTCCATGAGTTCATTTTTTAAAAATAATTCTGTTGAAGCATGGTTGAAAAGCAATGTCTGACTTTCATTGGTTAACATTCATAGAATTCTTATTTATTATTACTTTTGTCAGATTAAAGTTATTTCTGTGACCATTGTGAGTTTTTCTTTCATTGACCGAAGGGTACCAACAATTTTGTCCACGTGTGTATCTGTCCCACGAGGTGCGTTCGTTGCCAACATACGCACTGATTGCCGTTTTCAATGTCCTGTTCACCCGTTCCACGACGATATCATCAAGATAAACAGCACAGGATTTGTAGACAAGGCCAGTCCGAACACTGTTCATTAGTCTTTGGAATGTTGGGGGGGCGTTACACAACCCAAAAGGAAGGACACGGAATTGGAAAATGCTGCAATGTGACACAAAAGCAGTTTTGTGTCTAGAGCTTTCAGCCATAGGAACTTGCCAATACCCCCGAGAGAGATCAATCGTTGTCAGGAATTTCCCTCTAGAGAGGAAGTCCAGGGACTCATCAACTCACGGTAATGGATACGAGTCTTCAACTGTAAGTTGATTTAATCCCCAGTAGTCAACACAAAATCGTGGTTCGCTACCTGGCCTTTGAACAATGACGACAGGGGTAGCCCACGGTCCAACTACGGGTTCAATGATTCCTTCCTTTCACATTTTCGCTATTTGTTCTTCAATCAACTGTTTTTTGCAGGAGAGGTTCTGTAAGGAGGTAAGTGAACTGGTTTTTCATTACCAGTATCAATGTGATGTTCAGCTAATGACGTACATCCCAAGCGTCCATCAAAAAGATCAGAAAAGTTTTAATTTGTCATTTGTTCTCTTTCTGTACAACTTAAGCAAGCTTCATCCATTTTTTGAGAAAGTACAGAAGATGAGACATCCATGAGGAACAGACTACTACTTGAATCATTTATGTCACTGCCCTCCATTTCATCAGCAATCAAGGGATTGTTCCCAACAACAACTGTTCTCCAAGGAATGTGAATAGTGACAGAAGCACGCTGCATGAAATCCATACCAAGGACCAAAATAGATGGCAGATGTGTAACAACAGCAAAACGCTGATAGAAGCGCTCTCCCATGAATCCAAAATTCAACCAGGTAACACCAACAGGATCGCACGTACTGCCATCGGCCAGTAAAATTGGTGAAGTAGTCCATGGTTTAATGTTAGCCTTCAATTTAGGGCGAGTTTGAACAATATCAGCTCGAACAGCCGAAAGAGATGCCCTAGTGTCTAAGGTAGCTTCTAACCCTTGACCATTAAGATTAATTTTCACTCTGAATGGAGTGTTCCAAAAAGAAAGGGATGCAGTATCTTCAACATGGCTCAGAACATGTAAGCAGGTTTCATCCTCGTCAGAAAAAAGAGGCAGAATCATTTTTTGGAGAGAGGATTGCCTCTGCGAATTGTCCTCCCTCCTTTGACGTTTCCCGAGTGTCTGCCAGAGGAATGTCCATCATGTGTGGCATTATGTTCCGGTAAGTTTAAACTTCCAGAAAAAGTAGGTGTCATCTGAGCATCTAGAGGTTCAACGTGACCCGAATCTGTCTCAGAATATGAATTACATTTCGGACAAGTGCGTGAAGTGAAGCCAGGAAGTAAGCATCTGAAGCAGTGAATTTCCTTGTTCATATTTGTTTTGTCTCTCACTGTGGCAGGAAGATATGCACCTGAACCCAAAACAACATGAAGCTCATGTGCTCTAAGAAGAAGATCTATTCCGAAGGAAACAGATGTACCATAGAGAGAAATTCTGTACTTTTCGAGTGTGTGCTTACAGATCAAATCTACTTACTCACATTCAGGTGGCAGAGTTTTCAATTTTGTAAACTCACTTAACATGTGAACCACAAAAGTAGGGAAAGGCTCCTTAAGAGTTTGAAAATGGTCCAAGATACCCCTCATGATTTGTTCTTGGTTATCAGATGGAAGAAAAACTGTTTTGAACAACTCACAAAATTGTGTCCATGAAGTGATATGCGAACTAAGAACGGAAAACCACTTCTTTGGTTCCTTCCCCAAAAATCGAAGTAGGTTAAAGAGAATTTGTGTGTCATTTAAGTCAAGTGAAGTTCTGTACCCATTGACAGACTGTAACCAATCTTCAGGATGCACACGTCCATTACCTGTAAACACAGGTGGCTCTAGTCTTGACTGATAGAGCACAGATGCCAGAATTCTACTGGTATTGGTCACATCAGATGAATTCAATTGTGGAGAGAAAGTTACATTTGTTGCGAAAGCATCAACAGTATTCATACCTTGATATGGCGCACGGTCCGAAGCAACGTGCGGAGTGGAGCTGGCCATTGGAGGTAACTTTGTTCTTTGTCCCGCCGTTGAAAATCAGGCAATAACTCTTCACAAGACATTAAAGTCTACTCCAACATGAAATAAAGTTGAATTCAAAATGAAACCCGAAGCACAAAACCGGGTAATAATTCCAATTAAAAGAGTCAGACAGAAAACAAAGCACAAAATAGTGTTATAGTACGGAGTCCAATACCACAGCGAACACGTCCCGACACGTGGAAGAACACATTAGCAAGCTAGTCTTACCGTCCCACACACCATGCGGCGTCGCATGAAACTTCCAGAACTGGAACGGATGTCAACGTCAGTGAAAAAACAAAAATTGGAGCGTTGCTGTAAATGATAATTAGCGGAATTGACTGAGCAGACTTAATATTTGTAGCTACACTTATGTTACCATAGAGAACTTCAAATTCATTCAATTTGTGTCTGTGTTTTTATACGATTTAATTCAGATTAATCAGATTATCATGGAAAATACAGATGGCACTCGTAAATATGTCCAAAAATCAGTGGTGTATACGGGAGCTTCTTAGTACAGATACACCTCTTTTCATGCAGTGGAAGCCATTTCAAACAGCCAGCTGTTCCGTGAAAGGACCTTGCACTATCCGTGACAATTCCTTGCATTGTCTGTGCATGGAACGTGATCCCCCGCGATGATGCAGTTAACGATGCCCCGCCCCATAAACGCCCCCATTTGCTTTCTAATAAGATGGTTGCAATGTTGTATAATCTCGAATTCAACCTTGTGTTAGGAGCTAGTTGGCTTTGTAGCTGTATATAAAATAGCATGGATAGTTCAGAGACGATTCCAGATGACTTAAAAAAAAATCCTTAATAATTACTTCTAAAACACAACAACGTTATCAGATGTGTTTTCTTGCTGAAAAAGGTGCTTCTGAACTTGGTGTTCGGCAGGCAGTTGCTCTATTTTATATCTATTTTACATTGTTCAATACACTGTTAGATAATATTTTACAGCAAAGTAAAGCGCAAAGTGTAACTTCTGCTTAGGTTTGTTTTCGTTACATTTTTGTTGATGTTTTTACTGATAGTCAAAAATTGGCATAAGCAAAGGGATTAATGGCACATAATATCTGGAACAAATATCTGCCCAAGTATTTCTTTTGTCATTTAACCGTGGATAATGTTCCCCTATCAAAAATATGATGAGGCATTAATCACTTATCACAACTGTGAATAAATGTGGCAGTAGAGACAGATTAAATCCAAATGAACATTCATATTTGAAAACAACATTAAAACAACTAAAACGTTCCAGAGGGTTAGCCTCTGTTATCACAGGACAGGTATCACCTACAGTATACTACTTTATTTTTACTGCTTATATTTTTGCCCTAGTTTCATTTGGTTTTACACACTTTCATGTGCTGTGTGTGAGAGGGAGAGAGGGCTTATATTGTGGATTACAGTACTACTACCACTGTTAATAATAGTAATAATTGTTGTAATATAAATTAAACTCATGGGTCTCAATCATCACTAAATCAGCCAATGCCTACAGTATACTATTGTGTTTTTCACTGTGTGACGAGGAGCTTGCCACGGTCAGCTACAGCACACATACACAACTCATTTTAGGCAAGAAGCTAGCGTGGATGGGTGCACACAGCTGCTCTACGAATTTATGGACGCATACACGCACACAAACATCTTTATACATCAGTTATATATCAGTGCTACATCATATCTTTTGCAGTTGATACACATACAACACAAATGCTGCATTCGTTTAAAAGAGATTGATTGTTTATTGTTTGTCGCGGCACAAGTTTAGTTTCCTAACCGGAGTCTTCTGGGTACTGCAATTGATTGCGTCAGCATGCATCATCATCAGGGCATTAGTGGAAACCAAGTCCTGAGTGCTCTCGGGTTGATATACACGGATTATATCATGCGCGCTACTGATGAATCGAGGGAAAAACCATTCAATGTTTACCCAGAGGGGTTATATTTACATGATTATATATTTAGGCATTGTCTGCATATTAATAATATATTTATATGTGTATATATTGAGGAGGAGTATGATTTTGTAGAAATGCTGTTTCTGTTTAACTGTCTCTGAAATGTGTGTGGGTAAAAAGGGACAAGGGGAAAATTTGGAGATGGTATATTCCAGGAAGCGGAGCCTCCTACATATTAGGCTATCATCGGCTGAGGCCAATGAAGGGTTGTTGGTTGGTGTAGATGGGAGCAGAAGTAGAATTTGTGATAATTGAGAGAGCTGAGTTGGAGAGTAAATTTTTGTATATATTTTGTAAATTATTGTTTTGTTTCTTTATTTATTTTCCTTTTCCTCACTTTTTTTTGTACACTGTTTGGACCACTTGAGCACGTTTTTTCACAATAAACACCTGTCAGCACCAAAGTGCTATTGTGGTTGAGCCATCACTGGACTTTTTGCCAAGATTGGCAGTAAAGAAAAACCCCAAGTAGGGTCGGTGACGCGACATTGCAAAGCCTCCATGACACACTGCTTATATGTTTTGCCGTAGTTTCATTTGGTTTTTACGCAAATTCACGTGCTATTTGTGTGTGCGCGTATGTGTGTGTATGTGCGCTCGCAGGCACACGCAAGCTCCAGGATTTGTTTAGTAATATAGGTTTTATTTATATATCGCTTTTAACAGTGGTTACTATTCCAAAGCAGTTTTACAGAATTAGACAATTAGAGAAATGAGAATGAAATGGGTAAGGAAATGTGCATGAATCAAAATGTGTGACTCTGAGGAGGGGTAAAAACTGAGTTTCGCTTCCAAGCCTAACTTTGCAGATACAGAATGTGTCGTTTTCTCAAACATGATTTTCCCAACTTGGTGTTTATACAGATTCAGACGGATTGAATTTATGAATGCACCCTAAGGAACCTAAAACACAAACACACACACACACACCGCAAAGGAAAGCAGAGATGTGCATTCACACCTCTGACTGTCTTTTGTCTTGTAAATGAGGTATCTTCGCGTAGGTTGGGGAGTTACACACATACCATTTTAATCACCGGACTTCATAACGTACTAAGAATGATAGTGAAAAACAATGAGGAGGCACAGTGGAAAATCTTTCAATCCCCACACACTATGCTTGTACTGTACACTATAGCTATGTTTAGGGCACTTGTTAATACACAGTAGTGTAATCCATTGAGACACTTACTTTCTGGTTGATTGTTTATCAATTACACCCTGTTCAACAAAATAAACAATGTCTATGGCCAATTTACTGTGAGCGTATCGAAGTCTTTCTGCACTCGTGTTATCATGTAAATTATTATCGTATTGATGCATTTCAATTAAGGACAAAATGTACAGACAAAAACGGTTAAAGTGCACATGTGTGTGTGTGTGTGTGTTTGTGGATGGAGAGGTATGTTTTATGTGTGCTCCTGGATTTATCAGTTGGCTTTAACACAAATGCATTTGTGCGCCAGCAAATCGAAAGATATTTTGATGTGGATTTTTTTCCACGTTCGGCGTCGTCTCAAGAAATATCTGTGTACATACGAAACCACTGAAAACGGTGTAGTACATATATGCCAGACCAGTATGGGGCGCTGTAATTCTGCCATAGAGATACACTATACACGGAGAAGAAGACTTTGAGCATGCGCATGACATCATCGTTTCACAAAATATACGGATTGGCTGTACACACGAAACCGCAAGGGTGGCGTTTTCAGATTTATCCACCTTGGGACCCGGTTTTAAAAAATAGCGGTTTCAGTCTCCTAAAACGCCGGATCCGTGTGGACGAAACGCCAATACGATAAAAAAATTTATATGTATACAGTGAAACGCGTCTCCGTGTGGACAGGGCCTAAGTTTGTCTTTGTCCTTTTGATGTATGTCTTAAAACCCAAAGGATTTATTTACACTGAGAAAAATAAGTTCATAAGTACAAAATAGCATATAGATGGTAGACGAGCGGTATTCTATGTACTTTCACCACCGCAACTCTCGGCGACGGTATGCTTTTGCTGGCTTTTACCACTGAGTGGTGCTATATCACTATAGATCGACGCCTCAGCCTTAATTACAAAAACTAAAATTACAGTACAAATTTAGAATTCATACAAATGAAATTAAATCTTGTTAGGATCGAATTTAAGCAAAGTAAATGTTAACACAATGAGCCTTAAGATTTTATCATGTGTAATTAGAAAAGATTTCTTTCTTTCAAAAAATGGTTTTGTGTCATCTTACATTTTGTGTTCAACAGAATGATCATAAAATTAAAACTTTGTCAGGTCGTGCTCCTGCTTCATCAGATATAATTGTCATTCAGCCCACTTGTGCTTTTAGCGTTATTATAAAAATGAAATGCAGTAGGCTGTTACGATCATCATAATTTTCTTTATTAAATAGTGCCCGTGCATATCATTCTCACTCTCACATACTCCTATTTCGTTGACCCCCTCTAAAGTGGCCACATGACACATTGCCATTTTTTAAACACTGGAATGAAAGAGATGGAAAGTTTCCTCATCATAACGTGCCTTGTATTGTTCACTCTATACACAACTTGTATGCAAATGGAATATTCTTTTGTTTTTTATTTTCATTTTTTAAAATGAAATATTGAATTTAAATATTTGATAAAAATACCAAAGAAAATTGTGTATAGAGTGATTAACATATCAATGTATACAATTTATGTTATGATAAGAAAAATCTCAATTTCTTCCATTCCAGGGATTAAAAATGGTAACAATGTCAAATATAGAATCTAGAATCCAGAAGATGAAATTTTCACAAATTTAAAAAGATTCCTGAAGCATTGCAGGTCTTCAGAAGAGCCTCAGATCCAAGAAGGTCTTAAAGTGGAGAGGGTGCATTTCAGTTTCTCTGCATTTATAGGTGAGAACAGCTGATTCACACCTGGGGAAGGATGAATTAACAAAAAAAATGATCCTCTCGGGGATTTCAGGGAAACTTAAACTGAGTGCGCACGCGCTCTCTCTTGCTCCCTCTCTCTCTCTCTCTCTCTTGGATACACCTATAATTCCCTTTCCATACGAATTACATCGTCTAAAATTAGACGTCTAGTTTTCCATAAGTTTATATAAAAGCAGACATTTCGCTTTCTTTAGGTATATATTTTCACGTATGAAAGGACAAGTATACATAGAGTTTCAGTTCATTTTCTGACGCGATCAAGTTCCATGAAAAAAACGTGCACCCTGTTTGCTTTCATTAATGCAACACTGAAGCCAAACTATAACTTACCGAGTATTGAATCAGCCCTACTGCTTACCTACTCCTACTAACTGTTAAAAACGTAAGGGGTTTTATCCAACTTTGGTTAATATGATAGTATAATATTGCCAAAATTTCTCAAAGCAAAATAGCAGGTTGAATGACATAAACTGAAAAAAAAAACTTGTTGCAATAAAAATGTTTGAATTTTTCTGCATTGCAATTTGATCTGAATTGAAAAAAATTCTTAAAGCATTTACAATGTTTGAAATTTTTGCCACTACAATTTATTGTGGTTGCATATTTCAAATGAAAATGTAATTCAAGCATTTAAAATTCAAAGTAAAAATATTCAAGTTACTAAATTGCAGTTCGAAAATATTTTCAAGTGTTAAAAATACAATCTTCATTATTTTTCAGTTTTTCACATTCAGGTCGACAAAATTCAGGTCGCTAAAATTCAGGTCTTCACATCAGGGATATCACAGAAAGAGCAGTGGAGTGGGGTTTCCTGTCCCACTCATTTTTTCAGTTTATGTAATTTAATCTGCTATTTTGCTTTGAGGAATTTTGGCACTATTATACTTCCATAGGTTAAATAA
Organism: Clarias magur; assembly: GCA_013621035.1. Taxonomy (NCBI): domain Eukaryota; kingdom Metazoa; phylum Chordata; class Actinopteri; order Siluriformes; family Clariidae; genus Clarias; species Clarias magur. The sequence continues at coordinate 1,287,625 of QNUK01000014.1, read as the reverse complement.
GCACTCGCGCTACCGTGTACAAGTCACGTCCAGAATGGGGAAAAGACAGACATATTAGTGTTTAGCTTGCTAGCTCCGGTAGACCTAACCCCCTGCTTGTGTCACTCGTGGACTGCCTGACATTGTATTCCAGTCACAGAAATAACCTGCAGATTAACTCTGAATTTATCCAAATCCAGAGAACACTCAGTCAGATTCTTCTCATTTTCAGAGAGCAGAAACACTCTCCTTATAAAAATACCCCGAGCTCACAATGCTCTATATTAATCAGTTTCTCGGGTAGTGCAACCATAGCAAAGTGAATAGTATTTCCGTCGCTTTAGCGTATTTTGAGGTAATGAGTGACATTATGAGTTTGTGACACTGACAGTAAGCTATAACTCCAGACTTGGTAAACAGATGTTCTAAAATAAACCTAAAGTCACATCTGACCACTGCTGGCGCTGCTAGTGATTTTCAAAATGGCCGATAAAAAAATAAATAAACTGGGAACTAAACTGTAAACTAACCCAAACAAATTTTATGAAAAAAGGCACCACTTACCCTGAATAAAAAGTTCATTAAACTGTCATCTTCATCTCCATATTGCAATTTGCTAGCATCAGTCCGGCCGGCAGGGGTGAGGAGGGGTAAAATCACGTGATTGCTGCTTATGTTGACGTCTTCTTGAGACACCATCTAGTGGTGTCAGTTGGTAAATGAATAAAAAGTGCTTTAATTGGCTTGTTTACTGTGAAATCTTGACCCGCCTTTCTGGCAGGAGAGGGAGGGGGATCACGGCATCCACAAGACAGCCATACGGCAGCTACACGACGTTCACACGGCGGTTGCTCGACCCTGGTAGCTTTTCAGTGGCTACATATGTAACTGCGATGCCTCCTCTTTTTCCAGATAGCAGAGGCTGGTGAATGTAGCTGTATCCAGGAGGACTAGCTTCAATTAAAGCTACATACTTGTGCTGTTTAATCCAGGTTTCTGTTAAACAGAGTATATCAAACTCCTGATCTTGGTTACCGATGGCACGCTCTGGAACAACTTCTGTGGGTTTCTTCGTTGCAGTTTTAGCACGAAGTCTCATTGAGAGTTCTCGAAGAGCGGATGACCGAGCGGCGAGCTTGCTTTCTTCAGATGGTCATGATGACGAACAAACGGACATAAGAACGAACAAAAGAACGCGTTTGGACGAGTCCGGACACTGAGTTTTGTTCCTTGTGTGTCAGTCCATCCCACGGATGATTGGTCCAGTCGGATGTGGTTGCGGGACTTAGCCACGCCTCACCCGGTTCCCCCTTTTGTGCATACATTAGGCCGGGTTTACGGCTGTCACGTTGGGCCAAGCCGATTACACTTTTAATTACCTTTTATAAAGTAATTTTACATGAGCTCTTGTTCATGCAACCAATTTTCTGTGTACACCACTATTGTTTGAATAAAATAAGCTTTCAATCGATACCGCACATTCCCTATCTTACACACTCATTTATAGCTTTGTTTAATAAACAAGGTTTGTAAATGCTAATAATACCTTTTAAAGTTATGTAGAACAAACAAACAGAACACACAGATATAAAACATACTGAATATAAGTTTTAGCATTTTTATCCTACATAATCCTACATTCTAGGATTTTTATCCTACACCATTAAAGATTTCTTAAATAGTGTCTCTGCTGTATTTCTCTTTGTTCTTTGAAAGCCATTTGGAGAACGCATGTGTCCTGGGGTCACTGAGATGGTCAAAGTGTGACTTGGTGGTTCCCCCCCAACTCGGGGTGAAGCTGTAAAACTGTCCGTTTTGTTTACAGGAGCGCCGTTTTGTTTACAGGATCACCATGGTTTTGGCTTTGGTTTTTAGTTTGAGGCCTCTGGCTTTAGTGTAGCTTCAAGCCCAGCAAACTTCATGTCTCATGCCTGGTTAAGTTCCTGCAGATTAGTTTTACAACCTCTCCTTTATGTTCCCGAATGAGATAGTGTTATTGAGATGGCGCCGTGATGTCTGGGGAAGAGGTTCTGGAATGTGGAGTGTTTGCTTTTAGTTGGGGGTTTGCTCAACCCTACAGACCTGTTGATGAACCTTCGCCAGGACTCCTGGGAGCAGATCTATCGGGGGAAATTCATAAAGACGTAATCTGGGTCACGTCACCATGGACACACCTGGCATGAGAACTAAAACACTCTGAAAGTAATGAACAATCACTTTCTGGCCTAGCCTGATATCCTTTAGGGTATTGAGAATGGATTCGACACACGCAGAAGATAGCTGTGCCTGTATTGCGATCGGATTCCATACGACACCCAAATATGTTGTTCTCTGAGCAGGAAAGAGAACGCTTCTCCCGGTGTTGAGTCTCAATTCTAAATAATGGAGGTGAGCTAGGATGACATTTCGATGTCGAAGCGCTAGCTGCTAAGATTGAGCCAGGATCAGCCAGTCATCTATATAATTCATAATACAGTTGCATTTTACATTTACATTTGAATACATATGCATTTTATATATGTGCGGGGTGACAGGGCTAGGCCAAATGGAAGGACCCGATACTGGTAAGCTTCGCCCCCAAAAGCGAACCTCAGGAACGTCTTGTGTTGTGGAAATATTTCAATATGAAAATATGCGTACTTCAGGTCGATTGTCACAAACCAATCCTCTGGTTAGATTTGAGAAACAATCATTTTGGCTGTCAACATTTTGATGTTCAGCCCACGAAGATGTAAAATTGGACGCAACCCCCATCTCTCTTGGAAACCAGGAAATACTGACTTTAGTAGCCTGGGTCTCTGTCTGGCAGAGGAACATGTTATATGGCCCCTTTTTCCATCAAAGTCTGTAATTGCCATGTCAGCAAATGCGCTTGTTCCGGTTTTTATGGAAGTGGAGACCACGCCATTGAAACGCGGAGGACGATGACGTCACCTGACCGAGGTTATATAAGGCAAAATTTGGCGTGTTTGATACACACATACTTCTTTCACAATCGGTTGAACAAAGAGATGTTGCCATAGCGTTTCCATGCAGCATCGAGTATAGCTTTTGAAAGGGAACTCCATTAACTTTCACCCTCTGAACTGTTTGTATGTTTGTGTGGGTGTGTGTGTTCAAGTAGTATAGTTTCATGTATCGTAGAGTAGTTCAATAAATTTCTGTTTCTTTATAAAGTACTGTTATCTTGGTTGTCTATTTATGAATTTTTAACATTTGCCCAGATCTTACATAATTGATAAATACCAGATTTTGTGTTATAATCAATTCCCAGGTGATAAACAGAATTGTTAAAATACACTAAATCATGCTAAACGCTGGATGGATAGTTGATAAAGTGTATGCTATAAATTTTAATTCAGTTTCATAAAATTAACCCTAATCCTTAAAGATTCGATTCACCTCTGACCCAGAGCTGAAATCCTACAGTGTTTTTGCCTAGCGCTCATACCATTCATGTGCCAAGGTGTAGTCAATTGAATGGTCCTGTTTCTCAGGTTAGGCTGCTGTGTACTGGGTGAGGGTCAGACTGTAGAATTTATTCTAAATAACTGTTGACAAACTCCCATATTTCCTCATTAAAAATGTTTTAAGCTTACCTGCAAGCCACAAATGCACTGCTGTCTTCACGTCTTCATCAGACGATAATCTTCCTCTTTGTAGGGCTGCTTTCAGGGTGAAAGTTAGATGGAGCAAGTTCAGGACTAAAGGGAGTGGAGGCTCTTCCTTAAATTGTTTCAGTACCCATCTTGCTCAAATGGCACCAGGTACAGGCTCTTAGACCACAAATAAAAAATTCACTGTATGCTGCTCTTCTTTTTTGCAAAACACAATTGAAGCATCCATTTATGCTCACGCCACAGTTACAAATAAACTGAGGTGATGTCCTAGCCCCCTCCTTCCCTATCTCATTCATCTAAGTGAGAGACCTTGCCAATCAGTCCCCTGCCCCTCTCACAAACTAGAATCAGGACATTAACAAGGTCACTCACACTGTGTCATGAAAAACACAACTTACAAATGAGCAATAGAAGACCTTGCAGGACCATAGCAGTCTGACTTATAATATTTATCTACCATACATTTCACTGTTTATTCATATATTATCATTCTCAAAAATATGGAATATGTTCCTTGTCAATACAGAAAAGGTCTTTACTTAGTAAAGACCTGTTGACCCGTAGCTTTCAAATACGGGTCAATTCCTTATTTTTTAGGATAGTTAGGAACCACTTGTGACTTGGAGAAGAGACAATGAAATCTATATACAGTGTAGTCAAAAACGTCTGGGACCATGTAAGTTATATAAAATCTATTTATATTTTTATTTTATGCCCAGGCAGCATGGTGGTGTAGTGGTTTGTACTGTGGCCTCTCACCTCCAGGGTTGAGAGATCGATTTGTGCCTCAGGTCTGTGTTTATGGAGTTTGCATGTTCTCCCTGTACTTGGTTGGTTTCTTTTGGAAGTAATGCAGTTTCCTCACACAGTCCAGAGTCATACAAATGCATTTTATACTCAAGATGACTTCAAAAAATCACATAGTGTACATATAGACCAGACACCAATTGACTTTTTTTGTTATTTGGGCTTTCTGAATTCAACAGTCTATTGGGATTGGCCCAGACTAAACATTGTGTATCAACATTATTAATTTTAACAAAAATAGTTTTTAACAAAGTAATATATATACATGTAGTGTAATCCTGGTGGTGTTTTATGTTACGGAAGGAGTCACAGTTGTAAGTGCCTTAAACGATCACTGTGCTCTTAGCCCCAGCACAGACTTTTACTTTCTACAACTGCACAGTTCTGCTAGTATTTCTGGTTGCAAGGCAAATCCTGCTAGAATTGTTTTTTTAATACTTTAAAACTGACAGGTAATCAACACCAGGCTATGTCAATGTTTGCTGATATTGTATGAACTTCTGCACAACTTTTTGTTCTGTCTCGTGTCCTTAAAACAACTTCATTGTTGTGTTTCCTCATTCCTGGGAAGCTCTTACTATCCTCCCAGAGCATGTTAATTAACTTTGTAATTTGGCCCAAAGCCTTTGGCTGAATTAGTAAATCCTCTGTCCCGCCTGTGAATACACAAGAAATTGCATTCAGACACATTATGCATGCAGTGTGTGTGTGTGTGTGTGTGTGTGTGTGTGTGTGTGTGTGCATGTGGGTCTCTCTGTATGTTGTATATGTTGTATGTTGAGCCAGCTTATAAGTATATCAATGTAAAAGCAGAAGTATCCAACAATAATGCTTCTTGCTTTAGTGGTTAGCACTGTCACCTTGCACATCCAGGGTCCGGGTTCGATTCTCGGCCAGGTTTTATTCCTGTCTGTTTGCATGGAGTTTGCATGTTCTCCCCGTGCTTGGTGGGTTTCCTCCCGGTACGCCAGTTTCCTCCCACAGTCCAAAGACATGTATGTTAGGTTAATTGGCTTTCCCAAATTTGCCGTAGTGTGTGAGTGTGTGTATGTGTGTGTGCCCTGTGATGGATTGGCATTTCCAGGGTATGGTCCAGGGTATACCCCACCTTGTGCCCTAAGTCTCCTGAGATAGGCTCCAGATAGGTGTGATAGTGACTTGTGTGTTCTGAGATGCCATACTGCTCACCACGATTGCATAGAGTGTTTATTTGAGTTAGCGTAGACCTCCTGTCAGCTAAAACTAGTCTAGCCATAATTCTCTGATCTCTAACCAACAGGATGTTAAATATAAAATGAGGCTCTTCACTGTAAGTTAATGTTTCATGTTAATGTACAGTACATGTGTTCAGGCGTGAGTTAAAGTAACTTGGTAAGGTTTTGTAGTACTTGCTTCTAAGTCAACCCGAATTGATTTGAACCATTAATATTTTATTTTGAACTTTCATTATCAGTTAATGTGAGTGCGAGGTTATGGCAAAATGCTAAGAAGTTCATGAGGTATACAGCTCCTAGCTTCTAACACAAGGCTAAATCTGTATGTGAAGATTTTCAGTCTCCCAGGTGAGGTTTTCTGGAGGTTTCTGGACACCATTTTTTTTAGAAACATTTCACTACTTATCTAAGTAGCTTCTTCAGTCTGAGGGAAGTTGGTAAGTTTCATTTCCACCTCTGTTGAGAGAAGGATTTTACACTTGAACATAGATGGCTTCTTTTACCGCTCTCTCAAACCTTCTAATTTCTGTCAAAAAATCATACATTCTCAATGTATATATTAGTTAGCAAAGACTATTATGAAGTGAAATGTTACAGTATATTACAGTAATACAGACTACTGACTTTATGTGTGTCATATGTAAAATTTTATATTGTATATACCATAGAGTTCCAAATATACAGTTCAAATAGCATTACAATATTTTATTACTATATTATATTATTTGTTTTTAACAAATGAACTATGCAGACAAATGCAGGAAGATTTAGCAGTGTAAATAGACTTTCGGTTTATGTCTCATAAGATTAATATTATTTGTTTATCTAGTTATTTGCTCTTGTAGGCATCTTTCCTTGATCTCTATCTACTCTAACTTTAGTTCCAGTAAATCCTTGGTCTACTCCTATCTACTCCTTAGTGGAGTCATGACAAGTTGTGTAAAATAATGAAGACAAGGACAGGAGCAGGATGTGAATATTGCGATATTTAAAACATTTGAAATTTAAAAGAAAGAGGAATCACTTGTGGACAGGTGTGTGTCTGTGTAATATATATATATATATATATATATTATATATATATATATATATATATATATGTATATATATATATTATGGCATGCGTTTAGGAAAATATTCTTGAGAGAACTTAATGAAAACTCTGAATATATTGAATGAAACGTGAGAATATTGAATGGATTCCGAATATATTGATTGAAAAATATATATATTGAATGAATTCTGAATATATGGATTGAAACTCTATATATATTGAATGAAGATTCTGAATATATTGAATGAACTGTGAGAATATTGAATGGATTCCGAATATATTGATTGAAAAATATATATATTGAATGAATTCTGAATATATGGATATGCAAATTGCTATTATAAAAACTTAAGCAGCAACTTTTCCAATTTCCAATATTTATGTAATTCTCAAAACTTTTGGCCACGACTGTACTTACTACTTTAAAGTAGTTTTTAAAATCTGTAATTTTACTTTTACTTACGTATGTTTTGTTTGAAGTTTTGAATTGTAATTCGATACATTTTAAATCATATCCGCTACTGAGTAAAACAAATGAATGAAAATATAAAAATAATAAAAATATTAAGCTTTGTATAAATGCTTCGTTGCGCTCGCATGTGTGTATCATGTCCTGGTCGCACTCCGCTCCAGACTGTCCCCACATCGGCATCTACCTGACCTTCCACACGGTCGCTTCCGCCCTGAGAGTGACGTCATCAACCAGCGTGACCATATATAAACCGGAGAGAGACGCGGGAAAGAGGAAAGAGATTGTGATTTTGGCGTTTTTGACATTTGGTTGTGTATTCTGGTTTTGACCTTTTGCCTCCCATTGACTTTGATTATTGCTTTGTCCCTTTGGTTTGATGGGTCATTGTATATATTTGTAGATAATTTCACTGTATCTTTGTGCACTCACCAGTAGTAGGGGCATGGCTGCCATTTATTTTAGGAAGAGGGAATTTATTCACTGTTTTTGGTTTAGGGAGTCAGGGAAGGTACATGTGTTTTTGTTTGTGTGTTTTTTTTTGTTGTTGCAGGTAATCTACAGTATTTTGGCCTGGGTCCACCCTGAATCTGGGGGGTATTTCAGAAAGTTTGGTTAACTTACCATTTGGTAAAACATAACCTCCGGGTTGATTTACCCCAAACCAGCATACCATGTCGGTTCCAAAACACCTGAAAAGAGTAAGTTTAATCAACCTCCTACTGGTTACCCAGAGTTAATGCGCGTGCACGGTGCATGCATAAAGACATTTTCAATGGATTGCCGATTTCATGAGTCAAAATCAAAGTGAAAAAAAGAGAGCAGCATACATCACAGAGGCAAATTAATAGACCTTTTTGAGTATTCAGAACTTTTTGGTATTTATGAGTTTGTAGACATTACACTTGTCAAGTTGAGCAAATTTGATATTTTAAGTAATCATAAGTACTTAACAGTAATTGTCACCTTAAAGGTCTACCAACTTAAAATTTATAGAGCACTGGTGGCTCAGTGGTAGGTGTTTCGCCTGCCATGTAAAAGGCCCGGGTTCGATTCCCAACAACTGCAGCAACAATTTATTTGATTTGCAACAAGTTCAACAAACGCAAAAATGTATAGTTCTGTTTACTTAAAATTGGAAACACCATTACTTTAAAAAGAAATGATGTAACTGATTACATGAAATTCTTTGAGTTTTGCCAACTTAATTGGGTTTACAGTGTAATGCAAAATAATTAAACACTCTTTCTGCATGCCTTTGACTGTTAAATCTGTCATTGTTCTTTCACAGTACATACCTGGGGATTTGCCCACAGACAAAGGTCCTTCAACCTCAATGCACGATCTAAGCAGTGTAAGAGCTTGTGTGCAGGTGTCCATATTTTAATTTTATTGTCTGACAGAATCTCATTTATTTAATTATTTTTTCCTTTCTAGTTGCCAGTAAAGAAGCTGTATAAGGTCCATCTTCAAAAACAAATAAGATGATAAAAATGACATGGAGATGGACCTTATACAGCTTCAAATGGAAAAGAAAAGGCTATCCATTAAAAAGCAACACTAGAAATTGAATTCCTAGAGCATCGCCTTAAGGTGAGAACTTTAATGAATGTGTGAATATTAATCTGTTGCATGTTAAAAGTGTTGTGTATACACTCACCTAAAGGATTATTAGGAACACCATACTAATACGGTGTTTGACCCCCTTTCGCCTTCAGAACTGCCTTAATTCTACGTGGCATTGATTCAACAAGGTGCTGAAAGCATTCTTTAGAAACGTTGGCCCATATTGATAGGATAGCATCTTGCAGTTGATGGAGATTTGTGGGATGCACATCCAGGGTACGAAGCTCCCGTTCCACCACATCCCAAAGATGCTCTATTGGGTTGAGATCTGCACTCAAAAAAATTAACTATCACTATTGTTAGTATTACTAAACCCATCCTTGTTCACAGTACATAAAGAGTGCAAGTAACTACATTAACGTAAGTTAACTAAGTTATTTATACTAAAAATGTAGTTGCGTCGGTTTTACTCAGGAAGTATTTGGTCAACGTAACATTGTTGAGTAAAATGCTAAACTTCATAAAATTGGATCTTTGCGGAGGAGAAGAAGATGGTGATTCTGTCAGGTATGAATATTTAATTTTAATTCTTTACGATCCTGATAAATACTGACAGGAAAAAGTGATGTAGGTCTACACAGAACTTAATTAATTTAGAATTATAACTAAAGTTATTAGTTTATTTTGCGGTTTAGTGTTTTGTATTTTGGGGCATTTTTGCTAATTTACGTTTCTCAAGGAAAGCATGTGGCAGTGTAAAGACTGTAAAATAATTGTCAACTAGATCTCAGTTGTTGAAGCACTATAGATTAATACATGGGCATTATGGACGCCGTAATCATTTCCTGTGCACTTATTTCGATTGTCCCTGTAGATTTAAAACATGGAATGCGCTACACAGCCATCTTAGCCATTACCATGCTAAAGAGAACACTGAATTACCAGCAGTGTTAGCAACATTCAATTGTCACGTATGTTCTTGCAGCGATATAGCATCAGAACGAGAGAATTTTAGTCACATCAACAACCATCTAAAAAACAATGAAACAGTTCATTGTATGTTTGAGCACTGTTCTTTTCAGACAAATGTGTGTGGCACATTTACATTGCATAAAAATAGGAAGCACAATCCTTATTCTCTTCAGGACTTCAAACCAGGTGTCTTTAGAGAACGTGGTACAGATAAATTCAATGATGATGCATTGCTAGCTGAACAGGAGAATGTAGATGCTTCAGATAATGAGGATGTTGTCACAGAAGGACAAGATTTGTCCAAGACCATAGAGCTAAAATTTGCGTCCATTTTCTTAAAACTTGAAAATTATTTTCATGTTCCAAGTAATGCCATTAATGAACTTATCACAGATTTGCAGTACATGATTAGTTTCTTCCTTAGTATCCTCATCAACTCAAGTCATTCTTGATACCTTCAAGAAACACAATCTTTGTGTAGATCAGCATGTCATAAAAGAGCTCATCAGTTCACTGTCATCATCCAATCCTCTGCTGAAAGCTACCGCAAAAGATGGTCCTTTTGCCAATGCTTTTAAGCGCATGAAATGTTACAGAGAGAATTTTGAGATAATTGATCCTGTTGAAATGGTTCTTCAGTCTGAAAACATAGATTCTTCCAATATATATCCATCTTAAAAACAGCTGCTTAATCAGAAAGACATACTTAATAAAGTGGTTAGTAGTCATACAGGGCAACAAATCATACATGATGGATCTTACAGATCTTTCAAAGATGGTCAACACTTTAAAGATAATGCATTTTTCTCAGGGACTGAGGTCAGACTCTCCTTGTGCCTGTACATAGATGACTTTGAGCTGTGTAATCCATTAGGAACATCACACAAAACGCATAAAATCTGTGCAGTTTATTGGATCTTAGGAAACTTACCACTAGGCTCTAGTTCATCGTTGTCCACAATTCAACTCGTTTTGTTATGTAAAAAGTGAAGATGTGAAGGCCTTTGGTTATGAAAAAATTCTTGAGCCTCTTGTGAACGACCTCATCACTTTAGAGCAACAAGGTGGGTTTGTTAATAACCTGAAAACATTTATCAGAGGCACAGTGCAATATGTGGTTGCGGACAGTCTTGGTGCACATGCTTTGGCAGGTTTTGTTGAAAAATTTTCAGGAGAATATTTTTGTAGGTTTTGCAATGGCACACGCACAGATATTCAGACAAAAGAGGTCAGAGATGGTATTTTTCCTCTCAGATCTGAAGAGCAGCATGATGTACATGTTGCAGATGCATGTGAGAAAGGAGAAGTATGTTGTGGTGTAAAAAATGCTTGTCCTTTATCTGTGAATCTCTCGTACTTTAAAGTCACTGCGGGTTTTCCCCCAGATGTGGCCCATGATCTCCTAGAGGGTATAGTACCAGTTGAGTTGGCTGGGTGCTTTGAAATATTTATAAAGAAGAAATATTTCACCTTTGACCAACTTAATAAGCTGAGTCTGGAATTCCCATTCAAGTGGGAGATAAGACCAATCGCCCTCATGTGCTTCCATCCACTTTTGTTTGAAAAAAAATAATAAATTGGGGGAAATGCACATGAGAATTGGTGTAACCTGCGACTAATACCATTAATAGTTGGAAAACTCATACCTCAGGATGAACCTTCTTGGGAGCTCATTCTTCTCTTAAAAGACATTGTTGAGCTTCTTGTATGTCCTGTGCATACTAGCGAGTCTGTTGCATACTTGGATAGCAAAATTTCAGAGCACCGTAGTAGGTTCCACATACTTTTTCCAGAAAGAAAGCTTTTGCCGAAGCATCACTTTCTGGAGCATTATCCAGCAATGGTTCATTTCTTTGGTCCACCTGTTTTGTTCTAGACTTTGAGATTCAAAGCCAAGCACATTTTTTAAAACGGGTAGCTAGGCATACAAACTGTTTCAAAAATATCACCAAGACTTTGGCAAGGAAACATCAGCTCATTGTTGGACAATTTATGTAATCCTCCCAGTGTGATTTATCATCTGTAGAGGTTACTTGCATTTCAACTGTTCCTGTCGATGTTCTTCATGAAGAGATTGCTTACACCTTTAGTCAGAAATATCCGATCGTTATCCTCTCTCTGATTACAAAGTTGGAGCTGTTTGTATGGTTACCTTGAAAAGGTACATACATGCTGCTTAACCATTTTTTCTTTTTTTTTTTTAGTAGTGTGATTGAATCAAACAAAGAAAATGACTGACCCAGCAAAGTTACGAGTTGTTCTAGGAGATGGTGAATCAATGAAATTCATACTGCCCTCTGGAATACCCAAATCTGTTGAAGAACTTGAATCTGAGATTAGGAAACGATGTGGTCTCTCAGGACATTTCAGGCTGCAATATCTCGATGCTGACTTTGATGAATTTCTGATTCAATTGTGGATCTCCAAAACAAAGGAACAGTTAAAGTGGTAGCACAATGTGCATCAATGCCAAGTGCACATGATATCTGTTCTCTTTCTTCAGCAGACACTGATAGGAAAGCTGAAGTCAACTTCTATCCTGATTATCCAGCTGGAGAGAACAAACCAAGCCTTGAAGAAGAACGACTAGCATTGCTGTCTGAGGTTCAGAAAAAGGACAACTATCAAATTATTAAACAAAAAATGGAAAGAACATTTGCCTACAGAAGGCATGAAGTAATTGAAGATGTGCCATTCATTGTTGACTTCCAAAGCAGATGGCCAGCTCTGTTTTGTGAACATGAGGTACTGTAAATATGATAGTATAACTGTATTTTTTTCTTTAATAGTAATAGTAGTGAAACAAATAATTCCCTTATGTGAAATAGTCCTGTCATTGAATAACCCAGAATATATATATTTTTAAACATGAAAGCTGTCCTTGCAGTAATCTTTTGTCTCCTAAATCTGTAGATTGCTGCTGAGTCCACTCGAATCAAACATTTATGTCAAAACTGGATGGTTACACAAGCAAGCTGACCAGCATCTACCGAAGAAAAGGAGGAGTTGCAGGGCGTAAAATTAGCAAATTAATGGCTGGCATTGACCTGGTCTGTGATCTGTATTTTTGTGTATAATTTATATTTTGTCATTGCCTCTACTTAATGTTTCTACTCTTCTACAGAATGATACCATCTCAACTCGGAGAGCTTGCATTGTCAGAGCACTTTCTGTATATCGTAATGAAGACTATGAAAACCTCATGAAGGAGTATGCAGTAAGTATTCTCAGATAGTCTTTTGTGCTTATTTAAAGTAAAAAATACTCCCCAAAATCACTATACTGTACAATAAAGTGCTCATATGAGCAACATTCACATAATATATGGTAGTCAAGAAATATAAATACATAAGGTATATTTAACTTGGTGCAGGAAAAAAAAATAAAAAAAATAATGTAGTCTAGATCTAGTCTAGCTCTGCTAAGTGATGTTAAATTTGTTACCTGCATTTTTGATGCAATTAAAATGACTAAACAGTGTTATTGTTTTTGTGTTTTGTACGATGCAGACTCTGAGAGTGCAGAAAGAGACATGGCCAATACAGTCATTGGAATTTACATCATCAGACCTGAAGATGCAGAAGTCTGTGACCCACCATCGGATGTTGGACTCATTGTTGAAGGACTAAAACTCTTTTGGGAGTCATATACAGCTTGAATCTCAGCTATCCACCAGACCTGAAGTACACTTTTCAGTTCTTTCAAACTCAAATTATTCTATCATCTATATAGCTATACTTCCCAGGTATAAACCGTCATGTACAGACAATCTGAAGGTATAAATAGCATTATGTACCTGAACAGCATTGTATTTCATGAAAAGAGATTTGTAAGCCGTTTAGTGTTCATGCACTTTTGTTGCCAGGGGTTCAGCTATTATTGGCTGTATTTTTAGTTATTTTGAGGGGACAATAAATTTACACTGTTATACAAACTTTACACTGACTACTTTTCATTGTGTCAGAGAGTCATTTATGCAGTGTTTTCCTACGAAAAGATATAACTAAATATTTGCAGAGATATGAGGGGTGTTCTCACTTTTGGGACATATTGTATATAATTTTTACTCTAATTATGATATCAAAGTAATGTCAAGTGTCAAGTAATAAAATAAAATAGAATTAGATTGAATGATGCTTAATATTTATAGGCTTTAAAGCCAAATACAAAATAATCCATTGAAAATAACTACATATCTTTCTTTTTATATGCTTTAATTTGAAATGTTCATAGCATCAGTTTTTAGCATCTGTGCCTTTATTAACATACTTAAAGAACTTACTCAGTTTTTAATACTTCGTGCTTCTTTAAAACATTTAGCAAAATTTGCAGTCTATTAATACACACATGGACAAAATTGTTGGTACCCTTCGGTCAATGAAAGAAAAACTCACAATGGTCACAGAAATAACTTTAATCTGACAAAAGTAATAATAAAAAAAAATTCTATGAATGTTTACCAATGAAAGTCAGACATTGCTTTTCAACCATGCTTCAACAGAATTATAAAAAAAAAAAAAACTCATGGAACAGGCCTGGACAAAAATGATGGTACCCCTAGAAAATACTGAAAATAATGTGACCAAAGGGACATGTTAATTCAAGGTGTGTCCACTAATTAGCATCACAGGTGTCTACAATCTTGTAATCAGTCAGTGGGCCTATATATAGGGCTCCAGGTAGTCACTGTGTTGTTTGGTGACATGGTATGTACCAGACTCAACATGGACCAGAGGAAGCGAAGGAAAGAGTTGTCTCAGGAGATTCGAAAGAAAATTATAGACAAGCATGTTAACGGGAAAGGCTATAAGACCATTTCCAAGCAGCTAGATGTTCCTGTGACTACAGTTGCACATATTATTCCGAAATTTAAGATCCATGGGACTGTAGCCAACCTCCCTGGACGTGGCCGCACGAGGAAAATTGATGACAAATCAAAGAGACGAATGATCCGAATGGTAACAAAAGAGCCCAGAAAGACTTCTAAAGAGATCCCAGGTGAACTTCATGCTCAAGGAACATCAGTGTCAGATCATAGAAAACAAATCAGAAAAAAAACAGACTGGAATATGCCAAACTACACGTTGACAAGCCACAAAGCTTCTGGGAGAATGTCCTATGGACAGATGAGACAAAAATTGAACTTTTTGCCAAGGCACATCAGCTCTATGTTCACAGACGGAAACATGAAGCATATCAAGAAAAGAACACTGTCCCTACAGTGAGACATGGAGGAGGCTCTGTTATGTTCTGGGGCTGCTTTGCTGCATCTGGGACAGGGTGTCTTGAATCTGTGCAGGGTACAATGAAATCTCAACACTATCAAGGGATTCTAGAGAGAAATGTGCAGGCCAGTGTCAGAAAGCTGGGTCTCAGTCGCAGGTCATGGGTCTTGCAACAGGACAATGAGCCAAAACACACAGCTAAAAACACCCAAGAATGGCTAAGAGGAAAACATTGGACTATTCTAAAGTGGCCTTCTATGAGCCCTGACCTCAATCCTATTGAGCATCTTTGGAAGGAGCTGAAACATGCTGTCTGGAAAAGGCACCCTTCAAACCGGAAACAACTGGAGCAGCTTGCTCATGAGGAGTGGCCCAAAATACCTGCAGAGAGGTGCAGAAGTCTCATTGACAGTTACAGGAATCGTTTGATTGCAGTGATTGCCTCAAAAGGTTGTGCAACAAACTATTAAGTTAGGGGTACCATCATTTTTGTCCAGGCCTGTTCCATGAGTTTATTATTTTTTTTATAATTCCGTTGAAGCATGGTTGAAAAGCAGTGTCTGACTTTCATTGGCTAGCATTCATAGAATTTGTATTTATTATTACTTTTGTCAGATTAAAGTTATTTCTGTGACCATTGTGAGTTTTTTTCTTTCATTGACCGAAGGGTACCAACAATTTTGTCCATGTGTCTATATCTATCTATCTATCTATCTATCTATCTATCTATCTATCTATCTATATGAAGTGATGACATTTTTGTCAATCTCAACAGAGAACATAGCTTGAGTTGAGAGATGGTAAAAGAACAGAAATTGAGGCTGCAACCAGCCTACCTATTAAGTTAAATGTGAGAAATGTGGGTCTTTACCTGGTCTTAGAATCTGATATTGGCTTAACAGTTTTGTGGGAACAGAAACTTAATTAAACAGAAATTTAATTAAAAATGTAATTAAATATTTTTATATAGGCATGTACGGGTGGAGTGAACCCCATATTTTGAAAACTGTGTAAATGGTTCCTGTTCATGTGACACTTTAGGGGGCTGTGAGTGTTTTTGTGGCAGCCTATGCACAAGCCTGTAAGTAGGAGACTGAGTGCCCTGGAAAAATCCCAGGCATCTGTCATAAGCCTTCTCTTACCTACAATACCTAATACCTGTGTTTCCATTAATAAACGTCATAACTGCTATAACTGAGTTAATACCATTTACTGAAAAGAAAGTAGCAATAAAGTAGACATTTTAACTACAGTGAAACCTTGGATTACCAGTATAATTTGTTCCGGAAGTGTGCTCATATATCAAAACACTCGTAAATCAAAGCAGATTTCCCACATAAGAAATAATGAAAACCCAAATTATTTATTCCACAACACAAAAAAATACATATATAAAATAATTAATAGAAATATAAAGTAAAAATAAAACAAATTAACCTGCAACTTTACTTAATCTTTGAAAAAAGTAAAAATTCAGTCTGTCAGGGATAACCCCTAGAGGGTGCCTTGCACCCAAAGACTTTTGGCTTTGGATTTCATGTTCCAGAATGCACCTTGGTCATTAGTTTGGCTATAAGTGTCATGCACACTCGTAACACGACCGGCACTAGGACCCGGAAGTAATATGGTCGGGTTTCAGGAAGCATAAAAGCAAACAAGATGGCGCTTCACATTGCTCAGTCACTGAGTTTTGCCCATGCTATCGCCGACGCTTCGCTCGTCTAAACGTGAGTACTCACTTTCTTGGGTTTCGCTTTCGATTGGGTGTGTGTATTTAGAACGTGGGTTTATTTGTGTAAACTCTTGCTCTCACTTCGGGAGAGTTCTAATAATAACCAGCGTGGTTATCCTGCCTGCTCGCGCTACTTCCGCGTTTGGGTTTACCATCCATGCTACAGGGCTAACTGCTAGTCTTCTGGTTCATCTCTGGTTAGTTCGTGACAGAATGACTGAGCCATCAGCAGTGAACCCGGCGGAGTTTGCTCGCCTCTGCGATGTGGTGGACCAGCACGCCACGTTGATCGATCAGCTCCGTGGTGAAGTTGCACCGCGAGGTGGCGGAGCTGCGACAGAAGAATGCGACCCTCCGCAGGGCGGCCGCTCAGCCGGCTGTTGCCACGCCCATCGCAGCGGCTGCTGCACCGCCAACTCCCTCCCCATCTTGTGATGTTTTTCTGGCTTTACCGGATAAATGGGATGGAACAGATGGGAAGTGCAGTGTTTTTCTAACCGCATTGGATCTTGTGTTTGAGTTCAAGTCCACCAGGTACTCCACAGACTGACTGCGCATTGCTCTTCTCGCCTCGTTGCTATCCGGGCAGGCAGCTGAGTGGGCCACGGCAGTTCTTCGCTCAGATTCAGACGTCGCCTACTCATACACGTAATTCACCCGCCAACTCAAACTCACCTTCGAACATCCTGCAGCTGAGGTGGAGACCGACTCCAAACTATATCACCTACGGCAGGGAGGGTCATCCGTGAGCCGCTACACTGCGGAGTTTCGTACCCTTGCTGTGCAGACCGACCGGGGAGACTCCACCCTCTGGACGATCTACTACGAGGGACTTGCTTCGCGTATAAAGGACGAGCTTGCCGGACGAGAGCTCCCAGCGACCTTGGAGGGCTTAATCCAACTCGCCCTCCGGATCGACCCACGTCTGCTCGCTCGCCCCAAGCCAGCTGCCCGTACCCTGCCGCCCATCACGATGCCATTACATCAGTCTGCTCCTCGATCCACCACTTTCTTCCCCCAAGCTCCAGTCTCCAAAGCCAGATCCTCATTCACTGCTCCACCTACCGGACCCGTCGGTTCTCCACCTCCCGCCGTGGTTAACACAGGAGCCGGGGAACCCATGCAATTAGGGCGCGCCTCCTTAACTGCTGCAGAACGGGAACGGCGATTCAGAGAGGGGGTCTGCGCGTATTGTGGATCTGCTACACACCACCGAGCCATCTGTCCTCTGCGACCGGGAAACGCGCAGACCCGGTGAGAAATGAGAATGGCTCACCGCGTTCCATCTCCCTCTCCACCACCTTGACCAATGATTCCCGTCTCATGGTAAAAGTACACCTCCAGTTTGACCACAAACGAGTTAGAAGTACCGCGTTCATCGATTCCGGTGCCGCGGGCAACTTCATTGACTCTTCTTAAGACTGGGGGTAAAGACAGAGGCGTTATCCCAGCCCGTAACCATTACATCAGTTGATGGTCATCCTGGGGCACCCATGGCTACTGCGTCACGACCCACTCATCTCCTGGACCCAAAATTGAATCCTACAATGGGGACCGACCTGCAACGAACTATGCCTACGGGCCGAGGCTGGGACGTGCTCTAGGGAGATCGAGGTCCCCGATGTCGACACAGATAACATCCCACGAGACTACCGGGACCTGGCTGAAGTCTTCTGCAAGAAACGTGCCACCCATCTACCTCCACATCGCCCCTACGACCTGGCGATCGACCTTCAGCCAGGCTCCATCCCACCCTGCGGCCACCTCTATTCCCTATCCAAGAACGAGATGCAGGCAATGGAAGAGTATGTCTCCAGCGGACTTCGCCATGGTACCATCCGGCCCTCCTCCTCACCTGCCGCCGCGGGGTTCTTTTTTGTCAAGAAACGCGATGGTAGTCTTCGTCTCTGTGTCGATTACCGGGGACTCAACAACATCACCATCAAGAACCGACACCCGTTGCCTCTTAACAACTCTGCCCTGGACACCCTCTCTGGCGCCACCATTTTCACTAAGTTGGAGCTCCTGAGCGCCTTCAGAGAGGGTGATGAGTGGAAGACGGCCTTCATCACCCCTACCGGACACTATGAAAACCTAGTCATCCCCTTTGGTCTCTGCATTGCACCCGCGGTATTCCAACAATTTGTCAACGACGTTCTCAGAGACATGTTAGGCCGCTGGGTGTTCGTCTACCTGGACGATATCCTCATTTACTCCCGAACCATCAACGAACATGTCCAGCACATCAGGGCGGTCCTAAAGAGACTCCTCGCCCACCAACTGTACTGTAAGTTGGAAAAGTGTGCTTTTCATGAGCGCTCCACCACGTTCCTGGGTTTTGTCATCTAGTCCCAGGGTGTGGCCATGGACCTGCAGAAACTGGAAGTTGTGAGTCATTGGCCCCTACCCAAGACTCAAACAACTCCAGCGATTTCCTTGGTTTGCTAACTTCTACCGTCGCTTTATTCGGGACTACAGTACAGTTACAGCCCCATTAACCACTCTGACTCGCCCCTCATCTCACCCCTTCCATCTCACCTCCACCGCCATCTCCGCCTTCCACGAACTCTGTCGCCGCTTCACCACTGCCCCCATCCTTCTTCACCCGGATGCTGACAAACCACTCGTTGTGGAGGTGGATGCTTCGGATGTGGGCGCCGGAGCCGTTCTCTCCCAGCGAGGTCCAGACCAAAAACTGCACCCTTGCAGTTTTTTCTCCAAGAACTTTGACTCTATTCAGCAGCGATACGGAGTAGGGGACCGCGAGCTGCTGGCCATAAAGTGGGTCTTGGAGGAATGGGGATGGGGACAATGGGGACACTCCTCCCCAATTTCAGGACATCCCGAAAGGCGACGCACGCTACTCTTCATTCAACACGCCTTCTGGTGGCCAAATATGAGAAGGGACGTGGACGGGTTCGTCCAGGCGTAAACAGTGTGTGCCAGGTCCAAGGACAGCAACCAGCCATCACCAGGGGAACTTCAGCCACTCCCAGTTCCCCGCTGGCCGTGGACACACATTGCCGTTGATTTCATCACGGGCCTGCCGGTTTCCCAAAGGAAAGGACACCATCCTCACCATCGTCGACCGGTTCTCCAAAGCTGTACACCTGGTGGCCCTCCCCGGTCTCCCGTCAGCCAAAAGGACAGCTGAGGACAGCTGAGCTGATATTAGAGCACGTAGTCTGCCTGCATGGGTTCCCAAAGGACAAAGTTCACCTCCCGGTTCTGGAAGGCCTTCTGCATCTGATCAACTCCACCTGCAGTCTGTCCTCCGGCTACCACCCACAGACGGTCAGACGAAGCAAACCAACCAACAACTGGAGCGCTACCTGAGATGCTTTATTGCTGATCGTCAGTGCTCCTGGGCCCGCTATCTCATATGGGCTGAGTTGTCTCACAACCTCCATACGTCCTCTGCCACCAACCTCAGCCCATTCGAGGTGTGCTACGGTTTCCAACCTCCGATGTTCGACCATCAAGAACCGTTGGTTGAAGTACCGTCGGCCCAACAGTTGGTTCGCCGGTGTTGACGGCTCTGGAGACAAGCAAACAACGCCATCCGACTTGCTAACACCCGTTCACACCGTTCAACATCGCCGTCGACACCCACCAGGACGAATGTACCAAGTAGGTGACGAGGTATGGTTATCAACAAGAAATCCACACCTGCAGACTGAATCACGGAAACTATCACCCAGATTCATCGGACCATACCGCATCAACCTCCGGATTAACCCTGTCACCTACCAGCTCCAGCTGCCTGCGGCGCTCCGGATCCACCCGGTATTCCACACATCTCAACTTAAACCCTTCACTACGTCACCCATGGCGTGGTAGTTAATGCCATATGCACGGTGCAGTGCTTTATATAGACAGTTAGGTTTTCCAATTAAAACAGCAAAAGCATGACTGTTTTATAAAGTAGACTATAGGTTCATAGAGTATGTATTAAGGGCTTCATTTTTGCTAGAGGAAACAGCTGGTATGTTGCGGGGTGAACACAGAGAAAACAGTAAACTGATTAATCCCTCATGACATTTTGTAAACTGTATTTATGAGAAAGGACTGCACTGATGCAGCTATAACAATTTATCGAAAAGCACACACCTTGGCTTAATCCTCACTCTGTGATGGCAAATTGAAGACCGCGCCGATGGAGGAGCCAACGGAGCCGAAGTCTGTCGTAAGAACTGTGGACTGTTAAAAGATGAAGTTAAAATAGAACTTTTTGGCCACGATCAGCAATGGAAAGTTTGGAGAAAAAAAGGAGCAGCATTTCATGAAAAGAATACTTTGCCAACTATTAAGCATGGGGGTGGATCTATCATGATTTGGGATTGTGTTGCAGCCAGTGGCACAGGAAACATTGCACGGGTGGAGGGAAGAATGGCTTCCACTAAATACCAGCAAATTCTGGAAGCAAACATCACATTATCTGTAAAAAAGCTGAAGCGGAAAAGAGGACGGCTTCTACAACAGGACAATGATCCTGAACATACCTCAAAATCCACTATGGAATACCTCAAGAGACACAAGTTTTGGAATGGCCACAACACTCCCCTGATTTAAACATTATTGAAAATTTGTGGGTAGATCTCAAAAGAGCTGTGCATGTGTCATGGGCTACCAGAGGTGGACCAGAAGACTTAGCAGTTAGCCTTTGTAGCATGGACGGTAAACCCAAACACGGAAGTAGCGTGCACAAGCAGGATAACCATGCGAGTTATTTTAAGAATCTCTTACACGAAGAACAAGGATCTACACAAATAAACCCGCGTTCTAGCAACACACACTCAACCAGAAAGACAACCCGAATCGGTGAGTATTCACAGATAATCCGGTGATGACTCGGAAACGACATGGGCGAACTCAATGACTGACTGATGTGAAGCGCCATCTTGTCTCCTTTTATGCTTCCTGAATCGTGACCGTATTAATTCCAGGTCCTAGTGCCGGTCGCAGTGCGAGTGCACATAACAGCATGCAAGAAGACCAAAGAATATTACAGAAGTAGAAGCCTTTTGCAAGGAAGAATGGGAGAAAATCCCAAGTACAACAACTGAAAGACATTTAGCTGGCTATAAAAAGTGTTTCCAAGCTGTGATCCCTATCTCAGGTATCCCAGCTGCCAGAGGAGGTGTTACTAAGTACTGATTATGTAGGGTGCCCAAACATTTGCACAGTGTCACAATAATCTTTTATCTTTGTTCAATTTATGACATTAAAATTAATTATGCATCAATGTTTGCTGAAAATATTGTGCATTTTTTTTCCATTTCCGAGAGAGACTGTGTTAACATCTTTTCAATTAAAAAATCACCAAAATCTGTAATTTATCAAGGGGTGTCCAAACATTTGCATAAGACTGTATGGACATGTACACTGTGAATTAATCATAAACATGTACACAATAAAGAAGTACCTGTAAATACAAGAAATACAGTTAAATAAAAAAATGCTACAAATAAATATAATGCATGTGATAACAAAGTTTAACAAATAGCATAGATACATATAATAAATAATAAGCTAATAATGTATTTTCTGTTCCCCCAGGATGATCTGGGTTCAAGAGAGATCTGGTGTGTGATGGCAGCATATTCTTGTGACCTGAAAAGACGAGGAATGGCTACCAAATGAAAACCTAGCCATGCATCAAGAGTTTTGTGTTTAACAAGAAAAAAGTGTAAAAGTGAGAAAAGTGTAAAGTGTAAACATTAAAATGTAGTTTATTTCTATATGCACTTGTACTTGCATATTAAGAGGGTGTGTGTTACTGAAATGAAGACTGTGGCACTATGAAATTAAACGGGTTGTTTGCATCAACATCCTATTCTATCTATTGATGTTCCTTCCTCTGTATCTATAGTCAACACTCCTGTGTCTAAATTTGAGATTTCATCCAGGCATCGAGACCCTCTCGCTCTTTCTTCAGGTTTTTAGCAGGCATTGTACTTCTGTCAGAGGTTTTAGCTTATGTCCCCTCCAAATTGTTCATCTGAAAGAAAGTATAAAAGGAAGAAGAAGTAAAAATAACTAAAGGTTACAACCAGAACAGCTTACACAAATTGAATTCTCCCAACATCCAAATTTTGTCACAGTAATCACAGATAACCTGAAATTGTGGAACTTATGTGTAACATCGGCATCTCACTTTCACCTAGTGTCTATGAAACATATTGGAGTATAAACAGAAAGGTTTTACATAAAATAATGAATAAAGAGTAAAGTACCTGTAACTGTAATAGAGAATCTTCACAGACGAATATCTACATATGCACAACACTTGAGTTCATCACATTCTACTTATATTATCATGGAAATATCTGGGGTAAGTATTTAAAGTTAACTTTGTTGTGAACTAATGTGATCATCCTGAAAATCTTATTATATGCATTTAAAATATCACCACAAGATCCACAGACAATTACCAGGAGATGCAATGATAATGTGAGATGCTCTGTGTAATAACATTAGTCAAATGTTATTTTATTAGTATTTAATATTAGTATTTATTAGTATTTATTTTATTTATTTTATTAGTATTTTTCGATAAATTAGTATTTAATATTAACCCACTGCTCGCTCCAAGGATGATTTTAAAAAATCCAATTAGAGCTCAGCCTCAAGTCACATGCTTTCAAAAATGTACGTGTCTACTGTACATAGACACTCCTTTGCCCGGTGCCCCACGTACACGAACATAAATGCATAAACACAATACAGTTTAGATTTTTTTTTCATTGTAAATAAATTATATTAAGAAATACAGCGGAATATTGTAACTAAACTAGCGGACTAAATGACTTTATTTCATTATTAAAATAAATAATTATTATGTTAAATAATTACATGTTAAAGTAGCATTCTTCTCTGCCTTACTTTAAGGGGGATGGCGCCCCGTATTGACCGGCTGCCACTGACGTCAATTATGTCCCATTCCTGATACCACCTCTGCAATTGGTCCAAAGATTGGTTCCCAAGCTCGGAACGATTGCATGCTCACAGACAAAAATCAACTGGTCCCGGGGCCAGGTGGGCTGGGAAACGTTTCCCAGACACCAGTGAGAAAATGCCCTTAACCATGCGGCGCATGCAACTACAGAGGTTGCACAACGAAACTGAAATGCCAGGTTTTGGACCACAATAATTAATTGACAGATAGTCCTGCACATGGCCAGAGGGCTTTTGAGCCATTCTTCTTGCACAGTAGTGGTCAGGAGATGCTGGTTAAGGAAAACGTTTCCTTACTCACTTCTCCAAAACACCCCAAAGTGGCTCAATAATATTTAGATCTGGTGACTGTGCAGGCCATGGGAGATGTTCAGTTTTACTTTCATGTTCATCAAACCACTCTGTAACCAGTTTTGCTGTGTGTATTGGTGCATTATCATCCTGATACATGGTACCGCCTACAGGATACAATGTTTAAACTATTGTTTGCACATGGTCCTCCACAATGGTTTGATAGTCCTTGGCATTCATGCGGTCATCTAGCACAAGTATTGGGCCTAGGAAATGCCAGGATATTGCAGCCCAAACCATCACTGATTCACCCCCATGCTTCACTCTGGGCATGCAACAGTCTGGGTGGTACGCTTCTTTGAGGCTTTTCCACACCGTAACTCTCCCAGATGTGGGAAAGACAGTGAAGGTGGACTCATCAGAGAACAATACATGTTTTACATTGTCCACAGCCCAAGATTTTCGCTGCTGTCACCATTGAAACCGATGTTTGGCATTGGCACGAGTAAACAAAGATTTGGCTATAGCAGCCCGGCCATGTACATTGACCCTGTGGAGCTCCCGAAGAACAGTTTTGGTGGAAACAGGAGAGTTGAGGTGCACATTTATTTCTGCAGTGAGTTGGGCAGCTGTGGTTTTATGTTTTTTGGATACAATCCGACATCCCTTTTAGACAGCTTCCTCTTGTGTTCACATTTCCTCCTGTTAGATGTGATTTGTCCTTCTTGGTGGTATGCTGATATCACCTTGGATACAGGACGCACTCAATGACGCTGACTGGGACATGTTCCGAAACAGCACAGATGAGGTCAGCGTGTTTACAGAAGTGGTTGTGAGTTTCATCGGGAAACTAACGGATGATACCGTACAAAAAACGACCATCAGAACGCTTCCCAATGAGAAGCCGTGGGTGGATAAAAACAGCTGTGACGCTCTGAGATCTCACACCGCGGCCTACAACGCGGGCTTGCGTTAGGGGACATGGACGTGTACAAGGCTGCATCATATAACGTCTGGAAGGCAGTGAAAGAGGCGAAGCAGCACTCAGAGCCTGCGCAGACCAGCTAGCAACTGTGTTCACAGAGATATTCAACATCTCTTTATCTCAATCAGTGATTCCTACATGCTTTAGGGGGTCCATCATTGTTCCTGCTCCAAAGACACCCCATCCTGTTTCGCTAACTGACTATCGATCAGTAGCCCTCACATCAGTGGTGATGAAGTTCTTTGAACGGCTGGTCAGAGACTTCATCATATCACATCACTCACTCGCCTGTACACTAGAAGGGGGAATTATGTTAAAATGCTCTTTGTTGACTACAGCTCAGCATTTAATACCATAATTCCCTCCACACTCACCACCAAGCTGGAGCACCTGGGACTCAGCTCATCTCTGTGTCAGTGGATCCCCAACTTCCTAACTGGCAGACCACAGGCAGTAAGGATGGGCGGCCATGTCTTAAAACTATTTAGATTTTCCCCTTTATGTGACCTCATATAGGATGATACACTCCCCTGGCTTCATGGTCAACATGGCTGTTCTTTGGCAGAGGGGAGTGCATTTATATAGACACTGAAATGAGGTTAAAGAAATTGTTAAATAGGGGACCTTTGTTTTTTTATTAAAATGTTTTTACAGTCAATTCATCATCAGCATCCGCTTTTCTCTCTCCCTGTCTTGGACTTGTCATTTTGTAAAATGTCAAATGACAGTGTGTAAAATGTAACTTGTCAATTTATAATAAGCACAAATAATAAATTCCTCTATTCATAAGACTCCCATTGTAAGAAACGCTATAATTAAACAGTTCATTCTTGATCATTAAATCTACTGCCATCTTTTATGGCGGTACAGTGGCTTAGTGATAAGTATGTAAATAAATGGATTGGCACCCATCCAGGGCATACCCTGCCTCGTGCCCCAAGACCACTCTCTATACAGGATAGAACGGTAAAGATGATGAGTGAGTGATTAAGTGAGGCCATCTTTCATAACTGTCTATATGTCTGTCTCTTTTAGGTACACTGAGTCGGGCTCTT
The DNA here is from genome assembly GCA_013621035.1 of Clarias magur. Taxonomy (NCBI): domain Eukaryota; kingdom Metazoa; phylum Chordata; class Actinopteri; order Siluriformes; family Clariidae; genus Clarias; species Clarias magur. The sequence continues at coordinate 1,261,699 of QNUK01000014.1, read as the reverse complement.
CATCTTGTAGCTGTTGCCAAGCGAGCCTCACTAGTATCCATACATTGAATCAGTACTGCCCGAATTGACATTTAATAACTCACACCTACTTCCTTGTGAAGGAATGCAGCCGTAACCAGGCTAACCATCTCAAAGACCAGGATACATACACTGTAGGAGATACTCGTCGGAGATGCAGAATGAAACTCCACTAAGGATGTACTATTTAATTAAAAGAAATAACATAAAAAACAGTTATTCAAAGTAACCAATATGAGTGGGATCTATTTACTTTTAATTTCAAGTGTTTACTGTGTAACAATTAACACATGTTAAGTGTAAAATTATAGAGCTTAATTCCAGAGTTTACTCCTGCCTTAACTCCAGGGTACAAAATTATTTTGAGCTTAGGATATAGTATTTATTGAGATTCAAAGATTTTTTTCTTTATTCTCTCTGTCCTGAACAGAAATCAGCACAGTGCCCTGAAGATCACAATCAGAGCAGAAAATGTGTGTCCATTTAAATGTAAGTCCATTTAACCATAAACAGTCCAGTGTGTGTGTGTATGTGTGCGTGTGTGTGTGTGTGTGTGTGTGTGTGTGTGTGTGTGTGTGCACATTACTTACAGACTGACAATAATCATTGTTTAATGATGGACAATGTATGTATGCAAATGTGCGTGTACTTAGTGATATTCAATGCCTTGGAATTACAGAGTTCCAGGAATACGTTTTGTGTCAACAAGATCTTTACCAGCAGCATGGCCAAAAGCAAAAATTAATAATTAAAAAGTTTCAGTCAAGTATAAGGTGTACAAGAAATCCTGTACATTGTACAGTATCTGCAGCACATTTTTGTGGAAAACATTGATATTGCAGCATGAATGAACTGCTTGGTGGCTGTCTGGCTTGGGTTGCAAGACAATGGTGTATAGTCTTTGCAATTGTGGTAGACAATAGTAATTGTCTACCACAACTGTCTGATTCTAACTTTTAAATTCACAGTGCCTTCATTACGTACTGCTGATTTACCCTACACAGTTATGTATGAGGTGGGTTAAAGTCAAACCAGGACTTTTCATGTGCAAAATGACACAGTTCTTGTTAGGAACCTCCACTAGAGGTCACTGTTCGTGTCTGTTTTTTGTAGTTTTGTTGGCCGACTCAGTTTCCCAGAAGGCACCTCGGTCAGGTGATGAGGGCTCACCTGAACCGAGGTGCATTGTAACTTACACTGATAATAAGTTTCTATAAATATAAATTTGTTTCGGGTAAACTGGGTCGAGCTTTGATTGTTTGTTTTGTATTACCGTCATGTGGGTATTCCTTTTTGTTTGTTTCTTTCTTTCTTTGAGTTTATATTTTAGTTATATTGTTTTACCTTTGTTTTTCTAAAGGGCTCTATTATTTGTTTTCTTGATATTTCTTGTTTTAGTGGATTCATGGAGCTGCCTTGTTCAGTGTTTAGTTAGGCCGTGTCTCCTCCTGTGTAAGTACTGTTCTGTGTCTTCCCAGTGTCAGCCTTCTTGTTTAGTTCTTTGTTTGAAGCTTCCCTTGTATGTGTAGCCACATGAGGGCTTAGCCGCTAGTAGGGTTGGCCCCTAATAGGGTTAGCCTCCAGTAGGCTAGCCTCTAGTGGGATTGACTGCTAGTGGTTCTGGTCGCTAGTAGGTTAGCCGCTAGTTTGGTATAGCCTTATGTGTGCCCTGCTTCTTGTGTTCCAGTTTCCCCCTATTAGGTCAGTACTAACCCGGTTAGCCACTAACAACATTAGATACTAACCTGGTTAGGTCAGCATCCAGCATCCCATATTCCATGTAGCTACTAACTTCACTAACCACTAACCCATCTGGTCTCTAGCCCTGTCTCTCCAGTCCAGCCCTGTCTCGTCTCTAGTTCCCCTATGTGTCTTTAGTTAGCTCCAGCTCCATGTTTCCTCATCCTCAGTTCCTTGTGTGAGTTCCAGTTCCCTGTGTTAGCGCTCAGTTCCCTGTGTTCAGCTCCTGGTTCCCTGTGTCAGTCCAGTTCCCTATGTCTGTTTGAAGAGCCCTAGTTATAGTTTGAGTTTGTGGTTTTGGTTTCTTTGTTTGTTTGTGTCTGTTTTTGAGTTTTTGTAAATAAAAGGACACTTTAAGTTTACCTGCCCCTCTGCATTTATGACTGCCTTATTTTGCCCTCAGCAACAACATCAGCCGGTCTAGCCAGTAAAACCACCTAGACTCATGACAGTTCTGAGAGAAAAATTGATTAATTTCTCTATATAATTTCCTGCTACAATAATGCACTTACAGTATCCCATTGTTTCACTAGTGCCTGGACACCATCAAGGTAGAAAGTGTTCTCACTATGCCAGAGCAATTGGATTGGATGTCTATTTTATGTCTGAAATGCTGGCCTTATGAAATGTTCTTACTGGACTGGAGTTTGCTCAGGGCCACCTTCGGCTGGTATCATAATTCACTGACATATAGTCTTCTTTAAAACATTTTCACCATTCAAAAAGATGTCAATACTTTCCCCCTCTGGGTATCAACATTGTAAAATCTAATGCTCAAAGTAATTAAACATATTGAGTACTGTTAACTTAAATAATTACAATAAGTTCAGATTACTAAAACTTGATGAGAATTTAGAACTTTTTGGTCTATGAGTCTTTATGAGAAATCACACTGTTCACACAGTGTTACACAGTAATATTTTTAAAAATAATTATAGAATTTGTACTTTCAGATTTTATTTAAAATAAAGAAAATTACCATTAAACCTGTTTGCAACAGGGCACTGGTGGTTCAGTGGAAGGAGTTTTGTCTGCCATGTGAAAGGCCCTAAAGGTAAAATGAGAGGGTTACGTCAGAAAGGGCATCTGGTGTAAAACCTGTGCCAAGCTTGTGTGTGTGGATGGGATTGGAGACCCCTTGCCGGGAGCAGCCGAAAGACCAACAACAACTTATTTAAATTGCAACAACTAAAAAGACTAAAAGATTTGATAATTGCTTTTAAATTGTATGAGTTAGGCTAATCATTAATCCAAGTTAAGAACAATCGTACAACAAAATCAAAAACTCAGTACAACAAACTCAAAAAATGAGAATTCTGTATTCTTAAAATTGTAAACATCATTACTTAAAAAATTATTTAACTGAGTACCTCAACTTTTTTGAGTTTTGCCAACTTATTCGGGTTTACAGTGAAGAATTAATTTTTTTTATTATATTTTTTTCTTTTCACCTTATACACATGCACTGTAAAACTTTTTTTTTCAAATAATGTTTTCAATTTTAAGTAAACAAAACTAATAATTTTTTGAGTTTGTTGAACTCATTCATATGAATCGTTCCTTACTTGCGTTATTGAGTAGCCTAACTCACACTATGTAATAGTTGTTGCAATCAATTAAATTGTTGGTCTTTTGGCTGCTTCCAGCAATGGGCCGCCACAACAGACAATCCGGTCTACACACAAGCTTGGCACAGGTTTTACACCAGATGCTCTTCCTCATGCAACCTTCCCATTTTATCTGGGATTGGGAATCAAACCCGGGCCTTTCGCATGGCAGAAGAAACATCTATTACTGAGCCACCAGTGCCCTATTACCCTGATGACATCAGAAACAAAATCGCTAATCTGAAGTATTTTAAATTAGTGGAACTTTAAGGTGACAGTTACTGTTACTTAAGTACTTACAATTACTTAAAATATCAAATTTGTTCCGCTAACCTGAAAATTGTCAATTCTACAAACTCATAAATGCCAAAATACTGAACTAATACCTATTACATACTTTTAATGACAATGTCTGTCTAAATAATCCACTTAACACAATAATCCAAATAACACTTGTTAAAGCAAGCGTTATGTACTTTACATTACATTTACTTAAGTGTACCTCCTATCTTGTATTAAATATTAAATATATACTTTTTAAAATGTTTTTAAATAAACCTTTTGAATAATGAATCTACATTAATATTCCAACTGAGTATACATTTTTGTTTAAATATGCTTTAGTATGTTACTTAATCAATTTATTTAAGTGATTGTACTTACTGTATGCTATGTATAAAAAGAAAAATACAATAAAATATATATTTAGAAGAATTTTCAGAGAGAACATGAAATAAAAATTTACTTTTAACATACTTTACACACTTTGAAGTTTTTGTTACATGTTGAATGCCGAATTATGCACATTTTATCAGTGTAAGTTATAATGCAAGTCTATGATAAGAGTTAAAGTCTCTGCTCATGTAGCCAACAACTCTCTGATAGACACAGAATTTACCTTCCTTTCTAAATATTCTAAATAAATATTAAACAAAGAAAAGGAAGTCAGATTATATGCTGATCAGTAAAATGTTTGTCTCTCACGCACAGTGTGAAAAAAATTTAATTAAACCTTATTTGATAGTAAACACAGTATGTTAAATATTTATTTTATATAGTGACTGAACAACTAATTGCAAAGGTGACTAACATGACGTCCTGATTAGCGGTCAACCGGATCAGTCTCGTGTATAAAAGGCATCTTCCTGTGTCTGAGAGGGGTTGAGCAGTTTTTTACAGCATTGGCCTGGTATCTACGGGACTTGCAAAGATGTCAAAAATATGGCTGCTGAGTTGGCTTATAATACTAATTGGACAGCAGCCTGCAGAGCAATCAGGTTGGAGGACTTTTTGTGATTTGTTATACTGTAATTTATATTGTGTTTGATAGCTATTACCATTATTATATTATCATATTTTAGTACTTGAAAAAACTCTTCTATAGTACTAATTATTTATATTGTCTTACTTGTGACAGTTAAGTCTTACTAGTAAGATGTATTTGTAATACTTCCGTACTAGTTATCTGAACATGATCAAATTGCAATGTTTAATATTAAATAACAGTTAACATATCAAAAAGCAAAAATTTTAATAGCTGTTAGACAATTTGCCATGCACCATACACTGAAAAAAATAACTCATTGGATTTATTCAATTCAATAATGGACATTGTGTTAGGAACCTCCACTAGAGGTCACTGTTCATGTCTGTCTGTCTTTCTGTGTAGTTCCTGTTGGTTGACTCAGTTTCCCAGAAGGCACTTCAGTCAGGTGATGAGGCTCACCTGAACTGAGGTGGCTCATTAAAACCTTCTATAAATAGCAGTTTGTTCTGGGAAACTGGGTCGAGCATTGATTGTTTGTATTACCATCATGGGGGCATTCATTTTTGTTACTTTAAGTTTATATTTGGTTTATGTTTTGTAACCTTTATTTTCAGAGGGCTCTAGTTTTGTTTTCTTGATGTTCCTTGTGTCTGTGGATTCATGGAGCTGCTTTGTTCACTGTGTAGTTAGGCTATGTCTCCTCCTGTGTCCTGTGTAAGTACTGTTTTGCCTTCTGGTCTTTTCCCTAGTATGTGTAGCCACATGAGGGCTTAGCCATTAGCAGGGTTAGCCGCTAGTAGGCCTTGATGGCTAGTAGGGTTAGCCCCTAGTAGGGTTAGCCTCCAGTAGGCTAATCTCTAGTGGGAGTGACTGCTAGTGGTTCTGGTCACTAGTAAGTTAGTTGCTAGTGGTTCTGGTCACTAGTAGGTTAGCTGCTAGTTTGGTATAGCCTCATGTGTGCCCTGCCTTTTGTCTTCCGGTCCCCTAGGTCAATACTAACCCCATTAGCCACTAACCCAGTTAGGTCAGCCTCCAGTGTCCCCAGTACTCCATGTAGCTACTAACCTCACTAACCCAGCCAGTCTAGTTCCTGTCTAGCCCTGTCTCTCCAGTCCAGTCTCTGTGCCCCTAGTCTGTCTCTCCAGTCCAGTCTCCTGTCTCTCCAGTCTCTAGTTCCCCTCTGTGTCTTTAGTTAGCTCCAGCTCCATGTTTCCTCATCCCTAGTTCTGTCAGTTCCCTGTGTCAGCTCCTGGTTCCCTCTGTTCAGCTCCTGTTCCTGTGTTTTTCCTGAGCCCTAGTTTGAGTTTGTTGTTTTAGTTCCTTTGTTCTGTTTTTGAGTTGTGTTTGTTTAAATAAATACTGTTTGCACACCCCTCTGCCCTCTGCAACTACCACCAGCTAGACCCATGACACATTGGTTGCACACACAATGTTTGCTTCAACAATTTACTAAAATGTGTTGAATCAACACAACTTATGTTTAACCAACACAAGTACTTTATGTGCATACAAAATTATTAAAATTTGACTCAGTAAAGTAAGTTAAACTAGTTGATCATCTTTCCCCAACTCAACATGATCACTTCATTCCAACCCAATCTGTTCTTTTTATTGTTTTTTTATTCCATTTGATCACTTCAGCACGTTATTCGAATGTCTTCAAAATAAAAAATTATATATCAAATTGAATTATATATTTTTCATGTTTAAAATAAATTCTTATATGAATACAAGAAATTACATTTTCAGAAAGCATTCATTTTGTTTAATTTAAGTTTTTTTTTTCCCTAATCAATCTTAACATTCACACTTTTTACCACAACTTAAAACAATGACAGTTTTGTTTCAAAACCTTTAATCAAGATCCTCAAATAACAGGTGTCCGCACTTTAAATGGGCAAAGATAAAATGCCACATAAAATGTTTAATATTTTCAAAAATTAAAAACACTAAAATGCAGATACTAGTGTTTCAACTTGGTGATGCCAATTTGCTACATTGTATTATAGTTTGCACAACTCTCTGAACATGTTAAAGTGCTATGCAACAATGTCAAGATCTGGAATATATGGAATATTGTCAAACAAAATAGAAATAAAAACATGCAGATAACTGCATAGGAATGATGACCGTAAAACAGCATATAGCAGATAATTATTAATTACAGATGACCTTAAACGAGAACCAGTCAAACCACTCAGTTCAGGAATGTGGAGGTAAAAGAGTTTTGCTCAAGACATCTAAAGGAACAGCAAATAAAGATCAATGAAGTCTCTTCACTGGTGCAGTTTAGTTTTCAAGCTCTGGGCCTTTCTTGATAGTTCAGCTGAATCCAACTCCATTATAACCTTTTGAATAACCTCAAATGTGTAGCAAAGCTTTGACGGGTACCTCATATTTAAGGCATAAAAAAGTGCAAACAGGATGGCAGTAGCAAGGGCCACACTCTCCAGATCTTCAAGTACCACCACACCTTTGAGGATTACTCCAACATCAGAACAGTCACTACTGGAAGTCCCTCTGGCAACATAGATCATCACTGTTGTGCCCTCTATGGCCTTCAGTGTGTTGATATCAGTCATGTCCTGATAAAATGAAAATAATTTAAGAGTAAGTTATATGTTTTTTCCAGCAGGGTAGGAATGTGTGTATAACTTGGACGTGGCTCTTTGAGGTAGCTGCAGAGTCCTTTTATGACACACTCCCTAACAGCATCTATGTCATCCTTAAGAAGTACAACAAAGAACAGAACAAGTCAAATTTTCAGTAGCAGCAGGGGAAAAAAGGCAAGCAAAAACAAGACACCCCAAACAGTTCTATAACAGTTAACGTGAGGCTGGCGTCTACATAAACAATCTGAAAACCATATAAAATACGGTTATTAGTTCCATAATATCCATGTTTAACTCGATAATGTTTTAATACTTGAGACCTACTTGGTAAAACTGCGGGGCAGACCTTACAATGCCACATTCACAACAACGACTGCACAACTTGCAGCACCACTCACTGCAAAAGAAAAATGGAAACATAAGTGAGTTTATAAATGACAGCATCTGTATTTCTGGCATGTACAATAGACACATTATCTGGCATAATAAATCGTTAACTCAAACAAAAGCAAATGTTTTAGAAATGACCACAAGGGCTCTCCTTTAACAGGTGTAGCTGGTGGGGCTGAGGTTTCAATTTGTATGAGTAACATAGATATACAGGGAAAAGTTAGCCGAGTAAGAGTGTACATTTTACTTTGAAAATATAGTAGAAAAAAACAACTTGTAGAAAATATAATTCTCAAATACAAAGTCATTTCCCTTAATTATGTTAAACCTTAACTATGTTAACTACATGTTTTGTAGTGCAAGCTAGTGCCAAAGTCCATGAAATTTTATTTTTTTTATTATTTTTGAAAATTTTTAAAAAGCATTCATGCACACACACTCACCACAAAAACTTGAGCCCACAGTTAAAGTGCTGACTTCTGAATAGTCAAAGATTGAGTTTGCTGCAGAAACAATTAACAGAAAAAAAACACCTGTACAATTTAGTACTGTTTTGTATTAATTCAAATAATATACATTTTTTTGAAGCAATGCAGCAAGTAGCCAATATACACAGGGTATAAACATTTTTAAGTATTTTTAAGTGTATTATATATTTCTTTTTCGCACCCTTTGTATATTTCTGCATTCAGAAACAATGCAGCATGTGCTCCACAAAGGTACTGTATGTTAGTACGTTGTTTGCCTTTTGGCATGCTATTTAATTTCTTCTTAATATAACTTTGGGTAAGGCTTATTCGAATTTTGTTACTTTGAGAGAAGACACAGTCACCAGAGACTGAGCCACAGACTGAAGGGCGAGGCACTGCTAAAGGCAATCTGCAGCAACAACAGGAGAAAAAACACTAAAATATACACAACATCTCACCTTCAAAACTGTGACTCGCAAAACTAAATTGATGTTTAATTAAGAACGTTGCATAAACATTTTATGCTTAGTTTTTACAGGGCCAGAACCTTCTGGCATCTACTTGAAATCTTTTCATGGAGTTCAGATGGAAAAGGTTAATAAATAAACAGTGCGAGATAAAATACCATGCAGTTAATCATTGGTGACTCTAAAGACATTATACTACATATTAGTTATTAGCGAATATTTAAATTTAAATATTCAATTTAAAATGTGATGCCACCATCCACACTTACCGAGGTGAGCTGAATGATGCTCTAACTAAGAAACAGTCACTTTGCGCGTGGTCCATAATCGCGTAGACTATCGCGAGAAAAAATATTGATACATTTACTTAATTGACTCACTTGATCCTACCTCGAATGCCATGTCTCTGCTCAACGCGAACTAAAAAGGTTCATGTACTTTCACTGTACATGATGTAAATATAACATTATATTAATACATTGTGCTTAGGAACATGAAACAATTATTTAAACTGCACAAAAGTAATTTAATTAAATCCAAACGATGGCCAGTCTCCTTTTTTTCAGTGTAGGCAGTCTTCCGTTTTAACTGTAATTTCACTGTAACCTTTTAAAGCATGTATCTTTGTTTATTATAAAAATCTAAACTAAACCTAAATCTAAACATACTTATATCCTTGAGGTACTGGTGCTTGTACAGTAAGTTAATTCCATATTGCTCCAGAGCAGATTATTGAAGCTAGCTCAACTCAGCATACACAAGAATAGTACATAAATATGCTTAGAAATGCTTCAGTTCTAAATAATGATGTGGGTACAACTCAACAACTCAGAGAGAATTCTCTCATGTGATGATAACTGCTGTGTACATTCCTCCATCTGCGAATGCCGCTGCAGTGTGTGACATCATCCACTCTGTAACAGCCAAACTCCAGACTCGATGCCTTTTTATTGATATCAGGTGATTTCAACCATGCATCACTCACCAAGACTATTCCCACTTTCACTCAATATGTGGATTGTCACACTAGGGGGGGGATAGAACACTAGACCTGCTGTATGCTAATGTTAAAAGAGCTTACAGTACGGCAGCACTTCCCCCCTCCAGGGAAGTTGGATCAGAACCTAGTCCACCTCAGGCCAATATACAAACCCGTGGTTCAGAGACAGCCTGCTATAGTGAGGAGTGTGCTAAGGTGGTCTGAACGAGCAACTGCTACATTACAGGAGTGTTTTGAGGCTACTGACTGGGAAGTTCTCTGTGAACCACATGGAGAGGAAATTGATGGAATGACAGACTGCATCACGAAGTACATTTAACTTCTGTGTTGACACCTGTGTACCGAGGAGTAATATTCGCTGCTTCCCCAACAATAAACCCTGGGTCACCAAGGACATCAAAGCGTGTTTAAATGTAAAAAAAAAAAAGTGCTTTTACGTCTGGTGAAGAAGGCTCAAAGAGTGCTTACTGGCAAAATCAAAGAGGGGAAAGAGTCATACAGGAAGAAACTGGAACAAAGGCTGAAACAAAACAACATGAGAGAGGTGTGGAGGGGCACGAGGAGCATCACTGGCTATAAGACAGGCAGCCAGGCTATTGAGGGGAATGTGGAATGTGCAAACAACCTCAACACTTTCTTTAATAGATTTGATGTCCCTATGTCTCACACTTCTCCCAGCTCCAGTCTCAATCCATACAGTACTTTCCTGCTCCCATGTCCTCCGCTACACAGAAAACTCCTCCTGCACTCCCCCCAATCAATATCTCAGTGGATCAGGTCATATATAGCCTGAGCAAGATCAACCCTAGAGTTCTGAAATCTTGTGCTGTGTGGTATACTCCAGTACCTCTTTAGCCTAAGTCTGTCTCTACAGAAAGTACCTGCATTGTGGAAAACATCATGCATTGTACCGGTCCCCAAAACACCATGCCCTTGTGCCCTGAATGACTACAGGCCTGTTGCTTTGACATCGCACATTATGAAGTGTTTGAGAGGCTGATCCTGGATACACTTCATACCGCGGTGAAGTCATCTCTGGACCCTCTTCAGTTTGCCTATCAGCCTTTCATGGGAGTAGATGATGCCATAATACACCTGCTACATCAAACCTACTCTCACCTCGACAAGCCTGGGACCACTGTAAGAATGAGAAACGTAGGAAACATAAACATTGACACCCGCTTGGTTTCCTGGATTATGGAGTATCTGACCTGCCGTCCCCAGTATGTCCGTCTACAAAACTGTTTGTTCGAGACTGTGATCTGCAACACTGGAGCTCCCCAGGGGACTGTACTGTCTCCGTTTCTTTTCACCCTCTATACATCTGACTTTAGATATAACTCAGAGTTATGCCATCTATAGGAGTTCTCTGACGATTCTGTGATTGTTGGATGTATAAAGGATGGTGACATCTCTGAGTACCTGTCTGTAGTAGACGACTTTGTTTCCTGGTGTGAGCGTAATCACCTACAACTCAACATCAGGAAAACAAAGGAGATGGTGGTTGACTTTACAAGAAGCAAGACCCCTGTAACTCCTATATCTGTCAATGGTCTCGGGATACAAATATCTGGGGGTTCATCTGGATAACAAACTTGACTGGTCATTCAACACAACGGCACTCTAAAAGAAAGGACAGACCCAGTTGTACTTTCTTTGAAGGCTCAGGTCTTTCAACGTCTGTAACACCATTCTATGGATGTTTTATGAAAATGTTGTGGCGAGTGTCATCTTTTACGCAGTGGTCTGTTGGGACTGTAATGTAAAGGTATCGGACAGGAACAGACTGGACAAGGTCATTAAAAAGGCTGGATCTGTGCTAGGCATGGAGCTTGACTCTGTGGATGTACTAGCGAAGAGGAGAATTCTGGCCAAAGTACAATCCATTTTGAACAATCCTTCTCACCCACTATGCAGTGTTTTCGCTGACCAGAGGAGCAATTTCAGCCAGAGACTGATTACCATCAAGCGTACCATAGAGCGTAACAGGAGATCTTTCCTCCCAACAGCAATAAAATTATACAACTCTTCTTTGTAACCTACACACTATGTGGGTATTCACTGTCAGTGACAGTAACATAATAGAACAATAATACTTACCTGTATTAATTATGACAATTGTAGTATCATATACTAGATATATCATATCGCAATAAATTATGTAATACAATATTACATATAATAATACAAGATTACATATATACTGTGTATATATATATATATATATACTAGTTTATTGTGCTATATTGTATTAACGTAGTGTGCAATATGGTACTTACTGTTTGAGGACACTTTATATTTTATCGATATGCTGTTTTTTAAATTTATTTATTTATTCTTACTTTACTTGTTAGTAAGGGTGAGCAACTGTAACCAGGAATAATCAATTCCCCCTTGGGGATTAATAAAGTTTTTTGAATCTTGAATCTTGAAAGTGTAAGGGACACAGTATCTGAATAATCTTTATATTTTATTTTTCACTTAAGTCCCCATGCAGGCACAAATGGAGATCGTTGGCAGTGCCGTAGGTAAACATCTTTCAGTTTTTTCCCAAATTTCACTACTGTGACTGCCTAAAGTAATGACAAACTTAATGGTAAAAATGTTGATAGGTGCTGCTCATAATGGACAGATCTGCAGTACCTGGGGAAACTTCCACTTCTCCACATTTGATGGCGATTTCTTCCAGCTGCCCTACGCTTGTAACTACATACTCACCACCATGTGTGACAGCACCAATTCTGATTTCAACATCCAACTGAGGAGGGAATACAAAGATAACCTTCCTGCAATTAGTTCTTTTACCATAAACCTGGAAGGGGTACCAATTATGCTTCACCAAGGCAACATTACTCTGAATGATAAAGTGTGAGTATTTGTGACACTGCAAAGACAATATAAATAGCCAATAACTATATGTATATGCTAAGAATCTATATGTATATGCTACCAGTGTCATGTCACCATGGTTCATCAGCTCAAAGCCATACTGTCTTTATGCAATGGTTAAGATTTTCTTTCTTTCTAATCTTTGTAAACAGATTGACCATCCCAGGATATTATAAAGGAATTCGTATTGAAAAAACAACCAATTACATAAAAATCAGCTCCAAGATAGGACTGACCGTGTATTGGGATGAAGACAACTCTCTATCGGTACAATTAAATGCAGTGGAAGTAGGAGGGAGATTAAACTTTATTACCATTTACTTAAAAATAAAACAACATTTAACATCAATTTATCAATGATATAAAAGTTTAAAATTGTTGATTGAGGTAATGTATTGAGGTAAAATCAAAGTATAGCACAACAATATTTATGAGTCATTTTTGTTTATATCATCAGATTGAGGTCTCCACAAACTATAGGAACAAAACATGTGGACTCTGCGGGGACTTCAATGGCATACTGCAGAATGAATTCATTGAAAATGGTGAGCCAAATTAGTTACAAATATTTAATTCCAAATAACAAAGGAAAGGTACAAACAAACAAAGGTACAGTTGCACATTCACTCATTTAGAAATGCATTCAATCAATTATATACTCATTCACTCATTTACAGTACTTTGTCACATCTGTGCCACCTCAGCCTTGGGGAATAAGATCTGGTTTACCAGATTACTGAGCCGGCCCTTTGTCCCCCCCAAGTGTGTCTACGTGTGTACTTGTCTTTTTTGTTAAACCAAATCAAGTTCACCTGTGTCTGCCTTGTGTGTCTCTATTTATTCCGGCCGAACCCGTAGCCCCTTGTTTGTTCACCGTTGTGCACGTGTCCTTGTCGCTATGTTCACGAACTGTCTTCTCTCATCTCTCCCCCCAGGACTGAAAGGGTATTTGTCTCAAGCGGCTGGAAGAGCCGGTTATTAGGTCAAGGTCAAAGCTGAGGGAGTCTCAGCTTCCGGTGGTTTTGTTGGCGATGAGAGTCGTCTTTCCTTTTTTTTGTGTGTGTTTTCTTTCGACCAGTCCGGGGGAGTTATCTGCAGTACAACTGTGTTTCTTTTGTTTATTTTTTGTTAGAGTTACTGTGAAAACGTAATAAAGAACTCTCAATTACGTGAACCCTGCATCTGTGTCCGCCCCAGTTTCTGCAGTCATGACAGATGAACAGACCTACCAAGATGCAGCAGGGACCCCCCTACCCGACGAAGACATCACGTTATGCGTGTATCTCCGCTGCCAACGAAAGTCTCGCACGAGCGGTCAACGACTTAGCAGGCAGCATCAGCTAGCTCGCGACAGCCCGATCTCCCTCCCCTCCTCCACGTCGGCGTTCCACACCGTCACCACCACGCTCTGCCCCGCCGGAAAGGTATGCTGGAAATCCAGAGGGATGTAAGCGCTTCCTCCTGGCGTGTGAGCTCTATCTGGCCAACTTCCCAGATATCCCTGAGCACAAGAAAATAAGTTTCATAACCCAGCAGCTCACAGGACCGGCAATGGACTGGGCAGCCGCGGTGTGGAGCACAGACGGAAGTGTCACGTCCAGGTACGACAAGTTTATCCATGCCTTTCACGCGGTGTTTGATCACCCAGATCATAGCAAATCAGACGAACAGCAGCTACTGAGGCAGGGCAACACCACAGTGTTGGACTATGCCGGCAAGTTTCGGCTCTTAGCCGCGGAGAGCGGCTGGTGCGAGAGGAGTCTTCTGGCCAGGTTCAGGGACGGTCTGCAACCGGTCTGTGTCTGTTTTCCCCCTTATAGATTCTGGGTCGGCCGGAAACTTCATCTCAACTTCTGTCTTTACCTCGCTGCGAGTTCCCATGTCGAAGCTTCCATACCCGATCACAGTGAAAGCTCTGGATGGCAAAAAATTTGAACAATCGCCTCTTGAATTTGTCTCCGCGCCCCTACGGTTAACTTTCCCCGGTCATACCGAGGAGTTAAAATTTTTTGTACTCCCTCGGATGGATCAGTCCGTCGTGCTGGGCCTACCCTGGCTCAGCTCCCATAACCCTAATTTTAATTGGGCAGAATGTCGCATCACATCTTGGGCACCGCGATGCGTCAAATCATGTACATCGTCGACATTGACGGTCCAAACTACATCCACAGAAAGTCCGCACGCCCTAGTTTTGGTCGAAGTGCCATCCGAGTACGGGAATTTCAAAGACGTGTTTAGTGTTAGGGCAGCAGCACGACTTCCCCCTCATCGGCCATGGGACTGCGCGATAGAGCTTCAGCCGGGGAAAGCACCACCCTGCTCGTGTGTTTATCCCTTGTCCGTGGTGGAGACCCGGGCCATGGAGGAATACGTGAGTGAGGCTCCCCGGCAGGGACTCATCAGCAGGTCCACGTCACCAGCATCGGCAGGTTTCTTTTTTATTGGAAAAAAAAAACGGGGGTTTACGTCCATGTATAGATTACCGTGGTCTCAACGCAGTGACAATAAAGTATAAGCACCCACTGCTGCTGGTGCCGGCCGCTATCGACCAACTCCGAGGCACCTCCATATTTACAAAACTCGACCTCCGCAGCGCATATAATCTCGTTCGTATTTGTAAGAGCGATGAATGGAAGACTGCGTTTAGCACGACATCAGGTCATTACCAGTACAACGTAATGGCCTATGGACTGGTAAACGCACCTGCGGTGTTTCAGGGGTTCATGAATGACGTGTTCCGGGATATGTTGAACCGTTATGTTATAGTATACTTAGATGATATACTGGTGTACTCACGGGCATATTCTGACCACGTCTCTCATGTGTCCACTGTCCTTCGTCGTCTGCGCAAACACGGGCTCTATGCGAAGGCTGAGAAATGTGAATTCTACAAGAAGGAGATAGCATTTCTCGGCTATCGCATAGGACCACGTTGGGTCGAGATGGAGGGGCCAAGGTCGCGGCGGTACAACAATGGCCGGAACCCAAGTCAGTCAAGGCGCTACAGAGTTTTCTTGGGTTCGCCAATTTTTATGGGTGGTTTATACGGGGCTTCAGCACGGTGGGTGGCAGCACTGCTCACAAACTTGTTAAAAGGGAAACTGAAACTTCTGCGCGCGTTCTCACTGGAAATGCGCGTGGCATTTCAACGTCTCAAAAATGCTTTTACCACTGCACCTATTTTAAAAATACCTGACCTGGAGAAGCCCTTCATAGTGGAGGTCGATGCGTCAGAGGTGGGCATAGGGGCCGTGCTGTCACAAGGCCACCCAGAAAAACTCTATCCCTGCGCTCTCTTTTCACGTAAACTGACACCTGGGAAACGCAATTACGATATCGGTAATCACGAACTGCTAGCAGTAAAAGCGGCGTTAGAGGAGTGGCGGCACTGGTTAGAGGTGGCTAAATATCAGTTTACGGTGTTAACAGATCATTGTAATCTGGAATACATCCAACAAGCAAAAAGATTACACCCTCGTCAAGCCCGATGGGCGCTGTTCTTCACACGGTTCCATTTTACTATCACATACCGGCCCGGCTCAAAGAATAAAAAAAGCTGATGCTCTGTCACACTGTTTTCCAACGCCCGATCTAAATTTAAGTCCCGAACCCATCCTGCCCTCGTCTCTCGTAGTGGCTCCGATCGTATGGGACATCGACTCGGAGATAGCTCAAACTGCACGGTCCAACCCTGTGCCGAGGTGCGTCCGGAGGCACTACGTCCCGGAGGCACTACGTGAGCGAGTGACCATAGAAGCACATTCTATTTTAGCATCGGGACACCCCAGCGTATCTTGCACGTTTCAAATACTAGAACCCAAGTTCTAGTGGCCCAATATGCGCGGAACCGTGAGAACAGTTGTTTTATCTTGTGCTGTCTGCACAACAATGAAGAATCCTCGTTGTCTACCCGTTGGGAAACTAATGCCCCTGCCAACACCAAACAGACCGTGGTCACACATCGCTATGGACTTTGTAACAGATCTGCCAGTGTCGAAAGGGTACACGACAATCCTTATAGTGGTAGATCGCTTCTCCAAGGGATGTCGTTTCATTCCGTTTAGCTCTCTCCCATCAGCCCTCCAGGTGGCAGAAAACCTATTCGAGACAGTGTTTCGCTGCTATGGCATCCCGGAGGACATCGTTTCAGATCGTGGTCCCCAAATTTATCGCTAGAGTCTGGAAGGCTTTCTCTCAGAAGTTGGGGACCACTGTTAGCCTAATGTCAGGCTATCACCCCGAGTCTAATGGGCAGGCAGAGCAGACTGTCCAAGAACTCGGAAGGTACCTCTGTGCATACTGTAGCAGTCAACAACATGAATGGGCGGACTGTTTAATCTAGGCAGAATATGCACAAAATTCTTTACATCACTTTGCGACCGGCCTAACGCCGTTTCAGTGTGTGCTCGGGCACCAGCCCCCACTCTGCCCTTGGGACTCCACTCCCACCGATTTGTCTCAAGCGGCTGGAAGAGCCGGTTATTAGGTCAAGGTCAAAGCTGAGGGAGTCTCAGCTTTCGGTGGTTTTGTTGGCGACGAGAGTCATCTTTCCTTTTTTTGTGTGTGTTTTCTTTTGACCAGTCCGGGGGAGTTATCCGCAGTACAACTGTGTTTCTTTTGTTTATTTTTTGTTCGAGTTATTGTGAAAACTTAATAAAGAAGTCTCAATTACATGAACCCTGCATCTGTGTCCGCCCCAGTTTCTGCAGTCATGACATACTTGCACCATGACTCATTTTGTCCCTTAATTATTTTTATACTCACTCAACCACTTAAGATCCATCAATATTGGGGATATTTTTTGGGTATTAATTCTATGGCTGATCATTGTATATTGATCAGCCATAGAATTAATACCCAAAAAATATCCCCAATGTTGTGAGAGTTCCTTTGTGTAAACAGGACAGAGTATGATGCACTGGGTGTTATGATACCTTTCAATTATATTATCTATTTCTATCTTCTTTTTTTTTTTTTTTAAAGAAATGTGTGCTACATTGACAATTAACATAAACCATGCCTTTGGGACATGTTTAGTAATTTCTTAGAAGGAATTTGAGGTTGGATGTTTCAGAAACATTCGGACACCTATGGCCTTAAGGATGATTTTGAAAAAATTGACATTGGACCGGCATTAACTATCAAGAGAACCCTGACCCAAAGATGCCCTGATTGGAAATCAAACCTGGGTCCTCTTATAAAGAGGACCCAGGTTTGATTTCCAATCAGGTGACTCAATGATTGATTTCCAATACTCTAGTGACTGGATCATCAGCACTGCTGATGCTCGTAAATGCATCTAGTATATTATATTTAGTAAATATTAGTATATATTTACATATATAAAGAAAAGGACCAAGACAAAAATACTGGACTACTGCATTGTACCTAACAGGTAAAATTCCAACCAATCAATAAATCAACAAACAAATTATCAGAGATATGAGCAATGCTGAACAGACATGTGTCTGTCAGGTAAATACCTAGCAAAGCTATATGAGATCTAATCTGTGTATATACTTAGCAAAGCTATATACTGCAGTCCTGAACAAATCCTAAACGAATCTTCAAACTGAACTCTGTTATAAATGTGTAGGAACATACAGTATATGTAATGTGGAAAGACATTGTGTGTATTTGGGGTTAAGTTTCGTAAATGTTAATATTCTGTTGTTTTAAGGTTATATTTACAACATTGTGTTGAGTAATTTATTCAACCTTAACCAAACATTATTTTATCAACTTATTATAACAATCGAAAACCATTTTGAACCAATGTTGTGTTTATAGGTGGATGATGTTGGAACCTAATTAAAGATATAACTATATTAACTTTAAACTATATAATATAATTAACTATATGGGACATGAAAATGATTACATTACAAACATGTTTGTATAATTTTACCTACATGTATGTTTTTTGTTTGTTTTACAATAGCACACATTACTGTATGTACTATGAATGCACCATAATACATCAGTCTTCATGATTTTGTAATAGTATTCCTAAATAATGAGGCAATGTTGAAGACTGCATTTTTGTTTTTCCTTCTTTTCGTTTTTGTGTATGCTTTTTATCAGTCTTTCTTTTTCACTGTGGTTTTAAAGACCGCTTAGCAGATATAATACTGCCTCTTGGTTATTTTGTGAACATAATATAAATTTGCAGTCTTTTATGCTTTTTATTCTATAAAAATATATCTATTATAAAGCTATCTACAGTGGAACCTCGGATTGCGTGTAAACCGATTTGTGAGTATTCCTCAAGACAAGCAAGTATGAATACCGAGTATCATGTACCAGGCATGCGCTTCCTATTTTGACGTCGAGCGTCACGTGATCACAACTGAGCCAATGTTTTTCCACTATCTTGTGCCGCGGAATTGACGGTAATCGTCTCCATTACACGGTCTTAGTGCCCATCTCTCACTGGTATAATCAACATCCATGCACATGTGTACTGTTTACTATAACACTGTGACTGTTTATTACACCTGTGAGAAAAAAAAGTCTCATTAAAGAGGTTAAAGGTTAATTTTCTTTCTTTCTCTCTGTACCAGCCTGCACTGATTCAGTGTGTGTGCGTGCACGTCATTAGACACCGTGCCCCTCCACTCCTCCTCTCGCCTTCACACACACACACAAACACACACTCTTAACGCAAACACTGCTCTGTCGTGATTCTTTTCATAGGTAAAGTGCAGGTTAATTTGTTTTATTTTTACTTTACAGCAGTGATTCCGTTGCGCTTGCTCGAGTGTCATTAGATTGGGTCTTTGTTAATTTTCCCAATAAACCTGTTTTCGTTAATGTGTGTGTGTGTGTGTGTGTGTGTGTGTGTGTGTGTGTGTGAAAATCAAATAAGAGAGGAAGGGTTACTGTGTAAGATGAGAAGAGGGAGAGGGGAGGGTCTGAATCCTCCTCTCCTCTTACTTTAGCTTCACACACACACTAGTGATGGGTCGTTCATGAGCGATTCATTCTTCTTAAACGAATCTTTAATGTGACTCAGAAAAACGAGTTGTCTCGGAGAGTGCTTAGTTCATTTTCTACTGTGTGTGTGTATGCGCAAAGCATCGCAAAACCTCCGTACAGGAAAATGTACAGGAAAATAGAAATGAGTAGTTACCTTTGAGTCTCTGGTCCAAGTCGTTCGTTCTTTTGTCACGTGACTCCCATAGACGCTATGGAGTGCAGTACACAGGAAACAGAATTGAACGGTTCTCCTCAATGAACCTTCCAAGTCCAGAGTCGTTCCTTCTTTTGTCAAGTGACTCCCATAGACGCTATGAAGTACAATAGATTCAAAAGAATGAACGACTCAAACTAGAAGATATGATAGTGAGCTGCATTCTGTTTGTAATAATTCTATAATTCTTTTAATTACTGGAACTATAGCCAAAATTTGTGTATGTAGATGTGTTGGGGGTCTGTTTATTAAAAATGTAACATTTTATTTTATTTCTAGTCAAAAGAGCGAAATGAACTAAATTACTCAAAAACAGATTTGTTCATTTTGATGAATGAGATTCAAAGAACTGAGTCACTAAAATGATGAACTTCTCATCACTAACACACACACACACACACACACACACACAGCGCCTGCGCGCACAAACACACACATATGCAGTCCACAACACTAACAGAAACACTTCTGTCTGTCGGGATTTATTGTTACTTTTTCCAAAAGTAAAGTACAGGTTTTATTTTTACTTTATATTTCGAATGAATTATTTTCCAATTATAAGTTTCCATTATTTCTTAAGTTCATAATTCAAGGTTCCACTGTATTTATATATATTTTTTTACATGAATCATACTATTTGTTGCTTTAATATGTCCAATTCTAATTCATTTTATAGGTCAACTATTAAATACAGAACAAATTGGCTTTAAATGGAAGATGGATGCACCCACTGAAACCTGTGAGCAGACTCCATTCAAACCTGAGAAGGAATGCCTAATAAAGGTATAAACTGTTATTACATTTTAAGAGTTTCACTCCCAGCTCTATCAATTGATTAAATTTTAATGTAGATTTTAACATTTGCAATTTTTCCACAACATGTAATACTTTAACAACATTGATTGTGTGTACCCCTTTGGCTCTTAAATGTACATTTTTTAAAAAGATTTTATTTAGTATTTTGACTGTATAATAGAAAGACTTAATATGCATTTTTAATCTTTCACAGGCAAACATATGTGAAAAACTGCTTAATGCCCCTGCATTTAAAAGCTGTCACAATTTGTTGCCCATGAATGTGTATTATAAAGCATGTGGTGAAGACTTGTGTCACTGCAACAGCAGTCAGTATATTTGCATATGTGACACAATATCAGAGTTTTCACGCCAGTGTGCACATGCTGGGGGCAGTCCAGGGAACTGGAGATCCAATGATTTCTGTGGTATGTTGATATTATTATTGATAATATTGATAATATTGTGATGTAATATGTATCATGTAGAGTAGTGACATCTAAGATCTAGCTGAAACTAAAAAAAAACGCATGGAATGGATTATCACAAATTCAGCTAGCATAATAGGCAGAACCATCTGTGTCAGACCAATGCAAAGAAAATGCTAGAAAGAATAGACAAACATGAAACAGGCCCAGCAGATTTCGAGAGTTAAAATCAAGTCTTTCTACATCCCCTTAAGTTTCCTTCAAAGTGAAGTAGAAAGTGAAAAAAAAAAATCTCACTATACTCACTCTCATCATCTATACCACTTAATCCTGTATTCACGGTCACAGGGGGCCTGGAGCCTATCCCAGGAGACTTAGGGCACATGGCAGGGTACACCCTGGACAGGGTGCCAATCCATCGCAGGGCACAGACACACACTCACTCATTCACACACTACGGGCAATTTGGGAACGCCAATTAGCCTAACCTTCATGTTTTTGGACTGTGGGAGAGAACATGCATACTCCAAGCACACAGAGATGGGAATTGAGCCTGGCTGGGGATTGAACCCAGATCCTGGCGGTGCAAGGCAACAGTGCTAACCACTACACCACCGTGCCGCCTATCTCACTATACATAGGTGTAATATAACTATATATAAAGTTATGAAACTGTGAATGTTCAGGGTGTACACGAGATCAGCTGTGCATAAAGTGAAAAGTATTCAATTAAATACTACATCGTACTGCCTTTATATGAATTTATATTAGACAGTATCAAGGTAATGAGGAGTCTGGAGAGGTTAAAATGAGCAATACCTATCTTTTAGGTGACAATGGTGTCTGTTTATTTCTTCTTCTTTACTTCTGTGTAGGAATAAATTGTCCATTAAACATGATCCACAGTGAGTGTGGGAGTCCATGTATAGACACCTGCTCTAACCTGGAGGGGACACAAGTCTGTGCAGGACACTGTGTGGATGGATGTGTCTGTCCACCTGGTAAGACTTTGCTAATGAGCAGCAATCATTTTTATCACCCAGTCTCAACTGACCAAACTTGGGCGGGGTCACATGATTTGATTCCTTTGTTACCTAAGATGGATTAGTTAGGCTGACCCGAGACCACTATGGCTCCATAGAGTGTTAGAGATGCTGATCATGTGGTAAAACTTTTTCAAGTAACGTTCAACCATAAACATTTTATGCCAACGTGCATTAAGAATTCTCATTAATGCTAAACATTTCAAATTAATTGATACTTGTATTGTTAATTTACAACTTTTTACTAACTGGTATATTTTGATACCATTAATATGCTAGATTTTAATAGTTACCACAGCCTGTTCAGTAAATCATAAAAATTAATAATTATGTTTTTGAACAGGAACTGTGCTAAATGACATTGGGAATAATGGCTGTATCCCTGTTGATGAATGCCCCTGCACCCACAATGGAGAAACCTATCTACCAGGAGAAAGATTTACAAGAACTTGTCAAACATGGTAACTAAATGTGTACCCCCCCATCACTGCTACCATGGTTTGGGTAAATTTACCACCCCCCTATTTCCCCTGGCAAGATATGAATATAAATGGCAGTGGTCTCTTCTAGGATGACAAATAATAGAATAGATTGATAGAATAGATTGGAAAAGAATGTCATAATGTTCATCCCTCTGGTAATAAACATGTTTGTGGAGAATTGTGTTCTTTCGGCTAAAAAAAAACCTTTGGTCAAATGAGGCATTAATGTTGGGTGAGGAGGCCTGGGTTGTAGTCTGTGTTCGAGTTTATCCTAGTGGTTTTCAGTGGGGTTTTGGCCAGGGCTAAGTGCAGGGCACTCCCCTTCAAACATGAGCAAACCATGTCTTCATAGAACTTGCTTTATGCAAAGGGACAGTGGATTAGGGTCATTAGGTTCACTTAGGGCAAACATTACAGCATACAGTACAACGGCATTCTATACAATTATGTGTTTCCAATTATGTGACAAAAGTATGGGGAAGGCAAACATGCAAAGAAGCAATATGTCTGTGATCGTCAGGTGTCCACAAAACTTTACCCATACTGCAGATTCATTGGATATACAATGTATACATTTGTTTAAAGTGTAGCTTTATTTCTAATGTCTATTTTTCTGTCAGTGTTTGTTCAAACGGCCGGTGGAATTGTTCAAACCGGAACTGCCCTGGCACCTGCTCTTTGCTGGGAGGGTCTCACATCATCACATATGATGGCAAAACTTACAGCTTCAATGGAAACTGCGATTACATTCTTTCCAAGGTCACAACCACTAAGCCTATTCACAAACAGGAAATGTCACTAGTATACTGAAATGCTGTCTGTAATGTTGTCTCTCATGTAGAAGTAGAAGCATTATGATAGCATTTTATATACAGTTAAACCTTGGATTGTGAGCATAAGTAGTTATGAAAGCATGTATGTAAACCAAAGCACTTGTATATGAATGCAAATTTCCTCTATAAGAAATTATGGAAACTCATCATGGGATTCATTCCACAGCCCAAAAATATTCATATAGAGCACATTAACCTGCACTTTGCCTTAGAAAAGAATAGTGGCTGGTGTATGATGAGAGAGGAGAGGAAGAGGAGGGGGGCAATGACTTTCACACACATGCGTACATACACACTAATAGAATCACTGCTCTGACAAAGAGTGATTTGGAATCATTAACATGGAACCTCTCTAATGACATTTGCTTTTTGAGGATTTTGCAGAAATGTAACATTGCATTGTCGTTAAACAGATTCATCCTCTGCACTGCTACAGCCTTTTAAACTTTTCTTTCTTCACAGAGATCATTCTTGCAGTATAGTTACTAAAGAACAGTCACTATACTCGGACACAAAATAAAAAAATGCTTTATGTGCACACATACACACATGGTGGTCACAATATTATAGTAAACAGTACACGTGTGCACTGTGTGCATTGAGACAGAGCATGAGAGATGATTACCTACAATCCCGCAGAGTGTGTGCGAGAGAATAACCATTGGCTCAGTTGTAATCACGTGACACTTGGCAGACAAAGCACATGCAAACTACTCGTATATCAAAATGTATTAAAAAATTTAGCATATCTTTCAAAATACCTACTTTGGTCTCGCAGACCAATTTATTCACAATCCAAGGTTCCACTGTATATTTAAATCTAAATCATATATTTTATAAAAATATACTTCTTATTATTTCTTTACAGGATAACAATAATAATATAACAGTGGTGGCGAATCTGGCACAGTGTGGTCCGACACAGAGTGAAACATGTTTGACTTCTGTAAAGTTCACCACCTCAACAAACCCTGTAAGCACTGCAAATTATCATAAGCTTCATGGTCAGCTTTTGTATTTTTAGGATTAGTGTACTATAAATCTGCAAGCCTGGAGGTACCGGGTACCGCACACATACAGATAATTGCTACTCTGCATGTGTAGGGTTAGGGTTAGGGTTAATTTATGGTTCGAGTATACAGATTCCATACAGAAGAAGAAACACAATAGATTCTTAAGCACCCTTGTTGCTTGACCATTAATTCTAAAAATAATAAAAGTAATACTAACAACCCAGCAGAAATGCTAAAGTTGCATGATATTGGCATATAGTTATACTTAGGTTGCAATGTCATCAACCAAGAGTAACATCAGACCAAGTATGGTATTAGGTTGTTTTCTTTTGCAAGTTACCATTATTTAATGAATGACCTCAACGCGGAATTGCAAATAAAATCTAAAAAAAATATTCAATATTAAAATTTATTTAATATCCAGTTGTCAGGGTTGACCCCTAGAGGGTGCCCTTTAGAACTTTTGGACTGCATTTCCCAGAGTGCACCGCGGTCAGGTGATGGGGGCACACTCTCCATATAGACTGTCAGGTACGGATCAGGAGGTTCATACGTGGCGGTAACCAGGGTGAGGAGGAACCCCAAACTGAGTGTCATCTAAGAGTGGAAAACGAGGAGTACCGACTGTGGCGGTTCTCACTACAACAGCAAGCTGAAAGGCTCATCAGTGAGATGAACTTGTCCCATGCAGCAAAGGACTATAAGCGGATGCAAATTTTGCTGGAGGAGGGTCTAGGCCCTGATCTGCCTGTTACCCTCAGTCTAGGCCCAGTCTGCCCAATGTAGGCCCTGATCTGCCTGTTAGCCTCAATGTAGACCCTGATCTGCCTATTAGCCTCAATATAGGCCCAGGCTGCCCAATGTAGGCCCTGATCCTCCGGTTAACCTCAATGTAGGCCCAGATCTGCCTGTTAGCCTCAATGTAGACAGACCCAGTCTGGCCATGCCTCGCGCCGCCTCCCGGCCTCGACTACCCAGTGCTAGCCCTGCCACACGGCCGCGACAACCCAGTGCTCGCTCCGCTGCACAGATATGAGGACCTCCTGTCAGCCCCGCTTCCTTGCCTCTAAGACAAGCCCTTCTGCCTCTATATACTTTCGGTGGGGTGGGGTGGGGGATGTGTAGCGCCATTTGGGGGATTATGTCATGGTTGACCCCTATAGGGCACTGATGGGGCACTCACCTGAACCGAGGACTAATTGGTTTGGCTTTAATTAGCCATATTTTTGAGTTATTTGGTGTCTTCCATCTGTTCGGTTTTGTTTTGATTCATGGTTTTGTCATAGCCTATGATTTAGTTTTTCCATGTTTTAGTTGCTTGTTTGTTCATGTTTGCTTTTCTTTAATTCAATATCTAAGTCTTAACCTCTGCACTTATGCTTCGTCCGCAACAACAACCACAAAATCGTGACACCAATGTTGTCTAAAGTGTACTTAATTTAACAGTGTTCAACCACATATACATCTGTGGTCTCTTGTGTTTATAACAAGGTTCAAAAACCTTGAGGGAACAGAGGGAATCAGATTTAGCGATCAAAACTTCTTCCAGGGCTTCCAGGGCTGCATTCTATAATATTATTGTAAAGTGCATCATGACTCCCAAATGCAGAAAACTAGTTGTAGAGTTATCAAAAGACAAAGGAAAGGTATTGATTCAGAAGTGAAACATAAGGTTACCATATAAATAAGTGGAAAATTATTGGATGTTATTGCTCAGATTTGAGCATGTGATATTCATACACTGCACTGTGCCACATAGCTTGCGTATATAAGTATCTTCAGTACTGTACCTAAATATGCTGTTTGCATAATGTCCTCATAATGGATCTAGGACATTAAGCAGCACACACCTATACATCCTTGCGTATTCTGCAATATTTATTTCTTTATTTATGTATTTATTTTCTATTATTATTATTACTTTGTTAGTTTATTTATTTTAATCTTAGGTTTTTTTGTTTTTTTTTTTGTTAAAAGGAAAAAAAAGTCTGTCATTGGCAGTGTGAGCACTGACAAATATTTATATTGACAAATATTATAAAATTCTATAAATTAATGTTTATTTGTATTTAATGTGTATGTATAGTTTTACCATTGTACTGAGGTAATTAATTAAATTTTATCCAAATGTCATGTAGTGAACTTTGGTCCCAATATAATTTTATTAAAGTAAATCAGATTATTGATATTGATATTTGAAATGATTGAAATTGATATTTCCACAATGACAGCAAAAAATCTCTGCTGGGAAACTAATAATAATTATGACACTTCATTGATTTCATGTAATAACAGTATTTAGATTAGTTGTTGTAAAATTGTAATGTTTTTAAGTTTTTAGTTTAATAAACAAATTTTAAAAACAGTTTGAGCTTAAAACAGTCTAGTTGAATGGCTTTTACATTTTAAATGAAGTGTACATTAATACAGTATATTACAGTACGTACAGGTAAATTCCTTTATTTGCATCAATTTTTCTTATACAGGTCACAATTTCATCCAGTGGCAATGTATTTATAAACAATGTTGCAACCAAGTTTCCAGTTCATACTGGTGGGTTTTAGAAAGTAATTTTTAGTTCTTTGATGAAATTAAATTTTTACTTCTCTACGTTTACTACTACAGTCTGAGTCATGTTCTCTAATTGTTCCAGGTCAAATAACAATGTTCAGTCCTTCTTCATTCTATGTTATGGCACATACACCTAGTTTAAAGATCGTCATTCAGCTTTCTCCAGTTATGCAGGTGTACATGCAAGCCAGCCCAGCACAAAAGGGAACACTAAGTGGTACGCATTAAGTAACATCTGAAGACTTATGAATATCTTTTAATCCTAAGACTAATACATGTTTTTCTATTAGGTCTGTGTGGGAACTTTAATGACATGCAGGGAGATGATTTTAAGACGCATTCTGGTCTCATAGAGGGAACTTCCACATCATTTGCTAGCTCCTGGAAGGTCAAACTATGTCAAGATTTCAGTGCTACTCTCTCTGATCCCTGTAGTATGAGTGTGGAAAAAGGTACTCACTTTATACCTTCAGAATCGCTGTGCAAAAAATAAAGTTTAGATAGATAGACAGATAGACAGACAGACATATATACATTATATATCTGTATTCTTCTCTATCAGAGAAGTATGCCAAACAATGGTGTGAGATGCTCAGTGATCCAACAGGAGTTTTTTCTCCATGTCATTTTGAACTCAACCCAAGGGATTATGTAACGGTACGTTTTGACCATTCAGGTGGATTATAAAAAGTTGGTGGTGGTCACTTAAGAATACTAAATGTTCAATTAGAATGGCCATTTTTTCTAGAGATGCAAGTATGATGCATGTAACTGTGCCCAAAGTGAGGACTGCATGTGTGCTGCTGTGTCATCCTATGTCTATGCATGTGCTGAAAGAGGTGTAATGATAAAAGACTGGAGAAATAACATGTGCGGTAAGTATTATTTTAAAAAATTTATAATTAATAAATACATGAATGAATCAATGAATATCATCATTATCATAATCTGTTTGTGAACCCACTAACTTGCTATGAAAAACCGTTAGAAACACTTACAGAAGAAAAAGACTGGCTGAAAGCGTGAAATGAAAATGCTGTGGAAGCAAGTCTACTTATTTCCACTTCATCAGATAACTTTAGATACATCTAAAATTATCTAAAATAATTGTGACATCTCTCAAAAACATAATTGGTAAATTTGACCTTGATTTGACCTATAATTACACTATAGTTTGTAGCAATGATTGGCAAAAAAAAAATGGAATATCAATATACAGTGTGTACTATATATCTTTTTTATTTTTCTTTACATAATATTAGCATACAAGAAAAACAGGGAAATTACTGTTTGAGTATCCCTGGAAAGTAGATTATTTTTACAACTTTGTATTTTTTTCTGGTTTGTAATCTTGACTTGGACTACAGGAGATTGTTTAGGTACTCTTTGTGATCCCAATTATAAATTAACCAACAATCACAGTTAACAGAAAATGTTTGTGTTTCTTTTCCAAAAGTACTAATAATCTATGCTAATGTTTTATGCAGACACATACAAAAATAATTGCCCCGGCAATATGGAGTACTCCTATAACCAGACAAGCTGTAGGAAGACTTGCCATTCTCTTGGTGAAAATGATTATATCTGCGATTTGTCCTTTACACCTGTGGATGGTTGTGGCTGTCCAGAGGACACATACCTCAATGACAGGGATGAATGTGTGCCTGCCTCTGATTGCCCCTGTTACATCAACAATGAGCTTTGGGATCCAGGGCAGATCATCAGCCAGCCTGGATCTACATGGTAAAATGTGATCTCAAACTGTATGAGGGCGTTTAAGTCAAACCGGGACTTTT
The DNA here is from genome assembly GCA_013621035.1 of Clarias magur. Classification (NCBI taxonomy): domain Eukaryota; kingdom Metazoa; phylum Chordata; class Actinopteri; order Siluriformes; family Clariidae; genus Clarias; species Clarias magur. The sequence continues at coordinate 1,233,086 of QNUK01000014.1, read as the reverse complement.
GGTGAAATTTCCTGCGAGCAAAGGCCTAAAACTGACAGTGTCAAGCACAATATAGTGATGAGACAGTGATTAAGAAAACATTGGACTACTGAGGATGGTCATGCTCATAGGCACCACTAAACTATCCTTGTTGGGCCATGGAGCAAGGTACTTTACCCTGAATTTCTCAGATGTACACTCACTCATTTTCTATACCACTTTATCTTGTATTCAGGGTCGCGAGGGGCCTGGAGCCTATCCCAGGAGACTTAGGGCACATGGCAGGGCAGACCCTGGACAGGGTGCCAACCCACTCACACATAGACATGCAATTTTGGGAATGCCAGTTAGCCTAACCTACATGTCTTTGGACTGTGGGAGGAAACCGGAGTACCAGGAGGAAACCCACCAAGCAAAGGGAGAACATTCAAACTCCATGCACACAAAGACGGGAATCGAGCCTTGAAGGGGATCAAACCCCGTCCCTGGCGGGGCAAGGCAACAGTGCTAACCACTACACCACCATGCCGCCCTCAGATGTACAATGAGATAAATTTTAATTGCACTGGATAAGAGTGTCAGACACATACCATAAGTGTAAATATATTAGCCACAGTAAAACAATTAAATGGTGCGAATCTTTTAAAGAAGGCTGTATGTCCATCAATGACCAGCCGAGGTTGGTTTGTTGCCCACTGCAGTCATTCTCGTGATCATTCAGCAAGTGAAATTGAAAATGATTTCAATCCTTGTAATCCTTGGATCCTGATCCTTGAAAATCAGCAGATAAGAAACATATCTGTCTATGGAAACAGATATATCTGTCTATGTACACACAATCACACCACAGGAAGTTAGCTGTGAGTTATTGCCACACCATTTCCACAGGTTTGGGCCACTAAAATGGGTCATGGGAGGTTAGTGTTTGACACGTGAGGCAGGCAGTCCGATCATGGCTCCAGTGTACAAAGAAACTTTTTACCTTGATGATATCTAAGCACTAGTGAAGTGGGAATGTGTGACTAGGGATAAGTGCTTTTATTCTGCACAATCCAATCAAAAGTCCCGGGTTTGTCTTTGTGTATAATTAAAGCTTTTAATACATTCTTAATCTCTTAATAAAAAGTATGAAGCTTATCATCTGATTGCTGTTTTCCACAGCACTTGCAGAGATGGCGTACTACAGTGCACTGGACATAAAGAAGTGACAAGTTAGCCTTAATTTAATATTTTTACACTTTCTTTTAAACCATTAACTTGGTTAAGATTTTTGGAATTGATACAGATTTATTGCCTGTTCAACTTTGTTTTAGCCTGCACAGAGCCTATGGTATACTTCAACTGTTCGGATGCTGAACCTGGAAAAAAAGGAACAGAGTGCCAGAATAGCTGCCAGACCCCCACAGATTCAATTCAGTGTGTAAGTGAATCAACAGATACACGGAGCTGACTAACTACATGATTAACTATATACAGTAGCTGGGTGTGTGGGTGGATGGATGGTTGAATGGGTCCATATCATACTTCTGTGTTGAATGTTTTCTTTATGAATATTTATAACTATTATAATAATGTTTTTCTTCAGGTGGGCACAAATATTATTATTAAATAATTAATTTGTTTGTTTGTTTCGTTCATTATCCATTCCACTACCTTACTAATTAGTGTAATTGTGTGTGTGTGTGTGTGTGTGTGTGTGTGTGTGTGTGTGTGTGTGTGTGTGTGTGTGTGTGTGTTTGTGTGTGTGAGAGAGAGAGAGAGTGAAAGATGCAATTCATATACTTTTTTACATTTTAATTTTCCCCTTGGTGGATCTGGCCCCAGACAAGCACACAGTGTAAATCAGGGTGTGTATGCCCTGGTCATTTACTGGCTGATGGGCAAGGAGGGTGTGTGAAAGAAGAGCAATGTCCATGTGTTCATAATGGAGTGTTTTATCAACCTGGAGACACCGTAAAAGCAGACTGCAACAACTGGTAAGAAAAGCTACTGCAGTGGATTTTCTTAAGGAAATTATAATGATTGGTGCATTTTTGCATAAGGTTAACCAGAACATGTATTATGGACCTTTCAGCACTTGTAAGAACAGAAAGTGGATTTGCACACAAAAGGAATGTCATAAAATGTGTACTATTTATGGTGACAGTCATTACAATACTTTTGATGGTAGGAGATTTACTTTCAACGGAAACTGTGAATACACTCTGGCCCAGGTATGTCTATTAGTTTTCATTTTATCAATAACGTCTTATATGAAGAAAATCTTGAAATATCCTTTATTTCTTGTGCACCTAACCACAGAAATAAATACATTATCACAATAACTTAAATTTCAATAATAACTGAGTCCTAACATTCATGATGACAATGTTCAGACTTAAAGACTAATAAAGTGCACTGGACTAAATGGTAATAAATATTTGAAGATTTAAAACTGAAACAACTCAAACACAAAATGTTAGGTGTTACAATAGATATTACGTAACATATGAGTCAGTTGTTTTAACAAGTTCTTTGTTGTCAAATACAATAACTATAATACACCATTAATATAATTTGTATACATCTGAATGTATTATTCAAATGATATTTAGGAAACCATTCAGTGAATATTCATAACCTACAGTACCATGCATGGTGTTGCAATTTTTGTTTCTATATGCCTTTTTCACAGTTACAATTCATTCATTTAAAACAAAAGTGAAATTTAAAGTTGGTTTTGCAGACCAGTTGATGTCATTATGTCATCATGATATGAGTATTTTTTTTCTTACCATTTAACAATGCATAATCTTCACAGGACTACTGTGGTGACTGCAATAGTGGTTCGTTCCGTATCATCACAGAGAATATCCCCTGTGGCACCACTGGAACCACCTGCTCCAAATCTATCAAAATCTTTTTAGGGGTGAGGTTATCATATACATACATTTTAGTAAAATGTAACTACATCATTTTCATAATGTAACTAAATACAATAGGTATATTTGGTATATTTGGTGATACAATAGGTAAATACAATAGGTATATTTGCACACCCCTGTTAAAATAGCAGGTTATTGTGATGTAAAAAAATAAAAATTAAAAATAAAAACTAGGAAAAATCACGTCAGAGTGTTAACTAGTTTTATTGTAATAAACTGCACCTATACAGTTGACTTTTTATATTCACTGTACACATCTAACTCATATTGATAAAAATTATTAATAACTGAGCATATGTCAATGATGGACCTTAGATATTGCTAGTCACTGAAAGACGGCTAACTCTGAAATTTGAAACTTGTCATTGAATTCATATAGAACAAACAGCTGCTACTGTCAGAGGAGAATATAAAATCTGTCCAATACAATAACGACACAGAGATCCCTTATAAAATACATTCTGTGGGGATATACATGGTTATTGAGGCCAAAAACAATCTCACTGTGTTTTGGGATAAGAAGACAAGTCTAATGGTCAAACTTGGGCCTTCATTTAAGGCAAGTACTAAAATATTCATTTAAAAGTTTAATTTATTCTGTTATTACTTGTTTTAAATTACTTGTAGTAATTTTATTATCTACTGCGCTCATTCTGTTTTGTGTTTATTCTCGTTAATATTTCCATATTAGGGCACTGTCTGTGGACTTTGTGGCAATTATGATGGAGATTGGAATAATGATTTTATGACTCGTGGTGGTGAGGGAGTGGCTGATCCAGCTGAATTTGGAAACAGCTGGAGAGTTTCAACTACCTGTCCTGAAGCCAGTGGTATCCTCAGCCCCTGTGATATGAGACCTTACCGGCAGGCCTGGGCCATGAAACAATGCAGCATTCTCAAGAGTGATGTCTTCAGCACATGTCACTCAGTTGTAAGTAACCTGAAACACAGAGAAAGAGAGAGAAATTAATGGATTAAAGGTTCTATGCTAGTACCCTTCCATTTCACAGTTCAGGCACAAAAAAGAAAGAAAATTATGTCTTTGTCTGATCTGAAGATCACAGTTGAGGGCAAGACTTTAACATAATGTCAAGACACAAGGCTATATAAAACAACTACTAATTAAATACACCCAAAACAAAAATTTTACTATGAATAGGAAACCTTGTATAGTTGTCTCAGCTCATGGTCATGAACTCAAAGCACTTGTTTCAAAATTCTCTTGATAATATGAGTTTTAAAATAATATTACCCAGGTGGATCCAGCTCAATATTATGATGCCTGTGTACGGGACACATGTGCCTGTGATGCTGGTGGAGACTGTGAGTGTTTCTGCACTGCTGTGGCAGCCTACGCTGCAGCATGCAGTGGCCAAGGAGTTTGCATATTGTGGAGGAGCCCAAGCATTTGCCGTGAGTGTCAGCAAAGAAAACGATTATATACTTTACATACTTACATACATGCATACATACATATTAGACCTGTTCTCAAGATGTCTTTAGATTTATTATTTGACATATTCTGAATATTATATTTGTCTTTAAATATAAATATGTGATAAAAAGCTTTTTAATTCAAATGGATTGAACATGAAACAATTGTGTTATAATAACCCATGTTAAAGATGAAATAAACAGTCATTACCCATGACTTGACAGCTTAATTAGTCAAATTATACTGACTGATTTCATTAAAAATCATTTTCAACAGCACTGTTCTGTGACTACTACAACAAAAATGAAGGCTGCGAGTGGCACTACAAACCCTGTGGATAGTCCTGCATGAAAACCTGCAAGAACCCCTCCGGAGTATGCTACAGTGAAATTCCTCCATTAGAGGGTAAGACATTCCTGGTAAAATTTAGTCATATTCAGCTGTGTATCCCTCATTAGATTTTAAAGCTTTTACTAATAAATGTGATAGTTACTTGCTGTTAAAAAACAATACTTATAACTTGTGATTTTATATTATGAGAAATTTTCACCAGGGCTTGTTTTGAATAAGCAGATAGTGACTTACACACGTGGACAAAATTGTTGGTACCCTTCGGTCAATGAAAGAAAAACCTCACAATGGTCACAGAAATAACTTTAATCTGACAAAAGTAATAATAAATAAGAATTCTATGAATGTTAACCAATGAAAGTCAGTCATTGCTTTTCAACCATGCTTCAACTGAATTATTTTTAAAAAATGAACTCATGGAACAGGCCAGGACAAAAATGATGATACCCCTAACTTAATAGTTTGTTGCACAACCTTTTGAGGCAATCACTGCAATCAAACGATTCCTGTAACTGTCAATGAGACTTCTGCACCTCTCTGCAGGTATTTTGGCCCACTCCTCATGAGCAAGCTGCTCCAGTTGTTTCCGGTTTGAAGGGTGCCTTTTCCAAACAGCATGTTTCAGCTCCTTCCAAAGATGCTCAATAGGATTGAGGTCAGGGCTCATAGAAGGACACTTTAGAATAGTCCAATGTTTTCCTCTTAGCCATTCTTGGGTGTTTTTAGCTGTGTGTTTTGGGTCATTGTCCTGTTGCAAGACCCATGACCTGCGACTGAGACCCAGCTTTCTGACACTGGCCAGCACATTTCTCTCTAGAATCCCTTGATAGTCTTGAGATTTCATTGTACCCTGCACAGATTCAAGACACCCTGTGCCAGATGCAGCAAAGCAGCCCCAGAACATAATAGAGCCTCCTCCATGTTTCACAGTAGGGACAGTGTTCTTTTCTTGATATGCTTCATGTTTCCGTCTGTGAACATAGAGCTGATGTGCCTTGGCAAAAAGTTCCATTTTTGTCTCATCTGTCCATAGGACATTCTCCCAGAAGCTTTGTGGCTTGTCAACGTGTAGTTTGGCATATTCCAGTCTGTTTTTTTTTATGATTTGTTTTCAACAATGGTGTCCTCCTTGGTCGTCTCCCATGTAGTCCACTTTGGCTCAAACAACGACATATGGTGCGATCTGACACTGATGTTCCTTGAGCATGAAGTTCACCTTGGATCTCTTTAGAAGTCTTTCTGGGCTCTTTTGTTACCATTCAGATTATCCGTCTTCATTAATTTTCCTCGTGCGGCCACGTCCAGGGAGGTTGGCTACAGTCCCATGGATCTTAAATTTCTGAATAATATGTGCAACTGTACATCACAGGAACATCTAGCTGCTTGGAAATGGTCTTATAGCCTTTACCTTTAACATGCTTGTCTATAATTTTCTTTCGAATCTCCTGAGACAACTCTTTCCTTCGCTTCCTCTGGTCCATGTTGAGTGTGGTACATACCATGTCACCAAACAACACAGTGACTACCTGGAGCCCTATATATAGGCCCACTGACTGATTTACAAGATTGTAGACACCTGTGATGCTAATTAGTGGACACACCTTGAATTAACATGTCCCTTTGGTCACATTATTTTCAGTGTTTTCTAGGGGACCATCATTTTTGTCCAGGCCTGTTCCATGAGTTTATTTTTTTTAATAATTCTGTTGAAGCATTGTTGAAAAGCAATGTCTGACTTTCATTGGTTAACATTCATAGAATTTTTTTTTATTATTACTTTTGTCAGATTAAAGTTATTTATGTGACTATTGTGAGTTTTTCTTTCATTGACCGAAGGGTACCAACAATTTTGTCCACGTGTGTATCTATGCATAAATCTTGGTATATTTTATTAAGTAAATAAATGAAAAAAATATAATAATTAAAAAGTGCTGGAGTCACTGAATACAAATATCATATCTGGAATAAACAAATATGAGCAGAGATTAGGAGAAAGCTTGCTAACTTTAAAGACTTGGACCCAAAATGAAACAAAATGTTAAAGCATAGCATAAAAATTCCCACCACAACATTACAAAAACGTCAGGGTAGAAACTGCAGAAGTAGAAGACATAGTTTTTTATGGACTATATATATAGTATATAGTATATAGTATATATAGTAATAAAGAAAAGAAAAAGACTGAAAATTTTGAGCTGATGAACAGAGTATATCTCTACAGTACAGTATATGGCTCTAACCATTTCATCATACATAGGTTCATATATAATGGTAAGACCATTGTCTGGTAGATGTTTACTGTGCTCTTCTTCTCAAACACTGCTGACTTTTTTGATAGGATGTTTTCCTCAGTGCCCATCAGACAGGCCATACCTGGAGGAGGCAACAATGAAGTGTGTGGCAAGAGAGGAATGTGGTTGCTATGATGATGAAAATAATATACGGTACAATGTGGGAGATAAAATTCCTACAACCAAGAACTGCATGGAATGGTAAAAGTTTGCACTTTTTATACGAATTGGCCTAAAACAATACTGATTAAAATTATCATCATGTATAACTGCTTGCTGCCCAAGTATTTTGACGGCCACCCAAGTATATTTGCGCACCCCTTTTAAAAATCTGTCCATCTGACATCCACAATCGATTAATTTGTACTGGACAGTTCCCTCTCGCCCAAGCAGGATAAACAGGTACAGGAAAGGTAGCGTGAGTGCGGTGTACTGAGAGGCGATAAATGTAGTGGATGTCAGCTGCCGTAAAAGAATGAGAAGGGCATAATGACTGTTGCACATGCTCTGCAGAGAAACAGTTTTGCTCAGTGAACGGGCCCTTCCTTAAAAGAAAAACTCAAGCAGCGTGGATCCGTGCGGCACCACAGTACTGGCCCGATTTAAAAACAACTGCTTGTGCCTGCCGGTGTGTGTGGATGGAGGAGGATTCAGACATCATACTGTGCATTTGGGTTTTCTGTGTCATTGTACTGCTACCAGAATATGGAATAACATAAAAAAGACATAAAAAATATATAAAAATTTGATAAAAGCCATAAAATAAAAGCCATTTCCAGTCATGACTTAGCAGCGCGCAGCAGGACTCTGCTCTTTGTTTTATATATATATTTATTCAAACCTTTATTAGAAAGGGGCATCTTGGAATCACAAAGTCTCCATAACAACCATCATATGCTATCTACACGCCAACAAGCTGTTTGGGAGGCATGCAAGAAAAAAACCTTTTCGAGCCTACAATCACAAACATAAACATCTGGAGGTTGCTGAGACTTCAGCTGGGACCGTGTGTTGTGGTCAGACGAGACTAAGATAGAGCTTTTTGGCAACAAACACTGTCGGGGTAGATGTAAAACAAAAGATGAGTATGCAGAAAAGCACCTTATGCTCACTGTGAAGCATGGTGGAGGATCTGTGATGCTGTGGGCCTGTTTCTCTTCCAGAGGACCTGGGAACCCTGACTATTCCTCTTTGCACATCCACAGTCCTGGGTCCTCTCTTATGCAACTCACCCCACAGGTATTTTAGTCTAGGGACTTAGCTGACCATGAATGGAGCTTGATTTTGTGATCACATCACAGTTGTCCATTTCTCAAGTAGCTGTATGTGGATCATTTTCAAAATCAACAGTCTTTAATAACGTTCACTAATTAAAAATTTTAAATGAAAACTATTTGGGTTAAATGCTTGTGTTTGTTTGTTTGCTTGGACAATTCACACACAGACAGCTATTTATTTCCAATGAAACTATATTTGCTTTAGAATGTCATGATTAAAAATTTATTTAATATGTCAAAAGAAAAGAAAATTGTTTCTGAATAATGCATGTAAAATGTCTAAACATATGTATGTGAACATCTTTTTAAGGTTTTAATAAAATAGATTATAGATTAAAAATTATAATTATGCAAAATTCATTTGACATTTAACATGAACCATTCATTCTTTTCATAGCATCTGTTTGGAAATAGGTCCTTCTTGTACCTACATCGAATCAGGTCAGTACAGATTTTTTTCCCTTGCTATTCATTATTAAAAATAATTTCGGTCTAACTAATACAGTATCAACAATTACTTAATTTAGCCTGCTCCTGTGAGTATAATGGACAGAGATACATAACTGGACAGTTAATATACAGCAGAACAGATGGAAATGGAACTTGTATCATTGCTTCATGTGGGCAAAATGGGACAATTTTCAGAAACATGACATTATGCCATTCCACTACTACTACTACAATTTTTCATTTCACATCAACCAGTAAAGTAGACAATAAAAAGAGAACATTTCTTCAATTAATTAATTATCATCAAATCCAACAATCATTATGTAACTATACGTGATTACAAATGCTATTTTTAGTAATCTCTATGTTCACTGCTAACTGAGATAAAATTTATCATCAATTGGTTCTACAGCACTTACACCTGAAACTACAACAATAGAGAAACCTGGGTCAACATCAGTAACAAAAATCACAACTGGATCGTCTGTCATTACTGAGGTTACATCAACAAAACCATTCACAACTATTACAAGCATTTTAACGGCAGCCAGCACATTATTTCCTAAAACTACCACTATAGTGGGGACCACTACAAAATCTACTGTAATTTCACCCACCATAACAGAAACTGAATCTATAACATCAGTGGAAATACCTAGTACAACCACAGAGCAGACCACTACAACATCTACTGTAATTTCACCCACCACAACAGAAACTGAATCTACAACATCAGTGGAAACACCAAGCACATCACGTGTTCTTTCAACCATAGAGCCAACCACTAAAAAATCTACTATAATTCCACCCACCACAACAGAAACAGGTTCTACAAAGTCAGTGGAAACCCCGACGACAATACTAAGCACAAGCACATCAATTACAACCCCATATGTTTGTCAGCCTTGCCACTGGTCAGAGTGGTTAGACAGCAATTATCCTCCTTCTACATCAGATGGAGGAGACATTGAATCTATAAGTATCTTTTGGAAATCAGGAAACATTAGCTGTGAAAAACCTGAAGCTATTGAGTGCAGGGCCACACAATATGAAGACGTGCCTTTATCAGACTTGGGTCAGAAGGTGACATGTAATGTTACTGTTGGTCTACTTTGTAACAACAGTGATCAAACCGAGTTACATTGTTACAACTATGAAGTACGGATGAAATGCTGTGATAAAATCTGTCCTTCTGCTACAACAATAGCAGTAAGCACAACCACAGAACCTGTTTCCTCAACCACAGAGCCAACCACTACAACATCTACTGTAATTCCACCCACCACAACAGAAACAGAATCTACAACATCAGTGGAAACACCTAATACAACCACATCACCCATTTCTTCAACCACAGGGCCGACCACTACAGTATCTATCGTAATTCCACCCACCATAACAGAAACTGAATCTACAACATCAGTGGAAATACCTAGTATAACCACATTACCTGTTTCTTCAACCACAGGATCTGTTTCTTCAACTATAGGCCCAACCACTACAAAATCTACTGTAATTCCACCCACAACAACAGAAATAGGTTTTACAACAACAGAGGAAATTCCAAGCACAACCACATCACCTGTTTCTTCAACCATAGGGCCAACCACTACAGAATCTACCGTAATTCCATCCACCATAACAGAGACTGAATCTACAACATCAGTGGAAATACCTAGTACAACCACAGAGCAGACCACTACAACATCTACTGTAATTTCACCCACCACAACAGAAACTGAATCTACAACATCAGTGGAAACACCAAGCACATCACGTGTTCTTTCAACCATAGAGCCAACCACTAAAAAATCTACTATAATTCCACCCACCACAACAGAAACAGGTTCTACAAAGTCAGTGGAAACCCCGACGACAATACTAAGCACAAGCACATCAATTACAACCCCATATGTTTGTCAGCCTTGCCACTGGTCAGAGTGGTTAGACAGCAATTATCCTCCTTCTACATCAGATGGAGGAGACATTGAATCTATAAGTATCTTTTGGAAATCAGGAAACATTAGCTGTGAAAAACCTGAAGCTATTGAGTGCAGGGCCACACAATATGAAGGCGTGCCTTTATCAGACTTGGGTCAGAAGGTGACATGTAATGTTACTGTTGGTCTACTTTGTAACAACAGTGATCAAACCGAGTTACATTGTTACAACTATGAAGTACGGATGAAATGCTGTGATAAAATCTGTCCTTCTGCTACAACAATAGCAGTAAGCACAACCACAGAACCTGTTTCCTCAACCACAGAGCCAACCACTACAACATCTACTGTAATTCCACCCACCACAACAGAAACAGAATCTACAACATCAGTGGAAACACCTAATACAACCACATCACCCATTTCTTCAACCACAGGGCCGACCACTACAGTATCTATCGTAATTCCACCCACCATAACAGAAACTGAATCTACAACATCAGTGGAAATACCTAGTATAACCACATTACCTGTTTCTTCAACCACAGGATCTGTTTCTTCAACTATAGGCCCAACCACTACAAAATCTACTGTAATTCCACCCACAACAACAGAAACAGGTTTTACAACAACAGAGGAAATGCCAAGCACAACCACATCACCTGTTTCTTCAACCATAGGGCCAACCACTACAAAATCTACCGTAATTCCATCCACCACAACAGAGACTGAATCTACAACATCAGTGGAAATACCTAGTACAACCACAGAGCAGACCACTAGAACATCTACTGTAATTTCACCCACCACAACAAAAACTGAATCTACAACATCAGTGGAAATACCTAGTACAACCACATTACCTGTTTCTTCAACCACAGGACCTGTTTCTTCAACTATAGGCCCAACCACTACACAATCTACTGTAATTCCACCCACAACAACAGAAACAGGTTTAACAACAACAGTGGAAATTCCAAGCACAACCACAGAGCAGACCACTACAACATCTACTGTAATTTCACCCACCACAACTGAAACTGAATCTACATCAGTGAAAGTACAACCACAGAGCAGACCACTACAACATCTACTGTAATTTCACCCACCACAACAGAAACTGAATCTACAACATCAGTGGAAATACCTAGTACAACCACATTACATGTTTCTTCAACCACAGGACCTGTTTCTTCAACTATAGGCCCAACCACTACAAAATCTACTATAATTCCACCCACAACAACAGAAACAGGTTTTACAACAACAGTGGAAATTCCAAGCACAACCACAGAGCAGACCACTACAACATCTACTGTAATTTTACCCACCACAACTGAAACTGAATCTACAACATCAGTGGAAATACCTAGTACAACCACATTACCTGTTTCTTCAACCACAGGACCTGTTTCTTCAACTATAGGCCCAACCACTACACAATCTACTGTAATTCCACCCACAACAACAGAAACAGGTTTAACAACAACAGTGGAAATTCCAAGCACAACCACAGAGCAGACCACTACAACATCTACTGTAATTTTACCCACCACAACTGAAACTGAATCTACAACATCAGTGGAAATACCTAGTACAACCACATTACCTGTTTCTTCAACCACAGGACCTGTTTCTTCAACTATAGGCCCAACCACTACACAATCTACTGTAATTCCACCCACAACAACAGAAACAGGTTTAACAACAACAGTGGAAATTCCAAGCACAACCACAGAGCAGACCACTACAACATCTACTGTAATTTCACCCACCACAACTGAAACTGAATCTACATCAGTGGAAATACCTAGTACAACCACAGAGCAGACCACTACAACATCTACTGTAATTTCACCCACCACAACAGAAACTGAATCTACAACATCAGTGGAAATACCTAGTACAACCACATTACATGTTTCTTCAACCACAGGACCTGTTTCTTCAACTATAGGCCCAACCACTACAAAATCTACTATAATTCCACCCACAACAACAGAAACAGGTTTTACAACAACAGTGGAAATTCCAAGCACAACCACAGAGCAGACCACTACAACATCTACTGTAATTTTACCCACCACAACTGAAACTGAATCTACAACATCAGTGGAAATACCTAGTACAACCACATTACCTGTTTCTTCAACCACAGGACCTGCTTCTTCAACTATAGGCCCAACCACTACAAAATCTACTATAATTCCACCCACAACAACAGAAACAGGTTTTACAACAACAGTGGAAATTCCAAGCACAACCACAGAGCAGACCACTACAACATCTACTGTAATTTTACCCACCACAACAGAAACTGAATCTACAACATCAGTGGAAATACCTAGTACAACCACATTACATGTTTCTTCAACCACAGGACCTGTTTCTTCAACTATAGGCCCAACCACTACAAAATCTACTATAATTCCACCCACAACAACAGAAACAGGTTTTACAACAACAGTGGAAATTCCAAGCACAACCACAGAGCAGACCACTACAACATCTACTGTAATTTTACCCACCACAACTGAAACTGAATCTACAACATCAGTGGAAATACCTAGTACAACCACATTACCTGTTTCTTCAACCACAGGACCTGCTTCTTCAACTATAGGCCCAACCACTACAAAATCTACTATAATTCCACCCACAACAACAGAAACAGGTTTTACAACAACAGTGGAAATTCCAAGCACAACCACAGAGCAGACCACTACAACATCTACTGTAATTTTACCCACCACAACTGAAACTGAATCTACAACATCAGTGGAAATACCTAGTACAACCACATTACCTGTTTCTTCAACCACAGGACCTGCTTCTTCAACTATAGGCCCAACCACTACACAATCTACTGTAATTCCACCCACAACAACAGAAACAGGTTTAACAACAACAGTGAAAATTCCAAGCACAACCACAGAGCAGACCACTACAACATCTACTGTAATTTCACCCACCACAACTGAAACTGAATCTACAACATCAGTGGAAATACCTAGTACAACCACAGAGCAGACCACTACAACATCTACTGTAATTTCACCCACCAAAACAGAAACTGAATCTACAACATCAGTGGAAATACCTAGTACAACCACATTACATGTTTCTTCAACCATTGGCCCAGCCACTACAAAATCTACTGTAATTCCACCCAGCACAACATTCTCTGTGATCACAAAGCCCACGGTGACTCCTACAAAGGAACATCAGTTAAATGGGTCGACCCCTACAACCACAGGCTTTCTCACTACAAAGTCTACTGTAATTCCATCAACAACAACAGAAATCTTCCCTACAACAACCGTTGGAACAGCTAGCACAGCCACAACAGTTACTTCCATAACAATAACAACAACTACACCAAGTATCGTAACAACGCCTTTCACAACAGGACTTCATTCTACCACAGGAGGCCTTTGTTTTTGCAAATACATGGACAAGATTTTTTACCCAGGCAAGTACAATTTTAAATTAATTTTGCAAGCTAAAATGGGCTCCCTAATTATACTGTATTTTTTAAGAAAAAAAATTATATATAAAAAATATTTATAATGAAAGCTTTCTTTCAATTATATTTACATGCTTATATCTTCAATTATAACATTGCTAATTAGTTAAAATGTTTATGTTTAAGTCATAATCATTCAGCTCATCTATTATAAATGCTATATTATATTACTATATTATAAATTAGACTTCTATTTGTGTTACTAACATTACAATTACTAACATTATGAAAATATTATATTAACTGTATAAATAATAGGATAAGGACATAACACTGGTACTTAGATATTTTAATACTAGATATTTAGATACTTTAGGAATGTTTGCCATCCTACTAAATCAATTTTGTACCTGATTGTAGGGTCTGTCATATACAACCAAACTAATGGAACGGGATGGTGTTTCACTGCTTACTGTGATAAAATATGTCAGCTGATTAAAACATCTGGGCTATGCTATTCAAGTACTCCTCCTCCTTCTACAACAATTACTATGCCATTATTCTCTACAAAATCCATTACTACTACTCCTCGTATCCCTAAGGACTGCACATACCTTGATCCACCAAGAAAGGTAATTTGGATACATCTTACATCTAAAAACACATCACAAAAAAACGAATTCCCAATTAAACTGTTTCTATGAAAAAAACATATTGCTAACACATGACTAATATGAATTTACAGACTATTATTGTATCATTTTAGGTCAATTAATTATACTTAAAAAAAAAAAAAACATAACACCATAAAAAAACACTAGAAATACTCCATAAAAACAAGCCATACAGCAATTATTGAATCTACTGTACATGATTACCCTATTATTTTTTTTCTTCCCTTTTTTCCCCTTCATACTCTTAAATAACAGCATGGAGAAAGCTGGCAGGAAAGGTGTTATGAAAAAAAATGCATAGATGACTCTGTTATGTCTACACCTGTTAATTGCGTCGACTCAGCTCTTCCTATGCCAGTGTGTGAAAATGGAATCCCTCCCGTTAAGGTCTATGATAAGACCGGATGTTGCTTTCACTATGAATGTCAATGTGAGATAATCTTCTCTTTTTTTTGGTCCCTCCTGACTTGTCAGTAATTATTGCACATTAAATAAATACTGCATCTTCTAATTCTGAACTTCCAAATGGAAGTTTAGAAAAGTAAGCTGGTGAATTGACTGCATTGTAATTCTTGTTTCTCAAAATCACAGGCAAATGTTTAGGTTGGGGAGATCCACATTATATCACCTTTGATGGGCGATATTATGCTTTCCAAGGAGACTGCACATATGTCTTGGTCCAGGAAATCATCAAGAAGTACAATTTTTCTGTCCACATCAAGAACTATTTGTGTGACACCGTCCAACAATTGTCCTGCCCTGACTATCTGACTATATACTATAAATCATATAAAATCGATTTAAAACAGACAAGAAATCCA
Organism: Clarias magur; assembly: GCA_013621035.1. Classification (NCBI taxonomy): domain Eukaryota; kingdom Metazoa; phylum Chordata; class Actinopteri; order Siluriformes; family Clariidae; genus Clarias; species Clarias magur. The sequence continues at coordinate 1,217,478 of QNUK01000014.1, read as the reverse complement.
ACTGTGAATAAAGTGAGTGCAGCAATGATTAAAAGTAAAAAATAAAAATAAAAAAATAACACATGTTACATGTGCAGCAAGTATAGAAAACTTTGGGAATATCAGGATACCATGCTATGTCCATGTATGCTGAATGAATATGTCTAAAGTTTTAGCATCATATAAAACATGGCAGTTTTTTCTTGGTAAATATAAACACATTTTCTTGATCCTAAGGCACCATTTAACTTGCTTGCAGTTCTGTGTTTTAACATTCAGTTAAGGACTGTTTAGTGGTTGAAAGAAATTATTAATGAAAAAAGAAGACCTTTTCCAATCCATTTTTTGTGTATTTTCAAGCCTAAAATAGCTGTGTTCTCATGTCTAGGAACCTCTTTTTTTAAACATTTGTGAATCATGGTATTTTTCATCTAGAATTGGCCCAAAATATTTATGTATAACCTAAAATATATTTTTTTGTGTCAGGTATTTGTCAACAATGTGCTTCAGAAGAGCACAGTTTCCCGTAATACAGATTTCACCATAACCACAACAGGGATTGCAATAACACTAGATATCCCTGCTATCCAAGCTCAGGTTACCTTCAAAGGAATGAACTTTATAGTCAATCTTCCATTTTCTCTATTTCACAATAACACAGAAGGGCAATGTGGTAAGTCAAACTTCATTTCTGCAACATATAATGAACGACATACGTACATTCAGTACATTGCTGTGAATTTTAATTAATGTGATAAAATAGTAATTTATTAAATCACTATGCAGTATGTCACTTCTTTTGACTTAATCTTCTTGTCTTTTTGTAACTGATTTATTACATTTTTATTCTGTTTCTCAAAGGCAAATGTGACAACAACAGCTCAAATGACTGCAGATTGCCTAATGGACAAGAAATCCAGTCATGTGAAGCAATGGCTCCTAAGTGGCTAGTGAATACCACAGCTTGTCCTACACCTTCTCCACTTCCTACACCTTCCCCGAAACCTTGTGACCCAGCCATCTGCAGAATCATCCTCAGCAAGTAAATAACGTTCAGTTTTACATATACAACATCTCTTTATGTCAATATCTTGTTTATAATAGGTAATTAAGTCACTTGCTCATTATATAACAGTTAGTTCCAACTAAGCAAACTGATTGGACAAGAGGCATTCCAGGAGTGATAATAATTGATAACACCATTGGAACATTTAACTATATGTACCAGCTGTTTTACAATTGTAAATGATATCATCTCTAGTGCAGAGCATGGGTCAAAGTAGGTGGATATGAAATTCATTACTGAGGAAAGAGCAGTTACCTGAAAAGCACATTCAAAGCAAGTCATGGATGTATTTTAAAAGGAAAACACATCTGATAATGTTATATAATTTCAGACAACACATTGCCTACTTAATAATTGCTTATAAGTTGTTCCGAACTGCCTCCATGGTGTTTTATTTAGACCTAAGCTGAGCTAAAAAAAGGAAATAGCTTCTAAAACAGGGCTGAATACCAAATCCCACTGAAACCCCTGATGCACTGCTTGTTGGGCTGAACTAGTGATTGTGCACCCTACCGTGCTAGCTTTCCACTAAATGCTATTTGGGATTAAACCCCAGAATTTAGTTAACAGAGCTGATATTCTAAAGTGGAATAAGTGGAAATATCAGCACAAACTTATGAGATTTACAAGACTATCCACTACTTCCATTGCGGTAAGTTAGTTCCACCAGTCAGGGAATGATGCATTGGCGAAGCAAAATAACTGGTTAAAAAAAACAATTCATAATCTGTTGATAAGAAATATTTGTTGAGCTGTTATATAAGAAAACAATACAACATTTGACTAATAACGAGCACATCACCACTCTGTCTCATGTGATATTGCTTAATTATACAATTCATTGATCCTTCAATCCAATGAAAGTGACATTATTATTCTATAATGGAGCACTCCCATCAGGATATGAACATGATCTCCTCCTTTTTAAAATGTACTCACTCACTCACTCACTCACTCGTCCTGTATTCGGGGTCGCCAGTATCCTGGAGCCTATCCCAGGAGACGTAGGGCAGGAAGTGAGGTACACGCTGGACAGGGTGCCAATCCAGGCACACAGAGACACACACAATTTTGGAATACCAATTAGCCTAATCTGCATGTCTTTGGACTTTGGAAGGAAACTAGAGAATCTGGAGGAAACCCACCAACAAACATGCAAGGACATACAAACTCCATGCAAAACAGACGCCAAGGCAGGACTTAATCCCAGACACTGGTGCAAGGCTAAGTCAAACCACTAAGCCACCATGTCGCCCCTGCTAAAAAGTCTGCAAATATAGTAGGCGGCAGGGCGGCTTAGTGGTTAGCACTGTTACATTGCGCCTCCCTGTATACAGGGCAAAGCAGTATAGACAATGAGTGAGTGAGTCAGTATATATAGTGAAGATTGTTTTAATGCTCCTTAAGAAATATGTTAAAGCTGTATTTGTTTAATTGAGCATACGATACTATATCATACAAATTCTAACAGTATAGTACACTACAATAAATTATATTTCATGGTTCACTTTGTGACTATAGGTTCCCTATAGTTATATACTTTCAATGTGTCTTCTTTTACAGAGTGTTTCAAGAGTGCCACAAAGTCCTTGACCCAGAAAACTTCTATAAGGCATGTGTATTTGATATGTGCAACATGCAGAATGGTACAGGTTGCTTCAGCCTGCAGAGTTATGCTCAGATTTGTGCTTCGCAGTCTGTATGTGTGGACTGGAGGGGCGCGACTAATGGACAGTGCCGTAAGGAATAGCACAGACATATAAAAAAAAAATTAAAAAAAACTTCCAAGTCAATGTTGCTGATTGTTTTTTTTTTTTTTCATAGCAACTGACTGTCCAAAACATAAAGTTTACATGCCATGTGGGCCAAAGACGGAGATTACCTGCAATTCAGCGTAATAAATTGACTACAGTATTCAGATCATCACACCCCTAAATCATTGTAGTTTGTCTCTGACTTTATTTCCAGTAATAACTGTTGTTCTTTTGCTATTAAACTTTTCCAGGTTCAATGAAAAGTTTTTACAATGTGACAATCAAGTATGTCAAGATCATTTCCGAGAAGGATGCTACTGCCCTAATGGCACCACTCTCTTTGACACTGCTACAGATATATGCACAAGCTTCTGCGGTAGGCAAATTCTATGTTTAAAGGATTGCTTTATTTAAAAAAAAAAAAAAGCGTAATAATCAATGTCTTCAAGATTTAACTTAAAATAAATTTTGAAGTGAAAGGCCAATAGTTGAGCATTTATTTTAATTTGAAAAAATTTCTGCGCCTTAGGTTGTCCAGGTTCTGATGGGATGCCTAAGCAGGTGAGCCAGCTTTACATTTTTTAAACCTACTGATCATCAGAAACTACGGATTCTCTGCATTCTGAAGTTAAGCCTGTATTGTTTATGCAACCGAGATACAAGATAAGACATAAAGGTCAAGGTATAAAAATGTAAAAAGTATTATTATATATTATATATATTATTATATAAAATATATTGTTACATTGTATATGTATACATATATATTTTATATTAATATGTATTTATAATTAATTAATTAATGTTTATTATAATATAATATAATATAATATAATATAATATAATATAATATAATATATAATATAATATATTAACAGTTTGACAAACTAAACTTTAAGGAGTTTAAAAATAACATTCAGGAAATTATTATTCTCTAACATACAAGGTTGTTTCTAACACAATGTTTACAAAACCACTATATATTATCTTAGCTTTAAACTTCCATATTTTGAGCAAAGCACACCATATAACTATGTGAATTTTGAGCAAAACCCATCATATTCTAATGAGCTGATCGGGTTGCTTCTTTCTGTCACATGATCAGTGGATCAATAATACTGTCAGGCAGCGCAGAGTAATGAAGAGAGAAAGAGGAGCAGGACCCAAGTGCAGATTTGCAGCACCAAAGGGGCGTGGCTTAGACACAGTTTTGGATGAGGGAGGTGTGGCATGCTGGCCGTTGAGCACTTCCATGTTTAGGGGGGGAAATCCTAGTGACGTAATACAAAGCCGGTGCAATGGGTCGGAAAGCCAGTTAAATCAGTCAGTGATGCGTGAGTCAAAAAGGGAACGAGCAGAGACGTTGTCGTGAGCCAGTGCGAGAGTTCAAAGCCAGTGAGTTAGTCAGCGATGCTGCACCCCAGTCCCCCCAACGAGCGCGTTTGGGCGGGGCGTCTCAGGGAAACGTTTATAAAAATCTGAGATCGGAGTCACGTGGCTACCCCAAGCAAGATGGTGGCTCGCTAGATTGGCTCCTGCCCACTCGTTAATAATTATATAATTAATGAGGTTTAATAGTTGACATTCCGGGTGAAACATGTTTTAAAATTGTCCATGATACGGATTTTAAAGACCTAATCACGTTTTTGACGGCATTACAATGGCGACGACATCAAAATATTTCAAGGAGGCAAACCGCATGGCGACCAGGCAAACTACACCACTGACAACAGCTTCGAGATCACCCGAAAAGCAGAGTGACGAAAAAGTGAGCCTGGAAAAAGTTTTTGCTGAAGTAACTAAAATGAGCAAAACCCTTCAGGTAGTGGCAGCGTACACAATCGCTATTAAAGAGACAATGACGGAGTTAAAAGACACGGTAAACGGGCTGCAAGTCCAAATGGAGGAGGCAGAAAGCCGTGTTTCACAACTGGAGGATGTGACAGAGGGGCTGTCGATAGATAAAGAAGCCAAAGAAAAAAAGATACAAGTTCTGTGGGACCGGGTTCAAATACTTGAGAACCATAGTAAAAGAAACAATGTAAGGCTTGTAGGGCTGAAAGAGAAGTATGGGACGAACGGCACCTTGGAGAGATGTTTAAAAAGACTTCTGAGCGAAGGCCTGGGTATCGACATGGAAGGGGAATTCGAAATTGAGAGAGTTCATAGAATACCAGCCCCCATGCCGAGTGAGGATCAACCGCCGAGGCTGGTGCTGATTAGGTTTTTGAGACAGTCGGCGCGGGAGAAAGTGCTGCGAGTCGCGCGGGAGCGCCGTGGAATTGAATGGGAGGATGTGAGATTATCCATATTTCCCGATATGACGCGGGAGCTGGCTGAAAAGCGAAAGAAGTTTCTGCCTGCTAAGAAATTGCTACAAAAGCTAAATGTGAGATACACGCTTGCATTCCCTGCTACCCTGAGATTTACGTGGGAAGGTAAAAATCATAGTTTTACCAGCACTGAGGAAGCGGAGCGATTTATTAGCACATTGAGCAATGACAGTACATAAACAGGTATGCTCTTATAAGACAGTATTGCTTATGGACGGTGAGGAACATATAAGTCAACCAGGCATAGATAAACGCGAGTGGGTTTTGGGCTTTGGATGGTGGGCTGCCCGAGCAGCGTGCAGCTGGATAGTGACGTAATCGGCTACACGAGTGGTGCACCACAATATATATTCAATATTGTACTAGAACCATTGGCCATTGCTATTAGGGATAACAAAAACATCCATGGGGTGTTGCATGGGGGGGGAGACAAAGAGCATTAATTGTTTGTATATGCTGATGACATCCTGGCCTTGGTAAAAAAAATCCAGATAAGTTCTTATCTCACGTAATGGAGACAGTTCAATGCTACGCAAAAGTTTCTGGATATAAAATTTATTGGACGAAGTCGGAAGCCATGCCTATATCCGGAATATGCAATGCAAATATGGTAGCTAGATTTGGCTTTAGGTGGAGCCCAAGAGGGATAAAATATTTGGGCATCATGATAAGCAGGGAATTAGAAGAGACCCCAACACTAAATTTAGGACCACTTCTACAAACCATAAGAAATAGCTTGGAGAAATGGGGGAAAATTTAGCTAACCTTATGGGGGAAGGTGAATATAATTAAGATAGTGGTTGCACCTCAGCTTAATTACATGCTTATGATGCTACCACTCACCATACCACAGTTGATCTTTAATCAATATGATACAATGGTTAAACATTTCCTATGGAATGGGAAAAGGCCCCGGATAAAGTTTAAAACACTACATGCACCTCGGGATAAGGGAGGGCTGGGATTATCAGATCCTCGCCTCTATCAGATATCCTTCGAAATGGCCAAATTGGCCAAACACTGGAACAATGATACTCGATTAGACTAGGTTATTATTGAGAAAACCTTGTCATGGCCATATAGCCCTATTGAATATATGTCTCAATGTTCAGATATAACCACGAACCCTATCATGAAGCACTCGAGAGGTGTGGGCGAAGATTCACAAGATGCATAAATTATCACAATGTAAACAACCATACTCTTCCCTATGGTATAATTCTATTATTTGTATTAGGAGGTCACCCATATATTGGAAGAAATGGCATATGAATGGCTTGCGTACTGTGTCAGATTTGTTTGAAGAGGGTGCATTTATGTTTTATAATAATCTTGTACAGAAGTATAATTTAAAGGGAAAAGAACATTTCTGGAAATATCTTCAAATTAGAAACTGTGTCTCCACAAAAATTCAGCAAATAGACGAAAATCATGTCCTGGACTTTCTAAAACTGCCTCACCCCCAACAAAAAGCCTCTGTATTCTACAGGATGACCAACCATGTGCTCAGCAGTGACAACATCAACTTAAAAAAAATATGGGAAAAGGACATGGGGATTGTAATGGGGGATGAAGAGTGGAAAGGAATTTTGTCAAACACAGGTGAATTTATAAGAGAAGCCAGAGGGCAATTTACACAGTATAAAATCACACATAGGTTTTATTTGACACCTCTTAGACTTAATAGAATAGAATATAGAATGGGTTTGACACACAATGATGTCTGTTGGAAATGTCAAAAGTATAGGGGTACATTTATTCATTGTATCTGGGAATGTCCACTTATTCAGCCTTTATGGCGCCAAACCTTAAATATTTTGAGTAGATGGTTTGAAACAACAGTCCCATTATCGCCAAGGTTGTGTTTGCTGGGAGATAGGGCGTTGATGCCAAATATCACAAAGGGAAAGTTTGCAGTGATCATGACGGGGGTCTCTGTGACGGCCAAAGTCATTTTCAAGCACTGGAAAATTCCCCAAATCCCACAATTTAAAGATTGGCTCAATATAATGACTAAGGCAACTTCGTATGAACGTCTGCTTAACAAACTTCAGGTTCCTAGGAAAACTCAGATTTGGGAAGACTTTTGGAACTTACGTTGACTTTTCATGTAACACAATAACTCAGAAATGTAATTTTTTTTGGTTGGTTAATATTTGTCTGTTTTACCGTGGCCATTGTGTATATTTTGACCTAACATACAGTATTTGTATTGAGTTGTAACCTGTGTTTTGTATGATATTGTCATGTACCGAATAATAAAAACTTAAATTATAAAAATAAAATAAAATCTGAGATCTCCTCAGGGCTGTAACCTTCCCAGTCCACGAGATACTGGATGCCCCTCCTTCTGTGGCGGACCTTAAGAAGTTGGTAGACTGTGAATGCTTTGCCACCATCGATGAAACGGGGATGAGGAGGGGTTAGTAACCAGGCACTTGATTTGGGAGACATGAAAGGTGGGATTTATCCGGTGCATAGTCAAAGGCAGGCGTAACCTGACAGAGCAAGGGTTGATAATCTTGGTGACGGTGAATGAGCCAATGAACCTAGGGGATAGTTTGTGTGAGATGGTCTTGATGGGAATGTCTCGTGTGGCAAGCATTACTCTATCGCCGACCTTGTATTTTGGGGCAGCTGAGCGTCGTCGATCTGCTTGTTGCTTGAAGGCTTGTACTGACTTTAAGAGTTGGGACCAAGCTTTCTGCCAGGTTCTCTAGCAGCTGTGCACAAAACTTTGTGCCGAAGGGACCGCTACCTCTTCTTCCTGAGAAGGAAACAGAGGTGGTTGATACCCCAAACAGCACTGAAAGGGAGACATTCTGGTAGATGAGGTGGAAAGGGAGTTGTGGGCATATTCTACCCATGGGAGCATCCTGCTCCATGAAGTCGGGTTCTGTGACCTCAGCTGTCTCTCAGAGAGGTCTCCAGCTTCTGGTTTGTTCTCTCTGTCTGTCCATTGGACTGTGGATGGTAACCCGATGACAGGCTAGGTGAGTCTGCAGAAGGTCTTCCAGAAGTGTACAGAAAACTGGGGTCCCCTATCAGAAACAATGTCAACAGGAAGTCCGTGGAGCTGAGAAACGTGGAGGATGAGCAACTCAGTTGTCTCCTTGGCCGAAGGGAGTTTAATCAGGGGGACGAAATGTGCGGCTCTGGAGAAACGATCAACAATGGTCATAATGCAAGTGTTCCCCTCCGAAGTTGGGAGTCCTGTAACAAAATCGAGTGCAATGTGCGACCAAGGACGGTGAGGGATGGGGAGTGGAGGCCTGCTGGAGGTTGGTTGGATGACTTGATCCTTACACATGTCTCACACGCTGCCACGAATCCTAAAATGTCCTTCTTCATAATTGCCCACCAGAAGCTTTGCTGGATCAGATACAAGGTGCGGGCCCCTCCTGGGTGACAGGCCAATCTGGAGCAGTGTCCCCATTCAAGTACATGTGGGCGAATAGACTTTGGAACAAATAGGCGGTTGGTAGGAACATTGCTTGGACCTGGTTCTTGCTCTATGGCCTGTCTGACCAGGACTTCAATGTCCTGTTGGGTGGCAGCCACAAGGCATTGTGGTGGGAGGATGCTTTCAGTAGGGGAGAAATTCTGGGGCAAAGAAAACTGTCGAGAAAGAGCATCTGGCTTGGTGTTCTTAGAACTTGGGTGGTAGGATATAGTAACCTTTAACCTTTTTAACCTTTTGGCTGATTTCAAATATTCAAGGTTTGTGGTCAGTCCAAACCAGAGAAGGATGCTGAGCCCCCTCCAACCAATGTCTCCACTCTTCAAGGGCTAGCTTGATAGGTAGTAGCTCTCGGTCACCAATGTCATAGTTCGTTTCCGCAGGAGTGAGTCTGTAAGAGAAAAAGGAACAGAGATGCAGCTCGTTGTCTTTGGGGCTTTTCTGAGAAAGAATAACTCCAGTCCCGGTCTCAGAAGCATCCATTTCGACAGTGAATTGGAGAGAGGGGTCCGGGATGGAAAGGATAGGTGCCGAAGTGAACCTTCGCTTGAGGCTAGTAAAAGACTCTTCTGCCCTTGCGTTCCACTTAAAGGGAAATTTTGAGGAGGGGAGAGCTGTAAGGGAAGCAGCCACGGTGCTATAGTTCCTTATGAATCTGCGATAGAAATTAGTAAACCCTAGGAAGCGTTAGAGTTCTCATCTAGAAGCGGGCGTGGGCCAGTCAATAACCACCTTGACCGTGGAGGGCTCCATCTCGATCATGGAGTGAGAAATTACAAACCCCAGAAAATAAGTGGATTTCTGGTGAAACACACTTCTCAGCCTTGACAAAAAGTTTGTTCTCCAGCAGCCTCTGTAATACCTGGCGTGCCCCATTCCCGTGCCCCTACCCGAGAGCAGGGTGATGATGTAAGCCACTTTGGAGCGCTCCGTGGGGAAGGACGAAGTTTGCAGCTCTAAAACCAGGGAACATTGGGACAAGAAGGAACGGCAGGTACCAGGATCGCCATCATAGGAGGGTGGGGCGGGTAGGCGAGGTTCATGAGATGGTAAAGGGAGAGTAGCTACCGCTGGAACAGGGGCGGGCGCCGGGGAAGCTGCCTGGAGGTGCTGAATTTGTGACGAAATGCCATCTGTAATTGTTCTCAGAGTTTGATTAATATTTTGGCGATCCTGCTGGTGTGAGGCCAACATAGCACCCTGGCTCTCCAAGGCTGTTCTTAGTCTGTTTAAGTCTGCTGGGTCCATAGTGACCAGATTATTCTGTCAGGCGGCACAGAGTAATGAAGAGAGAAAGAGGAGCAGGACCGGTTTTGGACGAAGGAGTTGTGGCGCGCTGGCCGTTGAGCACTTCCGTGTTTAGGGGGGAAATCCTAGTGACATAATACAAAGCCGGTGCAAGTCAAAAAGGTCAGCGAGTCAAAAAGGGAGCGAGCAGAGACGTTGTCATGAGCCAGTGCGAGAGTTCAAAGCTAGTGAGTCAGTCAGCGATGCGAAAAATTCAAAGGGAGAGCGAGCAGAGACGTAAACGTGAAACGAAGCGAGAGGTCAAAATCAGCGGGGAAACAAACAGCGAACAAGATCTAAAAACGAGAGGCTAGAATCGAATACCGAGAACAAGCGAGGTCAAGAACGGAAACAACTAACACGAAAAAAGAAATGCGAGAAAACTGGGCTCTGAAGGCACACAATAATCTGGTAGCAAGACACCGTTCTGCGTTTCCTTAAATGCCGGGAGAAATTAGTTGTGAATGGGATGCCAGTGTGTAAAGGGGCGGGGCATGTGCGAAAGCATGACAGCCAGGTGGAAAACATGAGCACGTGAGAGCGAAGACATGACAGCGTGGGAAAAAAGGAGAAGTGAATGATGACGGTTTGTGACAGGAACGTGACAAATACATCCTTTGTCACATAGTGGCTGAGTGTTTGGAATGTTTTCAAAGTGTTGTAGTCACAGTCACTCCAGCAGTAATAAATATGTCACTTAAGGTCTGCCATATGTCTGTGAAAAAGACGTTATGAGAGAACAGAAATTTGTTGGATACTGAAGTGTAAATACTGTGATGAAGCAATACCTTTACACAACTTAAAATATGCACAAGTGATTTGTGCACAAAATACATGAGATGCATGCACTGTGTATGGTAAGCAGTTGTAATACACGTGTATTATGATAGAGAGCTGTTGTCATGTACCAAAGTGAAACTAAAACATATTTTTTGTATTGCTTATAGTTTTTACTGCAGGCTGATTTATCCATTGTGAAAAAAATACTGCCGGAGTTAGTATTCCACTTGTATAACCGAAACAAGTTTTAAAAAATATATTTTAAGATTTGTGATTTTGAACGGCGGCCCGGTGGTGTAGTGGTTAGCACTGTTGTCTTGCCCCTCCAGGGTCCGGGTTCAATTCCCAACCAGGCTCGATTCCTTTCTCTGTGTGCATGGAGTTTGCATGTTTTCCCCGTGCTTTGTTGGTTTCCTCTGGGTACTCCGGTTTCCTCCGACAGTCCAAAGACCTGCAGATTAGGCTAATTGGCGTTCCCAAATTGCACATAGTATGAGTGTGTGATTGTATGTGTGTGTGCCCTGCGATGTTTAGCACCCTGTCCTGGGTGTATCCCACTTCGTGCCCTAAGCCTCCTCGGATAGGCTCCAGGCCCCCTATGACTCTGAATACAGGATAAAGCTGTATAGATGATGAGTGAGTGAGAGTGAGTGATTTTGAACACCCTTGTGACTCAAAGGAAACATCCACAAATTATTATTTCGAAGTGTGCAATACGTCTTGCTTTATTTGAAAAATAATTTTCTTAAAAGTGCAAAAATTTTGTCAATTCATTTGACTAGGTATACAGTCAAGTGAAATCACTCCATTATTTTAATTCTTTTACTAGTCTTACAGTTTTAATGATCACCATCTTTTGACAGATAATTTTACCTATTTCTAAAATAGGTTTTTTTTTTTTTGCTTAAAATTGCAAGATACACAAGTAAACAAAACTATTCCAATGTTAAAATTACTCAAAATAATACTTTAATAATATAGTGGAAACTTGCATTGCGTGCTCATATATCTAAACACTTGTATCAAGTGAATCAAAGCGAATTCCTCCATAAGAAATAATGAACACTCAGATTATTCGTTCCACAACCCAAGAAAATAAATACATAAAATAATTAATTCAAAATATAAAGTAAAAATTAAACAAATTAACCTGACTTTACCTTTTAAAAAAAGTACAAATAAATCCAGACAGATAAGTGTTTCCGTTAATGTTTGTGCGTGCACACGCGCTGTGTGTTTTTGTGCGGGCACTCACTGTGTATGTGTGTGAAGCTAAAGTAAGAGGAGAGGAGGAATGAGACCCTCCCCTCTCCCTCCTCTCATCTTACACAATAACCCCACAGTAACCCTTCCCCCTCTCTGGAGGAAGGGTTACTGCTTCATCGGTAAACTTAACAAGAAACATTTCTAATGACACACATCTCTAATGAAACGGAATCACTGCTGTAAAGTAAAAATAAAACAAATTAACCTGCACTATACCTTTTAAAAGAATCGTGACAGAGCCATGTTTCCATTAGAGAGTGTGTGTGTGTGTGTGTGTGTGTGTGTGTGTGTGTGTGAGAAGGTGAGAGGAGGAGGGGAGGGGCACAGTGTCTAATGATGCGAGCACACACACACTGAATCAGTGCAAGCTGACACAGAGACAGAGAAAATTAATCTTTAACCTCTTTAATGACACTTGCTTTTGCTTTGCACACGGGCACACACGTGTGTTATAATAAACAGTACACGAGGGTGTGAAAGGACGACTTGCACACAATTCCGCAGCACAAGAGAGAGAAAAACCATTGGTTCAGTTGTGATTCATGTGACGCTCGGTGTCAAAACAAGAAGCGCATGTGCGTATGTGATGCGTAAACCAAGACTCACTCGTATTTCAAGTCAAAATTATTTTTTAAATTCTGTTTGTCTTGCAGCCCCCTCACAAACCAGGTTACATGCAATCTGAGGTTCCATTGTAGGCCTAATAATCTTACATGAATTTAATTTAATTTAATTTATTTGTATAACGCTTTTAACAATTATCATTGTCGCAAAGCAGCTATACACAATCAGAACAATTATGAATATGGTGTTCATTTGGGTGAAACAGAAAGCAGGAATTGATCTGCATTCATACTGTGTGTTAGGTGGCAAGTTATTAAAATTTTTAATAGCAGTTCATTCCACTAATTACTTGTTTAAAAGCACCACTGCACTTGTTAATTTTTCATTAATCTAGTATCCTGTTATAATTAAGAAATGTTGCACATACAAGCAAGTCCTGTTATTCTGAATATTAGCTATGTTGTGATGGCAGGGTGCCATCTCTAATCACAGCCTTTAAGGATTTCATCAATCTTGCTTGTGTATGCAATATTGTTTAATTATTTTAGGGAACTAGCTAAACACTGTTATATGTAAGTAAGTGAAGTGATTTTCAAAACACAAGTATGATTTTATATTCTCTCGTTCTTTCTGGTTCTTCTGCAGCCAGGAGAAAAATGGCACGAACAATGTAATGAATGTACGTGCAGTAAAGAAGCCATGGGTAAAGTTTGTCAACCAGTCCAGTGTCCACCCAAAGAGAACTGTACTAAAGTTGGCTATAAGAATCAGACTGTAGACTGCTGTCAAACGTGTGGTGAGTGAGCAGTAGACTATTTTCCCAAAATTTGTTTGCACCATTTTTAATGTCTTTTATCATTTATGTTGAAATGTAAACGGTCAAAATATAGTAATTTGCTTCAGACCCAGTGCTGTAAAATTCTTTAATCTGATCAGCACAGCTTTCATAGTACCTTTTTTTTATTCCTTTAAACTGTCCGTCGCCCCCCCTCCCCCCGCCCCCTCTCTCCCTCTCTCTCACCTTCCCCTTCCCTCAGTGTGCCAGCCTAGTTTGTGCCCCAGAACCATACCAAAATGTCAAGCTGGATTTGAGCTGATACAAAACAAGACAGATACTGACTGTTGTGTCACTTTTGATTGTAGTAAGTTTTAACATTTCAGTCCTGAACCAGACTTAATTGTTTAGCTCTTTGTATTAGTGGGTTGCTAATAATTACAATCTTCCTCTTTTTTTTCTTTACTAGAACACAAGCCAGTGTGTGTCTTTGGTATTAACAAATATTTGGTGAGATTTGTTATTCTACCTTTGCATACCAGCATGGAGCTGTACTATATTATTATAGTACTGTGTGATTTATTATGTGTTAGAATCATTAATACAGTATTTTTTTTTTTACAAGGCATTATAAAGTATCCATCAATTTTTCTTTTATTTTGTGAATGTTTAAGTTAAGGAATTTTAATTTTCTTTGTTTAATATATAATAAATATAATATAACCAGGAGTTTGGGGAAATTTATGAGCTTGTGTATGTTTCTCTTTCACAGCCTGGAGATGAAGTTCCAACTGACTCCTGTGAAGTCTGTCATTGTGGTACAACTGTAAACACCAGCACTGGCTTTCATAATATACAGTGCACTCCTATGGCTTGCAACACAACCTGCCAAAAGGTAATGCCCTGAATTCACATGAATCAGACCTAAAAATACTCCTTAACAACTCAATAGAACATCAAGCAACATGTTCCAGTGGCTTATATAAAGCCCGGTGCTGAAAGAGCATTAACAGAAGCAGATATCTATTTAGATATCTGCAAACAAAACTTGTACTGATACTCTAAAGAAGGTGAAAGTTTCTTAAAGAGAATCATTACTGGAGATGAGACATGGATTCATGATTACGAGCCAGAGATTAAATGGCAGATTATGGAATAGAAACATCCGAATCCCCAAAAACACAAACAAGAGAAACTTTAATAGTCAACCATCATTTGTAAAAGTGATGCTTATAGTTTTCTGAGATTCCCAAGGGCCAGTAGTGGAAAATGTTCAGGAAAAAGGCTCGTTAAAAAAGTGCTCGTTATAGTGAAGTGCTTATTGAAGAATGAACTTCAGATTCAATGCAGAGGACTGCTATTCAAGAGAGTAGTGATCTTGTATGACAATACATATCTGCAAACTTCTGCTGACACTGGCGACATTCTGCAAAAAATTAGTTTTGAGGTGGTAAAGCACCCTCTCTATAGTCCTGATCTTGCACCATCTGAATTTCACCTATTTGTTCCCCTGAAAGCAGCCCTATGAGCAGTGGTCGAATTTTTTTAAAAATCAAGGGGGATGGTGTGGTCAAGAATTAATATTTTTATACTACAATTAAACAGACAAAATGTTCACCAAATATGTTAATATTAAGAACATTATAACAAAATATAAGCCATCAATCAAAAAAGAAGTAAAGACAGCAGAGCATCCGTGGCTTGCAGCTCAGCTTAAACCATTTTCTAACAAGGGAATACAAAAGCTTGTTGGCAGAAGGGCAAAGTATATTGAAAAGCAATGATTATGTTGAAAAATTATGTATTTGTCTTCATCAAAAAGTTTATTGATGTTAAATAACTTAAATTGGTTCTATAGCCAGAGTGCAGATAATTTTGGACTCATCCTCGTACATAAAATTGTTGATATTGATTTTGGTAGTGTGTTAATATTTTCTTAATTAGCACATAATACTGTAGAAGTCTACAGGTAATTAGTAACTAGACTGTTTGAGCAGTATTAATTTCAGATATTACATGCTACAAAGTTTGGTTGCAGTAAAAACATTTAAAGCTGCATTAATTGCTTTTATTCATGTTTTACAGGGCTTCTCTTATGAAGCTGTGTCAGGGCAATGCTGTGGAATATGTGTACAAAAGCAGTGTATATATGAAAATGAAGGTCACCCCAATATAATAAGCACAGTTGAGGTACAGTCTGTGACTAGTATTTGAATTCTCTTACATAGTCCGTTATGATTCATAGTTATGTATTGGTTTCTTCTTATAACCTCTAAATATTCTTCCAATAACCTCTAAATATTGTCATCAGGTTGGACAGAGCTGGACTCCTCCAAATGAGCCATGTGTGACTCTCAATTGCACCAAAGTCAATGATGTGTTTATCTTGGTGAAGGAACCCCCTTCATGTCCTGAGTATAATCCAAAAGACTGCATTCCTGTAAGTTTATCACCATCGGCTAATTTTCCCCTTATGTCACGTATGCGCCTGTGATGGGCGTGCGCCTTAATCTGTTATTGCTCCTTGCTCACTCCATAGGCGCTCTACGTAGGCGGCACCCTCACCTGCAGGTGCGCGAAGGGGATGAGGCCGCCAGATCGGGCATGCTGGTGATAATTAATATTAATAATATGCATTATACAAGCGAAGCACAGAGTTTAGTCCAGGGTCCGGGAGCACAGCAAAGAGTCGCACGGTGGAGTAATAGTGAGTGGCACGCGAGCAGAACGATGTTAGACTTTAAAGACTCCCTCCACAAGAGGACAGCGTGGGAGAGAGCTGCTCAAGCTCCTGCCGTTACCTTCACTCCCGCGTAGAGCCTGCCTTTGCATCTCCACCTGTGGCCGCCCCAGAGAGGGAGGGGAGGTGCCTGTCTTGGCTCGTGTTAGCGGGAGAGGTCATCGTCATGGGAGCATGCAGGAGCCCTTCCTCCGCGTGCTCCATCCCGCCACTCTGCCCACCACCACCTTTCTCCAGCCATGTGCCCGCATGTCAGCTGGGCACTGCTACCGGACCTGCACATGCACACCTTCACTCTTTTCCTCTCCTTTTATCCTTCCTCCCTCCTTTAATCCTTTCCTTCCCCATTGTCCTTAAATAAAATTTCCCTGGTTTCTTATGACCTCGCCCCGTGTCCATGTGCCTGTGGTGCCACCCGTGAACAGAGGGTCGAGCTCATTACACTGGTGGAGGATGCAGAAATGGGGGCACCCATAACGGATCTTGGGTCGAGTCCCTAACGAGGCAGAGGTCTTACCCACGGACAGCAATGCCAGTAGTAATGGTGATCTTAGAGCTGAGGGAGGGGCAATGTCACGGTGCCTCAATCTGTTATCGCTCCTAGGCTCCCTACATTGGCGGCACCCCCTTCTGCAGGTGCGCGAAGAGGGTGGGCGATAATTAACATTAATGGACCTTACCCTTCCCCTTCCTGTAATAATGTATTAAGAACATTTATTACAGTATGATCTGTAAGAAATTTGTGATTTTAAATTATATCTATTTTTGTGTCCTTTTTTAGGGCACGGAGACAACCACGTCAGATGGATGTTGCAAGACATGTAAGATGTTTAATATAATCTCTCTCCTTTGTTCCATGTTACTAGCGATTTGCCATTGATTGGACTTTTATTTATTAATGAAGTACACATCACACTTTGGAACGATTTATATGACAAAATTAAACTCGTCATGTTACAGAGAAACCATAGAACACAAGTATACAACTTACTGATGTAGTTTCCTGTTCTCTTAATCCATGTTTTATATATAAATCATATAGAGTTGTTGCTATAAAAACCATAACACTTTATATAGAAATATGTACAGTACCTTAACATGAAAGTGTGCATTTGCACCTTTATGACATATCAGGGTATTTCTCTGTATGTGACATTCAGGTCAGCTGGAAAACTGCCGTATGGTAAAGAACACCACCTACTTAAATGTTAACGGCTGTACATCTGTGCAACTTGTGGAGATCCCCTTCTGCTCTGGATCATGTAACACCAAGTCAATGTGAGTTTGCTTACTAATAAATACGAACACACACACACACACACACACACACACACACACACACACACACGTCCAAAATAGAGATATAGTAATAGTTTAGTTTATTGTCATATGCATGTTAACACAGGGCCAACAGTATAATGAAAAGATTTGGACAAGAAGAATCAGTCGACGTATATATGAGTATGTATGTGTGTACACATGTGCATGTATGCCTGCGTGTGCACATATGTATGTGTGTATATTCATAAGTAAGTGTAGGTATGTGTACTGTACATGTGGTATTGCACATGAACAACTTACTGTTCATTAAACTCCTCATAATGTACAATAAAATTGTATTGCACAATGTAGACATTATTTTAAGGTGTAAGAGTGCAGACATTCCTTTAAAACAAGGCTTTTAGTGTCTGAAAAATGATGTGTATGTATTATATCACTCAGTCTATCCATTTAAGATGAGAATCTTGAGAGCCTGGTCATAAAAAACTGCCTTTCAGTCTCTTGTCGCATGCGGGCAGTCTCCTATACCGCCTGCCAGATGGCAGCAGGGGGAAAAGTCTTTGTGCGGGTGGTTGGGATCCTAGATGATACTGCATGCTTTCCGCAGGCATCGTCTGTAAAATTTATATCACTTTCAGTGATGTTCTGTGCTGTTTTTACAACTTTTTGCATTGTTTTCCAGCTTTGAGTTGAACTGTTTCAATACCACACTGTAATACATCCTGTCAGCAGGCTCTTAATGATACACCTGTAGAAATATATGGTGATTCTGGCCTTTATTCTGAATTTCCTCAGCCTTCTCATGAAATAGAGCTGCCGGCGAGCCTTACTGCCCACAGAATCTGTGTGTTATGTCCAGAAAAATTAAAAAACGTCAAGGAATTTATGGTTGTTTACCTTCTCAACCTCAATGCCATCAGTATACATGTATATTAGGGAATGTCAAACCCCCTGCCTCCTAAAATCCTAAAATCATCATTTGTTTTGATGACGTTCAGTAGAAGGCTATTATCCTTGCACCAGCTGGCCAGTTCCCTGACCTCTTCTCTGTAGACAGTGTCATCATTATCTGTGATAAGATAAGATAAGATAAGATAAGATAAGATAAGATAATACATACCTTTATTTGTCCCACGGTGGCCTACCAAGTTTCACCACCTGTGGCCTGCCAATCAGGAAGTTTAAGATCCAGATACAAATGGAGATATCCAGACCCGGATCAGCAAGTTTCCTAACCAGTTTGGAGGGGATGTTGTAGTTAAATGCAGAGCTGTAATCGACCTCTTATATATTATGTGAAAATGAAGCTTCGTTAGCTCACTGACACGTCACGCAGGGCTCAAACACAGAGCTTGTCTATTGCACTGTCCCATACCCGCTGTCCATTTATTCCAATGTTATAATTATATCCATAATTGTCATGCCTATATCTATGCCTATATGTTTTGATGTGGTGCATTATTGTTAAAAAATTATAATAAAAACAATGACGTTTGATGTGAGTACAAATGAAAAACAGAAAGTCTTTATTGCCATTATATTGTCCAAAACAAAAAAAGCGGGGAAAAAATTTAAACTCTGCACATACATACCACCATCTTGCTAATTACATATGTTTATTAAATATACAAACAAAACCTTACAATGAACAAAACATGTGAATGGCACAGCTGGTGTAGGGATTTTTTTATCACCAGATGGCGAAGTAGAGCACTGTGTCAAAAAGCTTCGAAGCATCAACGCATTTTGTTGTAAAAGCTTCACTGCTTCGGAAGCTTCATTCGGCACATCCCTAGTTCCTTCTGTCCAGGTGGGTCAGGGCGGTGTGTGTGGCGAAGGTGATAGCGTTGGCTATAGCCCTTTTGGTTTATATGTAAACTGGAGGGGGTCTAGGGTGTCAGGGAGGGAGAAGCAAATATGAAATATAAATATTGAGTAACCGCTTGAAGCACTTCTTAATGACTGATGTTAGTGACAAGAAACATTTTTTTAGGAATGGGAACAATAGTGGATGCCATGAAGATGGTAGGAACAACTGACTGACTGGCTTTGCATAGTTTTACTCTTTTGAGGGCTCGTCCTACTTTGGTCGTCTCCAGAATGAGCATATTGACATTCCTATCCACATGTGGGCTAGTGGCAAGCGCTGTGTTTTTAACATAGTAACACAGTAAACTGAGCATAGTAGGTGTTAAGCTTGTCTGGAAGTGTTACGCGAAGTATTACACTCTTGCTTCCACCTTTGTAATACATGATACAGTGTATTCCAACCCACAGGTGCCTTGGATCCTGTGTGATTCATAATGGGTAGAGAAGTTATAATGAGAGAAGAATGAGAGTTTCTTTTACATTACTGTGATAGGAAGTATGATGTAGCTCTCTCACACACATACAGTACACCACACCACATACATTCGGTTTGGCAGCAATTTCCTTCTTCTATCTTTACTTTTAACACTTCATTCTCTTTTGCATTTGCAGATATTCAATGGCAGCAAACACCATGACGCACCACTGCTCCTGCTGCAGGGAACTCCGAACCAGTAGCCTGCACGTGCAGCTGCGCTGTGCCGACAACAGCCTGAAAACATACACCTACACTTACGTCGAAAAGTGTGGCTGCTCTGTCACAGAGTGTACTGACTCAAAGGTTTAACTAAATGATTTAATATGAGTGTGCTAAGGGAGATATTTACCTAATACAAGATAATTTGTTAAACTTTATTTGATAAAAACATGACACTATTTACAATGTCATACTAACTAAAAAAATCCTAGGACTTGTTGCAGACTGTGATTCTAAAATACTTAATAGCAATGATTGTTTAGAAAAATACAGAATTTAAATAGAAATTTAAATAGAAATGTTATTCTGTAAATATGTTTCATGAAAGATTCTGCATGATTTGATGTTTAGCTCTTTATACTGTTTCTCTTAATTAATAACAATAATAAATCATTAATAACATTGCAAGCAAAAACAGTGTGCTGGATTGTTTGTAAATTATAAAGCAATAGAGATGCACGTATTGAATCTAGAATATGTGAGATTCAGTATAAAACAAAATTCTGAAAAATGAAAATTCACAATATAATTTTTTTTTAAATCCACTGTGTATATGTATATACAGTATATATCAGCCAATCAGCATTAGCACATTAATATTGGTTATCTATGTGGTGTTTGTTTGACCTGCCTTTGTGTGGACAGGTATTTCCGTCTTTCCGAATCGCTACAGGCATTCCTCATTGTTTAACAGTGTAACAGTAAGTAGCGCATATGACAGGCAGAATTAAGGGCTGATAAAACATTGGCGCAGTGTAAGGAGTGCAGGAGTAGGCATCATGATTTTCTGCAGGCAGTGATGCCCTGTGGGGATGAGGATCCCTAGGTGAGATCATGAGAACTGGGCTCACTGGTGTAAATAACTGTCATTGCAATTTCACATGTTAGGTGAAAGCAAATAAATAGACAATATTTAAGATTATAAATGTGCATTATGTATGATATATTCAACATACAATACATGGTGTAAAAACATTTAATCAGATTCAAACAAGTTTGCAGGTAAAGGATTGCAAAATATTGTAATGCAAATATACACTCATCTAAAGGATTATTAGAAACACCATACTAATACGTTGTTTGACCCCCTTTCGCCTTCAGAACTGCCTTAATTCTATGTGACATTGATTCAACAAGGTGCTGAAAGCATTCTTTAGAAACGCTGGCCCATATTGATTGTATAATATCGTGCAGTTGATGGAGATTTATGGGATGTATATCCAGGGCACGAAGCTCCCATTCCATCACATCCCAAAGATGCTCTATTGGGTTGAGATCTGGTGACTGTGGGGGCCATTTTAGTACAGTGAACTCATTGTCATGTTCAAAAAACCAATTTGAAATGATTCAAGCTTTGTGACATGGTGCATTATCCTGCTGGAAGTAGCCATCAGAGGATGGGTACATGGTGTCATAAAGGGGTGGACATGGTCAGAAACAATGCTCAGGTAGGCCGTGGCATTTAAACGATGCCCAATTGGCACTAAGGGGCCTAAAGTGTGCCAAGAAAAGATCCCCCACACCATTACACCACCACCAGCAGCCAGCACATGGGTAAAAAGTCATGATGGATCCATGTTCTCATTCTGTTTACGCCAAATTCTGACTCTACCATTTGAATGTCTCAACAGAAATCGAGACTCATCAGACCAGGCAAATTCTTCAACTGTCCAATTTTGATGAGCTCGTGCAAATTGTAGCCTCTTTTTCCTATTTGTAGTGGAGAGGAGTGGTACTGTAACAGGCAGTTGCCTAGTTACGGGCTCCCGTCCAGCAGAGGCGCTGTGGGAACCATCTGTGAAAATGTAATAAAAGAAGAAGAGAAGCTGAGCTAGGTAAATGCGGCCATTACTCATCTCAAATCAAATGCTATCGCTAAAGCTAAAGCAAGACATCTTTGCAAATCCGAATGTGGGATACATTTGTCCGATGCGCCTTAAGTACATGGGTTAAAAAAATGTGTGTTTGTGTTAAGCCCGCCGAGGCATTTGTTATGCTCATTATGCTGTGCATTTATGATATCCCTCCTGCTATGGCTATGCAGGAGGGTTTTCCTTTTTGTGTCTTTTTGTGTGTTCGTGTTTGTCCACTATTTCCCTGGGGGAAAACGCGTCAGCGGCAGTGTGCACGTGGGACCGGACCCTCGGAATCCACCGCGTCACCTTTAAAGAGATGACGTCTGGAGAGGAGCTAAACACTCTGTGTTATTTACAGACTCTCGGACTGGTGTCGGTAGAGAAAAGGAAAGGACTCTAGCCGTACAACATTAACAGACTGTGTGAATGTGGTATTCGAGGTGGATGTGTGGATGGTGTATAATATGAACAATTAAATGTATATACACTTTCAGTATATACCCTTTTTCTGATAACGGCAAGTTACTGCTTTAAATAAGAGTAGCAGGTTTGTTACAGTGGCGCCCAACGTTGGGCTATCAGAATTTATATAGTGATTTTATACATTGTGTGTTACATTGATGCTATTATTGTTAGCTGTTACCCAGCCAGCCTTCTCTCATACCTTTTCACGCTGCAAGACACACTTATTCAAGAGTTCAATTAATCATACTGGTTGTTAAAATAAATTAGGGTAAATAATGGCAGAGTCCGATGGACGAGCTGAGGAAGGGTTGGTAGCTCACGATTTCACTGCAGGCCCTTTCGTGACGTGTCGTGAGCCCATCCAAGAGCTCATCAACACCCTTAGCCGCCTTTATCTAGATGATGAGGAACGTTCTGGGATGGATGACGAGGGCCCAGACGGTGACGCTGGGGTAGAGCAACCACTCCCCGATGAACACCTGCCTCCTCGTCCTCCGCCCGTCGACGCTGAAGATGAACAAAGTCTCATTTCCATGGTGCTGGAACCCACCTTGGTCAGTTGGAAACGGCCCTGCAGACATTGGAAGACCAACTCACCCAACGAGTGTTCAATCGGGTGAATGAACTGCAACACAGTCGCAACACGAATATGTTGATAAACCAGCACAAATTAGAAAATATCCAGGCAGAAATGCAACAACTGTGCATTTCAATTGAATGACGTGGGCTATTCCATGGTGGAGTGTATGAAATGACGAGACTCATAATTAAAGGCCATGATGGGTGCGCAACCGGTCGCTTCCTCTACTCCTTTCGCTCGGTCAGGGTTCAGTTCTCATCCTCCCTTTCCCAGTAGCTGCTCACACGCTCCTGCCTTCAAAGCCCCTGTGCAGCTGGATTTCCCCAGATTCGGTGGTACTGAGGGAGAAGATCAAATCAGTTTTGTGGAAAGGTGCGAGGAATACCTGGCCTTACATCCACTTTCTGATGGTGAGATACTGGCCGTGCTCCGCTCTGTACTCACCCACACTGCGAAGGACTGGTGGACAGCCGAAAAACACAGTGTCAGGAGCTTGAGGTCTTTTAAATCTGCGCTGCTGAAGGCATTCCTCACTGAGCACCATGAAGTCGAGGCTGAGAAGCGTCTGAGAGAGCGAATCCAGCACCCTGAAGAGAGGGATTTCGCCTTTCAGTATCGTGCTCTCTGTCTGAGGTGGAAACTGGGGATGACTGAGAGAGAAATTGTACAAGCAACGCTGAGGAACTATAACCCCCGCATTGCCAGCCTGCTGCGAAGCACAGTCGTCACCATAAGCGAGCTGGTGTGAATCGGAACGCTGGTGGAGAGAGATTTTAACGTTGCCAAAGCATTTCGACAAAGGCAGATCCCTGCTCAGACTCCCAAACAGATGAAGGAGAGCAAAAAAGCCATCAGCCTCAGTATCGCTCAGGCAAGCCCTTCTTTGTTGATGGTACAACTCACCTTAAATCAGATTCCCTGCACAGCCGTCATCGATACAGGCAGTACCTTCTCCCTCATAACCGAGATGCTGTGGAAAAGGATAAGAAAACCAACTGAAAGGTGGCAATCAGCAAGAGGGCAGACATTCTCATTGGCCAATGGCCTGGTACAGGCTGCCATAAGCAAACTGTCAGTCCGATACTACTTACAGGAAATAGAGTCTGAGGTTTGTCTTTTTATAATGAGGGACGGTGATTTAGCGTTCCCCTGTGTGCTGGGGCTAGATTTTTTGACAGACACCAGTATACAGATTAATTTTAACCAGTGCTCCTACTCAATTCCAGGGAGAGAGGGTGAGTATTTCCCGCTATGTACCTCCACTCACGGCCAAGTCTCCCTTTATGTGGCCAATCCATTGTCACCAGTGTCTGATGCCTCCAAATCCACCATCTCCAACTTGGTCAGCAATGCTTCCCTGTCAGAAGAACATAAGTGTTAGTTGCAGGAGCTGTTGGACAAATGGCCGACTGTATGTACCAACCGAATTGGCCATATCAAGGCCCTAACCCACCATATATACACCACTGACAAAAGTCAGGAAAAAGGCCTACCCTGTCCCTGTTCATAAGCAGCAGGTTGTAGAGGAGGAGGTCACCAAAATGCTAGTGGCAGGGGTCATCAGACCATCTAACTCGCCATGGGCTTCCCCTGTTGTACTAGTGGGAAAAAAACACGACGGGACCCGTTTTTGCGTGGACTTTAGAGCCCTCAACAACAAAACAACGCTGGGTGGCTTCCCTATGCCCCAGGTACACAAAATCTTGGAGGCGCTTTACGGGGCTACGGTGTTTAGCTCACTAGATCTACGTAATGGCTATTGGCAGGTGGAAATGCACCCAGACAGCATCCCCAAAACAGCATTCATCACCAAAAACAATCAATATGAATTTCTCTATTTCCCCTTTGGCTTGAAAAATGCAGGAGCGACATTTCAGAGGCTGATGACCTCCGTTCTGTCAGATGCCATCGGGAAGTATTGTTTTGTTTATATTGATGACATCGTTGTTTACTTTAAAGACTCCATCACTCATCTTAACCACCTCCGACAAGTATTTACACTCCTAGAAGCGGCTGGTCTCACACTCAACCTATAAAAATGCAACTTCTGTCAGATGTCACTCTCCTTTCTGGGACATTATCCGCCGAAGGCATAAAAACTGAAGAAGCCAAGGTCGCAGCTATACAATCTTACCCCGTTCCCTGCAACCTGAAGGAGCTGCAACGCTTCCTCGGTTTGGCTGGTTGGTACCACCGTTTCATTCCCCATTTCTCAGAGCGTGCTGCTCCTTTACATGCTCTGAAGAAGAAAGGAGCCAAATGGGTATGGACGTCTGAATGCCAGTTAGCCTTTGAGGACCTGAGAATGGCTCTGCAAAACATACCGATTTTAACAGCCCCAGACTTCAACCGCCCCTTCAAGGTGCAGACGGACGCCAGCAACGTCGGCCTGGGGGCAGTGCTCACCCAGGATCATGGGGAACATGATGGGGAACATGTGATCGCCTACGCCTCCCGACTGCTACATGGAGCTGGAAGCAGATATTCGGCATCAGAGAAAGAATGTCTGGCTGTGGTGTTGGCAGTGGAGAAATGGCGTCAGTATCTGGAAGGCAAAGCTTTTACCATCACAGACAATGCTGCTTTGACCTGGGTTTTTAATCAGCCGAACCCCTCCTCCCGCTTAACATGCTGGGTCCTCCGGCTGCAGGCATTCGAATTTGTAGTTCAGTACCGAAAGGGGCAATGCAATACCGTACCTGATTCCTTGTCACGGCGCTGGGAGGGAGAGACTACAAATGGTTATCTGGCAATACACCAAGGCAATGAGATGCAGTGGGGTCTGCCATGTGACTTGAGGGAGTTGGAAAAGGCCCAGAAGGAGGATGAAGCGCTTCGTGAGCTGTGGAGAGAGGCAAAGTTGGATCCTGATGTCAAGAAAATACATTACTGCATCGTGAACCAGTTCCTCGCCAAGTCCCCAGACAAGTGGGGCGTAGTATACTCCAACTGGTCATCCCAACATCACTGCGACCTCAGTACCTGCAATACGCCCACGACAACCCTCTCAGTGGTCATCTGGGGCGGATGAAGACCCTAAGGAGGCTACTAGAAGTCGCCTACTGGCCGGAAATACGTTGAGATGTCTGGGAATATTGTAAGAACTGCATCACTTGTCAGAAGTATAAACCATGTATTAGTAAGCTGGCGGGTTTACTACAAAGCACACCTGTAGTGGAATCTGGTTTTATGTTGGGCGTAGATCTCATGGGACCATTTCCCCGGTCATCCCGGCTCAACGAATATCTGCTGGTGGTCATAGATTACTGCAGCAAGTGGGTCGAGATGTTTCCTCTGACAACAGCCAAAGCTCATAACATCGCCAGCATCTTAACAAGTGAGATTTTCACACGGTGGGGTACACCAGCCTACTTCCCAGCAGTTCACTTCCCAGCTTCTGAACACCATCTGCCGATACTGGGGCGTGACCCAAAAGCTCACCACGGCCTACCACCCACAGACCAACATCACAGAATGAACTAACCAAACATTAAAATTCATGATTGCGGCATTCGTCAGAGAAATCCACAAGCAGTGGGACCAAAGGCTTCCTGAGTTTCAGTTTGCCATCAATACAGCCTGGCAAGAAAGCACTGATTTTACCACGGCAGAGATAGCACTGGGTCGGAAGCTAAAGGGACCACTGGAAAGAATACTGCATCGAACCATCCCACCTGATCATCCTGCCTATGCCACAGTGGAGCGTCAGGAAGCACTGTTCAAAGCCGTCCGGAGCAACATAGCCCAGGCCCAGGAACGGCAGGGGAGGTATTATGACGCCAGAAGACGGGCGGTCACGTATAATGTGGGCGACCTCGTGTGGGTCCGCGCTTTCCCTCAGTCTTGGGCAGAGGACTCTCATATGTTACATAAGTCTGGCCACGCCATCTTCCTTTGCCTGTTTTCAAAGCTGCAAGAGATAAGCATCTTCAATCAGAGATAATTAGGAGACATGTTAGTACATAGTGTTAACTATTATGCCTGTAAACCACACTAACATGTCTTCTTTTAAAAATTCTAAATTCAGATATTACATTAAGGCAATGTGCACTGTCCAATCTGATTTGTGGAATTTGTTCTGTGCACTCAAACTGAAATCTGCTGAAAATGTGCCTCACAGCAAGACAGAAAAATATAGATTTTGAAGATTTGCTTCATATAGTTATGACCCTTGCTTAATTCTTATTGATTCCATTGGGCAGGTTTAAAGTCTATGGTTGTTCAAGGTGTTAAAAACTTTGGTTTTCTTCTTATTGTCATGCATGACCTTGCATTAAATGTATGTGTAGAGACGGGAAGAAAGTGGCAGGGCTCATTGGTTCAACTAATGAATGTATGAAGCTAGTGAAGCTAGTGTACACTAAGAAGCGAGTATTTCAATTTGTGTTAAACTAAGACATAGGGCTGTAGCTATCGAATATTTTAGTAATTGAGTATTCTACCAAAAATTTAATCAATTAATCGAGTAATCGGATAAAATACACTTTTGCTTAATTAAACAGCAATGTAAAATATATAAGAGAAACTAGGAAAGAATTTTTAGGAAAATCTACTTTTATTTTTTAAATGCATACAGCATTTTATCAAAAATAAACATTATCATTATTCACAATACAAGGAATACCTTATACCCCTATCTCACCTATGCGGTTTGACTCGCAGTGAGACGTGGTGTTAGTGTGACCCTACCCAAATTTGGGGTATGCTAATATAGTTTTTTTTTTTGAGTGTTTGGCTGCTGATTTTATACAGTTCACTCTAAAATAATGTATTATTTGTATTACCTATTAATGAGCAGGGTTGGACAGCTATCCCAGTTGAATTTTTATTACTACTTCTTTCATTTGATTCAGCCTTCAGCTGTAACCGTTGGTAACCACTAGGGGCAGCCTTGAGCATTCAGTTGCTGATACTGTAGGAGAAGTAGAATTTCTTGCTGCATGGCAGAGACGAGAGAAAGTTAGCTTGCTCTCCGGTGCACGTGCGCAGCCATTACAGACTGGTAGTTATGTTTTGTTTAAACTGTTATTTCTTGAAAATAGGTAAGCAAGTGTATTTGTTTTTTTTTTGTTATATAAAATGTTGACAATTTTTGTGGTTGTAGGATTATTATGTGTTTTGTAGGATTTGCTACTGTGTTAATCACATGTTTAGCATCTATGTTAGTATGGAATGTAAATTTTTTTTTTTCTCTAGCAAGTTTTCAGGATGTTATTGTTAATGTGTAGTAGAGCTACAGTTTGGAATGTGTATATATATTACTTCTATGCACTTTATAGGAGAAGTAGAATTTCTTGCTGCGTGACAGAGACGAGAGAAAGTTAGCGTGCTCTCCGGTGCACATGCGCAGCCATTACCGACTGGGAGTTATTTTTTGTTTAAACTGTTATTTCTTGAAAATAGTGTGGACAGGCTCAACACAGTCAAGACGTGCTTGTGGTATGTGAAAGGGTGGATGCCCATATCCAGCTCAACGGTTGGGGACACGGTGACACTCAAGATAGACGCTGCTGACGTCTTCGATGGACAAGAACTTTGTGGCTAAGTTTACAACTTTCAAGTTGATTTCAAGGCTCAACATGTAAGACCGTCCCAATATTTTGAGGAGTACATTTTGAAGAGACTTTTTTTTTTTAGGTGCACCTTACTATTTTTTTTATTGAGAACTCATCCAGACTCTCCAGCTGCAGCAGTTTTTTTTTTGTTTCACATTTTATTTTATTTATTTATTTTTTCTCCCAACTACATTTTTTTTTCATTAAAAAAATATTCTACGATGACTGTGTATGTGTCGTTTTCTCTGAATATGACCAGTACACTCTAACGGCCTACGTAGTAGTTGACTCAAGGTGATGCATGAGGTAACTAGCTTGCATAGATCACGCTACCCAGACATACCCATTAACAGCTGTGATCTGAGACCCTTGAGATTATTCATTTTCTTCCATATGGACCAAGTGGTTGATCGAACTCTGGTTACATTAGGCACTGTGAGCTGCCGCGATTGCCCGCCAACGTTCCACAAAGTTAAACATGTTTAAAAAAATTTTTTAATTTTTAAACATGTTTAAACATGCTTTTAAGGCGGCTTAAAAATCTAAAATTTTTTTCTGATAATTTTATCGCTCCCTTCCATTTTGCAGCCGAAACAGAACGCTCCCTCAAATCAATACACAGCTAACTGTTTGCGTCTCCTTCCGCTTTGTGGGTGACGTAAGCGCTTCTTCTTCGTTGGTGTTCACTGGCGGCTTGCACCCGGAAGCGCGCTGTGTCAAAAGCGTGCTGTCAACAAATAATTGCGCAAAAACAAAATGCAAGCTTTTAAAAGCAGTTAAATGAAGGTTCGAGGCAGAAGATTTTGCCTCGATGATTTTTTGTAATCGAATTACTCGATTTACTCGAGGAATCGTTTCAGCCCTACTAAGACATATAGTGATACACCGTATATGTAGTTAGCAGTAGCCTCTACCGCTATTCTGATGATAAATATGGGAAGCGAAACACATCAAAAGTGGGACGAAACCGCGGCACCCGATTGAGCCGCCCTGGACGGAACAAATATCTGTGCAGCGTGTCATGGAAAAATATATAAGAACAGTATTATTTGAGCAAGAAAGATCAATCAAGTCACAGCAACAGTAAAACAATTCCTTTATTGCAATAAAGTAATGACACTCGTCTACCACACACTCAACAGTATGCAGAAGAGAAGTGTGTCATTCCTCTTCTCCTCCCTCCTTATATACCTACAAGATAGATTTTCAAATGGGCCTCTTTGCCCTGTTGTAAATAGATAAGGAGAAGGGGGTTACAGACCAGGAAACAAGGAAGTAACAGATAACAGTTTACTACTCCCTAAGATGTTGAAAGATAACCTTTTGCAAGATCTGGAGTTTTTCACACAGATCCACAAAGAGAAAGGAAATGTTCATTCTTAAGGAAATGAGTAGCATTCTAACTTTAAATGCACATATCAGCACATGGAAACCCTTAACAAAACAGGTCACATAATCTACAGACATATGGAAAGGATAAAATTTACCATCACAGTCCCTCCTTTTATCCTAACAGGATAACTTAATGCACAGCATTTTATCCCAGAAAACATGTAAATACTTTCAATGTAGTCCATAAAACATCAGACACATATATTCTTCTAATGAATTTTCAACATGGCCATCATTAGCAAGATTACACACAGAAGTTAATCTACACTGCTTTTCATAAGGAATATGCTGTACATTCATCACCCAGTTCAATCGGATCCAAATTGGATCATAGGTCGTAGGATCAGGAAGCCAGTCCAGAATAAGAATCATCTGAAACATCCTGGAAAGGAAAAATCCATTGATCTTTAAGCTCAATAATGTCATCTTCTTTACACTTTAGCATCTGATAACTCAAGTTCTTAACAATTAACCCCTGTATACATTGAAACACACAGGGCCCAAAAATACAGAGTATTATCAATATTACAATAACTGGTAGTACTAGGGACAGGTAGGGTGCCCAATTATTCCCACTCCAAAAAGTAAGCTAATCAAAAAGAACTGCATCATTAAGAGAACTATTATGCCCTGCGCCATAGCGCTGACCTTCCCTTCGGTGAGCCTTTGCCTTTTCTTGACGTATATTGGTGCTCGGAGTGCAGGCACGCCCGTTTACGCACTCGTCCCACCTCACCGAGACTCAAGCACACCAAATGGGATCTAGTCACATCGGGCTTAATTTTATTCCTGTATTAGTTGGTTATCTTCTGGGCCAAGGCTCTTCGCCTTCCAACTTTTCCTGCGGAAGTCCTTCACCACCACCCAATCTCCTGGCTTTAGATCATGCAGAAGCGTCTGAGCAGGACTCGGTAGGGCGTCTTTCACCTGCCTGTGGACCTCATACAACACAGAAGACAAATTTGCACAATAATTTAACATTTCGTCTTCACATTCACCAGTTTGCTGTCGTGGAATTCCTGTGGGACCTATTCCTGTGTTGGCAGGACGTCCAAACAGTATCTCAAATGGGCTCAAGTTTGATCTTTTCCTTACCCTAGTCCTCATGTGCAGGAGGACAATAGGAAGTGCTTTTACCCACGACAAGCCTGTTTGTGCACAGCATTTTGCTAGTTTATTTTTGAGAGTGCTATTTTCTCTTTCAATTGCTCCTCCACTAGCAGGATGGTAAGCACAGTGCTGTTTTAAGTCAAATCCTAAATATTCGCCTACGTTCCGTAAGGCATGATTTACAAATGGTGTTCCATTGTCGCTTCCTATTTTGTCTGGTATTCCCCATCTAGGAATAATTTCAGTCAGCAAGGCTTTGGCTACTGCACTTGCGTCCTGTTTTGATGTAGGAAAAGCTTCTACCCATTTTGAGAACATGTCTACTATAACCAGACAATATCGTTTTCCTTCGCTGGGTGTCAATTCAATAAAATCCATTTGTAAATGTTCAAATGGCCTTTGTGGTGGAGGGTGAGCACTCTGAGAGGTTTTAACACCTCGACCTACATTATTAGTGGCACAAATCACACATTTTTCACAAAATTTTTGGGAGTAATTAGTAAAGCCCTTAGTGTACCAATGTCTAGAGATACTGTTGTACATCCCTCCTTTTGACACATGGTCATAACCGTGTGTCAACTTCGCATAAAAAGGAAACAGTTTCTTTGGAAGACAAGGTTTACCGTTGGAGCCATACCAAACACCATCCTTTGTGATACAACCCGCCTTTCTCCACTGTACTTTCTCCTCCGATGTGATCATACTCTGTAAATCCTGTATACTTGCTGTTGAGGAAGGAATGTTAGACATACATAGTGTGTGTGTTTTCTGTGGTGTTTGACGTGCTGCAGCTTTCGCAGCTGCATCTGCTCTTGCATTACCCAGTGAAACAAGATCATCATTTTTAGTATGTGCTTCACATTTACATACTGCAATAGATTTTGGAAGAAGGATTACTTCCAGAAGTTCAGCGATCAGGCCTTGATGTGTTATTGGCTTACCAGAGGATGTTAAAAACCCTCTATGTTCCCATAATGTGCCAAAATCATGTACTACACCAAATGCATACCTACTGTCAGTATAAATAGTCACAGTTTTGTCTTTAGCTAACTTGCATGCCTCAATTAAAGCTACGAGTTCTGCAGCCTGTGCAGAGAGATGTGAAGGAAGTGGTTGTGCAATTAGTGTCTCATGTTGTGTTACTACGGCAAAGCCAACACAGTTCTTGCCCGTCACCGAATCTCTGGATGCTGATCCATCTACAAATAATTCCAGGTCCGGGTTTGTCAGCGGGGTTTCCTGTAGATCTGGCCTAGGACTACAGATTTCATTAACAACATCAACACAATTATGTTCTTCACCATCATTCTCAGTAGGTAATAAAGTAGCTGGATTTAAGACAGTACACCGTTTTACAGTGATATTAGGCATCTCCAATAACACTGTGTTGTATCGTAACCACCTAGCTGCGGTCATGTGAGCTGTTTTCTGTTCCAATAATAATTGTGAAACTGCATGAGGAACCAAAAGGGTAAGATCACCATATCCCACTATGTCTCGTGAAGCATTAACAGCTTTTTCAGCCGAAGCGACAGCTCTAAGACACATTGGTAAACCTGCTGCTACCGGATCTAGTTTTGCAGAAAAATATGCTACTGGTCTTGGTTTTCCCCCATGGTCCTGTAATAGTACTGATGTCATGCAGCCCTCTTTTTCATCTACTGTCTGAATGAATGGTCTATTTGCATCTGGAATTCCTAAAGTGGGTGTGGTTTGTAAGGCCTTTTTCAGACTTTCAAATGCTTGCTCAGCATCTGTTGTCCAACTAAGTGCACTGTGGGCCAGTAAGCCCTTCCCATGAGCTATTGCACTCAAGGGAGCCTCGAGGATTGCATAATCCGGAATAAACATTCTGCAGTATGAACACATGCCTAAAAAGACATTAACTGCTTTTTAGTGATTGGTTTAGGAATTTTCTGAATTGCCTCTATCCTATTTAACTCTAATCTTTTACCTTCTGCAGAAATCAAGTGGCCTAAAAATTTAACTTGTTGTTGAACAAATTGTAATTTGGAGAGGCTAGCCTTATGTCCCTCTTTTGCCAGGTGACATAGCAGGACCACTGTATCCTTTTCACACTGTTCCTTTGTAGGTGCAGCTAACAAGCAGTCATCTACATACTGCAAAAGAACAGACCCCGGGGTGAGCTCAAGATCTTCTAAGCAAGCTTTAAGCGCTTCATTATAGATTGTTGCTGCATTCAATGAAAAGGAGCAAATTTTCCATTTATATATGTATAAAAATGGCCAGAGGTCATATCTGACTCCCTGAAATGTTTCACCAGCATAGGAAACCTTTAATCCCTCTGGATCACTTGCAATAATTATTCCTAATCTACACATCAAATCTCGTCCTAATATATTTATTGGACAACAATCCGAGATAAGAAAGGAAAATTTGAAATTTGATTTACCTTCAATGTGGCACCTTAGTGGTGTAGAAAATTTTTCAGTCACTGTTACACCTGATGCTCCTAATGAATGCAGAAATCTCCCACTCAACTTGGGTGGTTCTTTAAATTCACCCTTTCGAATAACAGAATGCCCTGCCCCTGAATCCACTAAAAATTCTACTGGTTTTCCTTCTACCAACAGTGTAAGTAAAGGCATTTTAGAATATACATGTGTGGTGTACTTAGTATATGTTCCTTCAATTATCTGGATAGCTTTATCTATGTCTGAGAAAGGTATAGTTTGCTGAAGCAGATCTTCATTGCAAGGCAGGAAAGATTGTGACTCACCCGATCCTTCTGGCCTGCCCTCCTCAGACTCCGCTGATCCTCAGTCCCCACCATCGTGTTGGTTTTGATTGTCTGCTCCTTGCGGGCAGTCCTTCATCCAATGATCATCTTTGCCACAAATATAGCAGCCATTGGATCTTTGTCCATCCCTTCTGCCTCGTCCTCTACCACGACCTCGACCTCGTCCTCGGCCCCTTCCTCTACCACGTCCTTTGAAATCCCTTTGGAATTGGTCAGAAACCATTTGGAGCATGTTGAGCTGGGCCTTGTGCGTCTGATCATCCTTTCTCTTGATCTTTTTTTGGTTTTCTTGATGTAGCAACTTCTCAGCGTGTACAGCATACTGTTCAACCAAGCTCAGTTTTCCAGTGTCCCATGTAATGCATGTCTGTTTAACCTTTTGTGCAATGTCCTCTTTTAGTCCATTAATGAAGTTATTCCTCAAATGAGCTTCATACACCCCAACCTGATTGTTAGCATCCATATTTTCAGGTTTTTCTAGTCCACTATGTGCATCATGAACCTCAGTGAGTCGAGCTAGATATTGTATCACTGACTCACCATCATACTGTTTACACATTGAAATCTTTGTCATGTCCATCCGCACCGGAAACGCAGCTTGACAGGCATCCCGTAATTCAGTGACAAAAGTCCTATACCTTGCGTTGCTCGAATTAGCCCAGTCTGGATCAAGCATAATGACGTTGGCATCCGGCCACTGGTATCGTATTCTAGAAATATCCACACTCACTTTCTGCATTAGTAAGCGTCTCAATTCATGTGAAGTGGGTCGAAACTCTCTGCAGAATCGAACAAGTTCTTTACTGAACTTATCACCCCCGACTTCACGAGGGTCCGGAAGTTGCCGGTGTGCATCTTCTATGTCTTTTGTTGTCCAGGGTCGATGCACCAGGACCGCTGCTCCATCTGGGCCTGCCACTTCCACCATCGGCATTTGTGGGCTGTTCTCATCATAGTTCAAATCCCTTTTTTCTTCGTCGGACGTTTCTGCCGTGCTCACTTTTTCGAGTTCTTGCTTCTTTTCCTTTCTTGGCCTGAGCTTTCGCCGCATCTTGTTGGCTTCCTCTTCTTCTAGACTCGGATACATAGAAGCATACTGGGGGGGAGGAGGCGGACACTGCTTATCTGTCTGCTCAGGAGGTGAAGGTTCAGGCTTCGGTAGGTCTGCTTGGGATGGGGGTGTTTGCGGAGACGGAGGAACCAGCGGTCTGAGAGGGCAGTCATCCAGATCAGGATCTACAAGAAACTTAGAACACTGAGGAGAAGAATTAGCTTTTGTGTTAGTATTAAGTGGTGGTTGTGATCTCTGTGCACGAACACGTGATTCGCTCTGCCACATCTTAAACGCAACCCAATCTATATCAACTTTCTTTTTTTTTTCCGCTTATCACTTTCATATTCCTTAAGAGCTTCTCCCAACATACGTATCTGTCTTTCACTAAAACTACCTCTATCAGGGAAACCACAATCCTCGACCCACATTCTGAATTGGCTCAAACTACGAGCCCCATAATTAGTTAACATAAACTTAACATTAGGATGTTTATATGGTTGCAGATTATCTTCCCCCTTATTTGTTTTACTCTTGCTGTTCCCCATGATCACTCAGTGTTCCCCTTTTTATCACTACTTGTGTTAGCTTTGACTTGAGTCTTCTTTTTCCCTTTTACCTCGACGCGCACTTGTTTTCACCTCCGGAGGTTTCCACGCTCAGCTCGTCAGCTGCAGCGGCGGCTTTTTCCGTTAAGCTCGCAAAACTAAGTTACTTGATCATCTAACCACGTTAGACGATTCCCCTTTGTAACCCTTGCCGGTCCCTGACCGTCGACAAAATCCAAGTCTAAATTTTGCCTCTGTAAGAACCACTCAGTCCCTAACACAAGCAGTGATATGCACCATTAAACAAAAACCAGGGAACTTCTCACCTTTTGTTCGAGGATCCTGTCGCTGGGGTGGCCCCGCTGTTTCCCCAAGTCTCCTTCCACTTAATTTTGTGTTTTGTGGTTGGACGAAGTCAAGGGCTTCGGGCTGTTGCTGCAGTCAGACCCACTTGGGAAAACCTCAGGACCGATCCCAGCTGAGAAGGACCCTGCTCGCAGCGCCAAAAACTGTCATGGAAAAATATATAAGAACAGTATTATTTGAGCAAGAAAGATCAATCAAGTCACAGCAACAGTAAAACAATTCCTTTATTGCAATAAAGTAATGACACTCGTCTACCACACACTCAACAGTATGCAGAAGAGAAGTGTGTCATTCCTCTTCTCCTCCCTCCTTATATACCTACAAGATAGATTTTCAAATGGGCCTCTTTGCCCTGTTGTAAATAGATAAGGAGAAGGGGGTTACAGACCAGGAAACAAGGAAGTAACAGATAACAGTTTACTACTCCCTAAGATGTTGAAAGATAACCTTTTGCAAGATCTGGAGTTTTTCACACAGATCCACAAAGAGAAAGGAAATGTTCATTCTTAAGGAAATGAGTAGCATTCTAACTTTAAATATCAGCATATCAGCACATGGAAACCCTTAACAAAACAGGTCACATAATCTACAGACATATGGAAAGGATAAAATTTACCATCACAAGCGCGAACCAGTTTCAGTTGCGCAGTGCGGACCAACTTGAGCAGCACTGCTCGAATCACAAGCCTGCGCAACCCACTGGGCAGCGCTGCGCAACTCTGATAGAAAACATCAAAAGTGGGACGAAACCGCGGCACCTGATTGAGCCGCCCTGGGCGGAACAAATATGTGCGCGGTCCAACAGACGCAGCGCGAAAATCTGGACAGCGCAGAAATGAACTGGTTTATTTGTGCAGCCCAGTGGATCACGCAGTGCGAACCAGTTTCAGTTGCGCAGCGCGGACCAACTTGAGCAGCGCTGCTCAAATCACAATCCTGCGCGACCCACTGGCGACTCTGATAGAAATAGAGATAACATGAAGACAGATTTGTAATGTACATTAAACCATTCACAGTAGTAGTTTAAGAGTATTTTATAGGCAAATAAATCAAACGTTGATGAATTGAACATCACGTCTAAACTGTATTGTAGCTGCTACTCTTCATCATGATACTTGACAGGTGTGGTGTGCCCACAAAAGATGACACAGTGTTTTCACTCAGCATCAGTTCATTGTTTGAACATCTTTGATAATCTTTTATAATATACTGTACAATGCGGAAAATGTTATGAAAACGTTTGTCCAAAGGTTTGGCATGTATTGTGTATGCATGTGTCTGTTAGGTCTTTGCACCAACACATTTTATGTATAAAACTACACAAATTTGTATCTAAACATAATGATTATTTTCAAGCAGAGTTTTTACACCAGATACTTATTTTTTTATTACTCATTGGTGCTCTTTATAGATGTTTATGTAAAAATCATTGTAAAGGCTTTTCTTATTCCTTTTTTCTTGTATGTGCACAAGACTGTAAGTTAAACAGCTATATATATACAGTATAGCTCCATTAGAGAGGAGATGAGCTGCTACAAACCCTGCCTTACTTGGGAATACTTATCCACAAGACTTCTCAGAAGTGCTTTGGAGTCTCCTTCAATAACATATCCACATACTAGTTAAATAGGTTTATTTCTAAAAAAATAATATCCAATAAATCCAGGAAAGTCATTCGAAACTAAATTGAAACAATAAAAAATAAACTACAGTATGTGCTAATCATGCTGGGCGATGACCAGGTCTTGGTGAGGGAATGCACCATTGAGCCATGGAGAATCAGCATAGAGCAGAATTTCAGATCTCTTCCATACCAAAGACCAGGTTATGATTTTGGACAAAGAGCCATGTGACACAACTTATCCGGAGCTTGCAAGTTCGGTTTCCGGGTGATGCTGTAACCTCTCACAGCCGGACGTCTAGAGAGAGCTGATTGGCTGAACTCTCTCACAGGGGAGGGACGAGAGGTACTTAGTGCTCCCATATTAATTATGGCTCTACAGCCGTGAGCTCACGCAAGCTGAAGGAGCAGATAGCGGCATCTTGAGTGTGTTACGCTGCCCCCAGTGGTGTGAGTAAGCAGTTTGAAAAGATGCGGTCGGCTGGCGTCATGTGGTTCAGAGGGAACACATGATAGTCTTCGGCCCTCCCGATTGAGTGGCAGTAGTAGTCTTAATATGGGAGCCCCCCTAGTGACAGGGAGGAATTGGACACGACTTCGTATTGCATGACTTTGTTCCAAAAACACTCGTAAACCAAATCATCATTTCCCATAAGAAATAATGAAAACTCAAATTATTCATTCCACAGCCCCAAAAAATAAATACATAAAAATAATTAATGCAATCTATAAAATGAAAACAAAGCAAATTAATCTGCACTTTACCTTTTAAAAAAGTACAAATAAATCCCGGCAGATAAGTGTTTCCGTTGGTGCGCGCAGGTGTCGTGTGTGTGTGTGTGTGTGTGTGTGTGTGTGTGTGTGTGTGTGTGAGAGTGTGGAATTAGCCCCTTCCCTCGCCTCGTTTTACACAGTAACACTCCTCCTCCCTCTCCCCACCTCACTTTTTAAGTTTCACAACAAACACACACACACACAACGGAAACACCGTTTTAATGGAAAAAACACATCTCTCTGATATTGGCGTGAGCATACTAAGGGAATCATTGCTGTAAAGTAAACAAAAAACTAACGAACCAATACCTTACCTTTGAAAAGCATCGCGACAGAGCAGAGTTTCTGTGTGTTTGTGAAGCCGGGGAGGGGGTGAAAAGGCGAGAGAGCATCTGTGCGTGTGTCAGGGTGTGTGTGTGTGGGTGTCAAATTACGCTCGCACACGCATAAGAGACGCTAAAAGAAAGAGGGAGATGTTGATTATTCAAGTAAGAGACGAGCACTAAGACCTAGCAGGGGAGACGATTACACACAATTCCGCAGCGCAAGAGTGACGCTCGGTGTCAAAATAAGAGTCGCATGCGGAATACATGATACTCGGCGCTCGTAAACTTATACTTGCTCGGTTTCTGATTAAAAATTTTTTTTTTTATCTTTGCTCGGTTTGAGAAAGACTTGTAAACCACGTTCCTTGCAATCCGAGGTTACACTGTAATTGCTGATCTGTGTTGTAAAGTGTATATAGATTTTCTGCTTTTGTAATACTAATCAGAAATAAATAATAAATATTCACACTTCCCAGAACAAAAGGTCATTACACAGTTTTAACAAAATCAATTTGAATCCTTAGAAATCTGCTTTTGTGTGATCATCATTAATTTTGTTCACAGTGTTATTTTTTGGTGTAATTTCAGGTGATGTCCAGCAGTGCAGTTAGTTCAGGTATTACAGCCCTTTCACCTGGCGGAGTTTTAATGAAATGTGGACCCCCAACAGACCATCAGTCTTTAGTTAATGAGTCCACACAGTCCACTTCTAACCTTTGCTACATGTGTTATGTAATGATAGACTCCACAGACAGGAATATAGAAAACCCGAACGGACGCTTTTATTGACAATGAATAATAAACTGTTTTGGAAAAGAAGTGAATAAAGAGAGTGAACAAGAGAGTCTTATCTGATATGAAGTTGGAGCTGGTGGACAGAGGATAACAGTGGAAACTGTAGAAGGACACGGAAGGAAGACGAGGAGATGAGTAGCTACAGAGACGAGGAGACACAGCGTGGGATGATCGCCTGCCACAGGTGAAGCATGGAGTCCTTCAAGACCGGAGACCAGTAGGGGACAGGTTGTCCGTAGGGGAGACCAGATGCTTTTTGTTTTGGTGATGAGGTTCATGTTTGTGTGATTAGAATTCTTGAGATTGGGAATGTTGATTGGGGGCGGAGCCTGGTGTGTCCATGACAACATCATTATTGCAACTTCGTAGTCTCCTTTAAATTATCTGTATTGGTGTATTTTTAATATTTAAATACTATATTTTTCCACCTGTTTTTTGGATATGATAGGATATCCACATAAAGGTGTCATTATTTCTACACTGATTAGCCATAACATTAAAACTACAAACAGATGCTGTGAATAACGATGTAATCACATTACAGTGGCACCTGTTAAGCAATGAGATAAATCAGGAAACAAGCGAACAGTCATCTTTAGAATTCGATATGATAGATGCAAAAAAAAAAAAAAACTTCCATACATTTGCATGCTAAAAGGAACATGCCACAACATTAAATGTAACTAAATGTTTAAAAAGTAAGATGTATCATGTATTATGATATTGGAATTAGAGGAAAACACAACATCCTATTGTTGGAAAATACAAATTTGGCTATTAAGAACACACGTTTCTTGAAAAGAGATCTTGCGCGCTTCCGCGGCAGCTCTCGGGAAGCTGTAAAAATGCCGTTCATTACCTGTAGGGGGCAGTCGTTTTTCAATCTGAAGTATTGTGTCTACTGAAGCCAAAAATGCATTCTCTCTCTAACCCTAACCTATGCGCCCATTGATAACAAGCGACAGAGCTCATAAACGTGTCGAGCTCAAACAAATACTGATATGTATTTATTCTTCACTTTCTTTTCAATGATGATTCTTCTTTGACTGCACTTTCTCCATTCAGTATTATTATCATTAGTAGTAGTAGTAAAAATTACCACTGATTAACTATCTCTGCAGTAGTTATAACAGCGGATTAATTTCACTTGGGCTATTTCTAACAGGCAGTCTACTAAATAATAATAAATAGATAAAATAACCCAGCACTTTAACATTTGACCGAGCAGTTTTAAGAGTGTAATATAAAAAATATTCCATTTGTAAAATAGCATAGGTGAAATCATAGGTTGTGTAAAAACAATACAACAAAGCTTATCGTAAATAAATTCTCTGACTACCTATTTACAGTACATGGAATTTTACGGGGTTGTCACTGAACGATTTACCCTGACAAAGAGTAATATAAGAATAGTGCCAGCTGGCACACCTTAAAAAATAATTCGGCATCTATTGAGAGTTTAAATATTTTTTTCTAAACTTGTGCTACTGTTGTTTACTTACAATATTTGTTAATTAATTTTTTTATTTAAATGAGGTTTGGGCTCCGGGATATTGAGCTTATTTCCTACTGTACGCAGTCCAATCAGAGCTTTCCCGCCGGTTCGAGTGTAATTCATAAATTATGTTTATAATAATGAAATGAGATGCCCTAAATCGTGCTTTAAAATTAATGTACAATTAATTTCAAACCCGCGGCTCACAGTTTCACTTTACAAAGGGCAGCGTTTTGATCAAAAGAGGATAAATGCATGCGAGTTAGAGATTAAAATGCAGACATACTGCATTGATGGATGGATGTTGTTGATAAATATTTAAAATGATAAATAAATAGCTGTCCATCTTTTTTGTGTTTATCTTTTCGGTTTATTATACACTTCTGCACCACTTCATATAATAAATAGTTTTAAATGGTAGTAAAGGTACCATTTGGTCATGTACCAATCTGCATCAAACTGAATCTCTCTGAGTAAGTAAGCATAGTAATAAATAATGAATCATTATATTGTCACCCCATGGGTGAACATGACCAAATTACTACATAAACACTGGAATACTAGGATTAAATAATTTAATTAAACACAAATGTCCTTAATGTGTTAAAATGTTGGATTATTATTTAAAAGCCCCAATATATATTTGTGTGTGTGTGTGTGTGTGTGTGTGTGTGTGTGTGTGTGTGTGTGTGTGTGTGAAATGTGTGGCATTTTAATTCAAATCCAACATTTTAATGTGCGTCAAGGTGCATGGACGTCAACTCGCACGTTCTGTAATATTCCATTGTCATTCATATTGCCGCTGTTTTAGAGCCCTTTACTAAAGCATTCGTTAGTTATCAAGTTGATATACAGGTCAATCGTGAATTATACTCAAAGTATCAACTCCAACTATGAAGTCTGATTTCATTTGCTGGGAAATAAAATTTAGGCAGAGACGTCCGCGCTGTCTTGTCAATTCATCTAAAAACCCCTACAGTATTTGCCAACAACGCACCCAGTTTGATAAATTCACACATATCTTGAATGAAAGGTGAGAAGAGATTCAGCAGAATCTTCTGACACCGTGCTTGCCCTGAAGGACTATATTCGACAAGAATATAGAGAATAAGAATTGCATTTGTAATAAGATAATTAATTAATAATACAATTATATCAAATAAGGTTTTTATCTAAAAGCCAGACCAAATTTCTCATTTACTGCTGAAGTGGTTAAATATGCTTACACTGTAGATACGTAGGTTATATTTTAAAAGTACAATTGTAAGTAAATTACAAACTGCATGTAATGTAAAATATGAATAAAACAGTATTAGACACACATATATGATATGGTAGTATATACAATGAAGAAGAGTGCTCAAATGTAAAGCAAACACAATTATTAATTTATTCTGTATATTTAACTTCATTCAACCGTTTAAGTTACATGAAAAAATAACGTGCCTACCAGCCCATTGTTATTTTCTGTTCAAATTTAAAGATGTCGAAGTACAACAAAGAATAAAAGTGTATAATCTTTAATAAAGTTAGCCTAAATCAATATTGTCTCCCATGCTGAAGGAAACATGATTTTGTTTTAGTCTTAGTCTATTTGTTGAATACAACGTGACTGCACACTCTGAGGTGAACACATGCAGACCCCCAGTTACTGTAATCCCTCTTCTCACCTTTCATTCATGATAGGTGTGAACTTATCAAACCGGTTTCACTGATGGGGGAATTGGCAAACTGGTTTCACTGATGGGGGAATGGTCTGGTTCAGTATGTTTGATCTGCATTATTGCAAGAGGCGATGACTTTCTGGGGGAGTATGTCTACACCTTTTGCAGTGAAAGTGAAAGTATGAGCCGCGTGTTCATGCACGCCGATGAACAGCTTTATATCAGTCATAAATCCACAATCATATTCCAGTTATTATTTCCAGCAGGGTCAAATAATGGATGAAATAATTATTCAATGCTGGACACAAACAGCAAAAAAGCCAGATGATTATTTTTATAAAAAGCCCGAAGCACTTCATGTTTATATTTGTTCCTTCATGTCTTCTGATAGTGCTCGACACATTTTTACGTTTTAACGAAGACATGTTGACATTCACGAATCAGGACATTCGCATAATTACTGTATATGTGCGCGTGTCTAGGTGTATGTGCACGGAGAGTTTGTGTATATGTGCGCACGTCTCATAGGCGTGTGTGCGCGCATTTCATATGTAGTTGTGTGAGCAGTTAGTAGTATATATAGATATGTGACTGTTTCATATATGTGTATGCAAGTGTTTCACGTGTGTGTGCATGAGTGAAGTTTGATTTAAACCCTATATGGCGCGTCATAATTTATGGTATCTCTTTTCATCATTATGAA
This sequence comes from Clarias magur, assembly GCA_013621035.1. Classification (NCBI taxonomy): domain Eukaryota; kingdom Metazoa; phylum Chordata; class Actinopteri; order Siluriformes; family Clariidae; genus Clarias; species Clarias magur. The sequence goes on along the minus strand of QNUK01000014.1, from coordinate 1,174,565 downwards.
CATAATATGAAGCACATATAAGCAGATTCATCATAAAATATTATTATTGTAAAACAAAATAAAATTCATGTTTGCTTCAGCATTGGAAACAATATTGTTTTAGGCTAAATAATTCTACACAATTCTTCATTGTACTTGTCTGGCTTTTAGATAAAGTCCTTCCATGCGCCATCTGGCGGATATTCAGTGAAGCACAGCACATTTATTTAAATACCCGAATGTTGCTTGAGGGATCTCCCGGCATGTCGCGCGCCAAATTGCGGGATCTCGCGGGAAACAGCGCGCATTCTTAATGGCCAGATCTGTAATAAGCCTCCTTTTTTTTTGTCATTTTATAGCTAGGGTGAAATGTAAAACATTGGTACTCATTGTCAAAAATGGTAATTATTCTTCTTAAACAGACTAAAACAAAGGTCCATACCAGTACATCTACACCATTACCTTTACATGTACTCACACCTAATATAGCAGATAATAAAATTGGATGTTATCTCAGATAACCAGCGATACACACCCAGAATGTTTCCATAAAGAAAAAATTGCATTAAATTACTTCCCTTATTATTAGAGCTGCATAATTTAACACTGGAGTTATTTGACACATATTGTGAATGCAATTTAAACTGTAATATTTAAGTATCAAATGTACTGTACCATTTTGTATTTAAACGTATTTATTTAGACTAACACTAAAAATCATAACATTTCTAAATATATAGGCTTTGTATAAGCAGACTAAAAAAAAGAGGAAAAACTGCTGTGCCTTGTAAAAATTGCACCCAATATGGTTGTCTGTCCCAGACTGTGTTTTGGTTCCAGGATAAAGTCTTGCGAGAGTGCACAGCCGCGTCGTGAGGTCATCCTGATGACGTGACAGGGTCATGGTATCCTGTTAAAAGGACACCTGGGGAGAAGCTCAAGGAAGAGAGAGTTGCAGCATGGTGGTTTTGTGACAATTGTCGTGGAGTTCGAGGAACATAGTGGAGACTGTCCTTGGCGGATATCCTTTTCAGTTGGATTATCACACCCGGTCTGCTTCACATGTTGTTTACATTGGTTGTGTATGTCCTTTCTTGTTCTGAGCATGTAGTGCATCACCAGAGCGTAGATTAAAGATTCTGTTTATTGTAACCAGGTTATTGATTTATCCAAACATTACATACTGGTGGTCCGTACAGGGAGTCTTTTTTGTGAGTTTTCTGGTGTTGTACAGCCTTTCAGAACAGGATGGACGGTAATATCGCTAATGCTATCGCTAATGCTAATCATAGCATTATGGCCAACTCAGTTGGTTCACATTATATACAGGATACTGATGTTGTAGGTGATGTAGATCGACATAATCTTTCATCAGAAATAACCTTTTTAATTTGTTCACTGTATATATCTGACAAACATTCTGATAATAATGATGATGAGGTTGATTGTCTTGATAATGTTGCTGGAAATGCTGTTGTACAAACATTGCAGACTGAGGTGAAACAGTGTAAAGTGCATTTATTGGCTCTTACTAAAAAGGTTCTTACGTTAGAGCATGATTTTAAAGAATCAATTAACAGTACTTTAAACGGGGAAACCAATTTTTGGCAGGCCATGAACGCTAGCTTAGCAGGGCTGGAGCGCTACTTTCAAGGGGCCCTAGAAAAGCTGGAGTGTGACTGTTTTCTGTGTAGAGATGCTATGTGGGAGATCCAGTTGAAGAAGCTTCGTCGCACTTGCATGCCTACTCTTCGCTGACAGGCCTGCACCCCTGCAACATCACACCCTTCTGCACTGCTTTCACCCAAGACTCCAGTCACAGCGCCAAGGGGAAAGGTCCAACACAAAGTGGGCGGTGTAACCTATGACATCTCTCCTTCTGTTACAGCACACTCATCCAATCTCCTTACCTCCACAGATCTACCAGCTACTTCCTCCTTTTGTGCTGGTCCGACCATCCACTTGGATTTTCCATCGTTTGGTGATTCATCAGAGACAGCTGACATGCTCAACTTTATAGAGCAATGTGAGAACTACTTGAAGGTCAGACCACTCCCCAGTGGTGAGCTCATCGGAACCCTCAGCACAGTTCTGCAAGGCCCCACTCTGAGCTGGTGGAAGGCAGAAAAGGCCAAAGTAAAACATTGGTGCTCATCGTCAAAAATGGTAATTATTCTTCTTCACACCTAATATGGCAGATAATAAAAGTGGATGTTATCTTAGATAACCAGCGATACACATTATTAGGGCTGCATAATTTAACACTGGAGTTGTACCATTTTGTATTTAAATGTATTTATTTAGACTAACACTAAAATCATCTAATTTAAAAAGTTTGTAGCGCAGCCACATAAAGGGTTTTTTATTTATAGGCTTTATATAAACAGACTAACAAAAAGGCATTCATGGCTGCGTTCCTGCCTAATGACTACCTGACCGAAGTAGAGGACAAGTTAAGGTCACTGGTACCACAGCCTGGTCAATGTGGCCAAGGTAACAAGAGACTTCTCAGCTGCCTCTTATCTCTATTATGTTCTGCTCCCAAAGATGGACCCTCCACAACCTACCACAAAGTTTTCCTCCGCCCTACTCAGTGACCTGTATGAGATATCACAAGCCCAGCAGGAAGACAGCCAGAAAGCTCAACTGGTCACTGGAGCAGACCCCGGAAAGTCACAGGACCAGGAGATCATGTTTGAACACCACCAGGGGGTGTTATAGTGTTCCTGTGAAGCGAGGAGGAAGATTCCAGCAGGTGGTCTAACAATCGTTAACCTAGAGGTTCTGCAGTACTATGATAAGCACCCATCAAGCAGACACAGGGGGAGACTAAAAACCCTGTTACATGTACTGTACTCAAGGATGTCTGGTGGCCCTCCACTTGCAGGACATCTGGCAGTATGTTCAATCATGTCAAGTCTGCCAGAGGCACAACATCCTCGGCACGGGAACCAGTGTACTGGAATCCTGCCACGCCTTTAACTCTGCCCCCTCGGGAAACTAAAGGGAAAACCCCAGCGGAGCTACTGCTTGGCAGACCACGCAAGGGACCACAGGAACGACCCATTAACCAACCACCCGCTCCTCACCAAATAGCATACCTTTTACTTGACTGCCACAGAACCACAGCATGAGGCTGAGAGACTTATCCTGGACACACTTTGTCTCCAGGTGAAGTCCTCCTTTTAAATATAATTCATGCCAGTCATACCATCTACAGAAGTTCTCTGATGATTCTGTGGTTGTTGGATGTATTAAGGATGGTAACACCTCCGTGTGCCAGTCTGTGGTGGATGACTTTGTTTTCTGGTGTAAGCGTAACCACTTATAACTCAACATCAAGGAAACGAAGGAGCTGGTGGTCGACTTTAGGAGAAGTAGAATCCCTATGACTCCCATATCTGTCCAGGGGAGACAGTGGATATGATCTCAGAGTATAAATACCTGGGAGTTCATCTCAATAACAAACTAGACTGGTCAGTTAACACAGTGGTACTCTACAACAAAGGACAGAGCAAGCTGTATTTTTTGAGAAGGCTCAGGTCTTTCAACATCGTCAACAACATTTTTTGGATGTTCTGTGAATCTGTTGTGGCCAGTGTCATTGTTTATGATGTCTTCTGTTGGGGCTGAACATTAAAGCAGCAGACAGAAATAGACTGGACAAGATCATTATAAGGGCATGGAGCTGGACTCTGATGTAATACATACAATCTATACAGTGTTTTCTCCAATCCAGAGGAGCAAATTCAGCCAGAGACTGATTATGATCAGGTGTCCAGCAGAGCTCCACAGGAGATCTTTTTTCCCAATGGCCATAAATTTATCCAACTCATCTATAGGAACGGTCAGTAGTTCCTTTACAATATTACATTAATACACTTCTGTTCCCACACATCAATATCAGTTCCAAGTGCAATATTGAAAGATTCAAGATTCAAGATTTATTAATCCCAGAGGGAAATTGCTTTATCTGATTACCAGTACCAATTGTGCAATTTCTTTCTTTTCTATTTCCATTCCAAGTGCAATATCTGTATATTAATAATTTTTTGTGCAATATGTAACTTCCTGTAACTTACTGTGTGCGATATTTAATTCTATTTTTATTTATTTTCATTACTTAAATTTTTTAATCCTTTAATTAAAATTTTGTTTCCTTGTCTAATCCATTACTCATTTCCTTTCTTCCCGGTAAACAAATTAAAGCAACTGTAACCAAGACAAACCAAATTTAACCAGATTAATAAAATTCTTTGGATCTTGAATTTGAATAATGTTAACAGGAGATAGAGAAGCGCTGGCTGCAGGAAATGACAAAGCAATTAGATGGAGTTACTAATGCTTTAATGAGACAGGTGAGGGGGAATGAGAGATTGGGAAAGACACGGTATAAGAGTGTGTGTGAGTGAACAAGAAAGGGGGATAAATGGAAGAGTGTACGTGCCAGACAACATACAGTACATTTGTATACACATGCCTCTGAGAGAGCTTTGTATTGTCCATGTTCATGTATTTTTAATCACTGTTTTGTTATTCTTTTGAAACTGTTCCCTGGTAGTCCTGGGGGGGTATTCCAGAAAGCAGGTTATGTGACATACCCGGGTAAGTTTAAGAGTAAGTTAGTGGATATCCTCAACTTTCGGTTCCAAAAACGGAGGTAACTCTCTGGGTATGTTTGTAACCATAGCAACTTGCTCTCTGCAGATAACCTGCTCGGTAGCAGGTTATGTTCCAGGGTAAGTTTGTTTCAGAGGTTTATTGAGCATGACGTGCGCTTTTAATGAAGATCCTGTGGACGTGGAGGCACAAATTATGAGTTTTTTTCGCCGGGAGAGAGTTATAAGACCGCGTATTGATGTCTTTTAATTTCCTAATGATTATTTGAAAGAGTGTTATCGGTTTTCAAGGAAATCGTTAATTTACTTAACACATCTCTTGAAACCGCATATTCCTAATGCTCAAAGTAATTAAACACACTGAGTACTGTCAACTTAAATAATTGCAATTAGGTCAAATTAATAGACCTTTTTGAGTATTCAGAACTTTTTGATATTTTAATTAATCGTGAGTACGTAAGTAACAGTAACCGTCACCTTAAAATTCCACCAAATAAAACTCTATAGAGCACTGGTGGCTCAGTGGTAAGTGTTTCGCCTGCCATGTGGACGGCCCGGGTTCAATCCCCGCGCTGGCTTGCCTGATGTGGTGAAAGTACATCACATCATTTATTTGATTTGCAACAAGTTCAACAAACTAAAAAATTTACAGTTCTGTTTACTTAAAATTGGAAACATCATCACTTAAAAAATTGATGTAACTCATTACAGTGTACATAGCACGTTGTTTTTTTTTTTTTTTTGCGTCATGGCATTTTTTATACCGTGTGGGTGACGCAGAGCATGTGGGAAAGGCAACTGTGTGTAGAGCCGTTCACACAGTATGTTTGGCACTTAAACACTTTTTACACACCGTAAACCCGATTAAGTTGGCAAAACTAAAAAAAAGCTTGAGGTAATCAGTTACATAATTTTTTTAAGTAATGATGTTCCCAATTTTAAGTAAACTATATATAATAGAACCCGGGTCTTTCGCATGGAAGGCGAAACCTTTACCACTGAGCCACCAGCGCTCTATAGAGTTTAAGAAGGTGGAATTTTAAGGTGACGGTTACTGTTACTTACGTACTCACGATTACTTAAAATATCAAAAGGTTCTGAATACTCAAAAAGGTCTATTAATTTGACCTAATTGCAATTATTTAAGTTAACGGTACTCAATGTGTTTAATTACTTTGAGCCTTAGGGTTTACAGTGTATAATAAAAGGGAAGCCGATGTCAAATGTGCTATTTAATACTCTCATGCATTTACTCTGTTCGTTATTTTTTTCCAAACCAACTCTCTTTCTTTAGCCGATGCAGCCGTGTTGCTTTTTTCATTATTATTGGCTTAAATTCTTCATATGGTGCATTTAAACCTCCAACTACGCCTCTGTGAAGTATGCCGCTCTCTTTTTTTCACTTTGATTTTCCATTTTGACTCGTGAAATCGAGTGTCTGGACACCTGAAGACATGAAATGTCTTCATGTATGCACCGTGCACGCGCATTAACTCTGGGTAACCAGTAGGAGGTTGATTAAACGTACTCTTCTCAGGGAACCGACATACTCATGGTATGCGGGTTTGGAGTAAATCAACCCTGAGGTTAAGTTTTACCAAATGGTAAGTTAACCCAGCTTTCTGGAATACCCCCCTGGATATTCATGTCTGTTTATTTCAGTGACTTCCAGATAGTAGCCATAAGATTGCTGCAAAATGTAAGTTCAGCTGTTGTACATACTTTGTCTTTTAAAAATAAGTATAATAAAAATAATTAAATTTTGGGTCTGATGTCTGTACCTGTATTACTTTTGAATCAGCTGGAAAAATTGGTTAAAAGGAACAATTAATAATAAACAAAAACACAAATATTTAGATTTGAGCTTAAATGAGAATATAGGAGAATAAGATATATTACTGAGAATAATATGCCTGCGTGGTGTTCTGACAGTGGACTGCTCTGCTTAGTATGAATCTCTGTTGTAAACCAACTTCAGCTTAGGAACACCCACCAGCCCTTGACCACAATGACCTTTTTTAACCATCTTTACTAGGGTTTTTTTTTTTAAATCATGCCTGGACACCAGTCACTTCTCATGCACCTCCAAACCTCACAGAATCTCCTGCAGACATGGGCACAGTCACACTTAATTGGTAATGCACTCAAGCGAAGTAAACCATGAAGAAATTGCAATTTGACCTCTTAAATCAATGCAAAAAGTAATGCATTAGATCAGTCTTAAGTTGATATTAGCAGACAAGTTTCACTGTGGTTCTGCTAAAATTCACCCTGCACAAATCCAGGTTTTCTTCCTACACTTTACTTTCTATGATAATCAAGCCATTTGCTGCTCTGGATATCAATCCCAAGCATTAATTAAAAAGCTGTTATATTCTTGCTTGCCGTCTGGCCAAACTGAGCTATCGGGGGAGAAGAGCCTTGGTGAGAGAGGTAAAGAAGAACCCGAAGTTCACTGTGGCTGAGCTCCAGAGATGCAATCAGGAGATGGGAGAAAGTTGCAGCCCTCCACCAGTCGGGGTTTTTATCGCAGAGTGGCCCGATGGAAGCCTCTCCTCAGTGCAGTCACTCCATGACTGTTCTTGAATGGCCCAACCAGAGCCCTGACCTAAACCCAATTGAGCATCTCTGGAGAGACCTGAAAATGGCTGTCCACCAACATTTACCATCCAACCTGACAGAACTGGAGAGGATCAAGGAGGAATGGCAGAGGTTCCCCAAATCCAGGTATGAAAAACTTGTTGCATCTTTTCTAAAAAAAAAGACTCATGGCTGTCAAAAGGGTGCTTCCACTAAATACTGAGCAAAGGGTCTGAATACTTGGACCATGTGATATTTCAGTTTTTCTTTTTTAATAAATCTGTGAAAATGTCAACAATTCAGTGTTTTTCTGTCAATATGGGGGGCTGTGTGTACATTAATGAGGAAAAAATGAACTTAAATGATTTTAGCAAATGGCTGCAATATAACAAAGAGTGAAAAATATAAGGGGGTCTGAATACTTTCTGTACCCACTGTAAGTGGATGAATTCACCAGGTATATTTTAAAAGTTCCAAGGTCTGTATTGGTGTAAGAGATCTATCTCCAACAGGTTCCACGAAAAAGCAAGTGACTATTTTGTCATACAACAAATCCATAACAGTGCAACCTTGGATTACGAGCATAATTGTAATCCAAAAACACTCGTAAACCAAATAGACTTTCCCCATATGAAATAATGAAAACTCAAATTATTCCGTTCTATAGCCCAAAACAATAAATACATAAAAATAATTAGGTGCGTGCACACACAGAAGAGAGACGGAGATGTTGATTATACCAGTACGAGACTAGAACTAAGACGTAGCAGGGGAAATGATTACCCATAATTCCCGCAGCGCAAGAGAGAGAAAAATCATTGGCTCAGTTGTGATCACTTGCCGCTCGGTGTCAAAATAAGACTCGCATGCGTCATACATGATTTTCGGCGCTTGTAAACTAATACTTGCTCAGTTTCCGATTAAAAATTTATTAAAAATCTTTGCTTGGTTTGCGGAACACTCGTAAACCACGTTACTCACAATCCGAGGTTCCACTGTATCTGACCATTTTGATTTATACACATTCACATTTCATACAAACTTAAATAATTCTTTTGATTGTGTAAAGCTGCTTTTGTTAAAAGTGCTATACAAATAAAATTTTATTAAATTTAATTGAATTTAATTAGGAAACATTTGTTTATTAACTAGACCAATTATTACATTAACACATGAAACATGAAAGACAACATATACTGTATATAAGACTCAAATACTTGTTTCAGTCTGTAACAAAATGAGACACATGTTCACCGTGTTCTATGCTGTATGTTTAAAGGATATATGTGCATGAGAGTATCTTCCTTCACCACAAAGAGCTCCACCAGGCTTTCTGGCTCTCTTTATATGCAGTAGAAGGGTCAAACTGGCATGCCTTATTCAAACCAGTGTTTATGTGGGTCCTGGTTTAGGTTCATTTGATTCTGATGTGATGGAGCACTCCTTCGTTATGATGTCTACTAGTTTGTGCTCCAGCTTGGTAAGTGTGTTAATGAAGCACAGCACCTGTTCATAGAGAAAGACAGTATGGTTTTAAATAACACACATACATATAAATTGATAGATGGCTGGATAAGCGGGATGCAGGACTCACAAATGTGTTGTGCTTTGCCAATAGTGTCTTGAATGCCGATACCCAGATCTTGCCTGTAAGATGATCTATTTTCCGCCTTCTAGAGCATATAGTATGTACAGTATATGTGTATACACGTACGTGCTGTATGTGTGTGTGTTTGTAGAAAATAAGGAATATTATCGGGTTGTCGGAGTTTCCATTATTTCGGATGTTTTACACATATTTTACACAATTTGAACTTTGATATACCAGTGTCTATCTAGTGATTGGTCGTTCATGAAAAATCTGTTAATTTTTGTTAATCTCTTAATTCCAATTCATCTCAGAGAGTGATTAATTTGTTTTATATTGGACGCGAGTAGTTAACTCTCGAGTCTTGGTCCGTAAGAATGATCGATTCGGACCAGAAGATATGAGAGGTGAGCTGCTCATTCTGTTTATCATAATATGTCCTTATCTGCATTGTATTTTTTCATTACGGGAAATAAAACTAAAATGTGTGTATTCAGACATGTTGGGGGTCTGTTCATTGAAAATGTAACATTTTATTTTATAAACAAGAGACACAAAAAGATTTGTTCATTTTGATGAATGAGATTCAAAGAACCGAGTCACAAAAATGATTCAAACTTCCCATCACTACGAAGCACAGTAAAGCTAAACAATTTGGAAAAATCTATGATCATGATCTCTCTCCCACACACACACACACAACTAATTATCATGTCCAACCTAAGCTGTAAAGCAGCCTCCAGTAACGCAAAAGCGACATCATGGTGAGTTCTTGTCCTGGTCACCCTAACTAGGTGCCATAGACAGCCAGCTCTTCATCAGCGTCAGTTCTCCTATCTTATTTCTCCTATCAATAATTCCACTAATAAAAGAGAGAGAATGGAACCACACACACATACAACAAGACAATAATTTATTTAAACTTGTTAAACCAGGAACATGATATTAGTTAGAGCAGGTTTAGAAACTATAAGTTTACCATTAGTTGAGCTGCTCATTATGAAGCAAAGGTTGGCGCATGTGGCTGTCTGCTGCTGTATCCTCAGTAGCCACAAGGGAGCGACATTTGGTTGAGTAACACAGGTCAGGAGAAGCCTGAAAAAAATAAGCAATACTATGAAAGACAGTGGCAACATGTGCACAAGAAACATGTCATGATTTGTTTTTCAATTAAATGGATGGAAAATCTCCAGTTTAGAAAAATGAAGCCAAGACTCAAGTGACAAAACATGCAGCTCCTTGAATGTCTCCTGGGGGATGCCTGCAAAAGCACGTCAATCTCCACAGGGATTAGATTACCTGAGTGCTAATTATCATTTTGAAAATCAATTAATCTATTAATTTTCTTTCATTCAATTAATAGTTGAGTTGGTTTTAAAGTATTTTTTAAACAAATAAAATACCCAAAATATTTATTTGTGGGATTTCACTCAACTAACACTACTACAGACATTACTACACTGACTAGGGTTAACTATACTGACCTCCAGTGTTGGGGGACCTTACTTTTTAAAGTAACTAATTAAATTACAAAATTACTGTCTTCAAAAAGTAATCAGTTACATTACTGCGTTACTTTCTGATAAAAGTAACTAGTTAGAGTACTTTTCCACTGCAGAAAATTAAAACTCCTTTGTGCTTCCTCGTGCATGTTGTTTTAGTCAAGACCTTAATTAATAATTATTTTACCATCATCACTCAGCGAAGTCTGGCCCATAATCTCTTAACTACTAATACCCCTATCTTACCTATGCGTAGTAGGTAAGAGTTAAGAGTTTCGGCGCTGTGATTAGGTTTCCATCTTTCTGCGCATTGGTCCTCGCATAGTCAAACCGCATAGGTGAGATAGGGGTATAACAGCAGGTATAACAGAGGGGGCAGGTTATTGGGGGCGGGGCTTGTAGGACGACTTTCTCACACACACTAATGGATTGGGAATGACCTGTCTGGATCACGGACTACATAAATTGTCTGAATAACGGATTACATTTTTGAAAATGTAGCTAAGTAACTGAATACTTGAATGGCGGAACTAACGCGTTAGATTACTCGTTACATCAAAAAAGTAATCAGAGTACACCCAACACTGCAGACCTCATCATAAAATCTGCAACAGTGTGAAAATATTAGCTTCAATAAACATGTTGTGTGTGTGTTCTGGTGAATAGTATTTGGGGTGTGGAACTGACTCAGAAGCTTTGAAAGTGATTAGTTTTCAGGAAACCGCTTTTGTGAACTAAAAGCATCATATTGAGAAGCTAAATGATTCAAATAGCTTTCACCACTCACTCATTGTGCAACAAAACATGCCACAGTCCAATTAACCAATAAATCAGCTACAAACTACCTCTTATGACCGAGTCTCTCACCTGCACGTCTCTAACAGTGTGGGAGGATCACTGTCACCCAACAGTAACAGTAAATAATTAAAGCATCGCATCTCTAAATGTATGCGTCTGAACATTTAGGAATGGAAATGAACTGATTAACTGCTTATACGAACAGAGAACAAGAAGGATTACATACCCTAATCCATCATTCTGGCTGATCAGCACACATGTATCAGGGAAACAGGCCATATTTCCCAGAATTCCTACACAGATTTCCTGTAATAGAGGTTTTTCAGATGGATAAAGCAAGCATCTATTTTCTCTCCTAATTTATGTGCTATACAAAAACTAATTATATTGAATTCTGGAGGAAACTATGGTTTTGCTAACTATTGCTAGCTCACACAACATCAACAATGTACACATTACCAGGTCTGCTTTATGAGCAGGTTTCTGAATTAAAAGAAACCTGTGTAACACAATGTTATTTAGTTCAACCATAACAAAATCCAAGGTGAGCTCAATTCTTATGTTACATTGAGCTCCCACTTCATTTCAGTGAGTTTAAAACATATATAAAGACAGTTTATATGATGGAGAAGGGAGAAAGTGTATAGAGTAAATATGCTGTATTATAAATATAAGTTTAAGTGGCATTCAAGTCAAACCAGGACTTTTGATTGTGCAGTATAATAGAACAGTTTTGTTTTTTGTCTTTTTGTACAGTTCTTAGCTAGTTTTGTTCTATGTAGCACCTATGTAGCACCTTGGTCCTGGAGGAATGTTGTTCCATTTCATTGTGTACTGAATTGTACATGGCTGAAATGACAATAAAAACATACTTGACTTGACATTACAGGGAAATCTATCTTTATTAGTGGTGCTTGCGAAGCGAAGCACTACTAGTATAATCTCACAGGCTTATTATTAGTGGTGTTTGCGAAGCGAAGCACTACTATTATAATCTCACAGGTTTCTTTTTCTTTTTCTTCTTCTTCTTCCGTATGAAAGAGGGACACAAATTTGCCCCAGTGAATTATAATGGGGATTTTTGGAGAGTAACTAGAACTGTATCGTTTGTCATACACCCATAAAAGATGTGTCAAATCGTGCACCTCGTTCGGGATTGGGGTGCTAAGACTTTTTTGACATTGAGACCAATTTTGACGGATTGAAGCGCCGAGTGGGAATTTGGTAGAGATCTCAAATTTACCACATTTGTAGAGGCTTGCAATCTCTGTTGAAAATACCCCGCACAAGTTTATAGGTTTTACCCCCGGGGTAAAACAGGTGCCTAAATTTGCCCCATTGACTTATAATGGGGAATTTCGTGCATGACTCGTCACTTTTACATTCGTCGTAGACCCATGAAACAGGTGGCAAATTGTGTGGTTCATTCTGGTTCATTCTGGCGAGTGGTAGACTGCCCCAGCAGGGGGCAATTAACATACAATAGTAACTTCCATAGGAAATTTTAAACTGAATTTAACTGTGGATCCTACTGTCGTAGAGACATGGGGATGGGCTCATTTTACTCAGGCAATCAATCAGTCTTTCACATTCATCATGATGCTCATAAGCCACGCCCCCTAGCAACATCATTATCATGCTGTTAGTATGTAGCTAACACGATTAGCATGTTGCTAGCATTATGCTAACAATATTAGCATTTCGCTAGCATTATGCTAATTATATTAGCATGTTGCCAGCATGATGCTAACAATATAAGCATGTCGCTAGCATTATGCTAACTATATTAGCATTTTGCTAATAACACGATTAGCATGTTTTTAGCATGGTGTCTAGCTCATTAGCATGTTGCTAGCATTATGCTAACGATATTAGCATGTTGCTATCAATATCAGTAGAATGTTGATATCATGATGCTAGGGTGCTTAGCATGTTGCTAACATGGTGTTTAGCTAATTAGCATGTAGCTGGCATTATGCTAATAATATTAGCATGTTGCTAGCTACATTATTACACTCCTGCTAACATGATGCTGGAGTGCTTAACATGTTGTTAGCATGACTCCAAAGTTTTGCCCCGGCAAGCACCACTCACATTTTCTTCAGGAAATGTACCTCTCTAGTTTCTCTATGTAATTCCCCTTGTACATTTGCGCTTCGATACCCATAAAGTTAGGATGTTCTCTCTGTATTACCCACCATTCTTGTGTCTTTAGTGCCTGGTGTCAAGAAAAGGCTGGTAATTAGTTGATTAGTTAAATCAGATGTGGTGGGAGAGCACATAGTCAGGTAGCACACCATCCTGTGTGTTAGATGGAAATAGAATGTAAATATATATGTAGATTGAAGCCAAACCTATATATAACGATATCATAGCAGCTGATCTCTTTCGCAAATTATTATTTGTCAGTTGTACTGTAACAAACACGCTACTATTATTGGAAATAATAACTTGCCGTTAGCAGAATCAGGGTCGGATAAGGACCACCAGAAATCGATTTTTATGTAATCAAAAAAGTGTATATACATTTATTGTTGTGCAGTGTTACACCATCCACTCCCCGTGTTTCTCACTCATACACACATACACACTCAGAGTTTGTGAGCTCTTTCTCCCGCTCTCACGCAAGTCCATAAATAAAATAAATAAGCTCGGAGAACGTGCCCGCTCTGTGCCAGATGTCCTCTGCGAGCGACGTCTCCTTTAATGGTGAAGGTAATTCCAGAGGAACCGCTGTCACCCGCGCCGACGCCCGGGACACACACACACAAAACAAGAACACAAGAAAAAAGAAAACCCTCCTGCATAAACACAGCAGGAGGGATGCCGTGAATGCACAGAAAGCAAACAGTTGTGAAATAAAGGCCTCGGCGGGCTTCACATAAATACACATCTCAACCATCATTACTTACATGCGCGTAGGACAACACTATCCTGCATTTCCGGCTTGGCTAATCAGTTCCACCTGGTAGTTAACCTTATTAAGAACCTGGATGATTCTAGCTGGTCCCTTCCATTTCGGAGCCAATTTGGCCATGTGCGAGTCCTCTGCCCGAGACTGAGGAAAAGCACGGACCCACACAAGGTCGCCCACTTTGTATGTGGCAGCTCGTCGCCTGAGGTTGTAGTATTTCCCCTGGCGTTCCTGGGCACGGGCCACGTTGCTCCGTACAACCTGGAACAGAGCTTCCTGACGATCCACTGTGGAATAGGCAGGATGGTCAGGTGAGGTGGTGCGATGCAGCATTCTCTCCAGTGGTCACTTTAGCTTGCGTCCCAGTGCTATTTCTGCCGGGGTGAAACCAGTGCTTTCCTGCAGGCTGTATTGATAGCAAATCGGAACTCAGGAAGCCATTGGTCCCACTGCTTGTGGTTTTCTTTGACGAATGCTGCGATCATGAATTTTAATGTCCGATTGGTTCGCTCCATGATGTTTGTTTGGGGATGGTAGGCCGTGGTGAGCTGTTGCCTGGTTATGGGCTCCCAGCCACTAGGGGCTCCGTGTGAAACCTCTCTGTTGGAGTAATAAAAGAAGAGAGGCTAAGCTAGGCTAATAGCGGCAACCTGACAGCTAATGCTTACGGCTAACGCTCACAAAGACTATGGTGAATGAGTGGGAAATAGCGTAAACCCGAATGCGGGACAGAGCATGACCAACGCTCTATATTCCTCCTGCCGTGGTTACGCAGGAGGGTTTTTGTTTCTCTCTCTTCCTCCTACCTCTTCTGCTCTCTGGCGTGTTCAGACGGCGCCTGCGAGGAAAGGATCTTCGGCGTCCGCCGCGCCGCCATTAAAGAGGACGTGCGTCTGGAGGATAGAAAAAGCGCGTCCCAGGTACCGGTAGTCTTTTTCACAGACTTTGTTTTACGAGAGCTTTAGACACAACTCTAAACGGCCACTAAGGCGACAGACTGTGGGTGCGTGTGAATGGTGTAACACTGCAATAAATGTATATACACATTTTTGTTTATTAGAAAATATTGTCTTCTGGTGGTCCTTACCCTCCCTGAATCTGTTAACGGCTAATTACTGTTATAACAATAGTAAGGTGGTTTGTTACAGTACCGATGGGCTTATACCCCACAAGAGAAAAATTCACTCATGCGGCAGCAACGAATCAGCTACCTTTCAACTGTCATTCGCTCCCTATAAAAGCTGGCGACATACACCGGTGAGTAGGATGTTAAAAGCATATTATTTATGACGTTTTCCTCTCCTCTTCTATGACTGAGAGTCTCACTCCTCGCACCCCACCTAAAAGAAGCTCAGCGTCTTGCCCGATCCCGAAACACTACAAGAAGGCTGTGTCTTCTGCACGCCACCCTCACCAATCTTACCAAGCACTTTTCGGTGTGTGTGTGTGTGTGTGTGTGTGTGTGCCAGGAAAGAAAAGAAAAGAGTTTTATATTCCTCACATCTGTGCCTACAGAACTAAAGGCTTTACATTGGTATTCAAGAATGTTTGCTCTTAACAACTCTCATATATGTGTACAGACTGCTCTGTTCTACTTACAGTAAGGCATGGATTACGTGACTTGGTAGATATCCCCAACAGGATATCTGGAGTTTTAAACTCCTGTGGAAAACCAGCTACATCCTGAAGACAAGGACAGTAAATATTGTTTGCGACACAGTTGAAATCTAAAATAATATCAAAGGATTAGTGAGAAAGGAATAAATTTGTTTGTTCAAAATGCCATCATGTGCTCAAATTAAAGTAAACTGTTCTTTATGTAGCAGCAGTGTAAAGAACTCAGAACAGTGATGTCAAGTATGATTTATTATCCTGCCTCCATGTACTTCACATAAATCGTCACAAAAGGTTTCTGCAGAACCATGGTGTGACAAAAGTATGACTGGTGTAAGACGAGGGTTAGTTACACAATACATACACATGGATGTGCATGCTCAGATGAACAAGTCAACAATACTGGATTATTAAGATACCAGCATTACCAATTATCTGTAAACTGTTGGCACGCCTCTACAAAACATGTGGAAAATTTTCCTGACAGCAGCAGGATGGAAAAAAAATGTTCCTCATGTCTTTAATGCATCACTATGGGTTGAACACACGGAAATAATGGTGACCGATAATAACTCTGCACATAACATCTTGCCTTTGGTCAATATCATCCTCTTTCCTGCCGTCTGGCTCTCTTCAGACAACGTAGATAGATCACTCATAAACATCTCCACAGTTCAAATAATGATCTACAGTACAGACCAAATGTTTGGACACACCTTCTCATTCAAAGAGTTGAATCTTGTATTGTGGCAAGAAAAAAGCAGCTAAGTAAAGAAAAACGAGTGGCCATCATTACTTTAAGAAATGAAGGTCAGTCAGTCCGGAAAAATTGGGAAAACTTTGAAAGTGTTCCCAAGTGCAGTCACAAAACCATCAAGCGCTACAAAGAAACTGGCTCTCATGCGGACCGCCCCAGGAAAGGAAGACCAAGAGTCACCTCTGCTGCGGAGGATAAGTTAATCCGAGTCACCAGCCTCAGAAATCGCAGGTTAACAGCAGCTCAGATCAGAGAGCAGGTCAATGCCACACAGAGTTCTAGCATCAGACACACATCAGGAGACTGTGTGAATCAGGCCTTCATGGTAGAATATCTGCTAGGAAACCACTGCTAAGGACAGGCAACAAGCAGAAGAGACTTGTTTGGGCTAAAGAACACAATAAAGAAAACTCTTTGAATGAGAAGGCGTGTCCAAACTTTTGGTCTGTACTGTACTGACACTGCGTCAATTTTGATAAGGTGTACCTCATCCATGGCCATATACAGCTCCTCCTCAAGCTCGGTCTGGTCAAGATCCTGTTTTGTCACCACCTACAGAAAAAAAAACAAAAAAAACTAAATATATATTCATAGACCATTCTGCTATTACATATCTACAAATTTCTTATAAATGCTCACCGGAAGCTCAGTAAATACCTGTATAAGGTGAGTTAATGTGCTAAACAGCCAATGCTTGCTATACACAGTCTCTCCAATGGCATCATCCTCTTCCCCAGTCTCATCATCTCTGTATGGAGGAGGTGACGGTTTACGATCCATCTGTGGTGAGCCTCAAGGAGAAGATGGTTATGTTATTATTTGCCACTTCTACAGCAGAGTTTGTAATAATAATATACAATAGCTGTTCAAACTGGTACTCTGTAGTTACAGGTTTTATATGGAGTGTGTGTGTGTTTTTTTTTTTTTTGTCCTGCATGGACTTGGACAGAATTCTGTACTTTCTATGACAGTGACTGAACAAACATTATCTTTCTGAAAATAAAATGCAAGTTGTAATTTATGTCGAACACTTTTACATTATGTAGAAAAACACAAAACACGAAACTTTATTTTTCCATATAATCCCCTGCTACATTAATGCACTTCTCCCAGCGTTTCACTAGTGCTTGGATACCATCAAGTTAGAAAGTCTTCTAACATCTGAAACACTGGCCTCCCAGGAACCCCTTTAATGGCCTAAACATGTGGAAATAGTCAGGTGCCAGTAGTGTACAAGTGGTATACGTAAATGATAGGATTGTGTTCACAGTTCCACAGACAGATGCGTCTCTTCCGCAAGTCACCTGTTGATTTTCAAGTGTCAGAGCTCCAAACCACCTCGCCCGGGGATGTCGTTCTCGGTTCGCGTCTGGTCAGAACAGGTCTTTTAGTTTCCAAATTCCATATTTTACAGGATGGTTGGCAACCCTAGTTGAGAACCACTTATGACTTGGAGAAGGTACAATGGAATTTATGTACAGTGTAGGTCAAAAATCTGGAACCATATATGTGTTAAGTTATATAAAATCTATTTATATTTTTATTTTATGCCCAGGCAGCATGGTGGTGTAGTGGTTAGTACTGTGGCCTCGCACCTCCAGCGTCGAGAGGTCGATTTGGGCCTCAGGTCTGTATGCATGAAGTTCTCCCTGTGCTTGGTTGATTTCCTCTGAGTAATACAGTTTCCTCACACAGTCCAAAGACATGCAGATAGGCTAACTGGCAATCCCAAATTGCCTGTAGTGTGTGTGTGTGTGTGTGTGTGTGTGTGTGTGTGTGTGTGTGTGTGTGTGTTTGTGTGTGTGTATGTGTGTGTTTGTGCGTGTGTGTATGTGTGTGTGTGCGTGTGTAAAGTTTTTAAAGTTTCGTAGTAGAAGAAGCGAGTTGCTCGGTCTGTCCGCTGTGCTTCGGTAAGCTTTTCTGGCGCCAGGAGAGACTCAGTCAAACACACACACACGTTGTCTGTCAGAAAGATCTTTATTTATTAGCAGCAAAAGATGGGGTTTATATATGTTTGACCAAACGCCTGTGCCACTGACATATGTTACTACAAAGAACATAAACCACTATAAATGTCCTGGTGAGATCCTGAAGAATCAAAGGAGACGAAAACAGAGAGGTGTCCGTCCAGAGAAGTATCACAGGATGTTGGCTCGAGCTAGGGGAAGAGGCGGAAGGAGACAGAGAGAGATAGAGAGAGAGAGACATATGCAGGAACAGATGCAAGAGGAGACAGGAAGCTAGCAGCAGGAAAGATTTAACATGTTAATATCAGATCTATGAGGAAGAGAGCAAGAGAGTAGAAATAACTCCTTTATATATAAAATAATTCTAACAGCGTGTGTGTGTGTGCCCTATGATGGATTGGCTCCGTGTCCAGTGCCTAATGATTAAAAGTCTTCTGGTATTTAGGTCTCCAGGTTTCCCATGACCCTGTAAAGGATAAAGCAGTACAGACAATGAATGAATGAAAGTATGAATTAATGCATTTAATACCCAAGATGACTTCAAAGTATCACATACTGCATCTAGATATAGACCCGACACCAACTGACTTTATTATTTAGGGTTCTGAAGTCAGCAGTCTATTGAGATCGGCCCAGACCAATCATTGTGTATCAACATTATAAATTTTAACATATATAGTTTTTAACAAAGTAAAACATATACGACTTCCCCCTCATCGTCCGTGGGACTGCGCGATAGAGCTATTGCCGGGGAAAACACCGCCTTGCTCGCTCATTTATCCATTGTCTGTGCCAGAAACCCGGGCCATGGAGGAATTACGTGAGTGAGGCTCTCCAGCAGGGGCTCATCAGTAGGTCCACGTCTCCAGCATCAGCAGGTTTTTTTAAATAAAAAAAAAGGCGGGGGCTTACACCCATGTATTAATTACCGTGGTCTCAATGTGGTAACAATAAAATATAAGTATCCACTGACCCTGGTACCGGCAGCCGTCGACCAACTCCGCGGCGCTTCCATCTTCACCAAACTCGATCTCCGCAGCTCATATAACCTCGCGTGTGCATAAAGGGGATGAATGGAAGACTGCATTTAGCACTACATCAGGGCATTACCAATATAACGTAATGGCTTATGGATCGGTAAATGCACCTGCAGTGTTTCAGGGGTTCATGAATGACGTGTTTCGGTGTTTAACCGTTATGTTGTAGTATACTTGGATGATATCCTAGTATACTCACGGTCATATGCGGATCACATCCGTCATGTAATCGCCGTCCTTCATCACCTGCGCAAACACGGCCTTTATGCGATGGCTGAGAAATGCAAATTCCACAAGAAGGAGATTGCATTCCTCGGCTATCACATAGGGCCACAGGGGGTCGAGAGGCGACCAAGGTTGCGGCAGTGCAACAGTGGCCGGAACCCAAGTCAGTCAAGGTGCTACAAAGTGTTCTTGGGTTTGCAAATTTCTATCGGTGATTTATTCGGGGCTTCAGTATGGTGGCGGCACCACTCACATCTCTGTTAAAAGGGAAACCGAAACGCCTCAACGAGTTTTCTCCAGAAGCGCGTACGGCGTTTCTCCGTCTCAAAACATCTTTCACCACTGCGCCTATTTTAAAACTACCAGACCCAGAGAAGCCCTTTATAGTTGAGGTCAATGCGTCAGAGGTAGGGATAGGAGTGGTGCTGTCACAATGCTCGGGTAACCCAGAAAAACTCCACCCCTGTCCTTTTTCTCGTAAACTAACACCTGCCGAACGTAACTATGATATCGGTAATAGAGAACTGCTAGCAGCAAAAGCGGCGTTAGAGGAGTGGCGGCACTGGCTGGAGTGAGCTAAACAGCCCTTCACAGTACTCACGGATCATAAAAACCTAGAGTACTTCCAACAAGATAAAAGGCTCAACCATCGTCAAGCCCAGTGGGCCCTGTTCTTTACGTGTTTCCACTTTAATATCACGTATCGTCCCGGTTAAAAAAATAAGAAAGCGGATGCCTTGTCCCGCTATTACCCAACGCCAGAACAAATAGGAAATCCGGAGCCTATTATTCCCTCCTCACTCTTAGTGGCTCTGGTCGTATGGGACATTGACGAGTTAATAGCTCAAGGGGCATGTCCAATCCCCCGCCTAAGAACTGTCCTCCCGATCGAACATACATTCCGGAGTCACTACATGAGAAGGTAACAATAGAAGCGCATACGAATTTGTCAGCAGGTCATCCAGGCGTAGCTCACACGCATCAACTTCTGGAACGATGGTTCTGGTGGCCAAAGATGCGGGAAACCATGAGAACAGTGGTTTTGTCTTGTACTGCACGGCGACCAAAAATCCTCATAGCTTACCTGAATGCTCCTGCCAACACCGAACAGACCGTGGTCACACATCGCTGTGGACTTTGTTGCCCTTTTGATCTGCCGGTGTCAAAAGGGTACACAACAGTTTTAGTAGTAGTAGATCGCTTTTCCAAGGGATGTCGTTTCATCCCGTTTAGCTCTCTCCCGTCAGCCTTCCAGGTGGCAGAAAGCTTATTCGAAACTGTATTTTGTTACTATGGCATCCTGGAGGATATTGTTTCAGATCTGGTCCCCAATTTATCGGCCGAGTCTGGAAAGCTTTCTTCCAGAAATTGGGGACCACTATTAGCCTTACGTCAGGCTATCACCCCGAGTCTAATGGACAGGCTGAGCGGACAGTCCAAGAACTCAGGATATACCTCCGAGTCGACAACACGAATGGGCAGACTGTTTATTCTGGGCTGAATACGCACAAAATTCGTTATACGGATGCCACTCCCACCGATGTACCCATGGTGGATCAGTGGTTCAAAAGAACGGAAACAGTATGGGAAAATGCACACACACGCTCCCAAGCAGTTCATCATTTTAAAAAAATATGCTGATCGGCGATGAAGTGAAAGTCCTCTGCTCCAGGTAGGCGATTGGGTATGGCTCTCGACATGGGACCTTTACCTCAACCTCCCCTGTCGTAAACTCACCCCCAGATACATCGGTCCATTCCCCATCCTCTCACAAATAAACCCAGTTTCTTTTAAGTTGCAGCTTCCCAATCATCTTCGTATTAACCCTGTTTTCCATATCTCTCTTCTCAGGCCAGTGGTTCGGGGGCCCCTAGACGAAGGTGTAGCGAAGCCTTCGCTCCCCGGGGCTGTGGAGATCGAGGGCACCCCCGCATTCAGAGTGAAAAAACTACTAGACTCCCGGAGGAGAGGGGGTTCCCTCCAATATCTAGTGGATTGGGAAGGGTAGAAGCTGGGTCCCGGCCCGAGATATCTTAAGCCAAGACCTCATTTCTGATTTCCATCAAGCACGGCCGAATCGGCCAGCAACGCGACCCCTGGGCCACCCCGCCTGCCGGCAATCAGTTTGGCGGGTCCCGACTCCCTCCGGTAACGCGGGGAGCGTGCCCACACCTCCCTCGGGTAGCCGGGCCTGGGGGGCGTGGTACTGTCACACCTGTGCCACCACGGTCTAAGGGAATAAGATCTGGCTCACCAGATTACTGAGCCGCCACTTAATGTGTCTACGTGTGTATGTCTTGCACATTAGTACTAGAACAAGTTCACCTGTGTTCACTGCAGAGTGGGGCAATCACTTGTTCCCCCGGGCAAGTTCCTAAAGGAGAGACTTTGTGTGTTTTCTGTTTATTTCACCCAGACGAAGGGACGGTGAAACAGCCGGGAAAGAGAGAGAGGGAGAGAGAGAAATCTTAATGCAAACCTTTAAAATCCACAATGAATCAATCAATTAAACATTTACATCATTAGCATAAAAAACTCTAAATGTACAAATCTTGCTCGTATATAAAAAATAATCCACTCCAATTATGCATTGTGCTGCATCTCATACTCCCAGCTAAGTCTGTCACATGTTCTTCTTTCCAAAACAGCACGGTTCTGATAGTATTTCTGCTTGCAAGGCAAATCCTGTTAGAACTGTTTGTTTTAATACTTTATATACTATACTGACCGGTAATCAACGCCAGGCTATGTTAATGTTTGCTGATATTGTGTGGACTTCTGCAAGACTGTATCTTTTACATCTCTTTCTGTTTACATTTCTTTCTGTACATCTTTGTTCTATGTCCATAAAACAACTCCCTTGTTATTTTTCCTCATTCCTGGAAAGCTGTTACTCCAAAGCATGTTAATTACCTTTGTAATTTGACACAAAGTCTTTGGCTGAAATCTTAAATCCTCTGTACTTCCTGTGACTACATTACATTCAGACACATTATGCATGCGGTGTGTGTGTGTGTGTGTGTGTGTGTGTGTGTGTGTGTGTGTGTGTGTGTGCGTGTAACGTACAGTAACCAGTTAATAAATATATAATTGACGCTCCTAAGTTATAGGATGCACAAATGTATTTAAGGTCCTTGGATGTTTTCCAGGAGACTTAGGGCACAAGATGGAATTCCAGTACATTTCAGGGCACACACACTCACATGTTCTTTCACACACTAGCAGCAATTTGGGAACACCAATTAGCCTGATATGCATGTCACGGGTTTGCACACAGACCCGAAGCAGGAATCAAACTCAGACCCTGGAGGTGCAAGGTAACAGTGCTAACCCAAGTCGCCGTGTGACCTCAGCCAATCAGATAAAAGTAAATTTGAAGGATATGATTCAATGATTGACAACACTGCATTACATCTGTGTTAACTTAAATATATTTTAATATAGTTGTTGTTTCAAGGCTGGACTACTGCAACTGAGTCCTGGCAGGTCTGCCTCTGTCCACTGTAGAGATTATCCCATCCTGATAATCTTATCTGATGCGCGAACATACTGTAAAGCAGGCTTTGTGAAATGAAGCCATGGGATACATAAACAGGCATTGGACAGGAAGTTTTGCTGTGTCTGGAGAAACGCTAAGACGAGATGCCTTGGAATAAGCCCAAAAACAATGGTGGTATCGGCGGTCCGGTAAACAAGGCAGACAGTTTCACAGCTTCACCCCGAGTTGGGGAGGGGGGGGGGGGCCACCATGTCATACTTTGACGCTCTTGTTGACCTCCAGAGCAGATGTCTTTCAATGAACAAAGAGGCATACGGCATAGACGTTATTTTAAGCAATCTTTAAAGTGTGCCAGAAGGGCAAAATTTTATATACATGTATTTACTGAGTATGTTTTATGTCTGTCTGCAATGTCTCATTATTTTGTATAACTAAGAAGTGTAATCAGCATTTACAACCACTTTTATTAGATGAAGGTAGAAAGGAGTGTGTAAGATATGGGTGTTTGATATCAATTGATAGCTTGCTTTATTCAAAAACAGTGGTATACATGGAAAATTGGTAGCATGAATAGAGCTCATGAAAAATTACTGTATAAAAGGTATTAGAAACTCCAACCAGATGGCCCCCACGTGACAGCCAAAACACCAGCTAATGTATGAACAAAAGGGGGAACGCTGTGTGGCTAAGCCCCATTTCATTTGTCCAATCGGATGTCCACAAGCTGTGGTATCATAGATTAGTCAAATAAATTCTTGTTTCTTTATAAAGAACTGTTAACTTTAAACAATTGCCCAGATCTTACGTTACCTTGCCTGTAATTGATAAATACCAGATTTTGTATTATCCTCGTTGGACACAGGATAAACAGGATTGGTAAGATACACTCAATTGTACTATACGGTGGACAGATATTATATAAAGTGTATGCTATAAATTGTAAATCAATTAATCAAATTAACTTGAATCATTAAAGATTTGATTCACCTCTGACCCAGAGCTAAAAGACTACATAGCAAAGGTAAAGAATGCAGCAGTCATTCTTTGTCTACTTTATGTAAAACCATACACTATGGAGTTATATTCCTGCCACAATTCTGATTCAAATCGGACAACTCTGTCTCTTTACTTATAAACCTTTATTTACAACGCTTCCGTTATGCGGTCGATGGTGCCAGCTGATAGGGAAGGAATAGTCAGTCAGAAGTCGTGTGTGGAAGTCTGATATTGGCTGGTTTTGTGGAAGTTTTGTAACACCGGACAAAGTTGAGCGAGCGTACAGGCAGAGTCGAGCGCGCAAAGAAAATAAATGTTGCACGCTCGTTCAGGCAGAGTCGAGCGCGCACAGAATTCAAGAATTCTCACGTGCGCGGAGAACATGTTGAGCGCACAGGGGAGACACTGTACGTGCATGGAGTGCTTTGTCTGCTCTCAAAATGTCAAACTGCGCGCTCAGAATTCTGGCAGGAATATAACGCCATACTACACCACCATTCGTCCTCTGCATCTGATCCAGAATGCACCTTCACGTCTCGTTTTCAGCCTTCCCAAGTTCTCCGACACCACCTCACTTCTCCGCTCCGTGCACTGGCTTCCTGTAGCTGCCCGCATCAAATTCAAAACCCTGATGCTTGCCTACAAACATTTCCATCATTAGCATTAAAACAAATTTACATATCTTGCTAGTACTGTATATAAATATATTGCACTCCAATTATGCATTGTGCTGCATCTCATACCCCCAGCACAGACTGTCACATGTTTTTTTTTTCCACAACAGCACAGTTTTGATAGTAATTCTGGTTTGCAAGGCAATTCCTCTTAGAATTGTTTGTTTTAATACTGTATATGCTTTAAAACTGACAGGTAATCCACGCTAGGCTATGTTAATGTTTGCTGATATTGTGTGAACTTCTGCAAGATGCTATCTTTTACATCTCTTTCTGTTTACATCTCTTTCTGTACATCTTTGTTCTGTTATACAGTATGTCGATAAAACAACTCCCTTGTTATGCTTCCTCATTCGTGGAAAGCTTTTACTATACTCCCAAAGCATGTTAATTAACTTTGTAATTTGAGCCAAAGCCTTTGGCTGAAATCCTAAATCATCTGTCCCTCCTTTGAATACACCAGTATTTGCATTCAGACATGATCATGCATGCGGTGTGTGTGTGTTTGTGTGTTTGTGTGTGTGTATGTGTGTGGGCATGTGGCTCTCTCCCAGTCGTGTGTTGACCCAACCGATAAGCATATCAAGGCAAAAGCAAACACATTGAGCTTTAATTAATTTTGAATGTAACAGGTTAATTAATATATCATTTAAGCCCCTAAGTTTTAGGATACACAAATGCATTTCCTGCAGACTATCTGATGTCTCCTACAATTTCAGCAAATCACTTACTCACCCACAATATACCTTGTCTATACCGCTTTATCCTGTATACAGTGTTGTGGGGGGCCTGGAGCCTTTTCCAGGAGACTTAGGGCACGAGATGGGATGTCAATCCATTGCAGCCCACACCAACTCACATGCTGAAGTAGGCCTGAAGGAGGAATCAGACCCGGACCCTGGAGGTGCAAGGCGACAGTGCTAACCTAAGCCGCCATGCAACCTCAGCCAATCACAAGAAACTAAATTTGAAGGATACGATTGAATGATTGATAACACTGCATTACATCTGCACAGTTTGACCATGGATGCCTGCAAAATGTACTTGTTATTTCAAGACTGGACTACTGCAACTGAGTCCTGGCAGATCTGCCTCTGTTCATCATTCATCCTCTGCAGCTGATCCAGAATGCAGTTGCATGTCTTGTTTTCAGCCTTCCCAAGTTCTCCCAGACCACTCCACTTTTCCGCTCCCTGCACTGGCTTCCTGTAGCTGCCCACATCAAATTCAAAACCCTGATGCTTGCCTACAAAGTTAGAATGGTGCAGCACCCACTTACTGCTCAGCTCTAATTACACCATGCACTGTACTACGTTCCCTCTGATCCTACATCACTGCTCATCTCATCCCACCACTCATCCCATCCCATCTCATCTCTCAGGGATCATGGAAGACATTCATACAGACTCTTTTCTGTTCTGGCACCTAGGTGATGTTGTGAACATCCTCTAGCTGTCCGTACAGTTGAGTCTTTGACAACCTTTAAACAATGACTCAAGACGAATTTGTTTTTTCAATATTTGAACTAATTCCCAACCCCACAAAAAAATGCATTAAAAAATGTCCTAATTGTATTTGACTGACGGCACTGTCACGAGTCAGCTAGATCAACCTAGTGTAGCGGTTTTTCTCTGGTTGTGTAGTTTTTTTCTTTCCTCTCTATTAACGAAGCAATGACGACAAGGATGATCTTGATATCTCCTTTTTATTCTGCAGAAACACAGAGCACATGTAAAATAGCGCACATCACAACCATCTCTCTCCTCAATCATACTCGCATTAGCAGAGCGAGAGACCACACACCCAGCCTCTCTGGCGGCAAAAGTAAATCTAACATGCCACTGCGCAGCAGGAGGCATCCTGTGCATCGCTAAAATGTGCTCTACCTAACACAAACGCTGCATATATGGTTCCGCATGGTATAACTATACATGGCATCTTATAAAACAAAATACAAATAACAAAACACACAAACAGCAAAAAGTTTTGTGAAGTTCACATAAATTGGTTTACAGTTATTAACTTGGCTACATACTCCCCCCTGAACTTCACAAAATTCGTTCATAAAGGTGAGTATCTATTATAATCCTTACAGAGCTCAAGTGTTAATTAATACACAAGTCACAGCAGCACATGCCTCCCACTCAACAGAGAAAGTGATCCAAATGGGTTGATCAGGCCCATTAAGATCCACTTGCTAATAAAGTGCCTTAAACACCATTATATAAAAGACTTCGGACATCAGACAGTAATAGGTAAACTTCTAATCTCATGCACTTCGAAAAGATAGACTCACTCATATGAATTGAACCAACTTATGACAACAGGGATTTTGCAATCTCACTGACAGAACTTGTTGTCTTTACGCTTTGTGTCATGTTCTGAATCAACCTATTCACAGGCTTCACAAATCTACCCAATCTAGTTCTGACTCGAAACGAGGCCTGATTAAAAGATGAATCTATGGATTCAGAGGGCATTACCTCATTGTTAACCGAACCTCTCTCTGACTCAGATGCTATGTTGTCACAATCTGTCTCTGCATTACTTGAACGGATGGAAACATTATCACAAGAGGCAGATACATCCTGTACTGCAGTAAAATCAGCCTTTGAGGGATCTGGGTTCACTGCCAATGAGACAACACTCTCTGACTCAGAAGGAACACTATTGGAGACATCACGTGAGGTGGTCTCTGCGACCCAACTAGCAGTTCGATCTCCATTGTTGCATAAGGGTACGGGTACTACAGCATCGCTCAATGCTGCTTCACTGCAGGTGCCATCTGGATCTCCGTCATCACTGAATGAGGGCTCTAGTTCTCCAACCTCAATCGGCAAGAAGTTAGCTTGAAGAAGCAAGTTCCTGTGGACAATTTTTTCTTGTCCAGTATTTGCATTGCGGATACGGTAAGTGTGACATTGAGGATTTAGATCAACAACAATGTAGGGTATAGACTCCCATTTGTCTGCAAACTTTCACCAGCCACATTCTCCTTTATTTGCCAGCAAAACCTGGTCACCAATTTCAATTTTACATCCCCTTGTTTTCTTATTATACAGTTCGGCTTCGGCTGGCTTCGGCATTCTTTTGAGCAAGAGACAAAGCGTCCTTCAAGTCTTCATAATCAGCAATGACACAATCCTTTTCTACACTACTGAACATAACATCCATAGGAAGCTTGGGAATTCTGCCATACATTAGGTAGAATGGTGTGTAGCCAGTTGACTCATGGGCGGTGTAATTATAAGCAAAGGTCAAAGTCTGCAACATTTGGGGCCACTTTTGCTTACTCCTAGGTGGCAATGACCTTATCATGTTACCCAGGGTCCGGTTAAATCGTTCAACATGGCCGTTGCCCATTGGATGATATGCTGCTGTTCTGGACTTTTTAACACCAGCAATTTCCAAGAGATCATGCATCAGCTGACTTTCAAAGTTGGCACCTTGATCCAAATGGATCCTTTCCGGAAAGCCAAAGATACAGAAGAACTTGTCCCAGAGCATCTTTGCCACCTGCTTTGCAGACTGGTTTGTACATGGGAAGGCACAAGCCAACTTAGTAAAATGGTCAGTTATGACTAGCAGGTCTACATTACGACCACTGCAATTCTCTGCAGACCAGAAATCTATGCAGACCAATTCCAAGGGGCATGATGTTTTAATGCTCTCCAGGGGAGCTCTAGCTTCCGGCTCAGGTGTCTTGCTCACTACACATCGCTTACAACATTTAACATGCTCTCGCACATCCCGCTCTAAACTGACCCAGAAGAACCTTTGTCTTGCAAGGGATAAAGTCCTGCCCTGACCTTGATGCCCAGCGTCATCATGAATTCCCTGAAGAACCTGTCTTACAAGGGAAGCTGGAACGACATACTGCCATCTCCTCTTACCCATCAAGACATCCTTGGACACTCTATACAGTACTCCATCGAGCATCTTAAGCTTCTCCCACTGTTTCAGGGTTTTGAGCACATCAAATGTTTCTTTTGCTCTTTTGCGTCTGGATGGCTTCTTTCCTCTACTCACGTAGAGTAGGACTCTAGACAAGACCCTATCACCTTGCTGCTTCTCTTGCAATTCACTCAGTGAGAACACTGGAAGTGAACCAAAACCTGGAGGTAACAACTGATGGGTATGCTGTGAGCCAATTGATAGCTCTATCGCTTGCGCCTACCTCCCACTGTGTGTGAACATCAAGGATAGCTGACACTTCAGCACAAGTGAGCGAACAGTACTCTGAAGCTGTAGAGGAAAGATGTTCAACACGACACATATTTGCACTTGCCCTAAAGGCATCCTGAATGGTGTCCTCATGAATATTTTTGGACTTTTTCAACAGGGAACCATATGGCTCTGACATCAGCCTCTGGCCAACACTTTGATGGACAAAAGGTTGTCTGCTTAGTGCATCAGTGACAACATTTTTGCTGCCAGGTATATACTGAATACCAAAATTATATGGAGCCAACTTAGACACCCACCTCTGCTCGCATGCGTCAAGTTTGGGTTTTGTCAGAATGTACGTTAACGGATTATTATCTGTCCAGACAGTGTAGTTGTGGCCTTTCAGCCAGTGACTAAATTTGTTGCAGACTGACCACTTCAACACCAGAAATTCCAGACGATGTGCAGGGTACTTGGTTTGTGCACGACTGAGGGCTTTGCTAGCGTAGGCGATGGGACGAGGTTTTGTTCCACCATCCGGTACTTGTGAGAGTACGGCCCCTAAACCATCTAAAGATGCATCTGTAGACAAGATGAATGGCCTGCTAAAATCCGGGTGAACCAGTATGACAGACTCTAATAGAACTGACTTCAATTTCTGGAAAGCTTCACTATGTTCTTGCTTCCAGTCACCAGGTTTCAGCTTTTTAAAACGTGCATCACCACTTAAAGAGGTCTTTTTCCCCTTTGGTGCAGCTGTTAGACTGAACAAAGGCTTTGAGATGCTGGAGCAGTTTGGAATAAACTTCTGGTAATACATCACCATCCCCAGGAATGACTTTATTTTCTTCTGCGAGGGTGTTGCTCCATCTGCCATCATAAGGTCTCCTTCAGACACAGCTGATATGGCACTAACCTTATCTGGATCCGTTGCCACCCCGGTGCTGTCAATAATGTGGCACATGGTTAGGTTCACGGTTCTCCTGAGAAAATGGCATTTCTTAGGAGCCAATTTAAGTCCATGTGCTCTGAGCCTAGTAAACACAAGCTCCAGTCGCTTGATGGCTTCCTCTTCATTAGGAGCATACACCAGAAGATCGTCTAGATAACAGAGCAGTGTGAGGAAATTCTGGTCCCCAAAGATGTTGGTCATGAGCCTCATAAAGCTGTCTGGACTGTTACAAAGTCCCTGTGGCAGACGATTAAATTCATATAGGCCCATAGGAGTTGTAAAGGCAGTGAACTTTCTGTCTTCTTCAGACATGACGACATTATAAAATCCTGAGGTCAAGTCCATTGCACTAAAGAAGCACTTACCTCCCAAAGCTGCTAAGCAGTCTGCCTGATGAGGTAAGGGGTGGGCATCCTTAACAGTCCGGGTGTTCAGCCAACGGTAATCCACACACACTCTAAGATCTTCAGTTTTCATCACAAGTGGTGAAGCCCATTCACTATAAGACTTGCGAATAATCTCCTGCTCCTCCATCTCTGAGAGTACACTCCTCAACTTCTGATACTGGGCTGGAGGGACACTTCGATAAAGAAGCCTGAAGGGTCGATCATCCGAAAGATGGATGCGACTGACAAAATCCTTGGCCTTCCCACAATCCAACTTGTGCTTTGAAAACACATCCTCATGCCTCTTGATGAGCTGCACTAACTGACTTTTCCAATAAGAGGACACTTCACACGATTCAATATCTAGGTCTCCAAGATTGCATTTCTGCAAGCTTTCACAGAGATCGGGTGTAGAACAACTTCCTCCATCATGACCAACACCTCCAATAATGCTTTGGCCCTGCACACTCACCATTTTACTTTGGTGATCAGGATACGCATTAAGGTCCTCAACCACCACAACAGGGAAAACATGAGCGATTTTGGAGTTCTTTCTCAGCGTTATCGGCTCATCAAGGGGGTTCAGGATCCTGACTGGGACCCATCCAGTACCAGACATGGAGGCTATAACTCTTCCCACCATGAACAACTTCGGTGGTCGGCTGCGGCTGATCCAGTTGATCCGGGTCACGGCACCATTTTAGGTAGCGGTTTTACTCTGGTTGTGTAGTTTTTTTCTTTCCTCTCTATTAATGAAGCAATGACGACAAGGATGATCTTGATATCTCCTTTTTATTCTGCAGAAACACAGAGCACATGTAAAATAGCGCACATCACAAGAGACCACACACCCAGCCTCTCTGGCAGCAAAAGTAAATCTAACATGCCGCTGCGCAGCACGAGGCATCCTGTGCGTCGCTAAAATGTGCTCTACCTAACACAAACGCTGCATATATATGGTATATATATGGTTATATGGTATAACTTATACATGGCATCTTATAAAACAAAATCCAAATAACAAAACACACAAACAGCAAAAGGTTTTGTGAAGTTCACATAAATTGGTTCACAATTATTAACTTGGCTACACTAGCACGTCCAGATCCTAAGACTCCACTCCAGTTCTTCTCCCTGCATGCCTACTTGTCACTAGTGCACATATAGACAATTGCCTTCAGATGACCCCAAAGATAAAAGTCTAAGTTGGTCAGATCGGGAGACCTTGGGGGTCAACTGGCCCACGACGACCAATCCACTTTTCAGGAAACTCTTCATCTAGGAATGCTCGGACCTGACCCCAATAATGGTGGTCACCATCTTGCTGGAAAAACTCAGGGAACGTGCCAGCTTCAGTGCATAAAGAGGGAAACACATCATCATGTAGCATTGATGAAGAAGGGCCCCACTATCTTTGTACACATCACTTTTTTTGTTCCAACAGTCTTGGAGTTGTGGGTTCAATGTGGTTAGTGTCAGACCTGTTGAATGGCCCCCAAGGTCCCCCGATCTAACCCCCTTATACTTTTATCTTTGGGGTCATCTGAAGGCAATTGTCTAGGGTGTGAAGATACGAGATGTGCAGCACCTGAAACTACGGATACTGGAAGCCTGTGGTGTTGCTATCAGTGTGTGAAGAATGGGAGAAGAGGGTTGCATTGACAATCCATCACAATGGGCAGCACATTGATCTTCATGGATCTGTCCTTGTAAGGTGCAATGGAGTCCAAAATCCCTGAGCAGGTGGAGTAGAAGGTGGAGATAAAATCCTCTGGGCTCATGGGGGAAGCTGGCTCGTCCTGGATGTAAAAACTAGTGTTCATGAATGCATCAGCAAACTCTCCAGCTGTGGTGGATGTAATGGGGTGGCGGCGGCAGGCTGGAGTAAAAGGTTTCATAGTAGATATTGAAACCTGCTTAACATTCTCCAGTGCCTCAATGATTCTGCGCTTGAGTATCAAATTGCCTCTGAACTGTTCATATTCTTTTTCAATCTTTCATTACTAGTTAACGTGAGTACGAGGTTATGGTAAAATGCTGAGAAGTTCATGACTCACCTAACTGCTTTATTCACGGCTAAGGTGAGGTATACAGCTCCCTAGCTTCTAACACAAGGCTACATCTGTAAGTGAAGATTCAAGAGTCTTCCAGTCGTGACACCTAGAGAGATGGACTGGTTTTCAACCCCCCCGTCCCCCTTTTTCTACAAGCCTAGAAGGACTCAAGCGCAGAATCATTGAGGCACTGGAGAATGTTAAGCAAGATATGCTACAGCATGTTTGGCAGAAGCTGGACTACCGACTTGACGTGTCGTGTTACAGGCAGTGCGCATATTGAACATTTGTGAAGCAATGAAACAGGTTATAAAATCTATATCCGTTTGAATATGTTGTTGGAATTTTGATGAATAAATATTTTATTTTTCAACATGAAGCCTATTTAATTTCAAATTTTTCTCAACAGGGAACCCATCCTCATTTGGATCATAACGGATAGCAGGGATTAATCAGACATCATACTGTGTGTTAGGGGACTGGAAGTTCAGTATAACAGGAGATGTGTTTAAGTTAATATGGAGTCCAGTTCATTATTGGAGGCTCAGGTAGACTGTAGGAAACTCCAGTCCTGAACTATCGAGTGGTCACGAGTCTTCAGAGAACAGCTGTCTGCATCAACCACGGCTAGAACTGTCTTCATAGTAAAGTGGAACCATCCCCACTCATCACAAACATCCCAGGCAGACAACATAGGGCATCCATGCAACAAGATCTCCATCCAGAAGCGGGACACCAGGAGGAGTCAGACAGGTCCAGATGGCCCAGGGGGTCTGGATCACTGGGAGCTCAGGAGCGACAGGGAGTGGGAAAAAGAGAGAGGGGGGGAGAGAGAGAGAGAGGGGAGAAGAGAGTGAAGAGTAGGAAATATAACAGTTAGTTAGGTACTGTTTTGCTTGTTTTTTTTAGTTACTTTTTAGTGGAGTTTTCAATCCATGCCCTAACTGCATAGTACAAAGTAAAACTTTAAACTGAAGTATATTAGAACACAATGATACAAAACAAAACAATTTTTACAAAATAGACCGAACTTGCTTTTTTGTTTTTTATGCTTATTACCAGTGTTGGGGGACATTACTTTTTAAAGTAACTAATTACATTACAAAATTACTGTCATTAAAAAGTAATCAGCGGACAGTTTTACAGCTTCACCCTGAGTTGGGGGGAACCACCAAATCACACTTTGGCCATCACATTGACCCGAGGATGTTCCGTGTTTCTCCACCTTTCAATGAACAAAGAGGTATGCGGCAGAGACACTATTTTAAACAATTGTTTTAAAATGTAAAAAGTGTGCCAGTAGGGCAAAATTTTATATACATATATTCAATGTTTAATTCAATGAGTATGTTTAATGTCTGTGTGTTATGTTTGATTATTTTGCATAGCCCAAAAGGTATGATTAGCATTTACAAACCCCTTTCATTAGATGAAGGTATAAATGATTGTGTAAAATATGGGATGTCTGATATCAAACAAGGGCTTGTTTTATTCAAAGAACAGTAGTGTACACAGAAAATTGGTAGCATGAACAGAGCTCATGCAAAATTACTTTATAAAAGGTATTAAAGCTCCAATCAGATGTGCCCCATGTAACAGCCGAAATGTATGCACAAAAGGGGGAACCTAAGCCCCGGTTAGGGCTAAGGCGTGGCGAAGTCCCGCAACCACATCCGATTGGACCAATCATCTGGGACGGACTGACACAAAGAGTCAAAACCTAGTGCACGTCTACAAAGTTCTTCGTCATGCTCATCTGAAGGAAACAGCTCATCCACTCTCGCAGCTCATGCTTTGGCCCTTGTGGGCACTCCGCCGCCATTGCCGGCGCACACCTTCATTATCAGAAGAATAACCTCAACAACAGAGTGCTTTTGTCCTCCGCTATGCCACGTTTTCTGGCGTCATCCACTCTTCAAGAACTCTTAACAAGACTCCGTGCCAGAACTCCAGTCCTACAACGAAGAAACCCTCAGAAAAAGTTCCAGAGCGCCACCATCGGTAACCAGGCAACCAACGCCTCACCAAAGAGCTTTCCCGCAAGACATCATTTCAACTACAGCGCACCAAACAACCAGCAACGCCACAATTCCCTTTGCTGGAGGCGAACCACAAGATGAGAACAAAACGTAACACAAGTAAACAAATAAAGTGTCATACCTTGCTGAAAATTGGGGCTCATTTAATAACTAAACCGTAAGATTAAACCAAAGACTCTGCTCTTGTGACTTTCTTTTATCTAGTAAACCATACTAGATGAACTCCATTAACTTTCACCTTCCAAACGGTTTGTATGTTTGTGTGTGTGTGTGTGTGTGTGCGTGTATTTGAGTAGCGTAGTTTCATGTTTCATAGATTAGTCAAATAAATTCTTGTTTCGTTATAAAGAACGCAAAATGCATTGGATTTTTTTTCCGCATTAAAATGTCTACGTTATGTAAAAACCTTACAACTGTAAATAAATCATCCCTTTCCACTTATCATCTCTGTGGGTATTACCATCATTTTTGGATTTATTTCTCCCCCTTTTTGGACATCGGGCCACAGAGACCAGTCGTCTCACAGTTGGTGTCAGAAGTTGGATGCCTACTGTAATGGGAATATCACATTTTAATTATGTATTAATTTGTAATTGTGCCATGCAGACTATAGAAGCTTTAAACTTGCTGAAGCTTAGAAACACAAGGCCGAGAATAGTACAGAAACAACCTGATTGTAATTG
This sequence comes from Clarias magur, assembly GCA_013621035.1. Taxonomy (NCBI): domain Eukaryota; kingdom Metazoa; phylum Chordata; class Actinopteri; order Siluriformes; family Clariidae; genus Clarias; species Clarias magur. The sequence goes on along the minus strand of QNUK01000014.1, from coordinate 1,139,535 downwards.
TCCCTGAATAAATGATAAGGTATGGACAACTGGTCTGGGTCAGATAAAGAGTTGTGAGTTTGAATGTAGGAACTTCATGTACGGGGCGTTGATTATGTTAGCAGAGATGTTTTTGTATAAAATGGGACAGCTGAGAGAAAGAGATCACCTTTCTCCATGCTGCAATTGTTTGCTGTGTGAGACTGGTCCTTCTGCAGAAGTATAAAATAAAACCTTTGTGACTTTGCTCTCACCCAGAGTGTGAATTACTTGTTCTTATAATATTTACAGAATTTCCACCACAATACTTGGCGTAGTCAGCAACTTTCCATGTTTGAGGAAGGCATTGGAGAATCCCGGGGAGGTGTAAGCGCTGACGCCTTGAAGGCTTTTTCACTTCATCTCAAATGCTTAGTTGGCTATCGAGCGTGAGAGGCCTGGGGATTCACCATGTCGCCTCAACACCGGAATGAGAACTAAAATCGTGTGGTAAGGAAAATGTTTTTCTTTAAGTTGTCATTAATTAGGTAAGAAGTGCGCTTTCTCACAGTGAAGAAGATAGATTTAGACTTGGATCTATCACACAGGTAAGGGGCCCGTGAGTACCCAAAAAGTGCAAGGTGCACAAAAAGGAAGAGAGTGGGTACTGGGTTTTGTCAGTTTACGAAAACTGGCCCTGCAGCGGACGCGCTCAGGTAAGGACCTCCGGAGGTAAAAACAAGTCAGTGTGCAAGGTGCACAGGTAACAGTCAAGTGGACTGTGAGAGTTCACTGTGAGGTAGTGGCACGCGTAAATTTGACAAGTAAAAATCATGGGTAACAGCAAACAAAACAAAAGATCTTGTGGAGTTCCTGTGGTAAAAATATCATCTAAATTATGTTTGAGAAATGTGGAATTCCAGGGGAAAAAAAGGGGGGGGGAATGTGAAATTATAAATAACTAAGCTGCTTTTGAGATGTGAATGTGTAAAGCATGTGTTAGGGACAGAAAACCAATGCAGTTAGGGACAGGTCAAATCTCACAATCTCTCCAGTGTGTTAAGACAGATCCTGACCTGGATGGCTGCCCACCTCGAAGATGTCCACAACCTACTGCTCCTGACTGCCCTCAACCCCATCATACAGCGCATACAGAAACACCAGTCCTGACCTCACATGTGTCATCGTATATCGGAGAAACAGAAGGAACAGAAGCTGGACAATCGACTCAGCAGTGAGCCCCTGGACGAGGAAGTGGAACTGCTCAACTCTGGGAAAACGCTCATTGACGGACTGGCGAGGTCGGATGGAAAGAAAAACCCTTGTGCACAGACCATGGAGCTGGAGAACTGGAGCAGGTCAACAAATAGCTGTCAGACGCAAGACAGGCTGGAGGACATACATTGGGGACACTAAGGAATTTAGACTTCACATGAACTCAGAGGACTGCTCATGTCTAAACTGGGAACTGACTTTCACAAAAAACTCAGGCAACTGGCCTGAAGAAATATACATGATGCGAAATTCTGTCTGGAATAATCAACATCATCAGGAATGTGTGACGCGGATCACAGTGTTGATTGCAAACTAACAGATGCCTTCCCAGTGAGAATGAACATGACACACATATCTGCTTGAGGTTGAGGAAGCGCACAGAGAGGAAGAGATCTTGTTGGGAGAATGGCAGAAAAGATGAAAGAGCGGTGGGAGGGGACTGAACTGAGGTGATGCAGCCTGAAGGGGAAGGTGAGTGAAAAAATATATATATATATTCTTACTAACACTTCTTGCTCTGATCGCAATGAAGAAAAGCTTGCTATCTTTTCCAGTGATTCTTGTGTGATTAATTATCCTAGAAACATCCACTGTAGGTACATATGTTAAGTATGATCTTGAAGTATATCAGTAAAATGCCAACAATTGAATTGCAGCTCCATGACAAACAAAATTCATTTTGGTAGATTCTGTGCAGATCATTCAGTCATTAAAGCATGTGAATTTGACAATTTAGGGAAAAAGAGTGGCAGATTCCTGAACTCTGTGGGCACTTCAGGACATGCTGAAGAAAGCTTCACAAAGCCAAGTGTGTGGCTTTTTCTAGGTGTACATGATAAATTTGGACTTTTTGCTGCTTTATTGCTACCCAGTAAATCTAGTGGGGTGAAATTAGGTATAAAACTCTTGAGACTAACTCTTGTGATCTGTTGCCCCTGTTGTACGTGTATGAATGGAAGCTCTGCACTTCAGCTGTGAGTTCAGTAGATGCTACGATGATAGACAAATAATACAGTAAATACATTACACTGTATGTCACATATCTACTGTAATTTTATTACCCTAAATATAAGCTCAGATGTGTAGTTAATGTAGATACAAGCAGTGTGCACATCAGTCACACTAATGTTCCTTAACTACAGTAGGGACACCCTTAATGTGTTATTGGTTATAAGGAATAAGGCTGAGTAAAAAAGAAAAAAAAAAAGAATTGGGCCTTTGAGTGACATGTGGTATGAGTGAGAGTGATTGAGAATGAACCTCTTATCTGACATTACATTACAGCCACAGAGAAACAAATGCTGATGCAATGCTGTTAATTTATGTGATAAAGTATTAAAAAAACTGTATATATGACAGTACATACAGTCACAAGACCTGGCCAGGCAGAAAAGTATGATATCAGCATGCAAAACCTTTTCTTTTTTTTTTTTATGACAGTTACGTTTATCATTACTCACTAAAGTGTATGGGCTAATGGCAAGTACGATGTAGGTTTGATTAAGGGAACTGAACTGGCGGTGATCACCCCAAAATAAAATTTTAGGTACTACAAACCTCGGTCTTTAACTGAAATAATAATAATTCCAGTGTTTAATACTTTATTGAAAGCTGTTGTCATAATACACACCAGCAGAACAAGGTCATAACGCAAGCCATATCAAAGCTACAATTCGCACAAGTCAAGTCTTTAGGTCAAATTGTTTTGGGACAAGATAAAACTTTGGATCCAAATACAGTAGTAATCCAAAATAGTCTAAAACAAATAAGGGAAATGAATGCCAAAGTAATAAAAAAAAATTATAAGTGTTTTTACTGCAGAAAAGTTATTTTGATCGATGCAATCCTCGAGGCCCCAGTGAGCCGTACACTCATGGGAAGGGTCTACTGGCCCACAGTGCACTCAGCTGAACTCCGGAAGCAAGAATAATCTTTCACTGAATTAAATTTGGCATTACAAACTAATTTAACATTGGGCATTCCAAATTCTAAAAGGCCTTTTACAAAAACTGTTGATGAAAAGAATGGTCGTATGATTTCAGTCTTGCTACAGATGCATGAAAAGAAAAAAAAAGAAAAAAGATGTGTATCTCACTTCTCAGCCAAATCAGATCCTGTAGCAGCAGAACCACCCATAAGTTTATGTGCAGTACCAGAAATCCCCTAGGATTGATCCACAGTAAGCACCACTACAGAATCCGGATATAAAATGAACGTGGATGGATCAACATTTTGTGATACAGAAACACATGCTAACAGGAGGTTGCTACGTGGTGATAGCACATGAACTTTTAAAAGTGTAAATGTACAGTATTGCTCAACTAACAAATTAGATTCTATTTCAGAAAAACAGATGCAGCAGCGAAGGCCGAGGCCAAACTTCCCCTTTCCTATAACCATAACATGTGTGTGTGTGTCTGATCCTCTCACCCCCACAGCTAACCTTGACAAGCTGCAGAGTACAGCCACTCCCGTAGAAAAAACATTCTGGAGAAAAGCGGGATGTGTTTTCACAAAAGGGGTTTGGTACGACCCCAATCACAAGCCATGTCTAAATAAACACCTATTTCCTTTCTATGCTAAGTTGACACATGGGTGTCAAAAGGGGGAATAGGCGATAGTATGTGCATTTGTGTTACAAATAATATACTGTACCATAGGTAAAGGAATTAAGATGAGTACACAAAAAGTAAAAGGACATTGTGAAGATGAAATGTTGTGTTATTGTGCAAAACTCTCTGAGGTTTTATCTTAAATACAGGCCCACTGAAAGTGCTCCTAACACCACACACAGAAGTCAAGGTAGTGGAAACAGAGATGTGGGTACACATGCCAGCCACCCCAAACATGTTCCCGAACCTAAGAGAAAACCTCAGAGATCAACAAGGGTGAGCAGTGAAGTGCTAGTAACCTCTCCTGTAAACCCCGACAGACCCTGATCTGCACGCAAAGTGCATGGGTCAGAAGAACCAACTAGAGTGACAGGAACATCGCAGAACCACGACTCTCCACTCAAATTCATTGCAAGAACAAGCTCATAGTTACATTTAAAGCCAACACGTGAGGAAATTGTAAGGTGTCATTGTAGCAGTAGCACAGATAACATATGGGAACATGTAAAAGTAGACTAAAGTTAAGAACATATTATAACTAATGACAAGATAGAAGACTGTTTTAGAGGACAGAAAATACCAGTGACTGAGATTATTCACATTACAGACATTGAATTGGCTGGAGTGGACCCATTAAATTTGGATCATAAAAATTAAAAATCTATTTCAACAACGCCCCAAAGTAATCTGGGTAATTTTAGAAATGATAATAGTAATAGTTGTAACCCTGACGTGCCTCATTATTGAGGACTCAGGGAGAAACCGCCATGGTAAAGTCTATTTAGTAAACTCAAGCCACATACATTTAACTAGAATAAAGAGAGGAGACAGTATGATAAAAAGGCATAACGCTAATCTTAGGAGATGTCCTGGGAATTGGGGATGTGCTCTATCATTAGACATTGCTGATAATATGACAGACATACACAACGGCTCATGTTGGATATGTCATGCCATGTCCTCGAGCTGAGTAGCACTGCCCCTTAACAATGTCACAGAAGCAAATGCAGACAACACGTCTTGTATTATACCGATAACTACCATGGCCATACTGCAGATATCGGCATATTACAAACAAACAGGGAGGCCAAACGCAGCAGTCCCTGGGTGTGTGGGTCAATCGCATATGCGACTTTACCCAAGTATTTTAATTGGACAGGCCCATGTTAGCCTGCATACAGTATGTAACCCCTAGTGTGTCAGTACACACAGAAGATACTACTGTAGATAGTACTACTGTACTACTCAGAAGTCGTTGATGAGAGGCAGGAAGAAATCGGTTTGCTCCCAAAACTATGGCTGAGAAGGATGTGGCCTGGGACACTGTCGACTCTACAGAGGAGGAGAGAGAGGAGGATCTCTCGACTGTTCATCCCAAGTCTACGTCACCTCATGACAGACCCATCTCTCCTGCAGTGTCAACTGGAGGTGAGATGTACGCTGTGATGTGTGACTTCCTAAGTGATCAAGAGCAGAGAGAGCAGCATTATCTTCTGGAGCTACAGAGACTAAGAGAGTCAATTCTACAAGCTGTTTGACCATTGACAACTTCTTGCAGGTGCTGAGGGCATACCAGGCTATGGATGAGGACCAAGCAGAGAACTACGTTGACGTGGATGATTTCCTTTGGGAAAAGTGCTCTTGGAAAAGTTTAACATCTCTTCAGAGACCTCAGCAGTTCCATGCCGTTTCCGCTCCAGCTGGGGAGTTACCGACTAAAACTTACCATCAGCTGCAGAACTTGTAACCTTGTTGGGTAAGGCCTGAGCTGCAAACAAAGGAGTAGATCGGTGAGATAATAGTCCTGGAACAGCTACTTCGTATTCTTCCCTATGAGATCCAAGTGTGGGTGAAGGAACATGAGTGAACTCTGTCCTCATGGTGTTGGGTACATAGAGTCGACCAGGTGGCACACCTGCTGGTTCGACTTTTTTTTTTTTTTTTACCCAAAAATCTGACAAGTGTCACAAAAATTCAAAATACTGGTTAGGTTATTGTAAAAGTATTAGAGTTTGTTGTTTTTGCTGTTAAATGCTTCATGTTGTAAGTGTCGCACAAAAAGTAAATTTGAGTAATATAATCAAATTAATAATTAATAGATTAAACACGAAAATGCAACATTTTATTTCCTTCTCTACATTACTGTGACCTGCTTAAATGAAGGCAAATTCATTACAAATGAAATATTAATCTGGTGGTGTAATTTTAAGAGAAACATTTTCTGTAATTTATTTAATTTATTAAATTCTTTCTGTAATTTATTTACATTTTTTTTCATAAACAAGCCAAACTCTACTGTCATGTCGATGGGTGCGAGGCATAAATACGGAGGTGACGTGTTTCCAAGAATTATGTTTTTATTAACAAAAACAGGGAAATCAAACAAAACTGAATATTTTAAAAAATGAACCAAAACACGTATAAAGACACCGGGAGATATGAACTAAACTTTACTGACATTTACAGGGTGAAATCAACAGATGCAAGACAGGAAACAGAACCAAAACAAGCTATTTATAATAAAAGTAATGAGCAACTCGGTTCAGGTGAGCGCCCACGTCACCTGACCGAGATGCAACATGGGAAATGAAGTCAAACTCAAAAGGAACTATAAACACAAATCTCTGGGCGCTAGGCGCCCTCTAGGGGTTACAGTACCCCCCCTCAAAGGGCACAACTCCGGAGCGCCACAGGAGGTCCAGGGCATCCCCCCCAGAGTCCAATGTCGACCCCTCTCACCCAGAGGCTGGCTCTGATGTCCTGTGGGCCTGGTGGCCTGATGCCCCCATTGCAGTAGGGCGGCGGAGGCAGAGAAAGCGCGCCGTCCTTGCTGATGCCGGGCGGGGTAGGCAGAGAAAGTGCACCGTCCTCTCCGGTGCAGGGCGGCAAAGGCAGAGGAAGCGCGCCCTCCTCTCCAGTGCAGGGCGGTGAAGGCAGAGGAAGCTCGTTGTCCTCTCTGGTGTAGGGCGGCGGTGGCGGAGAAAGAGGAAGCTCGCTGTCCTCGGAGGCGCGTGACGGTGGCGGCGGAGGAAGAGGAAGCTCGCTGTCCTCGGCGGCGCGTGATGGCGGCGGCGGAGGAAGAGGAAGCTCGCTGTCCTCGGCGGCGCATGACGACAGCGGCAGCGGAGGAAGAGGAAGCTCGCTGTCCAAAACCGAATACTTTAAGTCAAAAACAAACCAAAACACTTATAAAGACACCGGGAGAACTAAACTAAACTTTACTGACATTTACGGGCTGAAATCAACAGATGCAAGACAAGAAACAGAACCTATTTAAAATTATATTATATTATATTATATTATATTATATTATATTATATTATATTATATTATATAAAACTAATGAGCAACTCGGTTCAGGTGAGCGCCCACGTCACCTGACCAAGATGCAACATGGGAAATTAAGTCAAACTCAAAAGGAACTATGAACACAAATCTCTGGGCGCTAGGAGCCCTCTAGGGGTTACCCCTGACATCTACTCTCCTGTTTGTATAGATATTTCTGATAGAAATAAATCATGAAACTTTTGTCAAAATATAATGCAAGTTTATATAGTTTATATAGTTTTTTTTTCTTATAATAGCGTTTATTTTTGCTTGTGAATGTTAATGAACTGGAATAAGTTGGAGAGATGATAAGTGAGTGATATACAGCCATAATACTGTCTATAGCCATTTTCTTTATGGCGATGTTGGTCGCATTGACTGCATTTATTTTTGTCAACAGTTCGATTGTAAGCTCTACGAACAGGTGTAGGGGCAGGAGCAATTAACCTCAGTGCTGGTATTTGTGGAGTCAAAAATACAAAGAGGTTATTGGCAGGGGTGGGGTTCAGGACCATGGATATAGGTATGCCTGAAGGTGGAGGAGGTGGCTGAGGAAACAACTGCCTTTGCACTTGTATCCTTGGTCGGACAGATTGTGGAGCACAGACTTCTTCTTGACCACTGCCTGACCCACTGTACTTACAGGCAAGTGATACTGATGTTGAGGGCCAGGGTGTGAGGTTGCAGCAGTAGGACATGTCCGCAAAGGTGGGAGAGGCACAGGAGCTACAGGAATTGAGGAAGGCAAGTTCACCCCCTGCAGCAGAATCCCCAAATCCTGCCTCTTCAGTCTCTTGTTATGCCACTAAATGACTGTTGTTTGATTAACATCGGGAAGCTGCAGGGTAGTGCTCTGCATGTTCAATCCATTACCCAGAACTGATATTTCTGTAATCTCTAAGAATCATCGTCCATCTTGTCAGTGAATAAACTTTTTGTTTTTTACGGCTTTTGTGAACTCCACAGAGTCTGACAAAGATGGCCTTAGTCAGACGCACCTGGTGCCGAGCAACGTATGCCACGCGCTGCTTGTCATACGACAGAAGGTTTTGCCAGAGCTATGATGGTGCTGGCCTGCTGGCTGTTAAGTGTTAAACCACTTTCTGTCCTCAGTCCCACCAAGTACTCTGCCAGGCTGTCCACTAGGTCCATCCCTGGGACACAGTGCTCATCCACAGCCTGGTCAATATAACACATGCAATAAACATTAATAACAACACTATTACAAGTAAGAAAACAATATACATGACACTGTATAACGTCTCACCTAACGACTTACCAGCTGTTGTTCGGGTGGTCCTGGGGGTTCAGCAATTATAGCAGATGACACAGTGGCTAACAGGTTGGTAGAGAGAGGAGGGGCCAAAGCTGGTTGTGATGACTGATGGGCTCGAGGGCACAGCAGTGCGCACAAACTGTTATATATAAAAAAAGTTACTTAAACTTTTATGAAATAAACATTATGCATTTTCACACAAAACAATTACAATAGCTGAAAAAAGTCCTACCAGTTGTTGTTCAGGTGCAGCTGGGGTGGTAGCTGTGTTAAAAGTGGTTGGGATGTTGGTGAGGAGAAGAGGGGCAGAATCTGAGTTTGAGAAGATGACTGACTGGCCAGAAGGCACATCTGTGTGCTCATACTGTTAAATGTAATACATTAAGTTTTGTAAATAATAATTATTATTATTCAGAAGGAGAATAAATAAATCATAAAATTTAAAGCAAAGGCTGACAATTTATATTAAAATAATATATATATATATATATATATATATATATATATATATATAGAGGATGGGGCTGTGAATTCGAAGAGCTCAATAGTAGGATCCACACCACCATCTTCAAATCCCTCATCCTGAAACTCCTCCTCAGAGCCTACATCCTCCAGCATCTGATCAGTCTGCTCTGCATCAGGATCATGGCCTTTCCGGGCTGACAGTTTAGGTAATCTATACTTATTAGTTCCCCTGGGAGAATAAATAAAATTTCAAAAGTTACATTTCAGCAATTTCCTGAAAAGATTATTCTGTCATACAAATATAAAAATAATTAAAATATACAACTCACCAGTGTACACCCCAGGTGGTTGAAAAGTAGGGACAAGCCTCTTTCCAAGCACGTTGACACTGTGAGTGTTGGCACAGTGCACAAGGTCTCCTGAATAACTAAGGGGGGGGGGGAAGGACAGCAGCTGACCTGGTAATTACAGCTGAGATGACAAGAGGACACACCGGGACATCCACAGCCTGAGTTGAACACAACAAGAATTAAAATTCACCTCATAACACAAGTCAAATAGATTAGGATATATTGTATGTCAAAAACACTTACCAGCTGTTGTTGTGGTACTGATAGTGTGAGTGCTGATCTTTCCAAGACCGCAACTGTTGGAGTGGGTGGAAGAGCTGCTGGTATGGCTGACTGGTATATGGAGCAGTGGGGAAGAGCTGCTGGGTAGTGCAGATGGAGCAGAGGGTCCTGCACTCTCAGTGTCAGTCTGGAAATTATAATAAAAAATATTTAAAAAACTCTCATGAACAGATCATAACCTTCTGTCATGCACACTCGTAACTCGACCGGCACTAGGACCCGGGAGTAATACGGTCGGGTTTTCAGGAAGCATAAAAGGAGACAAAATGGCGCTTCACATTGCTCAGTCATTGAGTTTGCCCATGCCTTTGCTGACGCTCCACCGACTATTCTGTGAGTACTCACCAATTCTGGTTGCTTCTTTGATTGAGTGTGTGTTGCTAGAACGCGGGTTTATTTGTGTAGATCCTTGCTCTTTGTGTAAGAGAGTTCTGAAACTAATCGCGTGGTTATCGTGCATACTCGCGCTGCTTCCGCGTTTGGGTTTACCATCCACGCTACACGGGCTAACTGCTAAGGCTTTTCTGTTCATCCCTCGGTTGCTCGTGACACCTTCTGAGAACAGTATTATCATGCATGTGAAAAAAAAAAAGTTACCAGCTGGTTCCCAGGTGTTGCTGAACTGGCATCAGTTGCAGGCAGACAAGGACAAGTAGTGGCACCAGTTGAGACAGCAGCCTGGGGATAGGAAGGAGTTTCATTAATGCAGGTTGAGGTGGTAGTGGCAGCTGATGGGACAGAGGATGGGGCTGTGAATTCAAAGAGCTCAATAGTAGGATCCACACCACCATCTTCAAATCCCTCATCCTGAAACTCCTCCTCAGAGCCTACATCCTCCAGCATCTGATCAGTCTGCTCTGCATCAGGATCATGGGCCTTTCCGGGCTGACAGTTTAGGTAATCTATACTTATTAGTTCCCCTGGGAGAATAAATAAAATTTCAAAAGTTACATTTCAGCAATTTCCTGAAAAGATTATTCTGTCATACAAATATAAAAATAATTAAAATATACAACTCACCAGTGTACACCCCAGGTGGTTGAAAAGTAGGGACAAGCTTCTTTCCAAGCACGTTGACACTGTGAGTGTTGGCACAGTGCACAAGGTCTCCTGAATAACTAAGCAGAGATGGAGGCTTTACTGCCAGGGAAGCAGCTTCACAGTTTTGATTCAATCTATTGGCACATAAAATAGAGGGAAATTTTGTTGTTTCGTTTAAATTATGCCATTTTATCACCATTTCCAGGCTCTGAAATAGAATTGTAAAACTGTAAGTATCTGACCTTGCTGATAAACAGATGTTAATACTTACCTGGAATGAATCTGTTGACATGGCAATGGAAGGACTCCAGTGATGTGGATCCCCTGGCACACCGGTAGTTTGGTAGGATAATGCCCCCTTTGTTGGTGTACAGGAGCACACCTGTTTCATCCTGAATACACTTCACATGCCTTTTCTGGACTCTCCAAATGTGCTCCATTCTCTCCCAGTCAAAGAGAGGGACACCAACAAAATCTCCGCCCTTAACTCCCATCAGCACATTAAAGAGAAGTTCAATTAAAATGATGGTCTGCTGCTCTCCTCTTGTCTGTCTTCTGCAATGCAGAGACAGCTCATCCTTGGTGATGCGCTTGTCCACTAGCTTTTCAGTGATACCAGGGACACCTTCCTTCTTCAGCTGCTCCCTTTTGGCTCTCCGCAGCAAGGTCATGTCACTGCTGTCCCATTCAAAAATGCAGCATGACAATCTAGCCGTAAAGATTTTGTACAAAGGATGTGCTTCATTTGTACACCCAGATGCCAGCCGCCTCATGAAATGATGAACATTCAGCTTGACAACCAGATCTGGCCACCCACCAAATCTTTTTTTTAGCCTGGTCTCTCCATCTTCCTTACAACGGTCACTGTCAACATAAAGTAGGCGCGGAGGAGCCACACCGGCATTACTGTACCTCTGGATTAGACGAGCAATCATTGAATCAAGTCTGGGATCCTCCTGAGCTGTCAGGACACTGATAAGGATTTGGCCCACCTCATTGTTCACTGATGTAAGCCATAAAGCGGTCCCCTTGGCAATACCTGACAACTTCTTGGTTATCTTTATTTGCATATAAAAGACTAAACACATTGTTATTATGCATATGATAGTAGTATGAAGGTTCTTTTTTATGTTGAAAAATTACTCTACACATTTTAAGTGTTTTATTGTAATGTTGGGCTAATTTTAGTTTACAAAGTTTTTGCATTTTACATAAAAAACAAAACGCTATCAAATCATAATGCATATTTGCATTAACAGTGATTACAATTAAAATATTTACCTTTTTTGTGAAGTCCATTTTTAAGCACAGTGCCAAAGATAGACGTTATGCTCGCTTTGATGTGATCCAGCCTGCTCAGCATGTCACGCCCGTACACAGCAAGGATCCACCGGTGAGTTGGTATGGCCACTGGTTGAGGTGGGTCCTGGAACGTGACAGGGACCAGGCTCGGTTGAGCAACAAAGGCAGATCATGTCCCGCAAGGAGCGCTTAATCCACTCCTCACTGTGGTTTTCCCACAGCTGCCTGACCAAGCAAGTGGGGCTGTTACCGGACGTCCTCTCCCTCATAAATGTTATCACTCGGATATGATAAGCATATCTGTAATAAACACAGACAGCAGGAGACGAAAGAGAGAAATTAGTATTAAACACTCAGTCATTTCCTAGTCTGTTTCAGTGTCACATTTTTGACATAAGAAATACTTATAATACATAAGTTACACTTACTTCCGAGTCAAGATTATACTGAACACCATCCTGTGAGCGAAATCCAGCTGGTCCAATATGGTCTTGCTTGAGGAGATGTAATTGGTTTTGCAGCCAACAGAATTACACCTAAGAGTCTCTGTTATCATCAGGTAATTCCTGTTCACATCCAGAACCAGACAAGCTCTCTTGTGGACGCCAGCACTTGTGAGCGGTTTTCCACATTCAGGACAAGACAGCCTGACCTTCCACAGGTGGTATGGCATCCACAGGAAAAGCTTGTGGGTGAAAAAGCATTCTGGAGTGGGTTCCTGATGATAAATGAGCGCTGGCCCTGGTGGGTAATAGCAAAGCTTCATATCCATACGCAGCCGCTGGTGCTTCCACAGTGCTGCTGAAATCCATTTCTGGTCCTGAACTGGTATTGTCTTTTTCATCTCTGCTGGGAGCCAGACAGAATTTGAAGCAACTGGAGGCTCCACATCTTCTGCTGGTGGATTAAGCAGAGGGTTAGAAGCAAAGTGGACAGAGGGACCTGCCACAGCTGGTGGAGGAGTGGAGGTTGCAGAGACAAGCCCTGGGCATTCAGGGATGGGAGGAGTAAAGGAGGTGCCATGGGAAGCTGATGAGTCCTGATTTACAGTACATATTTTAAAAAGACAAATGTAATGTATTTATTTAAAAGCCATGCATGATTAATGCGCTCCTTTTAAGTTAATAAAGAAGCACATATAAAGAAAATAATATTTTTTAAAAAGACTTTCTCACAGATGTAGAAGTGGCTTGTGAAATAGAGAAGGCCTTGGCAGTTGCTGATACAAGCGATGGAGGAAGCGACAGAGGAGAGACAGTCTGAATGTATCTCTTGGGACTGCAAGAGGGAGATGGTGTCCTTCTTCCAACAGCACTTGTATCACCACTGCACAGTGCAGAAGAGCTAGCGAGGGCCTGAGAGAGTAAGAAAGAATAGTTAAATGGGTTATATAGATAAAGACTAAAACCTTTCAACAATGTAAATCCCACTTCAAAATGCAGAAAAAAACATCAATAGACATATTTTAAAATTACATTTAAGAGTGTTCCTAGTATTTTTTACTAATATTACCTGGCTTGCATGCTTCACAGACAAGCTTAAGTTTGGCTTTAAACCAGCACCATGAGCCCCTCCGAACCGCTGCTTTGTGAACTGCAACAAAAAACAAGTAGCTTAAGTGGTGTCTTTAGTTGTGGTGTAAATGATGCACACACACCTCTATTACATAATGAATCATAATCAATAATTACTGATGCCAAAGTCAAAGCTGGCTGACTGGCTAGATGTAGCTGGTTCTGCAGAAAAGGATGCTGCTGACGGTCCTGGCTGTGCACTGTAACCCCAAATTTAGTTTCAATTCAAGTAAATTGAGTTTTTTTGTATATAAATTTTGGTGTATCCCACATATTTCTTAAATTTTTAAGTACATACAATGTTTTTGAAGACTTTGTACATTCAACAAAGAGTTTTGGGTTTAATCAATTAGTGTCAAGTTGGTAGGTTAACAAAACTTAGGTTAACAAGCCAGCTGAGTGTAAAAGAACATCAAGCTACGTGAGTTTTGAAAAAAAAAAAAAACTTTTAAATTAAAAACACACAACGTTAATTTGACAAATTAGCTAACGCTGGTGTCACACGTTCTGATATTAGCCTCACCATTTTTACTCTGGTACTTAATTTTGTATCTGGACGGAGACCATGCATGCATAAAGTCAGTTACATTGGTATATAACTTAATATTTAACTTTAGTGAACTGTTTGAGCTCATAAGGAGTGTAGTGAGGGAAGAAAGTATGATTTGGAAATGCAAGTATTGTGCGTTTAGTAGTGAACAAAGAGGACCGATATTAAAACATTACAGATTGAAGCATGGTACCTATGCAAGACGTGAGCCATTACCCTGTCCACATCAGGAATGCTTGTGCACGTTCAAATAATTCGGTACTCTTAAAACTCACTTGTCCCGGTTTCATTCAGCAGTTCAGCCTAAGCAATACGTGCAGGAGACAGAAGTTAAGTTTCGTTGTCGGTTTTGTGAATTCATCAAACCATGCCAAGGGACAGAGTATTTTACACACCTACATAGCAGACACATTCGAGATAAGTTCAGTGTCCATTCATGGGCTGCACTTTTGAGAGTAGTGTGTATTCAACTTTTAATGCACATAAAAGTAAGGTGCACAGAGAACACAATTGGAGGATGTTTAAACCAGAGTTAATAGTTCGCACTGGACCGGAAAATGAAAGCAGTGGCAGTTGTATTCTTCAAGAAGAGATGCTTCCTGATGCGAGACTAATTCTCAGAACTTAGGAAACCTGTTGGACCATAACTTAGCAGCTTTGTTTTTAAAGATGCAAACAGTCTTACATATACCAGAAACGTCTGTCCAGGAAGTTAGTCAGCAACTTTGTCAGTTAGTGGAGTTGTCCCAGCTACTTTTGTACAATAAAGTGAAAGCTGTTCTACAAAAGTACTATACAGACATTGGTGAATCAGTTGTAAAAGAAGTGGTTTAGATTGTGACAGAAAACAATATTATCATTGCATGCTGTGGCAAAGACGGATGTCTTGCAACAATCAAAAGAAGAGCATCATATGTTTTGTGCGAGTTTCCACTGGTAATGCCAATTGAATATGTAGTGGAGAAAGGCATAAAAACTGTTGCATATGTTCCTTTATTGCAAATGCTTCAGAAATTGTTAAGCAAGCGAGACATTTTAGAGAAGGCTATGTCACAGACAACTATCGTCCAAGATGAGTACAACACTTGTAGAGATGGCAGTTGTTTTAGAAAAAATCACCTTCTATGTACTGATGAGTTTACAGTTGCTCTCGGCCTGTACATTGATGAGTTTGAAATCGCTAACCCACTGGGAACATCAAGAGGGAAACATAAGATGTGCGCTGTGTACTGGAGTATTGCCAACATACCAGCAAAGTACAGGTCCACACTTAACTCGATTCAGCTTGCACTTTTGTGCAAAACAACAACAGTTAAAGAATGTGGCTACAGCAAAGTACTGTACCCACTTATAAGTGATTTAGTGACTCTTGAAAAGCTTTGTGTCTACATAGAACACCTTGGTACAAGTGTTAAATGAACTATTTTGTTTGTGTCTGCTGATAACTTGGGTGCTCACTCTCTTGCAGGATTTTATGAAAGCTTCTCTGTGGACAAATTCTGCAGATTTTGCATGGCATCCAGGACTGACATACAGACTCAAGAGGTATGTGGTGGTAAATTTCACCTCAGAGACAAATATACACACACCAGACATGTACATGGGGCTTTGCATGATTCAGTTTTGGGAAAAACTACTGGTGTCAAAAAGTCATGTCCACTAACAGAAAATTTGGAGTATTTCCATGTTATAGGTGGTTACCCCCCCTGATCTCCTACATGATGTTTTGGAAGGTATAGTCCCTATTGAGTTGTCTATTTGTATTGCAGACCTGACAGCAAAGAAATACATCACTCTAGTGGTACTCAATGAAGCGATCAGATCATTTCCATATTAATTTACATTTGGCCCACACCCAATTGGGAAGGGTTTCTCTACCAAGGGCACAATAGGAGAAAATGGCCATGAGAACTGGTGCCTAATAAGACTGCTTCCCCTTCTTATTGGCCGTTACATTCCTGAGGGGGATGACACATGGGAGATTATCATGCTCCTAAAGGACATAGTTGAATTGGTTGTGGCACCAAGACATACCACTGAGTCAGTATACATTCTTGAATACAAAGTGGCAGAACATTGAGAGCTTCTTCAGTCTACATTCCCACAATTTAGGCTGCGACCCAAACACCATTATTTATTGCATTAGCCTCAGCTTATTAAAGTATATGGTCCACTTTGTGAAGTGTGGACAATGCGCTTTGAAGGGAAACATAAGTTCTTCAAGAACGTTGTGCAGTCTGCTCAGAACTTTAAGAATGTTCCTATGACTCTTGCCATGAGACACCAGAAAGCTGTCGGTTACCATTTATGTGTTTTAAATCTTTTTATTAAGGTAGATAATCCAAAAGATATTGTTACATACCAGGATTTAGTTATAAACAAAAATAAACATAACAAACCGCAAAATAATAATGAACATACATACACCACAAACATAAGGAACAAAATAAAACAACCCCTTGCCTCCCTTCCCACCCTAGGGACTAAAAGACATGCCAACACTACATGGTTACTCAGCCTGCATTTTCAAGATAAAGGAGAAGAGGAGACTAAATCTTATAAAATTTGTCCAATTTCTTTACCATAAGGAATAAATTTTTTTCCAAATGTAGTACCTTAATCAATTCTTCGAACCATAATTTAGCTGATGGGGTTTCTGTCATTTTCCAAAACCTTAGAATAAGTTTCTTTGCCACAATAAGTCCATGGGACAACGGTTGTTCCCTTTCAAAAGCTACACTCAATGCTGCGTGAAAACGCTATGGGAACATCTCTTTGTTGCCCGGTTGTGAAGCCTGTGCATGTCAAACCCGCCGAATACCTTCGGCTTATAACCTGTGCCAGGCATGACATCACCGAATAAGGTGCACCTGCAGGTTATAAATAGGAGTGAACCGGAAACATCCTCAGATCTTTTTGTCTTCAGGACCGCTTTGTGTTTGCGTGTGCATGTACAAGCCGTAGCGAAAGCGAAATAAAATAACAGCATTAACTCACCGATATGGCGGAGTTGCTTAAGAGATGCGTGCCTCTGTGCGATAGATCTCTTTCGGAGGGCGATCTTCACGAGTTTGTCGAGCGCTTGGGAAGAACACGCTCGCCTCAGGCTTCAGGGAGAATGTGAGTACTGCGATCTTCTCCTTATTAAAGTGCTTCACGCGCGGCTCGCTTTCTTTAAAGAGAAACCGCGAGCCGCGGCGCATTCCTGAGGCTCGCGTGTTGATCTGGCAGACGCGCACGAGATGGAATTTCCGATTTCTCTCTCGCTCTCTCTGGATCAGGAAGTTTTAGCTTCCGCTTCGCAAGCGCGCTCCGGCGCTTCTTGTGAAGGATCGGAAGAATCTTCCTCTCTCGCTTCCATGGAAGTAGCCTCCTCACAACGCTCCTCCAGTGCTGACAGAGCTTTTGAGGAATTATTAGAGGCTATAACGCGTGCGGTCGAGCGATTGCATATCGACTGGCCGCAGCAGCGAGATTCCCCCAAGCGTTCGAGATTGAACGACAGGTGTCTGTCGGGTGGCCGGGGGGAGGAGCCTCAACGTCTCTCCCTCCCCTTCTTTGGTGACGTCCATGATGAATTAATTCTTCATGGAGCAAGCCGTATTCATCGCGTGTTTTTGTTCCTTCGACTTATTCGAATGATATTATTGATGCGAAGGCACGCGGTTATATGATGATGCCCAGATAGAAGAGACGCTTGCGGGCTATCTCTCTTCTGGGACATCATCCTCCCTGAAAAAGCCTACTCTCCCCTCCAAGTCGTGCAGATTGACACCTGCTTTGGTGGGTAAAGCTTTTCAGGCAGCAGGACAGGCTGGTGCTTCACTGCACACCATGGTGGTTTTGCAGGTTTACCAGGCTGACCTGCTGAAGGACCTGAGCAGTGGCGGGGCTGTTGATGACAGGGCGTTTGCAGAGCTGCGCCGAGCCACAGACCTGTCTCTCCGTGCAACCAAGCGGACAGCCCGTGCTGTGGGCCGTTCCATGGCTGCCATGGTATCCACGAAGAGGCATCTGTGGCTGAACCTCACGGGCATCAAGGATAAGGATCGTGTTGTCTTCCTCGATGCCCCCATCTCGCCTTCCGGCCTTTTGGCGACGCTGTTAATTCCGCCGCCACTAGGTTTAGGGAGGCAAAGCTATTTGTACAGGCCTTTGGGAGGTTCCTTCCCCGCCGTGCTCAAGAACCGGGACCGTCGGCCACCCGGCCCCGGCCAGGTCTGGCCCCTATCAGGCGTGAGGTGCAGAAGGAGAGCGTGACCAGCCGCGAACCCCACCGTAAAGACTGGGGTGGGGCTCTCCGCTCTTCTCAAAAATCTGCTTCGAAAAGACCGGATCTGAGTAGCTTCCTGTCTTCAAAGAAGAAGCCCTGAGTTCGTGCGCCTGGGGCCGTGGGGGTGTCTCCCTCCTAGGAGGGCCACCTGGATTTTCATCACAAAACAGGGCCTCCTCCCTGGCACTCCCGGGAGGCCGGTGTTCAATCCCCGCCACCATTGGTGTTCGGGGAGCGCCGGTCTCCAATGAAAAGTTGGGTGTTCAGGCATCTCCTGCCACACTTCATCTCCCAACACCTAACACCCATCCCATCTAGCCAAAGTGTCAAAGCTCGTGCCCCTTTCGGAGAAGCTGGCAGCGTGGAAACTACTGCCAGGTGTATCTCCTTGGGTATAAAGGACTGTAGGCACAGGCTACAGGATTCAGTTTGCACATCGTCCTCCGCGTTTCAACGGCGTGGTCTCCACTTCCGTGAAACCGGATCGAGCACATCTGCTGGCCCAGCAGTTACAGACTCTGCTGGGCAAAGGGGCCATAGAACATGTTCCCCTCCCAGACAGAGAGTCGGGCTACTACAGTCGGTACCTTTTGGTGCCCGAGAGAGGGGCCGATCTTGGATCTTCGCGGCTTGAACCGCTATCTCAGAAATCCAGATTCAAAAGTTTGACTGTCAAAATGATTGTTTCTCAAATCCAACTAGAGGATTGGTTGTGACAATCGATCTCAAGGACGCATATTTCTATAGAAATATTGCCACAGCACAGGAAGTTCCTGAGGTTCGCTTTTGGGGGCGAAGCTTACCAGTATTGGGTCCTTCCATTTGGCCTAGCTCTGTCACCCCGCACATATACAAAATGCATGGATGCAACTCTGGCTCCTTTATGACTCCAGGGCATCCGTATTTTGAATTACATAAATGACTGGCTGATTCTGGCCCAGTCTTAGGAGCTAGCGCTTCGACATCGGGATGTCGTCCTAGCCCATCTTCATTCTTTAGGATTGAGACTCAACGCCACAAAAAGCGTTCTCCTTCCTGTTCAGAGGACAACATATTTGGGTGTCACATGGGATTCGGTCACAATGCGGGCACAGTTGTCTCCTGCACGTGTCGAATCCATTCTCAACACCCTGAAGGAAATCAAGCTAGGCCAGAAGGTCACTGTTCATCACTTTCAGAAATCTTTAGGCCTCATGGCAGCTGCGTCCACGGTGATACCTTTGGGCCTTCTGCACATGAGAGCATTTAAGCTGTGGCTAAGAGCCAAGGGGTTTCATTCAAGGGCCAACCCCTAGAGGCTAATAAGGGTTACGCGCCGGGGGCTTCGTACCCTTTCTATGTGGTTCAGACCCCAGTTTCTGACTTTGGGTCCCACTCTAGGTCCGTCTTGTCATCGCAAGATGCTAACGACAGACGCTTCCCTCACGGGCTGGGGTGCGGTCTTGGATGGCCGTCCAGCACAAGGGAGCTGGAGAGGTCATCTTCTCGCGTGGCACATCAATTGCCTCGACATGATGGCTCTGTTTCTGGCCCTGAAACACTTCCTCCAGCAGTTGAGAGGCTACCATGTCCTAGTGCGGGTGGACAGCACTGCGGTAGTCTCGTACATAAATCGCCAGGGTGGACTGTGCTCGCGCCGCTTGAACAAGCTAGCGCACCAGGTTCTGCTTTGGGCACAGGACAAGTTCCTGTCCCCCAAGGCGATTTACATTCCAGGGCATATGAATGTGGGAGCAGACTTGCTATCCAGACAAGCTGTAAAACATGGGGAATGGAAACTCCACCCCGAAGTAGTCAGTTAATCTGGGAAAGATTTTACGTAGCAGAGTAGCTTTGTCTCATAAGAGGCAGCAGAATGCCCCCTTTACTACTCTCTGACTCCTCCAGCTCCCCTGGGTCTGGACACAATGGCCCACACGTGGCCCAGATTACGCCTTTATGCGTTTCCACCTATAGTTCTGCTCTCAGGAGTCCTGGCGAGGGTCCGTCAACACGGCTTGCGCCTCTTACTGATAGTGCCCCATTGGCCGACCAGAGTGTGGTTCTCGGATCTTATATCTCTCCTCAACGGCTCACCCTGCGTGATTCCAGTGAGGAGGGATCTTCTGTCTCACGCGCAGGGGACAATACTTCATCCCCGGCCCGAGCTCTGGAACCTTCACGTTTGGCCCCTGAACGGACCAACTAAGACATGCTGGGCTTTCAGCCAGCGTAATTGAAACCATTTTAAGTGCCAGGGCTCCTTCCACTAGGAGAACTTATGCCCTCAAATGGAGTGTATTTGAAAATTGGTGCATGGCAAGACATGTAGACCCAGTTCACTGCCAGATTGTTTCAGTGCTGGAGTTTCTGCAAGAAAGGTTGTCCTAGGGCTTATGCCCTAGTACGCTCAGAACGTACGGAGCTGCTATTTCGGCTTGTCACGCTCTGAATGATGGGGTTTCTGTGGACAAGCACCATTTAGTTGCCCGTTTTATTCGTGGAGCTAAACGGTTGAAGCCGCCCACTAGAGCGACGGTCCCTTTGTGGGACTTAACTATCGTACTCGAAGGCCTGGCCGACACCCCTTTCGAACCACTAGAGTCAGCGCCTGTCAGGCTTCTGCCTCTTAAGATGGTTTTTCTTATGGCTATTACGTCTAAAGCTATTCTGCATCCTCACCCGAACTATCTTCCAAGGTTCCATTCTCGACCATGCACCCAGTTGTTCTCGAGGCCTTCTGTCCTCCGCCTTTCACAGCTCCGGAGCAGGAAAGACTTCACTTACTGTGTCCAGTACGTGCTCTTAGGATCTACGTCCACAGCACTAGCCAGTGGCGTAAGTCAGAGCAGTTCTTTATTTGCCATGGGGGTCTGCCATTAGACAGACTCTGTCACACTGGGTGAGAGATGCCATTGCCCTAGCCTATGAGGCACGTGGTCACACTTCGCCTCTGGGAATCAGGGCTCACTCAACCAGGGGGATTGGCTCATCAATTGCCTTGGCAAGAGGCGTCCCCCAGCAGCAGGGCTGGTCCTCTCCACACACGTTTGTTAGATTTTATAGTCCGGATGTCAATGCTACTCCGGGTTCACGGATCCTTAAGTCAGCATCCCAGAGCTAGGTCTGAGACCTCCTCGGCTTGTGCGCACACGCTACACAACCTGGGGGTCCAGACACTTGCAGTGCGGCGGCGTTGGTATTCTCGTTCCCATAGCGTTTTCACGCAGCATTGAGTGTAGCTTTTGAAAGGGAACGTCTCGGGTTACTTGACTGTAACCCTGTTCCCTGATAAAGCGGGAACGAGATGCTGCGCTCCGATGCCGCACTGCTGGCGTGCCTGGACGTCCTTCAGACAAAATTGACCTGAGGATGTTTCCGGTTCACTCCTATTTATAACCTGCAGGTGCACCTTATTCGGTGACGTCATGCCTGGCACAGGTTATAAGCCGAAGGTATTCGGCGGGTTTGACATGCACAGGCTTCACAACCGGGCAACAAAGAGATGTTCCCATAGCGTTTTCACGCAGCATCTCGTTCCCGCTTTATCAGGGAACAGGGTTACAGTCAAGTAACCCGAGACGATTTGCTAAATTCCTTTGGGGTTAAACAAAATATAAATAGACCAACTCACCGCTTTAAACATACGCTAGATTTAATTATATCCCATGGTATAGATGTCTCTAATATAGACATTCTACCTCAAAGTGATGATATCTCAGATCATCATCTCTTAGTATATACTCTACCTGTAGAACAGCGTAGCTGTGCCTCCCCACGTTGTCAATTCAGTAGAAATATTAATCCGACTACTAAAGACAAATTCACGAGTAATCTGCCGGATCTGTCCCAATTTCTTATCAGACCCCTAAATGCAGATGATCTAGATGAAGTGACTAACAGCATGGGCACTATTTTTACCAGTACATTAGACACTGTTGCTCCCATCAGATTAAAAAAAGTCAGAGATAAAACACTTACACCATGGTACAATAGTCATACTCGCGCCCTAAAGAGAGCAACCCGTAACCTCGAACGAAAATGGAGAAAAACTAAATCAGAAGTTTTTACAATCGCATATAAAGGTAGTATGTGCAGCTATAGACGGGCTATAAAAGCGGCTAGGGCCGAGCATCTGAGCCAACTGATAGCAAGAAACCAAAACAATCCCAGATTCCTATTTAGTACAGTGGCTAGCCTAACAAACCCTAAGATGCCTGCAGGGAGTATCCCATCACAGCTTAGAAGTGAAGACTTCATGAACTTCTTCAATGAAAAGATTGATAGTATCAGGAAGAAAATAATGGAAATTCAACCTCTAACAACATCTCATAATCCAGTCCAGTCTAAAGCTTCACAATTAGATTTTCAGTGCTTTACAGGTGTAGGACATTAAGAGCTGTATAAACCTATCACCTCGGCTAAATCAACAACATGCTTGTTGCATCCAATCCCAACTAGACTTTTAAAAGAAGTGATAAATATAACTGGAGCGCCCCTTCTAAACATGATCAACTCTTCATTATATCTAGGTCATGTCCCTAAACCTTTCAAGTTGGCAGTAATTAAGCCTCTTCTTAAAAATCTAATTTAGACCCAAATTATATAATAAATTACAGACCAATTTCAAACCTTCCATTTATATCAAAGATATTAGAAAATATAGTATCAGCCCAAATATGCACATTCTTGCAGGAAAACGATATCCTCAAGGAATTTCAGTCAGGTTTCAGGAGAAACTGCACTAGTTAAAATTGCAAATGACTTGTTTTTAGCTTCGGACCAAGGCTGCATCTCAATTCTTGTCTTACTTGATCTTAGTGCTGCATTCGACACTATAGATCATGATATTCTCATTAAATATAATGGTTAGGCGTTAAAATGGTTTAGATCCTACCTGTCTGATCGATTCCATTTTGTAGATCTGAATGGAGAACAGTCTGGTGTAATGCCAGTGAAATATGGGGTGCCACAAGGGTCAGTTTTAGGACCTCTGCTCAATATACATGCTTCCCTTGGGTAACATCATTAGAAGACATGGGATTAGTTTCCATTGTTATGCTGATGATACTCAGTTATACATTTCCACAAAACCAGATGAAATACCCAAATTGTCTAGACTAACTGAGTGTATTCAAGATATAAAAGATTGGATGACCGATAATTTTCTTTTACTAAATTCAGATAAGACAGAGATATTACTTATTGGCCCAAAAACCAGTACACACCAGCTCTCACAATTCAGCCTGTGTTTAGAAGGATGTACTGTTACCACCAGCTCGACAGTGAAAGACCTGGGTGTAATATTAGACAGTAATTTATCCTTTGAAAATCATATCTCCAACATCACAAAAACATCCTTTTTCCACCTTAGAAATATTGCCAATCTTAGGAACATTTTATCTGTATCTGATGCAGAAAAGCTGGTTCATGCATTCATTACCTCCAGACTGGACTACTGTAATGCATTCCTGGGTGGCTGTCCTGCATCCTCAATTAACAAGCTACAGTTAGTCCAAAATGCAGCCGCCAGGGTTCTCACTAGATCCAGAAAATATGATCATATAATCCCAATATTATAATCCCTGCACTGGCTACCTGTTCAGTTTAGAATTAATTACAAAATAGCATTACTTACGTACAAGGCTCTAAACGGTCTAGCTCCCACATACCTAACCAGTCTTCTGATACGTTACAATCCACCACGCTCCTTAAGATCAGAAAACTCCGGACTACTGGTAGTTCCCAGAATATCAAAATCTACAAAAGGAGGTAGGGCTTTTTCATATTTAGCTCCAAAACTTTGGAATAGCCTTCCTGACAGTGTTCGGGGCTCAGACACAGTTTCCCAATTTAAAAGTAGACTCAAGACGTATCTCTTTAATCTGGCATACACATAATTAATTTCTTTACCTGATACTCCAGTACATCTATGCTGAATGGCAACCACGCTAATTCTTTTCACCTGCTCTTTTTTTTCCCACACATCCCGAGGCATCTGGAGATTGTGCCAGCTTCAGTAGACTGAGGCTTACAGTAGACCCTGCAAGGTTCCTGAGGCATCCAGAGAAGGACCTGCTCCAGCTGGATTCTTCTTCATGTTGGTTTGGAACTACCCATGCTGCTCCTAAGCTCCCAGTGATCCAGACATCCATCTGCCCTCTGCACCTGCTAACTCATCCCTGTGCTGAACTGGACTTTGTGTTAATTTAAATAACTTCTGTTATATTGAACTTTCATCTGCATAACGCCCATGATGTTATACAATTTCTGTTATCTGTTATCACCCAGATGAGGATGGGGTCCCTGTTGAGTCTGGTTCCTCTCAAGGTTTCTTCTTATTGCCATCTCAGGGAGTTTTTCCTTGCCACTGTCGCCGTCACCCTTGGCTTGCTCATCAGGGACAATCTCATTATCTAGACACGTTTTTCTTACAAATATATACAATTCCATAAGTCTTCTTTTCATTTTCTTTTCATTTCTGTGAAGCTGCTTTGAGACAATGACCATTGTTAAAAGCGCTATAGAAATAAAATTGAATTGAATTGAATTGAAAAATTCATGTTATTTTAACGTATTTTTTTAAGTGAACCAAACTTGAACTTATGTTCAAACGGCATATAAATGTTTGTTTATATAACTCAAATTCATGTTATTTTAACATATTTTTTTAAGTGAACCAAACCTAAAATATTTTTAAATTCACAAAACTTTAACTTATGTTCAAATAGCATATAAATGTTCGTTTATATAACTGAAATTCATGTTATTTTAACGTATTTGTTTAAGTGAACCAAACTTGAACTTATGTTCAAATGGCATATAAATGTTTTTTTATATAACTCAAATCCATGTTATTTTAACATATATTTTTAAGTGAACCAAACCCAAAATATTTTTAAATTCACAAAACTTGTTCAAATGGCATATAAATGTTTGTTTATATAACTCAAATTCATGTTATTTTAACGTATTTTTTAAGTAAACCAAACCTAAAATATTTTTTAATTCACAAAACTTGAACTTATGTTCAAATGGCATATAAATGTTTGTATATATAACTCAAATTCATGTTATTTTAACATATTTTTTAAGTGAACCAAACTTGAACTTATGTTCAAATGGCATATAAATGTTCGTTTATTTAACTTAAATTCATGTTATTTTAATGTATTTTTTAAGTGAACCAAACTTGAACTTATGTTCAAATAGCATATAAATGTTCGTTTATTTAACTTAAATTCATGTTATTTTAACGTATTTTTTAAGTGAACCAAACTTGAACTTATGTTCAAATGGCATATAAATGTTTGTTTATATAACTCAAATTCATGTTATTTTAACGTATTTTTTTAAGTGAACCAAACTTGAACTTATGTTCAAATGGCATATAAATGTTCGTTTATTTAACTTAAATTCATGTTATTTTAACGTATTTTTTAAGTGAACCAAACTTGAACTTATGGTCAAATGGCATATAAATGTTTGTATATATAACTCAAATTCATGTTATTTTAACATATTTTTTAAGTGAACCAAACTTGAACTTATGTTCAAATGGCATATAAATGTTCGTTTATTTAACTTAAATTCATGTTATTTTAACGTATTTTTTAAGTGAACCAAACTTGAACTTATGGTCAAATGGCATATAAATGTTTGTATATATAACTCAAATTCATGTTATTTTAACATATTTTTTAAGTGAACCAAACATGAACTTATGTTCAAATGGCATATAAATGTTTGTTTATATAACTCAAATTCATGTTATTTTAACGTATTTTTTTAAGTGAACCAAACTTGAACTTATGTTCAAATAGCATATAAATGTTCATTTATTTAACTTAAATTCATGTTATTTTAACGTATTTTTTAAGTGAACCAAACCTAAAATATTTTTAAATTCACAAAACTTGAACTTATGTTCAAATGGCATATAAATGTTCATTTATATAACTCAAATTCATGTTATTTTAACATATTTTTTTAAGTGAACCAAACCTAAAATATTATTTTTTATTTCACTTTACATATCTGTGTAAATGTGCTATAAGCTACTACTGCTCAAACTATGACTAAAAGAAAAACAAGGTACTGGTTTACTTTAGTATTTATTCAATTTTAGAACAGTATAATGTGTTCAGATATATGAGCAAACAAGATCTTTACAGAGCTTAGAACTTAAACTGCACATTGACAAGAAAATAAATATTAAGAATTGAGAATACCATTTATTCACAGGAAATAAACCATTCAGACACACATAATAATGTTAATTATTGGAAGGTGTTGACCATACATTTAGGGTAGTTTAAGTGCAGTGCATATGTCAATCCAATACAACATATGGGAGTCCTTATCATCAGTAGCCTAGACATAATACAACATGAATGTATTACTTATTAAAAACATATCCATGTCAGATATAATTATATTTTGGTAATGTGAACCTTTGTTACTCTCACAAAACAATTATCCACATGTAGAAACATACAAAGACATGTTTTAGCAACCCACAAATCATCATCTTCTTGAAGTAAAATTAAAACTGACTACTGAAAATTGACTCACTGTTTAGATATCAAAATTGTGATATTCATTTACTAAACACTGTATTTTAAAGAGTTTTAAATACTTAAATATGAACTGTAATTTTGTTTTTATCCTTTCACTTTATCCTGTCTTTTTCTAATGCACAGAATTACAAAGAACGCATGTACTGTAATCAAACAATATAATGTCATAGTACTTACAAAGCAGGCTTTGAAGAAATCAGCTGGGCTATCGTCCAAAAGTACTGGAAGACCTCTCAGGACAAGACATCTGATGTCAGCTATGCCACTAGTCTGAATTGCAGCGACAGCAGAGGCAATATTAAAACATTAGTGACAAAAATCCTCATTGCATAGAGTCTTCACACATAACTGTACAATTAAATAATACCACTTAAATTTGCAAGCCATTGCTTGTCTCAAAAGACTATCGAGGTTTGTCCCTTGAGGCCTCTTTTTGATCTGAAGATTTCAATAAGCCGAGGACCATGGCAATCAAGAGACTCATAGAACTCCTGTTTCAGGTTTTTACCAACAATTCTACTGAATTTTTGGTAGACCTGAAACAAACATCAAATCAGATTTTAAGGTCACAACACCAAGTAGAACAATCATTTACTACACCCACATGGGTGTGCCATCTTATCTGGTTATGTATAGTAATACATGTCCATTTTACATAGTTGCATTTAGGACATTTTCATTCTAAGTCAAACAACCCTTACCTGATTGTCTTCAAAAAGAGCTGGCCAACGCTGCATCACCTGGGTCACAGGAGGCTTGTCTTTCAACTGAAAATTTAGGAATTGTAAATTCATCAGGCCATGGTTTTCTCGTTTCCGGTGACGAAACCGAGAGCAGCTCTGTATCTGCTGTACTTGCACATCATTCACAGTTTCAAAGGTTGATGGGGAGACCAATTCAAGCACTGGAATGATTTTCAGTGTTGGTTTTTCTGGAAGTTCACCCAAATTGGTGAGGTTGCAAAGTTTGTTATCAAATTCCGGGTCTCTAAACTGTAAAGTGAAATTATACATAATTTCAAGTGTGTTCTTCAGACAGGTAATTAACTATTCTACTGAGCTGGGTTTTTGTGTCAGTGTGATCTTTCGAATGTCAGCTTCCGTCAAGATAACTCTCATGGTCATTGTTGCATGAGAAACCAACTGTAGAAAAGAAAAAAAAATATTTGCAAAGAATAAAATGCCTCCGTGTCACCATGACTTTACCCTGTACATTATAAGCTGACAGAGGGAAGGGGTCATTCAGATCTGAAGGACATAAAACACTGGATCACCTGCACTGCAAAGCTCGTATGACCGAAGGTTTTCAATGTACCATGCTTTCAGGATTTTGCATACAAACATTATTTCATTATTCACAGCAATAATATGCATGATTTGTTTAAATTGGCCTGAACATGAGCCAGCTGAAAGGATCATGTCTCCTTTGTAATCAAGGCGAGGCGGGGGGGCGGGGGGGGGGTGGGGGGGGGGGGATGGGGCACTAGCGAGCAATGGTTCGATAGGTCGCACTCTCCGACAGCTCCCACAAAAATACAAATAAATTGACATTTTGAAGGATTATGTCAGCATAATAAGTTTCATTATAAGTTTCATTATAACTCTAATTATTCTAGGAGTCTCAAATATTTACTGGTGAAAAGATGAAAGCGAGTGGTCAGCTACAGACTTTGAGAGGTAAAAAGCAGTCTGAAGCAGGCCCCACCGCATCGAGCTCTCCTGAAACTGCTGGGCAATCAGGCGAGGTTTTACAACGACCGACAGACACTACTATCCTGGAGACCATTAACTTGTTACATTTCGAGCTACGAACTACGAAGGCAGAAATTTGTCAGACGATTGACACTCGGATTGAAGAAATTGTATCTACCATCAGAGGGGAAATATCCGCTCTTAAATCGGAAACCCAGGCAGCTATTCAGGCCCTGCAAACCACGACAGCGCAACATGGCTCTACTCTTGCTGATCTAGAGCAGTCAGCCATACATTCATCGAATGCCGTATCCAAGCTTCCAAGCTCGGATTGCCGGACTAAAAGAGGGGACCGAGCGGGGCAAGGAGATTAATGCATTTATTTCTGAACTTCTGAAAGATGCGCTCTCCATGGATAAATGTCCGCTTGTAGATCGTGCACACAGAGCTCTGCGTACGTGCCCGAATGACACCGACCCGCCGCGCTCACTCATAGTGCGACTTCACTATTTTAGAGACGTGACAACTATCCTCAGGAGAGCTGCGGAGCGAAGGGACCTTGTCTACAATGGTCAAAAGATCCGTATATTTCCTGATTTTACTCCTGAAGTTGCAAAGCGCAGAGCAGCGTTCAACAGAGCAAGAGAGTTACTTCGGGATAAGCCAGGAGTGCGGTACGGAACATTATTCCCAGCAAAGTTGAGAGTAGCTTTCAATGGCACAGAGACGGTGTTCACTGACGCGAGAAAAGCCGAAGAGTTCGCCGAGCTACATTTTGGTGCTGGCCGAAAAGATGCTGGCGGTAATGATTGATACTAACTGCGTCGCTCTGGGCAACATATAAGAGGGCATTGATTTAAAGTACAGGTTCAATCTTTTTTATTTATTTTTTTTCCTCTCTCTTCGCAAAAAAATACCTCCTAGGTTGTTTAAAAGTCTATAGTGGCTGTTCTTTTGTGACTGTTTTTTTTTTGTTGGCCACTAATATTCAGCACATTTTATAATAAGTCTTAGGTTTTCAAAATGTTAATTCTGGATTTCAGAACATGTTATTTGTGGGGCTGTGTTTAATCAGGGAAGTAGTATTTATTTTTTGGGTTAGTTGATAGGTTTGTTTTTTGTTTTGTTTTTCCTTAATACTTCCTTAGTGGGGTTGCGCCTTACTTCAAAGGGTTCTCAGTATAGGCAAGACATTGGGGATGTTAAGGGGTGGGTACTTTTGGGACATCTATATTCACTCTGTGTTTTTTCATGTCACACAATGGTGTATTCAGCAGTTGAGTATGAACCTACATTATACGGAATAACATAATGCAATCAGAAAAGGGGAGACAATTTACTGTGGTTTCTTGGAATGTTAAAGGGCTGAATCAACCAGTTAAAAGGGGTAAGGTGCTAGCACATTTAAAATTATTATCAAGTGACATAATCTTTCTTCAAGAAACGCACTTAAATAAAAATGAATATATTAAGTTAAAGTGTAGGTGGATTGGTCAAATGTACCATGCTACATGTGCAGTTAGGTCGAGAGGAGTGGCCATTCTCTTCAGAAAAGGCACACCATTTATTCATAAGTCAACTGTTGCGGATAAAGAAGGCAGGTATTTAATAATAGTTGGAGAATTGTACTCCTTACCCATAACTTTGGTAAATATTTATGGGCCCAACACGGATTCCCCCTCATTGTATAAGCATGTTTTAGCTCAGATTCCTGATATTCTGCACACTAACTTAATTGTTGGGGGTGATCTGAATTTAGTTTTGGATCCACATTTAGACCGTTCATCTTCTCACAGAGCTCCCACGTCAAATTCTAGTAACTTTCTGAAGGAATACTGTAAAAATTCTAATCTGTTCGATATCTGATTTAATCCACAGGACAGAGCATACTCTTTTCACTCTAACGTTCATAATGTATATACCCGAATAGATTATTTCCTAGTAGATGCTAAATTGATGCCCCTCACCAGTAAAGTCTTGTATCATGACATAGTGATCTCAGATTATGCTCCCCTTTCATTTTCTTTAAACTTTTCCAGCATGCCTCAGTGTGATAGGATATGGAGACTTGACCCACAGCTCCTAAAGCAACCAAAATTTTGTGATTTTATAAGAGAACAACTTTCCTTCTTCTTTGAGATGAATGATCTTCCTGAAACTTCCTCTTCAATACTTTGGGAAACTATGAAAGCTTATATCAGGGGTTGTATTATTTCCTTCCAGGCCGCTGCAAAGAAAAGGAAAAAGGCTAAATTGGCAGAACTGGAACAGCAAATAAATAGTTTAGATAAAGAAAATGCTACACATCCATCCATAGAGACTTATAAGAAAATACTTTCTTTAAGATTTGAGCATAATCAGATACTTTCAGACCACATCATCAGAGGATTCCTATATATGCAACAAACTTTTTTTGAATTTGGCGACAAACCCCACAAGTTGCTGGCCATGCAAATTAGGAAAATAGAAAGTGATCGAACCATAAGTAAAGTTAAGTCAGAAAATGGAGATATTTTAACATCATATAATGAAATCAATGAGAGGTTCAAACAATTCTATGAGGAATTATACTCTTCTAGGTCCCTAAATGATGATTCAGTTGTCAGAAACGTTTTGTATAGTTGTGACCTTCCCACTCTAACCCAAGAAGATCGTAACGCCCTTAATGCTGATCTCTCGGTTTTAGAAATAGTAGATACTATTAAGAAGATGAAAGGTGGCCAATCCCCTGGTCCAGACGGCTATCCAAGTGAGTTTTATAAAGAATTTGGCGATATCCTCTCACCTTATCTATTTAAAGTGTACACTCAATCATATAATAGTGGCAGGTTACCTCCTACTTTAAATCAAGCCATTATAACAGTCTTACCTAAGAAAGGGAAGGACCTAGAAGAAGTGAGTAGTTATAGGCCAATATCACTTTTACCATGTGATCAAAAAATCCTGGCTAAGGCCTTATCCATTAGACTTAGCTCTGTAATGGACAAACTTATTCACCCCGATCAGACCGGATTTATTCCAAACAGACACTCAATCTTCAAATCTCAGATGTCTTTTTAACATAATTTAGTCTCAAAACATACACTCAAACGATCTCCTTGCTTCTCTTGATGCAGAGAAAGCCTTTGACCAATTATAATGGCCTTATCTATTCGCAGCCCTAAGAAAATTTGAAATCGGCGATAATTTTGAAAATACGAATTCTCTATCATAGGCCGTGCGCAAGGATTCTTACTAACAGAATTCTATCTCCTCCATTCAGTCTATATAGAGGTACTAGACAGCGCTGCTCACTATCGCCTTTACTCTTTGCCTTAGCTCTTGAGCCCCTTGCCCAGTCTATTTGGTCTAACCCCAACATACATGGTTACAGCACAAAGAATACATTAAGCAAAATATCATTATATGCTGATGATATTCTGTTATATATCACTAAACCTTACTATTAAATTAAATAAATTACTATTTCAACAATCTTAGAAACAGTCTGTCATTACGGTACAATATTTCTTTTCAAAATAACACAACATAAACTTAAATACTTGGGAATCGAGGTCACAAAAGATTTTCAGTTATTATTTAAAGCCAATTTCCCCCCTTTAGTGGCTAAATTGCAAGATAATATTCAGTTCTGGAGATCCCTGCCTATTTTTTTAGTACGAAGGGTCAATATTATTAAAATGATCTTTCTTCCCCAAATTCTATATCTTTTTCAAAACATCCCAATATTTTTACCAAAGACTTTTTTCAAACAACTAGATTCCATTATTATACCATTTTTATGTGATTACAAAGCCCATAGAATAAGTAAAGCACACCTTTGTAAACCTAAAGGTGGAATGTCCCTTCCAGATTTTGCCCTTTATTACTATGCTTGTGCTCTTCGCACTATTATAATATGGCTAGATCATACGGTAGCACACTCAACTTGGATCCAACTGGAACAAGAGGCATGCAGCCCTTATGATATTGGTGCAGTCATACTGTCTCCTGTAAAGATAGACCAGGCAGTATATAACTACAACTGTATAATTCATAGCACAGTTCGTATTTGGAAGCAGATCAAATCAAAATTTGATATTAAGCCACTGTCTTTCCTTTTACCAATTAGTGGGAACCCATCATTTACCCCTTCTATTATGGACTCTGCTTTTACACGATGGAAGGAGTTAGGTGTTCATAATGTTGGAAACCTATTCATGAATGGCACGTTTGCATCCTTCAGGCAGATGCAGGATCAATATGGTCTGCATGCAAATAACTTTTTTAGATATTTGCAAATCAGGGACTATGTGAGAATGTATATACCCTGCTTTAGTGAAGCTAATCCTGCTAGGTTGGATGATCTTTTGGGACTTGGAGGTGGGGTCAGACATCTGATATCACTATTATATAACTCACTATTATCAAAGAATTTACCTTCTACAGAGAGGTTAAGACTGCAATGGGAACAAGAATTGGGGGAGGAGATATGTTCAGAACTGTGGACTGATGCATTAGAGAATATTCATACATGCTCTGTCAATTCTAGGCATCGCCTTATTCAATTTAAGATTATCCATCGACTCCACTATACTAAAACAAAATTACACCGATTTTTTCCAGATATCTCCCCATTCTGTGACAAATGCCAGACAGATTTAGCCACTCCCTTACATAGTTATGCTCTTTGTTCTAAATTAGTCTCATTTTGGACTGAAGTATTTAAAACTCTGTCTGATATTTTACATAGCGACTTAAAGCATGATCCACTTCTTGTGATATTTGGAATCTCTGACAAAATCATCTCACTCCAAGAACCTCAAAAACGTCTCAGGTTACTTGACTGTAACCCTGTTCCCTGATAAAGCGGGAACGAGATGCTGTGTGAAAACGCTATGGGAACATCTCTTTGTTGCCCGGTTGTGAAGCCTGTGCATGTCAAACCCGCCGAATACCTTCGGCTTATAACCTGTGCCAGGCATGACGTCAACGAATAAGGTGCACCTGCAGGTTATAAATAGGAGTGAACCGGAAACATCCTCAGGTCAATTTTGTCTGAAGGACGTCCAGGCACGCCAGCAGTGCGGCATCGGAATGCAGCATCTCGTTCCCGCTTTATCAGGGAACAGGGTTACAGTCAAGTAACCCGAGACGTTCCCTTTCAAAAGCTACACTCAATGCTGCGTGAAAACGCTATGGGAACGAGAATACCAACGCCGCCGCACTGCAAGTGTCTGGACCCCCAGGTTGTGTAGCGTGTGCGCACAAGCCAAGGAGGTCTCAGACCTAGCTCTGGGATGCTGACTGAAGGATCCGTGAACCCGGAGTAGCATTGACATCCAGACTATAAAATCTAACAAACGTGTGTGGAGAGGACCAGCCTGCCGCATCACACACCTGCTGCTGGGGGACGCCTCTTGCCAAGGCAATTGATGAGTCAATCCCCCTGGTTGAGTGAGCCCTGATTCCCAGAGGCGAAGTGTGACCACGCGCCTCATAGGCTAGGGCAATGGCATCTCTCACCCAGTGTGACAGAGTCTGTCTAATGGCAGACCCCCATGGCAAATAAAGAACTGCTCTGACTTACGCCACTGGCTAGTGCGGTGGACGTAGATCCTAAGAGCACGTACTGGACACAGCAAGTGAAGTCTTTCCTGCTCCGGAGCTGTGAAAGGCGGAGGACAGAAGGCCTCAATAACAACTGGGTGCATGGTCGAGAATGGAACCTTGGAAGATAGTTTGGGTGAGGATGCAGAATAGCTTTAGACGTAATAGCCATAAGAAAAACCATCTTAAGAGGCAGAAGCCTGACAGGCGCTGACTCTAGTGGTTCGAAAGGGGTGTCGGCCAGGCCTTCGAGTACGATAGTTAAGTGCCACAAAGGGACCGTCGCTCTAGTGGGCGGCTTCAACCGGTTAGCTCCACGAATAAAACGGGCAACTAAATGGTGCTTGTCCACAGAAACCCCATCATTCAGAGCGTGACAAGCCGAGATAGCAGCTACATACGTTCTGAGCGTACTAGGGCATAAGCCCTAGGACAAACTTTCTTGCAGAAACTCCAGCACTGAAACAATCTGGCAGTGAACTGGGTCTACATGTCTTGCCATGCACCAATTTCCAAATACACTCCATTTGAGGTCATAAGTTCTCCTAGTGGAGGGAGCCCTGGCACTTAAAATGGTTTCAATTACGCTGGCTGAAAGCCCAGCATGTCTTAGTTGGTCCGTTCAGGGGCCAAACGTGAAGGTTCCAGAGCTCGGGCCGGGGATGAAGTATTGTCCCCTGCGCGTGAGACAGAAGATCCCTCCTCACTGGAATCACACAGGGTGAGCCGTCG
Source organism: Clarias magur (assembly GCA_013621035.1). Lineage (NCBI taxonomy): Eukaryota > Metazoa > Chordata > Actinopteri > Siluriformes > Clariidae > Clarias > Clarias magur. Next base: position 1,104,680 of record QNUK01000014.1, on the reverse strand, counting down.
AGGAGAGATATAAGATCCGAGAACCACACTCTGGTCGGCCAATGGGGCGCTATCAATAAGAGGCGCAAGCCGTGTTGACGGACCCTCGCCAGGACTCCTGGGAGTAGAACTATAGGTGGAAACGCATAAAGGCGTAATCTGGGCCACGTGTGGGCCATTGCGTCCAGACCCAGGGGAGCTGGAGGAGTCAGATAGTAGTAAAGGGGGCATTCTGCTGCCTCTTATGAGACAAAGAGGTCCACCTCTGCTACATAAAATCTTTCCCAGATTTGACTGACTACTTCGGGGTGGAGTTTCCATTCCCCATGTTTTACAGCTTGTCTGGATAGCAAGTCTGCTCCTACATTCATATGCCCTGGAATGTAAATCGCCTTGGGGGACAGGAACTTGTCCTGTGCCCAAAGCAGAACCTGGTGCGCTAGCTTGTTCAAGCGGCGCGAGCACAGTCCACCCTGGCGATTTATGTACGAGACTACCGCAGTGCTGTCCACCCGCACTAGGACATGGTAGCATCTCAACTGCTGGAGGAAGTGTTTCAGGGCCAGAAACAGAGCCATCATGTCGAGGCAATTGATGTGCCACGCGAGAAGATGACCTCTCCAGCTCCCTTGTGCTGGACGGCCATCCAAGACCGCACCCCAGCCCGTGAGGGAAACGTCTGTCGTTAGCATCTTGCGATGACAAGACGGACCTAGAGTGGGATCCAAAGTCAGAAACTGGGGTCTGAACCACATAGAAAGGGTACGAAGCCCCCGGCGCGTAACCCTTATTAGCCTCTGGGGGTTGGCCCTTGAATGAAACCCCTTGGCTCTTAGCCACAGCTTAAACGCTCTCATGTGCAGAAGGCCCAAAGGTATCACCGTGGACGCAGCTGCCATGATGCCTAAAGATTTCTGAAAGTGATGAACAGTGACCTTCTGGCCTAGCTTGATTTCCTTCAGGGTGTTGAGAATGGATTCGATACGAGCAGGAGACAACTGTGCCCGCATTGTGACCGAATCCCATGTGACACCCAAATATGTTGTCCTCTGAACAGGAAGGAGAACGCTTTTTGTGGCGTTGAGTCTCAATCCTAAAGAATGAAGATGGGCTAGGATGACATCCCGATGTCGAAGCGCTAGCTCCTAAGACTGGGCCAGAATCAGCCAGTCGTTTATGTAATTCAAAATACGGATGCCCTGGAGTCATAAAGGAGCCAGAGTTGCATCCATGCATTTTGTATATGTGCGGGGTGACAGAGCTAGGCCAAATGGAAGGACCCAATACTGGTAAGCTTCGCCCCCCAAAGCGAACCTCAGGAACTTCCTGTGCTGTGGCAATATTTCTATAGAAATATGCGTCCTTGAGATCGATTGTCACAACCAATCCTCTAGTTGGATTTGAGAAACAATCATTTTGACTGTCAAACTTTTGAATCTGGATTTCTGAGATAGCGGTTCAAGCCGCGAAGATCCAAGATCGGACACAACCCTCCCCCTCTCTTGGGCACCAAAAGGTACCGACTGCAGTAGCCCGACTCTCTGTCTGGGAGGGGAACATGTTCTATGGCCCCTTTGCCCAGCAGAGTCTGTAACTGCTGGGCCAGCAGATGTGCTCGATCCGGTTTCACGGAAGTGGAGACCACGCCGTTGAAACGCGGAGAACGATGTGCAAACTGAATCCTGTAGCCTGTGCCTACAGTCCTTTATACCCAAGGAGATACACCTGGCAGTAGTTTCCACGCTGCCAGCTTCTCCGAAAGGGGCACGAGCTTTGACACTTCGGCTAGATGGGGGGGGGGGGTGTTAGGTGTTGGGAGATGAAGTGTGGCAGATGATGCCTGAACACCCAACTTATCATTGGAGACCGGCGCTCCCCGAACACCAGTGGTGGCGGGGATTGAACACCGGCCTCCCGGGAGTGCCAGGGAGGAGGCCCTGTTTTGTGATGAAAATCCAGGCGCCCCTCCCCGGGGGGAGACACCCCCATGGCCCCAGGCGCACAAACTCAGGGCTTCTTCTTTGAAGAGAGGAAGCTACTCAGATCCGGTCTTTTCGAAGCAGATTTTTGAGAAGAGCGGCGAGCCCCACCCCAGTCTTTACGGGGGGGTGCGCGGCTGGTCACGCTCTCCTTCTGCACCTCACGCCTGATAGGGGCCAGACCTGGCCGGGGCCGGGTGGCCGACGGTCCCGGTTCTTGAGCACGGCGGGGAAGGTGCCTCCCAAAGGCCTGTTCATATAGCTTTGCCTCTCTAAACCTAGTGGCGGCGGAAATTAACAGCGTCGCCAAAAGGCCGGAAGGCGAGATGGGGGCATCGAGGAAGACAACAAGATCCTTATTCTTGATGCCCGTGAGGTTCAGCCACTGATGCCTCTTCGTGGATACCATGGCAGCCATGGAACGGCCCACAGCACGGGCCGTCCGCTTGGTTGCACAGAGAGACAGGTCTGTGGCTAGGCGCAGCTCTGCAAACGCCTTGTCATCAATAGCCCCGCCGCTGCTCAGGTCCTTCAGCAGGTCAGTCTGGTAAACCTGCAAAACCGCCATGGTGTGCAGTGAAGCACCAGCCTGTCCTGCTGCCTGAAAAGCTTTACCCACAAAAGCAGGTGTCAATCTGCACGACTTGGAGGGGAGAGTAGGCTTTTTCAGGGAGGATGATGTCCCAGGAGAGAGATAGCCCGCAAGCGTCTCTTCTATCTGGGCATCATCATATAACCGCGTGCCTTCGCATCAATAATATCATTCGAATAAGTCGAAGGAACAAAAACACGCGATGAATACAGCTTGCTCCATGAAAGAGTTAATTCATCATGGACGTCACCAAAGAAGGGGAGAGAGAGACGTTGAGGCTCCTCCCCCCGGCCACCCGACAGACACCTGTCGTTCAATCTCGAACGCTTGGGGGAATCTCGCTGCTGCGGCCAGTCGATATGCAATCGCTCGACCGCACGCGTTATAGCCTCTAATAATTCCTCAAAAGCTCTGTCAGCACTGGAGGAGCGTTGTGAGGAGGCTACTTCCATGGAAGCGAGAGAGGAAGATTCTTCCGATCCTTTACAAGAAGCGCCGGAGCGCGCTTGCGAAGCGGAAGCTAAAACTTCCTGATCCGGAGAGAGCGAGAGAGAAATCGGAAATTCCATCTCGTGCGCGTCTGCCAGATCAACACGCGAGCCTCAGGAATGCGCCGCGGCTCGCGGTTTCTCTTTAAAGAAAGCGAGCCGCGCGCCTTAATAAGGAGAAGATAGCAGTACTCACATTCTCCCTGAAGCCCGAGGCGAGCGTGTTCTTCCCAAGCACTCGACAAACTCGCCATATCGGTGAGTTAATGCTATTATTTTTATTTCGCTTTCGCTACGGCTTGTACATGCACACGCAAACACAAAGCGGTCCTGAAGACAAAAAGATCTGAGGATGTTTCCGGTTCACTCCTATTTATAACCTGCAGGTGCACCTTATTCGGTGACGTAATGCCTGGCATAGGTTATAAGCCGAAGGTATTCGGCGGGTTTGACATGCACAGGCTTCACAACCGGGCAACAAAGAGATGTTCCCATAGCGTTTTCACGCAGCATTGAGTGTAGCTTTTGAAAGGGAACTATAAATGTGAGTGCTGAAGCGTTGTTAGCATCGTCTACACGAATGTTAAAGTCTCCTACTATCAGCACTTTGTCAGAGTTAACCAATATGTCTGATAGCAGATGTCCAAACTCTTTAAGAAAATCGACATATGGCCCCGGGGGTCTGTACACGGTGGCCAGAACAAAATGTAGCAAGGGTTTATTATGTATTTTGCTGAGTGCAACATTAATGATAAGCACTTCAAACGAGTTAAACTTGGGCCTTGTTTTCTGAGTAACAGTGAGAACATCACTGTAGATAGTTGCGACACCACCACCACGACCAGTTTGACGGGGTTTGTGCTTATAGAAATATCCTGACGGAGTAGACTCATTTAAACCAATATATTCATTTGATCTGAGCCAGGTTTCAGTAAGGCAGAGTGCGTCAAGACAGCAATCTGAGATAATTTCATTAACAATCAGTGCTTTAGGCGCAAGGGATCTGATGTTGAGAAGCCCAAACTTTAGAAGTATATTTTGATTACTTATTTGGCCTTTTTCTGGTTTCATAGTTATTAGATTGTTTCGAGCGATTTTAACAAATTTATTCTTTTTTCTCACTATTCGGGGAACAGACACAGTTTCTATAGGACATGCTATGTGTGCGCATCTATCAGTATGGTGAGTTGCAATGTGGCTATCATGTTTGGAATCTAAGACACGACTTACCGCCAGTCAGATGGTTCGTAGTGTCTTGGAAATGTTGTCTGAGAGGACTGCTGCTCCAGCTCTGCTAGGGTGCAGTCCATCGGTGTGGTAGAGCCTAGGACGCTCCCAGAAAACATTCCAATTATCAACAAAGGGTAATCTCTGTTGTTGACACCAAGATTGTAACCATTCATTAAAAGCAAACAATCTACTGAACCTCTCGATTCCTCACTGGAATGTGGGAAGCGGTCCAGATATGATGATCCTTGTCGTGGGTGATGTGCTGCGGACCTTCTCAACCAGGCTCCTGAAGTCCTTCTTCAGGATCTCCGTCTGCCTCAGCCTGGTGTCGTTCGTGCCAGCATGAAGGACCACAGCCAGGGCCGCAGGCACCTGTGCAGCAACATCAAGAACACGAGCACCAGGTAAACAACGAGTGCGAACCTTACCTTTAGCCGTGGTAGCACGGACGATGGAGTCTCCGATGACCAGCGCGTCGTGTACCGTCTCGCAAAGAGGAGCGAAGCGGTTTCGGGTCGAGATCTCGAAGACGGGCGGAGGGGGAGAGGTCCTCGTCCGGGGTCTAGCGCGCATCTTCCGCTGCTGCTGTATCCAGGCTTTGTGGTATCCCGGCGCCGGGGTGAAGGAAACCTGGGCGGGCTGCGTCCGTGGTGCGTTGGACCTGGACAGAGAAACACGCGGAGTAGAGGTTGTGGAAGGATGTGTGTCATGCCGAGAATTTACCTGGGACAGGTGAGCGTCGGTCCGTGACAATTCCAGCGCGGCTTTCCGCTGTCGTAGCTGGGCCAGCTTCACCTGTAGGTCACGGATCTGTTTCTCCAAGGTCTCCATCTCCAAATCCGCTGAGTGAAGCTCCAGTGTGTCCTCACCTGCACTCAGAGGCAGACACACAACCGACATGGTGTCAAAAAACTGAGATAATCGGTGTGGAAAACGCGTAGGCAAACTTGTGATAGCCGGGCTAACGGGCTAGCGATGCTAATGGGATAGCCGGCTAGATGCGGGTGCGTGGCAAAACTATTAAAACTTAGCGATATAACAGGAGTTTCGAGTGAATATATTATAAATACTTATAAATACTTATCTGTTATATGTTCGCTCTTCTTAAGAAGATAAAAAGTTAGAAGGTCAATCTGGATTAAGGTGGAAAATTGGTCAGTCTGCCGGAGCTCGGAAAACTCGAAAAATTTGAATTATATAAACAAACATTTATATGCCATTTGAACATAAGTTCAAGTTTTCAAAAGAAACAGAATTAGTTTATTGTACTAAAAGTCATGAGGTGCAAAAAGAGTATCTTAAGTAAAATCGACTTAAAATTTTTATTTGTTTGACAGTGCTTAACCTAACTTTTTTAGGGCAATGGGTTACCTCAAAATTGTTAGGTTCATTGAACTTATTTGGGTTTGGAGTGTGGTGTCTCTGGCACAGGGACAGAGCTGGAAGGCTACAGAGGCATAGAAAAGAAAATTAAGTCAATCATGGTCACATGGTATTTTAAGGAAAGACTACTGATACCTTTCTTGCATGGAAACCACAGCTACAGGTCTATGTTCCTCCAAACAAAGGTTTATGCCCCCTCAGCTGCATTGGACATTTCTCAATCTGATACCCCTTTGACCTGCAGAGAGGCATTTCCGCGAACAAAGGGACACATGGCCGAGACACGGTGGCCGATCAGCTCTAAAGTATACCAACTGGACACACTGACATCTATATATACATCATATCATATATCGTATCATCTATATTATTATGTTTATATCTATATGTATCTCTGTTTACTCTATCCGTCATAGAACATGTAACCAGCAGTTATAAAGTCTTTTTAACTAGATGAAGGCATGAATGAATGTGTGAGATATGCAATGTGTGGTATCTACAGAAAGCTTATCCTATTCAAGGAATGCTTATGTACATGAATTACTAGTAACATGAACAGAGCATGTGTAAAGTTAATTCATAAAAGTATTAAAAGTTTCCAACCGGATAAGTACCACGTGATGGCCATATAACCTGGCCTAATGTATGCACAAGGGGAGGAAACACATGAGGCGGGGATAATCCCGCAACCCCCTCTGATTGGAGCAATCACTCGTGGGATGGACCGATAACAAAGGGTTAAAACGCCACGGTCCGAGCACATCGTCACGTCTTCCAACGTCATCCAATGACAGACCATCTGCACATCGGAAGCAAGCTCTCTCTCGTTGCTCGTCCACCGTCGACTCTCGCCCTGCGTCTGACCGGCAAGCTAACAGCTCATCGCCGTCAGTAACCGAGCAACCAGAGCATCAGCGAAGGGCTTCCCAGAGAGACGTCATCACAGCGCCAGAGCACCAATCAGCAACGCCATGATTCCCTAAACACCGATCACGAATCACCGAGGAAGACCGCAGCGCAACGAAGTAAACAAACAAAAGCTTCATACCTTGCTGAAATTGGTGCTCACATCATAACAAACCGTAAGATTAAACCCAAGGCTCTGCTCTTGTGACTTTCAGGTCTAGTGAATATTACTAGAAAATTATGGCAACTTCATCCTTTCAACTGCATTGTGTGTATGTGTGTGTGTGTGTGTGTGTGTGTGTGTGTGTGTGTGTGTGTGTGCATGTGTGTGTTTAGTAGCTTAGTTTCATGTATCGTAGTATAGTCAAAATAAATTCTTGTTTCTTGATAAAGATCTGTTGTCCTGGTCCAGTAATTTTGAGTCTAAACGTTTGCCCAGATCCTAAGTTACCTTGCTCATAATTGTTGAATACTAGATTTTGTTATCATCGGTGGCCACGTGATAAGCAGAACTGGTAAGATACACTGTATTGTACTAAACGGTGGACGGTTAGTCAAGAAAGTGTATCGTATAAATCTCAATTCAGTTTAATACAATTGAGCCGAATCCTTAAAGATTCGATTCACCTCTGAACCAGAGCTGAAGTCCTACAATGGATTATATTTACACTTTATACCTGGATATATATCACTCTTTCCAACTTTACCTTCTGATACAGATCATACCACTTTTTCTGACGTTGTGCTTGTCTGTTTCCTGACTCAGAGGGCCAAACCCCAGAGACAGCAAACCTACAAACACATGACATCCACTCCTCGTCTCCCATAGCCCTGTGTTTTTTTCTGTTTGGAGGCCATCTTCCATTAACAGGAAAAAGGTGCCAATTAAACCAAATACATACATTTCACACACCAAGTGGGATTTACCGTGTAACTGTTATAGATGAATATAGATTTTTTGACAGATAGATAGATAGATAGATAGATAGATAGATAGATAGACAGATAGACAGATTTTTAGCTCAGTGTATTTTACAAAAGAACAGCAGATAGCAGGTTATGCATGTAATATATAGATTGATTCAATTCAGTAATATTAACTGTATTAGTGTCTAAAAAAAACTCAGGGTGTACTTGTGCCACAAAGTTATAACACATATCTCATTCATATTGTGATTCCATTCTGTATGAGAATATAATCTACTGGTCTGCTAACATTATGGTATTACTGTAGTCAGGAAAGTGGTAATTATTCTTTGTTTTGGCGAGTGCACAACAATCTATTACAAAACATCTGATTATAATCTCATATTAGTTAAATAGGCATCTTTAAAGTTTTGCAGTTGTATAAACGCGCCGCTTGGTCTCATCATCACGTGTCTGTTATCTGTTATAATGGTGTTATGCAGCTTCTGTGACATGTTGCAATGACGTTTTAGGAGCCTGCACTCACACAGTTTGTACATGTACATGCAAAATGAAACGGGTCTCTTCGTTTGTGCATGAAAAATATGAAAAATAAATGCGTTTATGTTTGTTTTGCATGCACAAACGATGCACAAACAACATGACATGGTTTTTCGGACTATTGCTTCAAATTGGTCTCTTCTCCTCGTTTGTGCATGGAGATGAAGACATTTATTTTGAATGTACAAACGATGAACATTAATAAATACAAGAAAGATGTCACTACCGGAAGGATACACTGCAAAAACAGAAGCATTAAACGGTAGAAAACATTAAAATACACCGCAAATGTGCAACTGTAAAAGAAAGTGAAGGCATGCCTGCTTAGTAAACACTGACGTTATTCCAGCATCGGCAACTTTGCATTAACGTTATTTAATGCACACCGCTTAAATAAAGTCTATTTATTGCTGTAAATTAATACTTTATAATTAACAAACGTAACATGTGGTCTTACCCCTGACCCCCGAGACGTTTCAATGGCTGATGGACCTTAGGGGCTGTGAAGAATGGTTAGCCGCCTATTTCGACGATGTGTCATATACAGTATGACATGGGAGAACCATTTTCTGCACCTTAAAAAGACCCTGAGCAAAATCCAAAAAGCTGGACTGGCCTTAAATGTGGCTAAATGTGAGTGGGCTAGATCTGAAACCAACTACCTTGGGTGCCTAGGAAATGGTGAGCTGAGACCTCAAGTGGACAAAGTAGAAGCTGTTGAACGTTGTCCAAGACCGAAGACCAAGAAAGAGGTCCGGTGTTTCTTGAGGCAGGTGGGAAGGTAACGACACTTTATTCCAAACTTCTCCACTACTGCTGGCCCACTAACCAACGTGCTCGGAAAAAGTGTGAAGAACCCTTTTACTTGGACTGAGAAGTATGAAGCAGCCTTGAACATCTTGAAGAAACAGATGTTTTAGGCCCAGTCCTCAAGAGTCCAGACTTCACTAAGGAGTTTGTTGTGCAGGTGGATGCTTCTGTTCTCGAGATTGGTGCAGTCCTGGCCCAGGGAGAGGTGGGTGAAGAAAGGCCCACTGCTTTACTTGATCCAAGCAGGATGTTCCTGAGCAGGAAGTTGCTGCCAAGAGAGACACAATACTCTACAGTGGAGAAGAAAGGCCTGGCAATCAAGTCTGCATTGGAGAGCCTCAAGTATTACCTGCTGGGTAGATGGTTTCTACATGAAACAGATCACAGAGCCCTGACATGGATCCATACAATGAAGGACCACAACTCTCGTGTCACCAGATGCTTTCTTTCCCTGCAACCTTATTAACTCAAAGTTGAACATCGACCTGGCCCAGAACAAGATAACCGACTACCTGTCTCGATACCCAGTCAGTTCGGGCCTGGAGAGAGTGGAGGTGATGTCATGAAGTGACCTGTCCACCAAGTGACCTGATCGGCATGTACAGATACACCACGTCTTACCTCACTCCTCCTCCATAAGCCCCCATGCTATGGCGATGCGGGTCCACACGCATGCCATTTGCATACTGGTTTCACATACACCCAAACATATCCACTCCATTTCCATTCCCCAACAGTAATCCACACTGTGCATAACAACACACACACATGTTGAAGCTGTCTGTCATTTTTTTGGGACGGGTTTTGTTTTGTGTTGTAAATATTTACCGGTGTTCAGGGTTTGTTAGCATCTGAATAGTCAGTCTTTCGTGTTGCTTTTCCACCGTCGGCTGGCCAGCCCGAGTACCACATAGTGACCTGGCGATATAGTGCCAGAGTTGCAATGTGCTGGCGCAAAGCAACCAGAAGCCGACTCGTCCATTGTTTGTCTTAAAGGGGAAATTAAGAATTTTTGCGTTTATTTCTGTTATTTTTGTATATATTATTTATGTTTGTGGTATCTAAACAAAGGAGCATGGAGTAGATGTCTTGTTATATGTAGATTATGTGATTATGTTATGTGTATATTGTAAAAAATTTATATACTTACCATTTCATACTTCCCTTCTCTTTTTGTGTCGCTTGGTTTGTTCTGAGGGTCAGGGCTTGAACTATGAAAGAGAGCCCCAAACCAGTATCCTGGGGCGAGCAAGCGTGCAACTGTGGTGGTGTGAACAATACTTTAACAAAATTTGCATGTACATATATTTATCTGTTTGTTTGTTTTTCTTGTACTGTATATATTTGTTACTTTGTTTGATAGCTGTGGTCATTTTTCTTTCTTTCTTACACCTCTCAAGTACTGTAAATAAATCATCACTTTCCACTTAACATCTCTGCAAGTACTGCCATCATTTTTGGATTTATTTTTCCCTCTTTTTGGTGTCGGTAAACCCTTTTGCCGGACATCGGGCTGCAAAGATCAGTCATTTCACAATGAAAATTTTTTTTTCAATGATTAGCAGGTGTACAGAATTGTGTAAGAGTGACCTTTTAATAGTCTGACCTTTAAACTAGAAATTCTTCTTCTAAGTGTAAATCAGCAATTTTTGACAATCTTTCTTGTGCTATCTGTTTGACGTTTTTTAAGTTCAGGTCTCAGTGACACTTGCATGTGGATGACTAGGAAAAATTTTGGAGGAGGCAGTTTGGAGGAAGTATATAATGAAATGAATGCCTGTTCTTGCTTAATATTTTGTCTTTAATATTACATGAAGCCAATTTAATTTAATTTGCACAAGATATGTAGGTACTCAGGTATTCATATTTCAAATTATGTAAAAAAATTTCCAATATTTTTTTCCCCAATAATACAGTTCAAATAGCATTACAATATTTTATTAATATATTCTATTTTCTGTTTTTAACAAATGAATTATGCAAACACATGCACAAAGATTTAGCATTTTAAGTAGACTATCGGTTCATGTCTCATAATGTTAATATTCTTTCTTTTTCTAGATAATTGCTCTTGTAGGCATCCTTCCTAAGAAAATAAATCTCTACTTATCTTCTTTAACCTAAGTTCTAGTAAATTCTTTTATAATCAATGGACTCAGGATAAATGCAAGTTTCTTTGTGTAGGGTTTTTTTTTTTATACATAAAGTAAACCAAGAATGACCACTGCATTCTTTACCTACATTATGTAATGTTTTAGATCTGGGTCAGAGGTCTATTGAATCTGTAACAATTCTGGTTAATCTTTGTTAAACTGAATTAAAATTTATAGCGTACACTTTATCAACTACCCAACCAGCGCTTGGTATGATTTAGTGTATCTTACCAATTCTGTTTATCCCGCGGCCGACAATGATAATACAAAATCTGGTGTTCACCAAATTATGAGCAAAGTAATGTAAGTCATGAAATGAGCACCAATTTTCAGCAAGGCATGCATCTTTGTTTGTATACTTGCGTTACGTTTCGGTGTCAACCTGTGGTCCGCCTCCAATGAAGGGAATCACGGCATTGTTAATTGGTTGGTGCGCTGTGTTTGAAATTATGTCTTTCGGGAAAGCCCTTTGGTGAGGACTGGTTGCCTGGTTACCGATGGCGGCACTCTGGAACGTCTTCTGAGGGTTTCTTCATTGCAGGACCTCTGAGAGTTCTTGAAGAGCGGAAGAAGTTACCACACTTAATTCTACCTTCATTTAATAAAAGGGTTTTTTAAATGCTGATAATACCTTTAAAGTTGTGCAGAATAATTAAACATAACACACAGACATAAAACATACTGAATATATGTATATAGAATTTTGCCCTACTGGCATACTTTAGAGATTGTTTAAAATAGTGTCTCTCCATATACCTCTTTATTCCTTGAAAGGCATGTGGAGAAACACGGGACATCCTGTGTCCTGGGCTCAATGAGATGGTCAGTGGTTTGAGTTAGGGAGTTTTTTTCCCCCACTGAGGTGTAAATCTGCCTCATTTGTTTATCAGACTGCCAATTTACACCATTGGGGTTGAGGTCGCCTGGACTTTTATGTCTCCAGGCGCAGCAGACTCCCTTTCCCAGGCTTGGTAAAGTTTCCCGCTTCTTAATGTCAGAGAGGCTGCCTTGTCTCAAAGGACAGATAAGATTAGCAAGGTGGCGCCATGGGCTGGGAGAGGGGTTCTGGAATGTGACCGATTGTTCGCTCTCTTTGGGGGCCTGTTCATCCCTACATTTGTAAGGTGGAGCCATTAAAAGTTGTGTAAAATAATGAAGACAAGGTCAGCAGCAGGATGTGAATATTGCTCATGTAAAACATTTGAAAATCCAAAAGAAAGAAGAATTACTTGTAGACATGCAGGTGTGTGTCTACAAACATACCTTACACACTTTTTATTATAGTCAGATTAGTTAGAATCATGAATTAAATTCAGTATACAGTGGAACCTTTGGACTGCGGGCATAATTCGTCCTGGAAGCATGCTCGTAAATCAAAACACTAATCAAACATAAATAAAAGTGAATTTCCCCATAAGAAATAATGAAAACTAAAATTATTTATTCCACAACCCAAAATAATAAATACATGAAAATAATTAGTACAAAATCTAAAGTAAAATGAATGCCGACAGATATGTGTTTCCATTAGTGTTTGTGTCCGATCGTGCTGAGTATGTGTATTTGTGCATGAACGCACTGTGTATGTGTGTGCATGTGTGTGAAGCTAAAGTAAGAGGAGAGGAGAAATTATAGCCTCTGGTTTCCACAATAATCTTTCCTTACCTCTTATTTGAGAGTGGGGAGGACTACTGTGTGGGACGACTTTCACACACACTAACAAAAACAATGCCTCATCAGGAAAATTTACAAAAAACACTTGTATACTATATATTAACAGAATGGCTGCCCTGTAGCGATTCTGCCCTGCACTTTACCTTTGAAAAGAACAGAGGCTTGTTTCTGTTAGTGTGTGTGTGTGTGTGTGTGTGTGTGTGTGTGTGTGTGTGTGTGAAGGTGAGAGGAGGAGCAAAGGGGCACACTATCCAGTGGATCTTTAACCCCTCTAATGAGACTTTCTTTCGCTTTACATGCACGCACACATGTGTTATAATAAACAGTACATGCATGCTGTACACACACAGGAACAAACACAAATTAAAAGGTGCTTTACACGCACACGCTGTCATAGTGCTATAGTAAACAGTACCCATGTACGAATGTTGATTATACCGTTGAGAGATGCGCACTAAGACCGAGCAGGGGAGACAATTACCCACAATTCCACAGAGCAAGAGAGAGAAACCATGATCAGTTGTGATCATGTGACGCTCGGCATCAAAACAAGAAGCCGATGCGTGCTACATGATACTTAGTACTTATAAACTAAGACTTGCTTGTTTTTCAAGTTAAAATGTATTAAAACATTTTGCTCGTCTTACGGAACGCTCGCGAACTGCGTTACTCACAATCCAAGGTGCTACTGTAATTTGGTAGCACTTCATAACTACTTTTACTAAACCTTATGAAATTCCTGTACTCAACATATTTATTTTACTTATTCATTTTCATGGTTAGTGTTGACTTAGTTTTATTGTTTTGCAATTTAGTGTGTATTCACTGCCCTGTGTGATTTTAAAAATATATATATTCTTACACCTGCTCACAAATGCTAAAGTATTCTTATATTATAACAGGATTATATTTTTCTCATCCAGAAAGGGTCAACAATCTCTACATATGTAAAACTTTTTTTTTAAGCTTACCCTGTTATTACATTATTCATTTGGACAGATTTGTATTTTTTCATAATTTTCTCTTAGTTTGTGTCCTTAAACTTGTTCACTAATGTTGCTACCAATCTAATATTGTGCAAGTCACTGGCCTAAATAATCACATACTAGATCCAAAGTAAATTTCCTGTGAAGATTATTATAATCAATGACACATATCCTGTTTTAACTGTAACCTGTTTTAGTTGCTCAACCTTGGCAAATGGGTATATTTGATTTCTGTCCATCCACCCATCAGCTATACTATTTGTCAAACACAGGATCATGGGATGCCTGAAAACTATCTCACGGATCTTAGAGCACAAAGTGGTGTACAGTAGGTTGTCAACCAGAATGCCTGTCACTGCTGCGGCAAAACTTTTCGTTCAAAATAAATCAGTCGCATTTCAATGTAATTTGTAAAATGACCGTCAGGTCATAAAGTCATAACGAAATGTTGTATCGAAGAAATACTACAATGATGATCACTTCCACATCTGAGTACAAACGTGAAAAATCATAACCACACAATAATGAGTTAAAAAACAAATTTGTTACCGTTAAAGACATCAACATTTTAATATACTGTACAAACAGTAACAGTCTATTCTGAAAGTACAAACTTTCAGAATAGAAAATTAGAATGAATCAAATATTTTACATATTAAATGACAAATTATAAAATATATAAAAAAATTAATCAATAAAAAAATAAAGTAAAAAATAAAGTTTTAGAACCGAAAAAAACTAAATAAAATAGAGGAAAAACAAAACACCGGTAAACATCGGTGTGCAACAGTGTTTCTTGGAGATTTTGTTCACTCGGTCCTTGACCCGCTTCCTGTCACCGCTAGTCAGGAAGGGAAACTTCTGGGCCACTGTAGCCATCAAAAGATTTATTAAGTTTACTGGCAGTCCACGTTTGCCTCTGGCACCATCCCAGTTTGTTGTGGATGCCCAATCTTTATAGACAGCCTGCGGTACCACAGTACGGAACGGCAAGCAACCAAGCCGATCTGGCCGTCCTAGATTCTGAATCATCAGCAGCTCAAAAAGCTCCGTAGTGGGTGGATTAAACGGAAGTTTGGGATGTCAGCTTGTAATGGATGCTGTGGCTGAAGACATCATTTCCCTGCTCTTTGTAACCCCACTAGCAGAACACCAGGTAGGGGTAAGAAAACCTGGGGTTGAAGTGTGTGCGCAGTTCAACTAAAAGCATCTCGTAGTTTCGCTACAACAGTAGAGTGGGGCTCAACGAGTCCTTTGTGGGTAGCTTGCAGATCTGCGTGTGCCTCTTTCGGGCGCTGTGAGAGACTCACAGCGCCCTCCGAAGGGCATCCATCTCTTCAACATGTGCTGCCTTGTACAAACGCATCTGCTGTTTAAGTGCCTCAATCTCTGCATCCCGCTTCTCCAGCTTAGGCCTCGAGTCCACCATAGTCTGTCTTTGTTCCACTACTCCTCTATACAAGGTGGTTGCGTATATCAGGATAAAGTATATGTGATAATATACAAATCTGCTTGTTTTTAAGTATCTCGAATATAATTGGTTGTATTAATATTAATTTCCAAACTTTACAACTGAAAATCTTTTTTCAATCATTTTTCTCAGTTGCACACTCACGATTTAATGTAGCATTTGTAATGTATACATAAAATGCATATATAATCTTAAAGTAAGATTTAAGATCCCCCTGTTGGACTGACGCTATTAAACTGCACTAAAGAGGTGAAGATGGCCTTTTATTAGAGTTTTTATTCTTTTGGTGAGTATTTATTTATTTTTTAAATAAAATATGTTTCAGTTAGCCTACAGGTATTTTAGACAGTTAGCTTATACCTGTATACATGAGGACAGTGTATTTCCCCTTATCGTTATACTGAGGCACTCTGGTCAATCCTAGAGTAATATAATTAATTGAGCCTACAACCAATACTACTTGAGCTGACCTAAATATTTGAATTAACAGAAATGTGAAATGATTCTCTATAAGTTGAGTTAGCATAAAAAAGCTGGGCAACTTGTTACTAAACTGTTTTATATTGAGGAGGCATTTTTATGTTTGTTTGTTTTTTTTTTTTTTACAGTTATGTTACCTGTTGTGTCAACAAATCCCACTGTAAGGAGTTGGATGAACAATATAATATTAATTCATTCAACATTTAGATTTTTTACAATGTGGCTGGCAGTAAACCAAAATATATTGTCTTACATTTGTGAAAAATTTCCATAGGATTTTTCTTCAGAGATTTTGTTGTACTAAATAATAATCATGCTGTATCATCAGGGCCTCTTACAGTAATGCATTATTCATTCGCACTTTGGCTGGCACTGTTGTTTTAGTGTTTCTGTGTGCTTTACAATGTCAAACATTCAAATGCAAATAATGCGCCCTCCCCCACTTTAAGCACTTTCAAACTTCTGGGTTGTGGGGCTATATTTAGTTTTCCGCTCCGCCCGACTCGCAACTGAGCTTCCAATGCATGCTTTATTTAAGATGAACGTTAATTGCGCAACTGTTAAGCATTAGCCCAAACTTGAAAATCTATCCTTCGTTTCAATCTTCATTCATTGTATTAGGGTTTAATAACCCTAATATTGACACCCATCCTCATTAGTTCACACATCTATAATCAGGACAGTAAGAAGAAGAACAAAAAGAAAAACAGAAACATGCCCATTAAGCAGATAGGTAAGCTAATATATGAAATAAAATAAATCTGTAATATAATAATTGTTTCATATAAAATCTATATTTTACATTAATCTGACATCGAATAAAATGTAATTTTTATTCTTATAGCCATGTACTTCAATGCACTGAAGAAATGTTGCACAAGGATGATGAATTTTTATTTATTTTTTTAACTAATGTTTTTGTCACTAACAACCCCAGATCAAGCCCCCTCAGTTGAAAAACTATATTAATGGGGGGATTAACATATCAATATTATTGATAATAATTAATGGTAATTAATAATTTTCTTAGATAATTGCTCTTATATATATTCTTTCTTAAAAAAATAGATTGCTATCTATCTACTGTAACTTCAATTCCAGTAAATTATTGTATAACAAAATGATTCGGGATAAATGCACATTTCTTTGTATGGTGGAATCATGATAAATTGTTTATAGTAATTGTAAAAAAATAATTTAAATGCAAGAGAAAGAAGAATCACTTATAGACAGACAGGTGTGTGTGTGTGTGTGTGTGTGTGTGTGTGTGTGTGTGTGTGTGTGTGTGTGTGCGCGCACCTTACACACTTTTTAATATGGTCAGATTAGTTAGAATAATAAATCATAATAATTCAATATAATTTGATAATACTTCATAACTACTTTTATTAAACCTTAGGAAATTCCTGTAGACTCAAACATATCTATTTTACTTATTCATTTTCATGGTTAGTGTTGACTTAGTTTCATTGTTTTACAATTGTGTTCTTTAGTAAGTACAGACTGCTTTGTATGATTTTATTCTTACACCTGCTGACGAAAGCTAAAAATATTCCTTTTTGGAAACAGATTCATATTTTACTCAACAAGACAGGGTCAACAACCTCTACATATGTCAATCATATTTTTAAAAAAAGCTTACCCTGTTATTATATTAATCATTTGGACAGAATTTTTTTTTTTTACTAATTTTCTCTTAGTCTTAGTTTTTCAAACTTTTGCACTGTTGTTGTTACCAAGTGATGGAAACTTAATGCTGCCAATCTAATATTGTGCAAGTTGCTGGCCTGAATAATCACACACTAGCTTCAAAGTAAACTCCATGTAGTAGTTATGATAATCAATGACACATATCCTGTTTAAACCTAACCTGTTTCAGTTGCCCAGCCTGGGCAAATTTTTGATTATTTGATTTCTATCCATCCATCAAGTGCAGGATCATGGGATGCCAGGAACCTATCTCAGGGATCTTAGAGCACAAAGTATACTTGTATACTCTGAATGGGGTGCCAATCCATTGCAGGACACACATACACTTACAAAAATCATACACTATGGGAAAGTCCAGTACACCAATCAACCTATAATGTACAGTATGCATATTTGGACTGATGGAATATCCAAAGGAAACCTTCCAAGCATGGAGAGAACCGGTAAACTCTACACACACAGACCGGAGGTGAGATACTACCCCAAACCAAGAGATGCAAGGCGACAGTCCTAAACCATTAATCCCCCTGTGCCATCATTTAATTTAATATTTATGCCACTTGTTTATAGTAATAGTAATGTTATAAGGAAGAGTGGAATTACTCAAACTAACCGAATCCCAGTTTAGAAGGCATAATGCAAATAAGGCTGATCAACAAAGCATATATTTATAAATTAAATGTTTTTATCATTAACACCCCCACAGTTTAAGAATTAAACATCACTGGTAACCATAACCAGATGCTCGGTGAGCTCAATGCTCATGCCTCCTATAGTGACCATCACTCTGGTGATTTCTGGGTTTCCAGGAGTCTCTGCTTATTTCATACTCTATGTACAGAGAAACCCTGCACAGGCCCGTGGCAGTCAGAAACAAGGTTATATTCACCTTGTAAGTGCCTTGGAACTGGTAGACATCGTCTCGGGTTACTTGGCTGTAACCCTGTTCCCTGATAAAGAACAAGATGCTGCGTAAAAACACTATGGGAACATCTCTTTGGTTTCCAGTTGTAAAGCCTGTGCATGTCATAACCGCCGAATACCTCGGCTTATAACCTCTGCCAGGCATGACGTCACCAAATAAGGTGCACCTGCAGGTTATAAATAGGAGTGAACCGGAAACATCCTCAGGTCAATTTTGTCTGAAGGACGTCCAGGCACGCCAGCAGTGCGGCATCGGAACGCAGCATCTCGTTCCTGCTTTATCAGGGAACAGGGTTATAGCCAAGTAACCCGAGACGTTCCCTTTCAAAAGCTACACTCGATGCTGCGTGAAAACTATGGGAACGAGAATACCAATGCCGCCGCACTGCAAGTGTCTGGACCCCCAGGTTGTGTAGCGTGTGCGCACAAGCCGAGGAGGTCTGACCTAGCTCTGGTATGCTGACTCAAGGATCCGCGAACCCGAAGTAGCATTGACATCCAGACTATAAAATCTAACAAACGTGTGTGGAGAGGACCAGCCCGCCGCATCACACACCTGCTGCAGGGGGACGCCTCTTGCCAAAGCAATCGATGAGGCAGTCCCCCTGGTTGAGTGAGCCCTGATTCCCAGAGGCGAAGTGTGACCACGCATAGGCTAGGGCAATAGCATCTCTCACCCAGTGTGACAGAGTCTGTCTAGTGGCAGCCCCCCCCCATGGCATTGCGACCCCCATGGCAAATAAAGAGCTGCTCTGACTTACGCCACTGGCTAGTGCGGTGGACGTAGATCTGAAGAGCATGTACTGGACACAGTAAGTGAAGTCCTTCCTGCTCCGGAGCTGTGAAAGGCGGAGGACAGAAGGCTTCGAGAACAACTGGGTGCATGGTCGAGAATGGAACCTTGGGAAGATAGTTCGGGTGAGGATGCAGAATAGCTTTGACAAGCCCAGGGGCAAAGTCTAGGCAAGATGGGGAGACTGACAGAGCCTGCAGATCCCCAATCCTCTTCAAAGAAGTAATAGTCATAAAAAAAAGAGACAGAAGCCTGACAGGCGCTGATTCTAGTGGTTCGAAAGGGATGTCAGCCAGGCCTTTGAGTACGATAGCTAAGTCCCATGAATAAAACAAGCAACTAAATGCTGCTTCCCCACAGAAACCCCATCATTCAGAGCGTGACAAGCCGAAATAGCGGCTATGTACGTTCTGAGAGTACTAGGGCATAAGCCCGAGGACAACTTTTCTTGCAGAAACTCCAGCACTGAAACAATCTGGCAGTGAACTGGGTCTACATGTCATGCCATGCACCAATTTTCAAATACACTCCATTTGAGGGCATAAGTTCTTCTAGTGGAGGGAGCCCTGGCACTTAAAATGGTTTCAATTACGCTGGCTGAAAGCCCAGCATGTCTTAGTTGGTCCCGTTCAGGGGCCAAACGTGAAGGTTCCAGAGCTCAGGCTGGGGATGAAGTATTGTCCCCTGCGCCTGAGACAGAAGATCCCTCCTCACTGGAATCACCCAGGGCGAGCCGTCGAGGAGAGATATTAGATCCGAGAACCACACTCTGGTCGGCCAATGGGGCGCTATCGATAAGAGGTGCAAACCCTGTTGACGGACCCTCGCCAGGACTCCTGGGAGCAGAACTATAGGTGGAAACGCATAAAGGCGTAATCTGGGCCACCTGTGGGCCATTGCATCCAGACCCAGGGGAACTGGAGGAGTCAGAGAGTAGTAAAGGGGGCATTGTGCTGCCTCTTGTGAGGCAAAGAGGTCCACCTCTGCTATGTAAAATCTTTCCCAGATTTGACTGACTACTTCGGGGTGGAGTTTCCATTCCCCATGTTTTACAGCTTGTCTGGATAGCAAGTCTGCTCCTACATTCATATGCCCTGGAATGTAAATCGCCCTGAGGGACAGGAACTTGTCCTGTGCCCAAAGCAGAACCTGGTGCGCTAGTTTGTTCAATCGGCGCGAGCGCAGTCCACCCTGGCGATTTATGTACGAGACTACCACAGTGCTGTCCACCCGCACTAGGACATGGTAGCCTCTCAACTGCTGGAGGAAGTGTTTCAGGGACAGAAACAGAGCCATCATTTCGAAGCAATTGATGTGCAACGCGAGAAGATGACCTCTCCAGTTCCCTTGTGCTGGACGGCCATCCAAGACCGCACCCCAGCCCGTGAGGGAAGCATCTGTCATTAGCATCTTGCGACAACAAGACGGACCTAGAGTGGGACCCAAAGTCAGAAACCGGGGTCTGAACCACATAGAAAGGGTACGAAACGCCCGGCACACATAACCCTTATTAGCCTCTGGGGGTTGGCCCTTGAATTAAACCCCCTGGCTCTTAGCCACAGCTGAAACGCTCTCATGTACAGAAGGCCCAAAGGTATCACTGTGGACACAGCTGCCATGAGGCCTAAAGATTTCTGAAAGTGATGAACAGTGAACTTCTGGCCTAGCTTGATTTCCTTCAGGGTGTTGAGAATGGATTCGACACGAGCAGAAGACAGCTATGCCTGCATTTGTGACCGAATCCCATGTGACACCCAAATATGTTGTCCTCTGAACAAGAAGGAGAACGCTTTTTGTGGAGTTGAGTCTCAATCCTAAAGAATGAAGATGGGCTAGGACGACATCCCGATGTCGAAGCGCTAGCTCCTGAGACTGGGCCAGAATCAGCCAGTCGTCTATGTAATTCAAAATACGGATGCCCTGGAGTCATAAAGGAGCCAGAGCTGCATCCATGCATTTTGTATATGTGCGGGGTGACAGAGCTAGGCCAAAAGGAAGGACCCGATACTGGTAAGCTTCGCCTCCAAAAGCGAACCTCAGGAACTTCCTGTGCTGTGGCAATATTTCTATATGGAAATATGCGTCCTTGAGATCGATTGTCACAAACCAATCCTCTGGTTGGATTTGAGAAACAATCATTTTGACAGTCAACATTTTGAATCTGGATTTCCTGAGATAGCAGTTCAAGCCGCGAAGATCTGAGATCCCCTTCCCCCCCATCGCCCCCCCCCCCCACTTTTTGGGCACCAAAAAGTACCGACTGTAGTAGCCCGACTCTCTGTCTGGGAGGGGAACATGTTCTATGGCCCCTTTGCCCAGCAGAGTCTGTAAGTCCTGGGCCAGCAGATGTGCTCGGTCCGGTTTCATGGAAGTGGAGACCACGCCGTTGAAACACGGAGGACGATGTGCAAACTGAATCCTGTAGCCTGTGGCTACAGTCCTTTGTACCCAAGGAGATAAGCCTAGCAGTAGTTTCCACGATGCCAGTTTCTCCGAAAGGGGCACGAGTTTTGACACTTCGGCTGGATGGGGGGGTGTTAGGTGTTGGGTATCCTGAAGTGTGGCAGGAGATGACCGAACACCCAACTTTTCGTTGGAGACTGGCACTCCCCGAAACACTAGTGGTGGCGGGGATTGTAGAGAGGAAGCTCCTCAGATCTGGTCTTTTTGAGGCAGATTTTTGAGAAGAGCGGTGAGCCCCACCCCAGTCTTTACGAGGGGGTGCGTGGCTGGTCACGCTCTCCTTCTGCACTTCATACCTGATAGCGGCCAGACCTGGCCGGGGCCGGGTGGCCTACGGTCCCGGTTCTTGAGCACGGCGGGGAAGGAACCTCCCAAAAGCCTGTTCATATAGCTTCGCCTCCCGAAACCTAGTGGCGACAGAAACCCAGCGTCGCCAAAGAGGCCGGAAGGTGAGACGAGGGCATCAAGAAAGACAGCACGATCCTTATCCTTGATGCCCGTGAGGTTCAGCCACAGATGCTTCTCCGTGGATACCATGGCAGCCATAGAACGGCTCACAGCACGGGCCGTCTGCTTGGTTGCACAGAGAGACAGGTCTATGGCTCGGCGCAGCTCTGCAAACGCCCTGTCATCAATAACCCCGCCGGTGCTCAGGTCCTTCAGCAGATCAGACTAGTAGGCCTACAAAACCGCCATGGTGTGCAATGAAGCGCCAACCTGACCTGCTGCCTGAAAAGCTTTCCCCACCAAAGCACATGTCAATCTACACGGCTTGGAGGGGAAAGTATGCTTTTTCAGGGAAGATGATGTCCCAGGAGAGAGATAGCCCGCAAGCGTCTCTTCTATCTGGGGCATCATCATATAACCGCGTGCTTTCGCATCAACGATATTCAAATAAGTCGAAGTCGATGGCACAAAAACACGCGATGAATACGGCTTGCTCCATGAAAGACTTAATTCATCATGGAGGTCACCAAAGAAGAGGAGAGAGAGACGTTGAGGCTCCTCCCTCCGGCCACCCGACAGAAATCTGTTGTCTAATCTCGAGCGCTTGGGGGAATCTCGCTTCTGCGGCCAGTCGATATGCAATCGCTCGACCGCACGCGTTATAACCTCTAATAATTCCTCATAAGTTCTGTCAGTACTGGAGGAGCGTTGTGAGGAAGCTACTTCATGCGTCATGCCTGGCAGAGGTTATAAGCCGAGGTATTCAGCGGTTTTGACATGCACAGGCTTCACAACCGGACAACAAAGAGATGTTCCCATACCGTTTTCACGCAGCATCGAGTGTAGCTTTTGAAAGGGAACTCCATCAAATGTCTTAAAGTGGAAATTTCCCGACATGGTACAAATATTGCTGACATGGTTGCTTCGGTGCACTGTGGGGAGAAGCAGGACAAAATATTAAGCACAAACAGGCATTAATTTCATTGTATACTTTAAGTTTTTAAACTTTTGTTCAACTTTTTGGTTCTTTTTTAGTTCCGAATGTTTAACGATTCGGGTTAG
Source organism: Clarias magur (assembly GCA_013621035.1). Classification (NCBI taxonomy): domain Eukaryota; kingdom Metazoa; phylum Chordata; class Actinopteri; order Siluriformes; family Clariidae; genus Clarias; species Clarias magur. The sequence goes on along the minus strand of QNUK01000014.1, from coordinate 1,081,683 downwards.
TTTGATTTATACTTTTTATACTATCCATCTACCTTATAGCCAAATAAGTGTACCTTACCAATCCTGTTTATCCCACGGCCAACGCGGATAATACAAAATCTGGTATTTATCAATTACGAATAAGGTAACATATGTTTAAAACATTTAGCTAACCAAGCATCTGTTAACAGTGATGTTTAAGATACCTAAGTCTTAAACTGTAATAAATGTAATATCATTCATCATTTATTTGTTTGTCTTATTACAGTTAAGAATTTACCTTTACGAACTTATAATGAGATGAATAATCAATGAATTTTGTCCTGTATTTCTTTCCTTCTGTCCCTTCATTAGTGTAAATCTGCTACACTATGTAGCGGGGGTGATGATTGAAGAGAACTCTATCTACATGAAACTTTATGCCAAACTGGGCCTCAGTGTCACATGGAATAGAGATGATGCTGTTATGGTAATATCACCATTTAACATATACAGTACTGTACACTTTTTCTACAAATATCTTTATTCTCAAAGTAAAAAATATTTTACTTTAAGTTTAGAAAATGTTTTATAGGTTGTTCTAATAAAATCTTACTGGTAGGACAAGTGCCAAAATGTATCTAGTGCAAGTCAGTAGGAATATATGCAACATAAAATGTTTAACAACATAAAATGGTATGAATAATATGAAATAAAATAAAATAATATGATTTAGCATATTGCAGTGACCTGTGTGAGTGTGTATGTGACCATACAGGGCCCTAAGGGTCACACACACTCCACCGCTTTTAAGAGTAACAAAGTCAGTTTATTACAATTATGTTTGCTGATTTAGCATTTCAGGACCTTTTTAGTTCATACAAAATACATGGGAACAAAATAATTATTTTAATTTAGATATAAATATTAACATTTCAGACACTTACACTAGGTAGTCAAGGGCGATGCCCATTAATGCGTTGCTTACCGCCCCGGCCAAAATAAATCAGTTGTATTTCGTGTCATTCATGAAATGACAGCCAGGTGGCACAAAGTGACGTTTCCTTCGATGCAGTTTTCAAATATAATTAGGGCTTAAGTCATAAAAAACCCATATGATGTATCTAAGAAATACTACAGTGATGGTAATTTCCACATCGGAGTACTTTATACAACAAACATGAAAAATCAGAACTAGAGCTATTGACATTTACTGTACAATAATGAGTTTTAAAAATGGTTAAATGTTGTTTAGACAGACGATCAAGTTCACTAGCTTACAATTTAATTTGTAAAAGAATGAACTGTTATATAGCCTATGTCTGTATCGATTTATTGTGAAAATGTTACATTTAAAGACAATAAACTTTACATATAGAAGTAATTGGAAAAATAGACTTTCAGAATAGAACATTAGAACATCTCAAAAAATACACCTGGTTGGGTTAATTTGACCCAACAACTGGTTTATCCTTTATTCTCTGGTTTCTCCAAAGGGCCTGCAAAATGTTTGAAATATTACTGTTACTGTGTCAAAAATGTAGTTCCCTTTCAAAAGCTGCACTCGATGCTGCGTGAAAAGGCTGTGGGAACATCTCTTTGTTCTCGAATACTTCGGCTCACAGCCTCAGTCAGGTGATGTCACCCGATAAGGTGCACCTGCAGGTTATAAATAGGAGTGAACCGCAAACATCCTCAGATCTTTTTGTCTTCAGGACCGCTTTGTGTTTGCGTGTGTGTGTGTGTGCGTGCAACAGAATCACAGTAGGAAAGAAAAACTTTACTTAACGATAATGGCAGAGTTGGTTGAGAGATGCGTGCCTCCGTGCGATAGATTCCTTTCGGAGGGCGATTTCCACGATTTTTTCTTTGAGTGCTTGGGTTTCAAGGAGAGTGCAAGCATTGAGATCTCCTCCCTATTAAGGCGCTTCGCGTGAGTATGAGACGGTATTTCTCATCTCCCTTGCTTCCATGGAGATAGTGTGCCGATCATGCAGATGCGCCTGAGGCGGAATTCCCTCTTTCTCTCGCGCTCTCCATGGATCAGGAAGTTTTAGCATCCGCTTTTCAAGCGCGCTCCGGCGCTTTTTGTGAAGAGGCTGAAGAGATTTCCTTTCTCACCGCAAAATAAATAAATAAATAAATAAATTAATTAATTAAATATTAAATAAATAAATAAATAGATTCCCCAAGCGCTCAAAGTTAGACGACAGGTTTCTGTCGGGTGGCCAGGGGAGGGGCCTCAAGAAAGGTTCCTCCCCTTTTTTGGCGACCTCCATGACGAGTTAACTCTTTCATGGAATAAGCCTTATTCATCCCCTGTTTTATGATGATGCCCCATATTGAAGAGACTCTTGCAAGCTATCTCTCTCCTGGGAGCTCATCCTCCCTGAAAAAGCCCACACTGCCCACCAAGCCGTGTAAACTAACATCTTCGTTGAAGGGGAAAGATTTTCAGGCAGCAGGTCAGGCTGGTGCTGCCCTGCACACCATGGTGGTTTTACAGGCATACCAAGCTCATGAAACTGGAACGAGTGCATCTGCTGTCTTGGCAATTACAGACTTTGCTGGGAAAAGAGGCCATAGATCATGTTCCCCTGCCAGACAAGAGAGATGGGGGGTTGGGCTGAACATAAAAATGTTGACAGCCAAAATGATTGTTTCTCAAATTTAACCAGAGGTTTGGTTTGTGACGGTCAACCTGACATTTCATATAGAAATATATCCACAAAACCAAGGTTCCTGAGGTTTGCTTTCAGTGGTGAGGCTTACCAGTATCGAGTCCTTCCATCTGGCCTAGCCCTGTCACCCCGCACATATAAAATGCACAGATGCAGCTCTGGCTCTATGATTCCAGGGCATCCGTATTCTGTATTGTATAGACGACTGGCTGATCCTGGCATACTCTTAATAGCTTTGGGATGTCGTCCTAGCTCATCTCCATTCTTTAGGATTCAGACTCAATGCCATGAAAGGCGTTCTCTTTCCTGTTCAGAGGACAACATATTTGGGTGTCACATGGGATTCGATCACAAGGCGGGCACAGCTGTTTCCCGCTCATGTCGAACCCATCCTCGAACACACTGAAGGAAATCAAGTTAGGCCAGAAAGTGACTCTTCATCACTTTCAGAGATCTTTAGGTCTCATGGCAGCTGCATCCACGGTGATACCTTTGGGCCTTCTGCACATGAGAGTTTTCAGTTCTGGCTAAGAGCCAGGGGATTTTACTCAAGGGCCAATCCCCAGAGGCTAATAATGGTTACGTGCCAGGGGCTTCGTACCCTTTCTATGGGGTTCTGACCCCGGTTTCTGACTTTGGGTCCCACTTTAGTCCGTCTCGTCATCGCAAGATGCTAATGACAGACGCTTCCCTCATGGGCTGGGGTGCGGTCTTGGATGGCCGTCCAGCACGAGGGAGCTGGAGAGGTCATCTTCTCGCATGGCACACCAATTGCCTCAAAATGATGGCTCTGTTTCTGGACATATGAATGTAGGAGCGGACTTGCTATCCAGACAAGCTGTGACACATGGGGAATGGAAACTCCACCCCGAAGTAGTCAGTCAAATCTGGGAAAGATTTTATGTAGCAGAGGTGGACCTCTTTGCCTCCCAATAGGCAGCACAATGTCCCCTTTACTACTCTCTGACTCCTCCAGCTCCCCTGGGTCTGGACGCGATGGTCCACACGTGGCCCAGATTACGCCTTTATGCGCTTCCTCTGATACTTCTGCTCCAGGAGTCCTGGCGAGGGTCCGTCAACAGGGTTTGCGCCTCTTATCGATAGTGCCCCTTTGGCCGACCAGAGAGTGGTTCTCGGATCTAAAATCTCTCCTCGACGGCTCACCCTGGGTAATTCCAGTGAGGAGAGATCTTCTGTCTCACGCGCAGGGGACAATATTTCATCCCCGGCCCGAGCTCTGGAACCTTCACATCACTAAGAGATGCTGGCCTTCCAGCCAGCGTAATTGAAACCATTTCAAGTGCCAGGGCTCCCTTCACTAGAAGAACTTATGCCCTCAAATGGAGTGTATTTGAAAGTTAGTGCATGGCAAGACATGTAGACCCAGTCCACAGCCAGATTGTTTCAGTGCTGGAGTTTCTGCAAGAAAAGTTGTCCTCAGGCTTATGCCCTAGTAATCTCAGAACGTACATTGCTGCTATTTCGGCATGCTCTGACCGATGGGGTTTCTCTGGAATAGCACCATTTAGTTGCCCATTTTATTCGTGGAGCTAAACGGTTGGGGCCGCCCACTAGAGCTATTGCGCTCGAAGGCCTGGCTGACACCCCTTTCACTAGAGTCCTCCTGTCAGGCTTCTGTCTCTTAAGATGGTTTTTCTCATGGCTATTACTTCTTCAAAGAGATTGGGGATCTGCAGGCTCTGTCAGTCTTCCCATCCTGCCTAGACTTTGCCCCTGGGCTAGTCAGAGATATTTTGCATGCTCACCCGAACTATCTTCCAAAGGTTCCATTCTCGACCATGCACCCAGTTGTTCTCGAAGCCTTCTGTCCTCCACCCTTCACAGCTCTGGAGCAGGAAGGACTTCACTTACTGTGTCCAGTACATGCTCTTTAGATTTACGTCCATCGCACTAGCCAGTGGCGTAAGTCAGAGCAGCTTTTCATTTGCCATGGGGCCGCAACCGGGGGGGCGGTCGCCACTAGACAGACATTGCGGTGGCATTGGTATTCTCGTTCCCATAGCGTTCCCATATGGCCCAATGCCGGGTCACCTCGGAAAAGAATTTCTGAAAACTGCTGCTAGTTGTTATGGCTCTGTAACTGTAACTGAAAAAAGCAGAGGTATTTTATTTTGGGTTTTTCTAACTGGTATTCCTTGGTATAATACAGTTATAGTATAATATATCGCTGCTGTGTGACACATCCTGTACTCTGAGTTCCAGATTCTTTGGTGAAGCCTGTTGGTGTTTGTTTTTATAGTTTTTTTGTCTTTGTTGTTAACTACACAAAGCAGTAAATAAATAATAAGTAAAAGTAAATTAAATAATAATAGTTAAAATAGTAAAATAAATAGTTTAATTTAAATGAGGGTTGGGCTCACCCTCTATACATCTGACGTTCTCTAACGACTCTGTGGTTGTTGGATGTATTAAGGATGGTAACATCTCAGAGTACCAGTCTGTGGTGAATTACTTTGTTGTCTGGTTTGAGCGTAACCACCTACAACTCAACATCAAGAAAACGAAGGAGCTGGTGGTTTACCTTAAGAGAAATAGAACCCCTATAACTCCCGTATCTGTCCAGGGTAGACAGTGGATATGGTCTCAGAGTATAAATAACTGGCAGTTCATCTAGATAACAAACTGGACAGGTCAGTTAACACAATATCACTCTTCAAAAATGGACAGAGCAGTTGGTATTTTCTATTTTCAACATCTGCAATACCATTCTTCAAATGTTCTATAAATCTGTTGTGGCGAGTGTAATTTTTTATGCTGTGATCTGTTGGAGTTGCAACATGAAAGCAGCAGATAGAAATAGACCTGACGAGGTCATTAACAGGGCCAGATCTGTCCTGGGCATGAAGCTGGTCTCTGTTGATGTTGTGGCAAGGAGGAGGATTCTGTCCAAAATACATACAATCTTGAACAATCCTTCTCATTCGCTATACAGTGTTCTCTCTGACCAGAGAAGCAAATTCAGCCAGAGACTGATTATGACCAGGTTTCTACAGAGCACCACAGGAGATCTTTTCTCGCAACGGCCATAATTTTATACAACTCGTCTCTGTAACGTTTACACTACAGGATAGGGACTGTCAGTAGTTACTATATAATATTACATTAATACACTACTGTTCCCACAGCTTAATATCAGTTCCAAGTACAATATCTGATTACCAGTTCCATTTGTGCAATTTATTTATTTCCCATTTCCATTCTAAGTGCAATATCTGTATATTAATTATTTTTAGTGCAAGATGTAACTTAGTGTGCTACATTTAATTCTATTTTCTATTATTTATTTATTATTTTAGAATGATTTATTCTTTAAAAGAAAATCTTTCATTTTTTCCCTTGACTAATCTAGTAGTCCTTTCCTTTCTTCCCGATAAATAAATCAAAGCAACTGTAACCAAGACAAAGCAATTTCCCTCTGGGATTAATAAAGTTCTTTGAAACTTGAATTTTTAAGGGGTGTTGAGCCAGCATCATGATCCTCCTCTTTAATTTTCTACTTAGTGTAATCAGCGTTCAACTGCTCGCATAAAGTTTGAGAGCGTGGAGGAATTTTGTTGTACTAAATAATATTTATGCAGTATAATCAGGGCCTCTTATTCCTGTTTATCCTAGGTTGTTGTTCAATTAGTTTTACTTTGTGTGCTTTACAATGTCAGACAACATTCAAATGCAAATACTTCACCCCTCCCCAGTTTCTCATCTATACATTCAGAAACTAATTGCATCCCTCCCCACTTTAAGACCCTTTTGGATCTGAGGCCTTTCTGAGACCTGTAGTGTGTCGCGGTTACTGCTTGCCGGACGAAAGAGAGACATGATAGCAGAGGTGGAAGTGATCAAAGGATTTTAATGATAACAAAAACAGGGAACAAACAGAACAGAACATGAACTTAAACCAGGATAAACTAAACATGGAGCTACACTGAACTAGACATTACAAACAGACTGAAAGACAGACAGGCTAGCAGACAGACAGACAGACTAGGAGATAGACAAACCAGGAGAACACAGAGCCTAGGAGAACACGGAGCTAGGAACACGGAGCCAGGAACACTGAGACCAAGGAGAACACTGAGACCAAGGAGAACACTGAGACCAAGGAGAACACTGAGACCAAGGAGAACACTGAGACCAAGGAGAACACTGAGACCAAGGAGAACACTGAGACCAAGGAGAACACTGAGACCAAGGAGAACACTGAGACCAAGGAGAACACAGAGCTAGAATGAACATACCAGACAAACAGTAACCCTAGACGAACAGTTGCAAGACAAGGACAACACAGAACTCAGGAACATTTATAATCACACTAATTAGCAAACTCAGTTCAGGTGAGCGCCACATCACCTGACTGAGGTGCATTCTGGGGATTAGAGTCCTTCACACAAACACAAAGAAAACATGAAAAACACAAGGAACTCTCTGGGCGCTTTGTCGACCTCTAGGGGTAATCCCTGACATTACCCCCCCCCAAAAGGCGCACCACCGGGGCGCCAAAGGAGGACCCGGACACCCTCCCCAAGGTCCCAGTACCGTCCTCCCTACAGCGAGGCTGCAAGGGATCTCCCCTTGGAGTGGAAAGGAGATTATTCCAAGTTTGGTGCCGAGGTCGGACGGCAGAGCGGTCACGGAATCCTTGAAGAGGGGCGATGGAGTCAAGAGCACGGCGTCCTGGAACCCGTGCGGAGGCAGGAGCACGGCGTCCTGGAACCCGTGCGGAGGCAGGAGCACGGCGTCCTGGAACCCGTGCGGAGGCAGGAGCACGGCGTCCTGGAACCCGTGCGGAGGCAGGAGCACGGCGTCCTGGAACCCGTGCGGAGGCAGGAGCACGGCGTCCTGGAACCCGTGCGGAGGCAGGAGCACGGCGTCCTGGAACCCGTGCGGAGGCAGGAGCACGGCGTCCACGAACCCGTGCGGAGGAAGAGGCGGCTCGTCGTCCTCGGCGGCGCATGACGGCGGCGGCGGAGGAAGCTCGCTATCCACCTCGATACAGGACGGCGGCAGCGGAGGCAGCTCGCTGTCCATCTCGGGGAACCCCGGAGGGTCAGGGCCTCCACTGAGGCTGGCTGGAGGGTCAGGGCCTCCACTGAGGCTGGCTGGAGGGTCAGGGCCTCCACTGAGGCTGGCTGGAGGGCCAGGCCCTCCACTGAGGCTGGCTGGAGGGTCAGGGCCTCCACTGAGGCTGGCTGGAGGGTCAGGGCCTCCACTGAGGCTGGCTGGAGGGTCAGGGCCTCCACTGAGGCTGGCTGGAGGGTCAGGGCCTCCACTGAGGCTGGCTGGAGGGTCAGGGCCTCCACTCTGGCTGACTGAGGCTGGCTGGAGGGTCAGGGCTGGCTGAGGGTCAGGCCTCCACTGGAGGTCAGTGAGGCTGGAGGGTCAGGGAGGCCTGAGGGTCCTCCTGAGGCTGGGCGGAGGGCAGGGAGGCTGGAGGGTCAGGGCCTCCACTGAGGCTGGCTGGAGGGTCAGGGCCTCCACTGAGGCTGGCTGGAGGGTCAGGGCCTCCACTGAGGCTGGCTGGAGGGTCAGGGCCTCCACTGAGGCTGGCTGGAGGGTCCACTGGGCCTCCACTGAGGCTGGCTGGAGGGTCAGGGCCTCACTGAGGCTGGCTGGAGGGTCAGGCCTCCACTGAGGCTGGCTGGAGGGTCAGGGCCTCCACTGAGGCTGGCTGGAGGGTCAGGGCCTCCACTGAGGCTGGGCTGGAGGGTCACTGAGGCTGGCTGGAGGGTCAGGGCCTCCACTGAGGCTGGCTGGAGGGTCAGGGCCTCCACTGAGGCTGGCTGGAGGGTCAGGGCCTCCACTGAGGCTGGCTGGAGGGTCAGGGCCTCCACTGAGGCTGGCTGGAGGGTCAGGGCCTCCACTGAGGCTGGCTGGAGGGTCAGGGCCTCCACTGAGGCTGGCTGGAGGGTCAGGGCCTCCACTGAGGCTGGCTGGAGGGTCAGGGCCTCCACTGAGGCTGGCTGGAGGGTCAGGGCCTCCACTGAGGCTGGCTGGAGGGTCAGGGCCTCCACTGAGGCTGGCTGGAGGGTCAGGGCCTCCACTGAGGCTGGCTGGAGGGTCAGGGCCTCCACTGAGGCTGGCTGGAGACTGGGTGCTGGCCTTGACGTCAGCTGCCTCTTGGTTGGCCTCGGCCAGCTGTTCCTGCACCACTGCCCCCAGCTCCAGCAGGGTTTGCATTTGCCCCCGATCTCCCGTCGAGCGGCAAATGTTTAACTGCTGGATGAGCAACCCGGCTAGTTGGTGGAGCCCCAGCCTCCGCTGTTGAAGCTCTACGTGATCTGCCCTTTGAACGCCAGCAGACACATGTTCGCCCTCTCCAGCTTCTTGCTGAGGTGCTCCACCGGCAGTCGCTCTGGCGCGCCCCCAGTTGTTCCGCCGGAGGGCAAGCCGACTCCCCTCGAATGTCGCTTGCCCTGGTGTCACTGTCATAGCCCCCGCCCAAAAATTTCCCAAGGGAGGCTCCTCTGCTATATTACTTTTTAGGTCTTGCATTCTGTCACGGTTACTGCTTGCCGGACGAAAGAGACATGATAGCAGAGGTGGAAGTGATCAAAGGATTTTAATGATAACAAAAACAGGGAACAAACAGAACAGAACATGAACTTAAACCAGGATAAACTAAACATGGAGCTACACTGAACTAGACATTACAAACAGACTGAAAGACAGACAGGCTAGCAGACAGACAGACAGACTAGGAGATAGACAAACCAGGAGAACACAGAGCCTAGGAGAACACGGAGCTAGGAACACAGAGCCAGGAACATAGAACCAAGGAGAACATAGAACCAGGAAGAACACAGAACCAAGGAGAACACTGAGAACAAGGAGAACACTGAGAACAAGGAGAATACTGAGAACAAGGAGAATACTGAGAACAAGGAGAACACAGAGCTAGAATGAACATACCAGACAAACAGTAACCCTAGACGAACAGTTGCAAGACAAGGACAACACAGAACTCAGGAACATTTATAATCACACTAATTAGCAAACTCAGTTCAGGTGAGCGCCACATCACCTGACTGAGGTGCATTCTGGGGATTAGAGTCCTTCACACAAAGAACACAAAGAAAACATGAAAAACACAAGGAACTCTCTGGGCGCTTTGTCGCCCTCTAGGGGTAATCCCTGACATAGTGCTTCAGGCTTCTTCTTAAATTTGTGTAAATTTCAAATCTTCTGTATTCTAGATTCTAAAATAGACATTGTTACCATTTTTAATTCCTTGAATGGAAGAGATTGAGATTTTCCTTATCATAACGTGAGTTTTATTGTTTTATTAATCAATCCACACACAATTATTGTCTTTGTTTTTTTTGTTTGTTTTTAAGGATTGCAAATTGTTTTTATAGCCAGCTACAATAAAAGTCTTTTAATTCTTGTACTTGGCATTTTCTCCCATTCTTCTTTGCAAAAGGCTTCTAGTTCTGTAATATTCTTTGGTCGTCTTGCATGCACAGCTCTTTTAACACCTATCCACAAATTTTCAACGATGTTTAAATCAGGGGACTGTGATGGCCGTTCCAAAACCTTCAGCTTGTGTCTCTTGAGGTATTCCGGTTGTATTTTAATTTTAGTCCACAGCACTTGTTTCCCAAAACCCATCAGGCTTCTGTAGATGTTCTGTTGCATACTTCTGACATTGGATTTTATGGGGATGCAGGTAAGGTTTTCTTCTGCTGACTCTTCCATGAAGGTCTTGGAATGGTGTACCACCACTTCTGAGTCTGCTAAATCTTCCTGCAGGTTTTTTGCAGTCAATTGGGGGGTTTTAATTGTCTTTCTGACCAGAATATGAGCAGTTCTTTCAGAGTTTTCTTGGTCTTCCAAATCTCATCTTGACCTCTCATCTCTTAATTACATTTCTCACTGTGGAAACTGCAAGCTGACAACGCTTTGCTATGTTCTTGTAGTCTTCTCCTGCATTGTGGGCATCAATAACATTTATTTTCAGAGTCTTCCACAGCTGCTTAGAGGAACCCATGGTTATGACCATGAATCATATTTAACGAGCTGATTAAGGTCTGAAACCTTGTAAAAAGAATCTGAGACTTTGGAACTCTAAAACTACCAAACTTTTGCACAGTGCCATAAGAATATTTTTATTTTTTATTTTTGTTCAATTTATGACATAAAATGTAACTATGCAATGTTTGCTGAAAATATTGTGCATTTTTGTCCATTTCCAAGAGAGACTGTGTTAACATCTTTTCAATCAAAAAATCAACAAAATCTGTTATTAATCAAGGGGTGCCTAAACTTTTGCATAATACTGTATGTCTGTCTCTTTCAGGTACACTAAGATGGGCTCTTGTTGCCAAGCTTCTGGCCCCTCGGCGTATGACTTCTCAAGACATTTGGTGATGTACTGTAGTGTCTGTCACCAGGACATTTTGGTGTTATGTGTTGTTGGATGGGGCCTCCATGTACTGTGGATTTGTTTGTTTGGCGCATTCTATGGTTATTCAGTTGAATTAATATCTGGGGAATTTGAAGTTTGGATCAAAAACCTTGAAGTCTTCTGTTCTATACATGACAGGCTGTGATGCACTAGCTGTTCTGATACTTTTCTACTGTATCTTGACCAGCATTGAGATTTTTCAGCAATTTGTGGTACATTGGATCTTCTATGAGGTCAGACCAGACAGACTGGCCTTTGTTCCCCACATACATGCTGTAGATGAACTTTGGGTGTCCACGATCCTGTCACTAGTTTACCGGTAATACATATTATATAAAATAGTTGATAATCAATGTTATTCAGTTGCACCATTCAAATTCAAAATTTGCATGCATCGTTCAGAATTCAGCATACTTTACCAATCACTATCTGAAACCCACAGAACCTTTAGTAAAAGTGTCTAAAAAAAAAGCTAATCATGTGCATCAGTAGGTAGCACAGTTGTCTCACAACTCCATGGTCCAAAATTATTTTGAGCTTGGCTTTATATGCACACTGCAGATCAAAATTAGAGCAGAGAATTTGTGCTGTTTTATGTTAGTAAGTCCATTTAACCATAAACAATTCAGTGTGTGTGTGTGTGTGTGTGTGTGTGTGTGTGTGTGTGTGTGTGTGTGTGTGTATGTACTTAGTGATGTGCAATGCCTTGGAATCCTCCCCAGGGTTACAGGAATACAGTAGGTTTTGTGTCAACAAGAATAAAAAATCTGTGGGTGGAGTTGGAGCTGACCCAACTCCTGCTTTATATCCAGGAATTAATTTCCAGCTATTCTGAATACATCTTTACCAGCAGCATGGCCAAATAAAAGTAAAAATGAATAATTAAAAAGTTTCAGTCAGCTATAAGCCTTACAAATAATCTACACTGTATTCACAGCACATATAGTACTTCTGTTTCATTTTTCCCCCCAGAAAAACATCGATATTGCAGCATGAATTAATTGCTTGGTAGCTGTATGGCCTGGGCTGTATAATTGGATACAACCAAAGGTGTGAATTCGTGTGAGTCCCAGCAGTGAAAAATGACAGTGCGAAGACAATGATGTAATTTTTTTTTTTGTAAATTGCAATAGTAATTGTCTACCTTCTAAATCCTTAGCAGCTACGTCCTGCTGCTGATTTACCCTAAATTGTTATGTATGAGATGGGTTAAAGTCAAACCAGGACTTTTCATGTGCAGAACAACAGAACACAGTTCTGAGAGTAAAAACTAATAATAACTTAAAAACTATTGAAAATTCTTGTCTCTAGTTTGAAGTTTTTGTTACATATTATTATGCACATTTTATCAGTGCAAGATATCACACAAATCTATGGCTGAGTTAAAGTCTCATGTAAGCCAACAACTCGCTGATAGAAACAGCATTTACCTTCACTCTAAATAAATATTAGACAAAGAAAAGGGAGTAAGACTATATGTTGATAAGTACCTGGAGAGTAGTTGTTAAATAAAGTAAAATGTTTGTCACTCACGCACAGTGTGACAAAAGTTTACTTAAACCTTATCTGATATTAAACACAGTATGTTCAATATTTATTTTCTATAGTGACTGAAAAACTAATTACAACATTGGCTAACACTCCACCCTGATTAGTGCTCAACCGCATCAGTATCGTGTATAAAAAGCATCTTCCTGTAGTAGTAAGTCTGAGAGGGGTTGAGCAGCTTTATACAGCATTGGCCTGGCATCTACAGGACTTGCAAAAATGTCAAAAATATGGCTGCTGAGTTGGCTTATAATATTAATTGTACAGCAGCCTGCAGAACCGTCAGGTTAGAGGACTTTTTTGTGATTTGTTAACATTTAGATTATGTTTGATTGCTATTACTATTATTATTAACTAATTTTAATACTTGAAAAAAAAAAAAAACTAATCCAAAGTACAAATTATTTATCTTACTTGTGACACTTATTACATCTTACTAGTAAGATGTACTTGTAATACTTTTTTACTAGTTATCTAAACATTTTACAAGTTTAATATACCGTAAATATATGTTTAATATATAAAAAAAAAAACAGTTAACATATCTTTAAAGCACGGAAATGACCATGTGAACTATATTATTGTATATTTATATTTCACTGTAACTTTTTTTAGAATGTATCTTTGTTTATTTATTTATTTTGTCCGTAGAAAAGGCAGGGGTATTTGTTGTTAACCAATACATTTGTATTTTTTCTTTCGTTATTTAGTAATTTACATTTTATTAATGATATAATGTTTATCATGCTTCATTTGGCATCTTCTGCGCCCCATACAATAGGAGTGATGATGATGACAACAATGATGCCAGGTATGCAGTTCAATGTTTTTCAAATATACTATTTATTATATAATATACTATATATAATATAGTATATTTTAATAGTATTAAAATATACTATTTAAGCTTAATTCTGCTGCTTGTTTCTCTGTTGATTCTTTTGTGGGAGTGTCAGAGGATTTTAAATGCAGATAATGTTATTTTAGGAATTAACATAAAACCACACAACATAAATGGAGAATTTATAAAATTAACAAAAATAAAAAGATTCATATCAACATCATTCAACATTCATATCAGCATCTTATACAGTTAGCTGTAGTTTGGAACTAATATATTTAAGCAATATATTTATTGTTTAAAAGGACATAACCGTATTAGATGTGTTTTCTTTCTAAAATGCATCTGTGACTGGTTATAAATGTAGGTTTTGGCATATAGCTGCTCTCTCCTCAGTATAACAGATCATACAAAACTAATGTACTTTCACCCATGCTGCGAGTGGTAGTTAATGTTACTGTCCATTGTCACCACTCATGAAAAGCAATTTATAAAAATGCATGGACTTGATGTTGGGTTTCCCTGCTGGGGGGGTGCTTTGTTTACTTTTAGATTATATACTGTATTTATAGTCACTGCCCATTTTGCACAGAAGAAACATCTGAATATTTACGTGGTAGCAAGTGGTAGCAGCAAAATGCAAAATCATAAAGATACAAGTCAAGAGCTTCAGCTTATGTTCATATCAAACATCAGACAACAGAAAAAATAAAGTGTGATCTCAATGACTTTAGCCATGGCATGGTTGTTGGTATCAAATGGATACGTTTGAGTAATTCAGAAATTGCTGATCTCCTGGGCTTTTCTCTAAGAACAGTCTCTAGAGTTTAAGTGTATACTTTATTTTAAACTGCTGACTAAGATTATAAAATTATAGATTGTGTTAAATTTTTGAATACATTTTTATTATTGTGGAATGCAGAATTATGCAGCAGTTATACAGCAGTTTCAGCAACAGAAGCAAGTTTGGCAGAGGGAAATATAATGGGCAAATGAAGTGAAGTTTGGAAATGACATTTTATACACGTGCAACAGACACGCAAGAAAAGAATTGTGATTTAAGTCTGGGATCTAACCCCCAATAGAGCTTTATGTCTAGCAGCAAACCTGGTTTAATGGATGTTATATGGACAATACTATAAGATAATTAATCGTTTTGAATTTTACCATTGGCCTACAAAACATGCATTGTTGTTTCAGTGTACGGAACAAAACAAGAATTTTAACATGACTTATAGTGGTTACATCAACTTTTAGGGTGTAGAATGAACTTAACCTTTTTTTAGGGCACTCATTGAAATACTTGGAAATTGCTAATTTATTTAAACATAAAAACATGCAAAATATAAACATACACATTTTAAACAAATATTTGTTTTTCCTTGAGGTACTGGTGCTTACAGTAAGTTAGGTCAATATTGTTCCAGTACAAATTATTGAAGTCCTGAGACACTGATAAACCCAGCAGCATACTGTACACAAGAGTAGTATATAAATATCCTTAATGCTTCGGTTCTAAATAATGATGTGGGTACAACTCAAAGTACTGTAAGTTGTAAGTGTAAGGGACACAGTATCTGAATAATCTTTATATTTTGTTTTTCACTTAAGTCCCCATGCAGACACAAATGGAGATCGTTGGCAGTGCCGTAGGTAAACATCTTTCAGTTTCTTCCAAAATTTCACTACTGTGACTGCCTAAAGTAATGCCAAACTTAACCCTAAAAATGTTGATAGGTGCTGCTCATAATGGACAGATCTGCAGTACCTGGGGAAACTTCCACTTCTCCACATTTGATGGAGATTTCTTCCAGCTGCCCTACACTTGTAACTACATACTCACCACCATGTGTGACAGCACCAATTCTGATTTCAACATCCAACTGAGGAGGGAATACAAAGATAACCTTCCTGCAATTAGTTCTTTTACCATAAACCTGGAAGGGGTACCAATTATGCTTCACCAAGGCAACATTACTCTGAATGATAAAGTGTGAGTATTTGTGACACTGCAAAGACAATATACATAGCCAATAACTTGTGAGTGTATATGCTAAGAATCTACCAGTGTCATGTCAACATGGTTACTCAGCTCAAAGCCATACTGTCTTTATGCGATGGTTAACATTTGCCTTTTTTTTCTAACCTTTTTATATAGATTGGCCATCCCAGGATATTATAATGGAATTCGGATTGAAAAAATGACCAATTACATCAAAATCAGCTCCAAGATAGGACTAACCGTGTATTGGGATGAAGACAACTCTCTATCGGTATAGTTAGATTTTCACTTCAGTCACAATATATGCAAGAGGCTTTACAACAGAGTTACAACAGAATGCAGTGAAAGTAGGAGGCAGATTAAACCATATTCCCATTTACTTAAAAATAAAACAACATTTTACATCAATTTATCAATGATATGAAAGTTTAAAAGCAACCATTGTTGGTTGAGGTAATGTTTATTATTATGCAGGAAGTAATAAAATCAAAGTATAGCACAACTACAGTAGGTGATCACCAGTGTTGGGGGACGTTACTATTTAAAATAACTGATTACATTACAAAATTGCTGTCTTCAAAAAGTAATCAGTTGCATTACTGTGTTACTTTCTGATAAAAGTAACTAGTTAGAGTACTTTTCCATTGCAGAAAATGAAAACTCCTTTGTGCTTCCTCATGCATGTTGTTTTAGTCAAGACCTTTATAATTATTCTACCATCATCACTCAGCGAAGTTTGGCCCATAATCTGTTAACTACTAATACCCCTAGCTCACCTACGCGGTTTCGCACGGTGGCCGCAAGTATGGTTCATCATGATTCACCGCGAGTTTTGGCGCTGTGATTAGGTTTCCATCTTTCCGGGCATCAGTCCTCGCATAGTCAAACCGCATAGGTGAGATATGAGTATACAGTACGTAGACAAGGGGAATGTCTATTATTGCTGTGCTTACCGCCACGACAAAACGAAAGTGGCCAAAATAAATCAGTCAAATTTCAAGTAATTCATGAAATGACCGCCAGGTGGCACAAAGTGACATTTTCCCTTGCCGCAGTTTTAAAATAGAATTAAGTCATAACAATATATTGTATCAATGAAATACTACAGTGATATTTGCACAGACTACAGTGTAATTTCCACATCTGTGTATTTTATACAACAAACATGAAAAATCGGAACTAGAGCTATTGATATTTCAATCAATAAGATTGAAAAAAATATTTTGCTCTTGTTTTTAATATTATTTTGAAGTAAATGAAACAGTAAGAGCTAAAATAGTAAAATAAATAATTTAATGGTTTAAATAGTTAGATTAAATAGTCATGTGGGTATTATAAGATTATAAAACCAAATAAATTATCCTCTCTGGGATTTCGGGGACACTTGAGTACGCTTGCTCTCTCTCTTGCGCTCTCGCTCTCTCTTAGATGTGCCTATAATTCTCTTTTCATATGAATTTCATCGTCTAAAATGAGACATCTAAAATAGTTTTCCATTAGTTTATATAAAAGCAGACATTTCGCTTTCTATACAGTAAGCATATATTTTTCATGTCTGTGAGGCGAGTATACACAGAGTTTCGGCTCATTTTCTGACTCGCTCAAGTTCACCGAAAACAACGCAAACCCTGTTTGCTTTCATTAATTTTTAGTTGCTTTCTAGTGTTACACATTATATAATCTAAAGGCTAGATATAAAGGTATACATTTACTTTTGATGCAAACAAGAAATGCCTATATTTATTACTATAATTTTAGTACTGTGATTGTAAATTCGTTTAATGTTTCACATGTATTTCATAAGGTTCATAAGGTTTTGCCAGCAGTGCAACGGGGTCATTATTTATTAAAGAAAATGATGATGATCATAACATATTCTTATAATAACACAAAAACACAAGCGGAGCTGAATGACAATGACATCTGATGACGCAGGAGCACGACCTGACAATGCTTTAATTTTATGGTCAATTTCATTTATTTCAGTTAATATATCTACTGCAAATTTAAAGAACACATAATATAAGATGACACAAAACCCTTTTTTGAAAGAAAGAAAGCTTTTCTAATTACACATGATAAAATCTAAAGGCTCACTGGGAATGACTGCTGTCTGGCTCACGGATTACATAAATTGTCTGAATAACGGATTACATTTTTGAAAAAGTAACTAACTGAGTACTTCAACGGCGGACCTAACGTGTTAGATTACACGTTACATCAAAAAAGTACTCTAACGCGTTACTTTGTAGACTTTGTAACGCGTTACCCCCGATACTGGTAATCACATACATGAATGTAAACAATATTTATGAATCGTCTTTGTTTATATCATCAGATTGAGATCTCCACAAACTATAGAAATAAAACATGTGGACTCTGCGGGGACTTCAATGGCATCTTGCAGAATGAATTCATTGAAAATGGTGAGCCAAATTAGTTACAAAATTTTCATTCCAAATAACAAGGTAAAAACTGTTCATTTTGAGTTGAAAAAGAAAACTACCTCACACTGTAAACCTGAATAAGTTGGCAAAACTGAAAAATTTGAGGTAATCAGTTATATCCAATTTTTTTATGTTTCATGTTTCCAATTGTAAGTATACTATCAGTTTTTGAGTTTGTTGTACTCATTCATATTAATCGTTATTTACTTGCATTACTGAGTAGCCTAACTCATACTATAATTTTTTTTATTTTTTGCTAATTTTATTTTAATTTAAATTTTTTTTAATTGTTGTTTGTCTTTCACCTGCTCCTGGCAATGGGTCACCACAGCGATTTGTCATTAGTTTTTATGTCAGATGCCATTCTGAATGCAACCCTTCCATTTTTATCTGTGCTTGGGACAGGCACTTCATCAAGTGGCTGGGAATCGAACCCAGCCCTTTCACATGGCAGGTGAAACACCTATCACTGAGCAACCAGTGCTCTGTTACAAATCAAACAAGTATTAATTGACAACTTTAGGGTGCCCCGATTTGTAAAGATTATACTTAATATATGCAAAGACAGACCAATCCACCATCTTGATCAAAACAATTAAATGTGGGCAGTTTACATGTGCATTGATGATGTTAGGTACAAAATCGCTGAAAGATTTTAAGTTGGTGGAACTTTAAGGAGGCGGTTACTGTGGCTTAAAATATCAAACTTGTTCAGCGAACTTGAAAAGTGTCATTTCTACAAACTCATGAATACCAAAATGTTCTAAATACTCACCAAGGTCTATTAATTTGAACTAATTGTAATTGTTTAACAGTACTCAGTATGTTTAATTACTTTGAGCATTAGGGTTTACAGTGCATAGAAATGGCTTGTAGCTCATTCACTCATTCACAGATGCATTCAGTCAATTATATACTCATTCACTCATTTACAGTAATTGGGTCATGACTCACTCTGTCCCTTTTATATTTGCTCAACCACTTTTGATTCATCTATCAATATACACTGATCAGCCCTAGCATTAAAACCCAAAAAAAATATCCCCAATATTGTGCGAGTTCCCCTTGAGGAAGCAGGGCAGAGTATGATGCGCTGGATGTTATGATACCTTTCAATCATATTTACAACTATTTCTATCTTCTTTTTTTTTTAAGAAATTTATTTTTACAACATAAACCATGCCTTTTGGACATGTCTAGTAATTTCTTAGGAGGAAATTGTGGTTGGCACAGTGTTTCAGAAAAGTATTATTTAAAAGAATTACATTGGACCTGCATTAGCCATCAAGAGAACACTGACCTAAAGGTGCCCTGATTGGAAAGCAAACCTGGGCCTTCTTAATTGGAGTTCTAAGTGCTAGTAACTTGATCAACAGGTAATGCTTGAAAATGCATTTAGTATATTCTAATTAGTAAACATTAGTATATTTTACATATATTGTCAAACAACAAGCATGATGTAAATAAATACTGGACTATTACATTCTACCCAACAGTTAACATTCCAACCAATCAATCAGTAAACAACCAAACAATCAGAGATATGAGTAATTTTGTACAGACATGTCACTTAATGTCTAAAATCCATTCTTAAACCAGGCCTTATTCAGTTTGGATGCTGTACAAACATTAACTTACAGTACATACAGATAAATACCTAGCAAAGCTATATGGGATCTAATCCTTGTAAATACTGTACTTGTGTAAATACTGTACTTAGCAAAGCTAAATACAGCAGTCCTGAACAAATTCATTCCTTGAATTTCCATCTTTAACTTGAATTTTCCTGTTATAAAGGTGTAGAAACATATATGTGATGTGGTCAGATGTTGTGTGTGGTGTTACGTTTTATAAATGTTAATATTCTGGTGTTTTAAGGTTATATTTGCAACATTGTGCTGGGGTAATTTATTCAACCTTAACCAAACATCAACTTATTCTAACAATCAAAAACCATGTTGTCCCGATGTTGTGTTTATGGGTGGATGATGGTTTGAACCTATTTAATTATATGACTATATAATCAACTATATGGGACATATTGAAAATGATTACATTACAAACATGTTTGTATAATTTAAACTAAATGTATGTTGTTGTTGTTGTTGTTGTTGTTGTTGTTTAAACACATTATGTCCTATAAATGCATCACAATACATCAGTCTTCACGATTTTGTAATTTATAGATTGGGATGGAGCAATGTTGAAGACGTCCTTCCTTTATTTTTTTTGTGCTTAGCAGATATGATACTGGCCTTTAGTTATTTAGTGAATAAAATATAAATTTGCAATCTTTTTATGCTCTCTATTATAAATCTATCTCTTTATATATTTTTACATGAATCATACTGTATGTTGCTTTAATTGTCTGGGTGAGTTATATGCACATTTTAAATTAATTTTATAGGTCAACTATTAAATACAGAACAAATTGGCTTTAAATGGAAGATGGATGCACCCACTGAAACCTGTGAGCAGACTCCATTCAAACCTGAGAAGGAATGCCTAATAAAGGTATAAACTGTAAACATTTTAAGAGTTTCACTCCCAGCCCTATCAACTGATTAATTTTTAATGTAGATTTTAACATTTGCAATTTTTTCAATACAATGTAATTCTTACACACTGATTATGTGTGCCCATTGGCTCTTAAACATATTTTTTTGTTTTTAAGATTTAATTTGGTATTTTAATTTTGACTGTATAATTTGAATGACTTATATATATGCATTTTTAATCCTTCACAGGGAAGCATATGTGAAGGGCTGCTTAATGACACTGCATTTAAAAGCTGTAAGAATTTGTTGCCCATGAATGTGTATTATAAAGCATGTGGTGAAGACTTGTGTCAGTGCAACAGCAGTCAGAATATCTGCATATGCGACACAATATCAGAGTTTTCACGCCAATGCGCACATGCTGGGGGCAGTCCAGGAAACTGGAGATCCAATGATTTCTGTGGTATGTTGATATAATTATTGACATCATTAACATTGTGATGTAATATGTATCATGTAGAGTAGTGAAACCTAAGATCTACACTGTAAACCTGAATAAGTTGGCAAAACTGAAAAAACTTGAGGTAATCAGTTACATCAAATTTTTTAAGTAATGATGTTTCCAATTTTAAGTAAACAGAACTATCAGTTTTTGAGTTTGTTGTACTCATTCATATTGATCGCTTACTTGCATTACTGAGTAGCCTAACTTATACTATAATTTTTTTTAGTCTTTGCAAATTAAAGTTGTTGTTGGTCTTTCGCCTGCTCCTGGCGATGGGTTGCCACAGCGGTTTGTCACAAGTTTTGACACCAGATGCCGTTCTGAACACAACCCTCCCATTTTTATCTGTGCTTGGGACAGTCACTTCATCCAGTGGCTGGGAATCGAACCCGGCCTTTTCGCATGGCAGGTGAAACACCTACCACTGAGCCACCAGTGCTTTACTGCAAATCAAATAAGTATTATTTTACTTTAGGGTGCCCAGATTTGTAAAGATTATACTTACAGCATCATCCAAAGACAAACCAATCCACTATCTTGATCAAAACAATTCAATGTGTGCAGTTTACATATGCATTGATGACATCAGACACAAAATCGCTAGGCTGAATGATTTTAAGTTGGTGGAATTTTAAGGAGACAGTTACTGTGGCTTCAGTTAACTTGAAAAGTGTTATTTCTGCAAACTTATAAATACCAAAAACTCTATTAATTTGAATTAATTGTGATTGTTTAAGTTAACAGAACTTAATATGTTTAATTACTTTGAGAATTAGCGTTTACAGTGTAGCTGAAACTCAAGAAAATGCATGGAATGGATTATCACTAATTTAACTAGCATAATAGGCACAGCCATCAGTGATAAACAAATGCACAGAAAATGCTAGAAAGAATAGACAATCATGAAACAGTGTCAGCAGGTTTTGAGAATTAAATTCAAGTCATTCTACATCCCCTTAAGTATACTTCAAAGTATAGTGAAGGTGAGAAAAATCTCACTATACATAGTAATATACAGTATTACTTTTCAAAAGCTACACTCGATGCTGCGTGAAAACGCTATGGGAATGAGAATACCAACGCCGCCGCACTGCAAGTGTCTGAACCCCCAGGTTGTGTAGCGTGTGCGCACAATAGCCAAGGAGGTCTCAGACGTAGCTCTGGGATGCTGACTCGAGGATCCACGAGCCCGGAGTAGCATTGACATCCGGACTATAAAATCTAACAAACGTGTGTGGAGAGGACCAGCCTGCTGCATCACACACCTGCTGCAGGGGGACGCCTCTTGCCAGAGCAATTGATGAGGCGATCCACCTGGTTGAATGAGCCCTGATTCCCAGAGGCGAAGTGTGACCATGCGCCTCATAGGCTAGGGCAATAGCATCTCTCACCCAGTATGACAGAGTCTGTCTAGTGGCGGCTGCCCCCTGGTTGCGACCCCCATGGCAAATAAAGAGCTGCTCTGACTTACGCCACTAGCTAGTGCGGTGGAGGTAAATCCGAAGAGCACGTATTGGACACAGTAAGTGAAGTCTTTCCTGCTCCGGAGCTGTAAAAGGCGGAGGACAGAAGGCTTCGAGAACGACTGGATGCATGGTCAATCATGGAACCTTGGGAAGATAGTTCGGGTGAGGATGCCGAATAGCTTTGACTAGCCCAGGGGCAAACTCTAGGCAGGATGGGGAGACTGACAGAGCCTGCAGATCACCAATCCTCTTCAAAGAAGTAATAGCCATAAGAAAACCGTCTTAAGAGACAGAAGCCTGGCAGGCGCTGACTCTAGTGGTTCGAAAGGGGTGTCAGCCAGGCCTTCGAATACGCTAGCTAAGTCCCATGAAGGGACCGTCGCTCTAGTGGCTCAACCATTTAGCTCCACGAATAAAACGGGCAGCTAAATGGTGCTTTTCCACAGAAAACCATCGGTCAGAGCGTGCCGAAATAGCGGCTATGTATGTTCTGAGAGTACTAGGGCATAAGCCAGAGGACAACTCTTCTTGCAGAAACTCTAGCACTGAAACAATCTTGCAGTGGACTGGGTCTACATGCTTACCATGCACCAACTTTCAAATACACTCCATTTGAGGGCATAAGTTCTTCTAGTGAAGGGAGCCCTGGCACTTGAAATGGTTTCAATTACGCTGGTTGGAAGGCCAGCATGTCTCAGTTGGTCCCCTTCAGGTGCCAAACGTGAAGGTTCCAGAGCTTGGGCCGGGGATGAAATATTGTCCCCTGCGTCTGAGACCCCTCTTCACTGGAATCACCCAGGATGAGCCGTCGAGGAGATATATTAGATCCAAGAACCACACTCTGGTCGTCCACTGGGGCGCTATCGATAAGAGGCGCAACCCTGTTGACGGACCCTCGCCAAGACTCCTGGGAGCAGAACTATCAGAGGAAACGCATAAAGGCATAATGTGGGCCACGGCGTCCAGACCCAGGGGAGCTGGACGAGTCAGAGTAGTAAATGGGGTGGAGTTTCCAGTCCCCATGTGTCACAGCTTGTCTGGATAGCAAGTCCGCTCCTACATTCATGTGCCCCGGAATGTAAATCGCTCTGAGGGACAGGAACTTGTCCTGTGCCCAAAGCAGAACCTGGTGCGCTAGCTTGTTCAAGCGGCGCGAGCACAGTCCACCCTTGCAATTTATGTACAAGACTATCACAGTATTGTCCACCCGCACTAGTACATGGTAGCCTCTCAACTGCTGGAGGAAGTGTTTCAGGGACAGAAACAGAGCCATCACTTTGAGGCAATTGCTGTGCCATGCGAGAAGATGACCTCTCCAGCTCCCTTGTGCTGGACGGCCATCCAAGACCGCACCCCAGCCCGTGAGGGAAGCGTCTGTCGTTAGCATCTTGCGACGACAAGACGGACCTAAAGTGGGACCCAAAGTCAGAAACCGGGGTCTGAACTACATAGAAAGGGTACGAAGTCCCAGCGTGTAACCCTTATTAGCCTCTGGGGATTGGCCCTTGAGTGAAATCCCCTGGCTCTTAGCCACAACTGACAATGCCCTCATGTGCAGAAGGCCCAAAGGTATCACCGTGGACGCAGCTGCCATGAGACCTCAAGATCTTTAAAAGTGATGGAGTCACTTTCTGGCCTAGCTTGATTTCCTTCAGTGTGTTGGAGGATGGGTTTGACACAAGTGGGTAACAGCTGTGCCCACCTTGTGATAGAATCCCATGTGACACCCAAATATGTTGTCCTCTGAACAGGAAAGAGAATGCCTTTCGTGGCGTTGAGTCTCAATCCTAAAGAATGGATCTGAGCTATGAGCTGCATCCGTGCATTTTATATGTGCGGGGTGACAGGGCTAGGCCAGATAGAAGGACCCGATACTGGTAAGCTTCGTCCCCGAAAGCAAACCTCAGGAACCACCTGTGTTGTGGCAATATTTCTACATTAAAATATGCGTCATTCAGGTTGACCGGCACAAACCAAACCTCTGGTTGAATTTGAGAACAATCATTTTGGCTGTCAACATTTTGATGTTCAGCCCAAGAAGATGTAAAATTGGACGCAACCCCCCATCTCTCGTGTGGCAGGGGAACATGCTCTATGGCCCCGTTTTGCCAGCAAACTCATTCTGTAACTGCCAAGTCAGCAGATGTGCTCGCTCCGGTTTCATGGAAGTGAAGACCACGCCATTGAAAACGAAGAGAACGATGTGCAATGCAGGGAGGGTGTTAGGTGTCCGGCATCCTGAAACAAGGCAGGAAGGAACCGAGCACCTAACATTTCGCTGGAGACCGCTGCTTCCCGAAACACCAGTGGTGGCAGAGATTAGACAACGGCTCCCATAGGGTGCCAGGGAGGAGTTTTTATCCCTTATTGGATTTTTTACATGTCCCTCCCCAGGGGGAGACACCCCCGTGATCCTGGGCACATCAACCTCAGGACTTCCTTTTTGGCGGAGATAATGCTCTTCAGGTCCGGTGCTTTTTTTTTCTTTCTCTCTTTGAGACAGATTGGGAAGCGCGACGAGTCCTTCCCCTGTCTCTACGAGGGGGTAGCTGGCTCGGCCCACTCTCCTTCTGCACCTCACGCCTCGTGGGGACCAGACCTGGTCGGGACTGGGTGACCGACGGTCCCGACTCCTGAGCACGGCAGGGGAGAAACCTCACAGAGGTCTGCCCGTAAAGCTTCGCCTCACGAACCTAGTGGCGGCTGTGTTCACAGCCGAAAGGCGAGGGGGGTGGGGGGGCGGGGGATCAAGGAGGAAAACGCGATCCCTGACCTCGATGCCCGTGAGATTAAATCACAGATGTCTCTCCGTGGCGACCGCGGCAGCCATAGAACGGCCGATAGCACGGGCCGTCTGCTTGGTGGCACAGAGAAATAAATATGTGACTAGGCGCCATCAACAGACCCGCCAGTGGTCACAACTCGTAGTAGGTGAGCTTGGTATGCCTGCAAAACTGCCATGGTGTGCAGAGCAGCACCAGCCTGACCCGCTGCCTGAAAAGCTTTCCCCACCAACGAAGATGTTAGTCTACACGGCTTGGTAGGCATTGTGGGCTTTTCCAGGGAGGATGAGCTCCCAGGAGAGAGATAGCTCGCAAGCGTCTCTTCAATCTGGGGTATCATCATAAAACGGGATGAATAAGGCTTATTCCATGAAAGAGTTAACTCGTCATGGAGGTCGCCAAAAAAAGGGGGCTTTTTGAGGCCCCTCCCCTGGCCACCGGACAGAAACCTGTCGTCTAACTTTGAGTGCTTGGGGATTTTTTTTTTTATTATTCCTTTTTTTTTTTTTTTTTTTTTTGCGGCGAGAGAGGAAATCTATTCGGCCCCTTCACAAAAAGCACCGGAGCGAGAGAAAGTCGGAAATCCCGTCTTATGCGCGTCTGCCTGATCGGCACGCTATCTCAATGGAAGCAAGTGAGGAAGTCTCTTTCCCCCGCTCACAAGAAGCACCGGAGTGCGCTTGAGAAGCGGACGCTAAACACTTCCTGATCCGGCGAGAGCGCGAGAGAAAGGGGAAAATCCAGTCTCATGCGCGTCTGCCAGATCAGTACGCTATGTCCATGGAAGCAAGGCAGGAATCTCTTCCGTCTGCTTACAAGAAGCGCCGGAGCGTGCTTGAGAAGCAGACGCTAAATACTTCCTGATCCGGGGAGAGCGTGAGAGAAAGGGGGAAATCCCGTCTCATACGCACGCGAGCCCCAGGAATGCGCCATGGCTCGCGGTTTCTCTTTAAAGAAACGAACCGCGCTCGATGTGCCTATTATCGGTAAGTAAAGTTTTTATTTCCTACCGTGATTCTGTTGCACACACACACGCAAACACAAAGCGGTCCTGAAGACAAAAAGATCTGAGGATGTCTCCGGTTCACTCCTATTTATAACCTGCAGGTGCACCTTATTCGGTGACGTCATGCCTGGCAGAGGTTATAAGCCGGAGTATTCGGCGGTTTTGACATACACAGGCTTCACAACCGGAAACAAAGAGATGTTCCCATAGCGTTTTCACGTAGCATCGAGTATAGCTTTTGAAAGGGAACTAAGACTAAGAACTAAGTGAATGTTCAGGGTGTACATGAGATCTGACATGTGCAGGAAGTGAAAAGTATTAAATTAAATACTACATTGTACTGCCTTTATATGAATTTATATAAAGGTAGTACACACATTGTGATCATGTAGTATGCAGTAATGTAATATATATGAGACAGTATCAAGGTAATGATGGGTCTGGACAGGTATGAGCAATGCCTATCTTTTAGGTGCTAATGCTGTCTGTTTTTTTCTTCCTCTTTTCTTCTGGGTTAGGAATAAATTGTCCATTAAACATGATCCACAGTGAGTGTGGGAGTCCATGTATAGACACCTGCTCTAACCTGGAGGGGACACAAGTCTGTGCAGGACACTGTGTGGATGGATGTGTCTGTCCACCTGGTAAGACTTTGCCAATGAGCAGCAATCATTTTTATCACCCAGTCTCAACTGACCAAACTTTGGTCTGGGTCACATGACTTGATTCCTTAGTTACCTAAGATGGATTAGTTAGCCTGATCAGAGACCACTATGGCTCCATAGTGTTAGAGATGCTGATCATGTGGTAAAACTGAGTAAGTCTTTTCGGGTAACTTTGAAACAAATTGTTTTTTTTCTGATGCCCCCTGCAAGATGCCAGTGAAAGAAATGTGCATAATAATTGAGCTCTTTTGCAATTCCCAAAATTCATTAAATTGTGACATGAATGAAAAGCATACAAATTGTGTATTTTAGATAATGACAGAATATAATCACTTTGGTTCCCTTTCAAAAAAGGGAAGTTGAGAATTGAGAAAATTGACTAATTTAATCTAGAGATGTACTTTTAGTATTAGGAAGATATCAAATGTGCCAACGTCCATTACGTATTCTCCTTAACACTAAAATATTTCAAATTCATTGATCCTTATATTAAGATTTTTTTTTCTCTAACTGGTATATTTTGATTATACCATTAACATGCTAGATTTGCTTAGTTATCACAGCCTATTCAGTAAATAAAAAATATTAATAATTATGTTTTTGAACAGGAACTGTGCTAAATGACATTGAGAATAATGGCTGTATCCATGTTGCTGAATGCCCCTGCACCCACAATGGAAAAAACTATCAACCAGGAGAATCATTTACAAGAACTTGTCAAACATGGTAACTAAATGTGTACTCACCATCACTGCTGCCATGGTTTGGATAAACATCCCCCCATAGTAGGAGGGGTCGCAATTCAACACCATATAATTTTGACTGACCAGATATGAATATAGATGGCAGTATTCTCTTCTAGGTTGACAAAGCTTATCAAAAACATTTAGAATAGATTGAAAAAGACTGTTATAATGTCCACCACTCTGGGAAGACACAGGGTTGTGGAAAATTGTGATCTTTTAGCTAAAAAAAAAAACTTTGGTAAACAAATGAGGCATTAATGTTGTGTGTGGAGGCCTGTGTTCTAGTTTATTCTAGTATTTTTCAGTGGGGTTTTGGCCAGGGCTATGTGCAGGGCTCTTCCCTTCCAACATTAGCAAACCATGTCTTCATAGAACTTGCTTTATGCAAATGGACAGTGGATTAGGGTCCTTAGGTTCAGGTAGGGCAAACATTACAGCATACAGTACGAAGAAATTCTATACAATTGTGTTTCCAATTATGTGACAAAAGTATGGGGAAGGTAAACATGCAAATAAACAATATGTCTGTGATCGTCAGGTGTGCATAAAACCTTGGGATATACTGTGGATTTATTGCATATACAATGTATACATTTGTTAAAAGTGTAGCTTTATTTTAATGCCTACTTCATTTTTCTGTCAGTGTTTGTTCAAACGGCCGGTGGAATTGCTCAAACCGGAACTGCCCTGGCACCTGCTCTTTGCTGGGAGGGTCTCACGTCATCACGTATGATGGCAAAACTTACAGCTTCAATGGAAACTGCGATTATATTCTTTCCAAGGTCACAACCACTAAGCCTATTCACAAACAGGAAATGTCACTTGTATGCTGAAATGCAGTCTGTAATGTTGTCTCTCATGTAGAAGTTAAACCTTGGATTGCGGGCATAATTCATTCCCTGAAGCGTGTTTCTAATCCAAGCACTCGTATGTGAATTTCCTCCATACAAAATAATGGAAACCCCAGTGACTTGTTCCACGACCCAAAAATATTCATAAAAAATAATTAATACAAAATATAAGGCAAATTGAATAAAAAATAAAAAACATTAACCTGCACTTTGCCTTAGTAAAGGCTGGTGTAAGACGAGAGAGGAGAGAAGAGGGGGACAGGGCCTACTGTGTAGAACGATTTTCAGACACACACGCTCACACATGCACGCACGCACGCACGCACGCACGCACGCACGCACGCACACACACACACACACACACACACACTGTCGTTAAACAGATCTCCTGCAGTGCTATAGAACAGTTACTAAAGAACAGTCACTACACGCACACAGGTGGTTACAATATTATAGTAAAAGTACACGTGCGCACAGATGTTGACTATACAAGTGACGCACAAGCACTGAGAATGAGACACGATTACCCACAATCCCGCAGCATGCGCGAGAGAGAAGAACTATTGGCTCCGTTGTGATCATGTGTGAGCATGCGTACTACCCGTATATCAAAACCTTGCTCATTTATCAAGTTAAAATTTATTTACAATTTTTGCTAGTCTTGCAAAACACTTACCTTAGGAAGTTATTCGCAATCCAAGGTTCCACTGTATATTTAAATATAAATCATACATTTAATAAATATATACTTCTTATTTCTTTACAGGATAACAATAATAATATAACAGTGGTGGCAAATCTGGCACAGTGTGGTCCGACACAGAGTGAAACATGTTTGACTTCTGTAAAGTTCACCACCTCAACAAACCCTGTAAGCACTCCAAATTATTATGAGCTTCATGGTCAGCTTTTATATTTTTTATGATTATTGTACCTTAAATCTGAAAGCCTGGAAGTACTGAGTACTGCACACATACTGATAACTACTATTGAGTTAGGGTTAGGGTCTATTTATGGTTTGAGTATACAGATTCCATACAGAAGAAGAAACACAATAGATGTCTAAGCACCCTTGTTGCTTGACCATTAATTATAAAAATAATAAGAATAATTCTAACAACCCAGCAGGAACGCTAAAGTTGCATGACATTGGCATATAGTTATACTTAGGTTCCAATGTCATCCACCAAAAGTAACATCAGACCAAGTATGGTATTAGGTTGTTTTCTTTTGCAAGTTAGCATTATTTAATAAAATGACAATGACATTAAATGAATGACCTCAAAACAGTGTTGCAAATACAATCTTAAAAAAGATTCAATATTAAAATGTATTTAATGTCTAATGTTGTCCAAAAGGTACTTAATTTAACAGTGATCAACTACATATACATCTGTGGTCTCTTGTGTGTATAACAAAGTTCAGAAATTCTGATCTGAGAATGGGTCACAGAGGGAATAAGATTTAGCGAATAAAACACTTTCCACGGCTGCATTCTGTAATGAGAGCACATACAATATTTGCTGTCAAGATTACAGTTTGTGTTGTTGAATGAACTATAGTATTTTTTGCATTTGCTCTTATTATAGAATCATCCACATGACTTGTTTTTTCTCACGGCTTCATTTTTGTGGAAATATTATTGTAAAGTGCATCATGACCAGATGTAGAGTTATCAAGAGACAAAGGAAAGGTATTGATTCAGAAGTGAAACATAAGGTTACCTTAGGTTACCTTATATAAATAAGTGGAAAATCAGTGAATGGTATTGCTCATGATTTAAGCATGTGACATTTGTACAATGCACTGTGCCACATAGCTTGTGTATAGAAGTATCTTCAGTACTATACCTAAATATGCTATTTGCATAATGTCCTTATAATGGAGCTAGGACATTAAGCAACACACACCTGTACATCCTTGCTTATGCTGCAATATTTATTTGTTTATTTATTTTCTATTATTATAATTTTCTGTTGTTGTTGTTGTTGTTGTTTGTTTGTTCATTTATCTTAGAGGGTGGGGGTTTGGAAGGGGTTGGGGAGGCTTGCCTCGTCACTTAATAGTTTGGTAAACTGCACTTCAAATCGCAGTTGTCCAGGTTCGAGTCCCAGTCAGGGCATTAGCTTAGTTGCTAAAAGGAACAAAAAAAAAAAAAAAGTCTGGCATTGGTAGTGTGAGCACTGACAAATATTGACTTTGACAAATCGATATTGACAAATATTATTTAATTCTATAAATGAATGTTTATTTGTATTTTATTGAGTATTTATAGTTTTACCATTGTACTGAGGTAATTAATTTAATTTTATCCAAATGACATGTAGTCAACTTTATCAAAGTAAATCAAATTTTCAAAAACAACTTAATGCCAATGGTGTCCCAATAGCTCTACCAAATTGATGTTTCCACAATGACAACAAAAAATCCCTGCTGGGAAATTAATAATAATTATCATACTGCACTGATTTCAGGTAATAACAGTATTCAGATTAGTTGTTGTAATTTTTTTTTTTTTATGTTTTTAAGTTTTTAGTTTTTTAATACAATTTTTTTAAAACAGTTTGACTTTAAAACAGGCTAGCTGAATGGCTTTTACATTTTATATTAATACAGTATATTACAGTATGTAGAGGTCAATGCTTTTATTTGTATCAATTTCTCTTATACAGGTCACAATTTCATCCAGTGGCAATGTATTTATAAACAATGTTGCAACCAAGCTTCCAATTCATACTGGTGGGTTTTTAGAAAGTAATTTTTAGCTGTTTGATGAAATTTGACTTTGACTTCTCTAAGTTTACTACTACAGTCTGAGTCATGTTCTCTAATTGTTCCAGGTCAAATAACAATGTTCAGTCCTTCTTCATTCTATGTTATGGCACATACACCTAGTTTAAAGATCGTCATTCAGCTTTCTCCAGTTATGCAGGTGTACACGCAAGCCAGCCCAGCACAAAAAGGAACACTAAGTGGTACGCATTAAGTAACATCTGAAGACTTATGAATATCTTTTAATCCTAAGACTAATACATGTTTTTCTATTAGGTCTGTGTGGGAATTTTAATGACATGCAGGGAGATGATTTTAAGACGCATTCTGGTCTCATAGAGGGAACTTCCACATCATTTGCTAGCTCCTGGAAGGTCAAACTATGTCAAGATTTCAGTGCTACTCTCTCTGATCCCTGTAGTATGAGTGTGGAAAAAGGTGCTCACATACATTCAGAATCGGTGTGCAACAAATAAAAAAAGTTTGGATGGATGGGTGGATGAATGGATGGATGGATGGATAAACATATATACATTATATATCTGTATTCTCTTTCAGAGAAGTATGCCAAACAATGGTGCGAGATGCTCAGTGATCCAACAGGAGATTTTTCTCCATGTCATTTTGAACTCAACCCAAAGGATTATGTAATGGTACGTTTTGACCATTCAGGTGGATTATAAAAAGTTGGTGGTGGTCACTTAAGAATACTAAATGTTCAATTATAATGGCCATTTCTTTCTAGAGATGCAAGTATGATGCATGTAACTGCGCCCAAAGTGAGGACTGCATGTGTGCTGCTGTGTCATCCTATGTCTATGCATGTGCTGAAAGAGGTGTAATGATAAAAGATTGGAGAATTAACATGTGCGGTACGTATTATTTAAAAAAATTAAGTACATGAATGAATCAATCAATATCATCATTATCATAATCTGATTGTGAAGCCACTAGCGTCCTATAAAAAACAGTTAGAAACACTTACAGAAGAAAAAGACTGGCTGAAAGCATGAAATGAAAATGCTGTGGAAGCAAGTCTACTTTATCAGTTGTTTTAAATGATTTTGACTCTCAAAAACATAATAGTTAAATATGACCTTAATTACACCATGGTTTGTAGCAATGAAGCTTATTGGCAAAAAATGAAAACATTTTTATTCATTATTTTTCTCCTTGAATAATATTAACATATAAGAGAAACAGTGAAATTACTGTTTGAGTATGTCTGAAAAGTAGATTTTTGTATTTTTCCTGGTTTGTAATCACAAGAACTTGGACTACAGGAGATTGTTTCAGTACTCTTTTTGACTTAAATTACAAATTTACAAAACAGAAAAGGTTTGTGTTTCTTTTCCAAAAGTACTAATAATCTATGCTAATGTTTTATGCAGACACGTACAAAAATAATTGCCCCGGCAATATGGAGTACTCCTATAACCAGACAAGCTGTAGGAAGACTTGCCGTTCTCTTGGTGAAAATGATTATATCTGCGATTTGTCCTTTACACCTGTGGATGGCTGTGGCTGTCCAGAGGACACATACCTCAATGACAGAGATGAATGTGTGCCTGCCTCTGATTGCCCCTGTTACATCAACAATGAGCTTTGGGCTCCAGGGCAGATCACCAGCCAGCCTGGATCTACATGGTAAAAATGTGATCTCAAACTACTGTATGCACGAGGGGCATTTATGTCAAACTGGGACTTTGCTGAAATTTCTTGAGAAGAAAGACCTAAAACTGTCATTTGTACAAACTGTCAAGCACAATATAGTGATGAGACAGTGATTACAACATTGGACGTTGGACTACTGATCATGATCATGGTCATGGGTTCAAACCCCAGCACCACCAAACTATCCCTGTTAGGCCCTTGAACATGGTACTTTACCCTCAACTGCTCAGATGTACAATGAGATTAAATCTTGTAGTCCACTGCAGTCATTCTCATGATCATTCAGCAAGTGGAATTGAAAATTATTTCAATCCTTTAATCCTGATCCTTGAAAATCATCAGATAACTTGTCACAATCTTGCACAAGAGACACACCTGTCTATGGGAACTGTACACACAATCACACCACAGGAAGTCAGCTGTGAGTTATTGCCACATCATTTCCACAGGTTTGGTCCACTAAAATGGGTCATGGGAGGTTAGTGTTTCATACGCAATGCAGGTAGTCCGATCATGGCTCCAGTGTACAAATAAACATTTTACCTTGATGATATCTGAGCACTAGTGAAGTGGGAATGGGTGACTAGGGATAAGTGCTTTTATTCTGCACAATCCAATCAAAAGTCCCGGGTTTGTCTTTGTGTATAATTAAAGCTTTTAATACATTCTTAATCTCTTAATAAAAAGTATGAAGCTTATCATCTGATTGCTGTTTTCCACAGCACTTGCAGAGATGGCGTACTACAGTGCACTGGACATAAAGAAGTCACAAGTTAGCCTTAATTTAATATTTTTACACTTTCTTTTAAACCATTAACTTGGTTAAGATTTTTGGAATTGATACAGATTTATTGCCTGTTCAACTTTGTTTTAGCCTGCACAGAGCCTATGGTATACTTCAACTGTTTGGATGCTGAACCTGGAAAAAAAGGAACAGAGTGCCAGAATAGCTGCCAGACCCCCACAGATTCAATTCAGTGTGTAAGTGAATCAACAGATATAAGAGGCTGATTAACTACATACAGTAGCTGGGTGTGTGGATGGATGGATGGATCCATATCGCACGTCTGTGCTTTTAGTCACATCCTGAATGTCTTCTTTTTCAATATTGATAACTCTTATTTATTTATATATATTTTTCTTTAGTTAGGCAAAATTATTTTATTTTATGATTAATTAGTTTTTTGTTTTGTTCAGTTTCCGTTCCTCTACCTGCTTGCTGATGGTGGTCAAGCCATCACTTTATCTCATGAAGCGAATGATGCAGTAGGGCTTAGTCTGCCAAGCTCTCTCATTTCCTAATCTGTACACTCCCCTCAAACAGTTCAGGTTGTAGAGCTTCAGCTTCAACTGTGTGTGTGCGTGCATGTGTGTGCGTGCGTGTGTGTGTGTGTGTGTGTGTGTGTGTGTGTGTGTGTGTGTGTGTGTGTGTGTGTGTGTGTGTGTGTGAGAGAGAGAGAGAGAGAGAGAGAGCGCACACACGGGAGAAAAGAGTGTGAAAGATGCAATTCATATACTTTTTTACATTTTAATTTTCTCCTTGGTGGATCTGGCCCCAGACAAGCACACAGTGTAAATCAGGATGTGTATGCCCTGGTCATCTACTGGCTGATGGGCAAGGAGGGTGTGTGGAAGAGGAGCAATGTCCATGTGTTCATAATGGAGTGTTTTATCAACTTGGAGAGACTGTAAAGGCAGACTGCAACAACTGGTAAAAAAAAAAAAAAAAAAAAAAAAGCTACTGCAGTTGATTTTCTTAAGGAAATTATAATGATTGGTGCATTTTTGCATAAGGTTAACCAGAACATGTATTATGGACCTTTCAGCACTTGTAAGAACAGAAAGTGGATTTGCACACAAAAGGAATGTCACAAAATGTGTACTATTTATGGTGACAGTCATTACAATACTTTTGATGGTAGGAGATTTACTTTCAACGGAAACTGTGAATACACTCTGGCCCAGGTATGTCTATTATTTTTCACTTTATCAATAACATCTTATATCAAGAAAATCTTGAAATATCCTTTATTTCTTATAAAGTGCACCTAATCACAGAAATAAATACATTTCTGTACATTTCAATACATCACAATAACTTAAACTTAAACAATATCTGAGACTTACAGTAAACTTTCATGATAACAATATTCAGATTTATTGACTAATAATGTGCACTGGACTACAGTAATAAGTGTTTGAAGATTTAAAACTGTAAGACATGTCAAATTTTATTGTAACTTTAGGTGTTACAATACATATTAAATGACATATGGGTCAGTTGTTTTGTCAAGTTCTTTGTTGCGGAATCCAGTAAGTATAATATATAATGAACTTTTGTCTCGTGCCCTTTTCACAATTCAAATGAACACATTAATGTAAAACAACAGTGAACTTAACTTTGGCTTTGTAGAACAGTTTATGTCATTATGTCATCATGATGTGAGTATTTTTACCATTTAACAATGCATAATCTTCACAGGACTACTGTGGTGACAGCAATAGTGGTTCATTCCGTATCATCACAGAGAATATCCCCTGTGGCACCACTGGAACCACCTGCTCCAAATCTATTAAAATCTTTTTAGGGGTGAGGTTATTATATACATACATTTTATAGTAACATTTATTTTTATAATTTACCTAAATAAAATTTGAAAAGTTCATTGTAATGTAAGAAGAAAAATCTTGGCAGATTGTTAACTAGTAACTTTATTGTAATATAATGTATCTACACTGTAACAACTGACTTTTTATATTCCCTGTACACATCTAACCCATTTTTTTTAATGAATAGAGCTTAGTAATGACTGAGCATATGTCTACAATGGACCTTTGTTGCTAGTCATTGATAGCCTGCTAACTCTGAATTTTTAAATTTGTCATTGAATCCATATAGAACAAACAGCTGCTACTGTCAGAGGAGAATATAAAATCCGTGCAATACTATAATGGCACAGAGATCCCGTATAAAATACATTCTGTGGGGATATACATGGTTATTGAGGCCAAAAACAATCTCACTGTGTTTTGGGATAAGAAGACAAGTCTAATGGTCAAGCTCGGGCCGTCATTTAAGGCAAGTACTAAAATATTTATTTAATGGTAATTCTTATGTAATTATTTAACATTTAATTTATTCTGTTATTATTTGTTTTTATCTGAATTTTATTATCTACTGTGCTCATTCTGTTTTGTGTTTATTCTCGTTAATATTTCCATATTAGGGCACTGTGTGTGGACTTTGTGGCAATTATGATGGAGATTGGAATAATGATTTTATGACTCGTGGTGGTGAGGGAGTGGCTGATCCAGCTGAATTTGGAAACAGCTGGAGAATTTCAACTACCTGTCCTGAAGCCAGTGGTATCCTCAGCCCCTGTGATATGAGACCTTACCGGCAGGCCTGGGCCATGAAACAATGCAGCATTCTCAAGAGTGATGTCTTCAGCACATGTCACTCAGTTGTAAGTAACCTGAAACACAGAGAAAGAGAGAGAAATTAATGGATTTAAGGTTCTATGCTAGTACCCTTGCATTTCACAGTTCAGGCACAAGAAAGATTTGTCTGATCTGAAGATCACAGCTGAGGGCAAGACTTTAACATAATGTCAAGACACAAGGCTATTTCAAACTCCTAATTAAATACACCAAAACCAAAAAAAAAAATTTTTTTTTTAATTCTCTACTATGAATATGAAACCTTGTATAGTTGGCTCAGCTTATGATCATGAACTCGAAGCACTTTTTAAAATCTCTTGATAATGAGTTTTAAAATAATAT
The DNA here is from genome assembly GCA_013621035.1 of Clarias magur. Taxonomy (NCBI): domain Eukaryota; kingdom Metazoa; phylum Chordata; class Actinopteri; order Siluriformes; family Clariidae; genus Clarias; species Clarias magur. The sequence continues at coordinate 1,045,035 of QNUK01000014.1, read as the reverse complement.
TACCCAGGTGGATCCAGCTCAATATTATGATGCCTGTGTACGGGACACATGTGCCTGTGATGCTGGTGGAGACTGTGAGTGTTTCTGCACTGCTGTGGCAGCCTACGCTGCAGCATGCAGTGGCCAAGGAGTTTGCATATTGTGGAGGAGCCCAAGCATTTGCCGTGAGTGTCAGCAAAGAAAACGATTATATACTTTACATACTTACATACATGCATACATACATATTAGACCTGTTCTCAAGATGTCTTTAGATTTATCATTTGACATATTCTAAATATTATATTTGTCTTTAAATATAAATATGTGATAAAAAGCTTTTTAATTCAAATGGATTGAATATGAAACAATTGTGTTATCATAACCCATGTTAAAGATGAAATAAACAGTCATTACCCATGACTTGACAGTTTAATTAGTCAAATTATACTGACTGATTTCATTAAAAATTATTTTCAACAGCACTGTTCTGTGACTACTACAACAACCATGAAGGCTGCGAGTGGCACTACAAACCCTGTGGACAGTCCTGCATGAAAACCTGCAAGAACCCCTCCGGAGTATGCTACAGTGAAATTCCTCCATTAGAGGGTAAGACATTCCTGGTAATACTTGGTCATATTCAGCTGTGTATCCCTCATTAGATTTTAAACCTTTTACTAATAAATGTGATAGTTACTTGCTGTTAAGTAAACAATACTTATAACTTACGGTTAAGGCCTTGTTTTGATTAAGCAAATGGGGCAGATGGTGACTTATCTTGTTACTGCACATAAATCTTGGTATATTTTATTAAGTAAATAAATGAAAAAAATATATAATTAAAAAGTGTTGGGGTCTAACTGAGTAGAATTACCATATTTTGAATAAACAAATTGTCACGAACTGGTATGACAAGCAGTTCGGGCGGATGTTATTTGCCGTGGGCATAAAAGGCAAGCATAGGCACAGAGGGGTTGTATCAACATAAAGTCTTTAACAACCAAACACAAACAAAACATAGGGCTCTGGATATACAGACACACTTATCCAGTCTCTTTAGACACATATAGGCTTCTTTAAACATAGACAGACTTCTTTTAACATACAGACTTTTCTAGACCTTAGCAGACCCATTAAGCATTCCAGATCTTTTGAGCATTCCAGACCATCTAGGACTGACACGGATACTAGAGACTGGACGGGACAGGACTACTAGAGGCGAGAAGGGGAACACAGGAGGCTAAGGGAGCAGACAGGAGGCTAAGGGAGCACACTGGAGGCTATGGGGAACACACTAGGGGCTAACAGAACACACTGGAGGTTAACAGAACACAATAGAGGGTAAGGGGAACACACAAAACAATCATAAATCAACAAAATAAACTAAAAGGTAGACTTGCACATCAGACAGATACCAATACAAGTCAGAACCCTTAAACACAAACTTAAAATAAAAACATAATCAAAACAAAACAAAAACAAAACTAAATAAAAACACATGCAATCTGACAGTATTAATGCTCGACCCAGTTTCCCAGAACATCCAGCTATTTATAACAATACTCCAGCATCACCTGACCGAGGTGCCTTCTGGGAAACTGAGTCGACTGACAAAAAACTACAAAACAAACACAAACGTGCACAGTGCCCTCTAGGGGTGGACCCTTACACAAATATGATTAGAGATGAAGAGATAGCTTGCCAGCTTTAAGGACTTGGACCAAAATGAAATAAAATGTTAAGGAATAGCAAGAAAATTCCACAAAATTACAATTTGAAAACTTCAGGGTAGAAACTGCAAAAGTAGAAGACATAGTTTTCTGTGGACTATATACAGTACAGACCAAAAGTTTGGACATACCTTCTCATTCAAAGAGTTTTCTTTATTTTCATGACTATGAAAATTATAGATTCACACTGAAGGCATCAAAACTATGAATTAACACATGTGGAATTATATAAATAACAAAAAAGTGTGAAACAACTGAAAATATGTCATATTCTAGGTTCTTCAAAGTATCCACCTTTTGCTTTGATTACTGCTTTGCACACTCTTGGCATTTTCACTTCACAGGTGTGCCCTGTCAGTTTTAATAAGTGGGATTTCTTGCCTTATAAATGGGTTTAGGACCATCAGTTGTGTTGTGCAAAAGTCAGGTGGATACACAGCTGATAGTCCTACTGAATAGACTGTTAGAATTTGTATTATGACAAGAAAAAAGCAGCTAAGTAAAGACAAACGAGTGGCCATCATTACTTTAAGAAATGAAGGTCGGTCAGTCCGAAAAATTGGGAAAACTTTGAAAGTGTCCCCAAGTGCAGTCACAAAAAGCATCAAGCGCTACAAAGAAACTGGTTCACATGCGGACCGCCCCAGGAAAGGAATACCAAGAGTCACCTCTGCTGCGGAGGATGAGTTCATCCGAGTCACCAGCCTCAGAAATCGCAGGTTAACAGCAGCTCAGATCAGAGACCAGGTCAATGCCACACAGAGTTCTAGCAGGACTCTAGGTAGAATATCTGCTAGGAAACCACTGCTAAGGAGAGGCAACAAGCCTAAGAGACTTGTTTGGGCTAAAGAACACAAGGAATGGACATTAGACCAGTGGAAATCTGTGCTTTGTTCTGATGAGTCCAAATTTGAGATCTTTGGTTCCAACCACCATGTCTTTGTGCGACGCGGAAAAGGTGAACGGATGGACTCTACATGGTTGGAAGACCATTTCAGGTGACTACCTCTTGAAGCTCATAAAGAGAATGCCAAGAGTGTGCAAAGCAGTAATCAAAGCAAAAGGTGGTTACTTTTCTTCAAAACTTTTCTTCTTACTTTGAAGAACCTAGAATATGATATATTTTCAGTTGTTTCACACGTTTTTGTTATGTATATAATTCCACATGTGTTAATTCATAGTTTTGAGGCTGTCAGTGTGAATCTACAATTTTCATAGTCATGAAAATAAAGAAAACTCAGGCGTTATATATATATAAAACCTCCAAACCCACCTAAAGAAAAGACTGAATAACACAGAGGACATCTCTTCAGGTGACAGTATATGAACTGTTAAGACTGTTGCCTGGTAGATGTTTACTGTTCTCTTGTTCTCAAACACTGCTGACTTTTTTGATAGGATGTTTTCCTCAGTGCCCGTCAGACAGGCCATACCTGGAGGAGGCAACAATGAAGTGTGTGGCAAGAGAGGAATGTGGTTGCTATGATGATGATGAAAATAATATACACTACAATGTGGGAGATAAAATTCCTACATCCAAGAACTGCATGGAATGGTAAAAGTTTGCACTTTTTATATGAATTGCCTAAAACAATACTAAATTAATTCAAATTATCATAATGTATATGTGTTTGCCATGCAAGTATATTCACGGCCACCCAAGTATATTTGCGCACCCCTTTTAAAAATCTGTCCATCTGACATCCACAATCGCTTAACTAGTACTGGACAGTTCCCTGTCGCTCAAGCAGGATAAACTGTTACAGGATTGGTAGCATGAGTGCGGTATACTGAGAGGGGAAAAACGCAACGGATGACAGCTGCCGTAAAAGAATGAGAAGGGTATACTGACTGTTGCACATGCTCTGCAGAGAAACAGTTTTGCTCAGTGAACGGGCCATCCTTTAAAAGAAAAACTCAAGCAGCGTGGATCCGTGCGGTTTCCAGTGTGGATCGGAGAACCGGAGTACCTGGAGGAAACCCCAATTTATTCAACATTTTTTAATTGTTATGTTTATATAGTTGGTAAAATTAAATACATTCAGTTTTGCCTGTTGTGCTGGAAAAAAAGGGTATGTCCCTGGTAATTTTAGGCGTAATTTTATTGGAGAAGGAAAGGGGGGAGGAAGGATGGAGGAAGGAAAAATGGGAGGAAAGGATGCACATGCAGGGCTGTGGGCAGTGCCCCGCTGGCATGGGGGCATAGGTTGGTGAGCGGTGGCAGTGGACAGAGTGGCCTGCATGGGCAACGGCTCCTGCGAGCTTACTTAAACAGCACCTCGTGATTGAGCGAACCGGCTCCTTGGAGCTCTCACTTTGCTGGGGCAGGTGGGTATCTCCCTGACACTCTTCACGTGTGGCTTCTCCCAGCTGGGAATGGAAGCCTTGTCATGGAACACACAGCGGCCTTCTTCATCAGTAGCAGGATCACGAAATCCGGCACTTTTTAAGAGTTCCAGTGCCAGGGGGAGCTCCAGCAGTGTTCGCAGTGGTCCTCAGAGCGGCGATTAAAGGTGCCATTCCAGTCATGACATTGAATTCCCAGGCACAGAGCAGCACGCCTCTCAAATAAGACTCCTCACGTTTTATCATCCTCCGCTGCAGGACTCTTTGTTTATATATATATATATATATATATATATATATATATATATATATATATGGTCGCGAGACCAGGTAACACAGGAAAACACAGACGACAGCAGACACGGTTAGGTGGTATGCAGTGCTCTTCTTTTATGTTTATTTGTTTCACTTTCAGTTTCACTTTGTGCAATCACGTGGTCACACACACGCACTCACGTCCACACACACGGTGCTAGAGGTTGGGAGTGCTCGGGGGTGAGGAGAGCGGGGAGGTGCAGAAGATGCAGCCTCCACGGGAGGGTGAAGTGTCGGGTCCCTTTGGACGCGGCGCACTGCATCTCAGAGAAGCCAGGGAGGCTGTCGCGGTGCGGGTTCGGTCCTTTCGCGGAAGTCTCCGGTGAGCGAGTTTTCCTTCAGGGAGATCCGAGTCTGAGGTGGGGAGAGAAGAAACAGGCGTTACTAATGACGTCAGTTGGATCCTACTCACCAAGGGCTCCGGCCGAGGGCCTTTTATAGCCAGGCATGGGAGGGTGAATGATCATGAGCGACCAGCCGCTGTGGCTTTCGGTGCCCTGCCCCCGCGTAGTTGTCCATGGTGCTGAAGGCGCGCGGTCTCTCTTCCGAGCAAGAAGTGATAGTGCCTTGTAGAGTGCTGGCTCTGAGCCCGCCATCACAATATATACAGGGGTTGGACAATGAAACTGAAATGCCTGGTTTTAGACCACAATAATACAACATCAATTCATCTTGGGAATGACCGATACAAGTACAGTATCGATACTTGCACAGTAGCCAGAGGGATTTTGAGCCGTTCCTCTTGCAGAATAGTGGCCAGTTCACTACGTGATGCTGGTGGAGGAAAACGTTTCCTGACTCACTCCTCCAAAACACCCCAAAGTGGCTCAATAATATTTAGATCTGGTGACTGTGCAACTTCACTTTCATGTTTATCAAATCACTATGTCACCAGTCTTGCTGTGTGTATTGGTGCATTATCATCCTGATACACAGCACCGCCTTCAGGATGCAATGTTTGAACCAATGGGTGCACATGGTCCTGCAGAATGGTTTGATAGTCCTTGGTAGTGACGCGCCCATCTAGCACAACTATTGGACCTAGGGAATGCCATGATATTGCAGCCCAAACCATCACTGATCCACTCCCATGCTTCACTCTGGGCACGAGTGACCAATGGTTTGGCTATAGCAGCCTGGCCATGTACATTGACCCTGTGGAGCACATTTAATTCTGCAGTGAGTTGGGCAGGTGTGGTTTTGTTTTTGGATACAATCTGGGTTAGCACTCAGACATCCCTTTCAGGCAGCTTCCTCTTGCGTCCACAGTTACTCATGTTGGGTGTGGTTCGTCCTTGTTGGTGGTATGTTGACATTACCCCGGATACCATGGCTCTTTATACATCACAAAGACTTGCTGTCTGGGTCACAGATGCGCCAGCGAGACGCACACCAACAATTTGTCCTCTTTTGAACTCTGATATGTCACCCATAATTTTGTGTGCATTGTAATATTTTAAGCAAAACTGTGCTTTCACTCTGCTAATTAAACCTTCACACTCTGCTCTTACTGGTGGAATGTGCAATCAATGAAGATTGGCCTCCAGGCTGGTCAAATTTAGCCATGAAACCTCCAACACTAAATTGACCAGTGTTTCAGTTTCATTGGCCAACCCCTGTATATACAGGGCGGGCCATTTATATGGATACACCTTAATAAAATCACATGACCCTCTTCCTATTGAAAAAACAAAAATTGGATCCAAGATGGCCGACTTCCAAATGGCCACCATGGTCACCACCCATCTTGGTCATCCCCTCACATATACTAATATGCCACAAACAGGACGTTAATATCACCAACCATTCCTATTTTATTAAGGTGTATCCATATAAATGGCCCACCCTGTATATAAAATATATGTGTGCATGTGTGTGTGTGTACTGTATATAGTTTAGGCACCCCTTGATAAATAAATAACAGATTTTGGTGATTTTTTTTTATTCAAAAGATTGGAAACAGAAAAAATGCACAAAATATTCAGCAAACATTGATGCATACAGTTGTAGCTTCTTATGCCATGAATTGAACAAAAATAAATAATAAAATACATTATTAATAAGACATTATTGTAAGAAAATTTAAGTTGTTGATGCAATGCAGGAGAAGGCTACAAGAAGATAGCAAAGCGTTGTCTGCTTGCAGTTTCCATAGTGAGGAATGTAATTAAGAGATGGCAGTTCAGGGGAACAGTGGAGGTCAAGATGAGATCTGGAGGACCAAGAAAACTCTCAGAGATAACTGCTCGTATGCTGGTCTGAAAGACAAATCAAAACCCCCATTTGATTGCAAAAAACCTGCAGGAGAATTTAGCAGACTCAGGACTGGTGGTGCACTGTTCCACTGTGCAGCGATGCTTGCACAGACGAGACCTTCACGGAAGAGACAGCAGAAGAAAACCTTCCTGCGTCCCCATCATAAAATCCAACGTTAGAAGGAAGCAACAGAACATCTACAGAAGCCTGATGCCTTTTGGAAACAAGTGCTGTGGACTGATGAAGTTAATTTGGCCACAATCATCAAAGGCATGTTTGAAGAAACAAAGGAGCAGTATTTCATGAAAAGAACACCTTGCCAACTATTAAGCATCATTGGTGGATCTATCATGCTGTGGGCATGTTTTGCAGCCAGTGGCACAGCAAACATTGCATGGGTGGAGGGAAGAATGGATTCCACTAAATACCAGCAAATTGTGGAAGCAAACATCACACCATCTGTAAAAAGCTGAAGCTGAAAAGAGGATGGCTTCTACAACAGGACAATGATTCTAAACATACCTCGAAATCCACTATGGAACACCTCAAGAGACGCAAGCTGAAGGTTTTGGAATGCCCATTTGTGGTTAGATCTTAAAAGAGCTGTGCATGCAAGACGACCAAATAATATTACAGAACTAGAAGCCCTTTGCAAGGAAGAATAGGAGAAATTCCCAAGTACAAGAATTGAAAGACTTTTAGGTGGCTATAAAAAATGTTTGCAAGCTGTGATATCTGCCAGAGGAGGTGTTACTAAGTACTGATTAAGTAGGGTGCCCAAACTTTTGCACAGTGCCACAATAATGTTAAATCTTCGTTCAATTTATGACATAAAAAATAACTATGCATCAATGTTTGCTGAAAATATTGTGCATTTTTTCCAGGAGAGACTGTGTTAACATCTTTTTCATTAAAAAAATCACCAAAATCTGTTATTCATCAAGGGGTGCCTAAGCTTTTGCATAAGACACACACACACACACACGTGTGTGTGTGTATATACACACACATGGACAAAATTGTTGGTACCTTCGGTCAATTAAAGAAAAACTCACAACGGTCACAGAAATAACTTTAATCTTACAAAAGTAATAATAAATAAGAATTCGATGAATGTTAATCAATGAAAGTCAGACATTGCTTTTCAACGATGCTTCAACGGAATTATAAAAAAATAATAATAAACACATGGAATAGGCCTGGACAAAAATGATGGTACCCCTAACTTAATAGTTTGTTGCACAACCTTTTGAGGCAATCACTGCAATCAAACGATTCCTGTAACTGTCAATGAGACTTCTGCACCTCTCTGCAGGTATTTTGGCCCACTCCTCATGAGCACGCTGCTCCAGTTGTTTCCGGTTTGAAGGGTGCCTTTTCTAGACAGCATGTTTCAGCTCCTTCCAAAGATGCTCAATAGGATTGAGGTCAGGGCTCATAGAAGGCCACTTTAGAATAGTCCAATGTTTTCCTCTTAGCCATTCTTGGGTGTTTTTAGCTGTGTGTTTTGGCTCATTGTCCTGTTGCAAGACCCATGACCTGCGACTGAGACCCAGCTTTCTGACACTGGCCAGCACATTTCTCTCTAGAATCCCTTGATAGTCTTGAGATTTCATTGTACGCTGCACAGATTCAAGACACCCTGTGCCAGATGCAGCAAAGCAGCCCCAGAACATAACAGATCCTCCTCCATGTTTCACAGTAGGGACAGTGTTCTTTTCTTGATATGCTTCATTTTTCCGTCTGTGAACATAGAGCTGATGTGCCTTGGCAAAAAGTTCCATTTTTGTCTCATCTTTGTGAAGCTGTGAAGCTTGAAGCTTTGTGGCTTGTGAACATGTAGTTTGGCATATTCCAGTCTGGCTTTTTTATTATTTGTTTTCAACAATGGTGTCCTCCTTGGTCGTCTCCCATGTAGTCCACTTTGGCTCAAACAACGACGGATGGTGCGATCTAACACTGATGTTCCTTGAGCATGAAGTTCACCTTGGATCTCTTTAGAAGTCTTTCTGGGCTCTTTTGTTACCATTCGGATTATCCGTCTCTTTGATTTGTCATCAATTTTCCTCGTGCGGCCATGTCCAGGGAGGTTGGCTACAGTCCCATGGATCTTAAATTTCTGAATAATATGTGCAACTGTAGTCACAGGAACATCTAGCTGCTTGGAAATGGTCTTATAGCCTTTACCTTTAACATGCTTGTCTATTATTTTCTTTCGAATCTCCTGAGACAACTCTTTCCTTTGCTTCCTCTGGTCCATGTTGAGTGTGGTACATACCATATCACCAAACAACACAGTCACTACCTGGAGCCCTATATATAGGCCCACTGACTGATTACAAGATTGTAGACACCTGTGATGCTAATTAGTGGAAACACCTTGAATTAACATGTCACTTTGGTCACATTATTTTCAGTATTTTCTAGGGGTACCATCATTTTTGTCCAGGCCTGTTCCATGAGTTTATTTTTTTTTTAATAATTCTGTTGAAGCATTGTTGAAAAGAAATGTCTGACTGTCATTGGTTAACATTCATAGAATTTTTATTTATTATTACTTTTGTCAGATTAAAGTTATTTCTGTGACCATTATGAGTTTTTCTTTCATTGACCGAAGGGTACCAACAATTTTGTCCATGTGTGTATATATATATATACACACACACAAACACATACAGTACATATACACACTATTTTTTAAATAAAAATCACCTGTGACAATTATTGGCGTCTCTAACAATTCAGATAAAGTAAATTATTGGAGCATTTTTGTCATTTTACTGTAGTTTATAAAGTTGATCAGAGTATCTAGCAATTTTTAATTAATAATTCATGACTTCCTGTTTCATGAGTTCCAAATATGACATATTTCTCTTATCCACTCTTCAACATGGGAAAAACAAGAGAACACCCCATTCAAGTGAGGCAGATGTGTGTTGACCTTCATAAGTCAGGCAATGGCTACAAGAAAATAGCCACTCACCTAAACTTGTCCATATCTACAGTCAGAGGAATCATAAATACATTTAAAACAACTGGAACTGGACGTTTATCTTGCCACCACGCACAGTGAGGAGGATTGTAAGAGAAGTAAAAAGATCTCCAAACCTCACTGTTAGAAAACTGCATCAAAAAAGGGCATCTTGGAGTCACAAAGTCTCCATAACCACCATCATACGCTATCTACACGCCAACAAGCTGTTTGGGAGGCATGCAAGGAAAAAGCCTTTTCGAGCCTACAATCACAAACATAAACATCTGGAGTTTGCTAGGACTTTAACTGGGACCATGTGCTGTGGTCAGACAAGACTAAGATAGAGTTTTGGCAACAAACACTGTCTGGGTCTGGTGTAAAACAAAAGATGAGTATGCAGAAAAGCACCTCATGCTCACTGTGAAGTATCGTGGAGGATCTGTGATGCTGTGGGCCTGTTTCTCGTCCAAAGGACCTGGGAACCTTGTTGTATATACTGTATATATGTCACAAGATTGGAGAATACAGATAGAGGGATCTTTGACTATTCTTCTTTGCACAATCATTCCATCCAGAGTCCTGGGTCCTCTCTTATGCAACTCCCCTTATACCCCATAGGTATTTAGTTGGGTTGAGGTCTGGCCAGGAGTGGAGCTTGATTTTGTGATTACATCACAGTTGTCCCTTTCTCAAGTAGCTGTATGTGGATCATTTTCAAGATCAACAGTCTTTAATTAAGTCCACTAATTTAAATTTTAAAATAAAAAATGATTTGGGTTAAATGCTTGTGTTTGTTTGTTTGGAAAATAAGTTCACACACAGACAGCTACTTATTTCCAGTGAAACTATATTTGCTTTAGAACATCATGATTCAAAATTTCTTTAATATGGCAAAAAGAAAAAAGAATATTATTTCTAAACAATGCATGTAAAGTGTCTAAATATATGCATGTGAACATCTTTTTGAGTTTTTAATAAAATAGATTATAGATTAAAAATTATAATTATGCAAAATCCATTTGACATTTAACATGAACCATTCATTCTTTTCATAGCATCTGTTTGGCAATAGGTCCTTCTTGTACCTACATCGAATCAGGTCAGTACAGATTCTTTCCTTGCTATTCATTATTAAAAATAATTTCGGTCTACCTAATACAGTATCAACAATTACTTAATTTAGCTTGCTACTGTGAGCATAATGGGCAGAGATACATAACTGGACAGTTAATATACAGCACAACAGATGGAAATGGAACCTGTATCATTGCTTCATGTGGGCAAAATGGAACAATTGTCAGAAACATGACATTATGCCATTCCACTACTACACCTCCTACTACTACAATTTTTCAGTTCACACCAACCAGTAAGTAGGCATTACAAACTGAAAATTTCTTCAATTAATGAATTATCATCAAATCCAACAATCATTATATAACTATACTTGATTACAAATGCTATTGTTAGTCATCTCTATGTTCACTGCTAACTGAGATCAAATCTATCATCAATTGGTTCTACAGCACTTACACCTGAAACTACAACAACAGAGAAACCTGGGTCAACATCAGTAACAAAAATCACAACTGGATCCTCTGTCATTACTGAGGTTACATCAACAAAACCATTCACAACTATTACAAACATTTTAACGACAGGCAGCACATTATTTCCTAAAACTACCACTACAGTGGGGGCTTCAACACCACTAACTACAACAGTAACTACTGGACTTACACCCACCACAATAGAAACAGGTTCTACAACATCAGTGGAAACCCCGACGACAAAACTAAGCACAATCACAAGCACATCAACTACAACCCCATATGTTTGTCAGCCTTGCCACTGGTCAGAGTGGTTAGACAGCACTTATCCTCCTTCTACATCAGATGGAGGAGACATTGAACCTATAAGTATCTTTTGGAAATCAGGAAACATTAGCTGTGAAAAACCGGAAGCCATTGAGTGCAGGGCCACACAATATAAAGACGTGCCTTTAACAGATGTGGGTCAGGAGGTGACATGTGATATTACTGTTGGTCTGATTTGTAACAACGCTAAACAAAATGAAGGACATTGTTTTAATTATGAAATCCGGGTGAAATGCTGTGATAAAACATGTCCTCCGACTACAACAATAGCAGTAACCACAACCATAGTATCAGAAACACCTGTGCTTTCTTCAACAACAGTGACGACTACAAAATCTACTGTAATTCCACCAACCACAACAGAAACGGGTTCTACATCAACAGTGGAAACACCAAACAAAACCACACCACATGTTTCTACAACCACAGGACCTACCACTACAACATCTACTGTAATTCCACCAACTACAACAGAAAAGGGTTCTACAATGTCAGTGGAAACACCAAGCACAACATCATCTGTTTCGTCAACCAAAGGGCAGACTACTACAGAATCTATTGTAATTCCACCAACCACAACAGAAAAGGGTTCTACAACACCAGTGGAAACACCAAGCACAACATCACCTGTTCCTTCAACCACAGGGCCGACCACTACAAAATCTACTGTAATTCCACCAACCACAACAGAAAAGAGTTCTACAACGTCACTGGAAACACCAAGCACAACATCACCAGTTCCTTCAACCACAGGGCCGACCACTACAAAATCGTCTGTAATTCCACCAACCACAACAGAAACTATTTCTACAACAACAGTGGAAACATCAAGCACAACCACATCACCTGTTTCTACAACCACAGGACCTACCACTACAACATCTACTGTAATTCCACCAACCACAACAGAAAAGGCTTCTACAACAACAGTGGAAACACCGACGACAATACTAAGCACAAGCACATCAACTACAACCCCATACGTTTGTCAGCCTTGCCACTGGTCAGAGTGGTTAGACAGCACTTATCCTCCTTCTACACCAGATGGACAAGATATTGAATCTATAAGTATCTTTTGGAAATCAGGAAACATTAGCTGTGAAAAACCGGAAGCCATTGAGTGCAGGGCCACACAATATAAAGACATGCCTTTATCAGATTTGGGTCAGGAGGTGACATGTGATATTACTGTTGGTCTGATTTGTAACAACGCTAAACAAAATGAAGGACATTGTTTTAATTATGAAATCCGGGTGAAATGCTGTGATAAAACATGTCCTCCGACTACAACAACAATAGCAGTAACCACAATCACAGTATCAGAAACACCTGTGCTTTCTTCAACACCAGTGACGACTACAAAAGCTACTGTAATTCCACCAACCACAACAGAAACGGGTTCTACATCAACAGTGGAAATATCAAGCACAACATCACCTGTGCCTTCAACGACAGGGCCGACCACTACAAAATCTACTGTAATTTCCTCAACCACAACAAAACAGGGTTCTACAACATCAGTGGAAACACCAAGCACAACATCACCTGTTCCTTCAACGACAGGGCCGACCACTACAAAATCGTCTGTAATTCCACCAACCACAACAGAAACTATTTCTACAACAACAGTGGAAACATCAAGCACAACCACATCACCTGTTTCTACAACCACAGGACCTACCACTACAACATCTACTGTAATTCCACCAACCACAACAGAAAAGGCTTCTACAACAACAGTGGAAACACAGACGACAATACTAAGCACAAGCACATCAACTACAACCCCATACGTTTGTCAGCCTTGCCACTGGTCAGAGTGGTTAGACAGCACTTATCCTCCTTCTACACCAGATGGACAAGATATTGAATCTATAAGTATCTTTTGGAAATCAGGAAACATTAGCTGTGAAAAACCGGAAGCCATTGAGTGCAGGGCCACACAATATAAAGACATGCCTTTATCAGATTTGGGTCAGGAGGTGACATGTGATATTACTGTTGGTCTGATTTGTAACAACGCTAAACAAAATGAAGGACATTGTTTTAATTATGAAATCCGGGTGAAATGCTGTGATAAAACATGTCCTCCGACTACAACAACAATAGCAGTAACCACAACCACAGTATCAGAAACACCTGTGCTTTCTTCAACACCAGTGACGACTACAAAAGCTACTGTAATTCCACCAACCACAACAGAAACGGGTTCTACATCAACAGTGGAAATATCAAGCACAACATCACCTGTGCCTTCAACGACAGGGCCGACCACTACAAAATCTACTGTAATTTCCTCAACCATAAAAAAACAGGGTTCTACAACATCAGTGGAAACACCAAGCACAACATCACCTGTTCCTTCAACAACAGGGTCGACCACTACAACATCTACAGTAATTCCACCAACCACAACAGAAACTATTTCTACAACAACAGTGGAAACACCAAGCACAACCACATCACCTGTTTCTTCAACCACCAGACCTACCACTACAACATCTACTGTAATTCCACCAACTACAACCAAAAAGGGTTCTACAACGTCAGTGGAAAGACCAAGCACAACCACATCACCAGTTACTTCAACCACAGGCCCGCCTACTACAAAATCTACTGTAATTCCACCAAGCACAACAGAAACTATTTCTACAACATCGGTGGAAACACCAAGCACAACCACGCCACCTGTTTCTACAACCACAGGACCTACCACTACAAGATCTACTGTAATTCCACCAACTACAACAGAAAAGAGTTCTACAACGTCAGCGGAAACACCAAGCACAACATCATCATCTGTTTCGTCAACCAAAGGGCAGACTACTACAACATCTACTGTAATTCCACCAACCACAACAGAAACGGGTTCTACACCACCAGTGGAAACACCAAGCACAACCACATCACCTGTTTTTTCAACAACAATACAGACAACTCTAAGTACTGTGACAACAGCACCAAAAAAACCAACAGCCTCTGTGATCACAAGGTCTACAATGACTCCTACAAAAGGCGGTCAGGACCATTCCTCTACAAAATCTACTGTAATTCCACTAACCGCAACAGAAACTATTTCTACAACAGTGGAACCACCAAGCACAACCACATCACCTGTTTCTTCAACCACAGGACCTACCACTACAACATCTACTGTTATTCCACCAACCACAACAGAAAAGGGTTCTACAACATCAGTGGAAATACCAAGCACAACATCACCTGTTCCTTCAACCACAGGGCCGACCACTACAAAATCTTCTGCAATTTCACCAACCACAACAGAAAAGGGTTCTACAACAACAATGGAAACACCAAGCACAACATCATCATCTGTTTCGTCAACCACAGAGCCACCCACTACAAAATCTACTGTAATTCCACCAACCACAACAGAAAAGAGTTCTACAACATCAGTGGAAACACCAAGCACAACATCACCAGTTCCTTCAACCACAGGGCCGACCACTACAAAATCGTCTGTAATTCCACCAACCACAACAGAAACTATTTCTACAACAACAGTGGAAACATCAAGAACAACCACACCACCTGTTTCTACAACCACAGGACCTACCACTACAACATCTATTGTAATTCCACCAACCACAACAGAAAAGGCTTCTACAACAACAGTGGAAACACCGACGACAATACTAAGCACAAGCACATCAACTACAACCCCATATGTTTGTCAGCCTTGCCACTGGTCAGAGTGGTTAGACAGCACTTATCCTCCTTCTACACCAGATGGACAAGACATTGAATCTATAAGTATCTTTTGGAAATCAGGAAACATTAGCTGTGAAAAACCGGAAGCCATTGAGTGCAGGGCCACACAATATAAAGACATGCCTTTATCAGATTTGGGTCAGGAGGTGACATGTGATATTACTGTTGGTCTGATTTGTAACAACGCTAAACAAAATGAAGGACATTGTTTTAATTATGAAATCCGGGTGAAATGCTGTGATAAAACATGTCCTCCGACTACAACAACAATAGCAGTAACCACAATCACAGTATCAGAAACACCTGTGCTTTCTTCAACACCAGTGACGACTACAAAAGCTACTGTAATTCCACCAACCACAACAGAAACGGGTTCTACATCAACAGTGGAAATATCAAGCACAACATCACCTGTGCCTTCAACGACAGGGCCGACCACTACAAAATCTACTGTAATTTCCTCAACCACAACAGAAAAGAGTTCTACAACGTCAGTGGAAACACCAAGCACAACATCACCAGTTCCTTCAACCACAGGGCCGACCACTACAAAATCGTCTGTAATTCCACCAACCACAACAGAAACTATTTCTACAACAACAGTGGAAGCACCAAGCACAACCACATCTCCTGTTTCTTCAACCACCGGACCTACCACTACAACATCTACTGTAATTCCACCAACTACAACTGAAAAGGGTTCTACAACGTCAGTGGAAACACCAAGCACAACCCCATCACCAGTTACTTCAACCACAGGGCCGTCTACTACAAAATCTACTGTAATTCCACCAAGCACAACAGAAAAGGGTTCTACAACATCAGTGGAAACACCAAGCACAACATCACCTGTTCCTTCAACCACAGCACCGACCAGTACAAAATCTACTGTAATTCCACCAACCACAACAGAAACTATTTCTACAACAACAGTGGAAACACCAAGCACAACCACGCCACCTATTTCTACAACCACAGGACCTACCACTACAACATCTACTGTAATTCCACCAACTACAACAGAAAAGGGTTCTACAACGTCAGCGGAAACACCAAGCACAACCACATCACCAGTTTCTTCAACCACAGGGCCGATCACTACAACATCTACTGTAATTCCATCAACCACAACAGAAAAAGGTTCTACAACAACAGTGGAAACACCAAGCACAACATCATCATCTGTTTCATCAACCAAACGGCAGACTACTACAAAATCTACTATAATTCCACCAACCACAACAGAAACGGGTTCTACACCACCAGTGGGAACACCAAGCACGACCACATCACCTGTTTTTTCAACAACAATACAGACAACTCTAAGTACTGTGACAACAGCATCAAAAAAAACAACAGCCTCTGTGATCACAAGGTCTACAGTGACTCCTACAAAAGGCGGTCAGGACCATTCCCCCACTAAATCTACTGTAATTCCACTAACCACAACAGAAACTATTTCTACAACAACAGTGGAACCACCAAGCACAACCACATCACCTGTTTCTTCAACCACAGGACCTACCACTACAACATCTACTGTTATTCCACGTACTACAACAGAAAACGGTTCTACAATGTCAGTGGAAACACAAAGCACAACCACATCACCAGTTACTTCAACCACAGGACCTACCACTACAACATCTACTGTTATTCCACCAACCACAACAGAAAAGGGTTCTACAACATCAGTGGAAATACCAAGCACAACATCACCTGTTCCTTCAACCACAGGGCCGACCACTACAAAATCTTCTGCAATTCCACCAACCACAACAGAAACTATTTCTACAACGTCAGCGGAAACACCAAGCACAACCACATCACCAGTTACTTCAACCACAGGGCCGTCTACTACAAAATCCACTGTAATTCCACCAACTACAACAGAAAACGGTTATACAACACCAGTGGAAACATCAAGCACAACCTCATCACCTGTTTCTTCAACCACAGCGCTTACCAAAGGAATGACATCCTCTTTAACAGCACATTCCACCACTGGAGGCCATTGTTTCTGCAAATACATGAACCAGATTTTTCACCAAGGCAAGTACAATTACAATTTTTTTTATGTTACCAGCAAAAATATTAATACTTCATAACATGAGTTTCCTAATTATATAACAGTGGAACCTTGGATTATGAGCATAATTTGTTTGCAGAAGCGTGCTTGTATATTTAAACACTTGTATATCAAAGCGAATATCCCCCATAAGAAATAATGAACTCAGATTATTTGTTCCACAGCCCAAAAAATAATATATATTAATATATATATATATATATATATATATATATAATATATATTATTAATACAAACTATAAAGTAAAAATAAATCCAGACAGGTAAGTGTTTCTGTTAGTGTGTTTGTGCATGCACGCGCTGTGTATGTGTGCGTGTGCGTGTGAAGCTACAGTAAGACGAGGGAAGGAATGACTCCCTCCCCCCTTCCTCCTCTTGTCTTACACAGTAGCCCTCCCTCCTCTCTTATACACATATAAATATAAATAAATATAGAAAAATAAAAGATGCTTTACACGTACACACATGGTCACAGTCAGAGGTGGGTAGTAACAAGTTACATTTTCTCTGTTACATTTACTTCAGTAACTTTTTGAAAAAAAAAATACTTCTATAAGTAGTTTTATTGCACCATACTTTTTACTTTTACTTGAGTAGATTTGTGAAGAAGAAATGCTACTCTTACTCCGCTACATTCGGCTACATTTGACTCGTTACTTTTCTAACCATTTATTCTACACTTGCCACCAGTAGATTTAGCACTTGACTGTTTCACCATTCAGGCACAGCAACAATAATCACATGACTCCGTTTGACCAATCAGCCGCAATAACAGTAACCACATGTAGTCACATCAACACACTCAAACCAGCAGCACATCCAGCATCCCAGACATCATATACAAAGTCTTTCTTGCAACAGAATAGCTTCATACTGCAGTGTCTTCTCTATCTGCCAGTACAACATACACACTTGAGCTTTTAAAAACTCTACTTCTAACCTGAGGAAACATGTCACAGTAAGTGGTTTCATTGAATGTTGCAATGTTGGCATATATAATAATACTATAATATACATATAATATAATATAATATATTATATCAGGGGTGTCCAAACTTGGACCATATGCAATAAAATACACAAACAGCCGGGCCACTCACTCGAGGTTAGGTACGTATTGCCTCACCTAATTTATTTAAGTAAACTAAATCAATCAGCCTACAACACAGCTTTTCATGAATGGGATTTTATTAGAACAAAAAAGGTTAGCAGTACATTCTCAAAACAGCTGCCTATGATTGCTTCTGGATGGTGATCCTTCATAACAGACCTGGAGGGGGTGAGGATTTTTAATGAAATTAACATAAATTATTACATGTATTAAGTAATAGGGCTTAATAACACATGGAACATTTAATATATTTGAACTTACGGTTGCACTCAGTGGGAACAATGAAGTTGCGCTTTGGCTTGCAGGATTGCTGGCAGGTCCGGAGTCAGTTTTGTGGTTGAGATGCGTAGGACGTCACAGAGATGGTCGTTGTTTATTTTGGTTCTCAATTTGTTTTTGTTCAGCTTCATCAGAGAAAATATTTGTTCACATATGTATGTTGAGCCGAACAGACTCATCATTCTTTTCGCATGGTGCCTCATCAGAGGAAACTTGGCTTCTTCCAAGCTCCGGTAGAAATCAGGTAAGGAGAGAAGCTGATGTTGATTCTTCAGAGAATCATCACATTGCATTTCTATAAGTTCTAATTGCAGACTCTCTTCCACTTCTTCTGCATTTATCATGAAGGTCGTCGCAAACAGCATGATATCGTTCTCAATGGTAGAAAAATCTTGGAAACGCTGAGAAAATTCTGCCATGAGAGATGTGATCACAGACACATATTTCCACTTTTTATCAGAGAAATCGGCTTTTGGAAACGCAGATCTGATTTCGGACAGTGTGGGGAAGTGCGCGACATTGAAAGTGCGCGACTGTGCCTAAAACAGTCGGAGCTTCACACAGAATGCTTTCATGTGTGCGTGAAGCTGCGGTACAAGTTGGTCTTTGCCTTGTAGGTTTTTGTTGAGGGTGTTGAGGTGTTCAGTGAGATAAACTAAAAACGCCAGGTGTGCCAAACATAGAGGTGAAGTGAAAAGTTCGGTCCTTTTCTTTCAAAAACTGATCGATCTCTGATCTCAGAGAATAAAACCGCTTCTGAATGGTAGAGCAGGTCCCCATATTCAGCATCAACATCAGTTAAGAATGTTTGAAATTCTCTGTGGTAGAGTGGTCGCGCTCGAATTACGTTTACCGTTTTTACAACAGTGTTCATCACATCGCTAAGGTGTACTGTCTTGGCACAGAGTGCTTCTTGGTGGATGATACAGTGCATTTTAACTGCCTCACCTCCACTCTGCTGCACTTTGGCGCACACCATCGAGGCCATTCCTTTGCGCTCGCCTGTCATAGCTGGAGCTCCATCCGTTGTAACTCCACACAACTTGCCCCATTTAAGTCCTTAAATCTTGTCAATTGCATTTGACACAGCTTTAAAAATGTCTTTATCCGTTGTTGTGGTATTTAGACTGCTGCTCCTCCGTAACGCAAAAGTTATTGTCAACTCCCCGCAAAAAAATTAATAACTGTGCAGTATCTGTGGCGTCTGTGCTCTCATCACATGCAATGGAGTAATCAAAAGCACATGTTTTGTCTGACAGTTGATGTTTTATGTCGGCTGACACAAGTCTTCGATTCGCAGCACATTTGTGTTCCTTAATAGGCCAACTATGTCGAATTCTTGACTCTTTTGGGGGCACATTATTCCTGCGACTTTACTGAGGCACTGTTTTATGAATTCATTGTCATGCTGGGCAATAAGTTGAGTCACCTCATTGCTGGCTATTGTGGCGTTTTCTTGAGTTTTTTTGGCACAGGAAAAATACTGTTGTTGAGCTAGCAAGATAGTTGTCATCTGCTTAACCTTCTGTTCTCGTTCCACACCAGTGTAGGACATGTAGGTCTGATGTTTGGTTTCGTAGTCCCTCCAGCGAAGGGAATCACGGCGTTGCTGATTGGTTGGTGCGCGGTTGTTGAGATGACATCTTTCGGGAAGGCCCTTTGGATAGGCGCTGGTTGCCTGGTTACCGATAGCGGTCCTCTGGAACTTTTTCTGAGTGTGCTCGTACTTGGGTTTTTAATCTCACAGCGCGGGTCTGTCCCATAGCCGTTTGTCCCAATTAGAGGTCGTTGTGAGCATAGCCACACCCACATGGTTCCTACTTTTTGTGCATACATTCAACCTGTGGTTTGGTCAGTCATGTGGGAGGCCATCTCAGTGGAGTTTTAGTAATTTAGGTAAAGTGTACCATGAGTCTGGTTCATATGACTAAGATTTCATGCACAGCAACGTTCACTGAATATACAGAGCTTTCATTTGATACCAAACATCCCATGTCTTGCGTACCCATTCTTACCCTTATCTATAGCAAGGGTTAATTACAGTTGTTACGACCTCTAGGGTTTAGGCGTAGCAGAAAAAGAGAACTGAATGAGCTTACACCAGAGAGATAGTTCAATAGTCTGTTTTTGTTCTACACTTAGAATTTAAAATTTTGCAGCTTATTTTGTTTTGCATAGACGAGAAGAGTAATTCTTTGTATTTCTTTCCCTACGATATTCTTGCTTTGCTGTGATTGTTTAGTTTGCTGCTTTTCTCTCATACTGATAGGCTCATCTCTCCAGGTATATTATTAAGTTAGCTAGAATTTTTATTTCTCAGTCACACTCATAGTTTATATATTATAAATGATTTGATTTTTAATTGTGTTTGTACAATTTTATATATTTAGATTTTCTCATTTCATATTTTTTCATTTTCATATTCAGCTTGATACATACCCTTTTTATACCTATATTTATTAAATTTTACTTTATTTTACGCTTATTTTTTACTTTGTTTGGTGGCAGTCATTGGATGACATAAAAGGAAGAATTTAATTATGTGGAGGGAATGTGTTTCTTTACTGTGCATATGACAAAAAAACTTAAAGCTTGAAACAATTATTACAATGAAAAAATATTAGCTGTATAATTAATGTGACAATGACATAAAGGTGTTATTAAGACTTTGCTTATTATTCTGTGAATAATTAGGTATTTTTTAAAAAAACTTTAGGAATATTTGCTAACCAATCTTTTAATCACATTTGTACCTTATTCTAGGTTCTGTCATATATAACCAAACTGATGGAGCAGGATGGTGTTTCACTGCTTACTGTGATTCGATGTGTAATGTTGTCAAGATATCTGAGCCATGCTACTCAACTCCTCCTCCTTCTACACCATCAACAATGTCAACATCATCTACAATAACCACTACTACTACTACTACTACTACAACTCCTCACACTCCTAAGAACTGCACATACCTTAATCCACCAAGAAAGGTAATTTGGATATATATTAAGTTGATATTTAGGAGGTAGCTATTTTTAAAACATAGTCTGTAATTGCATTTTAATCAGGAAACATAGTAATCAATACAGTACATGAATAAAATATTATTTCATTCTGCAAATGTTCACCAAGACCATTAATAATCATTCTCCCGGCTAATACTAGACATATGCTTAAAATAAGTATATGTATGAAATAAGTACTAAAAATAACCAGAGGACTTGCCGTATTGCAAATATTGCAAATACTGCACATGTTTACCTTCTTCTGCTTTTTCTTCCCTATCCTTTTTTTTTGTTCCTCATACTCATCAATAACAGAATGGAGAAAGCTGGAGGGAAAATTGTTATGACAACACATGCAAAGATGGCTCTGTAACCTCATCACCTGTTGAATGTCCCAACTCAAATCTTCCTGAGCCAGTGTGTGAAAATGGAATCCCTCCTGTTAAGATCTATGATGCGACCAGATGTTGCTTTCACTATGAATGCCAGTGTGAGTTTATCCCCCCCTTTTTTTGTCTCTCCTTTTTAGTAATCATTGCACATTCAATAAATACTGCATCTTCTAATTGAACATTTTCCAATGTATTGTGCAGTACTTCATATGGAAGTAAAAATAAATAAGTGAATGAATTGATTGCATTGTAATTCTTGTTTTTCGAAATTACAGGCAAATGTTTAGGTTGGGGAGATCCACATTATGTCACCTTTGATGGGCGGTATTATGCTTTCCAAGGAGACTGCACATATGTCTTGGTCCAGGAAATTATCAAGAAGTACAATTTTTCTGTCCACATCAAGAACTATTTGTGTGACACTGTCCAACAATTGTCCTGCCCTGACTATCTGACTATATACTATAAATCATATAAAATCATTTTGAAACAGACAAGAAACCCAACGGTGAATCAAGTGAGTGGATAGTGTTAAAAAGTTAACAAATACATCAATTACATCAAATGTAGAAAACTAGTTATTTCAGGAGAATATGCCATGTCCATGTATGCTGAATGAATATATCTAAAGTTTTATCAACATATAAACCATGAGGACTTACCTTTTGAATATACCACCATTTCATCTTCAGACACCATTTCACTTGCTTGCACTTCTGTGTTTTAAACATCGAGTTATGGACTGTTTATGTTTATATATACATTTTTTAATGAAAAAAAGACAAATATGTAATGAGCTCAAATAATATTTGCTTAGACTGCTTACCCTTTATAAAAAATGAGATTATATTGTTTGTATTTCAGAGCCTAAAATTGTTTAGTCATCATTTTTAGCTTTTTTAGAATTTTTTTTTGCCAGAACTATAGACATGAGCCAAAATATTTATATATAAAACCTATAATAATTTCTTTGTGTCAGGTATTTGTCAACAATGTACTGCAAAAGAACCGGGTTTTCGCTAATGCAGATTTCACCATAACCACAACGGGTATTGCGATGACTCTAGATATCCCTGCTATCCAAGCTCAGGTTACCTTCAAAGGCATGAACTTTATAGTCAACCTTCCATTTTCCCTATTTCACAATAACACGGAAGGGCAGTGTGGTAAGTCAAACGACATCCCTTCAACATACTATGAGCAACATATATTCTGTCATTACATTACTGTATATTCTAATTCATGTGATGAAATAGTCATTTGTTTAATCACTATACAGTATGTTTCTACTGTTTTTCTAAAAGGCAAATGTGACAACAACACCTCAAATGACTGCAGATTGCCTAGTGGACAAGAAATCCAGTCATGTGAGGCAATGGCACCTGCGTGGCTAGTGAATACCACAGTTTGTCTAAAACCTTCTCCACCTCCTCCACCTCCACCCAAGCCTTCATGTAACCCAGCCATCTGCAGAATCATCTTCAGCAAGTAAATTACATTCAGTTTTATATACGCAGCATCCAAAGATCCATAAACCCATACATATACTCACCTAAAGGATTATTAGGAACACCATACTAATACGGTGTTTGACCCCCTTTCGCCTTCAGAACTGCCTTAATTCTATGTGGCATTGATTCAACGATGCCCAATTGGCACTAATGGGCCTAAAGTGTGCCAAGAAAAGATCCCACACCATTACACCACCACCAGCAGCCTGCACAGTGGTAACATGACATAATGGATCCATGTTCTCATTCTGTTTTACGCCAAATTCTGCCTCTACCATTTGAATGTCTCAATACAAATCGAGACTCATCAGACCAGGCAACATTTTTCCAATCTTCAACTTTCCAATTTTGGTGAGCTCGTGCAAATTGTAGCGTCTTTTTCCTATTTGTAGTGGAGATGAGTGGTACCCGGTGGGGTCTTCTGCTGTTGTAGCCCATCCGCCTCGAGGGTGTCCGTGTTGTGATTTCACAAATGCTTTGCTGCATACCTCGGTTGTAACGAGTGGTTATTTCAGTCAAAGTTGCTTTTCTGTCAGCTTGAATCAGACGTCCCATTCTCCTCTGACCTCTAGCATCAACAAGGTATTTTCGCCCACAGGACTGCCGCATACTGGAAGTTTTTCTTTGCAATTAAATTGCTCATTATACAACAGTTAGAGCCGACCAGCAATCTGACCAGCTTTCTGATTGCACAAGAGGCATTCCAGGTGTGGGGATAATGAACGGTAGCACCACTGGAATGTTTAACTATATGTATAAAACTGTTGGTCACAGCATGGGTGAAATTAGGACGTTATGAAATGCATTACTGAGGAGAGAGTAATTAACATTACTTGGTGTGTTGAACAAGTGATTGTACTGTACACTCTAATGCACTAGCTTTCCATTTAACTCTATTTGGGATTAACCTCTGAACCTGGATGTGTATGGAGCTGATATTCTAAAGTGGTATAAGTGGAAATATAAAGATAAACTTATGAGATTTAGGTGACTTTGTCATTCGGTAAATGAGCAGTCCAATCAGAATAGGAGGGATTCATCACATGATAAAGTCATCAAAGTGGGAAATCAGACCCCTCAAAGCATACAAGCCACCTTTTTAATTTTTAATTGTAATTTATCTTTGTATAATATAGGGAAATTTTTGTAATGCTTATTAAGAAATATGTCAAAAGTGTTTTTGTTAAATTGAGCAAATTACAAACAGCCTGTCGGGGTTAACCCCTAGAGGGCGCCTTGCGCCCAGAGACTTTTGTGGGTTTTTTTTTTTTTTGTAATTTTTGTTAGTAAACAAAAATTAGATGGGAGCCTTCACCTGAACTGAGGTGGCTCATTAGTTGAAGGTATATAGCCTGTTTTAAGTTCTGTTTCCTTTGTCTTGCATCTGTTTAGTGCGTGACATAGTATTTTGGTTTGGTTTGTTCATGTTTTAGTTGTGCTAAGTTTATGTTTTGTTTATATTAATAAAGAACCATCTACAACTGTAACGACGCGGGTCGCGCGAGGGGCAGAGCCGTGCTTAAACTGTTCAGAACGGGCAGATCTGCAAGCTGTTACCACGTGGACTTCTGAAGGCAAAAGCACGGCCATTTTTACACATGGTTGCTAGGCAGCGCCGCCGTCAGGCAATTAGCCTGAATGAGCCGCACCTAACGGCGTGTTTATTTAAGGGTCCTGATACCGGCGATCATTTAGGTAGCACCGGTAAGGTATCAGGGCCAAAGAAAAGAAAGAAAGAAAGTAAAGAAAAGAAAAGACAGACAGACAAACAGACAGACAGCTGTTTAGAGACAGAGGCAAAGGCCCAGCCTCTGTCTGTTTAAGACGAGAGCGAGAGAGAGAGATAGATAGATAGATAGATAGATAGATAGATAGATAGAGATAGCAGCACGCAGCAGTTCAGCGTCCGCGCTCAGTACGATTCATTAGTGCATGAAGCACAAACTCTCTCTCTCTCCCATAAGTCCTCGGTAAGGGCGAACGCCCCGAGAGGATAAGTTTTGTTTTATTTTCCAGAGCCCCGTCCGTTCTCGCATAGACGCCGGAGCTCTGTTTATTTAGTGTTTTCACTTTTCATTTATTTTCCTTTTAAGTTTCTTAATTAATAATCCCACGCTATCTCCAAACGGGAAGGTCTTCCCGTGTGTATCACAAGCACTCTTGCTAATTCCTATTTTGTTTACCCCCTTCTAACACCCAGCATAAGTGCTCTTATCATTAAAAACATTGCGTGGTGCGGCTCTCCATTCCGCACCACATAACAACAACATCTTAACCTCTGCATTTATGCCTCGTCTACACCACTACAAACCTGACACAGCCCACTGTCATAGTAAATGTTTGGATAGCCTACAATACATACATATAAGTGTATTTGAGTAACACTCAAATACACTATATTAAATGTTTATTCATGGTTTACTTTGTCAATCTAGGTTTTCTCAGTTTGTCTTCTTTTACAGAGTGTTTGAAGAGTGCCACAAAGTCCTTGACCCAGAAAACTTCTACAAGGCATGTGTATATGATATGTGCAACATGCAGAATGGTACAGGTTGCTTCAGTCTGCAGAGTTATGCTCACATGTGTGCTTCACAGTCTGTATGTGTGGACTGGAGAGGCGCAACTAATGGACAGTGCCGTAAGGAATAGCACAAAAACACAAAAGAAAACTTTCAAAACTGACTTCCCGGTCAATGCTGATTACTTTTGTTTGTTTTCATAGCACCTAACTGTCCAGCAAATAAAGTGTACATGCCATGTGGGCCAAAGGTGGAGAATACCTGCAATTCAATGTAATGAATCGATTACAATATTCACATGATAATTTTTTGTCTTTGACTTTATGTCCAGTAATAACTATCATTCTTTTTTCCTATGAAACGTTTTCAGGTACAATGAGAAGTTTATTAATTGTGACTCTCAAGTATGTCAAGATCATTTTCAAGAAGGTTGCTTCTGCCCTAATGGGACCACACTCTTTGACACTGCTTCAGATGTATGCACCAGCTTCTGTGGTAGGCAAATTCTATGAGTAAAGCATTGATTTATAATTAAAATACAATTTTGTCTACAAACTTTAAACATGTCTTTGGTTCAAAAGCCAATAGTTGAGCATTCATTTTTATATAATATAAACAAAAACCTATAAATGTGTCATTTTTGTGCCTTAGGGTGTATGGGTTCTGATGGACTGCCCAAGCAGGTGAGCCACCTGTACATAATCTTTTTTTTATTTTAATAAAAATAGACACTAGGGATTCTATGCATTCTGAAGTTAAGCCTGTATCAATTTATGTACCTAAGATGTCTGTCAGGGGTGTCACAGAACTGAAGTGAACCCAACAGCAGACTCCGGACTCCTGGGTGAATGGGGAATGCCCCATGACATTTCAAAGATGATGTAGACGGAATTCCTGGGAACCTATAAGTAGTGAGAGTAGAAGAAGAGGAGAGGCAAACGTGCATAAAAGAGGTTGGATCTGGCCACCCCCAGTAAAAAAATTAAAAAATAAAAAAAAAACACAAATTACAAATATATTGAAACCTTCGATAGTACATTGCACTAGACTAACAAAAAGTTGTACTATCAGTTAGTGTATAAAAAGTATAATAAGTGAGTGTAGAGGAATAGCTAGTGAAGAAAAGCGAGTTTTTGGTCTGAGACAGTGAGCACTTTAACAAAATTCGGATGTTCATAATGTTCGGATAGTCTTTCTCAGACAAAGGGCATGTGAAAGAACTGATTACATCGCCAACAAGAGATTCTCTGTCGGATGATCAGAAGTGCATAGGCACAGAGATTGCCCATCACACAGCACCAAATCTGGAGCGTAAAAAGAGGTTTGAAGCAGGCAGGGTCAATTACTGAGTAGATCAGATTTTTTTTAGAAACACGATTCAAATTCAAAGTCCTTAAAACAGGCATGGTCATACACAACAATAATGCAGAGAACAAGGAAAATCCAAAGGGGCAAAGAAGATAGGTGAAATCTAAAGAATGGACAGGGTCAAACAGAGAGAGTTGTCATCATGTACCAAAGTGAAACTAAAACTGGCAGATAAACTTCACCATATGTAAGATATTTTCACTTGCAATAGAGTAATTGTTTCATAGTGTACACACCCTGCCATTTTGAAATACATTAAGTGAAGTGATTTCGAAACACAAGTATGATTTTACATTCTCTCGTCTTTCTGCAGCCAGGAGATACATGGCATACACAATGTAAAGATTGTACATGCAGTAAAGAAGTCATGGGTCCAGTGTGTCAACCAGTCCAGTGTCCACCCTTAGACAAATGTACTAAAGTAGGGTATGAGCTTCAGACTGTGGACTGCTGTCAGAAGTGTGGTGAGTGAGCAGCACTTTCTTACCATTTGTATGCACCATTTTTTAATGTATTTTTCTCATGACATGCCAAGCCACATCCTCGTCTAGCAATCCTTCATGATCACCTTGTTATGTGGTTGTTATGTGGTGCGGTATGAAGAGTCGCACCACGAGAATGTAATATTGTTTATAATAGCCCTAACGTAGGGGGGTCACTGAAATAGGAGGTTGTGAGAGTGCGTATGATACACACGGGAAGACCTTTCCGTTTGGAGATAGCGTGGGGTTATTAATTGGGAACTTAAAGGGAAACAAAAGAAAACTGAAAGTACAAAATAAACAGAGCTCCGCCGTGTACGGAAGACCGGACAGGGCTCTGGAAAATAAAAATAAAAACTTACAATCTCTCGGGGTGTTTCCCCTTACCGAGGATTTATGGGAGAGGGTTTCTTTATTTGTGCTTTGCACTAAGAACTTAAACTAAGAGCACATGCTGAACTGAGGCGTGTTGCTCTCTTTTTCTCTTTCTCGTGTGCCGTCTTAGGGAGGCAGAGATTGGGTCTTTGCCTCTCTCTTGTATTTTATGTGCACTTTGACTTTTTCTTTTCTTTTCTTTGTCTTTGGCTTTGATATCTTACTGGTGCTAACTAATGATCACACAAAGTGGGAAGGTATCGGGACCCTTAAATAGATACTCCGCCAGGTGTGGCGTGTCTAGACTGATTGCCTTGCAGCAGTGTTGCCCGGCAACCTTGTGTCTGCGTGGCCACGCCTCAGCCTGTTCAGAACTCAGGGTAGGAGCCTGCGGATAAGGGGCAATTTTAGGATTTTGTAAGTGGGGCGGGCATAAAGGGGACCATTAACCAGTCAGGAGGAGCCCGCGGGAAATCAGATTCAATTAGAAATGCATAATGGCTTTGAAAACATTAAGCATGATTTACCAAATTTTGAGCAATGCCCTGTGCGCTAATATGGGTAGTATTGAGTTACAGTAAATGTAGCACTGCCACAAGGCCCTAAAAATAATTTAGTATTTTTAGTGAGTGAGTGATGGCGCTCTAAGCCAGTCAGTGGTTAACGGCGCTCTAAGGCGATGAGTCAGTGACCGCACTCTGAGCGTACTAGGTATTGACACCACTCTGATTCAGTGACGTTTGGCATTGTCAGGTTGACAGTATATTTGCCAAATGATATTGGGGGGCACCAGGGGGCCAGTCATATTTTAGGGGGGGGCTGGTGCCACCCTGTACCCCCGCCCCCCATAGAACCGCCCCAGCTGCGTATCTGCCCGTTCTGAATAGAGTTTTTATGCATGGTTCTGCCCCTTGTGAGACCCACATTGCCATACACCTGTGCACTTCCGTTCTATAATTCACCTTACTCCTTGCTTTTCACCGTCTCACTTCCTTGCAATGCACCTGTTGCCAATTTATGATGATCACTGCTCCCCTATTTAACATACGCTCAGACTACATCTCTTCGCCAGATGATTGTATGCCTTCCATGCTCAATATTCCAGCTTTACTTCTCATCATTGCCTTCTCGATCTTGATTATGCCTGATTTCACGGACCTCTATGATACAACAAGATATTATATGCCCAAACTCTTTTTTCAGCTTCTAATGACACCTCAAAGTTTGACCCAGTGCCAATCAGATAATATGACCGCTCCAAGCCATAACACTCCATCATTTATATCTTTATATGAAGGGATCAAAATAAAGTCATTTGCTTCATACCACAGTGCACAGAGCTTTCATAGTCTCTTTTTCAATGGTAGGATATTCCCTCAAACTGACCATTCTCTCTCTCTCTCTCTCTCTCTCTTCCTCTCTCAGTATGCCAACCTAGTTTGTGCCCCATCACCATACCAATATGCCCAGTTGGATTTGAACTAGTGCAAAACAAGACAGATACTGACTGCTGTGTCACTTTCAATTGTAGTAAGTTTCAATATTTCAGTCTTTTCAGTCTTGAACCAGACTATTTAGCTTTTTGTACATGAGGGCTACTAACAATTACAATCTTCTTCTTTTTTCTTTTTTTTTTTTTACCAGAACCCATGCCAGTGTGTGTCTTTGGTATCAACAAATATGTGGTAAGATTTGTTATTCTCCCTTTGCATACCAGCATGGAGCTGTACTATATTATTAGTACTGTCTTATCTATTATGCATTAGAATATTTAATGCTGTATTTTTTACGAGAGATTATAAGATATCCATCAGTGTTGCATTTATTTTGGTTCTTTCAGTTAAGGGATTAATTTTCTCTGTTTAATGTAATCTATTTTCTATTTCACAGCCTGGAGATAAAGTTCCAACCGACTCCTGTGAAGTCTGTCATTGTGGTACAACTGTAAACACCAGCACTGGCCTACTTAATATACAGTGCACTCCTATGATTTGCAACACAACCTGCCCTGTGGTAATGCCCTGAATTCACATAAATTATATAAGATCAGCTAACTCAGTTAGCTGGATTTGATTGTTGTGGATTAGTCCTGATCTTGGATTGTTTCGTTCTTTGAAGCTCATCTCGCACTTGCTGTCATAGCAACATGTCCGTAAGCTTAAACCTGCTCGGGAGCAGGTTTATTTCATGTAAACAGGATTTAGGCTGCGCTCCTGGCGGGTTATGATTGGTTGAAATGGCGAGGTCACATCTGATTGGTTAAAGAGCATGACTGACGCGGACTGACTCATGTGGGAAAAGAAAAGTATCTTGCATGAATATATGGATGGATATATTTAAACATAAATACAATATATGTATACATGTGTGAGTGGCTGTGGTCATCATTCGTGTGTTAATCTCCGTGTGTGTCTAGTCATATGTAACATTCTATCCCCCGATTGCGTCTATATAAGTGGAGGTTATTTTCTCAAATCTGTCGCAGCCATGTCATGCAGAGTTTTTCAAATTCCTTGTGTATTGCATGATAGACAGGATCCTTTAGCACAGCATGACAATATACTTCTTACTATACTTGTTCTTCTACTTCACTTTTGGCAAAACTCAAAATATTTGAGGTAATCAGTTATGATTACCTCAAATATAAGTTTCAGTTTACTATCAATTTCAGTTTACTTAAAATTACTTCATTTTTTTAAGTAATTTTAAGTAAACAGAACTATCAATATTTTAATTTTTGCAAATAAAGTAAATGCAATCCAGCACGGGACTCAAACCCGGGTCTTTCGTGTGGCGGGCGCAGCACCTACCACTGAGCCACCAGTGCTCTTTAGACTTAAATTGCTGGAACTTTGAGGTGACACTTACTGTTACTTAAGTACTTATGATTACTTAAATTATCAAATTTGTTCAGCTAACTTTAAATTAACACAAATAGGATTTGAGAGGTATGTATATATATATATATATATATATATATATATATATATATATACACACAAATACATACACATACATATAACATGTAACACTGGCAGCACTTACGTATTTAATAAATTTATTTTAAATTATCTTTATTAACGTTTTAAATTCTCCATAACCCTTTAATAAAAGCTCGTGCCCCCCTTGAGAAAAAAAAAGGAGCTGCTCTTTTGCCATTTCATCAACCAATCGCAGGGGTTGTGATCAGTGTTTCTACTGTCGATGCATATCGCCTTTTAAACAAACGCACGAACGCGCAATAATCCTAGACAACTCAATCCAGCTATACTAATCATCAACAGCAGGTGTGCTCGAAGAACCGAATTAGCCGCATTGTAATTAGCACGATGATCTCATCTTAGATGTGTCAATTCATCTCGGATGTTTCAAGCGACGTACGAAGAGTGAACCCCAGGTCCCCATTGACTTACTTACAGTACACCACACCACAACATTGTTGTTGATTAAATGTCCTAAATATACAAGGATAAAATTATCTGCACTCCAGTTGTATTAAAACTTGTTTACCACAATGGCTTATCAGTGCTTCCTCTTTAAGGCTACTGTCTCCACAGTCACTGTTGTGCAGGTGTGGACATTACATCAGTTCATTTGTACAAACATTAGAGCAAAGATGTATGCCCTGTAAGAGCCCTGCATGCATTGATTCATTTTGTGTGGTCTGAGGGTATAAACAGAAACATTTAGAATATCTACAAACAAACTGTGGACCGATACTCTAAGATAGGTGAAAGGTTTTGAAATCATAATCTGGTGATGAGACATGATTCATCACTATGAAACGGCAGAGTATGGAACGGAAACATCCTCATTTGCCAACTAAGAAAAAGTTCAAATATCAATCATCAGCTGGAAAATAGATGCTTACAGTTTTCTGGGATTCTCAAGGGCCAGTATTGGAACGTTATCAGGAAAAAGGGTTAACAATCAACAGTGCTCGTTACAGTGATCTGCTCATTGAAGAGCCTAAGCCTAAGCTTCGGATCAAATGGAGAGAACTGCTCAGTCTGAAACATTTTTTTAACGAAGGAATAAGAAAGCTTGTTGACAGATGGACTAAGCATATTGAAAAGCAAGGAGATTTTTTTGTAAAATTATGTATTTATTATTATTACTAATTATTTTTTTAATTAGCACATAATACTATAGAAATTAGGTAATTAGTAACTAGATTGTTGAAGATGTAGTATTAATTGCAGATATTACATGAACTTTGGTACGTGCCAAGACGTTTGGTTGTAATAAAAAATTAAATGGCGGATTAAATGCTTTTATTCATGTTTTACAGGGCTTCTCCTATGAAGCCGTGCCAGGGCAATGCTGTGGAATATGTGTACAAAAGCAGTGTATATATGAGAATGCAGATCACCCCAATAGCATAAGCACAGTTGAGGTAAGTCTGTAGGCTGTGATTAGTGTTTAAATTCTCTTACAAACAAAGTCAGTTTGTGATTTTGACAGATTTGTGGTTATGGATTGATTCCTCTTTGTTTATTTCCAAAACTGAATATTATCATCAGGTTGGACAGAGCTGGACTCCTCCAAATGAGTCATGCGTGACTCTTAATTGCACCCAAGTCAATGATGTGTTTGTCTTGGTGAAGAAACCCCCTTCATGTCCTGATTACAATCCAGAAGATTGCAAACCTGTACGTTTATCACCTTTAGCTAATTTTACCCTTATATGAAATGCTTTCATATGGTTATAATTTTTTTTAACTATATTCAGTATTCAGTGTATCAGAACTTTTATTAGTGTATGATGATTAGGAAATGACCAGATATAGTAATTTAAATGATTGTGTCCTATTTTAGGGCACAGAGACAACCACACCGAATGGATGTTGCAAGACATGTAAGATCTTTTAACAGAATTTCTCTCATTTGTTCCATCTGTTACTGGTGATTTGCCATTGATAGTATTTTTCTTTTTAATTAATCAAGCACACAATATTCTAAATAACCATTTATAGGACAAAAATGCAACTGGTCATGTTACATAAACCATAAAACACAATGTTTTCTGTTCTGAAGATTCTCACTTGGTGGAAAACCTCCCGAGTTTACAACACACTGGTGTATTTTCATGTCTTCTTAATCCATGTTTATTATTATTATTATTATTATTATTATTATTATTGTCACATTATTACAGATGTGCCTTCATTTAAGTTCCAGATAATGAGTTGTTATTCTTAAAAAAAAAAAAAAACACCTTAATAGAAATATATATAGAAATATGTACTTTAACATGAATGTGTTCATTTGTACCTTAATGAAATATCAGGGTATTTCTCTGTATTTGACATTCAGGTCAGCTGGAAGACTGCCGTGTGGTAAAGAACACCACCTACTTAAACGTTAATGGCTGTACATCTGTCCAACCTGTGGTAATCCCCTCCTGCTCTGGATCCTGTAACACCAACTCATTGTGAGTTTGCTTACTAATAAATATGTATACACACACACACACACACACACACACACACACACACACACACACACCTTAAATAGATATAGTAAACAGGAGACAGAAGTTAAATTTAGAGAAAAAAGAGAAAATTTCTTTTACATTACTGTATGCCAGGAGGTAATGTATGATGTAGCTCTCTCCAACACATATACTGTAGTACATCATACCACCACTACATACAGTCACTTTTTCAGCCATGTTCTTCTTCAATCTTTTCTTTTAAAACTCTTTTGCATGTGCAGATATTCAATGGCGGCGAACACCATGACGCATCACTGCTCCTGCTGCAAGGAGCTCCGAACCAGCAGCAAGCAAGTGCAGCTGCGCTGTGCCGACAACAGCGTGAAACCGTACACCTACACTTACGTCGAAGAGTGTGGCTGCTCTGTCACAGAGTGTACTGACTCAAAAGTTTAATTCAACTTTTAACATGATTTTGCATGAGAACCGGGTTCTGTGTTTTGGTATCCAGTTAAGTATTTATACATACATAAATACTACTTTTCTGCATGATTTGACTTTTTTTGGTGTTTAGCTCTATATATTCTTTCTTTTTAATTAATAATAATAATAAATAATTGATACTATTGCAAGCAAAAACGGTGTGCTGGTTTGTCTGTGAGTTATAAAAGTTCTTATGTTTTCATATTCACAATATGTACAAAATCTATTGACTTTATTTAATATCGGCTCATTGTTAGCATCCATATACTTTAAAAATATTTTTATTTTAGGTGTGCTAAACATTCTCATTTGACAACACATAATTACTAGCTAATTTTCTTTACAGTTCTGAGGCTGTGAATGAGCAATATAATATCAATATAGAATATTGTCCATCTTGTGTGCCTTAAGGAATGTCTAATCTACTTTTTGCCCAGTAAAAACTGCAGGGCCGTGTCAATGAAAATGAAGTAATTTAGTATTCATAGTATGATTCAATATTAGTTTACCGTCAGATAGTCACTTAGGTGCACAAATTAATAGATAACACATGCATACCTAAAATTAAACTCAGCGGTTTCTTAAATTTGATTTATGTAATACATAGCAGATTGAAAGTATATGTGGGTGGTCAGGAGGTGTTGATTCTTTGACTGTAACTGTGGCATGTGGTCTCAGCTATATATTCTCATGGTCGTATCAGGTACTTTGAGAGGTGACATGTTGTTTGGATTAAGTGGTTTATGCTGCAAATACCAGTTTAATACAACAATAAAATATTTAGTACCAAATATATTGTATCTCTGACTGCCACCTATCTACAAATAGAAATATTAAGATATGTTGTTAATTGTACTATATAATGTAAACTACTTAATGACATTATATTTAATGCTCCTCGATGTGATAATAATGATTAAAATTATCCTTGGATCCAGGGCCTATCCTGGGAGTACTGCGTATGAGGCAGGAATACATCCTGGATCGGATTTTGTGAATTTTAGACCATTTATTGGGATATATACAGTGAAGTAATATTTAAATGATTACCAGATAAAAAAAGAGTAGAATACAGAAGAAAAGGTAACCAGTAACCGATTGCGAATATGTAACACACATAACTAAACTTAACAGTTTATATATAAGTGTATGCTTCTAAGCATTCCAGAATATGTATCCAACTCTTAATATTTTGTATCTTACTAGGTCCTGCCCACAATTCACACCTTAAATATGACTTAAAACCCGAATTCCGGTAAGGTTGGGACGTTTTTTAATTGTGAATAAAATAAATACTAAAAGACTTTCAAATCACAGCCAATATTTTATTCACAATAGAACACAGGGAACATAAATGTTTAAATAAAGAAAATTTAAAAATTTTTTCCACAAAATGAGACCAAATTTGATGCCTGCTATAGGTCACAAAAAAGTTGGGATGGGGCAATAAAAAGCAATAATTTGGAAAAGATTCAGCTGGGAGAACTTCGAGCATCAGATCAGCAACATGATTAGCTATAATCTTTGAGAGGCAGATTCTCTCAGAAGTAAAGATGGGCAGGGAAAATGCCAGTATTAACAACATGTGAAACACAAAGATTCCCTTTATGCTGATGACATGTTGCTTTTCATATCCGATCCTCTTCTACCAAAACTTGTGGATCTACTGAAAGACTTTGGGCGGTATGATGTTAATCCTCCTGTCTAGGTAGCTATAGAGGAAGCATCAACGGGATCAATATCTCTCTTATCATTATTATGTGCTAAATTGCCACAAAAACAGCCCTTGTTTTTATTGCAACCTACTGGTTATACACTCCGTTAAAATTTGATAATCCGATAATGCTTTCGCAGTATGATTTTAAATGCATTGCTATGTCATTATACGACCTTTACATTGACAACATCTTTGGCTCATTTGAAACACAAGGTAAATGGGAGAATTATATACAAGAAAAAAATTCAGATAAACTGTGGCAAAAGATAATACATAGAATTTATATCATCAGTTTGCCTCAAACACACAATTTAAAATTGTCCACCAGCTCTACTGGTCCAAGGTAAAAGTAGCTAGGATTATAAAGGACTTTGTTCCCAATAAGCAGGAACCAGTTACACTATTGCATATGTTCTGGACATGCCCAAAGTTATATAATTTTTGGAGTTTTATTTTTGATACTTTGTCTACTATTTTTGAAAAATATGCCAAATACCTTTAGAACCAGGTGGCATGGTGGTGTAGCGGTTAGCACTGTTGCCTTACACCTCCAGGGTCGATTCCCGTCTCTGTGTGCATGGAGTTTGAGTGTTCTCCCTGTTTAGTGGGTTTCTTCCGGGTACTCCGGTTTCCTCCCCCAGTCCAAAGATATGCAGATTAGGATAATTGCCGTTCCCAAATTGCCCGTAGTGTGTGTGTGAGTCAGTGTATGTGTTTGCCCTGCGATGGATTGGCAGGGTGTACCCTGCCTCCTTGAATAGGCTCCAGGTCCCCCTTGACCCTGAATACAGGATAAAGCGATATAGATGAGCGAGTGAGTGACCTTTTGATGAGCCTGTTTTTATGAGGTGCTGTATACAGCTTAAATCAAACTTCACTCAAACACACACAAAAACTGTCCATGTATGCACACCTATGAGACGCGCGCACACACACACACACACACACACACACTGTGTGCTTTGAGAGTTTATGTGTGTCTGCGCACTTGATATGTAGCTGTTTCAGCAGTTAGTAATATGTATTTTTGACTGCAGTGCCGGCCGGTCCAACAGGCAATACAGGCGGTCCCCTAGGGCCCCGCACACGTTATTAAAGGCATTTCCTTCTCACCACAATAAAACGCAAATACATAAACATATCGTTATATTCGCAACACATGGATCCATTAAACGTCATACAATTCACAATAACGGTGAGGAAAATATTACCACCAAATTAAATCAAAATGAATGGATGATAAAGTGCAGAAAATTATAATAAATACAAAACAACAGTATAAATAAAAGCATGAAAGATTTGGAAATTTGGAATCAAGAGCACCACATACTAATTTGCATAACATCGCCTGCGATATACTGGGAGAACTGAAGTGCGATCATAGTATTCGTATACATAGATTCCACTATATCTCTTCAAATTGCTCACGTTTGATAAAAAGTGTTCTAAAACAGATCCCATTTTAGATATGCCCATTCCAGTTATTGATGTTTCATTGTTTCAATTTTTTATCTAGGCGATGCACATTGATTTTTATTTGAAATGACATGGCAACCAAATGGTATCTTTCTGGAGAAAAGCTGAGGAAGAAAAGAAAGCTCAAATTAAACGAGTGCTATGGTATTCGTACTCGTTTTAATAAATGAAATGATGCCCATGATCACAGACAGACTTGTGTCACATATGAGTAGGATTGCTAAGGTTGTAGCGTAGGCCATTTACAGGCCAAATGTGTAGTTAGTGTCTGTGCAAGGTAGCGGTATGTACAGATGCTGAATTAAAGAGTGAACTTTAATGTGCATGTCTTTGCCTGTGCGCCTGTAGTGGGTGCTCTCTGCCATTGGGTGTTGCCGTGTTACCTGGATGCTAGCTGACAACGACGGGAGATTTTAACTGTACAGCGAGCAGCTCAGCATGGCAACTAGTCCACCATGTAAACAACAAAAAAAAAAAGTACAAAAAAAAAGAAATATAAATCAGATTTAGAGATGGCGAGCCCATGGCTTAACAGAGCCTAGTCTGTTTCTCATCATTGTTGCAGTCACAATTTTATTGTGGTACAATTTGCTTGTACAGATGGTTTGTGTGTATAGCGTGTGATATTTTAATATGACAGTTCTATGACAGTAATATGACTAGAATTAAATATTAAACAGAAATAGGTTGAGAAAAACAAACGTGTTTATGTCTGAGATTCCTTTTACCATCTAATTCAAGCAAAAAATAGACTTTTTATATTCTTTTATTTCAGATGCCGAAATGACATACAGAGTGGTATGGTAGAAATATTTTGAGTGTCCCATATAGTGTACCTTATTTTCCTATAGAGAACAAAATAAGGAACTTCCTATCAAGCACACAATATTTTGCAATACTTTCCTTGCAAACTTGTTTAAATTAAGTATTTTTACACCATGTATTGTATGTTGCATATTTAATACTTAATGCAAATTTATACATATTGTCTCACATATTGTCATTTTATGTGCTTTCTCCTAACTTGTGAATTTGCTATGACCGCTATTTGCACCAGTGGACCCAGTTTTGGTGATCTCGCCCAAGGCCTCACAACCCCACAGGCAGGCACTGTGTGACTGTTTCTTATACTGTATGTGTATTCCAGTGTTTCATGTGTGTGCATGAGTGAAGTTTGATTTAAGCAGTATACAGCGTCTCATACATTTTCTTTATATTGAACAGGAGGGGGGAAAAATGTGTAGTAATATCGGAGGGGAAACATTGTGGGCACGCAGTTGCTGGTAAAAATACCACAAACCTGAAGAGACGCATCAATGCATACCATAAAAATAACCCAGTTTTACAGCCTGTTAACAGCCAGTTTTACCACTTGGTAGCATAAGTATGTTGTGATATATTTTATTTTATTTTATAGTTTAATATGCCAAAACATTAATCTAATAGGTTAGCAAATGATTGTGACCTACAGGAGCTACAACAGTCCAAGTGTGTAAATTCATAAAAATGAATAAATAAACAAATAATTTAAGTTTCAAAACACTGTCCATACTGCTCCTATTGTTCTATA
This sequence comes from Clarias magur, assembly GCA_013621035.1. NCBI lineage: Eukaryota > Metazoa > Chordata > Actinopteri > Siluriformes > Clariidae > Clarias > Clarias magur. The sequence goes on along the minus strand of QNUK01000014.1, from coordinate 1,006,012 downwards.
TATATATATATATGTGGACATGCAGCAGTTATTGTGATGGTTAAAAATAAGTATAATTAGCTGAAAACCTCAAATGAAAAGATACATTTTAAAATGTTGAGATAATTATTTTGTGAAAAACCTTTAAAAATGATTTTGGCTAGACAAGATTGACTGTAGGGTTTATTAATAATAATCTTATTGCTAAAATGTAAAGTTTTCATTGTCTAAAACTAAACAAAAAAAACCTAAAGCTTCCTTTGATTATAACTAGACTAAAATACGTATGGGTTCCTCTGATTAAAACTTGACTAAATTGCACAGACTTTTAGTGTCTAAAACTAACTAAAACAACTAAAATTTGCAGCACAGTTGCAGAGTGTTGGCTATCTTCTTATAGCCTAGGCCATCTTTATGTAAAGCAACAATTCGTTTTTTCAGGTCTTCTGAGAGTGCTTGCCATGAGGTGCCATGTTGAACTTTCAGTGGCCAGGTTGAGAGAGTGGAAGAGCTTTTATCCCAAATTTAACTCACCTGCTATCTGGTGACACCTGAGACAGTGTAACACTAATGAGTCACATAACAAAGGGGAAGGAAAATGACTAATTGTGCTCAATTTTACTTAAAAAAAAAAAAAAGTAAAATTACAGATGGGCAGAGGCTCTCCAATCTGTGAAAGAGTGTGCAAAAAAAATTGTGACATACTTTAAAAACGGAATTCCTCAACATCAAATTGCAAAGGCTTAGCAAATTGTAACGACGCAGGCCGAGCAAGGGGAAGATCCGCACAAAAACTGTTTAGAACGGGCAGATCTGCAGGCTGCAGTTCTGAACAGGCAAAGGTGCGGCCATCTATACACTTGTTTGCCAGGCAACGCCACTGTCAGGCAATCAGCCTGAACAAACCGCACCTGGCAGCGTGTTTATATGAGGGGTCCTGATACCTAACCACTTTGTGTGATCATTAGGTAGCACCGGTAAAGGTATCAGAGTCAAAGACCAAAGAAAGACAAAGAAGAGAACAGAAAAGAAAGAAAGAAAAAATACAAGCAATGCCCGTGGTGCAACAAACCACAGAAGGGGTCACCCCTGGAGGGGTGGGTCAGGTTCGACCCAAAACTTAAAACCCCGTCATGCAGGGCTCTTCCTACCAGCTATGCTCTCAGGGACTGGGATCCTGAGAGCCCGAACGAAGGCGCTCATCGATTCGGGGGCCACAGGAAATTTTATTGACGAGAGGCTAGCTGCAGCACTGGGTATTCCTGTTAGCCCGCTCCCTTCCACCATCCCATTGGTCTCCCGGGCTGGCCAGCCAATTAAGTCGGGGTGCGTGACTCAGAGGACGGCCCCAGTCATACTACGGCTCGGACGACATTCCAAGCGAATCTCGTTTCTGGTAACCTAGGTGCCAGAACAGAGAGTAGTGCTGGGGCCCCCCTGGCTACATCATCACAACCCTTGCATCGACTGGCCAACCCGTTCTATCTCGAACACCAACCCCCAGTTCCAGCGCCTTCTGCCCATGTACCCCTTACTACTGCCCCTCAGGGCTACTGGGATGTAAAACCCCATCGTAGGCCCATACCAAACTGGAGTACATCATGCACCTTATTCCCACCCATTGTGACCAAGCGCCTGGGCGATCAAATGCTCCGCGCTCGGCATACGCTGGACCCCGAACCTACTAAAAATTTTGTAAGTGCATATGGTATGGGCAGCTTGCATGTTTTGGAAGGCACTATGAATGCTGGAAGGTACAGTATATAAAGGTTTTAGACGACATCTATTTCAGGGAAGGCCTTGTGCATTTCAGCAGGACAAAACCATATATTACAACTGTTACAACAGCATGTAGAAAAGTGCATGTGCTGAATTGGCTTGCCTGCAGTCCAGATCTTTCACATATAGAGAACATTTGGCACATCATTAAATGAGAAATATGTCAAAGACGACCACAAACTCTTCAGCAGCTGGAAACCGATGTCAGACAAGAATGGGACCAAATTCCAAAACCAAGACTCCAGAAACTCATTACCTCAATGCCCAAATGTGTTCAAACTGTTTGGAAAAGTAGAGGACATGCTACACCATGATAAACATGCCCTTGTCTCAACTTTGACCTGTTGCAGGCATCAAATTTAATCATTTTATTAAAATAATAATAATAATAACGTCCCGATCTTTCCGGAATTCAGGTAAATTACTCTTAATTAGCCACGTAAGAGAACTAATTAGAATAGACCAACAGTCATTTCCAAACTTACAGAATCAACAACACTGCTAACAAGAATCTAGACCCACCTTGGTCAAGTAAATACAGTACTACACGACAATCAAAATTCTACCTCACTAGTAGAGAATAAATCCAAGATAGAAACACTTAAAGCACACTCAATATTGAGCTAAATACACCTTCAATAGATCTAATCTATGTATAATTCAAAAGGCCAGTAATTTATTGACATTTTGTATTATTTTTTTCCTTTGATATGCTTAATATTGCATTTATTGTTACTAGATGTGTTATCTGTTAAATATGTATTCTGCTTATTATGTTGTGACTCTCTACAATTTGAGGGGATTTCATGAAATTAGACATAAAATGTTATTTAAGACTGCTGAGGTACAAAGTAAATACCATGTGGACATATTAATATTCTTGTTTCAAAATTAAAATAAATTGCACCATTTGCACAAAATCAGGAGTATTCATTCATTTATTCATTCATTCATCTTCTATACTTTGCATGTCTTTGGGAGGAAACTGAAGTACCTAGAGGAAACCCACCAAGCACAGGGAGAACATGTAAACACATACACATGCCATCATTCAAACTGATTTAAAACAGTTTGGTGCTATCACTGTTTGCTTGAGTCTCTTTCTATTTCAGCTCCGTGTTAAACTACACAAGAACATTCTAAAAAGTAGATTTTATTGGGCTTCAATAATTGATAACATAAATTAGGGAAAAACATGGCTCATCTCATACAAATGTCCTTTTTCTAACAACATTCGAGAAGATCATTTTAAAATATTACACTGTATTTGTCCTGTTAATTCCACAATTGCAAAGTAAGTGGATATTGCAGATCTATGTACATTCTGCAATGAACAGAAAAAAATGTATTCCTGATCTTTTTTTTTTATTTGTGGTGTGAAAATCATATTTTTAAGTTTTAATCATAAATCCTACAATTTTACATCAAAGGATATAACTACAGTATCTTTTTCTGCCATAGTAACAAATTATTGGAATACATTGTAATTTCTTATATATATTTTATTATAAAAATCTGTTAGACTGTTAAATCTAATAGAAAACCATAAATCTTCTGTTATTGTCTCGACATTTGGCGCTTATTCAATGAAACACTGTGATTTTTTCCATTTAGTTAGTTTATTTTCTCAATTTTTTTGTTTATTCATTATATTATTTATTTACATATTCTTTGTTAAGTTTGCTTATACTGTATATCTTATTTATTTTATTATTTTATTAATTTATTTATTTTGTGTGTTTGTTCTGTTAACTATGGATAATTAATGGTATAACTCAGTTTTTTTGCACCTGAATGTTGTATGTTACATGTGGAAGTACTTTTAAAAGACTGTAATTCAAAGATTTTAGTGCAACAAGTTTTTAAACAGTTCATGTAATTCAACATGCTATTTTGGTTTGAGGAATTTTTGGAATTTTGCCACTGTTATACTTTTATTCTATCTATATTTTTATTGTCATTTTTTTGTTATTAATAAAATAGAATAAAAATCATCTCTGTGTCAGTCATGTTTCTTCCTAAAGTATTCTAATGATTCCCAGTCACGTGACTTTTAGACACGTGCGCCTTTTAGAAACGCATATGAAAATAACTTCCGGTGTTTTAGTTTTAACATATTTAATAAGTGAGATTTGTTGTGCTAAACTAATATTGTAATATTTAAACTTTTAGTCAATTAAACGGTTGTACATTCATTGTGAGGTAAAGAATTGTGTGACTCCTCTGAGACTGAACACATCAGTAAATTAGAGTATATCCTTAACATGAGGATTTCAGTGGGCAGTTTTCTCTCGAAAATATGAAGTCATAATCTGATTTGTTAGTGTTTCGAATACTGACAGTCGAAAATGATGTGCGGAAATATTTTGAAAGGTGGACTTTAATTTTGAAGTGTCTCCAACCCCGCTGTGTCTGCCTTCAACGGCCACAGTGTCTTCGAGATGGAGGAGAAGTTGTATAGTGTTCGGGCTGAGCCGTTAGCCGCCGGTGTTCGCGGTGTATAAGGCTGTAAATAGTGAGCCTTAACTGCAGTTTTTTCAGTACCTACAGTATAAACATTGAGCTAACGGCTGTACTGGCGGTGGAGCCACAGGCAAGTATACGTGCTGTCACTGACCGGCACACCGCTCTCTCTCTCTCTCTCTCTCTCTCCTACACCGCTAGCCAGCTAACGTGAACCCGTGTCCTGTGCGCTGGTTAGAGTCAGCTCGCTAACTGGGATAAAAACTGGCGGTTGTTTTAGTAATAAAGTTGATAATATCGGAATACTATCAAACGGGTTATCACATTCCCGGGCATTCCACGTCGTGCGGTGGTTAGCTCCGGCTCGAGTTTGCTAGCTGTGCGACTAGCTTATGTGTCTGTCTGGAGGAAGGAGCTCTCTTCTGTCTCTGTCAGGTTCTGTGTGTGTGTGTGTGTGTGTGTGTGTGTGTGTTTTGTTTCTATGTAATAGATGTATTAGAAAGAGAACTGCGGTTGTTTTTATGTTAGATAGGTTTCAGTCAGTGTAAAATAGTTTCTACATTCAGGGTTGCCAGGTGTTTGCTGTTCATGTCAGAAGACAGAAAAAGAATTACAACCCTTACAAACCAAAGAGTGCAGGTATTGAGAAATAAAGACAAATCTTACAGGGTGTCAGATTTCTCCATTCATAAAGATATCACCCATGACTTGATTGATATTTATTAAAAAGAACACAGAGTTATCTCTGCCAATCAGAGATAGAGGAAGACATGCATCTAGACTGTTTTTCTGTCCTCCTAGGTGATGGAATAAACTTTCTCTAGATGTCCGAGTCGCTGGCAATCTATAAGCAATGACTAAAGACACATATGCGCACACACACGAAAAACTTCCTAACAGTGTTAACTGATGGTACTTAGTAACCCGTGTAAAGATCTATCCAATGACGGAAACGTCAAAGAACGTTTTTAAGTCGCTCTGGTCGATTTTTGCCAGAGCTGAAGATCAATTTCATACCCAGCCCATTCCTCTCCCACCCCCCCTTTTTTATTTCACAAAAGAACAGACAGACTGCAAGCATTTACACATTCCCTTTGTTTGCCCAAGCCTATTTTTGCAGAAATGGATTAGACTAATTTTCATTTATTTACTTTAAAACAATTATTTGGATGTCCGAGTGTTTTAAGCTAGTTAGAAAAGCAAGTTTCTCTTCTCTTTTTCCATATCTGTGTGTTACATTAGTATTATAATTTTTTTTAATACAGTCATGACAGCCCTGTCGGAGGAGGTGCTGCTGGTGGTGAAGAAGGTCCGGCAGAGGAAACAGGATGGTACTCTGTATCTGATGACTGAGCGCATAGCCTGGGGTCCAGAAGGAAAAGATCGCTTCACTGTCAGCCACCCATATGCCGACATCCGTTGTGAGTGATGCTTAAAACTGACCAACATTTATCACGTTACCCAGCTTCGGCTGCATAGCTGGTTCTGGGAATTGTACATAAAACATTTGTCTTTGAACATGCAGGTCAGAAGATCAGTCCAGATGGCAAATCAAAGATCCAGCTTCAATTGGTGTTACACACAGGAGAGAGCACGACCTTCCACTTTGCCAATGAAAGCACGGCTCTGAAGGACAGGGATGCTGCCAAAGACCTGCTGCAACAGCTCCTGCCCAAGTTTAAAAAGAAAGCTAACAAAGAACTAGAAGAGAAAAACAGGTGAGTCAGTTTAATCTTATTTAAACAGAAGGAAAGAATGGTTCAGGCCATGAAATAAGGCATGTTTAGGGAG